>OY728146.1:1640679018-1643179018 GCA_963277665.1 Viscum album | reverse complement strand
TTCACCAAATAAATTCCCCATCACTCTTCGTAACCCATGGTTAAAGTTTAATTATAATAATATTGAATTAATTAAAAAAACTCTCACAAAATTCATCAATAAATAATTTTTGGAACATGACTAATTAATTCAATAATTGTTTTAATTCAATAAAAATTTATTCATCAAAGTCATAAATATAATTAACCCATTTTATGGTTTAACAATTTACATGAATAACAAAAAATCCACAAGACATATTTTAATTATTTTTACACTTACCTTGGTACCTATATTTTAATCAACCATAAATGAGGGCCACAACTTGGTATCCCCTAATCCTTAAAAACCCTCATAATTAAGCCTTTCTAATCTATAACCTAGTATATAAGATGAATTAAATTTGAGAAACTACCTAGATTTTGAAAACATATATTTTTCAAATGAAGAGAAAACTAAGGGGGGATGAGAGGTCTCCTTATTAATGTTGAGAGGAGAGTAAACCCTCAATGTGTGTCTCTATGGACATATGGTCTAGAAAATCAAATACATATGAAAGGAGAAAAATGAGGAAATAGAACCAGACTCATTTTATTTCAGTAGTGATGAGAAGAGATGTAGGGTTATTCAAGATTAAGAACAACACAAAAATGAAAAAATTTGAGGCCAAAACATCAAAAAATAATAGAGGAAGAGTAGAAAATAACATACATTGGATTTTATCCTTGATTAATCTAAGGGAACATAGATGAGTTGTGCCAAAAAAAAAGGAATTCTGCGAGAGCATGAGAATCATGAGTGACTGAGTCATGGTTAGAGTTTTTTAAATAGATCAGGGACACTTTCACTACAACATAAATTGCCTTTAGCAGCGGTCTTTTAGTGGCAGTTTACAAATCCACCGCTAAACCTTTCCTTAAAATGGTTTAGTGGCAGTTTATTAAAAACCGTGGTGAAACCCATTTATTTTTTTACAGTGGAGACACCCCCCACCCGAGCCGACCCTCTTCTCCCCCTGACACCCACGACGCTTCTCCCCCCGACATGCCCCAACCCTAGCTCTGCTACCCTCCCGTGCCGCCGCTGACCTCGCCGCCCGTCACTGCTGACCCCCTTCTCCCCCCCCCCCCGACACCCGCGACACTGCCTTCTCCCCCGATCCCATAGAGTTCCTTCCCTAGGTCTTCTCCCCTCCCCTGCCATCAGTGGTTTGCATAGTCATAGGTATTGTTTTTCATATTTTTTTGGAGCCTTCAGTCCGTAAGGTTCTAGACATATGAAACCCATTGTGAGTGTATCACAACTATGTGTTATGGTTTTGATAATTTTAGAATATGGAAGGTATCAGATTCACTGTGATAAAAATTTTCATGTTTAGTGTTTCTTATGGGTTGTAGTAATGTATTCCTATAGGCTAGATCCCATTCATGATTTGTGTTTGGTTTCATTCGTGATGACAGTGTTTCATGTTTTAATGATCACATGTTTATCTTATAGATGCTTATTTATTTCAATTTATTTAAATTTCATTAACCTTTTTTTTTTCATATTATGAATTTATTGGAATATGGAATGTTTTAAATCAAACCAATGGATGTTTAATTTGATTTTTTTTGAAAATAAATTACATAATCAAATTTGTTTCATTTTTAATATAGAACAAAATTTTCCACGGTCATAAACATTGTATAGATTCATGGTGGAATATTACTATGAGTTTTTCACAAACCATTTATATTTTATTGGTTGTATGGTGGTATGGTCTTTTAGTATGTAGATATATAGAACAATGTCATGTAGCTTGAATGCATCTTTGGGTTGTTGTCACTTTGGTGGTGGGTTTGGATAGTGGTAACAAATAGTAACATGGAGACTTTGTTTTTGTTTCTTTTCACGTTTATCTTTCTAGATTGGTTTATTTATATCTCATGGTCTTGTAATTTTTCATCCATGATGTAATCTGATTAATTACATTTATCTTGTTATATATGAGAGAAATTGTCTTGTTATTTTAGTGTGAAATCACTCCCATGGTTATGTGTGTTGATACCCAGGTGCTTGTCTCTTGTCCATGGTGATCAGGAATACTCTTTGGGACCCATGTTGGTTCATTAAAAAATAGTATTATAGGAGGTTTTATTTCTATGCATGGTTGGTAATATGGAGTTATTTTATAAAAATCTCTAGGAGTGTGCCCATCAATGTTTCACCACACACATTGAACTAAGTTATCTTTATGTGGAATCGATTCTTTTGCTTTTTAACTATACTTTTATTGTGCTTATTTAATTTTCCATATTTTCTTTATAACTTCCATCTATATAACTGACATGTCAGTTTTTTCATTGGTATAATGGGTTTGGGACTCGTACCATATGAGGTTTTTAGCAGGCCACCCGAGATGGCAGCTGTATCTACTCTTGGTTGTAGTCAGCCCATACCTGGAGAAGCTAAGAAAGAGATTGTTTTTCTACAAAACACAGTTCACAAGAAGGGGGATCAAATATCTTATTTTCAGAAATAGTTGACTGAAATACATCAGCAGATGAGAAGATATTCCCCTGGTGGTTTTGTATTGACTTGCGGTGAGCAGGTAAATCACAAAAATTCAAAATCATTTAGTTTGAAATCTTTTATTGGTTTTAAGTTTAAATATAAATATGCAACACTATTTAATTTTCAATATAATGTTCTTACAGATGGTATCCGGAAGTGAATATGGAGTTGGATAGGGTGATGATATGTGTTCATCATTGGACAATGATTATTTGTATTGTTGATATGTTGGAGGTGGAGAGGGTGACGATATGTGTTCATCATCAGTTTGTATATGTATCATGTATGGCACATAGTTGCAACAAAACATTTTCATGACCTAACATTTTATTGATTTTTCATGTTTCATTTTATGTATTTTGTTAATTTTTGATTTTTCCTTTTATGTATTTATTTCTTGAGTGTGGTATGCATATTTAGGACACAATAGCCTACATCAGTCCCCTACCAAAGCATTAACAAAACCAACCATTCTCTTTCCAAAAACTTTACCACAGTGAATAATAGGGAAAAAATTAGGAATGAAAGGGTTGAGGAATTTCATGGTATGCATATTATATAGTGTTTTCTCATATATCTTAATTATGTTATTATACATAACAAAAAAGTGTGGTTATGTGGGTAACCATGAAAGGGTTGAGGAATGTCTTGGTAATTCAGTGTTCATGGGATGAGAAACACTCTGATTGGTTTTGGTATTTAGTTCAGTGGAGAGGGTAGGGTCAATTGGATAATAATACTTATAGATTGAGATCTTAGGTTGTTAAGATAATGTTGAGAATAGAAAAGGTATATGATCTCCATTTTGAGAATGACTCATATGTGGTGGGTGATCATGTGGTTAGCCTTTGTATGACTAAGATGCTTTGGGATATTCAATTTACTGACATGTAGTGGTTCATGGTAAGTGGGTTGGGAACATGAACCATATATGACCATACATGATTCATTGGATCATGATTATAGTTTTATGATCATGAAGTATGGGAGTGTGTACCCATTAGGTTTTGGAAATATTAAGTAGGATTACGAGAAAGAACTAGTGAGACAGTTCCCAGAGGATTACTCTATAGTGGGAAGAAGAGAGTGTGTGTTGGTTTTTTATTACAAAAAAATATATGCAATGTGAGGGTAGTACACACTAGATATGTGTGGTTCTCAGTGAGTTTTGAATCATTTATTATACCAGATGAGTGTGGTATGCATATTTTGGTATTCTTGGAATTGTTTTTTTCCAGGCACTGGTACAGAAGTTGTAGAAGCATCTATTTTTTTATAAATCTATTTTTAGCGGTGGTTTAAACCACCGCTACATGTCAGCATTTTTGTATTAGCGGCGATTATAACTATCGCTAAATGTCATCATTTTTCTATTAGAGGCGGTTATAACCACCGCTATAGTGGCCCATCTTCCACGCGAAGTTCACGGCGGTTATGATGTTTTTAGCGGCAGTTTTAACCGCCGCTAAAAAAACTAATCCCCCGCCCCACAAAATCGCTGCTAAAAACCATCATAACCGCCGTGAAATGCGCAAACAATGACGGTTACAATAAACCGCCACAAAATTCCTATAACCGCCAGCAATAGTGTCCCAACACACAATGTAGCGGCAGTTTTCAGAAACCACCACAAAAGCATATAGTGGCGGTTTAAACCGCCGCCATACCCAAAAAAACCGCCGCGAGCTGTGAATTTTCTTGCAGTGTTTTAATAGTGCTTTAAAAAAACTGATGATAAAGATCTATTTTATCAGTGCTAAATTTATAAGAGCTGATAAATATGTCTTTTATCAGCGCTAAAATTTTAGCGCTGGTAAGTATATCATTTAATAATGCATAATTAGCACTGATAAAGATTGATTTTTATGAGTGTTACAAAAGAACTATTAAAATTGTTGTAATTATAATTATTTAAATAACTTTATTATAATTTTATACTTATTTAAATATATTATTATTTATTTATAATTATATAAATACTTATTTAAAAAATTATAATTATTTATTTATAACAATTGTTAATATAGTAAATATAAATTTATTATTTATTACTAAATATTTATTTAAAAATATATTTTTAACATTATTAATGGAAATATAATCTTAAATACATGCATTTTAAAAATGAGTGAAACTAAATAATTCAAAATAAGTACACTTTAAAAATATTGAAAAAATGGATATGTTTTATTAATCAATTATAAGTTATTAAGAAATATGGATATATATATATATATATTATAGTGGATGAATACATATTGAAAATACTAAAACATAATAATAAATATACATAAATAAATAATAAAATATGATCAAATTAAAAAATAAAATAAAAAATAAAAAACATTAAAAATGAATACCCTAATTGTAGTATTAAAATAAATAAATAAAATTGATCGATTAAAAACATAATATATATTAAATGTGTCATGTTATAATTAAATTATAAAATATACTAAAATTTGAAAAAAATTACATAAATATTAGGTGTATGTGTTTCTATATGTTGCGTAGATATATCTGTGTGTGGGTTTTTGTATACCAATGCATTAATATATACATATGTACGTGAAATAAATGAAACACATTACATTTAATATATGTTAAATTAAAGAATCAAACAATATTAACAATTAATAAGACATTAATATTTTTTTAATCAAAATTTTATATATATTATACATATTCATTTTATATATATATATTTAATATAGACTATTTATTAATATTTATAATCTATATGTATGTATAAAAAATTTATTCATTTTTTAAATAATTATTTAATTAATAAAATGTTTGATATTTTTCTTAATTTTCACATTTTATTTTTATTTGTTTAATTTTTTATTTTATTCTGGACCTTTATCAGCACTAAAAAAGTAATGATGAAGAGAAAATATTATCCGCGCTAAAAATGTACTAATAAAGAACACCATTTATCAACACTATAAATGAAGCACTGATACAGGTTTCCTTTATCAATGCTAAAATAAAGCGCTGATAAAGTTTAACTTTTATCAGTACTAAAAAGAAGAGATGATAAAGGGTGCATTTTATCACGACTTTTTTTAGTACTGATAAAAATTAACTTTATCATTGAATTTTTCAAGCGTTGATAAATTCCAGTGCTATTATAGGCGGGTTTTGTAGTAGTGATTATGAACATCTCATCCTTTCTCCTTCTACACTAAAATTCACCTTCATGAAGCCCATTTCATCAATGTTCACTGCACTTCTATTTTCAACCCATTTTCAATGAAAAATCAGCACTTGAAATGTTGTACAGTTTAACTTGTATATCTATTTGATAATGCTGAAATGTGACATATTCGCATAAATTAGATTTATATCCTTGGAACCAGATATGCGCATCTCTTCCTCCACAAGCATATCTCTATTGTTTTTCATCATACTAGAGTCATTTTTTTTCTTTTATATATAATTCAAAACCATTTATTATAAAACCAATGTAATATATAACATTTTCTTTTGGTCCCCTGGCTAGAATTTAAAGTTTTTCAACAATTGAATTCAGATTTTTAGATAACTCCTTATAAATATGATATCGGAACCATCCTTTAAACTATTGATTATGTGTATTTTATTTCCATACTTCAACCCTTGATGGATTAAAATCTCTAAGAATTACTTTGCATGATTCAATATATAGATAAATATCTTCATTATTATGTAAAATGTGATTGTGTTCTTTCTCCAACTCTATGATGGTAATTATAAAAAAATATCTTCCAAAAATCCATTTGCCTATAAGGTGTCCACTTTGTTGATAATGTGGGAGAATGATGCTATCAAAATTTAATAGGTAATTGACATAGAATTGAATAGCTTCTTCAACAATATATTGTTCTCCAATACAACCTTTTGGTCGACTTTGATTGTTGACATACCCTTTCAAAATCTTCATATACCATTCAATGCGGTACATCAATATTTAATAGATATGAATACATATTTGAACCTATCTAACCAAGTGAACCATTAGGTTGGCCATTATATTTAAGAATTATGGTTGGGAAAATATCTATAATTAAAATAATATGACAGAAACCTCTTTATTCCTGGTTGGAAACTTCACCGGGTCTATAAATTTACTACATATAGCTTTGAAAAGGATGAATAGTTTATTTAATTTATGTCATAAATTTTTAGGTAGAATTAAATATATTGGAATGAGCATCAAATCATGTATCAAAACATGAGATTCAAGTTATTTTGGCCCAGTCAACTTTCAATCAGTCATTGAGACAACATTTTCGATATTTGATGAATAACCCTATTTAACTTTTACACCATTAATAAAAATGTTTTTTTTATTTCTCATGTATGGATATAGTATAAGATACTGTACAAAGAAAATACCACTCTTTACCCTTCACCGATGCCAATTATTCCCTTATCCCCATATCGATCATGCCCAATCTAGCCTTGATTCCATCTTTTGTTTTTCCAAGAATATTTAGTAACATTATAATAACACTATTAAATACATTTTTTGTACATGAACTTCATTAATAAAATGTTTTACATACAAAAAATTACAATCTGGTTATTTAATGAAAATTGAACTCTTTGTCCAACCTGATTTCATAAGGTTTTTTAAAAATGGTTTATTAGAAATAGTGTCAATATATTTTAATTTATCGAACAATTGATCACCAATTAGTAGATATGGTGTTAAAACCTTTTCTTTATTCCCATCGAATGCTATCATCCATGATCAGTATTCATATCATCAAGGTGGAAATTTTTGACTTCTAAAAAATGCATTCTCCGAGGAATGTTTCAACCGAACCGAGTGTGTGTATTCTTCACAAATGGGACACCCCAATATCCATTTTATGCTACATCCAAACAAATTTATATAAGTTGGAAAGTAATTTATCATTCTGTACAACATGGAACTCAATGTGAATTCTTCAATTCTATGAACATCACAAATTATAAAACCCATATCCAAAATCAATTTCAAATATTCAATCATTGGATCCATATAGACATCAATATCATTACTAAGTTTTTTAAGTCTAGATATAAGAAAAGAAAACATAATATATTCATGTTTCATGCATTACCATGGAGGAAATTTATAATTTTCCAACATGATGGGCCATGTATTATGAGTACTACTTTATACACAAAAAGGATTTATTCCATCTTTAGATAATTCAAGATGAATGTTTCTCATCTCATTTAGAAATTCAAGATAACCACAATCATTTTTCATCCACTGAAGAAAATCTACTGGATGACATAGGTTCCCATATTTAATTATTTTATTTTCTTGACATGTAAATTGGATGACAGTTTCCTAACATCCATATAGTCTTCTAAACCATGTAATTATAGGAAATTACCATATAAATTTCAAAGGGCTTGATTCATTTTTCTTGTATCAATCCATGCCAAAATTAGGGAATTTTATTAGTGATTTAAGGTCCTTGATAAGTAGTCTGAAATCATTTGGAAAACATATATTATTTTAGATATCATGTACATTATAACAAGCATTCGTCTAGTTTCATATGTTTGACATGGACATTCATTTTATTTATGTAGCATATCATTTAGGAGGTCAAGTAGTTCTATACAGATGGTGTCACTCTATTTTATTATATCTTTAAAATTACATAACATAAATACAAATGAAAATGTTATGAATTTAGAACAACCAATTTTGAATGGTATCTTTTCACATCTATTTTACTTCTTAAACAACTTTTGAAAATCATGAAGTTTATCTTCAATTTCCATTGTCATTTCATCCATGCGATTTCCATTATCATTTACACTGGGACTCAAATAAAATGATCCATAAACCACAGTATCATCCCAATTAGTGTGTATATTTAGTTTTTCCTCATGTTTAGTCCAGAATTTATAACTATGATCTATTTTGTGAAAAATCAAATGTTCTTAATACTCTTTCAAACTATTTTTTATTTAATAACAACAACATAAACACTAAAAAATGATTTGATATGGGTCATATGCATGATATATTGAAAACATGATGAACTCTTTAACTCTATCTTCATACTATTTTTTCATACGATTAGAATGCATCTTTTTTTTATTCATATATATCATATTATATTCATAAAATATTCATTTTGTACAAAAAATAAATATGTACACATAAGATAATCATTATCAAAGGTGAGAGATATAGATAATTATAATAAGAGGAACCCAACATTTTATTATTTCATATAATTTATATATGTTTTGAAAGAAATGGGTAATTTAATTTAAAAAAATAATTACTCCACTATGGTTGGTTTTATCTTATGAATTTATCCAAAATGATCATCGGTTCCTGATATGGGATGACTACAACTCAGAGTAGTTCAAGAAACATTAGTGCATTCCTAAAAGAGTTGAGGGATGAGTCTCCAGAAACAAAACGCATTAATAAATTTTCAGGATTTTAATCTAATGAAGATTACAACTATCTTCTTAAATATAAATGTTCTTGGGCTAGGAGTTGTCGAATCACCAGACCACATTTCTTAGTTTTTTTTCTAAAGCTAAAAAGTTTCTCAGGAACACAATGGTTTGATAGATGATCAGATCATAAAATACATGTTCATAATGAAATTACTATTTTATACCTCTTTCCCCATTCCCAATGTGATGAGATACATGATCACCTTAGATTGAGTATATGAGAACCACTATCCCTTAAATAGAAATATTATTGCACCAAGACTATAATATGCTCTCATAGTGGAAACAAATGCATTATTCCCAAGTTATACTTAATTTAAACACTATATAGAGGCACCAAATTTTTATAAAAGGAATAAAACATAGAAATACTATTCCCTATAACAAATTAAGGAATAAGTGGATGAATTAAAAAAAATTAGGTTTAGGGGAATATATTAATGAATAAGAAATTAATGATATTATGAATATGCGCATTTTCCAAATTCCATATAGAAACCAACCACTTTAAAAAACACTTTTAAAGAGGCCAATTTTTTTTAAATTACTACATATCAATTTAAAATTTCAAATATCATCTCAAAACCACTTTACAAATTCAAAAGGCTACTTTTTGTATTTCTAAAACCTTATTTTGAAATCCATTTTTTTAAGTTCCACAGGAAAATCGACCAATTGTTTTCAAAACACTTAATGGGATATGAACCCCATTTTATATACAAATCATTAGCATAAAGTGACAATTTATAAAATAATTAACAATAATTAACATTTTAAAACTGTTTCATTGGAAATATGTACACTTTGAAATGTTTAAAACTTTATAGGTTCACTTTGAAATCACTTCATGAGTTTCAAAATACTGAATACATTTTAGTTCATTTTAAGGGAAAAACAAATTTTTTTATTTCAAAACTCACTTTAACATCTAAAAACAAGTTTCATTTTTCAAAATTTAAATTTAAAATAGGTGTGACCATAAAAATTCTAAGTATTCTACCACCTTAAAGCAATGGATTATTTCACCTCAAGGATTGTATAATCTCATTCCAACCATGTAACATCCTCTAAAGATTCCTCAAAAATATAAACATTGGTTATGAATTGTTTTTAGACCATGAAGGTAATGGTTTACCTATAATTTTTCTTCCAACATTACCTAATAACTTAAGAAACCACCAAAATATCCGATTCAACTCAAGGGGGATAAAAATATTATCACGTCATGTCAAAATCCATAAAAAATAATCAAAATAGAATAAAATTAAATAATTAATCATTATTACTCATGGTAACTAATTTATTTTCTTGAAATATAGTGATAAATAACCTACACATCTCCTAACTCATGAGTTTTGAAGACCTAGCTCTATACAACAAGACTCATCAAATAAAAATAGTTCTTTGATACCATTTTGTAATAAATATGCTAGGATCAACCGGTTCAATCACATGAACTGTTCCTCTATAAGGACCAAAGAGTGTTCTAAGTTTCCAAGATATCAGGGAAAGAATTTTTGTATCAGTCTATATACAATTGGGATTGATTTCACCCTTTTATAATATTAAAAAAGCATTGTAAACATTTTTGAGTACCCAACATGGTGTGTCTATATATTATAAATCCATGGATATAAAATAAATAGTTAAATATAAATAATCATAACAAAGGATTCATAATAAAAATAACTAAAAACTCACTTATTATATAAAGAACCAGAGTAATAGACAATCTGGTCTCTTTATAAAGAAAAATAAAATTCAAATATAGAAGATTTCAAAATTTTCCAATAAAAGAACATCCCAAAATAAACCACCAATTAAGAAACATCTAGAACATATTCATGTTATGCATGGAAACTTACCTCCACAAAAATTACTATAAATAAACTAAATGAATGTTATTCAAATTAAGATCATAACCAAATAACATATATGAAAACATAAAAGCTATATATACCCATATGGGTGTGTATGTATGGTGTGATCTAAATAGGTTTAGTAATATTTAACAAAATACTCAATTAAATTTAATTTAGAAAACATTTCACAAAAAATAGTCTAAACATAATTTAAAAAATGTTTCAAAAAATGAAAGTATAAAGGAATAAAATATCATACATTTATCTCTTTTTGAAATCACATGGTAAAACCTTTTTAAAAAATAAAATACAACAATGGTTAATATCAATACATTTATACCCATGTAGATAAAAAATATTTCATTTAATATAATTCTTTAAATTTAAAATTTTTACTAACAAATAGATGGAATAAAATATTTTAAAGTGAAAACACATTAAAATATTAAATTTTTTTACTTTAGTCCTTATTAAAATAAATAAAACTAAAATTTATTCATTGAAATTTTTTCACAAAACACATTTTATAATAAAATAACTTAAAATCAAGAATAAAATAAAGATGGAATATAGATCAAATAAGATCTATTTCAATAATGATTTATAATAACAATAAACAAAAATAAATTGTTGCAACATGTCCATGAAATGTAAAAAAAAGGGATGAATACAATGTGTGTAATGGGGATCTCTAAGCTAATATCATCAAATGAAAAATAATTATAAGAATATCAATAGAACCTAGGGTATGAAAATATTAAACATATACCAGTAGAATCAACATCCCAAGTGTTCCCATCTATAACTACACAATAGGTAATGAAATATGAATATCACATCTCTAACACTATAGGTGAAGAAACATGGATATTACATCACTAATAGTAAGGAAAAAGAAATAAAGAGATCTTTTCCAGACACTACGACACACAAAATATAACTAACATAGTTACCTTGGGTCCCATAATATAGTAAAAGTAGAGGTGAGAAACAAATATGAACACAAAAAAATTATAAATCGATAATAAAACATAAGCAATAAACCTCATCTCACATCCAACAACCTCTCATGAAATATTGACCTATCAGATCATATAATAATAATATAATAATAATCAAAACACATCCCATAAAAAGGTAATATCATATAGAAAACACCAACCAAAGGGTTATCTAATAAGGGTGAAAAAATAATAATGAAACCTTTTTTAATAAAGTAAAAACATGCCTTTAATAGATAAGGAAACCATCCTTGTTATAAAATAAGGATACTATTTATCAATTACCAAAAGTCCTAAAAATCATCATGTAAACCCATTTTATAAATATCATTTAAAAACATAATAGGTATCAACACATTAAAATCAAATAATTCCTCTCATTAGAGTCAACTAAGAATTATATAAGTTTTTTTAAAATCCTTAAACCATTGGTTACATCCTTCAGAACTCAAAATAGGTCCAAAACCATTTTTCATTCATCATATTTATTTAAAAGTTCCTATTACACATTTAAAAAAACTCTTAATAATCAAAAATCATTAGTTTTATAAATAAAATTGTAATCCCTATGAAAATCCTTTTTGGACTATATAGGAATCATTGAAAAAATTTTATGAACCCATAATGTGTATCAAATATATGAATATATTGATAATACATGGGAGGAATACATATAAAAATGGAGAAAAAAGGAGGAATCTTAAAGATATCTCTTCTACATTGGTCATGTAATATAGGGTGTAGAGGAGATCAAAATTAAGATAAATCGAGTGTAAGAATCAGCAAGATACTCTTGAAGATGAAAGGAAAGTATCGCACACAATGAAGTAGTAAAGTTAATTGAGGTTTCTTAAAATCTAAACACAATATAAAAAAGGTAATAATTAGTGAGATAGAATGAAAAAAATAGAGAAAAAACAAATTAAAATAGTAAAACTACTAAATCACCAGACTACTAGAAAATATATATACAAAAGAACCTTATGTGGAACCCAAAAAAGAAATAAATGAGTGAGGATGAGGAGAAAATAACATACCTTAGATTTGAGCCGTGATTCATTTCAGAGAGACTAGAGGAGGAGTGCTGACAGGGGGGACTTCCACAAAATTCTGAGAATCATGATTTAATCAGTCAATGTTATAGTTCTTCTAAATAGACCAAGAGACTTGTATCAACACTAAATTAATAAGTGCTAATAAAATAAATCTTCATCATCTCTACAAAAAAAGCACTGATAAAGATACTATTTATTAGCACTAAATTAATATTCGCAGATAAAAGATATCTTTACCAATACTTTTTTAGCACTGATAAAGATTGATATTTATCAACGCTAAAAAAAATGATAAAATTCATCTTTATGAGTTCTAATGATTTAGCACTGATAAAGATTCATCTTTATCAGTGCTAAAGAAGCATTGATAAAAGGAATATTTATCTATGATAAAACTTTAATGATGATAAAGGACTTATAATTATAATTATAAATAAAATATTTGTAAATATATTTATAAATATTTCTATACGATTATAAATATATTTATATCATTATATATATATATTAAATATATTCATTATTTGAATATATTTATTATAATTTCATAATTATTTGAATATAAGATTATTTAGATATAATTATATAAATAATTTTTTTAAATATTAGTTTTTTTCTAATTATAAATATAGAATTTTATTAATTTTATAAATATAAATTTATAAATAAATTTTTAAATATATTTATAAATACAAGGAAAGTTTAGGCATCGAGTGTACTTGGACCTAAAAATTTATTAATAAAAATAAATGTATAGTGAATACAGAACATGTGGCACACCAAGCACCACCATGACATGGAAGTAAAAAAATCCAAAGTGAAGATCCCAAACATTACACACATAGCCTGTAATTTATTATGCCCATAAGACCAATTTCATTGGAGTTAATAGTCTTAAAAACTATAAACTAGTATTGTCCTCTTAAGCCCATCATCTTTATCACCTTACCGACATAGACCCGTGAATCCAACTTGTTGCTAGCCTACCTATGTGACGAGAATCCAAATCCCAATTCAGGATTTACGCACATCTAAAAACATGTCCCAAGGCCACCCCCATATCCCAAGGTCATCTTAGAAACCCATCACACCACCATGCTATTATCGACCATTGACTGACACACTGGTCACTCGTTGCATTCACACACACCACATGCCATCCTTGACGTCCAGTAGGCCCCACTGTGCCGTCCCCATTCAGCTACACACATGACCTTCCTACTGGTTCACGTCTGAAGCACCATTCGTTGTAGAATCTACCACAACAGTAAAAAGGTTTACTCTCGTCCATCTGGCTGGGCCCCACTGATTCCAAACCACATAGAGAAAATTTTCAATGAAACACGAGGTCCAACCATTGCCAGCCTGTCATAAAAAAATTCATCTTGTAACCCTAGGTCCTCGCAGCTCCCTACATCCCAATGTCTCACCGCCAAAATGATCACCTACAATGTTCGTCAAAAGCCCTAAAATTCCAACCCCCCGTCTGGTGTGAGTATCGTCTTCATCATCTGGTAATCAGCAACTGCTATCTTCCCACACCATCACCGTAGTTTGAGTCGGCTCTCCAATGCCTCTACAATATCACCTTAGCCAGGGTCCCTAGTCCCTCACCATTTAGCACCGTACAACCCGTGATAAATGACCACCTACTCACATTCCTCGAGAGAGGCCACCATAAAGAGAGTCACTATATTATAGAGGAAACAACCACCCTTGTTGCTTGACCCAATGTCCTAATTGGAAGCTACATCTCCGATATATGAGATCATGATCACAAAAAAATTCAAGGGTGTACCTCATTTGTTTTCAGGACTCCACTCCCGGTCGTTAGAACAATCCCAATGGTTATTTCCTTGATTCCTCATTTCAAAGGGAGATCCAACACATCTTTCTTCAAAATCAATCTTAGTGCACGAATCCGCCAAATTACGCTTCATGCCACACACTGCAAACATCTCATAGTGACCAATAATCTCATCCTCAAAGATTCTACTTGTAATAAGAAACCCTGAAGTCTGATCAGATGACCGATCCCCATGAACTTTAAGTGAGAGAGACTCTCTATTTAGGAGAGAGAGACTGTCCATTATCCTTTGTAATTATTTATTTATAATTATAAATATATTTATATCATTATATATATTTATATAATTATATATATGTATATATATTTAATAAATTTATATAAATATAAATATACTAAATATATTCATTATTTAAATATATTCCTTATAATCGTATAATTATAAATATATTTACATCATTATAAATATTTATATAATTATAAAAATATTTAATAAATATAAATATAAATATAGTAAATATATTCTTTCTTTAAATATATTTATTATAATTTTATAATTATTTAAATATATAATTATTTTTTTTCTAATTATATAATTACTTAAAAAATAATACTTATATATTTATATCCTTATATATGTTTATATAACTATATATATATTTAATAAATAAATATAAATATAAATATAAATATAAATATAGTAAATATATTCATTTTTTAAATAAATTTATTATAAATTTATAATTATTTAAATATATCTAATTATTTTTTTTATAATTATTAAATTAATTTTTATAAAAATAATATTTACTTATTTATAATTATAAATATAGTAAATATACATTTATAAAAATATTTCTTTATTAATATTTATTTACAAATATAATTTTAACTTTAATAATGAATATATAATCTTAAATTAATGCATGTTAAAGATGAGTGAAATTGAATAATTAAAAATGAGTACGCATTAAAAATGTTGAAAAAGTGAAAAAGTTTTATTAATTAAATATAAATTATTAAAATAATATTGATATATAATTAAATAAATATGAATACATATTGAAAATTTTAAAAAATAGAAAATAAATAAATATAAATAAATAATAGAAAATGATTAAATTCCAAATAAAAAAAATAAAAAAATAAAGAATATTAAAAATGAATAAATAATACCTAACTGTAATAATATTAAAAATTAGTATATAAAGTTTTCTGATTAAAAAAATAATATATTAAATGTATCAAGTTATAATAAAATTATAAAATGAATACTAAAATTTGAATAAATTACATAAATATTTGGTGGATGTTTTTTATAAAATATTTCATTAATTATTTAAACATTTTTATGTGTGCATGCATTGTATATAAAAATTCATTGATTACATATGTCATGACCCACCTTCACCAAAAAGAGGGAAAGGTCAGCAGACTGCCAGGCCCTTCCTTCTTTAAGTTGAAGGAGAGATAATGACCCCCGAAACCCGCCTTCAATAGGTCCTGGAGTGGCGACTAGCACCAAGGGTATAGAATCACACACTAAATGGAAGTCATTACCCTTTTTCTCTGTTTTACAGAATCGGGAGATATGATGATGGAACCCAACAACTCCAAAACTGAAAGAAAAGTAAATCCAAAAGTAAACCATTCCCACAAGCATGTTTCAAAAGTAAAATCCACAAGGTACAAAAGGTGACTACAAAGGTAAGTACCAAAAGAAGAAAACAACAACTGTAACTGACCTAAAGGTCCGAGCTACTATGGTCCTGTGCCATCCCCGAAGTCCTCCTGGAAAACTGAAAAAAGTTTTATATACTTAGGGTGAGCATATAAGTACACTCAGTAGGGAAAACCAAGACTCTCCTGCACAAGTGGGGGAACGTACTAAAGTCCCGTGAGAAAAGAAGTAAACCAAACACCTATCAAGGTAAACTATCCACCCAATCCTCAGCAAGGCACACTCCCCAAATAATGCAAGTCAATTAATTTATATAATAAGATCACATTGATGTTTGGGTACCCCGCGCCACTTTCCCACTAGTTATTGAGACATCCTACGCATTGAACCAATCCCACCATTCTCACCACAGTCCCATAGCCACACCCGACCACACACACCTGGGCCACAACCACACGCATTCCCACTGCCGAATCCCACCCGCACACACCTGGGCCACAACTGTCACACATAACCATGCCTGTAAACACCTAGGACAAAACAACCACCACCACACCCGAAGACACATGGGCTAGAAGATCCACTTCCACGCCCGAAGACACCTAGGCCTCATCCCGAAGACACTTGGGAAACCACTTGCCGCACACACCTGGCCAACCACCACACTACCCCGACCAAAGGTTCTTGGACTAATAATGGACCTCAGGACATCACAGCCTGCCCGAAGATACTTGGGCTATCCGGGAAAGGGAGCAGAAAAGGAGCTAATAACCAGACACTAGTAATAGTGTTGGGAAAACAACCTCCCCCATGAAATGTGGGTGTTCAGCACTAAGTTCTCAACTTGGGTGGGGCGCGAATAAGAAACACAAAACTACAAGTATAGATATAGGTAAAAATCACTCACCCAAAGTTTAGGTTTTTATCCAGACAGCCTACAGATCACAACGACACTCAAGTCCAAGTCACGACTCTCGCCAACAAAAACCATTTGTCCCATTCTTGTTTCATGTTTAGTAATAATGTTCAAATAAGTTTAAGCACTACTGGGCAACTAAACCATAAGAATAACCAAGGAAAAGAAACAATCCAAGCATCAACTAAGCATCCGCACCCGGTTCTCCTGTAAAGTCACAACAACAAAGGAAAAGTGAGAACACGCGAAGTACTAGAACCAGAAAACCCCAGAACATTGCCCCGTGTCCCCTCCCCCAAAAATGTATTTCATCAACAGAGGATCCCACCCCAATTCATGATATAATAAGGTAACCACCCGGCCACAAAACACATAACCACCGAATCCGTAACAACAGGGAATCCCATTCCCAATTTCACTACCACCTAGATTATAGAAACAGGGGATCCCATCCCCTCCCACATCTCCAGCAATCAGCCCGTAAAAGGAAACAACCAAACCACTACCACCGACACAAAGTAGGGACATGCCTGTATTTTCAGATTTAAATGATTTTACACGCTCCATGATTTCAATTCACGTGTGCTTTACCGGGGGTTATCACAGAAGGATTGATCTTGGTGATTTTAATTTATTCAGCCGGGTATACATGGTTAACCAATTTACTTTTCATAGCAGGAGTTTACAATTACAAAACAAGCTATTTAAAACACCACGAGGGGTTCATTAGTGCACAGACAACGACCACCAATGACCTTTATTTTCAGAAGGCGTAAGCCAACATAACTCAGAAAGATGATCATAATAGAAAATAGCATCAAATATCACATCCCCCCTCTTTCTTTATAGAATCCGTTGATTATCTTTATTTAGGTCTGGTTTATTCATTTCTACAGAATCAAATGCACGCCCACCCCGCATGATACAAAAAAGAGAGAGACGAATGAGAAAATTCCCTACTTGTTGACAGACGATCGACGCTTAAGCCGGGCGCTAAACTTTATGGATAATGATGCGGATTTCCCGATGCACCAAAAGCTGTTCATGAAAATCCGCGATCGAGGAAGGAGAAACCATGCCTAACCCTTTAGTTTATAAGGGTCGCGGACGGTTGCGATAAGAACGCGAAACCGCGTGAGGCGCGGGGTCGTGGGTTGTCCATGTGTCCCCACACGTTATTAAAGGGTTTGGTGGTTTAAACCGACACATTAATTCATTAAGTATTTAATTAAAACACTTATGGGTGTTACCGGTCTTTAAAACACACTTAAACGAGTCAGAATAGGGTTTAAAACCCTAATTGTGCAACAAAGAATGCCACTGTAAAGAACCCGCGGGGTAGGCCAGAGCCACCGGTAGGCCGAGCTATCGATAGGCCGCAGCTACCGGTAAACCGAGCTACCAGTAGGCTACATCTACCGGTATACCGAGCTACTGGTAGGCCGTAGCTACCGGTAGACCGAGCTACCGGTAGGCCGCAGCTACCAGTAGACCGAGATACCGGTAGGCTGCAGCTACCGATAGACCGAGCTACTAGTAGATAGAGCTACCGGTAGCTGCAACTACTGGTAGGCCGAGCTACTGGTAGACAGAGCTACCGGTAGGCTATGGATACCGGTAGACCGATCTACTGGTAGGCCTGCTACTGGTAGGCTAAGGCTACCGGTAGGCCTGCTAATGGTAGGCTAAGGCTACCGGTAGGCCTACACCACTGTGATTCCTAGACCAGAAAACTCAACATGAGGTTTTCACAAAGTAATGGACCCCAAAAACCCGGGCCATTACATCAGATACTTCTTAAACAATTCTCGTCCTCGAGAATCAAAACAAACCAGAAGGAAAGAGAGGGTCCGAACAACCACCTCGAAAGATACCTCTTAGAAGTGAACCCATGCTAGCTAAAAACACTTCACTATCAAGAACCAAGCAACTTACCATGCCAAACTGCCCAGGCATGTGGGTTGGGGAGTCTCCTCCCCATGTCAAGATATTATCCACTTTGGGCGGCACTGACTCATCCACACAAGTTTAATCGCATCCACTTTAATGCGTCTTGATTAGGGTCGGGTCCTATCCTCTCCCATAACTAGGTATTTTTACACACATCCAGAGGAAGAAAATTAGTACATTCCATAGCAAAAGACAAAACGTTCCACTACAACAGGTACAACAAAGAACAAAACTCAAAACAACTCTGGGAATGGTTCACCCATGAAGCACCTTCTCCTTGCGATCCTCGATCATCACTGGTCTCTCCACAAAAGCCATGTCGTCCTCGATGTCCAGCTCACCCCAATCAAGGACGTGTGAATCGTCGTGCAGATATCGGCGGAGCTGTGACACATGGAAGACATCATGTATCCTCTGTAGCGACGGTGGTAATGCTAGCTGATAAGCCACTTCACCGACCCGCCAGAACACTTCGAAGGGTCCGATGAACCTGGGAGAAAGCTTACTCCCCTTGTCGGACCTCCACTGCCCACGTCGAGGGGAGATTTTCAAGAACACGTGGTCTCCAACCTCAAACTCCAAGGGCCTCCTCCGGGTATCCTCATATGACTTCTGTCAGTCCTGGGCCGCCTTCATCCTTTCTCGTATGAGCTGAACCTTCTCTGTCATTCTCTGCACCACTTCTGGGCCAAGGATGCCTGCCTCTCCTACTTCAGTCCAACACACAGGTGAACGACATGGCCTCCCGTACAAAGCTTCAAACGGGGCCATACTGATGGTAGAGTGGTAGATATTATTGTAGTAAAACTCTACCAGAGGCAAGTATCGCACCCATGATCCCCCTGAGTTCAGAACACATGCCCGCAACATATCCTCCAAGGTCTGGATGGTGCGCTCTGTCTGTACGTCTGTCTGGGGATGGAAAGCAGTTCTAAGATGCAGCTGGGTGCCAAAATCATGCTGCAATCCTCTCCAGACTCGCGAGGCAAATCGTACATCCCTATTTGAGACTATTGACCTCAGAATCCCATGCAACCGCACCACCTCATCCACGTACCTTCGTGCCAAAGCATCCATTGTACTTGACTCCCTGATCGCCAGAAAGTGAGCCGATTTCGTCATCCTGTCCACTAACACCCAGATGGCGTCGTATCCTCCTTGGACCTCGGGTATTCTTGTGATGGAATCCGTCAAGATGTTGTCCCACTTCCACTCAGGGACATCTAGAGGCTGTAGTAGCCCGCCTGGAACTCGGTGTTCAACCTTCACTTGCTGACACACTAAGCACTTGGCCACAAACTCTTCCACCGATCGCTTAACTCCAGGCCACCAAAACTGCCTCTTTAGTCCCTGGTACATCTTGGAAACTCCTGGGTGTACCTCCAGGGGTGAGTTGTGGAACTCACTGAGAACCTTGCCGTGCATCGCCTCCGGAACAAACAACCTTCCCTGGAAAAGAATCCGGTTCTAACCATCCTCTGTCCATCCTTCCAGAGCATTACCTTGGTCAACTCGGTCACGCATCACCTCGCACTCCGGGTCTCCCCACTGAGACTCTTCCACTTTCTGAAACAGAGATGACTGGACTGTCATCTGATATAGGCAGCCTCTACTGCTATCCATCCTCACATCCAGGTGTAATGTAGCCAACTCCTCCATCGCCTTCAAGGCATCTGCAGACTCTCGGACCGCATCCTTCTGCATCCTCCTGCTCAAGGAATCAGCCACTACATTGCCCTTTCCCTCAGTATAAGAGATCTCGAAGTCGTAATCCTAGAGGAACTCCACCCATCTTCACTGTTGCAAGTTTAGGTCCCACTGGGAGAAGATATACCTCAAGCTTTTGTGATCTGTGAAGACTACAAAGCGTTCTCCGATGAGGTAGTGCCGCTATAATTTTAGTGCAAAAATGACCGCTGCAAGCTCCAGGTCGTGGGTGGCATAATTACGCTCATGAGGGCATAGCTTCCTAGACCCATAAGATATCACCCCTTGTCGCTGCATCAACACACATCCCATGACCTGTCCTGAAGCATCGCAGAACACCTCATACGCTGCCTCTTCTTCTGGTAGTCTCAGTACTAGTGCACTGACCAAATTCTCCTTTAGATAGCTGAATACCACCTCACACTACTCACCCCACATGAATACCTGGTCTTTCTTGGTCAGAGCGGTCAAAGGGGCTGCTACTCGAGAGAAGTTGGGTACGAATCTCCGATAGTAACCGGCCATCCCGAGGAAACTTCGGGCCTCTACCAAATTCTTGAGTGCTGCCCAAGAAACAACCGCCTCAACCTTTGACGAGTCCACCGCTACTCCCTACTCGGACACCACGTGCCCGAGGAAGTGCACTTCTCGTGTCCAGAACTTTCATTTCGACAACTTCCCGTAGAGCTGATGATGTCGGAGGACCTCTAGAACCGTCATCAGGTGTTTTTCATGGTCCTCATCTGATCTAGAGTAGACTAGGATGTCATCGATGAACACAACTATGAACCTATATAGGTACTTCCGGAAGATGGAGTTCATAAGCCCCATGAACACAGCTAGGGCGTTTGTAACGCTGAAAAGAATAACCATGAACTCGAAGTGTCCATACCTGCATCTGAACACCGTATTAGGGATGTCTCCCTCCTTTACTCTCAGCTGGTGATACCCAGACCGCAGGTCGATCTTTGAGAACCATCCTTCCCCCTTCAGCTAGTCGAAAAGATCGTCTATCCTCGGAAGAGGGTAGAGATTATTGATTGTCACCTGATTCAGCCTCCTGTAGTCTATGCAAAACCTAAGGCCGCCATCTGCCTTCTTTCAAAACAAGACTGGAGCACCCCACGGTGACGCACTCGGCCGAACATAACCCCTCTTCATCAGATCATCAATCTGAATCTGCAACTTCCGTAGCTCTGAAGGTGCCATCCGGTAAGTAGCCATCGAGATCGGACGAGCGCCGGGCTGGAGGTATATCCTGAAATCAATATCACGTCGAGGGGGTAGAGTCGTCACCTCCTTAGGGAATATTTCCATAAACACACAGACAATCTCTGGCACTTCCACCATTTCAGAATCCACTGACCCTACTGACGGCTCAGCTAACAAGGAGAGGAGGGGTTCCTCTCGCCTGTCGCCCTTCTGACTGCTCCACTCGCCGGTGAAAACAACACGCCGTCTGCCCAAGTCTGAGAACACAACCCTGCTTAGGAAGTAGTCGAAGATGGCACACACTGAGAATAGCCAGTCAATGCCTAGTATGACATCGTATGAATGTATTTGTAGCAGAAGAAGATCCCTAACTGACTGATGTGGCCCTATCATCAGTCTGCATCCCCGAAAAACAAACAACAATTCAGTCTAACCCCTGACTGGTGTGCTCAACACCAGGGGCACTGGGAGTCTCTTGGAATCTATACCCAAAGCATGGTCTAGACTGGGTGCAACAAAGGAGTGGGAAGCTCTAGTATTGAACAAGGCATAAGCGGGTGTACTAAACAAACTGATCATACCTCGAACAACCTCCGGCCCTGCTGGAACTGCTGCCTCTACGGCGTGTAACTGTCCACACCCAGCTCCCCTTCCCTCGGCTGTCGGCCACCTCCCCGACCACTCCCCGGTCGAGGTCCCTGAGGAGCGCCCTAAGGTCGGTATCCTCCTCCTACGTCTACCCTCGGAGGAGCGGGAGCTCGCTGTCCCTGCTGCTGCTGCTGGAAATGCCTGGCTGGAAGCTGCTGCTGGGGCTGGTGGTGGGGCTATCCGCCACCGCCGTACTATACCCGGTCTGGGCACTAACTCCGGAGATGTCTAGGGCTCCCACAGACGAAGCACCATGGTCCCAGGCCTGAATGAAAAGGGTGAGGACCAGGTGATCGAAATTGAAACTGCTGCGGCCTTCTCCCTGCCGGTTGGAACCTAGAGGGTCCTGATGCTGGAGGCCTGGTGCTGACGGCCTTCCCCTTTGATGGTCCCAGCTGGATCCCCTCTCATGACACTCCTCCTAGAGCATGCATCCTCTCCACCACTTCGGCCTTCTTCTGGACCTCTAAGTACGTTGGAAGGGTAAAGGGGGTAACAACATACTAGAGGGAGGGGCGGAGCGCCTCCACCAAACATCTTGCCCGAGACTCCTCGTCAGGAAAGAGGTCCAGAGAAAAATGTAGGAGGTCCTTGAACTTGATCCCTAGCTCCCTCACGGACATACTCCCCTGCTGGATGGATAGTAGCTCCTATCTCTTTTCCGCCTTCATTATCGAAGAGAGGAATTCTGCCTGGAACTCCTTCTTAAAATCAGCCCATGCCACCTCAGACTCTCTCCTCTCCCCCAGGTAAAGCGTCCACCACTGACGCGCCACTCCCCGCATCTGGATGACAGCCAGAGGAACCCAGTACTCGGTCGAGGCTCGAATCAGGCCAAAAGCTATCACCAGCTCCTCTAGCCAGCCTTCTGTCTTCATGTCAGAGGTGCTGCCCTCATACTTCTTGAGGGTCTATCATTGGAAGGCCCGAAGAGTCCTCTGCCACTGGTTGTCCTCCTCTTCTCGGTCAGCTCTATGTCGATCGGCCAAGGTATTCTTCGGGGCCTCGATCGTCTGTACCACACGCGGTCGCTTTCTAGGTGCCATAGCTGCAAGGTAAACAAGGAATGCTTAAGCCCAAGTAGTGCAGATTATTGTCTTTAAAACTTCTTAAACTTATTCTTAATTCCCAAAAAACCCCCAAAAACATGAGAACACAAGTCATTATGATGCATGTACCTTTCCTAGGGTCTCTACCCTACAATCAGCATGGCATCACTTGGTCGTTCGGTAGGTCTAGAGTCCTTGCGTCGGATCACGGGGGGCCCTAAAATCCCATGTCCTAGCCGGTCTTCCCTGACCTAATTTCATGCATCGAGGTCACCCAACACTATTTCCTTACCATCCCATGCAATCCCCACTGTGCCTAACTCCATATTCAATCCTATCTCTCAACCATCACCTCTGATACCATTCTGTCACGACCCGCCTTCACCAAAAGGAGGAAAGGTCAGTAGACTGCCAGGCCCTTCATTCTTTAAGTTGAAGGAGAGATAATGACCCCCAAAACCTGAATTCAATAGGTCCTAGAGTGGTGACTAGCACCAAGGGTATAGAATCACACACTAAATGGAAGGCATTAACCGTTTTCTCTATTTTACAAAATCGGGAGATAAGATGATGGAACCCAACAACTCCAAAACTGAAAGAAAAGTAATGCCAAAAGTAATCCATTCCCACATGCATGTTTCAAAAGTAAAACCCACAAGGTACAAAATGTGACTAAAATGGTAAGTACCAAAAGAAGAAAACAACAACTGCAACTGCCCCAAAGGTCTGAGCTAGTATGGTCCTGCGCGATCCCCGAAGTCCTCCTAGAAACCTGAAAATAGTTTTATATACGTAGGGTGAGCATACAAGTACACTCAGTAGGGAAAACCATAGACTCTCATGCACAAGTTGGGGAACATACTAAAGTATCGTGAGAAAAGGAGTAATCCAAACACCTATCAAGGTAAACTATCCACCCAATCCTCACCAAGGCACTCTCCCCAAATAACACAAGTCAAGTAATCTATATAATAAGAGTACATTGATGTTTGGGTACCCTGTGCCACTTTCCCACTGGTTATTGAGACATCCTACGCATCGAACCAATCCCACCATTCTCACGGCAGTCCCACTGCCACACTCGCCCACACACACCTGGGCCACAACCACACGCAGTCCCACTTCCGAATCCCACCCGCACACACCTGGGCCACAACTGTCACAGGTAACCACGCCTGCAAACACCTAGGCCAGAACAACAACTACCATGCCCGAAAACACCTGGTCTAGAAGATCCACTGCCATGCCCGAAGACACCTGGGCCTCATCCCAAAGACACATGGGAAACCACCTGCCGCACACACCTGGACAACCACCACACTACCCCGCTTGAAGGTTCTTGGGATAATAATGGACCTCAGGCCATCACAGCCTGCCTGAAGATACATGCGATTTCCAGGAAAGGGAGCAGAAAAGGAGCTAATAACCCGCCACTAGTAATAGTGTTGGAAAAAACACCCTCATCCATGAAATGGGGGTGTTCGGCACTAAGTTCTAAACTTGGGTGGGGCGCGAATAAGAAACACAAAACTAAAAGTATAGATATAGGTAACAAGCACTCACCCAAAGTTTAGGTTTTTATTTAGACAGCCTACAGATCACAACGACACTCAAGTCCAAGTCACGACTCTCGCCAACAAAACCCATTTGTCCCATTCTGGTTTCATGTTCAGTAATAATGTTCAAATAAGTTTAAGAACTACTGGGAAACTAAACCATAAGCATAAACAAGGAAAATAAACCATCCAAGCGTCAACTAAGCATCCGCACCCGGTTCTCTTGTAAAGTCACAACAATAAAGGGATAGTGAGAACCCGCAAAGTACTGGAACCAGAAAACCCCGGGACACTACCCCGTGTCCCCTCCCCCAAAATGGTTTTTCATAAACAGAGGATCCCACCCCAATTTGTTATATAACAAGGTAACCACCAGACCACAAAACTCACAACCACCGAATCCGTAACAACAAGGAATCCCATTCCCAATTTCACTACCACCTAGAGTATAGAAACATGGGATCCCATCACCTCCCACATCTCCAGCAATCTGCCCGTAAAAAGGAAACAAACAAACCACTACCACCGACACAAAGCAGGTCCATGCCTGTATTTTCAGATTTAAAATATTTTACACGCTCCATGATTTCAATTCCTGTGTGCTTTAATGGGGGTTATCACAAAAGGATTAATCCTGGTGCTTTCAATTTATTCAGTAGGGTATACGTGATTAACCAATTTACTTTTCACAGCAGGAGTTTATAATTACAAAACAAGCCATTTAAAACACCACGAGGGGTTCATTAGTGCACAGACAATGACCACCAACGACCTCAATTTTCAGAAGGCATAAGCCAACATAACTCAGAAAGATGATCATAATATAAAACAAAATCAACAATCACATCCCCCCTATTTCTTTATAGAATCCGTTCAATATCTTTATTTAGGTCTGGTTTATCCAATTCTATAGAATCAAAAGCACGCCCACCCCGCATGATACAAAAAAGAGAGAGACGAAGGAGAAAATTCCCTACTTGTTGATAGACGATCGACGCTTAAGCCGTGCGCAGAACTTTACAGATAACGATGTGGCTTGCCTGATGCACCAAAAGCTATTTGTGAAAAGCCGCGATCGAGGAAGGAGAAACCATGCCTAACCCTTTAGTTTATAAGGGTCGTGGACGGTTGAGATAATAACGTGAAACCGCTTAAGGCGCGGGGTCATGGGTTGGCCATGTGGCCCCACACGTTATTAAAGGGGTTGGTGGTTTAAAACGACGCATTAATTCATTAAGTATTTAATTAAAACACTTATGGGCATTACCGGTCTTTAAAACATGCTTAAACGAGTCAGAATAGAGTTTAAAACCCTAATTGCGCAACAAGTAACGCCACTGGAAAGAACCCGCGGGGTAGGTCAGAGCCACCGGTAGTTGAGAGCTACCGGTGGGTGACAGCTACCGGTAGTTGAGATACTGGTAGGCTGCAACGACTGGTAGGCTGAGCTACCGGTAGGCCGCAACTACCGGTAGACCAAGCTACCAGTAGGACGCAGCGACCGGTAGACCGAGTTACCAGTAGGACGCAACGACCGGTAGACCGAGCCACCAGTAGGCCGCAACCACCGGTAGACCGCAGCCACCGCAGCCACCGGTAGGCCGCAGCCACCGGTAGGATGCAACCACCGGTAGATAGGCCTGCTACCGGTAGGCTAAGGATACCGGTAGGCCTACACCACCGTGATTCCCAGACCAGAAAACCCAACATGAGGTTTTCACAAAGTAATGGACCCCAGAAACCCGGGCCATTACAACATATTTTTATATGTATGAAATCAATGTAATACATGTTTGATATATTTTAAATTGAAAAATAAAATGACATTAAATTATGTCCATTACTCGATGCAGTTAGTCAGTATTTTTAATTAATATTATTTTTTAATTATAAATCATTCTTCAATAAATATATGAATTATTTAATTTCACTATAAATATATTGCATTATATAAAAATTATTTTAGGAAATATTTTATATATTGATATATATATATGAATATATTTTGATATTAAATGTATTAATGAATAATTATGTACAAAAACCATTAAAAAGGAATAAGGCATTGATATGTTTTTAATTATTACATTTTATTCATTTTCTATATTTATGTATAATATATATTATTTATTACTATTTATAATTAATATATATATATATATATATATATATTAAAATTATTCATTTTTATTAAAAATTGTTTCAATAATATTTTTTTAAATAAATTTGCAATTAATTCATTATTTTTTATAATTATTACAAATTATTCATTTTTAATTTTTTTGTTTAATTATTTCAATTTATTTATTTTATATACCTATATTTAATATATAATATTTATTAATATTTATAATATATATATATGTATATTAAATTTATTCATTTTTGTCAATAATTATTTAATTAATAATTTTTAATATTTTTCTTAATTTACTCATTTTTAATCTTTATTTGTTTAATTATTTTATTTTATTTATTTTACATATCTGTACATTTAACATATAATATTTATTCAAATTTATAATATATATATTTATATGTATATTAAATTTCTTCATTTTTTTAATAGTTATTTAATTAATAGATTTTTTAATATTTTTTTTAATTTACTCATTTTTTATTTTATTTGTTTAATTCTTTTATTTTTTCATTTTACACATCTATACATTTAACATATACTATTTATTCATATTTATAATATATATATATATTTATATGTATATTAAATATATTCATTTTTTCAATAATTATTTAATTAATTCATTTTTTAATATATTTTTTAATTTACTGATTTTTTTATTTTAATTTTTTCAATTATTTAATTTTATTCAGGACCTGTATTAGCACTAAAAATAAAGCACTGATAAAGTTTATCCTTTATCATCACTAAAAAAAGAATTGATAAAAGGTACCCTTTACGGGCACTTTTTTTAGTGCTGAGAAATAACACCTTTATCAGTGTTTTTTTCTAGCACTGATAAAGGTCAATACTATTAAATGCCTGTTTTTTAGTAGTTATAGTTTTTTTAACCTAGGTAATTTGTCTTTTAATACTAAAATAAAAGGACCCTTACTAGACAATTTAGAATTAATGATTATGAATATTAAATATAAATTACTAAATAAAAAACCTAGCTATGTTGAATGTTAATTTTAACACAAGCATACAAAACCTCATTTTAACCTTAATTACTATAATTATTTTTTAAATGTTTTCAATAATAATTATGGTAATAATTTATGTTGACCT
This sequence comes from Viscum album, assembly GCA_963277665.1. Taxonomy (NCBI): domain Eukaryota; kingdom Viridiplantae; phylum Streptophyta; class Magnoliopsida; order Santalales; family Viscaceae; genus Viscum; species Viscum album. The sequence goes on along the minus strand of OY728146.1, from coordinate 1,643,150,321 downwards.
TGTTAGATAATATAAATTATGATGATTCCAAATATGGAATCCATTTTTTGAAATTAAATTCAAATAAATAGAATATTTTGATTTGAAATTAATCCCGTAAACACGATGGGAAAGAAAGTTTTGAAAGAGAAAATGTTCAAAAGTTTACAAAGTTTTTATATAAATTTCAATATAAAATTTATTCTAATGACCAAAATTATATTAATAGATATAAAATTGAACTATTTTTCACTTTAAAACCAATTTAAAATATAATTTAACTTTATAAATAATTTAAAAGAAATGACAGTTTTCAATTTAAATTCATTATTTTCACTATTTATTAAAAAATTAATATTTTCAGAAAATTCTCAAAAATCCACCCTAGGATGATTTTGACTTGATAATTTTAAAAATAAACATTATTTTATAAAATAAATTTTCTAAATGTTTTGAAAATTAGTTTTAAAATAAGTGTGAAAAAAGGTAAGAAACCTTTTTTTAGAAAAATACAGTTCTTATCTGTAAAATTACATTTATTCTTTTCTCTTGTATAGAAAACACATAAGATGAATTTTAGACAGATGATTGATTATATACTATATAAATTTCATTAAAATAATTCACTAAAAGTTATTTTTTAAATTTTCTGAGGTAAAATGTGTTAGTTTGCATAAATTTTTTTAAGAAAAAGATTCCCTTTATTTTCAAATAGCTTTCATTTTCATTTTTATTTAATTGGACACCAAATAATTCATTATATATAATTTTTTAAACCATATATTTTTATAATTTAGTTAATACTATTAATACCCTCCATTATAATATCTAGGTGATGATTATCATATAAAAATATTTCTAATAATATGACATGTTTCATTTAAAGTCAGTATTATGTTTACCATAAGCTAAACTCAATTTTTTAGATAATGAAATCCAAATTTATTTTTTCATGTAATATAAGATAAAATCAATGTTTCATATCACACAATATAGACTCATTGTTTTGTGTAATGAAAAAAATCTAAAAGATTAAATTTAATTGATTTTATTTTTCAAAAAAACTCGAGGTGTTACATTCTACCCCCATTAAAATGAATTTCACCCTTTAAAATTGCCTTGTCCATCAAAGGTTTAACATTTGAAAATTCCTTCATAGAAACAAACATAGTAAAAAAGGGTTAATAAAAAATCCTATTGAAAAATAGAAAGGTATGTGCAAAAGTCATATGGAATAACACATAATAGGTTTCCAAATAGGAGAACATAGGTGGGAAGTGAAAACATGGACATAAGAGGGAAAAATAACACCCAAAAACTGATGAAGAGTGATATATAAAATGGTTAAGAGAAAGTTAATGACCATAATGATATATACCAAAGAGGCATGAAAATTTTCATTGATATCATAAAAAATGATGATACTGAGACAACATTTTATTTCAAGATCCTTTTCCTAAATTTAAAGAATTTTCATGATAATATGTACTTACTTGATTTAATTCCATTTTATAAGCCCAATCTCACTATTTAGATATGACTTGATCATTTTAAACATCATCTCTTACTCTAATAAATGAAGTTGAATTGGATCCCAAGGTTTGAGTTGGCTCTCAAGCCTTCATCAACATATGAAAACCCCCACAAGGGTGTTAAAACAAGAAGAACTATAGTTCAAAAATCAATCCTCCAAATGATCCATCATCCATATGAAAAACACATGTTCCATAAAACATTAAAAGAACTTGACTATCTGATTCGTAACATGTTTGATATTTAACTTGGCTAAAAATAGACAAAATATAGACTATACGACATGTGTTATTCCAAAACACATTGCATACACTCAATAATTTCACAAATAGTAAATTTTAGTCTCTTGAATCTTTATTCATCCATCATTTACATTGATTTTAATGTGAATCACACTTAAAACACCCACAAATCGAGTTTAACATCATTATGGATTGTCCATAAGTCAAATTATGACAGTTATTTTTAGGAAAAAATCATCTCTCATCACCTCCCTTGTCAACCGCATGCACCGGTTCACAAAACCATAATATTTGTTCCTCTTTTAGAATTATGAATTTTACAAGGTACCACTATATAGACATAAAAAATGATTCTATACTAGTAAAAATGATCCACAAAACCAACGATCAACTGGACAATGAATTTTGGTTCGCAATATGGTTGAACCACCAGTAAATAAATAACAATGACGAATACATGTAAAATAGAGGGAGAAATCAACAAAACACTAAAGTGAATAATGATAAATTTTCTTGTTCTTTTTGGACACCATTACTTGATAGATCATGAAAGATAATTATCAATGTATAAATCTAGATAAAAATAAATAATTAAATGGTCATGAATATGAATGATTTTTGGGTAGTTTTTAAGAGTTATCCCTTAATTGTAATAAATTCCAAAACTGGGGAAAAACAAAAAATGAAATCCGTACCTTAATAATGGATTGATCGTTAGTGAAAAATATATTTGATTCCTACAAAATTAGAACAGGAAAATGTATAATGGAAGAAATACCTAAATCATGGGTATTATTTTTTTCACAAAAAAAGGAAGCGAAGGGGTCCGAATTACATGGATCGTGTAACCTTTAGAGGGACACATAATCACATGAACTTTGGAAGGTCATGTAATCAGATAATGTATTGTGCATTATTTTCTTATGATTACATGAATCCCCCTTTAAAAGCCCTCATGTTCTTGTGAAGTAATCCAGAAAAACACTGATGATCATGAAGAGGTTTTCAAACAAGTTCCTACAAATCACGCGACTTGTCTATCTATGGATGCCAAAAAAATCATGCCAAACCCCCTTAAAAATTATTGTGCAGAAAGGAGGAAGCCTCATGATAAAGATAGTTACATTGACCTTCATGCGATGTGCACGTATGATCTAAAATACTTCATGAATCCCCTAGCGATGTATCAAAATTTCTGTGTTATATCATGTTGGCATGTCACCTTTTCCATGATAAGGACCTCAAACACATGAATTCAAGCATATGATCCCCTTGCGATTCTATAGATAAGAAGATGTGGTTTCCATGTCAATACGTGTACATAATCTTGAGATCCACCATTGATCACATGATGCATCATAGACAAGGAAAGTGATTGTCCCTGAAAATACTCACACAACTTCACGAGATATCCTTTCCCTGTAAAATCATGAAGGAAATAAAAAGGAAAATGGTAGAAGCTTCTCACATAGGTAAGGTTCATTGATCTTCACATGAAAGGTTTTATACACCTGAGGTGATCAATATTGATCTTGTGAAGACTCCTCGACAATCCAGCTTGATCTCACAGGGGCCTTTAGACATATCAACCTGATCCTAAGGAGGCCCCTTGACAAACCACCTTAGTACCGTGAAGAATGCTAGAAGATTCATCTTTTATCATGATAATTCCTTTCCATGGGTGTAATAATCTTGTGAAGACTCATTGAAATTTTTTCCTAACCACATGAAATCAATTTGACATATCCACATGGTTAGAAAAAATCTTTTTTATTGGAAGGGTTCAAATAAACATAGAGATGGTGGAATATTCTTGTAGTTTCAGATCATCATGTGACACCATGGGTGACCCAAAGTAGGATCATGCGAAGAACGTGATATAAAAATCCCTCCACTGACTCTAGATCCTACTTGTGAGATACACATCATGTAAGGAAACTTATAACTAGAGAATCAAGGCCTATAAATATATCCCCCTCAATACAAAAACACACACAATGGGTGAATTGTACACAAGAGTGCATGAGAATTTTTCTTGGAGTAGCAAGTCACATGATCAGTAAATTATTCCTATAGATAAAATCTAGGGAATGAACAAAGGGGTCCCGAATCATGAATATGTGCTTCTCATGACCACTCTATAAATCATGAGAAATACTTCCAATATGTCAGCCAGATTATGTGAAGGGGTTCCCACATGTTGATGGGTTACGTGAAACCTAAAATAAGCTAAAACTAGAAAAAACATGAGGCACATATGAAATAAATACAAGAAAAATACTAAACAAGGTGGATGAATTATGTGAAGATAGATATTATAATCTTCATGTGCATCACATGACCTACCCAGATCCTACAACAACACCATAGCTTGTCTCTTGAGTCATGCGATAACCCCAGGACACACCATTTGGATCATAGGATGTCCCTGGTACATGTTAATCAAGTTGTGTGACACCCTCCGAGCATGCCACCCAAGTATTATAGAGTCATACAAGTTTTCCAGATAGATCTTATGATGCCCTAAAGACATGTCTCCCAAGTTATGTATCAGTATTAGGGAATTTCACCCAATACTCATGGATTACATTAAAAAATACATCCAATTCTTGTGATGTTTTCCAGAAAAGTCATCTAGATCATACAATGTACTTTGGAAAAGTCATCCAGATCATGTGATGTCCTCCAGAAAAGTCATCCAGATCAAGCGATGTACTCTAGACATGTCTATCTGATCACGTGATATCATCCATACATTCAACTCAGATCATACAATGTCCACCAAATAATTCATTTAGATTATGTAGTCATATTTAAACATGTCCTCTAGACATCAAAGAAATGTATGGACATCCACATACATGTCATGAAAACACCCCATACATTTTTTTAAAGGTTGGGGCCGAAGCCTCATTTTTATTATTAAAGCAAAGCAAAGACCTCTTTTAACTAGGTAGAGGGAGACCCATTACATATCCCGAAGGCCCAGTGGGCATTTAGCCCATTACATGACCCGTAGGACCATTTTTTTGGCCCAAAGCCCATTCTGTGAATATTACTGCTATAGTACCCGTGTTGCTACAGTACTGCACAGTACACCCCATACATGTAAAGAAGACAATCAGGATATTTCAAGCAAGGAATTAAGAAATTTCAGGAAGATGTGCTAGGATATGATAGCCTTTTCCATTGGAAATATTCATGTATATCCCCAACCAAACTATGAGAACTCTGATTCTTGTCCAAAAATGATATGTAGGATGCCCTCTTAGGGATAGATCTCCAATGGTAATGCACCTTAGTTTAATTCCCTCCTAATCTTAGACATTCTAACTATTGGGACCATATCTATCCCATGGGATTATCATACTTCCTCATTCATCTTTGAATTGCGAGGTCAATAAAACTATGATGAATCTAATTTATTCCATAACCAGGATAAGTAGGATTCCTTTATAAGGCATGAGTTCCATATAAAACAACCCGTAAGGGCCTCCCTAGTGAGTAAGTCCCACATCCATATATATTGAGACAGATCACTTGCTATCCTTTCTTTCTCACATTGATAATTCCTCACAAGGACTTAGGGACTTTCAATGATCATGTCATTAGCATCATGAATATCCATAATCCAAGGAAACCTAAATGTGTAAGTCCCATTAAGTGGCATGATATGACTGCCACTATATAAGAGAATCCACCTCGAGGTAAGTCATGAGGGCATGATCAAACTACAGGGACTTTGATTCCTATCATAAACATGATACATAGGATGCATTCCTAAGGTTTGAGCACAATACCCAGTGCCTAAGTTCTAGCTCATATATACCCTTTCCAAATGATGTTAAAACTGCACAGTTTAAATGAACTATTTAGTTTTTTATTCCTCTCATAAATAGGATACGTATGAAACCTCATAAAGGTTCAATCTCATCATCAGGATATAAATCACCACATTGGATGGTAGTAAATTATAGAATGCTTTGTTATATGGATTCATAATATAAGTATCTATCTAATAATGGGGAATTAATGAAGAAACTGGGATATATACAGATGGAATCATTTATAGAACCCATTTACACATCGAAGGATTTAACACTTGATCATATTGTTAGGGTGACTAGTCCCATATCAGGTTTTGGAAGAGATTATATAACATATCATCAATCTATAAAAGAGACTCATAGTATAAGGTAATTCCCCCCCAAAAAGGGTGTGTTGAGCTTGAAATCCCATCCTCTCAACCAATGTGAGATCCTAAGTTCCATTGGATTTGAAACCCTAAGTTACCTCATGCCTTTGGAAAGTTGGTCTGTTCTCATTTATGGATATGGGAGCTGTTGGGAGTTTCCTTTAAGGAAAAAAATGAAAAAACCAAGGTGAATGATTTTTTTAGATATTAACCCCTCACAATCAACTATTGAGAAAAACCATGTGTGTGTTTTCATTGGAAACAAAAATGGTGAACCCAACATGAATGATTGTACATACACTAAATCCCTGAAAATTAACCATCATGTGAAACCACTATGTATTTGTTTTAGAAAAAATGTTGAACCCAATGTGAATCTCTCAAATAAAAAAAATTATTTATTGAACAAATTTAATCATGGTTCTCATGAAATAAGTCCATCCTCACTGTGATAATTCCATATGAGTGAAATAGACAAACTAGGAATAATAAAGGTCAATTATCTTAATTATTCATATATGATTGATCATGTATCATACTTGTGAAGATGAACTAGCCAATGACCTTTTTCCTTATTTAATTTGTGATTGTAGATATTTATCTCGCAAACAACACATTGACCCATGATCATGTCTTTATCAAGTGAATATTATTTAAAATCATCTATGACTAAAACCCATGTGAGTCATAGTATGACCTCTCCCACACAACACCTTTAGTTTTGGATGAAAAACTCAATGGTTTGGGAATACCATCAACATGTTATGATCCAAACCCTTAAGAAAACACACAAGGGTCTCTAGACACTGAAATTGATGAGTACGAATCATCCAACAATAGTTGCAGTGAATCCAGTGGTGCTCAATTTCACAACCAATTACTTCAGAAGCTTATCCTAAAAGAAAAAAAATCAACACATCCAATGTCTGATGAATGTGGATCAAGGAGTCCACTATGGATCTCTTATAGATTAATAGCTATTTAAGAGGGATCCAGTCAATTTCCATCAATAGCATCATCCCACCAGGCCCCCTCAGACACATACTGAGGGCACCACATAACACATTTACACCTCTGACAGTCATATATGGGCACCAATGAAGTTACATTGGGTGAAGAAAGATTTGGAAAATCAGAATTGGGCTCATATATCGTCTTCTACTAACAAATCACTATAGCATATTCTAGAAGTATCCAGTGGTTATGATCATATACCTACCCCCTTAGATCATGTTTGTGGGAATATTCCTATAAGAAGAATGGTAGAGGCGCATATCCCTCCGCCCATGCAAGAATGCCATAAACATATTCAAATGGAACAATGAGGAAATGAGTGGGATTATACCCCCACTTAAATCGAAGATATCTTCTAATAAAAATTGGAGACAAAAAACATGGAGACCAATATTCCTATGCACACTTTTCTAAAATGTCAAAAAATTCTAGAAATAACTGAAGAAATTATCCAGAATATTATTACATTGGAACATATATAGGGATAGAAAAATATTGTTATCCCTACAACCAGGGCATCAAAACACTTTAATCATCCTGAACAAGAAGCTGCTTTAGAGAAAGAACACATTCTTGCACCCATCTAGGAGGATTATCAACATATTTCATTAAAGTAAGAGGCATCAGACTGACATAATATTCCCATTATAACTGAGGCTCACCAAGTAAGAGTGGAACATTCCCTGAGAAAGTCACAAATTCTTGTCAAAAAAGACTAGTGAAAAACTCTAAAGTCACTAAACTAGGCTCATATTCCCGTTCTAACTGGGGTTCACCATGTGAGAATGGAACATGCCTTAGGACAGGCTCATATACCTATCAAAGAAGTAAGACAACATATTCCAAAGGTATAGGATTGGGATCATCTCCCCACTCAAACTGGGGCCCACCAGGTGAGAGAGGAACATTCCTTAGAAAAATCTCATATTTTGGTTATTGAAGCTACTTGGCATATTCGAGAAACTCATGGAATCCAGACTTATACACATAATTCTAAAAATGAACGAATAAAACAGCATCCTTTAGAGGTTATACAGTAGGTGGATATTATCCCTTATCCCATTATAGATATCTTTTGACATACTATGATGGGGAATGAATATTTGGACCAAACTCATATCCTCGATTCAGTCAGGGTTAGCCAAAATATTCTAGCAACCACCCACAGTCAGGATCATACTCCTTCTGACAATAGAGAAGCTCACTAGAATACTCCATCATCTAATCAGTATCAATATCATATTCCCATAGAACTATATGGTTATCCAAATATTCTGGAATCCATCATACATTAGGCTCATATCCATGCACAACCCCAAAAATCTGGTCAAAATATTCCATCCACGATGGAGAATAAAGCTCATATCCCTAACCTACTCAATTAAGGTGTACTTGATGTTGTAAGACACATATATTCAATAACTCAAGGGTCCCTTGAATATTCCACCAAAGAATAATGTCATCATCACCATGATATCACTTCTCATGTTAGTGTGAAGATGGATCAAAGGGACTCTACTCTTAACATTTGGCATGGTCAACCTCCCACGATGATATATCCCTCTGTAAAGGAAATCCTCTTCTTTCCAAAAAAACCTCTAAATAGAGAGGTTATCAAAACTAATATGCCTTCTTATAGAGAGGTACTCAAAAAATTGGGTTCATCTTTGTATAGTTCCCCATAAACTACTAGAAACCCTCCACTATAGCCAAAAATGACCCTGAGAAGAAAATTATGTGGTTAGACCAAGTGGATGCATGTAAGTCTCATGAAAAGGATCCAAAATTTATATAAGGAGATATTTATCTATAAAAAACCTATCATACATGGTTTAGACTCTCCCCATTTCAGACTATGAGATCCCAAATAAGCTAGATAAGGAACACATCCCTTACTTATGCCAAAAGTTTTGGGAAACTAATTAGTGGTTAAAGGATAGACACCTACCTTATCTATGATATGAGTTTCACCTACATACTATTAGTATAATCTATTTTTAGCTAGAACTGGATATTATCTCCATGGTTTGGGACCCAAAACTGGAAAAGAACAATGAACATCTACAACATGCTTTCTGCCATTTCGTCAGAACTCTTTAGCAAGTGATCACTAAAGACTAGTCATGTATCTGTATCCTAGGATGGGGAAAGTGTGGATTGTTTAACTTCACCACCCCCTAAAATAGTATAACTTCAAAAATATGGTATCTTTTAATGTCATAGCCTCCATTGAGATCAGTGGACCAGGTAATGTGTGATCCAGTTGTTCACTACAACAGAATGTACCTACTTTAATGATGTCAAGACGTCACAAATGGAGGGAGAGGACCACCAAGATATCTTTGAAATGGGACCCTCAGAACAATGGGAATTTATTTTAGACAAAGAACCCTAAGATGTTTCTAACCTAAAAACTTCATATAGAAAATGATTTCGTTCATGGGCTTCCATGGACCAAGCTCATACATGAGCCCAACTACACCAAATCCAATGGGTCACAGTAGCAGCTTCCATAATAGTCATCCAGGAATGAACCCATGCCACCAAGCTGGGAGAATATTTTCCACCACTACCACCCCTCATATCATGAATCATCAAGAGGATTCATGATATATCAACAAAAAATAAAAATCAAACATATCCCATAAGGCTAGGGACATTTTTATCTCATTCTCCATCGCTAGGTTCATCATACCCCAATAGGGTCCTAGATAAATCAATGGTGGTTTTGGATCAACCCATTCTTCAAGGATGCTGGTATTTATATCTCAATTCCCATCCGAAGAGTCATCAAATCCTTAACCAGAATCATCAAATTCTTAGAAAAATGACCAATAAGTTACAATAGTGGCCTTGAATAGTCCCAAACTGATAGGACTTGGTAATTTTGATCATCATCATCATCATGGAGTAAATTATTCTTCTCTATGTTGGGAGGTAAATATTGATGGTCAGTATCACATCCGCTCCTCTAACCGCAAGACAAACCTTTTCTATTCAGGTCCCATTCGAAAATCAAAAGTAAAAACTCATTCAAGTTCATTACCAATAGGCTGAGATGAGAGGAAATTTTATTGAAGGTAATAAAACCTCACATATTTTCTAATCCAAAAAGGTCCAATATGTCCAAGGGTCAGAAAAATGACCCTAATGAAAGTAGTACAAAATCGACCTATTTCATTGAGAGTAATGGGGCAACTACCATTTCGTAAAATACCTCTATGATTTTCATCACCTTTAACACAATAGATAATCTGAATCAAGAATTGTAGAGGCATGTAATATGGAAATCATACCTCAAGAGGGGGGTGATTTGGATACATTGACTAAGGTAGCACATATGTGAAACTAGAGTAAAACCCAGCACCTGACATCTATGAATGTTGGGTTTCCACCTCTATAGAGGAACACTTCCAAGGATAAAGGGAAATAAGTGGTCATATCCCAATAATTTCCTACAAGATCCAAAATCCCATCCTTGAAGGATAAATTTTTACAATATGATAATGCGATAAAAATTCTCAAATGAATAATTTAGGAGATACTCTGGAGAAACATTTCCACAGGGGATCATCTTCAGGCCAACATGAATATCCCTCCTCCCATAAATATGGAATGAGATTATCCACCTACAAGAGTGGAATATAAGTGTTAGACTAGTTCTAGATCTATAAATTTATCCTATATAAATGAAAAAAATAAAATATTATCATGAAATTACTCCATTATGGTGATAGAATCTCCCTCACCAGTGAGATCATTCAGTATTAGCACAGATTGAGAATTAAAAAGAGATGAAAATGGGGACACATAATCAACCCCCTTCCACTCCCTATATATTAGAGTCAGCTCATATAGTAGTACCTTAAGAACTAATCAATTCCATTGAGTCCCAGGTTACTTGAATGGAAGCCTTGGAAGGGTGACACAAACTTGTGAGACCTAAGATTTAATGGGTGTATGAAAATTTTCACCCACCCAATTTCAGAAACTCTACCTTATCCACCTATGATGGCATGGGAGATCTAGAACAGAATCTCACACAGTTCGTATCCTGATACGGTCTGATGATGGGATCTCAAGATCAACAAGAGGTGATCAATCTGAGGTATTTTGTAGAGACTCTGATAGGGATAACCTTTTTTTTGAACAATAACCTTCTATAAGGATATATTATAGGATCAAAATTCCTTCATCATAAATTCCATTACCAATTCATCTCTATGAAATTAAAAAATAGTTTACCTAAAAAATGGACTAAAACATTAAAATGAGAGTATGTATAACTTCATATTCATATGGAAAGGTTTAACCTATTCACTTAGCATCCCTCCCTCATAAGATAAATCTATATACCTACGTGTTGAAAATATTTGGGATGAGCTACAGACACCCTTGATCCAAATGAAATATCTAAGAATATTCTATGAATTCGTTGTGACAACAAAAATTTTAGAAGATACCATTCAATGAACCCAAGATAAATCTCATCCCATACACTCAGCATAGGGGAAAAGGCTCGGTATGGTAGGGAACACCATTGTTACCCTCAAACTAGTACCAGTTCCCATTCAAGAACCTATGTAATTCTTGAAGCACCCATTACTTCTTATCGATATACAAAAACAATAGAATCTCCTTTGAACAGAAGTTAAAAGAGATTAGTGTCACCTGAGATTAAAGGAATGGATTAATAAAGAATACTCCTTAAAAAATTAGTTGGCAAATTTTTGTTTTCTTACAGCCAGGAAAAAAAATCAACCCAGGCTTCCACAACAAATGACACCCACTGAGTTCAACCTCATCGATCGTCCTCACTACTACCCTTTCTACAGAAGGGTGGGTCACACTTTCCAGGATTTCTGTATCTTCAAATACACCCCCCAAATCATGGTTGATTCTAGGAAAGTGATAATGGAAAAATACCCGACACCAATAACCTGTGTAACCATTTCAAAATCAGAAGAAGTTGGTTATTGGAAAAAGGTTCTGTCTAGATGTGGTTAGAATTTCAACAATTGGATGAATCGAAAGACAACCGGATGAGTTCATTCCACCCTGAGATCAAATATTTTAAACCTATAAAGGTTACTTCACTTAAAGAGGTGACATAAAATAAGCCTTATAGAGGTGTATGTAATCATCAAACACAAGAATAGATAGAATATGAAGATTTATTCCCATCTCTTACAGAACCTCCAACTCTTGCTGATATCATTCCCACAACATCCAAATCATGGGCATCACCACACCATAAAAACTATTATCATAATAAGAGATCATCTTTTGTTATATTAACATAATAAACCTTGAGTACCCCTTCTTTAATGATGAATATTCCTCTAGGTATAAGTATCCCATACCTGAATGGGGAGTTGGAGGCTAAAGGCGTAGGAGTCAAGGATATAGGAGAGAGTGCGAGTGTGGTCAGACCAAATATCTTGGTTAAATCCCCATAGAGGGAATATATGCAGCTAATAACCATGGGTAAGAACTTTAGTGAGACTAATAGAAACATAGAGGTGCCCAAGATCCCTCCAATGATCATCCAAACCTAGTTATCTTACACTAATGTCTAGTAGGTGTGTGATTGTGTATTCATTTTAGGTAAAGGGGAAGGCTGAACCGACCTTCCCCACTCATAGAAGATGTTCCTTTGACATTTTCACAAGAACCAGTCCTTCTTGCTCTAAATTTCTTGGTTCTAAAACCAAAAAATAAGGAGAGCCCTCACAATGGGAATAATGGACATATAACATAAAAGTATGAAATTATATGATAGTTATCATTTTTCCCAACCAAACACTCAATCTTGTATACACTTCATATTTCAAAAGAACTCAATGTGGCACTCATCGATTCCCACCAGAGTCCATTTGAATTCAAGTTAGAATATTCTACAGTTTAAATCTATTGAGTGGAGACTATGTCATCAAAATTATATGTCACCATGTCATTCACATATCTGGATAAGAAAAATGTCATTCAGGGAAACATTACACCCCTATAAGTTTTAGGAAAACTCAATGTTGTTGACATCCAAGGGGCTCAGATTGAAAATGGTTCTAGAAAAAACCTCATTCTGATTAGAACCCTTTAAAATTTGGGATATGTCACGAACTAGGCCGGGTCGCCATCTGACCTGGTGCCTGACCCGGTCTGCGACATGGCCTGAAGGGGGTTCCCATTCCCCACGGGCTGGCACAAGTGCCTGGGTATCAAGAGTAACCTGTGGGAATGGTTTACCCGAAATAGTATACACAAACACTAACAAGATAATAAAATGAAACTAGGAAATTGACAACCAACCAGACCATTGAACTAAAATCAAATTTAAAGGTTTACAACTAGAACCAATGTACAAAAATAAATGACAACAAAAGAGACTAAAACTCTAGATCAAACCTCCAAGCGACAAGAGTGGTGTAGAATCCGCACACCACAACACCAACCTGCATGAGAAGACCATCAATGACCAAAACCGCCATCGCTGAGCACGACGCACAACCTGGAATACAAAAGAAACAAGGTCTACATACACCTGAAGGTGTATGCAGGGTGTGAGCGAAAGGCCCAGTAGGACGTCACCCAATAAAAAGGTTCCATGACACAACATCAAAAAGATAATTTAATGTGATTATTAAAATTATACTTCTAAAATGTTTTTAAAGAAAACATTTACAAGCTAAAAACTAAAAGAAAACACTAATATAACCCATTTCACAAACCCGATTTGAAAGTGAAAGTGAAAAATTCATCAAGGGAATACATACACATACTCCCGCACACACACACACACGCACACACATATACTCATACACACACACACACATAAGTGTTCCTCCATATGCCGACGGAAGGCACCACGGCATTGATGGTAGAGTACTATGGGTAAATACCTTAAGGATAATCTATCTCGAGTGGAACCCTAGAACCTCGTGTCTTGGTGAAACGTGGCTTAGAAACCACGACCCTTAGAAACATGGCTTAGAAGGCCACAAACCTAAAAAAATGTGGCTTAGAAGGGCATGACCCTCAGTCATCATATGTTTAGTTAGTGTTGTAATTGTCAATCCAGCTAAGTGAAATAGGGACGATACCCATCCGGCTCACTAGCACACTAGTTCTGGTCCGCCCACCTAGATACCCAGGGTTTTCCCTTGTGCTCAATCAAGTTTCACATTCACATAATGTATATCACTTTCACATATCCCGAACCAAACAAGAAATTACACATACAAGTCACCTCTTGCATACCCAAACACCATTTAAAAAAAACACACGCACACCAAAACAATTTTATAACATAGTTCAGATCACTTACGTGACTTGATAAACTATTTAAACAATTTGAAGAACATTTATAAATAGCACAATAAGATTTTGCACATGAGACATGTCCAATATCACATGTAATAATCCCTATAAAAACTTAACGCACGCGTAATTCTTTCAAACACAACTCCCGCGCTCCACATATAATTTAATAAGTGCAATTAAAAATTTATAAAACACTTAAAATTAGAAAGCAAAGGTTTTCATAAGAAAGATGAACTCGATTTCATATAATAACGTCGCTTTAAAACCAAAAGTGCATATTATACAAACCAAAACATGTTTTCCCATTGTTCAAAAAAATTTCAATTTAATTCCAAAAGTACGCAACATAGAAAACACACCCAAAGTGACTCATTTTCATTGAAAATCTACATTGAATTACACAGACACCTCAAAGAAATTGAAAACAAATTTCGAACCTACCAAACAACCCTAAAAACCATCCCAAACATATTCCGCATCTCAAACGACACTTAAGTAAACAATTGCTCAATTAATAAAACATCACATATTCATACCATAAGGACTCACTTTAAAACACACAAATTTTAAATGCCAGGACAATTTGAAAATCAATTGCACATCCTAACCCTTCTAAAACCTCATTCGCACCCCTAAAACATACTCAAGGTTCTTAATAAAAATTAAAACATCAAACTAGTTTACCTTATTTTGAAAAACTCAGTTTAATAACATCCATACCTTAAGAATTCTTGAAAACACAATTTTCACACCTTAAACAATTAACTAAAACGCGTCTGAAAATTTCAACAACACAACGCACATGAAAAACATTGGCATTTACTTAAAAAAACTCAAATTCATCAATATGCATATCGATGCACGTCCAAAATAAAATTCACATCACACAATTTATCACTAGAAAACATTATAATTTAATTAATGAGCAATTTAAATCATCTAAAGATGGAATGGCATGGAACCACTTACCTTGTCATAGCAGACTTCACAACCGTGGTGCGCAACAACTATCACACATCAACCGCAACTCAAACAAATCCAAATTGGCCCTAAATCAAACAATTGAACCAAAACACCAAGAATTAACCCAAAAAATTTGATGCAAAACCCCCATTTCATGCTAAACACACCGCAAGAAAACCAAACACAAACAAAAAACTTCAAATTAAAAACCCTAAATCGAATCATATACCTGTTGAAAAAAAAACAGCAAGGAGGCTTAACTGAGGAGGGGGGGGGGGTGTTCGCCAGACGAAGTAGGGGAGAGGTAAACCAATGGGAAGGGAATCCGCTGCAATGGGGATGGCCGGGAGAGAGTGAGGCAGTGGTGCAAGCGGATAGAGGTAGGGCTTCAGCTAGGAGGAGTGGAAGGAGGAGGCTGGTCCGGCGAGCGGAAAGGGGGTGCGGGGCGGCCGGTGTGGGGCTGGCCGGTTGGCGGGGTCGCCGAAAAGAAAGGGAGGTGGCCCGACAGAGGTCAGGAGACATAGCGGAGTGCAGGAGGCCGATGAGGGAGAGAGGTCCGGCCAACGCAAGAGAAGCGCGTGGATGCCGGTGCGGATGAGCGAGCCGACTGGCCGGGGGTCGGGGCGATGGCGCGAGCGGCTATGAGGGAGCTGGGCGTGACAGGGGTGTCCAAGGGAGAGGCCGTAGCAGTGATCGTGAGGGCGGAGGGTCACCAGAGAGTGAGTGCGAGGGCGAGGGGCGCACCTGGTGGGCGGCTGCGCGAAGAGGTAGGGTTCAGGGGGTTGGGGTGCGACGGGCGAAGGGGGAGGGAGAGGTAAGGAAAATAAATCTGCTAACCCAAAAAAGAAGAAGGAAAAAGAAAATTATAAATAATAAAAATAAAAATAACAAATAAAGATGAAATAAAAGAAAAACCAAAACTAAAAACCAAAAATAATAATAATAATATTATTATTAATATTCTCAAACTAAAATTATGAGAATAATAATATTATTAACATTAAAACATAATTTATTAAATCAATGCTTTACCCTCATTCCTTTCTATACATTAATTTTATTTCATTATTATTATTAATTAATTTATTTAATTAGTTGACCATCGAGTGGGCTCATACGACGGACTTGGCGAAGCAGCACGGCTTCGCAATCGTGCTTTGCTCGTGCGGCACATAATGAAAAGCCCTGAAAAACTCATTTAATTTTATTTATTATTATTTACTTTAATTTAATTAGATGCACAAAGGGAAGGTGAGCGGGGAACCGAGCGAGGCCGCACGGTGACCCAAGAAAGGTCGTGCGGCTTTGATAGTGAAGCGCTGAACGCCTAAAAGGCCAAAAAGTGCATTTCAAAATAAAACTCAGAAATTTTAAGTTCGGCCTTGACCCGAATTATCTGATTCCCAACAGAAATAATAAAAAAAATAAAAAAAAGATGGGTGTGAATATTCTCCCCACCATAAAGCTTTCCGTCCTCAGAAATCCACAACTAAGACTGAGACCCAAACAAGGAAATGACACCCCACTAAGGATCAAATAGGATCCCCATAATCAAGAATCAAAAAAAAGGTAAACACATCATGCTCAGAGAAAGTGAATCAAAAACAACTTCAATAAATGCGTAAGAAGACTTTATGATTGGCGTTTCCCACCACAAAGAGCTGAAAAACCTCCAGTTGATTGTTTAAGAAGAGGAGCCCTCGCACCCATAGAAATCAACTTTACAAGCCGAAATTCCTCAAGCACTATTAAATGAAAACCACACCATTTGTTTAGAATAAACAAACAAGGTCAAACCACGTCCAAGGAACACTCTTATCACTTATCACCAAGAAAAATAAAAAAACGGAAGAAAAAGATCAACATGGGGAGGCCCTAGGGGCTCCCCACCATTAGGAACTCACTGAAGCTCAAGACGAGACTGGAAAAACGACACGGGGAGGTTCGAATGGACTCCCCGCCGTTAAAGAAAGGTCCAACACCGGTTCATTCCAGAGAACTTTGTGTGAGATCCAATGTGGGTATCCCCACCATTGGAACTAATAGTAGATACAAAACCTTAGAAACTTTCCGACGGGGACCAAGCACCCCACCACAAGGGGCGGGGAGGGTATGGCCCAACTACCGGGCATCAAACCCACAACCCAAGACAAACCAACATCTTCACATCCCTAGATGATCACCATTCCAAATTGAGACCAATTGACCCACCAGACCCCATAACGACCACTCAAGCGATCACATTCAATGTTACGCGACCCCTAAAACTTTAATGTGATGAGAGAAACACACCTCCACATAGTCACAGAAACCTTACACAGCTAGACATTTCGTTCGGAATGGAACAATTACGGAAAACAGTTTAAACCTCATTCACCTTCAATACCGATGGCAGAAATAAGGTTGGGGTCTTGTTCACTCTGTGGGTTCCTAACCACGCCCCATTATCACTCCGAGGCCTATGGATGGAGCCCTGATGTTTGAAGCATCTCCTGCCTCACAGTCAGGTATTGAAGACTCCTGAATGAAGCTTCTCTTTTTTTTGTCACACGCCACCACACTGCAACCAAAACAACACCAGCAAACACAACACATTATAACATCTCACTAATTATATACAGAACATTTACCAACACAAGAGCTAAAATGGTGCATGCTCATCGCCCTTTGTCACACTAAATGAGAACACGACATCAAAAATTGTCACTGAACATGACCATTTTTGTTGAGAGGATCATTGGACAGAGAAGGACTTTAAACTGCATCTTGAACCACACGAGATTCCTGAAAACGACCATAGCAGCCTCATACGACTGGGTTTGACAAACTAGTAGCCTAACACGAACCTTTTCTTAAACTAAACAAAACAAATACTAGAGGTCATTTAGAACAATAGACCGCACCAACAACTTCGAGTTTCTTCCACCTTTTCCCCACTGGAGTCTCCTTTACCACTTCCAAACAACCATTGACTATCAAAGGGACCTCACGATGCAAGATGTCACCCAACCATGACCATTGTGGATGATAAAAGCACTACAATCCTTTCAAGACATTGGTTAACACCAATAACTCTGAACTGCCTTCACCCTTCCCTGCTGTAATTCCTTTCACCATTTTAAGGGGGATCCTTTAGACCCAACGACTTCAAACTTCATACCTGACGACTCAGACAACTCAAAGAGATCGAAACTCCGTTCAACTCCCCGCACATATGTCATCCCACTGTGATATGATCTAATTAACCAAAAGGAAAAAGGAAAAGACTTGTCATTGTCACCCAAAAGGATGAGTCCTTACTTTAATCAACTGGAGGGTTGGCCAAAAACGAACTATCCATGGCCACACGTCATTCGCACATTAACTATTTATTGGGGCGTATACTAGCCAAGAAGAAAAACCATGGACCCAATCAAACTGGTCCAATGGCCAAGACATATAGCATGCGAACACTAAACATGTAGGGGGAACCACTACAAGGGCTCCCTGATGTACTCTTAAAAAGAATTCACTAACCACATGCTTGCATACCAACTTACAAACAAGAATTCAAACTTGGGACACAAATCATTCAGAAAGGATCCTCAGCTCAAAACTCCTCACATCCGACATTTCCAAAACACAAGGACACACTACACAAACACCGTTTACCAAAACACTAAATTTTTATTTAACAAAACATCTTGAAAATAAGCAAAACTTGTGGGTTGCACAAACACCAATGGTGTCCCACGGGCCTCGCACATGCATGTTCCCGTGCCACACCAACACCCACCTCATATCATCCAGGCACTCATCCGCTCGTGACATTAACCCTTTTTCTCCCCATATATACTCATGCATGTGGTTTCCCATGAGAACACCAAGGATCAAAACCGAACCTTTCCATTTTTCAAAACCAAAACATCCAACCCACACTTTTCAAACCTCATACCTCATTTTAGTTTTAAAGTACTTTATTTCAAAACATTTTCCAAAACATTTTCGAAGACCAAATCATTTTTACTTAAAAACCAAAAGTCCATAATTCCAGAACAAAAAAATACAAGGAATGGTGCAAGAGAAAACTAGTGTGAGCGGGTGGCTGGAACATATGGTTGGTGACCATACGCTAATCACACCACTGCCATGGAGGGTATTCTAGGACATCGTCCCTGACTCCACATGGCTTGATAGACCCTGAAATCTCACAAGGACCACTGACCCTACTCCCTTTTCATTTCCATAAGTCAAGATTAAATGAAAGAACCAAGGACTCAGACAAAACTCAACTTACGTTGGTAACTCGATTCCCGCCACGAGGTGTGCTGGCCATGCACATTTCTCGTATCTAGAACGTCGAGTTCCGACAACCTTAATTTTGGTCTACTCTGACTCTATCTCAAAAGAAAACGACCCAAGAGAGCAAACCTTTCCCTTTGATACCATTTTTTCCCAAACCAGGTCGGGTCGCCATCTGACCCGGCGCCCGACCCGGTCCGCGACATGGCCCGAAGGGCATTCTCGATCCCCACGGGCTGGCACAAGTTCCTGGGTATCAAGAGTAACTTGTGGGAACGGTTTACCTGAAATAGTATACATAGACACTAATAAGATAATAAAATGACACTAGGAAATTGACAACCAACCAGACCATTTAACTGAAATCAAATTTAAAGGTTTACAACTAGAACCAACGTCCAAAAAGAAATGACAACAAAAGAGACTAAAACTCTAACTCAAACCTCCAAGCGACAATAGTGGGGTATCATCCCCATGCCACAACACCAACCTGCACGAGAAGACCATAAATGAACAAAACCACCATCGCTGAGCATGATGCACAACCTGGAATATACAAGAAATAAGGTCTACATACACCCAAAGGTGTATGCAGGGTGTGAGCGAAAGGCCCAGTAGGACGTCACCCAATAAAAAGGTTCTATCCCACAACATCAAAAAGAAAATTTAATGTTCTTATTAAAATTATACTTCTAAAATGTTTTTAAAGAAAACATTCACAAGCTAAAAACTAAAAGAAAACACTAATAGAACCCATTTCACAAACCCGATTTGAAAGGGAAAGAGAAAAATTCATCAAAGGAATACATACACATACTCCAGCACACACACGCATGCATGCACATATACTCACAAAAACACACATAAGTGGTACTCTATATGCTGACGGAAGGCACCACGACACTGATGGTTGAGCACTATGGGTAAATCCCCTAAGAATCATCGAGCTCGAGTGGGACCCTAGAACCTCGTGTCTTGGTGAAACGTGTCTTAGAAACCACGACCCTCAGAAACGTGGCTTATAAGTCCAAGACCGTTAGAAAAAATGGCTTAGAAGGACACGACCCTCAGTCATCGTATGTTTAGTTAGTGTTGTAATCGTCAATCCAACTAAGTGAAATAGGGACGATACCCATCCGGCTCACTAGCACACTAGTTCTGGTCCACCCACCTAGATACCCAGGGTTTTCCCTTGTTCTCAATCAAGTTTCACGTTTATATAATTTATATCTCTTTCACATATCCTGAAACAAAAAAGACATTACACATACAAGTCACCGCTTGCATACCCAAACACCATTAAAAAAAACACACGCACACCAAAACCATTTTATAACATAGTTCAGATCTCTTGTGTGGCTTAATAAACTATTTAAACTATTTGAAGAACATTTCTAAATAGCACAATAAGAGTTTTCACATGAGACATGTCCAATTTCACATGTAATAATCCATTTAAAAACTTAACGCACACGTAATTCTATCAAACACAACTCCCGTGCTCCATATATAATTTAATAAGTGCAATTAAAAATTTATAAAACACTTAAAATTAGAAAGCAGAGGTTTGAACAAGAAAGACGAACTCGATTTAATATAAGAACGTCGCTTTAAAACCAAAAGTGCAGATTATACAAACCAAAACATGTTTTCCCATTGTTCAAACAGTTTTTAATTTAATTCCAAAAGTACACAACACGACAAACACACCCAAAGTGACTCATTTTCATTGAAAATCTTCATTTAATTACATATCCACCTCAAAGAACATGAAAACACATTTTTCACCTACCAAACAACCCTGAAAACCTTCCCAACCATATTCCTCATCTCAAACGACACTTAAGTAAACAATTGATCAATTAATAAAACATCACATATGCATACCACAAGGCTTCATTTTAAAACACACAAATTTTAAATGCCAGAACCATTTGAAAATCAATTGCACATCCCAAACCTTCTAAAACCTCATTCTCACCCCTAAAACATACTCAAGGTTCATAATAAAAATTAACACGTCAAAATAGTTTACCTTATTTTGAAAAACTCATTTTAATAACATCCGTACATCAAGAAATCTTGAAAACACAATTTGCACACCATAAACAATTAACTAAAATGCATCTGAAAATTTCAACAACACAACGCACATGAAAAACATTGGCATTTACTTAAAAACAACTCAAATTAATCAATATTCATATCGAAGCATGTCCAAAATAAAATTCGCATCATGCAATTTATCACTAGAACACATTATAATTTAATTAATGAGCAATTTAAATCATCTAAAGATGGGATGGTCTGTAACCACCTACCTTGTCATACCAGACTTCACAATCATGGTGCGCAACAACTGTCGCACATCAACCGCAACTCAAAAAAATCTAAATTGGCCCTAAATTAATCAATTGAACCAAAACATCAAGAATTAACCCAAAAATTTGATGCAAAACCCCCATTGCATGCCAAACACACTGCAAGAAAACCAAACAAAAACAAAAAACATCTAATTAAAAACCCCAAATCGATTTATATACGTGCTAAAAAAACATCAAGGAGGCTTAACTGAGGGGGGGGGGGTGTTCGCTGGACGAAGCAGGGGAGTGGTAAACCACTAGGAAGGGAGGCCGCTGTAATAGGGATGGATGGGAGAGAGTGAGGCAGTGGTGCAAGAGGCTGTAGGTAGGGATTCGTTCGGGAGGAATGGAAGGAGGCGGCTCTTCCGACGAGAAGAAATGGGGTGCGGGGTGGCCGGTATGGGGCTGGCCAATTAGCGGGGTCACTGGAAAAAAAGGGAGGTGGCCAGGCAGAGGTCGGGAGACGTAGCAGAGTGCGGGAGGCCGACGAGGGAGAGAGTTCCGGCCAATGCAGGAGAAGCGCGTGGAGGCCGGTGCGGATGAGCGAGCCGACTAGCCGGGGGGTCAGGGCGATGGAGCGAGCGACTATGAGGGAGCTGGGAGCGACATGGGTGTCCAAGGGAGAGGCCAGAGTGGTGAGCGTGAGGGCAGAGGGTCTCCGGAGGGTGAGTATGAGGGCAAGGGGCACACCTGGTGGGTGGCTGCGTGAAGAGGTAGGGTTCGGGGGGTTGGGGTGCGACGTGCTAAGGGGGAGGGAGAGGTAAGGAAAAAAACTACTAAACCAAAAATAAGAAGGAAAAAGAAAATTATAAAAAAAAATAAAGATGAAATTAAAGAAAAACCAAAACTAAAAACCAATAATCATAATAATAAAAATATTATTATTAATATTCTCAAACTAAAATCATGAGAATAATAATATTATTAAAATTAAAACATAATTTATTAAATCAACACATTACCCTCATTCCTTTCCACAAATTAATTTTATTTCATTATTATTATTATCTCCTTTCTTTAATTAGTTGACCATCGAGCAGGGTCATATGACGGACTTGGCGAAGCCGCACGGCTTCGCAATCGTGCTTCGCTCATGCGTCGCATGATGACAAGAACCAAAAAACACATTTAATTTTAGTTATTTATTATTAATTCCTTTTATTTAATTAGATGCCCAAAGGTCAGATGAGAGGGGAACCGAGCGAAGCTGCACGGTGACCCAAGCAAGGTCGCGCGACTTTGACAGTGGCGCGCTGAATGCCAAAAAGGCCAAAAAGTGCGTTTCAAAAAAAACTCAGAAATTTTAATTTCGGACTTGACTCGAATTATCTGATTCCCAACAGAAATAAAATAAATATATATAAAAAAGATGGGTGTGACAGGATATATCAAGGGAGACTTGTCTATTACAATGATAAACATTCAAGGGTATGGTTAGAGTGAGCAATGACCTCTCAAGAAGATCAAGCTCAAAGCTCAGCTTGGGGATCTCACATCTAAGGATGAGATCACGGTTATCCGACAAGACACAAAAAATAATTTTGGACTCAGAATACATTGGCTTCACAACCACATAGAAGTGATTTCAAAATTTAACTAGTGTTTGAAATTCCCAATCGATGGGAAGTTCGACATAATACATGGTGAAAACACTCCCTTCAATTCTTGTGATGTCGTATATATTGAGGAAGGTTTCTAAAAAAAGGGAGGGGAAAAACCAATGGTGGATGAAAATATATAGGTTTCATACCCCACTGGATTGGGGACCACCCCTACGAATACCTGGTGTATGTTCAATAGCAATTATGTGCTACCCATAAATCTTATCGAGGTAGTAGACTTAATCCCAGATGTCCAGGATTCTTAAATACTTAGGGATAGTGTAAAAGAAAATAATCATCTCTATAATATCTCTGCAATGACTCTAGAAATTTAGGATGAAAATGTCACTTCTAATGGCCTCCCTCATCCCAATAGTGACAGAGAATCCATCATATTTCCTACCATGTATGAAAATGACTCTACAGACTCATAGGTGGAAGAAGAAGAGGATGATCTCAGGAATTATCCACCTACATTTGATGAAGGAATTTCCTCCCCCATCGATGAGCTCTAGTAGTTAAACCAGGGAATAGAAGGAGACCCCTGACCTACATTGATTAGTACATCCGTGCCTCTCATGGAGCAATAAATGTACATTTTTTTTCTAAAGAAACACTGATATTTGTTCACTTGGAATTATATATAAATTCTTAGGATGGACCCCAATATGGCCACACAACACCTAGGCTTACCGAGTGACTATATAGGATTAAAGATGGATGCCAGGAAGATGCATCCCTATCATGATACTAATATAGATTTGGAAGTTTAGGAAATGATCAAATAATTTTTTTTCTTAGAGGTGAAATACCAAATATTTATTTCCAAAATCATCCCTGTAAAGAAAAATAATGGTAATATTAGGGTATACATAGATTTTAGAGGCCTTAATAGACACTGGAATAAATAAAATTTTCCATTTCATACCATATAACTGTTGATAAATTCAAATGATTGCTTTGAATCCCACTCCTTCATGGATGAGTACTTAGAGTAAAATAAAATAAAGACATCCCATGAAGATGAGGAAGACAATTCTTTGATATATCCCTTGGGGGATCTTTTTCTACTAGGTCATTCCCTTTAGACTAAAGATTGTTGAAGATACATATCAATGTTCCATTTATCTTATCTTTAAGTATTTATTGGGATAAATAACATAATTTTATTTTGATGAACTAGTGGTCATATCTCAAAAATGATTTTATCCCCTCACGGATCTTCAAACAATCTTTAATAAGTTTTAGTAGAACATCTGAAATATGAACCTGATGATGTGAAAATTCAGGGTAATGTC
This sequence comes from Viscum album, assembly GCA_963277665.1. NCBI lineage: Eukaryota > Viridiplantae > Streptophyta > Magnoliopsida > Santalales > Viscaceae > Viscum > Viscum album. Next base: position 1,643,125,532 of record OY728146.1, on the reverse strand, counting down.
AGGGAAAATACTTGTATTTGTAGTACACCACCATGAAATTGAGTTATACCCCCAAAAGACCAGTGTAATCCTTGAAATTTCACCCCCTAAGAATATCAAAGAACTGAGGGGGCTCAAAGGGAACCTTGCAAACTTTGATTATTTTATAGCTAACCTACCTAGGAAATATCTCCCATTAACCATGTTAATAAATAATAGAGTCACCCATCGATGGGATAATTAATATCGAGAATCCTTTGAGAGTCTCAAAAAGGACCTTCTGGACCCATCAGTCTTGATGCCACTAATTGAAGGAAAGCTACTCATCGTATACATGGATGCCATGGAATAATCCCTTGGTCCTCTCCTTAGATAGAAAAATAATGCGGTGAATGAGAACAATCACAACTACCTCAGTTGAGCAATTATAGGTACTGAGACCTAGTATTCTGATGTCGATAATAAATTACTCACACTCATCTTTTTAGTGAAAAAATAAGGCATTACTTCCAACACTACGAAATCCACTTGGTCTCTCATATCAATCCTATCAACTATATACTTGGACATCTTATGTTGACTGAGAATTTAGCTCTATGGGTAGTTATTTTTATTTAGTATGATATATATTTCATGTCACATATGTTAATAAATGGGTAAGCCCTGCATAATTTCCTCACGACACATCCCACCCTGAAAAGTGCACCTGTGGACACTAAACTTATAGATGAATTGGATTTCTATGCCCAAGAAACTATTAAAACATGGAAGATGTATTTTTATAGTGCCTCCTGATGTCTTATCAGCAGGAGTCTAGAAAACATATGGCCCAATTGGGTTGGAATAGGGATTTTATTTATTTCTCTAGAAAAAAAAATTTCCATACTATTACTCACTGTCCAAAGGCTTCACTAATAATGAAGCAGAATACAAATCCTTCATCACTGACTTGGTACTAGCCCTATTGATATAGATAGAATACATGAACATCAAACGGTGTTTGGTGTTAGTGATAAAGTATATCAATAGTGAATATTCCATAAAAGAATAATTATTAGACCCTTTCATCAGTTAAGTTAGAGGACGAATGTCATAATTCCCTTTTGAAACAAAAATGCATCATGTCCCTAGGTCATATAATACCCGTGATGATGTGATTTCTAGTGCATATACAATTATGGCTGACCCTAATAAGAAGGAAGTTATTTTCCACATCACGCACGGAAGGATGGTATCATCTGTCATCATTTGTGACATGGAAGAAATAAATCAAATCAACACCTCCCCAAAGTGTGACGAACCAATATCCCAACCTGGATGGATAAAGAAAATAATTTATTATCTAAAAAATGGTACTCTTCTAAAAGACCGATCCAGAAGGGAACAAATTTAACAGAGAGTAGAGAACTTTACCATTCAGGTTATGTAAAATGAGAAAAAATCCCTCTACAAGAGAGCCTTCATTTAAATCTTCCCTAGATGCATAATAGAAAGAGAGATTACCACTGTAATGGAAGAAGTCCATGATGTATCGTGTGGTGCTCATTAGTTTGGGACCAAAAACTCCCACTAAATTATGAGGCTGGGTTACTAATAGATAACTTTGATATCAAACTGTGTGTAATTCACCAGGAAATTCCATGCATTCCAGATTCATGAAAATTTCTTCCATCATCCCCCATTATTTCTACATATAGCTAAATATTACCAACTATTTTATCTATGGGGAATGGATGTTGTGGGGCTATATACCCTAAACAAAACTAAGTAGTTTAAGTACATCCTTACTATTACCAACTTTTTTTTCCAAATTGGATAAGGTAATACCCCTCAAGGAAGTAAGCATGAAGACTATCATCAATTTCATGAAACCTAATTTCATCACTATATTTGGAGTCCCTCAAATGATATTGATATAAAATGGAAACAAATTCAGTTCAAAAGAGTTGAAAGAATTGTAGTAAGAATACAACATCCATTCTAATCATTCATCCCACTATCATGAAGTAAAAAATGGAAAAATAAAGGCCTTTAATAAGACTTTGTCAAATGTATTTAAAAAGATGGTGAGCAAATAAAGGAAGTCCTTAAAAAACAAGATCCTTTATACTTTATGGGGATACCATACCACCACATGAATTGCTACACATGAAACTATATATTAATTAGGCTATAGAACCAATACTGTATTACCCATAGAATTCTAATTTAAATCACTTCGAATAGACATCTACATATAACTCTTATATGATGATTAGTCAAAAAAGTACTTGGATGAATTGGAGTGGCTCGATGAGAAAAGGTTGCATACAATGAACAACCTTGAAGTCCATCAAAATTAGATCACATAAGACTTTAATAAAAAGGTTCACCACCATTAATTACTTCAAGGAGAACTATTATTGGCTCTTATAACCCCAATGATTCGAGGAAAGAAACATCCAAAGTAAGATCCCAAATGGGAAAGGCCTTATATCTTGCATAATTTATATCAAAATAGAGCTTACTCACTGGCCACAATGGATGAGGAACACATGAGGACCCAACCAATGAAAGGTTTCTTACGAAATACTTTTCATAGATACCATTAAGAATTATTTCTTATTGGTTTCATTACATTAAACTGAAAAAATACATCCTGGCCATGTGATGTTAAACTATACGAAAGTGGTCTTGAAAGTAATACTTTAAACTACAAACCATCTCTTATCCTAGTCACATGAAATTAAACTAAATGATATGTCCTTATCATATGAAGTTAAAATACATGGGAAGAATTGTCTTACAGATGATTCACCACAAATGATCTAGATCTATGGAAAAGTGAAATGAAGTGGCCCGATACTTATGAAAGAGTCAGATCTATATAAAGATTCTCTCTATCCAAGAACTACGGGTGGCCTGATTCCTACGATAACATGATACATAGTAACACCTAGATCCCAAAACCTGGGTCTAGACACAATATATTCATCTCATTCATAAGAAATCCGACTGTGCGACAATTATAAGGACTTCGTTTTTTACATCAGGTAACCTTCTTCCTCACTGCATGACATTAAAATACACAATTGAAATCCTTTTCTCATGATATTAAACTACATGGTTTCTCAAAAAATATTTGGGGCTTGATTATAATTATAACAGGATATGTAGTGATGGCCATATCTCTAATCCCAGGTCCATCTAAAAAAAATGGGAACAATCCCCCCCACTACATATGGGTGAGGCCTACATAGAGAATTTCCCTTTCAAGAACTACATGTGGCTTTATTCCTGCCATTACAATATATATAGTGACACCCAGATCACCATTGTTAGGTCTAACCATGATATTTATTCAGGTTGTGTCACCTTCATCCTTACAACATGACATTTAACTACACGACTAATGTACTCGCTTCATGAAACTAAACTGAATGGTTTTCCAAAACTACATATTGATTGATTCTCATCCCAAAGATATATGTAGGGTGTCCTAGATCCTATATATTGACCCATCCACCCCATAATACAAATTTTTCATGTCATTTCCTTTAATTTCCTATGTGTGATTCGAGAAACCTTTTCCATTCCTTATTTCTCACATTGATCATAGTTCATGTGGGACTAGAAATTTCCGTAGGGGATTCCTCACACGATTGAGACATATCAGTTCATGAAAGGGCTAGTATAGTCCAAGATAAAAGAACCTAAAAGGAAAACCATGATTCCATGATGCATGATTTTAAACTTCATGGTTGATGTCTCTTGAATGACATAAAACTACACAATACCATGAACCTAAACTAAGAGAACAAATATCCTTGGTGTTGGTATCCCACCACACCTCCATTCAAGAACTATGAGTGGATTGATTATTTCAATTGTAGGATACGTAGTGACACCCAGATCTTTATTATGGGGTCCAACTGTAATATTTCCTCTTCATGTAAGGGAATCTATGTCCTTTCCAAAATATGTTAAACTACATGGTTTCTCAAAAACTACAAATGGCTTGATTCCTATCATCATAGAATATATAGTGATGCATGAATCTCTAATACTGGGTCTAGCTATAAAAATAAATTGGAACAATTCCCCCTATGTGTATGGGTCATACATATGTGGAGAGTTTCCTACTCAAGAACTACAAATGGATTTATTTCTGTCGTCACATGATACATAGTGACACCTATATCTCTAATCATGATTACAACTACAAAAATCAATGGAAAAAGTTCCCCCTCCACATATGGGTCTGACCTGTGTGGAGAGTTTCCCAATAAATAACTACATGTGGCTTGATTCTTATCATCATAGGATACATAGTGATTAACAAATATCCAATACGAGGTTCATATGAAAAAATCAATGAGAAAAAATTTGACTCTACATATGAGAAGACCTGTGTTGAGAATTTCCCATTCAATAACTTTGTGAGGCTTGATTTATACCATCATAGAAAACATAGTGACACATAGATATCTAATCCCAGGTCTAGCTATAACAATCAATGGGAATAATTCCACACTCTTCATAGGTTCTAGACCTACATAGAGAGTTTCATGTTAAAGAACAACATTTGGATTGATTCCTATCATCACATGATACACAGTGACCCCCCGAATGTCTATTATTGGGTCTAGATACAACAATAAACAAGAAAAACCCCCGTATTCATATGGTTCAAACTTACCTAGAGGGTTTCCCATTCAAGGACTACATGTGTCTTGATTCCTATCATCATAGGATATATAGTGACACTCAGATCTCCAATCCTTGGTTCAGATACAATAATATACAAGAAAAATTCCCCCTATGTATATGGTTTAGACCTGTATAGGGAATTTCCCATTCAATAAATATGTGTGTCTTGATTGAAATTACCATAGTATATGTAGTGAAACCAAGATATCCAATCATGGGACTATTAGAAACATAAAAATTCCCCTTCCCTTTATATGGGCCAGACCTACATAGAGACATTTCATGTAATAACTATATGTGGATTGATTCCTATCATTGAAGGAAACATAGTGACACCCAGATCTGTAATCCTGAGTTCTTCAAAAATATATAGAATGATAAAAAGAGATACACCCCTAAATTCATATGGGTTGGACCTACACAACAAGCTCTCTGAGATCCACACTTGTGTGGCTCGACCAACTTCCCAATTGAAACTTGTTTCTCATACCGAACATGGATCATACGATCTTAGTAAAACTAGCATGCCATTATGTCCTACATGACTAATAAACACATAAAATTGGGAACCATGCAATATTCACATGATGTTAAAATACATAGAAAAGTTCTTCACATTGAACAGACCATAAAATAAGCATATACCTCTTTTTAGAGAAGGTCGAGTCATATAATATCATTCTGCCTATGCATGAGTCAAATCTACATACAACTTTCTTGTGAGTGTAATATATCTACACAAGAAGGGATCTAGAACATAAATACCCACCCATAATACTACGAATGGATAAAATATTATCCATACTTTTAAATGCCTCTAACTTGTGAAAATTATTCTCAAGGATATCTTGCACAATTTTCATGCTAGTTACCACTTTCTAACCACATGACGTTAAACTATAAGGAAAGGAAAACTCCCTTACCACATGAAATTAAACTAAACGACATATACTTCCCCACTACATGATTTTAAAATGTATAGGTCATCACACATCATCATTTCTTATAAATGGAGTACAATATCTTGACCCTGGTTGACTAGAGTATGGTGTGCTTCCATCATCTTTTAATCCCCTCATCCCATAAATCACACTTCATGTATTGAGTGCCTCGGGTTTCCGAAAATATTCCATGGACCTTATAAAGTAAAATATATCTCTTTATTTGACCTTGGTATAGATTCATAATATATTGGACCTACCACCTAAAAACATCATGGCCCTACAAAAACACTTTTCTGATCCTTGTTAGACTGATGTCACCATAACAGAACTCAGCACCCGAGGGTGTTCTGGGACATCCCCAATATGGTTTTTTCATATCATTACTCACATATTGAGAACCAAAATCCATGATTTAAAACATTTTTATCTCCAAATTAGAAGGATGTCATACTAATCTTGACTCTTGGTATCCTAATTAGGATATTGTAAAATATCCCCCTCATAAGTGGTTCTTGTGAATCAAGAACATAAAACACTTTCAATTTGGTGAAAGCTATATGAAATTAAACTTTATAATTTTATGTTACAAATCACAAGACCCTAAAAATACTTATAAAAGATACATAAAACTTTTCAAGTTGAAAACCCCCAAAGGGAGGCTAGAGAAAAAATAAAGTCTTTACCCACTAAAGTCTTTATCTACAGATTTTAGGAAATAGTTAAAGAATAAATGAATAAGGAATAAAGCTCATAGGGCCCACTTTGTAGCCATAGTAAAATCTAATCCATGATCGCTGGATCCCTTTGTCCATAAAAAAGTTATATTAATGATTTTTTACCCATCCTCTTCATGATAAAGTTTACGTTAGGTAGTTAGAAAACTTTTAGGGTGCTTTAAAACTTCTTGAATATTACAATCTCCATAAACCACATTCATGCCTTTGAAGTCTGAGATGACACATCCAATTCCTTGAGTTGATATCCTTCTCTTGGAACACCATGGACTGTGAGAAACATTTCTTTTATATCTTCCTCATGATAAACTAGTAACAGAGACTTGATCATCTGAATAGACCCTTAGATCCCAAGAAGGCCCCCATAGACCCAAGAGTTATTGTCTCGACCATGTGGAACATTATGGGCTCCTGTCATCATCGATGGTGGACCTGTACCCCCTGATTACAGCCTCCATTTAACTGAGATATTCCTAGAGCATGATTTAAAATTCACATTAACAAAATATTCAAGTGTATTCAACATCATTGACGTTATTTCATCAGATATTTTACCCTTTCTCAAAGAAGGAATGTGACACTCTATTCCTATACCTTTTGAGGACTCACACAATGTGACTCAAAATAAGAATGTGTAGGGACCAAGACCCCCAACCCAAAATCTAAACTACCCAAGGGTTCAAAAAACCTTCCCATATAGTAATTTTCTATATTACCTAATTTATAATATAGAAATATGAGTCCCTGAAAGTCCTCCATGGACCTTGGAAAAGAGGGGGGACGCCTTTTACTTGACCATGAATGTAAGACTTATGGGATCATAAATAATGATTTCTGACTTACAAACTAGAATAATATCCTAATTTTACGTAATAAACTCTAGTACTCATGTGCCCTAGTAGATTAATGTTAGAACTCAAAACCTTAGGGTGTTTTGGGATATCCCCGATACGTCTGCCCCATCCCATGTTCACAGATTCAATCTCTTGGACATGTGACTTACATAACCCATATTCCAAATATCTAAGTAAACCTAACATTCCTATTATTTCACTATAAATCTATCAAAATCTCAATCAGGATATAGTGTGTGAGGAAACATCAGGAGTAATCTTGCCTAATAATTTCTAAAAGAATGAAGGGTTCTATAACCCTTCAAGAACATTAATTATTCGAAATATAAATTACAAAGATAGAGTGTCAGAACCCTTCATGGGCACTCATTTTTTATAATTCCATCAAGGATGAAGGACTCTCAAACCCTTCTTGAATACCCATACTCTACTTCCAAAAGAAGTTCTAAGATAAAAGACCATAAAATACAATAATAGAAGGTCTAAAATAGAAGACCATAATGTGTGTAAGGGTAATGATCACCTCCCACTGGGGCCCCCACCATGCACAGAGTGCCACACATTCACTGGCTAGGAAAATGGATTTGAATTTCCATATGCATAATATGTACAGTGTCTATGTCTAGTGAGACTCAAGCCCGGCCCAGTTCCCATAGAGAGAGAGGGGTACAACCAGCGGGTATGACTCTAAAATTGTCTCTAAAATGGTCTACTCATTGATGGTCTACAATTGGCCTGATAGTCTCCTTAAGAAAATTAACATTTACATCAAAAACATTGTTTGGTCTAGTAGTACGATTGAATTGAAGCTTGTAACCATTCGTTGCATCACTTATTGTAAACCTTTGGACAAGGGTGGCCCCAGAATAAAAAATATTAAGTTTTTTAATGATGCGCTTCAAGATAGGATGACTTGGTGGTTACTTCATAATAACTATGATTCCACTACTTTTTTCCATAAAATATTCATCCCTAATCTTATGAATGGCGATTGGAACTACATTAGTTCTTCCATATGGCCTTCCATTAGGCAGTCCTTCATCATCATTATGAAAAATTCTAGATGGAAGGTTAGTACAAAATTCTCCATGAATTTCTAGCTTAACAGCTGGATTGGTGCGCCCTTAATATTCATGATGCCTCCTGATAATCTTCCTGATAATACCAACTCCACTATTAGGGATGTCATTAACTCTCATTACATCAACATCCATAAAAACATAATTCATGTTATTAAAAATTATCCTTTCTCCAACTTTGAGGATTTTCTCATTTGGGAAACTTATTATAATGGTGTTCTTGATTCCAAGAGTTTTTATAATCACTATTTCAGAAATTCTTACTTTAGACTAAGCTGGTTGAAATCTTTTAGAAAACCTTGGATTAAGCCCTCAAAATTTACTCTCATTTGGTGTATTTGTTATAATAGAGTCCCTATTGAAGCTTTCTTGCAATCATTTGGGATACATATTTTCTCTAGATGTCACATGTGTAACCAACACAGAGAGGATTCTAACCATTTGTTTATGTCTTGTGCTATAACTTTAGCTCTTTGGAATTACATTCTTGATGTTTTTTCTTGTATATGGTTACTTTATGATTATATCAGCTCTCAATTGTAGCATTGTGTTGATATTGAATCTTATAAACAAATCAAGAATATTTTTCTAACTACGGTTTCTGAACTTCTTCATGTGATCTGGTATGATAGAAATAATATTCTTTTTAATAATTCCTCACTCAAGGCTAATGTAGGTATGGTGCAGATTCTCATTGCCATCTGGGACACTACCTTGATTCATAATGCTCATTGCGATTACACAGTTGGTGACTTTGAGATCCTACACCAGCTTAGGGTTGTTGGTTCTTACAGACAGCCTTGAAACACCTTTGATGTATTCTAGTAAGAAATGCTTACTGGATGGATCGAAGTGAATGTCGATGGTGCCTCGAAAGTAAATCCGAGACCTGATGGGTACAATGCCATTTTCAGGGACTATCTTGGCAGGTGTCTCGGATTCTTCTTTGTAATATGTTGTACAAACTCATCTTTGGAAGAAGAGATGATGGGGGTGATCCATGACATGTAATTTTCCATTTAGAAAGGTTAGAACAATCATAGGATTGAAAGTGATTCAACCACTATTGTCCTAGCTGTTTGGATGGGGGCAGTGTATCTTTCCTAGCCTCTTACTTCCCATTCGATGAACTGCCTTGATTAGCTCGCTGAAATCAATGAAATTGACACTCATGCATTTTGTGAAGCGAACATGGTTGCTAATGGTATTGGAAGAAAGAGGTTCAACCAGGACATTACTTGGTAGGATGATTTTCCTAGTGATTTCATCCCTGTTTATGAGAAATATTATAATAAGACTCCATCCTCCAGACTCTTGTAACTTGATTTTTTCAATATTCAATAAATTGTGCCTTGGTCATTGACTAAGGTACCACCTTTTCTAAAAAAATAGAAGACCCTAAACTTCAACTATAAAAGGTTTGAAGTAAAAAAACCTAAAATATAGAAATATAAGGCCCAAGATAAAATATCGAAATATGTGGTATGATATAGGAGATCCTAAACTACAATAATATAAGGTTTGAGATAAAACTCCATACACAACAACAATATGTGGCCCATTCTAGGATACCCTAAACCATAACAATATAATTTTAGAGCTAAATGACTATAAACTAATTCAATAGAAGGATTGAGATAAAATACCATAAACAATAATAATATGTGGTTTGAGCCCAAAGACCCTAAACCAAAAAAATATAAGGTACAGGATAAAAGACCTTAAACTATAACTATAGTAAGTCCAAACTAGAATAACCTAAACTAAAATATATTACAATTCTAGTTTCCAATAACTTAAAAAAACAACTAAAAGATACACAATTCTCACTATGTTGAAAACCTGAAATAGGAATTCTGGTAAAAATTTGAGTCTCTTCTTACAGGGCATGTACTTTGAATATTTATTCCCTTAGAACTTACATGGTTCCTATTATTATTGTAACACCCGAGACTTTTATGTTATATAAATCATCAAAGGAATCTTTTTCTACACAACACTTGCTTGGCTTGCTTTACATGCAATCGCGACCTTCCTCGATAGCTTGCGTCGTACGCAATACCGAGTTTCACTAAACAACGATATGCTATTAAAATATTATTAAAACTAGCCGTTATGAATAGTAATAACCACTTTTTGAAATTTTGTGAATTTTATTTTTCAAAATGGAATTCATTTTTGGATTCGGAATACCGAAATTAGCCTAGGGTGAAATTTTGGTATTTTTCTGAAAACTTTCAATTTTTGATGAATAGTGAAACCACTAAGTGGTAGATTAAAAACTGAATTTTTGCATAAAACTTAATTTTACCGCTTCTGTGAATGTAATTTTGAAAATCCGACAGACACGGTTAATATCAAGGACTAAAATGTGGTTCAATGAGATGAAAATAATTTTTGGTGAATAATAACTTTTTACTTTTTTTTACCACGGTTAATAGTAAATAGTGTAACTAAGGGTAAACATGATATTACTATTACCCTAACACATGTCCTAATTCTATTGGATAAGTTTAATTCGACCAAAAACAACCTTATTAATATAATATGACAATTTAGGTCCACTTGGATTAGATTATGACATTTAATATTATTTTGTTTAATGAATAGTTAAAATAGTTAAAATCAATGTTTAATAACTAAAAAATTTTTAATATGGGGTTATACATAAGATAAATTCGACTATAAATATTCATTAGAAATCTAACAAGATTTCATACATAATTATATTTTATTTATAATTTTTAGACTTTAAATAAATTAATTTATTTATGACACAACGATGATGCAGTAATTACCCTTTTAAGGAAATGTTAATATAATTGATGTTATAAATGCTCAAATAAATGTAATTTGAGACTTTTTATGAATTCCACTAATTTTATAGGTTACTATTATATATTATTGTTGATTTAATCAACTTGGTTTGAACATATAATTCTGTTATGACTTTTACAAATATCATATATCAAATAGTGTCAAAATTGACACAAAATAGTTTTTAAATCAAATATTATATTAGTAATTGTTATTTTATTCCTAAAAATCTAAGGTTCGGCCAAATGACTTAGATAAGGATATATATATTAATAATAAACAACTTGGGGTTCGTTTGGCATGTTATAGTTAGTGTATTAACCATATAGTGTAAGAAAACAAAAAGTCACCGTAAAAGTTAAATTATTTAACTTAGAGTTAAATCTAATTGATAAGGTTAAAATAATAACCTAAACTTGTCTAAACCTTATTGGTTGATAGGATTTCGACCCGTCCCCACTTTACCTTAGAAATAAGACCCTTTGGAACCATTATAAACGGATTTTGACTTTAATATAAAATAATATTTTGAGATATTCCTAAGGTGCCCCTCTCCTCCCTTATAAAAGGGTACCTCCTCCCCCTCCTCCTCACACCAATTTGAGCACTCAAGCTCGGCCAGCCCCTGCCAAAATCCCTTATCCACTTCCCTAGAATAATCCTAGAGGTCCTAGTCTTCTTCAAAGACCAATCTTAGTTCCCTAAGTGGAGGATTCAAAGAGGTGTTTCAAAGAAGAGGTAATATCCATTACCGATCTTTTCAATTTCTTTCTTCTTCAACTTCTTCTTCTTTAGTTGTTTCATGATAAAGTAATAACATCAGTATTAATTACATACTTATATGTTATTATAAATATTAAACAACCCTAATTCACCTTCTATCCATCCTACGGAAAAATGAAATCACCGCGCGTGCGTACGTACGGAATACCGTCTCCACGCCGCGGTGTACTCTATTTTCCACCATCACCTTACAAGGATGGGTATAATGGTGTAATGAGTAACTATATATGATTATTATAAAGTGATATTGATACTAAAATAGTATAAATACACTTAAATACAATTCCACAATCATGGGAACAATATCGTCGCTCGTGCGTACGTATGGAATACCGTCTCCACGATGTGATGCGACTCGTTCTACATGATCATCATTACATAGTAATTATATAAATGAATTGAATGAATAAATATTATATATGTTACACTAATACCATTCTGGATATAAGGTATCTATAACCTTAAAAGAAGAATAAGAATTTATTCGTCAAAACACGCATAAGAACAAAAGGCAATAAAGACCCGAGTAACAAGTAACAATGAAATATTACTAATAAGAAGCTAAGAATATGACCATATATGACATCATATCAATATGTATGATTCTGGAATAAGTAAATAACATTATTTAAACCATTATACAGGAGCTTCAGACACGTACAAAGCAAATCGGACCTAAGGTAAGGGAAATATCACAATCTCACTTTTATCCGAGATTGTTTTTACTTTGGTAATTACTGGGGTGTATTTTATCATACACATCCATGTTCCCTCAATATTTAATATTATTTACATCCTTCTAAAATATTTAATATCCAATTTTACCCTTCGGTGAGTTTTTAGTAAAATATATGAAAGGAATCTTTTGTCATTTTTTGTACGAGGTACTTTTTGACTTTTCCGACAAAAGTACGAAGAATGTTTTTTTAACTTATATGGAAAGAATGGATTTTTAAAAAATTATTTCCAAAAATATTCCTTTATAAGTTTACAGGTTTATTTTTAATAAACTTATTCTATTTTATAATTGTATGACATGTTAAGAAAAGAAATGTTTTTTTTGAAGTAGAAAGGATATTTTTCTCAAGAATGGAGTTCAAATGTTTTATCAAAATTATTTTCCATTTAAGATAATATAGGGTTCTGTTTTTATCCCTATTATTACATTGATTTGATTATGTTTTGAGGAAATTATTTTTATGAAGTAATTTACCTTATATGATTTGTTTTATGATGTCATGATGTTTCAAGAATCCCATTTTTGTTACATGTGTTATGCGATGATGTATGATTTATGATTATGTGGCACACATAAGAAAGGATTCATTATAAGATGGGTGGGACCTATATCTCCCTCCAATGCATTGGGTAAAGATTTATATCTAATGATATAGACATGGCTGGAACAGAAGGTTATTTCGGTTCAGTGATACAGGACTGAAACGAGGAGTGAACTCGGTTCAGAAATGGACTTTGTCCGCTAAGATAGTTTTGGCAATGAGTCATGACTAACAAGAAATGATTTTCCATGATTATGTGTGCATGCCACAAAGTTTCAAGTTTTATGTTATGATTATGGGGATCTCATTTTCACTTCTATGATTTATTCCGTGTTAAGATATTATGATCTCTTTTGCAGGTTATGATTTTCAAAAAGATACAATATGATTTTTATTTCCTTTATTGCCCTTGCTGAGCATTTGAGCTCACCCTTTTTTGTATGTTTTCTTTTCCCCAGGCCAGGAAGATGGATATTAAGTAGAATATGCTAAAAGGGACCCTATATATGATGAAATAAATGGGAGACACTGTAGAAGATTTATGAACCAGTTGTTTATGTTTCCCAGTTTTTAAAGACACTATACCTATACGGTCCTTTGTGGTTTTGTCATATGTTGTAATAAGTGTGCTTCAATTTTGAAGTATTAACAATGTATGTAAAGTATGGGTCGTTATACTTATCATTCCTATAACCAAATAAAAAAACCATATCCTTAACCATATACAATGTACCATATCCATATCATATTACAAACATTGTCACATTCTATATCACCACATAAAAACCACACATTACACCCTTATCATAGCAGGGTGATGTAAATATGAGGTATATCAACCTCATTCCATACTTATCTCATATATGTCTACCACCATGTATCACATCATAACAAAATCATAATCACTATATCCCAAAGAAGTTATAACCAATCCATCACAACTGAGATAAATTATTTTTGATCCACTTTTCTACATACTCTTGAGGTTTTAATTGATGATTTTATTAGAAAATGTTCTGATAATGGTGATTTATTAATTACAGGTAAATAAAATATAAAACCTTCAATTCATTGAATATCTTGATAAAAATTATGATGTTTTTGGCTTAAATTATTGAATGATTGTTGATTTAATTTTCTCTAAAAAATTAGTATCATTCATTTCTTGTTAATTTTGGTAATGATAATTGAAACATAATTTAAAACATTTCTTTTGGGAAATTGGGGTTCATATTTAAAATATATCAAAGGTATATATTTAATTTTAGTTATAATTTGTATAATATTTTAAACTGTTAAATTGGTTTCACACTCTTATTTCATGTCATGGATCTCAATTTTGAATGAAATTATGTGTATTATAGTATAAATAAATTTTTATTCTCATAAAATTTCTAGGGTGAAAGAAATAACATTTAATTAGGAAATACAAGAAAAATGAAAAATCAATTCTATGGGGAACTAGGATGGGAGAAGATGTGGGATTACTGAGGAAGTTTATGGAGTATTCTGGAGGAGCCAGGGAATCTCAATCTATATGGTGTTAAATCCTACCCAAGTGAAAATGAGTGATTTTTTTGGGTTTGGATCAAGTCATGTGAAGTAAATGATGATAAGTGATAGGAGTGCTATAGATAAAAAAAGAATATAGACACAAATAAGTTATTCTGAGCTTGAGGCTAGAGTGTATGCATATTTTTTTCTCAATTGGTGACTCACATATAGGTTTTGGGGATCGATCGTTCAAAAAATTATCAAGACACACCACTATAAATTAGAGGATTATGATACACTGAAACCCAAAAGATGAAAATATATAATGGGTGATTATAAATGAGGATAATAGAATCTATAGGGGGGATTTTATTTCATTCCAAGAACCTCTTTCTATTTTAGCAATTTATTTTCTGGTTTTTTTTGATATATTGAATTCATCATTTATTTTTATTATTTCTAAAATTATTTTTGGATAAATTGTGCATCAGGAATCAGATTATTTTGATTATATTATTGATCTTCAATAGTGTAATCTCTTTTTAAGTGGGATCACTTACCTTATTATTCTTATCAAAGCATTTACTTCTTCATATTTCGATGAATTAATTGATCTGGAATAAAATTTTCGACACTATTAAGAAAATTTATATTTTAAAATATTATTATAATAAAATTTGAAATTAAAATAAGGAAATAAACTATATCTGAGAGACAGTTAATCCTAGATGGTTTTATCCTCTCATTATTTAGTGATAAGGTTGATTTTCATACTAAAAAAACTATAGAGTTCATCCCTTAATTTCCTGCTCCTTGAAAAATCTACTAAGAACCCATTCAGTTGATTTTGGTTTAGTAATTTTCACATGACCTAGGAGATTAAATATACAATATTCAATCAAAATTCCCCTTGACTTTTTATTATTGATCAAAACTATGTTTTTTTCCATTTTTAATTTTTTATTCCTACTTATATCAGCATTTCTCACTCACCTATTTTGATTTATCACAATCTATCATCTATCATGGTTTCTTGTTAATTTGTTTTCTTATTTTCATGATACTTATCTTCATTACTCAAACATAATTCCATTAATTCCCTGTGGATCTAACCTACATAACACTATACTAGTTTTAAGTAGGAGTATAAAAAATTAAGATTGTAAGATTTAATGACAAGTCATCACCAGATTTGTTTCACTATTTTTTGGGAAGGAATGTATGAAAATATAAGAAAAAATAAATCGAAAATAATAAAATAAAAAAAGGAAAAAATAATATCTATTTGAATCAATTCTTTATAAAAATAACTACCAAATCTGAAAAACTAGAACCACTTATTCCTATAATTGAAAACATCTATGTTCTATAAAAAAGGAAATGAAACTTTAAGATAATACGAAGATTGAGAATAAAAATAATTAAAAAATCAACAAACCTCAACTTGTAAATGAAGTGGCAAAGATGTATAATATTAAATAGTTCCAGTAGCCCATGGTATCATGTTACCCATCAAGCATTTGGATGATACCTCCGTTTAGTTGCTATGATATAAAGTAGGAATTATTTTATATGCTTCCATCCTTCAATTAAATTCCTAATAAAAATTATATAGACTTTATTAGGGGCTTTTATAGTGTAGTGTAATAGATTCCACTGTAAGAGATGAGTGAAGAGGAATTAAAACTAATAGTTTTTGCATTTTTTCTGAAGGGTAATTCTATAACATGGTTTAAATAGTTATAGTAGTATATTTATGAAAATTTGGATAATTTATTTAATGTATTTATTTTGAAATTCTTACTCAATAGGATGAAATCTTAAATTATACATAAAATCACCATTTTTGTACAAGATGAGGGTGAACCATTCCATGAATCCTAGGAAAAATTTAGGGGAATTCTTATAAAATTTAAAAACCATATTTTTTTACAAAAGCTTCTAAAGGGAACTTTTTAAAATAGTGTAACCCATTACAACTAAACAATTATTGATCAATTTTTTGGAAGATACTTTTCTAATAATATAAAAATTCAAAAAAATGGTGTATATGGTTAGTTATTAACAAAGGAGACAAAAATTATATTCAAGGAAACCATATATAGGATGATTTCATTTCAAATTAAAGTTCACTTAGGTAGAAATTCCACAATTGTGGTTTTTGGTTGATAATTATGAAAATTTATCTCCAAACATTGATATCCCAACCCATGTTCTTGAAAATGTTGAATTTTCTAAGTACGAACCTAGGATAAAACCATGGGATAATGCCTTTTAAAATAACTATAACCAAGTCTATAAGAATCACCAAAACCCCTATTAGATATATAAGAGAGTGTGTAGACAATAATCTTCATCTAGTGTTTTACAACAAAAAAAAATCAATTTCATAGTTAAATACCTTATGTATAAATGTTATGTAGTTTAGGAAATAATCATATACATGGTACAAATAATATAGATATTCAAGATAAATGTAATGTCTAATGAAATATAATAACAAGAAAGTTAATACTTTAATAGAAAGTTAATTGAAACAAAATTAATAAGTGATAAAAGATAACTATAAATTCATTATAAATATAGTTTTTATAAAAAATTCATGTTATTTGAAGCATAAAATAAAATAGAGAAGAAACATTAATATAAGTTTTAACTAAATAGTTTTATTTTTAAAACCATTGAAAACTTATAGAAGAATCCAAATATCATAAAACATTTATGATGTTGGGAAAGCCCGTTAAAATTGTATACATTAAAAAGAAACATTCATTTTGATTTTTCATAAAGAATGTAAAAAATGAACCTTTCATAAAAACATTATAAGTATTTATTTAATTTTTTTTAAAAATTAAAGGATAAATTATAAATTATTTTATAAATAATTTGATTTTATAAAAAGGACCTTTTTAGAACAATTTTTAAAAATACAGGCATAGAAGAGAAAATTACCCTATCAAAATTTGAAATCAGAAAAGATTTTATTTTAATTTGTTTTCTTGATTTAGGTTCCAATTAGAGAAAAATTTAGAAGAAAATATGTAAAAAACTTAAATATATATATTTTATGAAAGTATATTATTCTTATGAAGAATATATTACATGATGTATTCAATGAAAAATATAATAAATTCCATAAAAAATATATTGTAAAGTAAATTCTTACCTATTTGATAACTTTTAAATTGTAAACCCATGAAATTTTAAAATTTAATTTAAACATTAATCAACATTAATAAATATACAATAATTTTAAATACATAAAATGAGAAGTATATACACCACATAAAAGTAAATAGTTTTATAATACCAAATACGGCTCAATGAAGTGGAAATTGAGACAAAATCCATTACGAAGATCATATCGTTGAAGTAATAATTATTTAATGAATAAATTATGATTAAAAAGTGTAAATAAACTCATTATAAGTGTAAATAAAGCATAAAACAATAAAATTTCATTTCACACATAATCTGAACATAATATAATCAATGAAGAAGTGATATAACACAATAAAAGGAAATAGAGTTTAACAACCCCCTTACCTGACACTTCCAATTTTTTGAAAGTGATTTAACATCCTATATAATGATTTTAAACTGGTTATTAATTTATACCAGAACATTATTCATATTTCTAATATCATATATTATCTATTTATATCATCTTCTCACATGTTCATTAACAATGGTTCATTATTATAATTGTTTCGGGTGTTAATTGCCTAGTTTTCTCAAGTATGTTTCATCACTGATGTTATGGTTATTGTGTAGAGGTTATAGTTTCATCATATGAAAAATAATATTAATGTTATAAATATTATATTTATTCATTAGATACATTTTTATAGTCAGTTTTGAAAGTTGGACATGGAAAATAAATCACATTACTTCATGGAGATAGTAAGTCATACGCACGCACGAACGACATTAAAATTTTTTAATGGATGAAAGATAAAGGAAGTAGATGATATATTGAATTTAAATAATAAATATTATGTCAAAAGCATCATATAAATTCATTATTTACTTCATTTTGACTATACAAGTGAGGTGGTGATAGAAAATAAATTACATCAATTTGCGAGGCTATAGTTCACTCTACAAACTAGTGATGGTTTTATTTCCCATTTGATGGAGGATAATATTGATAAATACGATTCCATAAAAACAAAAACATACTAGTATTTTATAGATTTTCTTTTTATTATATTTTAATTTTTAAGATATAAATGAAGGTGGTAAAAGAATAAGTAAAAATAAAGATCTTGGTTAAGACAGTTACATTATCTTAGAAAAACCTCCTATATATATCTTCTTAAATACCCTAAGGTTGGTATTTTTAGAATAAAATCAAATCTATAATATGGATAAGGTTGTTGTGAATATATTTTTTTAGGTTTTGGATGTGATAAATGGCTATATAGGAATGAATCTGTGAGGGAAGGAGGTACTCTTTTATAACTTTAGTGAGTGTCACACTTGTACTTTTTCAATGTTTTAAAATATTATTAAGTAACTTTCATTGAAAAATGGATCCAAAATGAATAATATTATAATATTATATGGTAAAGGTCTAAATAAAACCAACCCGTTATGTTTAATAATGTTTTTAGGTTACTTTAACCATTATATTTTCATTTAACTCCCTTGTTAACCATTTTAACCTTAACCATGGTAACAACTCTTTCAATATTAAAGAATTATAATTTTAATTAGAAGGTAAAAATTGATTTATAAATGAAAAAAGAATGAAATTTTTAACCATTTATCACACTACTTGTACTCTTTTATTATTTTTATTATTTTTAAATAATTTAATATAATACTGTTTTTCAAAAAATATCATTAATTCCATTTTTGACACTATTCATTTAATTTGACGTTAAATACATAAAGATAAAAAATTAATTAGAATATAATATAGTTAACCATAAATTATATATTATTATTAACCAAAACATTAGTGTGATACCATTATTAATCCAAAAATATTACTTATGATTTTTTTAAAAATCATTTACTTTAATTTTTCTACTGCTTGCACAAGTGCCGTGTTAGCATCTTGTAATATTTCAAGGTAATTATACAATTACTAGTGTCATGAATTGACCTAATAGAGACTAGGATGCAACTCCCTAATCTAACCTCCAATAGGCCATGGGCTAGCAACTAGAACCGAGTAGGCATATCACTAACATGGGAGGCATTGTCTAAGTACCTATGCACAAACACACACATATCTCCAAGCTCACAAAATGATGAAATGTAAAAACAATAAGTAACAAATGCATGCATACATCTATATCCCACAATCAGAGTATGACATAAATACTAAAATAGAAATAATGTAAAAACAATGCCCATATAAAAAACTATAAAAGCATCCAACTTGCTCTAAAGGATGGGGTCATTGTCAATTGAAACTATTGAAAGGAACCTCAGTCCAGATCTAGTAAACACATCAGTTTATCTAGATCACTAAGCTCCTCCTGCCTTGTGTCCTCTGTGAATTCCGTCAAAAGGCATGTGTTCTACACAAGACACAAAACATGTGTGGGAAAATACCGTGCAGGGGTGAGTATAAAAATACTCAATAGGTGCAATGAAAACCCCAAAAGAAAAAGGGAGAAACTAAAAAGAAATAGTACACTCGACCTAGATAGAGGGAATCCCCAATTGAGAGAGGAAATCCATCTCAAACCATCCTTGATTGTAAATGAAAATTCAGCTCAATCTCCAAGGAGTGTTAACCCCGACATGTGACAACACCACAAGGACTCCCACAAATCACCTAGATACAATCATCTCAAACTCCAAGTATCATGAGGTTTAAACCTCATATATAGAAATAATATTCTCTTAGTAGGCTCTAACCATAACACAAAACCAGAAGAACACACTCCATGAAATTATCCATCCAATATGGCACCCTTCTGAGAGATGGAATCTATCGAGAACAACTCTACCATTCCTAATGGTACATAAAGAGAACATGATCCATTGGGAACATATTACTAGGTCCATCTATAGTTCCCAACACTAGAGTTCTTTTATTCATCACCTTGTACCCAAAGAAAGATAAATAAACCCAATTGAAGAGGCCCACCCTTCAGAACTGCACACAATTGATAGAGCACTACTCCAGACAATGCACATCGTACATCCTCTCTAATAAGAGAGAACAGAGGGAATCACACCTCTACACTACTCCTCACTAACTCGTGAAATCTATTTCATCCATCTATGGAGTGGACCACACCTTATTTCATCAAGGGATCACAAAATCCTTACTAGGTATGATTCATATCAAGTATAGGGACCTACTCCTCGTAACTATGTACAAAAGCCGAGGGAGCTCCAACTATAATGGAGGACCCGCTCTCCACTTCTACTTAGAGATAGGGGAGTACTAATCCATAAGTTATGACTAGAATCCTGCAATGATAGGGGAGTACCACTCAGAGAATAGAGGACCCACACCCTGATATGGAAGGGGAGTACAACTCTATAGATCGAGGACCCAAACCGTAACCTGGGTAGGGGAGTACCACTCAGTAGCTAGAGGACCCACACCTTGGTATAATAAGAGAGTAAAAAATCTGCAATCGCATTCAATACGTGAGACCCTCACCCTAATATGATAGAGGAGTACCAACCCTAGGCTAGAGGACCCGCTCCTTTTAATGAAAGTGGAGTGCCGACTCTGTCAGAACAACACGTATGGAGGACCTGCACCCTGAAACGAAAGAGGAGTACTGAATCCTAGGACAGAGTACCCACACAATGGTTTGATAGGGGAGTACCTACACTACCTTCCAATGAGTATGGTGGTCCCACACCCTAATTATCTATGAGAGCACTATCCATCTTCATGAACATCATGAGGAAACCCACACCCTAATCCATTAGGGGAGTAACACTCTTGGGGAAAACAACCCAAAGGTAACGAACCCACACCCACAATGTGGGGAGTCTTATATATACCTATGTAAAAAGGTAAGGGAAACCCACACCTTGGAGGTATAGGGGAGTACCAGTCCTAGTATCTCAATTCATAAAACCATACCGATCTCCAACATTGTCTCAGTACAACTTCCCAAGCGTCTTGCTCAATTTAGGCCACCTTGTATCTCATCAACCGTAATAGTGGATTCCATTGAGTTCTATGTGAAAAACCACTCAGGATAGGCTATTCAAAAGGATGAATCCAAATTTATGATAAGAAGATAGGAAGGATGGATGATCCAAGGAGAATCTTCTAGGAGTACACAACGTGCACTGTCGAACACATGGTGTGTGAGCCCACCTAACCACCTGGCCGTGTATCCTATCTATATGGTTTACTAACCCATGTAGAGGTATATATCATGTAAAGGAGGTACACGATGTTCCCCTCTTCACTCATACCTTGGATGTGTTCCTCTTCTACACGGACCAACCAACCATGTCCCTTACATGTTGTGTATCCCATAATACACGACATGTTTAGGATGAACAACCACCAACCTTTGTAGTTTTCTCGTGTCCATGCAATGGACCCGATGTCTATATAAATTGGCCATGGTTTCGTATATGGCCATGTAGTTTTAAACTTCTAACCCAATACATGTCCCTTAGTCACACAGTTTGGGGAGATACATGGCATGTAACCCCGATACATGGTGCATAGTCCCCAATGTTAATCTTCCTCAAATAGGAAAGGTCTAAAAAGAATGTGTCACTAAACTACACATCATGTAGATGGCAATTTAGGTCAGAAATTACCTAAAAAAAATGGCCCGATTTATCCTACTCTTTTCAAAACCAACATATCTACCTATAATGGATCAATAAAAATTATATTTGGGATCTAGAACCTTAAAACAATGCAGAATGAAAGGGAACATGAATAAAACTAAAATTCACCTACCTTATTGGAAAAACTCCAAATATTTGGATGACGAATTATGCCTGGATCATGCTACTCCTCAATTTGATGATGATCTATGTCAAGAATAGAGATTAGAAACACCTTATTTTGTCGATTTTGAAATAGTTTTGTTTATCACCAAAAGGGAGAAGAGGATAGGGAGTCTTTCATCCTTTTATGTCATGTTATCTAACATGAGGGAGGGGATGTAAGGTCAAATTTTTAATTAAATTTCTTTTAATTAACTAAATCCACCTCTTAACGCCCGACACTAAAACACCCTTGATCAAAATTTTGGATAGGGATGACCTTAGGTCGCACCAAGGTTTAACATGATCTTCAGAACTCAACTAAAATATTAGAAATCTGATCCAAGAATTAATACATGAGTTATTTACAATTCAATTGAAACTATAGGTACACCTTTTTTTTACTATTTTTAATATCGCGGCACCGAGGCTCCCTAGGATCTAGATTCTTACACTGTCTTAGCACTCAGATATGAAAATATACTCTGAAATATTCTAATGTCTTATGGATCAAAACCTAAGTCATTACATTCTCCCCACCTTAGGGATTTTCATCCCCGAAAAGAAAAATCCTAAGAACAAGGGAACAAACTAAGCTCCCCACTGGACTCCTACAGCAGCGAGCTCACCAAGGGTTCCCATGCTATTTAAAATCACTCACATAGAGGAACCACCAAGATAAAACCACTCTCAAGTTTAAATTATACCTGATAAAAATTGTGAAAAAATGAGAACATGTCTCCTTATTTGTGGAAGGTAGAAAAGTACCAAGCACCATGGTCTATCTGTAGTCATGGGGTCTAGCGATACACCACCTTGCTAACTTGCCACATATACTAACCAAACCACACAGTTCACATCGACCCCTATATGGGATGAACAAAATCCTCCTCAAGTGTTTTTCATTCAAGGCTGATGTTGAACATGTGAGGGTATTCAGGAATGACACAGGGATGCCCAAGTGTAATCATTGGGTCTTACCAATCCCTTCATCTACAAAACTCCAACTATAACACAAATCTACCATACAAAAGAACTTCCACACCCACTAGTTTCATCCTAGATGAGTATGGATGGTAGAGAACCAATACACTTTGTAGAGACATCATAGGGTCTAACTCTTCTTCCATCGAATGATAATAAGCAAGGCTATCCCTCTCCCAGGGTCTCTAAGAAAAATAAAGGTGGTGAGGGGGGGGGGGGGGGTGGGGGTGGGGGTCAAGTAGGGAAAATATGCTGGGAAGGCTGGGACCTGATCCAGAACACTATCACATGACCTTACCCTAAACATGAAAGTCTAAGGAACTTTTCCACCACACCTAAATACAACCCACTTTGGGTTGAATCAACTCACATACACAGTTTTTCATACAAAAAAATGTATGTGTGGAGAAAAAACCCCCTTACACATGATTTCAAAGCTACATAAAACTACCCCACATCCTCCTCAATAATTTCACATAAAATACTGATGATAAACACATGAGGGTACAAAAGAAAATAAAGGGTTTCTTGAATACACACCGAGTATTAATGGTCCCTCTATCACAACTACCCACATAGGGTTCTACCGACATCCCACATCACCATGGTTAATGATCCAGGAATAAGTGGAAAGAAAAGAGTACCCACAACAGTGTCTAACAATTACTATTACAGAAAGTATAAAGGACACAAAGAGTTCCTCTATTCAACCTCATAGCCTCTAGGTGAAAGGTATCTAAGGCTTGCAGCTATCATCTCTCACAACCTCTAGCTCCCAGATCCTGGTGTGGACCACCAGGGGGTGGTGGTTTAAACATCGCAAGCTACCTTAAACCTCTTGCTTATCTACAATTTCTACTACCTCATCTAGAAAATTGTGGAATTCCTTACTCCGAACGCTACCTCTACCAAGGAGGCTCGTCATCCAGATCCCTCTCAATAACACTATGTGTTGGAAAATCTCTTGTAAGATGTCCTTGGCTGTCATAAGTGTAACACTACCTCTCCTATGATTGAATTGATACTTATCATTTCTTTTTTACTAGACGCCCATGTTCTAGGGAAGAGGTATTGGTATACCTCTTGTTATATGATCCTTTCATATGTTTTCATCTAGCTCCTATAGATGCCACATCCTCAGGACCACTACTGCAGATCAGATCCACTTGTTCCTTAGCCAGGAAGATCTCCATCAACAAAGCTCTCTCCAGCACTACAACATATGTGGGAATTCACAATGGAATCTTAGATGTCCTGATCTCCCTATGCAAGCTCTATTCAAAGGATTGTTCTATGAAAAACACATCTTGAACTATATATAGGGAGTATCCTTATAAGACTCTGAACCTCACTGAAAAATCCACCACTGTCATGTTATCATTTTGAAGCTGTAGAAGCTCTTGGATACATACTGATATCAATTTGGATAGGTAAAACTATTCCCTAAAGAGTCGCTCAAAGTCCACCCTAGTGAGCATTGTCTCATAATGAGACTAAGTCACCAAAATCCACAATCTCCCAACTGAAACCTTTAGAATGCTTGCCGATGGGACCACCATCTAATATGAAGTTGTCTTCACTAAGAAAAAAACCCACGCGATTTATTTAAGCTAATCATATGCTTCCTGGGGGTCTGGATCACCCTGTTACCTTAGAGGTCACTAACTCTAGAACTCATGTAGTAGACTTAGCTTACACGCATCCTCAGCCTAAAATAATGGTAAAAAATTCTTCTCAATAGGTGGTGGTACTACTAATGGACCACCCAAAGGTATCACCTTAGAATACGCGTCCTACAATGAAGTATCATCATCGGGGAGATTGTCATCACAATCATGCTGTAGAATCCTATTTGTCTATATTTGTGGTAGAATCCTGAAATAAAATCAATACATACCAAGGTTAAAGAGTATATTTAAGGAGATTACTGAAGAAGGAAAAGAAAAACCGAAAACCTAGTCCTATATGATGCATGTACCATTTTTTCCCAGCGACCAGTGTCATATTGTACCAAGTCAAAAAAGAGGTTATTACAGTCTTAGTGAATGTATAAGTTAGCCTCTACATCAACACTAGAACCTCTTTCATGAGATCCGAACTTGAAACAATCTAACAGTGTCTCTATGCAACCCATTCCAATAGCCTGACACTACGGTCCCAAAGTAGATCCTGATCTGATTCCACTCTATCACGACCCTACCTGATGGGGATTGATCCAAATATCCCCAATAACACCTCTAATAGGACAAGATCTGGTGAAAAGCTCTAAGTAAGAATATCACTAACATGGGATGAATTTCTTATGTGCCTAGACACACACACACACACACACCCACATCTTCAAGCTCAAAAAATTCTAAAATATAAAAACCACTATGTAAACAATGAATTCATACATCTATATCCCATAACCAAAGTAAAATATATGTACTGAAATATAGAGAAGGAAAAAACAATTCCAAAAAATAAACTGTAAAAGTGTCCAACCAACTCAGAAGGAGGGGATTTATATCAACTAAAAATACCTGAAATCTCCTCAGCCCAACTCCGGTAAACACCTTCATCTATCTAGCTTACTAAGATACTCTTCCCTCAGGTCCTCCATAAACTTAGTCTGAACAACAATGATCTTCATACGACACAAAACATGTATGGGAAAATCCCATTCGTGGGTGAGTATAAAAATACTCAGTATACACCCAAAAAACCTCAAAAGAAAAAGGGATAAACTGAAAGGCAAGAATCTGATCAATCTAGCTAGAGGGAATACAAAATAGAGAGGGAGAATAAACCTCGAATCATCCTCATATGTACATGACAAGTTAGATTAGTCTACAAGGGGTGTCAACCTTGACATGATACAACACCACAAGGAATCCTAGAAATCACCCAGATACACTCGTCTCAGACTCCAAGTCTCATGAGGTTTTGAACACCTAGATAGTAATAGGATTATATTCATAGGCTCTAACATTTACACGAAACTAGGTGGATACGATACATGAGCTCAACCATCCCATATGGAACCCATCCAAGATATTTACTCCCTTGGGAACAACTTTTCCATTCCTAATGGTACATCCAAGAGAACATGCTCTATCAGGAACATATTACTAGGTCTTGCTCTATTTCCCAACACCAGAAGTCCTTCCGTAATCACCTTTAATATCGCATAAGATAAATAAACCCAAGTGAAGTGGCCCACCCCTCACCACTACACATAGTTGAGGGAGCACTACTCCAGACTATGCACTGCGTGCATCCTCTATGACAAGAGAGAATGGATGGACTGTAATGAATCGCCAATTCTCATTGGCTTTAGAGCTCAATGAGTCATTACTAGGCCTTAAGCGACACCCCCAGGATGCCAAAGGCTGGTAATAAATGCCAAAGGGTTTCAAAACAAGTGGGGGACGATTTACCATTTTTGAACATACCATAGAGCCAACAACCATAACCAAAAAAATCAACTAAATGATGCATGATATAAGCTAAGACAACTCAACCATTTATTTTATAAAAAACCAACCAAAATTACCATAGTGGAAACCAACACTAAATCAGAGTAAACAACGGAAAGATAAACTAAACGACCACAAGATGACAACCCAACTCCATGCTCTACAAGCTCCAAGCTCCAAACTCACGAACCAGCCCAAGCATCACGAATTAGAGCTATAAACATGTGACACTTTACCTTTTCCAACATCCTGGTATATGACATCTGCAAAAGAACCAACATGCCAAAGTAGGGGGTGAGTAATGAAACTCAGTAGGTTTTCCCCGATGACTTCCCAACCCATGCCTCTAGGATAAAACTTGTTAGCACATTTATATAAAACAATTCCAAAACAGTTCACAATAAACAAGTTCCATGTGAAAACCATTTTCCAACAAAAACCATCTTTCTCAAGAAGAACAACCAAGCAAGGTTTCCAATCAAATTTAAATTTCCATTTTGGAACTTCCATTCCATTTCACAAGTCCACACAACCAACCATGAATACAACCTGGACCTCCCTATACTCGCAAGTGGTGAGTTATCCTTCCACTAAGTCGTCACTTAGTGAACTACCTTGATAGGGGTACTTCATGACCTTATCCATCCCTTTTGATGGGGGTACTTATTTCCCTTATCCATCCAAACTTTTTATGGTGGTACTTCTCACCCTTATCCATCCCAATGCATATGAACACACACCACAACCCTTGAAAATCCATGCCCAAAACCAAGTGTGTTCAAAACCTTTCAATAGAGTATTAAACCTTTTATTGAAAACCATTCCTTTTAAGCAAAAAAACCATTTTCCAAATCCAGAAAAGCCATATTTTACAATCACTATTTTAAAATTCAGAAACCAAAACACGTTGCGCAACCCATTCTTTCAATTTCAACAATTCCATAAAACCCATAAATCATCACTAAAGAAAATTTATAACATGATTTTCACCACAATTTCACAATTAAAACCAATAAATTAAATCAAATTGAACTAATCCTTCAAGTTCTAAGAATAAGGAATCGAGAGTGAAGTCACCTACATCAAAGTTTTGATCAAAACCCTAACAAATGGAGAACGCACAAGAAAACCAGGCTGATTTACCAAGGATCCTCCTTAGATCTCTTCTCCTAACACAACCAAGAACAAAAATCATCATGTTTGGCATCCAAACACTTAGATATACCCATAACGGGCGTAGATCTAAGAAACCGAGAGAAGAGGAGAAGTAGATCTAAGTAGATCTGAGAAATCAAACAAGAACGATCACATACCTCAAGAATGCGACTTCGATTCTCCAATAGAAGCCTTCAGATCACCTCCGGAATGATGGGAGAACCCTATTTGGCCTTAAAAGAACCAAAATCCAGAGTTAGGGCCTCTTAGGAGCTTAAAAGAGCCACTTAGAGGAAAAAACTTGTGAGATCCACTTTTATAAGATCCCGTTTAAGTGTCCGCATGGTTAGTTCGTACGGTATGACAAACCGTGCACTAACCGTACATTAGATTCTACCTCGACCACCCATCTCGCACGGTTTGGATGCAGGGTTAGACAAACTGTGCACCGAACGTGCGGAAGCCACTGCCTCCAAGACCCACTGTGCACGGTTTGGCTGCATGGTTTATACAAACCGTCTGCCTCCCATGTGACTTCCCCTTTTGCCTCAAAAAATAATTCCATGTTCTCCCAACTATCCCATTCAACACCCTTAACTTTAATACCATGAAAATCATCAAGTAAGGGTTACATACCAGAAACCGGGGGTACTACAGGGACCCACACCTTGCCACTACCTCGAAGTCAAGGGAGAACTGCTCCTAACTAACCCTCGAAACCCTTGTATCTCATGTATAGAGTGTCCCAAACCTCAGTTCATTGAGGGAGCACTAAATACTAACTAGGTTTTGTTCATATCAAGTGGAAGGGATCACTCCTGGAAACTGTGTCCAACTGCTGAGGGAGCTAAAACTCCAATGGAGGAAAATATCCCCATTGATACTCAGAGATGGGGGAGTGCTACTCCATAAGTGAGGAATCATTCCCTAGAATGACAAGGGATTACCACTCAAATAATGAAGAAACTTCACCTAGATGTGACACAAGAGTATAAATCCATAGATCGAGGACCCTTACCCTAACTTGAGTAGGGGAGTACCACTCTGTAGCTAGAGGAACCACAACCCGGTATGATAGGGGAGTACCAAATATGCTAGCTAGTTCACTATGGGGGACCCACAACCTAATATAATAGGGGATTACCGACCACAGGCTAGAGGAACTGCTCCCTGAAATGATATGGGAGTATCGAATCTTCTAGAATAACAAGTATATAGGACCCACACCCTGGGATGATAGGGGAGTGACAACTCATATGATAAAGGACCTAAACCCTGTCCTGATAGGGGAGTACCTACTCTACCTTCCAATGAGTACGGGGGGCCCATTTCTAAATATGGTAGGGGAGCACTATCCATCTTCATGAACATCATGGGAAAACACACACCCTAATTCATTAGGGGAGTAACGCCCCAAGAGGAAACTAACCAAAGGTAACGAACCTACACTCACAACATGGGGAGCCCTATACATACCAAATTAGAGATGTAAGGGAAACCCATTCCTTGAAGATACAATAGAGTTCCAATCCCAATGTCTCTCTTTACTAAAACCACAAATATCCAACATTAGTGCACTCTAACTTCATACAAATATTCCTCGATTTATGCCACCTTGTATCTCGTAATCAATAATGGTGGCCACCATCACATTCTACACAGAAGAAATATCATGATAGGCTATTAAAAATCCTGGATCTAAATCCTGGAGAAGAAGATACAGAAGATGGACAATCCTAGGAGAATCTCCAAGGAGTACACAACATCCACTAGGGAACACATGACATGAATTGGGGAATACACTACATGTGAGCCCGCCTGAGCACCTAGATGTGTATCCTATCTAGATAGATTACCAACCCATTTAGGGGTACATGGTGTGTAAAAGAGGAAAAAATTCCCCCTTCACTCATCCCATTGATATGTTCCACTTCTACACAGACTGGCCAACTGTGTCCCTTACATGCCATGTATCCCATACTACACAGTGTGTTCATGCTAAATGACCACCTTCCAATGTAGTTTTCCCATGTCTATGTATTAGACCCAGTGTATGTGTACCGTAGAAATGTGTTAGTACATAAACATGTAGTTTCACCTGGCTAACCCAAGCCATGTCACTTGGTCACACAGTTTGGGGAACTATGAGGTGTGTAATGCCAATATACATCATGAAGTCCCAAAAGTTCATCTCCCCCAAACAGGAAGGGATAAACAGTGCGTGTCAATAAACTACATGCCGTGAAGATGGTAATCTTAGTCAGGAATTAACTGCAAAACTCTCTAATTCATCCTATTCTTTCCCACAACCCATAGATCCACCTAGCAAGGATCAATAACAATTGTATTTGGGCTCTAGAACCTTAAAAATATGAATAAAAAAGGGATTAGGACTAAAACTCAAATTTTCCTAACTCGTTGGTGAAATACCATATCATTGGATAAATAAAAATTCCCAAATAATCATAATCCTTGATATTATAATGATCTTCATCAAGAATGGTGATCAACATCACCATGCTTCATTGATTTGGCATCAGTTCCATTCATCAGCAATGGGGTGAAGAGGAGAGGGGAGGAGGAGTCACTCCTCTGGTGTTATGAACTCCAACATGAGTTAAGAGAGGGTAGGTTATATTTTTAATTAAATTAAATTTAATTAATTTAATCCACATCAAAATGACCCATTACCAAAACTACTTTGATCGAAATCATAGCGTGGACAACCTTAGGTCGTGCCTAGGGTAAACACAACATTATGGAATCAACCTCAGTCTCAGAAATCTGATCTATGACTCCGTATGAGAGTCATTTATGTTCCAAGAGAAAATTAATGCACATAATTTTTTTAATATTTTTAATATCTCCACTTTGAGGCTCTATAAGCCCCAGCTTCCCACACCGAATCATCACTCAACTCTAAAAATATTATCCAAAATACTCTGAAGTATTATTGGTCAAAACCCAAGTCATTACTACTAGAAATTAAAAATAAATTAAAATAATAAAAATAAATTAATCATATCTTAAATAAACATTAATATTCATTCATAACATATTATTATACCTATGTGAAAACATAAAATAAATTAAAATAAAGTAACATTTTTGAATTTTATTTACTTAAAATAATATAAATGTCATTATCAAGGTAAAATGGAACCAAAATTCCAAATATTAAAATTGGGAATTACTATGGTCAAATTTATCCCATATAATGAAATAAGGTATATTTTTGGGTTGATTTTGACACCTTATCTCATAGTTTTAACTCTGTTTTATAAATTTTATCCTTACCGAGGTGAAAAATATTTACCACAATTACTATTTAAAATGAGCAAAAATAAAAAGGGAAATATTTACGAAATTTGAATATCCTAATTCCAAATATGGTATCAATTTTTCAATATTAAATATATATAATATTTAGAAATAAATTTTAATATAAATGTATATAACATAATGAAAACAACGTAGAAAATGCGTTTTAATCATAAAAAATATCTTTTATCAAAATCATGAATATTACTGATTTAGATGGTATTAATTTAGTTATTATAAATAAAATGGATCATATTTCACTTTAATACATAATCAAAAATATTATGGAGATTTTAAATTACTTTATTTAATTAAAATAAATTTTAGTATTTGAAAAATTGGTATTTTACACCATTCATTGAAAATCTGATCATTTAAGAAAAATATAAAAAATTTAACCTAAGATAATTTTGATATTATAATTTAAAAATTGATTTAAATTTTACAATATATAAATTATAAAAGTTTTATAAATTAATTATAATTTACATGAAAGAAATAAAATAAAATCATTTTGAAAAAAATGAATTTTTGAAGCAAAAAAATGAATTCACTAAAAATCGAGTGCTTATTTTCTGAGAATTCATCAACAAATATGTATTTAGTAGGATAATTATTAATATATTTTATAATTATATTACTCTAATTCATAAAATACAATTAAATAACAAGGTTATAAATATCAGATTTACATAATAATATTTTTACAACATATCTTAATATTCTTAAAGCTCGGTGTTTTATATTTACAATCTATCGAGCTTATTATTATTTTAAAATAAATTTTGTGGTGTTAAATGGAAGACCAATAAAGTAAAAAGTTATTTGTAGAATATTTTATATGGAGTTATATATATGTGAATAGGATTAACATTTTGAAGAATGTGAGGGTGTATTTCTAGATCATTTAGATGATTTTACTATGGAATTAATATTTTCTTCATAGATGGATTCTGAGTGTGGTTTGATGTCCCTTATGGATAGAAGTGAGAAAAAAGTGTTATACAACTCTCATAATTTCTTTAAAAGGAAAATTTAAGACCTTGAGTCATCTAGTCCTATGATTCTCCCTTTTAGTCAAGAATCACCACATGTGGAGCTTAAAACACATCAAAATCATTTGAAATATTTATTTTAGGTGATATTTCCAAACAGCATGTAATCATGTCTATTGAAATTCATGAAATTGATTTTTAACTATTATTTAGTGTGTTAAAATTGTTAAAATATATTATAGGGTGATAAATTTTTGATATCAAAGGAATCATGCCTTCCTATTTCTTACCTATAATCCTTATTAAGCCAAAACAAAAACCTAGATTTTTGGGACATGGAAATTGAAATACTCACATGAGATAAGTTATTATAGTGGATGTAATTAAACTATTTGATACTAGAACAATATATCTAATCTCATAAAATATTTAGGTAAGCCCAATATAGATCTCCTTAAAGAAGGGAGGTGTAATAGTTATAAAAAAAGAGAAATATGAAAAAATTAAAAAAATGAAATAAAAAAATGTTGATTCTATATAGACTATATACAAAATAAATCATACAAAAGGAATGATCATTTTACAATTCCATCACTTAAAAAATTCCTGAGAAGTTGGATGAAAATGAATTATTTTATTTTGTTGATGGATATTCTGGTTACAAATAGATTTCAGTATCCCCTAATGACAAGGAAATAAACACATTCAAATATTTATTTGGGAAACTACCCATTTTTGAAATCCATATAGCTTGTGTGGTGAATTGAACATCTTAAAAAGGTGAACAATGGATATATCCGGTAAAATTATTGAGATATTCATGGAAAATTTCTCCATATTTAGAAACACCTTTGAGAGACGATTTCATAATATAGAACAAGTTTTGGAAATATTTCATGAAACAAACATTATTATTAATTATAAAAAGGTTATTTTATGGTTATTGAAGGTATTTTGTTATTTTATAAAATATTTAAGATGTTAATTGCAGTTGTTAATTCTAAAACTGAGTTTATTTAAATATTTTCCCCACCTGATAATGTAAAAGGAATTATAAGATTATTTTGAAATATCTGTTTATACCAATGATTCATTAAGTATTTTTAAGAAAATAACAAATTAACTTTGTTCAATATTTTTCAAGTATAAAAGATTTTTTATAAAAATGTTTAGAGTTATTCAATATTATTAAAGGAAGACTTACTTATTTTCCATCATCACTTCCCCTGAGTGGAAGTTTCCATTTTGGGTTATATGTAATAATATTGATATAGATATCTGAATTGTGTTGGGATAATTGAATTAAATGAAGTCACATATTGTGTTCTATTAAAATAGTTTACTATATTATGTTGAAAATAAATACACTACTACTTAAAGGGTGTTACTTTCTATTTTGTTTACTCTGGAAAAATTTAAGCAGTACCTGACTATTTTGAAATTTATTTTATTTATTTATCATTAAACTTTGATGTATCTTCTAGTTAATAGAGATGATAAGTTAATATTGATTATATTGATACTCATTTTATAAAAATTTGATTTAGAAATCTAATTCCAATAGGGTGCTAATTTTTTTTGTGGTTGATCACCTATCTATTTTGACTAGTACAAAAATTTTTATCCATTGGAGATTAAATTGTCATTAATTGGTGTAAAAATATTATTTGTGATCTCTATTGGGGTTTCATGGATTTTTGATTATGATAAATTTCTAGATATGTGGGTACTTTTGAATGACCATACACTAAATTTAAGGAATATATATATCAAAAATGGAAATACTACTTTTGGGACGAAATTTTAATATTTAGGAGGTGATATCATTGTATTTAGAGAAGACATGTGGTTGATGAATAAAACTTTCATATACCTAATAACTATCACTCTTCAACATGGGATGCAAAACATGGGGGAGAGAGTAATACCCATAAAGTGATTAAGGCTGGTTAATACTAGCTTACTTTATTGATGAATTGTAGGAGTTTTGTAGATGGATGTGCTAAGTGTTATAGATTAGGAAATATTGGTAAGAAGAAAGAGATACCAAAAAATTAATCTTATCAGTTGAATTTAATGATTTCTAGGGGTTTGAATTATTTTTACTATTTACATCTTCTCATGGGAATGAATATATTTTGGTGAATATAGACTATGTTTTTAAGTGTGTTCAGGTAGTGGAAATCCCAAATAATTAAGGGGTTAATGTTGTAAAATTCATCAAGAAGAACATATTTTCTAGGATTGGTGTTACCAAGGATTTAATAACTAACATTGTAGATTATTTTATGTTTTTTAAGTTCAAATATTTAATAAAAAAATATGGTTATGTTAACAAAACAAAAACTTATTACCACCAACTTTCAAGTGGATAAGATGATTTTATAAAATAGAGAGATTAAACAAATTATGGAAAAACAAATTTGTATATTAATGGAATATAGGTCTCTAAATATATATGTGGTCTTTTGGATCTATAATAATGAATTAAAAACTCTAATACGAATTAATCCTTATAGACTACTATTTGGGGAAAAAAATTTTATTTACCTATTCTGGTTTATTATAAATACTTTTGGGATATTAAGGAGTTTTATATTGATTCTAAGAATAATAGTGATAGGATATAGTGAGTTAGATAAGATAAAGAGGGAGTATTTTGAAAATTTTAGAATCTATAAGGAGAGAACTAAGGATTTCCAAGAGACCATAATTGATAATAAAATCTTTAATGCTAGAGAAATAATGTTACTTTACAATTCAAGGATTAAACTATTTTATGTGAATCTGAATTCTAAGTTGTTAGGACCTTTTACCATTTTTGGGTTTTTGTTTAATGGATATATCAAGTAGATAGGTTAGGAGAATAGAATATTTTTAGTTAATGGTAAAAGGATTAATATTTACTTTTAGGGACAATCAAAGGGCTTGGATACTGTAGTTATCCATGATTCTTGAGCATTCTATGAGTTTAACTAAAGTCTATAAACTCAACAATTCAAGGGATTTAACCCATAATTATTTTATTTTGTATCATTTAGTTTCATAGGAATAATATTTTCTATGTTCTCTTATCGAGTTTCACTTTTCTTCACATGATCACTTGTCGTTTGTGCATTTATTAGGTTTGACGTGCCATCAGTGGGCATAGTCAACCTAAAATAGTCAATTATGCTCTTGTAGTCACTCTAGTCCTTTGATTATTTTTAGTGATATGGAATGGTTAGTTTGGAACTTTTTCTCATTTACACTATAGGTCAATTGATGTTTGTTCTTGTGGTCAGATGAGTCTTCTTGTGGTTGGTACAATCCTTGGAAATAATTTTATGTGTAGTCAGTTGACCTACCACAAGATCTTTATGGTCAATAACTTTTGATAGTAGGTCTAAGGATCTCTTGAAAATTTTTCAGTTGAGGTTCTTTATATTTCCCATTATGGTTAGTTTCTATGTTGTTTATGTGCCCAGTTTCTTCTTATGTTTGATTGATCTACCACACGATCCCATGGTCAATCATATTGTGTTCTTGCGATGAATTTCTTTTTTGCGGTCGATTTATTTCATGTGGCTGATTTCAACTTTTTCTTGTGGTCAGTCTAGTACTTTGTGAGTTTTCATTTGTTGTTAGTGGGTTCATCATATGGTCACTTGGGAACATATAGTTAGTAGGAGTCTTCTGATATTTATCAGAGTCATATTTTTAAATGTTTTTCATGGGATTAAAGGAGAAACTCTCTTGAGTTAACTTGAATCATTTACCTAACAATATTACCTATATCACCATTTAATATTTATCTTTATACATGATTTATTATATTTGATACATTTTATTTTTGGGGAAATAAGGTACTATTTTAAATTAGAACAAAAATGGATTTTTTATATATTCAAATGATTATTTATTCACATTAAGGGAAGTTCCCATCTTCTTATACATTATTAAATTTTTACATTTGTTTATAATTTTATTTTGTTGGGTACCAAATTTTATGGTTTTTATTTTATTCTATTTATTTGAATTGATATAAATATTTTACTATTTTATGGTTGTATATATTTCTGCTATCAAGCTTGTTAAAAATCAAATTGAACCAAATTAAAAAACATGGATAGATTCATTTTAATATTTATTGTTTTAAATTTTTTTATCTAATTTGAAGATCATTGTTCGCATGCTACATTTTAATCTATCATGATAATTCTTATAAATTGGAGAAAAATTTAGGTTTTAAGTGTGGGAGAGATTGGAATTTAAATCTAAAAACTATTATTCAATGTTGTTCACTTCAGAATCCCATAAATTT
This sequence comes from Viscum album, assembly GCA_963277665.1. Classification (NCBI taxonomy): domain Eukaryota; kingdom Viridiplantae; phylum Streptophyta; class Magnoliopsida; order Santalales; family Viscaceae; genus Viscum; species Viscum album. Next base: position 1,643,088,719 of record OY728146.1, on the reverse strand, counting down.
ATTCAAATTTTTCTATTTTTCAGAATCAATTTATCACCTTCAATGGATAAAATATTTTCTGAAGTTTTATGTCTATTATACAAAATTTTAGAGGTTAATTTTTACTATTGCGTGTATTTAATTTGGAATATCATGTTTTTACCTCTTGAAAGAAATTATTTTAGTAAAAAAAAGTATTATATCTTATAAAATTCACTGAATTTAAAACTTTTGATCTAAATTAAACTCATAAGATATGTATCCAAATGGTCTATGAAAGACAAATCCAATTCTAGATTAAACACTTTCTACTTATTTATTTTACTATTGTATTTGTTAATTTTTTCCAAGAATTATTCATCCCAACCCACCCAATGGTGCATCTAAATTGTTATATACTGTTAATTTATGTGTGTATTTTCACCTGAAGGGAATGATAATTCTAGAAGATTCAATATGATTCAAATTAATGTGTGTTAAATTCTTATTAAAAGTTTCAATTTCAAGAATATTTTTAATATAGGAAACAAAATCTACACTAAGACATTTTATTTTTAGAATTTATTCACATTGATAAGTTTAGAGTTTCCATGGAGGTAAATATTTTTGAAAACTATTTTTTATGGAAATTAAGTATTTTAATATTGAAATTTCCTTTCTTCCAATGTATTTGAAAATTAAATTTCTTGGGTACAAGCAATTTTATAAGTGAGGGAATTTGATGCGGCCTATTTTTGATGCACATTTCCACATCCTCTTGAGGTATTAATTGAATATTTTATAATAAAATGTTCTTATAGTGGCGATTTATTAATGATTTTCAATCTTATTTTTAACCTTTAATTATTTTAATATCTTGATAAAATATTGATTTTAGGATTAAATGGTTAAATGATACTTGGTTAAATTTTATATTATAAAATCAAGATCATAGATTTCTTGTTGATTTTGGTAAATAATCATTGAAAAATAATTTTCAAACATTATTTTTTTGAAATTGGAGTTTAGATTAAGAAATATTTCAAAGTTCCATGTTTAATTTTATTTATCATTTGTTGAATTTTTTAAAGTGTGTAATAAATATCATAATCTTATTTCTTGACTCGTATCTCAATTATAAATGACTTTATTCTTATCCTGTTCTCACTCCCTTTTCATTCTAGTTATATTTACTGAGTAAAAGACATAAAATTTAAATGAAAAATTAAATATAAATGGTAAATCAATGGAAGTGAGAGTTAGGATGGGTAAAGAATGAGGATTACATGGGACGTTTCTGGAGTTTCTTTTATTAGAGATAGAGACGATGAAGCTATATAGAGGTGAATAATACCGATGTGGGGAGGAGTGGATTCAGTTTTTTGTTTTACTCGAGTTATATGAAGGAGATAATGAGCAATGATAGATTCACCACATTGAAATTGAGGAGAAACATAAAAATCTATGACTGTGAGTTAGAGGCTAAGTTTTCATGTGAATTGTGATGAATTGGAGACTCCAACTAAGGTTTTAGGGATCAATAGATTGATGGATCATCAATAAAAACCATTTGAGATTAGAGTATTATGATATAATATTAACATGTTGATTAAAGTTGTAGAGATGAATCATGGAAAAGAAGATAATAGAATTGATAGAGAAGATTTGATTTATTTCCCTAAACCTATTCTTATTTTAACTATCTATATGCTACTTGTTTATTATATAATCAATTAATTATTATTTTTTGTTGTTTCTAATGTTATTGTTTGATAAAATGTTCATAAGGAATTAGGATATTTTGTTCTCTTTCTGATCTTTGATATTGTCATATCTAATAAAGATAGATCACTTCCCCTCTTTTCTTTCCTATAATAGAAACTACTTCAAATGTAAAAGAATCAACAATATTTGTTTTTTACTAAAATTTTCAAAATATTTAAGAACATTTCTATTTTAAAATATCATTTTAATAAATTTTGAAATCAAAATATGGAAAGTACACTGGTGCTATGTGGAATTTAATATTAAGATATTTCATCCACTGATCATTTAGTTTCTATGTTGAGTTTCAAAGTTTAAAAACCATAGAGTTCTGCACTCATTTTTTTCTCTTTAAAAAAGTGATTAGGATATCATTTAGTGGATATTGGCTTAGTAAATTCACATGTTAAAGGGAAATTAAAAGTTAATAGTAAATAAAAACTCCCCCTTTTCCCCTTGTCGAGCATAACTCATTTGTTTTTTTCTGGACCTTTTTGAACCATTTATTCATATTTTTATCATCATTTCTCACTCACTGGTTTTGAATTATAATCAACCATCACTAGTTATTAAACTATTTTTTTATTTGAAGTTTTAAATTTATCTATCTTGGTCACTTTGAAATTCTATTAGTAATTCATTTTATATTTACCATTCCAAAAAATATACAAGTTTCTAGTAGGAGTAAAAATAATTAAAATTTTGAGGCTTAACGACAATATATCACTTATGACCACATTCCATAATATCCTATGATACATATAGAATGGAGAAAAATTAATGGATAAAGTTATACATATATTTCAAATCCATCATTAATGTTGGAAAAAATAAAAAGATTCAATGACCTAATATAGGTTTCAGTCTCATTATCTGAATTAGATACAAGTGTTTAAGAAATAAAAAAATATAAAGGATATATAAGGACCACACTTGATCATCTTATAAAAAAACAATTCATTTTCCACTAAAGCTAAATCCATCACTTCATCACCACAATCTCACATCATATAATGAATAAAAAAATATAAAAAAATAAACAAAACTCATTGCTACCACAAAACAACTACACAACAATAACATCCCAATTTATTACATCATTATGAAATTATATTTTCATCATTATTAATCATATTATGTTCACTGTTACATATCAATTTTAATACATTAATTACCATATAATAACATTTATTTTATACTTTATCATTTCATTTCAATAATATGATTTCATATCTTATTAAAAAACCCAAAGATCACCCATTTAATCCCATATCCTATTCATAATTTCAGTTATTTCAAAGACTTACCATGTTATTGTGATACAAAGACACAAACCATTACATCCAATCACATTTAAAAATATTTCACAAAAAAATAACTTCAAACAACCACCACACCAAGGCCAACATTTCAAAAACATCATCAAAATTTCCTCATAAACTAGGAAAAATAATAACACATCATCACCCATAACACACACCATTACAACCACATCATATCCTCACCCAAATTCTATCCACAACAATCCCCATCCAGGGGGAATTTTTCCACACAATGGAAAATAAAAAAATAGAGTAGAAAACAAAAATTCCCATAGTTAATTACACAAAACACCATCCATTAATCATACTTCTATATTTATTTGATCCCTTATAAATAATCATGAGAAACATAAAATTTCAGATTCACATATCTCCCTTTTCATTACCAAGTTTAAGTGGTCATACCATTATAAATGGTTATGTGATATATCAATATTGGAAATAAGGGTTTCAAAAAATATCATACTAATCAACAAATCTATAATGTAATGAAAGTACATTGAAAACACATAAAACACATTAGAATCATTTCCTCCTTTAAATTTTATTTAAAAAAATTGTTTTCTTTGTTATGTTAATCCTTACCACCTATCTAATAAAATCATAGGCATGATAATTCTAGATTCACACATGAATAAAATAAGATAAAATTTTAAACCCCTAACTTAACAAGATCGTTAATAAATATTTTACAATAAAAAGAAGTAATTAAGGACCAATTACCACCAAACAATAATTGATCCACCATAACTCCTAACCACATAAAACTATAATCAAAATACAAAAACAAAAACTAATAAAAACCAAAGGAACCCTACTGAAATAATTTGTGATGAAAAGTATAAAGAGAATGGAATATGATAAAGAAAGGATAAGAAAGAAACCACCTTAGATTGAAGTGGAAATTATTGTATGAATAAAGGGATTCATATAAAAAATTGGGAATCTTTGGGGAACTAAAATATACCCTAGGGTAGTATAGGGTTTTACAGAATAGAAATAAATTCAAACCATATGGATATGAAGACCTCTTATTATTTAGAAATTAATGAAATTCCCCAAATGGGAATTTAGATGGACCCCATGGCATGGTGGGGATGGTTAAAGACAAATATAAATATCTTGTAATTTATAATGGCCATATCTCTCCCCCAAAAAAGGGGATATTTCAGAAATTTTTAAAAACATGGTTGACCAAAATCATGATATTTGTGAACTAAAACACATCATTTTATCCAATATTCATGAAAAATCATATTTAATAACATCCAAAACTATGAAATATCAGCTAAACAACCATTAAATCAAGTATTTTGACCCATTTCATTTCTTATTAAAACTCCGCCCACCCAAAATGAGCACCAAAATTCAAATCTACCAAACAAAAACTTTAAAAATGGTCAACAAAACTCAAATATAATCATTTTAGACATAAAATCATCCAAAGTGGTCAAACTCTCTCAAAAGAAGAATTTTCAACCTCCATTTATCAAAACACAATAACAGTTAGGATAAAATACCCATGGCTAGACGATGGTTTGGAAACACCTTTTAAAACAATAATTTTGTCATCCTACATGAAAAAACTCAATATTTCACCAATATATAACCTCTAAAATTCATCTTAAAACTCATGAAACCCTATAGACAAGATATATAGGTCAATTATGATCCATAAATCAGCATTATATACCTATCAAATGATTATTGTTCCTATGAATCAAACCAAAATTGGGTAAAATAAAAAGAAACAACAAAGAAACACTACAAAAAATGACTTCTACCAAGATAAATTCAGTAAGAGATAATATATTTGTTAGAAAAAAATGAAAACTTCCAACACATACTAAGTTTTGATGATATTAAATTAAAATACCAACATTTTAGTTTACCAAATAATATATTTGTTTTATTGATTATTTAATACCAACAATTTAATTTTCTACTCTATCATATGAACATCGACAATTTTTTTAGAATCAAAGAAAATTATTAAAAATAATTACTATTAAAAATAATTTTTTTTAACATATAAACACAAATATATTATTTAGTCATTAAAAATAAATAATTAAAAAAATATTTGTTATAAAATTATAAAACAAATTGATAATTTTGTATACATTAAAAAAACATCTTAATAAATAATTATAATATATTGAAAATTTTATTTAAGATATATTATATATGAAAAAAAAATTATATCTTTGATATATTTTACTAGGATGGGTTTTAATAAACATAAAAAAATGGTAAAATGAAAAACAAAATAAAAACAATGACCCCCACTCCCCAAGATTTTCATTTTCCCTGTACAACTGCATCTCCCCTCTTCTTGCTTCTTTATTAGCCACATCTCCCCACTGGCCACCTCTACCTGCACATTTTGTTCTCACATTCTGAGTTCCTCACTGTTTCGCACATCAACAGCAACACCCTTGATTCTCCACCACTTCCTATACCATTCCGTTCACTAATATTTGATGTATTTTATCTCTTTCAACTATAAAGTCGAGGTTTTGAGAAGAGAATGGATAAAAACTCATTTCTCATTCAATTGGTCTATGTTTGAGCCTGCATGCATGTATTTATTCTATTTACGTTTTAAGAACTTGAAATCATTAGAATCTAATATTTGGATTAAATTATAATCAGGGTTTCTTAGAAATTATGATTAAACAATATTTATTGTTTTTTTTCTAGTTCAATTTTTTTAATGATTTTTGTATGCTAATTGCATTCTCTAGTTATTTTTTGGGATTTTATGACCTCGACCTATTTCAATCATCTTTGACCCATGTACTAAATTTCAAACCCTCAATGAAATCAATGCCTATATTAACGAATGAATAATATACCTTCTAATTGTTTTACATATTATATAAATATAGTGAAAAGAAGCCGTTGATGGTTCTCATTGAAATGAAATACTTGAACAATGCTATATGGATTTCACCATCATCATTGAGTCCCTATTTATTCCCTCATGGGTCATGATTTATATGGTAGGGTGGTAGATTTTTAGCTATGATTTTTTCACATGTTTATAAAAATGATTTGGAATATGATTATTGTGTGTTTTTATTTATCTCTACACTATATCAAGTGTTGAATATTTTATGAATTTATTAACAACCAAATTTATGAGTCAAATAGCACTGTGGAAATGCTTAACAATATATTACTCCTTAAAGGTTTATATTGAAGGGAATGGATAAAAACTGTTGGTTATCTGCACTTTCCATGATATAATTGTTAGTATGAGATTATTTCCTAATAGAAATCCTTGTGGATTTTAAAATACATCAATAATGGGTTACTCTTTTATTGGAGAACTCTTATGTAATTTCCCTTAAAAAATGAATTGTTGGTTATGACCACATTTTTTCCTTGTGAGAATTCTTGACATGCATAAAAATTAAAATCTCCCAATAATGATTTATGATTCAATAATATTGTTTGAATACCTTTACATGGAAGAATATTTTCAAAATAAAATATTATTCTTTTTCTTCCTGAACACTTTCTATTCGCGATTCTTAATTATTATGTACTAAGATGTACTAGAGTGTACACACAGGTAGGTGATTTTGGTTTAATTTTTAACAGCTGCTGGTTTGTATGGTTTCTATAATATGATTTGATGTTTCTATATTATTAGGTTCAACTGATCTTGTATTTTTTCCATATTCATTGTGAAGTGGAATCAATGTCATTAGAAAAATAATTTGTTTTTTCACGTGAACAGAAGAGGCAGTTTTGCTATTAACTGTAGCTAAATGCACATATAATAACACTCAGGACTTTGATTTGTGTTTAGGTAGAAAATTCATTATTTATAAATGAAAAACTTTTGGAATCATACATTCATCATGACTTTTATTTTTTTAACATAAATATTAACAATTATCTATGAAATCATAACACTTAAAATGATAATTTCTAAAACATTGTTTCTAAATCCGTTTTCACTTTCTTAATCAAAATCATTTTCTGACTTTCTATACAAGGAATTTGTTTATAGCATATCTGTCAAATGTTATAGAGTAAAATGAGAGCAGGAAAGCTGAATATTTTTTTCAATGTGAACTCAGTGAAGTGCATCCAATATCTGTAACTATACAGAACTGTTACATGGTTACATATGGTTAGTCAAATGTCATCCATATTTTAATTAAATATTTTTTAGTATATATCCATGTGTTTGTATTCTATTAGATGTAAACTATTTAAACGGTCTATAATTAATATGAATATGGTTTCAATTGCATAAGTCAATTTCATAAATATTTTAGTAAATTCTGTTATAATTATTTAAGAAACAAAATTCGTAACTCAAAATAATAAACTGTATGTATACTTGTGAAAAATGTATTAATATACTATAAATGAATAATGTGGAATAAAAAATTATTGGAATGAAGTGGATCTCATGATACTATACTGGGTAATCTTTCAAAGAAGTCCCATATATCAGATGAGAAGTTATACATAATTCTCTATATATAAGGAATTGGGTAAACCTTAATGAAGAAAAAAACCATGTATATGAGTTAGCTATATATACTATATAGGAATGATGTGGAGAATTTTAAATTGTATAAATATATGAGTCGACTTTTTATATACGAGTAAATTATACTCATATATAATATTAATACTTAATATGAAATAGTTGAATTAATTCATTTTCAGACTATATGATTTTTTTTCAATAATTTATTTTAAAACTGTACACTTATATCACTTGCATATAGTGGTGTCCAAATAAATTAATCCTTATTAATATTGTGTCATTTTAAAAATGTTTCGTTATCATATTTAATCTGCATACAATTTCAATTATTGAAACATAATGTGGTATACTTTTAATTCTTGATTAATGTAATTCAAAAATCATCATTTATAAATAAAAATTTTCATGTATAAATAAAAAATGACATATTTTCCATCTGTATTAAATTTCAATTATTTAATCTATATATAGAATCTTAGTGTAATTTTCTATATATTTCTCCCAAATCAATTTATTTTCTAGATGAATGTATCTATTATGTTTTCCCCCTCTTGTAAGTCCATTTTTCATTGATGGAGCTCCTTTGTAATATTACATGAAATAAAAGTACATTAGATATGCCTTGTAATTTTCTTAATGAATGATCATAAGTTTCTAAATTTATGTGTTCATATTTGTGGAATTATATCCTATCATATTTTATATGTATCTATTAAAAGTAGGAGTGCATATATTTAAAATTGAATTTATTTGTATACATATCTGTGTGTGCTCTAGCTGTTTCTAGTGTAATATATATATTGTAGTTCTAAAGGATCACCATAGGCTAGTCTTCGGAATTTCCTCCTCCAGTTCGATGGGAATTTTTGATGTGACTCATATTAATTGAGGTGTTTTTTATTTTTAGAAAATGTATAGATTTATGATTTCAGTTTAGAGAAAAAAGAAGAGTTTCAATGACACATTAAAAAGAAATAATATAACATTGATAGATCATTTATCGTATCCTTTGAAGCACCTATTTAAGGTATATTTTTTTTGTAAATGAACTATTGATTATTGATGTTTTTGCATTTGTAATTTCTTATTTAGAGTCTGGTCATTATTAATTTTAGGAATGTACATATTTATATTATTTTATGTTTTGTAAAAAGACTATTGATTAGTCATGTTTTTGCATTTTGAATTTATTATTTAGAGTTTCAATCCATATTAGCTATGATATTAGACATTTTAGGGTGATGTGCTGCTGTAAAAAGTCATTTGGAAAGCTATTGTTTGTGAATTTGGAATACAGGTGGTGATAGGCATTTGAAGAGAAGTCCTGCAACGCTGGAGACTAGTACTTTCCCCTTTTTTAGAAAATTAAATATTGTTTTAATCTAGGTTATTTTGGTTGTTTTTAAATAAGTAAATTCAGTCAGTTCATTTAGTTTTTGGTTATTTCTATTTTTTTCTTAAAGAAGTATGGTTAGTTATTAAAAAAATCATTTGTTGGTTATTTCAGTTTTTGAAAATTATGAATAATTTTAACCCAATAGAACATTTTATCACCCCTAAAAACACATTGGAGATTTCTAATATGAGTTTAATGTTCCTCCCTTTAAGTTTATTTTTCAAAATATTTAAAACTTAGTTGCAGTTAAAAGACAATCTCTCACCTTTCATACTGGAATGAATCAATTCTAGAAAGAATGACAATTCTTCTTTTGATTTAACATAGTGTTGTGTCCAAATTTTTTTATTATGTTCATATAAATGTTATAAAAATATATATAGGCTGAAAATACCAATATTCATATTAGAATTCATGTGGAAACCATGAAATGCTATCTCCATCCCTCTTGGAAAATAATAAAATTATTGCATATTTTACTTAATCTCCCAACTCCAGTTAGTAACAACATTCTATATTTATCCTAGTGAAAATGTTGAAATGTACAAAATGAATGTTTTTACAGATCATAATAGCTAAATCATATAATTGTAGCATGAATTTAGTTTTATAGTATCATCAGCCTCTAGGTTATGGATTTTAATTTTTTAATACAACATTTATACATTCAATATGTTTCTGTATGTGATACTTTGTTTTTATGCAAGTTTTCTTTAATATCTAAATATTATAAGGCCTGAGTATTTATATACTATAGGCTGTATATGTTTTTATCTATAAGTCTGGAGATGCCTATTTCATAAATCCCGTTTATTATGCAACATTCTCATACATGTACTGGGAACTAATTGGAAATATTTTTATTTTTGAATTAAGGTTCTCATATAATGCATGCTGTAATCTATTATCCAAATACATGAGTCATGGTTTCTACTCCTATCTTTTTTAGTATGTAACAATCTATTTTTAGTATAAAAAATTATTTATATGGCCTATGCTGAGGTTTTTTATATAGTACATGCTGCATTCTATTCTCCATCTACATGGGTCTTTAATTATATTATTCTTTTTAGTACACAGAATTCTCTTTTTTTATCTTTTTTACTGATATGTTTCTTGTAAAACTATTGAACATATGTTTGTTGGGTATGTGTTTGGTATGTTGGAAGTTTTATGAAATAGGTAAAAATAAATGGGATTATTAATTATGTTTGACTCAAATATTCAATTTCCTTGTTTTTTGTGCTATTTTATATTTAACCATGTTTAACTATTTGGATCTTCTTGATGTCAGTGTTAGATTGGAGATGAACTAATTTCATCCACAAGTGCAAGAAAAGGGAATTGTGAATGAGTGGGTATGATTAGATCCTTCAAACCAGTTGTGTAAACTAGGATAATGAAAACTTACGTATGAGAGAAATAGATTTTGGATGAAGTGATGGAGCAGACTCACTGGTTGGTCCCTGGTTCTAGAGTTGGCATGAAGTGTTGGATATGACTCATTGGATTGATCCGACCTAGAATGCTGAAGCTATCCTAAAGTTTTTTAGTTGACTCTTTTGTGGATAACTTGTGTCCTAGTGCTGATTCACTGGATGGAGTTTTCCTTGAGTGTTTTAACACCACTCATTTTCTAGTCCCTAGTGCTGGAGCTGGCTCGCTGGCATGGAGTGCTGGAGCAGACACATTATATGGTCCCTAGTGTAGGAGATGGCTCGATAGAATGGTGTGGATGGTGGGGGTGGATCTTATTGAGGGGGATCATGTTGGGGTCCTGTGTTATTGAATTAAATTTCATTATTAATATAATTATTTTTTTAATATGTGTGAAAATTTCCTTCTTTTTAATAATATAATAAATTAAAAAATATAATTTGAAATTTTACTAGAATTTCTTTTTCATAATTTTTATTCAAATTTAATTTATAAATAAATATTATATGTTGGTAATATTGTTGCCAACATAATTTTCTTTTCATTATAACCCATTTCTAAACACTTTAACTGATATATATATTATCTTATAGTATTATTATAACTATAATAGAACTATTTTATCTGTCACAAAAAAAAATTTAGGGATATAGTTTTTATCGATGGTTTAGTGACGAATACATATATATTGGAAAAATGTTTTACTAACAAAAAATACACTTTTACCAATAGATATTCACCCACTGAGTAAAGTGAAATATTTTGTAGTGAAACCAACTAATCCCCACAATATACCTATAAAAATATAATATCTCCACCATAAAATCATAAGGAAACACAAAATAAGAAGAAATATAACTTAACTATCATAAAATCAAGAATTAAACATTATAATAAAACCTTGTTTACAATTTCTCTGGATACTAAACACATATTTGCATTTAATGTTTCCATGAACACTTCTATTAACCATCATGTCACTTCAAGACATAATGAAAAGGAATAAAATTTACATATAAGACCTTATCCTAATGATTAAGAATCTCAAGAGGATACTCTATGTATATTCCATCATCCTCATTGTTTAGCTCTCCCTAATCAATAAAAAGATAATCATCCTGAATATATTATTAAATATATGACATGTTCAATTCATCATGAATTAAATACATATATGAAGAAAGAATGAACCAATACACCACCTCTCTAATTCACTCCAACAACTCTAAAGGTTCTATGATGGTTGGAGAGACCTTATTCCCTTAATCTAAATTCTAATACGCATGAAGAGGATAAACCTTAAAGAAATCATGAACGAAAACCTCCAAATCTATATGCCTCCTCTTTCAATAATCATAATAATTATAATGTAATCAACCATCCTTTAATACTTAGGAAGAATATTAATTTTCTCTATCATAATATACACCAAATATAGTCTAATAATATTTGACCCTTAAACCTCGATCCAATATAACAAAGATATGAAATCCTACCCATAAAATTTCCCAGATGGATCCTTACAAATGAAAGAGTGATAACTATTATTATTAGAATACATGATCAAGGGTATGTGATACACCCAAGAACCTAAAAAATCCAAAAACAATACACAAAAAATGATCTAAGTGTTTGAATAATTTACTTTGTTTGAACATTTAATGAAGGAATATTATGATAAAGTATAACTAGAATAAAATTTCACAATAAATACCCTTCCATACTCATGATGTTAAATGAGGATCATGACAATAGATGAGTGTCCTAAAATCCCCATAAAGCCACAAAATCTACCCCATATATAGTTTTTTCTAAATAATTCACAAGACTCGACTCTCTAATTACCATGAAATGAACTTACTTTGTCAACTTCTCAATAACAACCAATATAACATCCCTTAATCCCCAGGATCATGGAATAATACTGATAATATATTTCCATATCTCCTCCAAAATTCACTTAGGAATATATATTGGATAAATAAATCCCCATGTAACACATTTCTTTACTTCTACATATCAAAATTATTATCATTGAGGCATAAACTCAACCACCACCACCACCATCACTGACCACTAGAACTGACTCCATAGTGAAAGATACTTCTTAGATACTTTTAGATAACCTGAAAAAGGTTATATATGAAACATACTAATAACCACATCTCAAATCACCAAATAAATAAATATATTTCACAAAAAATAACTCCCAATTTCATTCATCCCTAGACCATCATATAAAAGAATCACTATAGAAAATGACATCTTTCGAAACCTCTAACTCAATAACTCTAAATTAGGAATCCAAAAAATGTTTCATAAAAGATTATTTCATGATCATACGATATAGGAAAAACCAACTATTTAATTCCTCCATATTAACAAGAAAGTATTCAAGATACTCCATCACACACCATGGATCTATGGACTCATAAAATCCCCTTCCACGGGGTTTATTGTTTAGTTAATTATCTAATAAATTATCTTCTATCAGATTATATGATATCTTAAATTCTTTATCCTATAACAACTCTCTAAAATATCACTAAGATATATTCAAATACCATTCATACAAGATAAACATTACTCTCTTATGATATGTGATGGCCATAAAGTTCTCACCAATGATATAATGTCACCAAAACATCATACAAAACCACACAAATTCCAACTAAAGATAGTGGGATTCATAGATATACTCATGGATACATATCTACTGAGACTCATATGAGATACATTCCCTCTACTTCATCAAATTTAAACCCAATATAAGCTGATAATTATATTTTAATGAGTCAAATATAAATCCTTATTCCAAAAATAAGAGGATGTGGGAACAGATAAACTTCTCTTTTAGGCACTTGAACACCTCTAGAAATTGATAATTCCATATAAGGGCTTGATCCTTCCCAGTCAAGGCTATCTAATAGGCCAAAATCCATGAAAATTTAAACAAAAAACACCAATAGTATATTAAAATACATAGGAAGTTATAAGAATTTATAATTTTCTTCAGATCCATCCCTAAAACAACCACTTAGGTCATAAAAGGATCCACAACTTCTCTATATTGATATAGATATGCCCAAGGAAATAAACCTCTCATATAAAAAAATTTCACCTAAAAACCGACTTGTTTAATCCAATTTTCATTATGTTGTTTTATTCAACAATTTTCAATGATCCAAAATATATATACATATATACAATTTTTATATGTGTAAAATATAAATAAATTTAAAATAAGTTAGAGTTCCCAAGTAAAAGTGGTAATATAAACTGAGATGTGAATTTTTCTCGAGAATATGAAATAGAGTTATTAATATTATAGATTGAGCTACTACTTATGTTGTGAAGGAATTTATTGAAGAGTTTCTTACTTTACCCATACATAGAAAATAATTTACTATAGTTGAAAATTTTAAAAGGATATTGGTATTATAAATGTTTAACGATCCATTCATTTTCATGTAAATGTTGGATTAAGTTATTACCAACAATATTTTTTGTAATAATAATTAATATTTGAAATATTTTGTAAACGACTCAGCTGTTTTGTATTAAATATATATAACTTATTCAATAATATTTGAGAAATAGTTCTATGGAGTGTGTATATATCTAGATATTATATATATATAAATTAATTGTATAAAAAAGACAAAGTTTCATGATTTTACCACTTCTATTATGAAATAATCCATGTAAAGAAAATTTTAGTAAGATAGACTTGATGAATTTAAAAAGGAGTTACATTCATAGTGTAAGGAGAATGATATATTATATATCTCCATGAATGAGATGTGAATAAAACATTTAGAGTTCTATCCATTGTGTTTATTCAGTTTGAAGAAATATTTTTAGATGATGCTTGAAGAATTTAATATATGTTAGAGTAGTGGAATCCCCACTTAAATATTGTAAGGAAAATTTATGAGTTTTAAATACTTTATAATATATTTTTATGTTTATTGAAGTTAATTTTAATAAATTCCAAATTAATTTGAAGTGTTTGAGATGTGTTGAGCTTAGATGGATCAATTTTTATATTCACATGTTTTATTGAAAGTGGAAATTCCCTAAACATAATAAGTCTCACTTATTTTTTTCAATGTTGATACTGAATATAGGTATGAAAATAAGAAATATAAAAAATTTCATAAGGTTTATTAAATATTTCAAAAAATATTATTTCTAATTCATAATACAAAAAATGGAATGGATGATACCTATAATACTTAAGAGTCATTTTCAAATTCTATAATAATGAATGAAATTTTATAAGGATGATCCAATTTTTTTAAGATTCATTCTAATATTGAATGAAATTTCTAAAAAGGAATAGAAAGTTCAAAAGCATCATTTTATTAATTTTTAAGAGTTAATTAGAAACTTTTCAAGAGTTATATAAAAAAATTGAAAATATATGTGGATTTTTGTAAGGATATTTTTTAACTTCATTATTTTCACTACACAAGTGTGTAAATATTATTTTTTGACATCATTAGAATCATTCCCTAGATTCCTAAGAGTCAAAACATATCAAAATATAAGTTAATTCTTATATAAAGTATAATAAAGAATCTTTTAGAGAGATGATGCTATGACATGTTATTCATGGAAATAAATATCATAATAATAAATGATTTTGATTCAATATAATTGATATTTAATGACCAAATAATGGAATATCTAGAGTTCTAGAGTAGCCCATGTTTTGAGAAGGATGTTCCAAGAAGAGATATTTTGTGAATGCACATGTTCCTGACAACATAGAGAAAATTAAGAACTATTGATTTTATAGAGGATTTTGAAATGAAATATCTTGAGTCTTTTAGAATAATAGATAGATATATAGGAATTGGATTGTTATTAGTTTTGTATTTATTAAAAACATGAAAAAAGAAATTCAGTTATTGACAAAAACTTTGAAAAATATATTTTTAATTTCTTATTATCACTAAAGTAGAGTTTAACCACCAATTCTGGGATGGATTGTGGTGGTTATTCAATGCCTAGAAAACTGAAATATATAAACATTAAGGGATAAATAAAAGTTTAAATCATTTTTATATTCTTTAAAGTTTAATTAAAAATGATAGACTTGACACTATATCTCTTATTCATTTTTCACGTGTTAATGCTTGTGAGACCTAATGCTATATGTAAAAGACTCAATCAATGCGTTGAAGATGAGGAAGAATGTAACACCCCGACCCAAAATTCCTGAAGCTGGTGATTTACTTTATTATAGTGGATTGATTAAAAGGAATAAAATCCTAAATTACCGATCAATTTAGCAGTTTTGGAAAAGAAAATTACATATATGATTCCCATGTTACATTGGGAAATAGAAAACTAAACGTGATACATAATAAAATGAGATGAACAACATCTTTGAAAGTTTGTTCAAATATTTTTTCTTAATAACATAGGGAATGGAAACAAAATAAGGGTGAGCCCAAATTCTTATTAAGGAAAAGTATATTTGAAGCTATATAGAATTAATATTGAATAATTAATATGGAAAGGTAATAACTAAACACACATGCCATTAAATCAATAAACCGAGAAAGAAAATGCATCCATAGAAAATGTAAAAGAAAAAATCTCATGGGTAATAATAATAACTAAATTCTAAATAAACTTAATGCTTAATTATTGGACTTCATGTTTCCCAGGAACATAAAACCTTTATCATCAAGATCTATCCTCAATATAGTTTAAAATATACTAGGTAAAAACTCATTATATTTGGACAATTGATTCATCTCAAGAGACATCCAATCCATTGAGGGGTTTACATTCACCGGTCACCAACCCATGTAGTGTAGTTCCAAATAATTCATCATATATTAAATAATCACTTTAATTTTTAAAAAAATTTCCTAAAAAATATGTTTATTGAGTAGTAGACATGAGAATTCTAAATTGTTTTATTCAAAATATTGGCTTGAGCCCATAAAATACATGATCATTCTTACTATATTGATCATTTGAATTATTGAGGTTCATATTATTTCTTCTAAGTTCTATTTATAAATGACAACATACACTATATTTGATCATAACATTATGTATCATAATGTTTATTCCCAAAACTATTGAAACACTTCTCATAAATTGAAAAATTTATTCGTAGAAAATCAAATAATCATAAACATGGTTTCTTTGGAATATTCTTCTATACTTATGATCAAAGTATATCATATGCTTATTTTCTCTAATCTATTTTTACCTAATATAGTTTCCATGTTTTATAATAAATGTCCTCTGATATCAACTATAACGCCCTGACCATAAAATCTCGGAGCTGGTGCCTTTCTTTGTTATATTGATATGATTACAAAGAATCAAATCTCGAAGGATAAACCGATTTAGAAGTTTTAAAAATATAAATACATAAATGGAAACCATTTTAAATTGGGAATCAAAACATTATACATAATAAAATAAAATTCTCATTATCGTTGAAACACATTTCATTAATTTATCCTTATACCATAGGGAAATGAAACAAAATAAGGGTGAGATCAAATGATCATTAAGGGTAAAATACAATAGAATAAATAATGAATCAATGAAAATAATTAATATATAAATCTAAAAAACTGATAACTAATTCAATTAAATTAATAAACTAAAAATTAAGTGCATCCAAGGATTTTTTTCATAGTGAAGATCATATGGATAGTAATAATTGAAATGGAGGAAATAGTTAATTATTAGATGCCATGTTTCATAGGTAAAACAAAGTTTTACAATCGAGAAATTTTAAAATATGTTTCAAAAAATACTTGTTACAAACTGATTTTGTTTTTTAACATTAACTCTAATTTCAAGAGCTTTCATAAGATAGTTTAAAACATACTAGTTACAAATTCGAAGGGTTTTTCCAAATAAATTTATCCCATGAGACTATCAATGCATCAATGGGTTTACATTAACCGATAACCAACCCATTTATTTCATTCCCAATTCATTCATCATATATAAAATAATTAATTTAAATTCATAAACAAATTACCTTATCAAATAGCTGTAATGAGTAAAAGATATTAATTTATCAATATTTTCCATATAAATCAAATAAATTTTAAAGTAAAAACTATATATAAATATGGTATATAGTTTAGGAAATAATAATATCCATCATAGAATAATATTAATATTACAAGTAAAATTAATGTTCAATGAAAAATTATTATGATAACATGATTGTTTTAAGGGAAAGTTTATAATCACAAAAGAAAGTGAGATTACAAGATAAGTTTTACCAGTTGGTTATTTTTAAGTTAAAACCCCTTGGATGTGAAAATTAAAATTAAAAATTTAAATACCATAAATATCAAATTATTAATGATATAATATATCAAAATGGGTAGAAGAAACACCACAAAAAAGGAGTTAGTGGTGAATATGACATTTATCTCACAAATGTAAAAAGTGAGATGAAAATCCTTTACCCTGAGTCCGACTTGTCATGCGTGTCTCTATATTCCTGAAAAATAAATTTATGTTAATTAATTAATTGTTTTATAATAATTTTAAGGTTTATTATTAATTATATTTCACTTATTACAATTTTTTATATGACTACTTAAACAATTAAGTTTACGTTGGGTGTTTTGACTAAATTCGATTCAAGGGTAAAAATGACTTTGGTAGGCCAACTATTGTCAAAGGGGTGATTATATAAACATATAAAGAATAAAAATAATGAAATAATTATAATTTTTATACATCAATTTAACTTTCTAAACTAATCATTAAATAAGTTTATAAAAAATGTACCAATGTTACAATCATGGAGACGATAGACCACACATACGCATGAGGAACATTCCCATTTTTCAATGATCATTATAAAAAGATGGTAAGTAAAATTTTAGATTTAAATAATGATAATTATATCATAAAAACCATTTTATTTAATAATATATACTCATATATATCATTATTATGCTATAAAATAATTACATCACATTGAGGAGGAGGTAGTCCACACGTCCACGAACGACGTTATCACTTTGTGTGTGTGTGTGAAAAGGGTAATATATAAAATGATATATTATATTTATATAAAGGTAATTATTTCATTAATATTATATATATTACATTTATGCAGCATATGTTTAATTAAATCCATCCTTAATACATTCCATGTAATGTGTGAACAAATCACACCGCTTTGAGGAGGTGATAGTCCACATGTCCACAAACAATGTAATCATATTTCCACAAAATGAAAAGCATGAAGTTATGTGTTATAAAACAATAAATAATTATCAACACAACATTAATATCATATATATCATATAAAAACAGTTTTCCCAACATAATTCCCAACCCTTATATGTGGTAAATAAAAAATGAACAACATCTTTTGACGAGGTGGTAGTCCACTGCACACACGAAAGATAATTTTGTTACCCATTTGGTGTAATTATGTGTAGTTGTAAGTATAAAAATTTAAATAGAAAAATATAATTATATTTAGGATAGTTATTTTATTATATAATCATTGAATATTAATAATTTAATGGTTTGAGAAAGAAATAAAATAGATGTGATCATGGAAGAATGTTACCTCTTTTTTTATAGTAACTGCTTTTGGTTTTCAACAAAGGAATCCTTGGATTTCCTTAGGACCAAAGTTAGGATTCTAGGTTGAGGGTACAAATGTTGGGAGATTAAGTGTTAAGGGTTTTAATGATCCAAATAAATTTATATTTGTGAATAAATGGTGGGAGTAAATTCCTTTTTTATAGTGGATAGGGAGTGTCATTCTTATAAAAATAAAAAGTTAAACACTATTGGGAGGCCTCCTCTTCCTCATGTGGCACAAAAATTGGAAAATAATGTATTAATGTGAAATTATGATCTATAAAAACCTCCACTACACAAAAATATGTTAATTTTTATAATTTTGTTTCATAACTTCTAGGTTTCCCACTTTCACCATTTTGGTTTTTATTAAGGTAACTAGTTTTCTAACCTAGGTAATTTAACAATAAAAAAGTTAAAGTGAAATTTTTATTAAAACATATAAACACTGAATTATAAATATGATACATAATTTACAAAATAAAAACACCATATGTGTTGGAAATTAATTTTAACCTAAGGGAATATAATGCACAAAAAATGCTACTTTAACCAGAACTGTGCTAATAATATTTTCAGTATTTAGGGGAAAATATGTTCATTATAAAAGATAAATTGGTCCATAAATAGACCATATTTGATATTTTTTAACATTTAAAAATAAATTTTAAGAATATATTATTATTAGTGATTCTAATTATTTTAATAAAATATCATTTATTATAAAATAATATTAATGTCAATTTTGACATTATTAACATAATTTAAAATTTAAAATATCAAGACAATGATGGAATTAAAATATATCATGTTAAAATATATTTAAGGTGAAAAATTAAACTAAAAAATATTGTAACACAATAATTCATTCAATTTTCATCACTTTTAATATTTTTTGTATCATTTATTTTATTTAATTATTTTCTAAATAATAAATACATTGGAGTTTTTAAGAATTTTAAGTAACTAATTCGTCTATAATTTTTTTGATAAATTAGTGTTATAAAAATACTCATTTTTATTTCAAAAGTGTATGAATAATAAAAAATATGATGTTTTTCTATATCTCAAGGCTTTATAAATGTTAACGGTTAGGAAAGTTCATTTTTTTCATTTTACTTAACTTATTATATAGGTAAATTTCATGGAATAATATCCCAATAACTCATAGAATTAGAAACAAGAGGGGATATGGTCTAAATATGGGAAGGAAATGGATTTTGGACATGTGTTTAGGTTATTTTCCTTATAATATTAATGTTTAACCACTAAGTAGACTAATTTTTAGCTTAATCACTGTAATTAATTTTAATTACTTTAAATGATGTTTTTTTTGTAAAAAATTAAGTTAATATTATTAAAATATAATTATTATATTGATTCCAACTTGGTATGCCCATATTTCCAAATTCAATTCACCTAAGTAGAGAAATTAAATTTAAAGCTAATCCTGCAGATTTGGTGAGAAATATGGTTTTTTTAAAGTGAAAATGTTCAAATGTTCATTAAGATTTTTTTATCTAAATTAAATAAAAAAATGATTCCAATGACCTAAATTATATTAATATATGTATACTTGATATATTTTTAATTTAAACTTAATTTAAAATATAAATTAACATTAATAATTATTTTAATGAAAAGAAATCTTTTAGCTAAAATGCAGTATTTTTCATTATTCATTAAAAAATGAAACATCTCAGAAAAATACAAAAAATTCAACCTAAGATAATTAATACATTTAAAATTTAAAAATGATGTTTATTTTATAAAATAGAATTTATAAATTTTTATAATGTTATTTTTAAAATAGGTACGTCCTTAAAATTTGGTAAAACTTAGTCTTGAATGTAATATAAGCTAACTTAGTTTTGTTTATAACATATACTTAACATAGTGTTTTATATAAAGAAATAAATAAAAAATTATTTTTTTTATAAAATGAAAATATATTAAAGTATTGGGGTGTAACATTATCCTGACCTTAATTAAATTGCGTCACCTCAATTTAAACTTCATCTCGATAATCAAGGGTTTTCTATTTGGAAATAATATTATTAAAAAACCCACATCATAAATTGGGTTAATAAAACATATTATTAATAAGATGGAAAAGAAAATGCGATGGTCACAAAAAAATAGTCTTTTAAATAATAGAACATTAGTGAACACCTAGACATGGATGAGAAATATAACTATCAAGTTTAGGTTGAGTTTGATAGAGAACATGTTCATGATAAATTTGTTGACCAAAAAGACATACACTAGATGTGTGGATAAAGGTAATTGATATCATAAAAACTTTGGTAATTAGACAATTTTTTTAAGACTCTTTTCATAGAGTTGAGGAATTCTTTCACTCTATAAAAATGTAAGGAAATATAATTACATAATAATTTTCTATTTCATAAGCATAATATTATCCTTTGGTTGTGACTTGAACTATTTATACTTCATATCTTAGAACAAGTTGCATCATAGGGTGAAGTAATACATCAATATATAAAACCTTTTCTAAAGTTCAACATAAACCATTTTATAAATTATTAACCTTATGACTCATCCAAGTATTATGGTGTAAAAAATTTGAATCAGTTCAATGGTTGTTAGTAGCATCTAATTTAATTTACTATATAAATCATTTCTTTATCCAAGAATCATTGTATCAACATCAGAAACAGATTAAGGGATATATTTCCCTCAACCATGTATTTTCCAAAAATTTTAACTTGATACTGAATCACTTTTCTTGGTAGCTTTAAACATATGATCTCAAATCTTTAATGAAATAATACTACAATAAAATACTTATATAATTCATAATTATTATAACCAATACATAATTGATAAAATAGTTTTGAAACATTACTCAAGGATCCAAATACATATGAATGTTAACCATTTTAATTTAGTTTTATTAACAATATATGTTTGACCTTGATCCCATGGAATCTATTGAGGTATATTCCATTGAGATTTTAGGCATTAATTTATGAAGTTTCTAATGTCCTAACATTGGAATCACTACACATTGAAAATTTCTTTCATTCCCTTATAATCATAAATTTAGGGGACTTTTTCTACACACTTATAAAAAACTCCCATTCCCTTCAAGAAAGTAACATGGTGTTTTTTTCTATAATTTTCACATGCAAGAAAATTATTTATTCTCTTATTTCCCTTATCCATTTTTTGATCTATCGTCCTCTTCTTCTATAGATTCCTTTCGTAGCCATAATACTATGAGAATTATTTCACTATCTTGGTAACACCAAAAATTAATTTATCATATGATAATTTTTTTGAACTAATTCCCTTTGAAGACATGGTTTAATCCCCTTAGAAAAAAATCAATATTGAAATCTATGTTGCATTTGTAATCTGTTGAATACCTAGATGACCTTGTAATGATAGATTTATACTACGCAAAACATTATTTATCATTTTTCTTTAGTCTAAGAAACTTCCTCTTCATCTCAGTTTATTGTTCATAGTAGAAATATTTTTCAAATAATGTGTCCTTAAAATATTTCCATTCCATGAGTTATACTTCCTCTTCCTCCCTATGATTCTAGATCAACGACTACAATTGATTAACATCACCTTTGAGAAAATACACCACAAATGTAACCTTTTCCTTTTCACAAATCTGAAGGACAAAAATTTCTTTTCCAAAGACTTAATTCATTACTCATATATTATTGGACTAGTAGTCCCACTAAATAATGTGGGATTCTGTCACATAAAGTGATCCATTATAGGAGAATCTCATTGTGGAATAGTTTTCTACACCATGGAAAGGTTATTTGTCATAATAGAATTATGTTTCCCTAATATATACATATATTTATTAGTTCCAATAATAGATATATTGGCTACTTCAAAAGGTAAATCTCTACACAGGCAATAATTATTGAAACTCTTCTTCCTTCCAGGAGCCATTTCTAAACAATACGATGCACAATATTAGACCATAAAATTATATAACAAAATTTTTAATACCAAAACCAGTGAAATACTTATCATAAATTGAGAAATTTATACATATATTATAATCATAAACATGGTTTCTTGGGTATGTTATTATATACTTATCCTCAATGTATAACTTAGGGATATGTTCCATAAGGTATATTTTACTGAATCTTATTTACAAGGTTTCGAGTAAACTTCCTTTGATATCAATTGTAAAGCCCCGACCACAGTATCCCAGAGATAGTGCGTTACTTTATTACATGGCTTGATTACAAGGAATAAAATCCCAAATGACCAACTATTTTTTTAATTTTGGAAAACCATAAACATACATGGAACCCATTTTATACTGGGAATAAAAAACATAATACATAATAAAATAAAATTATCTACATCTTTGAAACTCATTCCAATAATTTATTGTTATACCTTGTAGAAAGGAAAAAAATAAGGGTGAGATCAAATGATTAGTAATGGTAAAATATAGTGTAATAAATAAATAATTAATTAGAATAATCAATATTAAATGGTAAATAATTGATAAAAAAATCCATTAAATCAATAAACTGAAAATGAAGTGCATCCACGGATTGTATCATAGTGAAAATCCTTTGGATAATAATAACTAAAATAAAGGAAATGCTTAATTATTGGATTACATGTTTCCTAGGTACATAAAACCTTTACCATCAAGACCATTCACAAGTTGGATTAAAACAAACTAGTTACTAACTGATTTGGTTTGTCCAACCTTAACTCTATTTTCAAGACCTTTCAAAAGATAATTTATAACATACTAGTTACAAACATGAAGCTTTTTACAACTTAATTATTTCTATGATACTACTGATGCATCCAAGTGAATACATTAACCAGTCCCCAACCTGCATCTTTCATATCCAATGCATTCCCCATATATTTAATAATCGATTTAGATTTATAAATATGGCACCGTATCAAATAAACGTATTGAGTAAAAGATACATATTGATCAATATTTCCCTAGTAAATCAAATAACTTTCAAAGAAATAACCATATGTAAATATTGTATTAAATTTAGGAAATAATCATATCTATCTTACTTTAATATGGATATCACATAGATATATTTTTTTAATGATAAATGATTAAGGTAAAGTAATTGTTCTAGGGTAAAGATAATAATAAAAAAATGAGATCGCAAGATAACTTTTACCTGTTGGTAATTTTCAAGTTAAAACCCCTTGTATGATATAATTAAAAGTAAAAGATTAAATACTATAAAAATAAAATAATTCATAAAAATTATATCAAAAGGTTTTTTAGATACAACACAAAAATTATGTAAGTGGTGAATATGACATTATCTCATAATATAAAAAGTTATATGAAAATCCCTTACTATGAGTCCAACTTGTCATGTGTGTCGCTATCTTCCTGAATAATAAAATTATATTAATTATTTACTTGTTTTAGAACCTTTTTAATGTTTATAATTAATTTTATTTTTCTTATTATAATGATTTATACAACTATTTTAACAATTAAATTTATGTCAGGTGTTTTTACCAAATCCTGTTCAAGTGTCAAAAATGAATTTGGTAGGTCAAATACGATCAAATATGTAATTATATGAACATATAAATAATAATAATAATGAAATAATTATTAAATTTATACATCAATTATACATTTAAAACCAATCCGGAAATATGGTTATGAAAAATCAACCATCATTACAATCATGGAGATGGTAGACCGTACTTATGCATGAGAAACGTTCCCATTTATCAATGATCGTCATTAAAAGAAGGTAAGTAACATTTTATTTTTACAGAAATATCATTATATCATAATTACCATGTTATTTAATCATATATACTTATTTTTATAATTCTTGTGATGTAAAAGGAAGCACATCACGTCGAGGAGGCAGTGGTCTACACGTCCATGACGGATGTTATCACTTTTTTATGTATGTGAAAAGGGTAATAAATAAAATGATATATTATATTTACAAGAAGGTAATTATTTCATAAATATCATATAGATTTTTTATTTAACATATTTTTAATTAAACGAACCCTTAAAACATTCAATGTAATGTGTGAACGTATCAGATCACTTTGAGGTGGTTGTAGTCCACACATCCACAAATGATGTTATCGTATTTAAAAAAATTGAAATCATAATGTTACGTGTTATATGATAATTAAATATGTATTAATAAAACATAAATATAATATATCTCATATGAAAATAGTGTTTCCATCGTAATTCCCAACCATGAGAGGTTGTAAAGGAAAAACGAATGACATCATTTCAAGAGGCGATAATTCACCACACAAAAAAATGGTAATTTCATTATCCATTTGATGGAAGTGTGTGTAGGTTTCGGTAAAAATATTAACATAAAAATATATCAATATACTTTGGATACTGATATTATTATATTAACATTTAATAATAATAATTTAATTTTTTGAGAAAGAAATAAATCAAACCTAAATGTTAAATAATGTTACCTCTTTTTCCGGATTACTCCTTTTGGTTTTCACCAAAGGACATCCTTGTATTTATTTATTAAAAAAGTGAGGAATCAAGGTTTAGGGTAGGAATGTTTTAAGATTATTTTCATAGGGCTAGGATGATCCAAATGGATTTATAGGTGTGAATAAATGGGGGGAGTGAATTCATTTTTATTGTGAAGGGGGAGTGGAATTCTTGTAAATATAAAAATGTAAACACCATTAAGAGGTATCCCTTACCTCATGTGCCAAAAAAAATTAAAACTAATGGATTAAAGTGAAATTATGTTAAATAAAAACCTCCATATCACAAAAATAAGTTCTTTTTTATAATTTTGTTTCTTAACTTCTATGTTTCCCCACTTTTACCATTTTGATTTTTATTAAGGTCACTAGTTTTCTAACTTAAATAATTGTACCATAAAGGATAAATTAAAGTGATATTTATTATAAAATAAATACCTAATTAATTTTAAATATTATACCCAATTTAAAAAATAAAAATCCATCGTGTTTTGGAAATTAATTTTAACCGAATCACATATAACACACAAAAGCAATGCTTTAACCCGAACGTGATAACAATGTTTTCACTATTTAGTTGTCAATATGTTTTTTTATAAAAGATAAATTTGTGTATAAATTGAAAATATTTAATATATTTTAACATTTAAAAATAAATTATCAAAATATATAATTTTTTTTGTAATTTTGAATATTTTAATAAAATGTCATTTACTATAAAATAACATTAATGTCAATTTTGACATTATTTAATTAATTTTAAATTTAAAATATCAATGAAATTATGTAATTAAAATATATTATGTTCACATATATTTAAAATGACCAATTAATCTACAAAAATTAAGGTAAAATAATAATTCATCTAATTTTCTTTACTTTTAATATTTTTGGACTCATTTATTTTATTTAATTATTAACTAAATAATAATTTCGTCAGAGTTTCTTAAGAATTTATTGTAACTAGTTAATATTTAAATATTAATAATAAATTATTATGGTAAAAATAACTCATTTATCTTTAAAAAGTATATCTATAAAAGAAAATATGAATTTTTTTTGCATATCTAGATTTTTTATAAATGTTAAAGGTAAGGAAGGTTCTTTTTTTCCCTTTTCCTTACTTAACTTATTATATAGATAACTTTCATGGAATAATATCACAATAAGTCATAAAATATAAAAATAGAGAGAATATGGTTGAAATATGGTCTTCCAATAGATTTTGGACAAGTTTCTAGGTCATTATTCCTCTTAATATTAAAGTTTATCTCCTAAGTAAACTAATTTTTAACTTAATAATTATAATTAATTTTAATTACTTTTACTAATATTTTTGGTAAAAAAATAATTTGAAAATATTAGACTATAAATATTATATTAAATCTAAATATGTATATAATTTTTTCCAAATTCAACTCATATAAGTGATGAAATTAAATATAAAGCCAATCCTGTAGACGTGGAGAGAATATAGGTTTTAAAAGTAAAAATGTTCAAAAGTTCATTAGAATTTTATATAAAAATTCAATATAAAATTAATTCAAATGACCAAAATTAGGATAATATATATATAATTGATTTATTTTTACTTTAAAATAAAATTTGAAATATATTTTAAGATTAATAATTATTTAAATGAAAAGTCCGTGTCCAATAAAATGCAGTATTTTTCACTATTAATAAAATTTGAAACTTCTTAAAAAATAACAAAAATTCACCCTAATATAATTTTGACATTATAAATTAATAAATTAATTTTGTCTTGAAAAATAAAATTTATAAAAGTTTTAAGATTTAGTTTTAAAATAGATGTGCCACTAAAAGGCTGTAGAACATGGTCATGCCTATAACGCAATCTAACTCAGTGTTGTTTATAGCATAATCCTAACATGGTGTTGCATATAAATCAAGTAGCTAAAAAATTAGTTTTATTCTAAAATTAAAATATCATAATGTTTTAGGTTGTTACAATTTTTCTATATCAACCTTTATAAATTCATTATACATTAGTAAATTTTTTTCTCTATCATTAGAATTTAATTTCAACCATCCCATTTCATATATCATTAAAAATCCCACTGCTCATCCATTTCAAACCATCAACCATTTATAATTTCACTTATTTTAATAAATTCATATATTATTGGGAAACTATAATGCAAACCAAAATGTACTCTCACATAACCACATCCACCGCAACAAAATCCAAACCAACTACTATCACATTAAGGCCACCACCACCACAATACCATCCCCCTTTTCACATATACCCACCACATTTATAACACATTATCGCCTCCAACTTCTACCACAACATCCATATCAATTCATAATCATAATTATAGCTACAAAAACCCATAACCAAGGAAAATATTACCACATGAAGGTAAAAAAACAAACACAACATAAAAGAACACTAATTCAAGTAGAGAATCACACTAAAGAAATTAATTTAATCATAATTCCATATTCATTTCACCCCTTATACATAAAAAAGAGTAACATAAAATTTTGGACTTACACATCTCCCTTTTCATTAACACTATTAAGTGATTTTCTTATTATAAATGATGATGTGGTTTATTAATATCAATAACAAGGGTTTAAAAATATCTCATACCAATAAAAAAAAGCATTTATACGATGGAAATAACATCAAAATCACATAATTTACAAGAAAAGAATCTCTACCCTTCAATTTTCAATTAAAATATTCATTATATTTATTAGATTAATCTTGAAAACATATACAATTAAAGCATCATCATGATAATTTCAAATTTATACATGAATAAAGAAAGAAAAGTTTCAAAATGACTACCATGACCAGAGCTTCTGAAAATAGAGTTTAATAATAATAATGAATCACTTATCAACTTTAACTAAACTTGAAAGGATCCACCATAACCCCTAACCACATCAAAATATTTTAAAAAAAATGAAAAATAAGTATCAAAAACTAAAGATACCAACTACCATAATATTCAAGAAAAATAATAGATTGAAAAAATGATATTATAGAAAAGAGGTGAATGAAGTCACTTTGGATCAATGACTAAATCATTTTACAAATCACAGTGTTCTGATCCCTAAGGTGGAATCTATAGAGAACCAAAAAAAAAATACATAGGGACATTATAGTATAAGGAAGAGAAAAAATTAAAAATAAGGGTATATGAAACCCATATTTATAAAAAAACATTGTTAAACACCAAATTGGGTGTTTCATTATCCACATTGATTTTGTGGATTTTGTAAAAGACGGATCCAAAATTTATAGAATTTACATTAGCCAAATGTTCCTTGAAAATAGTTTCTATTTTTTTCCTTCTAAAAAAGGACTAGGTTGAACAACACCATGACATGGATAAATTTTTTTTATCCTACCTACCTGATCAACCATTACAAAGAAAAAAAGTTATATAGATTCAAAATGACCACTAAAAATGAAATGTTTCCTAATTTCATTTCATATCGAAACTCTATCAAATGAAAACAACCATCAAAATTACATTATCCATGATATAACCCCCAAAATAGTCCAACATAAATTTAAAATAGAATTTATATACCAAGACACACCAAAAATGTAAATACTTCCTCAATAAAATAATTTTATATACTTGAATTATCAAACTACAAAAACAGATTGACCAAAATTCCCACAGTTGGAAAACACCACCCAAATATCCTTCCATAATTTGTGTTTATCTGTTAACATGATAAACCTCAATCATTCACCTCAAAATATCTTTAAAAATCCACCTAATAATCTTCATACCCCTAAAACACATTGTGTATATAAGGCCCCAACCTTAAACCTTACTTAATCTTGAGTTAATACAAGATTACACATTGAGGATATTTTCAGGTTTAGAGTTTTAGAGAATTAGATCATAAACATGCATTACATTCTACATTTAAACAAAGTGGTTACATAAAATATAGTATTCATTTTTTCCCATCAACAGAAACATATTTAAAATAAAACATGGATTCTTTCTTGACACTTCCTTGACACTATCATTATATCATGTACCTTTCACTTGACCTGTGAAAAACATTTCAAAAACTTGGGATGAGTATAAAAAGCTCAGTAAGGGATATAAAAATATATGGAAAGGAAACATGAGTACATGTACACATAAGAATCAATTAAATCATACTTTACTCATAAAACATAAGAACTTTAACATACCTCATCAAATCATGAATAATTCATAGAAATCATAAGACATAAAGGTAACTTGAGGCATTCATAACATTCTTACATAGGGAGTAACCCTCTTGGTTATGTTTGGAATACCCACCACAGTATATTCCCTAAATCTCTTTGGAGAAACCTTAACGTTTCACTCCTTCATGTTACCCAATGCATTGGAGAGCTATATCGGGCTCACCCGCCCTTAGTTTATCACGAAACCACCCGTCTTCATAACAATGCCCAAGAACCATAACATAATATTATCACTTAAAACATGAATAAAGGAAACATAACATTTCCACCTTTCAATAACAAGATATCAATAAACCACATTGATATAAAAATACTATGAAAACCATTTTCAATACCAAAATAAAAGAAAAGTAAAACATGGAATTTATTTTTCTCTTAAAAAGAAGGTATGGCTTGTAGAGGAATCCGAAACTCAAATAATGGTCACGGAGGCAGAGAAGTCGTTGTCACCACATACGTATGACAAAAAAAACATAACAAATAGGAGCTTAAAAGAAGTGACATAAAGGAGAGTACTTAAAAAGAAAGAGAGAGGTTAGATCTCTTACGAAAATTCGACAGCCTAACAGCGCCACTCAAAACTTCCAAAATGGATTGATGAGAGAGAATAGGGTCTCTCATCATATGAACATAAAAATTACAGTAATATTAATATAAAATAACATCCCCATAGCAAGAAATATGAGCTTTAAAATGAATTACATAAAAGAGCGTACTTAAAAAGAAATAGAGGAGTAGGATCCCCTACGAAAATTTGGCAGCCTAACGGCGCCACACAAAACTTCCAAAATGAATTGATGAGAGAAAATAGGGTCTCTCATCATATGAACATAAAAATTAAATTAGGAGTAATATAAAATAACAACCCAATATTAGAAAGATGATCTTAAAAGGAATTACATAAAAGAGTGTACTTAAAAAAAAAGAGAGAGGTTGGATCCCTTACGAAAATTCGGCAGCCTAACGGCGCCACTGAAAACTTCCTAAATGGATTGATGAGAGAGAATAGGGTCTCTCATCATATGAACATAAAAATTACAGTAAGATGAATATAAAAGAACATCCCCATAACAAGAAAGATGAACTTTAAAAGGAATGACATAAAAGAGCGTACTTAAAAAGAAAGAGAGGAGTAGGATCCCTTACCTCAAGTCCAATTTGTCTTGTTCGTTTCTTTATATTCCTGAATAATAAACTTTGGTCAATTTATAATTTATTAAGGACCTCCTATAAATATTATTATTCATTTCATATCACATATTTTAATGTTATAATAGTTGGTTAATAATATGAGTTCATATCAGACGTTTTTGTCGATGTTTGGTACATGAGTCAAAAATGAACTTGTTTGAAAAAATTATTTTCCATGTAGTTATAAGTAAATAATTTCCAGAATAGTATTAATGATTAAAATATCATATATATCTAGTACATATTCATTTTATACTATTCCATATCATTTGGAGATAAAAAATGAAAAGCACCGTTCATGAAGAAGGTAGGCCGTACGTACGCATGAACGCTACTTTCATTTTTTCTTTGTCATATTAATGGAATTAAAAATAAATGATATATATATATATTATAATTCCCGTATAATATATATGTTATATAGGTAACATATGTTCATTAATTTCATTCTTTATACATTCCATGTATTGCATGTACGAGTCACATCACTTGAGGGGGCGGTAGTCCACACTTCCTCATATGAAATTATCGCATTTACACAACATGAAAAGAATAAAGGTATGGTTTAAATATAAAATAAAGAAGCATATAGTAAACATAAATACCATATATATCATATATAAAATACAGTGACATCATAATGGCCACCTTTAAAGGTGTTAAAAGAATATTAAACAATCATCGTTTCGTGAGGCAGAAAATCGCCAACCACATAAATAGTATGTTATTTAACCATTAGAAGAAGGTGTGTGTAAGTGTATCTAGAATACTTTAAAGACCTGTAAATTTCAAGGAAATTTTTTTCTTAATTTTCTTTGGAATTTTACAAGAGTGCAGCTTCTGAAGGCACAGGATTCCGAGGCCCGGTGTGCCTGGAATCATTTTCCGAAGTTTGGCTCGGGTACGTTCAGTGAACGGATGAGCGGGTTTTTCTAACTTTTGAACCGGTGCCCGGAATCGAATTCTGAGGGCACCGATGAAATTGCAGTGCCGGTATTCGCTTAGAAACGCCTCTTCTGGAGTTGCGTTTACTCGGGTGTGGTTTTTAATTTTCGGGCTTAAAGTTAAGAAATAAAATAATTTTACGAAAACTTTATTTTATTTCACTTAAGCCACTTGGAAGCCCCTTGAAGCCACTTAAAAGCGGCTTAAACTGAGTTGATCCGGATAGGATGCTACCCAGAAAATATCCTACCCCCTCGGTAGGATATTTGTGAGGTGGGGCCCGCACGAGCCCTGCCGTTTCTTTCCGCTAAGAAACGCACCCGCGAAAACCCGTCTTTATGAAAGTCAACTGACGCGTTTTCTAAATTCTTAACAGACCATTTAATTGGGCGGTTTATTTCGTAAATTAAATGAGCTGTTTCTTTCGTTGAATTAATTCAATGAATTAATGGGTCGTTTCTTACCCATTTTCGTTTGTTGGCATAATAATAAAATAAGACCAACCTCTCTTTTTTTTGGAGGATTACTCGTTGAAAGAGGATCCTTGAACCTTCATCCTCCTTCGCGAAGAACGCGAAGAACACGAAGAACGCGAAGAACGCCGGACCCGGAAATTGATGACGCGACGCCGTGATCCGCGACACCGACAACGTTCTTCTGCGACGTCTCTCCCTCTGCGACGGATCTTCGATCGACTGCTTGAGGTAAGAGTCTCAGACCTTCCTTTTTATCTCCTTCGTGGTTCTTAACCAAAACACGGATTTAATTAATTAAATTAAATCTGCTGTTTCATGGTGCGTTGAGTTCGCCGACTCAACGCCGTGTTCCGCGACGACGCGACGCCCTTCCGCGATGACGCGACGATCTCCACCTTCCGCGACGAGCAAATTCCGCGAAGAACACTCACGCGTCACATCCAGCGAGGTAGGGATTTTATAATTTGGAATACCCCTCTTTATATTCCCGTGAACGTTCTTTAAAAATTAAAGAACCGGAATCAAAGAAACAATTTTATTTTATTAAAATTGTTGGTTCATGTGTTGAACATTTTATTTTCTCCCGTCGATTATTTCTAACACGGAGGGTGCGGGCCAAACGAACACGGCCCGACGACCCTCCGCCGTTCTTCGTTTTGTGCGGATTTGACGGGCGATGACGGAACGTGCCACAACGGATGTTTGATGTTTCCGCAATGAAGGAAAAGTCCCGGGAAGAGCAACGGCGCAGACGGGAAGGAAAACGGGCGGCCGGAGGCGGCGGCGCCCCCCGGGTGTCCAGGGCGGCACCCTGCGGGTGCCGCGGGGTTGTCACGCGACAACCCCGGGTATCCAGGGCGGCACCCCGCGGGTGCCGCGAGGTTGTTACGCGACAACCCCGGGTGTCCAGGGCGGCACCCCGCGGGTGCCGCGAGGTTGTCACGCGACAACCCCGGGTGTCCAGGGCCGCACCCCGCGGGTGCCGCGGGTTTGTCACGCGACAACCCCGGGTGTCCAGGGCGGCACCCCGCGGGTGCCGCGGGGTTGTCACGCGACAACCCCGGGTGTCCAGGGCGGCACCCCGCGGGTGCCGCGGGGTTGTCACGCGACAACCCCGGGTGTCCAGGGCCGCACCCCGCGGGTGCCGCGGGGTTGTCACGCGACAACCCCGGGTGTCCAGGGCGGCACCCCGCGGGTGCCGCGGGGTTGTCACGCGACAACCCCGGGTGTCCAGGGCGGCACCCCGCGGGTGCCGCGGGGTTGTCATGCGACAACCCCGGGTGTCCAGGGCGGCACCCCGCGGGTGCCGCGGGGATGTCACGCAGCGCCCCCCGGGTGTCTGGCCGACACCCCGCAGGTGCCGCGGGGGTGTCACGCGGCGCCCCCCGAGTGTCTGGCCGACACCCCGCGGGTGCCGCGGGGTGTCACGCGGCGCCCCCCGAGTGTCTGGCCGACACCCCGCGGGTGCCGCAGGGGTGTCACGCGGGGCGGCGGCTCCCTCCCGCGTCGGCCGAGCCGGGCCGGTCCGACTGGGTCGGACCGGGTCGGGACGGGCGGACCGGGTCGGGCCGGGTAGGCCCGGGCCCGGACCCCCGTCTTCGGACGGTTTTTGTTCAAATGCTCGTAACTTGAGCTACGTGCCTCCAAACGACTCGCCGTCAGTGGCAACGCGATCCTTGGATCGAGACGGTCGTTTTGGTTTATCGCACTCAAGGTTTCGGAACACTTTGAATTCGGCCGGGTTGGTTCGTACACGAAACCAACCGGGCCTTCCGAGCGGAAACGCTCATATCTAGAGCTACGGACGTCCGATTGACGTGTCGTCAGCTTCGTTGAATTCCTCTTTGTGAGACGGATCTTTTGGCATACTCCGCCCGAGGTTTGGACGCAAGTGGAGTACGGTCGGGTTGGTTTTGCCTTAAAAACCAACCAGGCCCCTGGGACGAAAAAGCCAATAACTCTCAGACCGGGCGTCCGATCGACGCGCCGTCTGCAAAGTTGAGTTCCTGTTGCCGATACGGAACTTTTGGATACATCAAA
The DNA here is from genome assembly GCA_963277665.1 of Viscum album. NCBI lineage: Eukaryota > Viridiplantae > Streptophyta > Magnoliopsida > Santalales > Viscaceae > Viscum > Viscum album. The sequence goes on along the minus strand of OY728146.1, from coordinate 1,643,054,320 downwards.
TTCGGACTTTGTGTCAGTTGATGTATCAACCTCTCGGCTCGTGGAGCGGACCCTCCCGAACGAGCTTGCTGTGTGCGGGAACCCTAGAGCTGGCTGCGACTGCTACTTCGACAGCGACGACCGTGCAGAGATCCTCAGTGGACTGCGGCGACGACCGTGTAGAGATCCTCAGTGGACTGCGACGACGACTGTGTAGAGATCCTCAGTGGACTAGGACGACTACAGCACTCAGCGATCCTACGTGGATCAGTGCTACAGGTCCTGTGTGGGCCCGGTCCTGTGTGGGCCCGATCCTGTGTGGGTCCGATCCTGTGTGGGTCAGCGCTCAGCGGTTCTGTGTGAGCCAGCGCCTACAGGTCATGTGTGGGCCCGATCCTGTGTGGGTCATTGCGGGGGTTAGTTACCTATCGATCCTTCGTGGGTCCGATGACTTAGATGGATCAGTGATCATCTTTATCGTCATCCGAAGAAGTATACCTGTGTGAGCTGAATTTACTGTTTACTCTCCTTTGTGGATTGTGTTGGGCTATCCTGTGTGGATTTACTGTTTACTCTCCTTTGTGGATTGTGTTGAGCTATCCTGAGTGGATTTACTGTTTACTCTCCTTTTTGGATTGTGTTGAGATATCCTGTGTGGATTTACTGTTTACTCTCCTTTGTGGATTGTGTTGAGCTATCCTGAGTGGATTTACTATTTACTCTCCTTTGTGGATTGTGTTGGTCTATCCTGTGTGGATTTGCTGTTTACTCTCCTTTGTGGATTGTGTTGAGCTATGCTGAGTGGATTTACTGTTTAATATCCTTTGTGGATTATGTTGAGCTATCCTGTGTGGATTTACTGTTTACTCTCCTTTGTGGATTGTGTTGAGCTATCCTGAGTGGATTTACTGTTTACTCTCCTTTGTGGATTGTGTTGAGCTATCCTGTGTGGATTTACTTTTTACTCTCCTTTGTGGATTGTGTTGAGATATCCTGAGTGGATTTACTGTTTACTCTCCTTTGTGGATTGTGTTGAGCTATCCTGAGTGGATTTACTGTTTACTCTCCTTTGTGGATTGTGTTGAGCTATCCTGTGTGGATTTACTGTTTACTCTCCTTTGTGGATTGTGTTGAGCTATCCTGTGTGGATTTACTGTTTAATCTCCTTTGTGGATTGTGTTGAGCTATCCTGAGTGGATTTACTGTTTACTATCCTTTGTGGATTGTGTTGAGCTATCCTGAGTGGATTTACTATTTACTCTCCTTTGTGGATTGTGTTGAGCTATCCTGTGTGGATTTACTGTTTACTCTCCTTTGTGGATTGTGTTGAGCTATCCTGTGTGGGTATACGTTTTCTTTCCCGTGTGGACTGGGTTGTGCTTGGGCTCGGACGTTGGAGCCGAACGGGAATTGATGACTTAGGTATATGTATGGGCATATACCTAAGCCGTGTCAGATGTTACTTCGTGATTGTATCTTTCCTTTGTGGATTATCCTTTGTGGATTTCGGGAGACCTTCGGGGGTCTCAGGGTCCCTACTGAGTAGTTTATACTCACCCCTGCATGGGCTTTGCCCGCACTTCGTGGTGCCAGTTGCAGACGATGGGCAGCGCTGATCGAGGTGGAGGCGTGCGGAGCTGGACGGTACCTGGAGGTGGACCACTGGGCGGGACATACTTGGAGCGGACGGCTGGACCGAGGAGCTGTGGAGGCTATCTGTACCCACCCTCCAGGTGGGACTTCCAGAGGACGGCTCAACTCTATGACTTTTCTTTACAGTTGTTGTTTTTCCCCTTTCAGTTTTACTTTACAGTTGGGCTTGTATTTCCGGACCCTTTTACTTTCAGCACAGCTTGTACCGTTTTTACTTAGTGTTTACTTTTTCTCTTGCTTACTCTGTGGTGCTTGTTTACTTTTCAAAGGCAATGCCTTCCCTTTTTGTTGGGATTTACGCCTAGGTGCTAGTCACCAGCCCCTGGCCTATGGAAGGTGGGCTTGGGGTAGTCACGGAACGGGCCCCGAGGACGGGTCGTGACACATTGGTATCAAAGGTGGTCGGTTTTACCGCAGACTCTGATCTTTCTTCTATGTGAAGCAATAGTGTTTAGCGTATTGAGTGTGGTTATCAGTCCAGGGAGTCCAGTGTTAGTGCGGCGGCCGACGTATCCATACACCAGGACCCTGACTTCTGATTTCCGACTTAATGCACGAAAACATCGATTGCATGTGTGTTTCAAGTTTTCTTTGTGATTACTTGTGTCAGCTCACCAGGTATACTGTTTTGACCGTGGTGCACTTGTTTCGTTTTCAGGATGGCCCCACGACGGCAGCCAGCTAGGGTTCCGAGAGTAGAGCGCGACGACAGCCCGCCGAGCGACGATGCCTCGGTACAGGGCCCGTTGATAGCAGAGGCACCAGCGGTACCTTTACCCGCCAAGCCCCCGATGCTTCCAGCGCCGATCACTGATGATGCACGATGCCTCGGAGCTCTGCACGAGTTCCAGCGCCAGCGACCACCCAGATTCTGTGGGGAGACGGACCCCCAGGCGGCCGAGGACTGGATGGAGGCGGTCGTCCGGGTTTTCAGGTTAGTGAGGACACCAGCAGACCTCATGGTGATCCTTGCGGCGAGCCTACTGCACGCGACATCAGGCAGATGGTGGAGCTTGATGCTCCAGGTGCACGACGAGGCAGAGGAGCTGGCCAAGTAGCCGGTGGTGGGTGACACTTTGAGGCTCTACCACCACCACCACCAGGAGGTCCACCCCAACCGTAGGGAGTTGGTGGACATGGGAGAGCTCAGCTTCAGGGAGCTGATGCCTTCGATCATGGAGCTCTAGGAGCAGATGTACAGGAGCGGAACTAGTGGACACGTCCTTTGTACTTCTAGTTCCTTGTTTCTATTGTGTAGCGTCTTTGTATTATGAGCTGAAATAATAAAAGACGCATACCTCTATGATGTTTTCATTCCTGTCCTCTTTTGTGTTGTTACTAAGAGGTTCCAGTTTGACTGTTGACTTGACCCTCACTTGTGAGACATCTACTGGAGGAGACCCAGTTACCACACACTGATGCCGACAGTGTGACTCAACCCTTGGAGGCGAGAGTAACGGTTGGATCTCTTGGTAGTAGCGTCGAGGCCTTACGACGTCATCCTTGGTATGGATTAGTATCACCCATGTCGGGAATGACTGTATTAGGCAAAGAATGTGGTTCACCCAGGGGATGGGACCAGATTTCTCTTATCGGAAAAGAAGAAATATTTGCAGCTCTTGTGGGACCGGGGGATGGTCCAGGCCACGACAGGGAAGGTCCAGGTCATCCAGGAGCGATGAGTACAGCTCAGAGCCAACAGAAGTCTTATGTTGACTGGAGGAGGAGGCCACTAGAGTTCGAGGATGGCGACCACTTCTTCTTGCGGGTCTTACCTCGACGTGGTTTGCGGGATTTGACGAGGTGGTTTTTCGCCTGGCTCTGTCACCTCAGTTGCACCGGGTGCACGACGTCTTCCACGTATCTCAGCTGAGGAGATACGTGCACGACCCGACACACATCATTGACCATGGGGAGCTAGACATGGATGATGAGGCGACTTTTGCGGAGATCCTGGTGGAGATAGAGGATCGACAGGAGCGGGTCCTATGTGGGCGATCAATTCCTCTTTTGCGCATCAGATGGCAGCACGAGAACCTCCAAGGAGCACATAGGAGCGGGAGGTTCAGTTGCGTGATCAGTACCGCCATTGTATCCCTAGTTTGTGTTGAAGCTTTACGGGGGCGTAAAGCCCTGTGGTGGGAGTAATGTAAAGACCCTTAAATTTCAAGGAAATTTTTTTCTTAATTTTTTTTGGAATTTTACAAGAGCGTAGCTTCTGACGGCACCGGATTCCGAGGCCCGGTGTGCCTGGAATCATTTTCTGAAGTTTGGCTCGGGTACGTTCAGTGAATGGACAAGCGGGTTTTTCTAACTTTTGAACCGGTGCCCGGAATCGAATTCTGAGGGCACCGATGAAATCGCAGCGCCGGTATTCGCTTAGAAACGCCTCTTCCAGAGTTGCGTTTGCTCGGGTGTGGTTTATAATTTTCGGGCTTAAAGTTAAGAAATAAAATAATTTTACGACAACTTTATTTTATTTCACTTAAGCCACTTGGAAGCCACTTGAAGCCACTTAAAAGAGGCTTAAACTGAGTTGATCCGAATAGGATGCTATCCAGAAAATATCCTACCCCCTCAGTAGGATATTTGTGAGGTGGGGCCCACACGAGCCCCGCCGTTTCTTTCCGCTAAGAAACGCACCCGCGAAAACCCGTCTTTATGAAAGTCAACTGACGCGTTTTCTAAATTCTTAACAGACCATTTAATTGGGCGGTTTATTTCGTAAATTAAATGAGCTTTTTCTTTCGTTGAATTAATTCGACGAATTAATGGGTCGTTTCTTACCCGTTTTCGTTTGTTGGCATAATAATAAAATAAGACCAACCTCTCTTTTCTTTTGGAGGATTAATCGTTGAAAGAGGATCCTTGAACCTTCAGCCTCCTTCGCGAAGAACGCGAAGAATGTGAAGAACGCGAAGAACGCCGAACCCGGAAATCGACGACGCGACGCCGTGATCCGCGACGCCGACAACGTTCTTCTGCGACGTCTCTTCCTCCGCGACGGATCTTCGATTGGCTGCTTGAGGTAAGAGTCTCAGACCTTCCTTTTTATCTCCTTCGTGGTTCTTAACCAAAACACGGATTTAATTAATTAAATTAAATCTGCTGTTTCATGGTGCGTTGAGTTCGCCGACTCAACGCCGTGTTCCACAACAACGTGACGCCCTTACGCGACGACGTGACGATCTCCACCTTCCGCGACGAGCAAATTCCGCGAAGAACGCTCACGCGCGACGTCCAGCGAGGTAGGGATTTTATAATTTGGAATACCCCTCTTTATATTCCCGTGAACGTTCTTTAAAAATTAAAGAACCAGAATCAAAGAAACAATTTTATTTTATTAAAATTGTTGGTTCATGTGTTGAACATTTTATTTTCTCCCGTCGATTATTTATAACGCGGAGGGTGCGGGCCAAACGAACACGGCCCGACGACCCTCCGCCGTTCTTCATTTTGTGCGGATTTGACTGGTGACGACGGAACGTTCCACAACGGATGTTTGATGTTTCCGCAGTGAAGGACGAGTCCCGGGAAGAGCAACGACGCAGACGGGAAGGAAAACGGGCCACCGGAGCGACTCCGGCGGCGCCGACGGCCGGAGGCGGCGGCGCCCCCCGGGTGTCCAGGGCGGCACCCCACGGGTGCCGCGGGGTTGTCACGCGACAACCCCGGGTGTCCAGGGTGGCACCCCGCGGGTGCCGCGGGGTTGTCACGCGACAACCCCGGGTGTCCAGGGCGGCACCCCGCGGGTGCCGCGGGGATGTCACGCGGCGCCCCCCGGGTGTCTGGACGACACCCCGCGGGTGCCGCGGGGGTGTCACGCGGTGCCCCCCGAGTGTCTGGCCGACACCCCGCGGGTGCCGCGGGGGTGTCACGCGGCGCCCCCCTGAGTGTCTGGCCGACACCCCGCGGGTGCCGCGGGGGTGTCACGCGGGGCGGCGGCTCCCTCCCGCGTCGGCCGCTCGGTCGCTCGGCCGAGCCGGGTCGGGCCGGGTAGGCCCGGGCCCGGACCCCCGTCTTCGGACGATTTTCTTTCAAATGCTCGTAACTTGAGCTACGGGTCTCCAAACGACTCGCCGTCAGTGAAAACGCGATCCTTGGATCGAGACGGTCGTTTCGGTTTATCTCACTCAAGGTTTCGGAACACTTTGAGTTCGGCCGGGTTGGTTCGTACACGAAACCAACCGGGCCTTCGGAGCGGAAACGCTCATATCTAGAGTTACGGACGTCCGATTGACGTGCCGTCAGCTTCGTTGAATTCCTCATTGTGAGAAGGATCTTTTTGCATACTCCGCCCGAGGTTTGGACGCAGGTGGAGTACGGTCGGGTTGGTTTTGCCTTAAAAACCAACCGGGCTCCTCGGACGAAAAAGCCAATAACTCTCAGACCGGGCGTCCGATCGACGCGCCGTCTGTGACGTTGAGTTCCTGTTGCCGATACGGAAATTTTGGATACATCAACTTCGGACTTTGTGTCAGTTGATGTATCGACCTCTCGGCTCGTGGAGCGGACCCTCCCGAACGAGTTTGCTGTGTGCGGGAACCCTAGAGCTGGCTGCGACTGCTACTTCGACAGCGACGACCGTGCAGAGATCCTCAGTGGACTGCGGCGACGACCGTGCAGAGATCCTCAGTGGACTGCGACGACGACTGTGCAGAGATCCTCAGTGGAATGCGATGACTACAACACTCAGCGATCCTACGTGGATCAATGCTACAGGTCCTGTGTGGGCCCGGTCTTGTGTGGGCCCGATCCTGTGTGGGTCCGATCCTGTGTGGGTCAGCGCTCAGCGGTTCTGTGTGAGCCAGTGCCTACAGGTCCTGTGTGGTCCTGATCCTGTGTGGGTCATTGCGGGGGTTAGTTACCTATCGATCCTTCGTGGGTCCGACGACTTAGATGGATCAGTGATCATCTTTATCGTCATCCGAAGAAGTATACCTGTGTGAGCTGAATTTACTGTTTACTCTCCTTTGTGGATTATGTTGGGCTATCCTGTGTGGATTTACTGTTTACTCTCCTTTGTGGATTGTGTTGCGCTATCCTGAGTGGATTTACTGTTTACTCTCCTTTGTGGATTGTGTTGAGCTATCCTGTGTGGATTTACTGTTTACTCTCCTTTGTGGATTGTGTTGAGCTATCCTGAGTGGATTTACTGTTTACTCTCCTTTGTGGATTGTGTTGTGATATCCTGTGTGGATTTACTGTTTACTCTCCTTTGTGGATTCTGTTGAGCTATCCTGAGTGGATTTACTGTTTACTCTCCTTTGTGGATTGTGTTGATCCATCCTGTGTGGATTTACTGTTTACTCTCCTTTGTGGATTGTGTTGAGCTATCCTGAGTGGATTTACTGTTTACTATCCTTTGTGGATTGTGTTGAGTTATCCTGTGTGGATTTACTGTTTACTCTCCTTTGTGGATTGTGTTGAGCTATCCTGAGTGGATTTAATGTTTACTCTCCTTTGTGGTTTGTGTTGAGCTATCCTGAGTGGATTTACTGTTTACTCTCCTTTGTGGATTGTGTTGAGCTATCCTGTGTGGATTTACTGTTTACTCTCCTTTGTGGATTGTGTTGAGCTATCCTGTGTGGATTTACTGTTTACTCTCCTTTGTGGATTGTGTTGAGCTATCCTAAGTGGATTTACTATTTACTCTCCTTTGTGGATTGTGCTGAGCTATCCAGAGTGGATTTACTATTTACTCTCCTTTGTGGATTGTGTTGAGCTATCCTGTGTGGATTTACTGTTTACTCTCTTTTGTGGATTGTGTTGAGCTATCCTGTGTGGGTATACGTTTGCTTTCCTGTGTGGACTGGGTTGTGCTTGGGCTCGGACGTTGGAGCCGAACGAGAATTGATGACTTAGGTATATGTATGGGCATATACCTAAGCCGTGTCAGATGTTACTTCATGATTGTATCTTTCCTTTGTGGATTATCCTTTGTGGATTTCGGGAGACCTTCGGGGGTCTCGGGGTCCCTACTGAGTAGTATATACTCACCCCTACACGGGCTTTGCCCGCACTTCGTGGTGTTGGTTGTAGACGACGGGCAACGCTGATCGAGGTGGAGGCGTGCGGAGCTGGACGGTACCTGGAGGTGGACCACTGGGCCGGACATACTCGGAGCGGACGGCTGGACCGAGGAGCTGTGGAGGCTTTCTGTACCCACCCTCCTGGTGGGACTTCCAGAGGACGGCTCGACGCTGCGGCTTTTCTTTATAGTTGCTGTTTTTCCCCTTTCAGTTGTACTTTACAGTTGGGCTTGTATTTCAGGCCCCTTTTACTTTCAGCACATCTTGTACCGTTTTTACTTAGTGTTTACTTTTCCGCTTGCTTACTCTGTGGTGCTTGTTTACTTTTCAATGGCAATGCCTTCCCTTTTTGTTGGGATTTACGCCTTGGTGTTAGTCGCCAGCCCCTGGCCTATGGAAGGCGGGCTTGGGGTAGTCACGACACGGGCCCCGAGGACAGGTCGTGACAAATACTTCTTATAAAAACATCCTATTATATTGAAGATACTGGAGTTGTTACAAAATAAATGAATAAAAAGAGTTTAGGGGGGTTGGAGAAGCAAAATAAAACAAAAGGACACAAGTGAAGACATTACCTTAAAATCGGGTAACTCCCATTGGTTTGAGCTCAAAGGCTTCCTTGGGAAGACTTCTGCCCAATTTTAGGCTTCAAAGAGTTATAGAGGGATGTGGAGAGAGAAAATGGTCAGGGGTTGGCCGAGCCAAAGGCTTTGGAAGTGTGGGTAAGGAGGTGGAGGTGGGGGCCATTTATAAGAGGAGAGGAGGGGCACTCTTGGAAAGTAAAGAAATGTAACTTTATTTTAGAATGAGTTTCATATTTTAATGGTCACACATTGACGTGTTTCAAGGATAAGGTGATAAGGGTTCGAAATCCACCCATCCAATAGGTTTTGGACATGTGTAGGTCTTAGATTTTACATTATCTTTCCATTTTATTTAAATCGTTAAATAATGAGGTCATCGCTGCATCATCATGATGTCATAAATAATTTAATTTATTTAATGTATAAAAATTATAAAAAAAATACTATGATGTAGGAAATATTTTAGCTTTACAATGACTATTTATAGTCAAACATCTGACTTGTATAACCCAATTTAAAAATTATTTTAGTGAAACATCTCATGCTTGTGACATTTTTATTTTAACTTTAAATAAAAAGTTATTTATGTCATTTTCCAACCAAAGTGGCTCCATGGGGTCCCCAAGTTGACCCATGGATTGTCTTGGTCGGCCATGACACATCCAATGAGGTTAGGACATGTGTCTAGGTCATTTCACATTATTAAAACATTATTTTTACCTTAAATTACACTAGTTACCTCTAATCTCGATTAAGAACATAAAAGTTACTATTCACCAAAAAATTATTTTAATCCCATTGAACCACATTTTACATCCTAATGACAACCATGTATGTCGGATTTTTGAAATTCAAAACACAGAGGTGGCAAAGTTTCATTTAAACGAAAAATCAGTTTCTTTAACTACCACTTAGTGGTTTCACTATTCATCAAAAATTGAAGTTTTTCAGAAAAATACCAAAAATTCACCCTAAGCTATATTTGATATTCCGAACTCAAAAATGATGTATATTTTACAAAATTCAAAACATATAAGTTTCATTAATTAATTTAATAATTAATTCCCGCTGTCAAAACAAATAGCGGGTTTTCATGGAACAATATCTATTAAAAGATTGACACTAGTTTAAGTCCAATTTCAAAGTGAAATTAATTCCAATGACCACTATTGAATTAAATGGTAAAAATATATTCTAATTTTACTTTAAAAACAATTCAAAATATAATCTAATCATATAAATAAATTAGATTAAAAAGAGGTTTTGAATTAAAATATAACATTTTTCACTATTCATTAAAAAAATGAACTTTATCAAAAAGATACCAAAAATTTACACAAAGTAAATTTTGATGTCTCTATTATAAAGATGAATTTTATTTTGCCAAATATAACACATAAAATTGTAAAAAAGTGGATTTAAAAGAGGTTCTCCATCAAAAGGTGGTTAATCAACCTTCTAAAGAACATTAGAATGTTTACGCTTAAAAATTGAATTCATTCACATTTTTAATCCTCTAACATTTATTGTAAAAAGTAAATATATTTGAAAAACATATATAATCATTTTGTAGTTAGTTCTGTTCATTCCCGCCATCACAACGGCTAGGCGTTAACTACCATTTAAAATAATATTATTTTATTATTAGAGTGAAACGTAAGATTCCCGAGAAACTCGTTGTTGCGTATTGGGTACGCCATCGAGCATAGAGTCCCATTTAAAGTAATATTAATATTTTATTCACAAATATGGATAAATATAAAAATTTCATATTCTTTATTTAGCTGGGGTGTTACATCCTTCCCCCCTTTTGGGAATTACGTCCTCACAATTTTAAAATTGGGCTCGGAAACATCCTTGAAAGTCCCACATCGGAACAAGAGTCGGTAAAACAATCAATTTAAAATAAAGAATGAGAATTATAGAGGTCACCCGAGTTAACCCATACTAGGAATCCATGTAGGAAAACATGGACATGGAGGGGAAAACATAGGGTCATGTTCGGATGGAGAGTGATAGAAAACATGTTTAGGAGAAAGTTAACCACAAGAAAATCACAAACTTGTGATGGGTTAAACGGTATTCGATTCCCCAGTAGGAAAAGTTAATAGATTTTTTTTTTGTTTTTTTATTGAGGAATTTATTCATAAGGAAACATAATCACTTATCATGTTGACTTTCAACTTTTATTAGATTCCTTACACAAACTCATATTTTCTCCAAAGGAAGAGTATTTAGGAAGACTTGTTCAAATTAAGAGTACTATAATAAACTTCTAGAGAATCACCTAATCCACAAAAGAGAACTATATACATCCCATGTATTTAGACTTTAACCAAAACCAAAACCAAAAAGGTTATTACAAGATCAGATAATCCAAAAAAGGATAACCCTTTATAAAAATAAAATCTATTCTTAATCTCTAAAATTTGTCCAACAAAACCCAAATTTCAACGAGGACCATTCGATAAACAATTTGTCCATAAAATTATTCAAAGTAAACCAAACTAAGATTGAAACCCAAATATTTGAAGGATTTAGTCACATAGTCTTCCAAGTTAAATTGTAACATTTATCTCCAAACAACATCAGTTGCCCTTAATGTCTCGTGTTGAAAAGTAATTAACCTAATCACATATCCTCCATGATAGGTTAATAAATTTCCATAGATAACCCAAAATCAACTTACTCTTAATTCATAAAATCATCTAACTAAAAAGGATCAGTCAAACTAACCAGGGACTTCACGTAGTCCAGTGGTAGGCGATAAATACTAGTCGCACTTTGGTTGTGGGTTAGATTCCTATAGCTTTGTCCAACGCGACGGGTTGTCACACGGTCTGCATGTTGTCCTTTTTCCAAAACTATATAATTCTTAAAACATTCCCCAAAACGAGATAAAATCTTCAAAAATGATCATAACATATTTTAACCTCAAGTTTATCTCATGCCTTTCATTTTCCATCATAACATATAATAACCCATAATTACCTCAAAAGTAAGGATCATATAAACTCTAATGGTTAACTTTATAATTATCACCTAAACTTCCACATCGATTGGTCATATCGTACATGATGTATTATAGAACATACCAAGGTTCAAGTGGTTGATCATGACTCCTTGATAGTTGGTTTAGAACAACCACGAGTTTCCTCATTGAATCCCCCATTTTATCTAGTATCTTAATCAGAGAACCACCACAGTTTCCTTCAAACATGTTGTCTCTTTGGTGCCTGCTAGATCCATCCATTCACTAAAAATAGAAATGTCAGTGTGAGTATATCAACAAAACCATCATGTACTAATGAGGAAGGTAAACACTAAGATATACTTACTCATTAACTTTATCTAAAACTAGGAATCTTTCTGAAATCCTATCCATTATAGTACTGTCACTTATGCTTAGAGAATACCCTAACCTCTAAAGTTATCTAAATCGACCTCTGATTCCAACTATAAGGCCCTAGCCTTAAACCTTACTTAATCTTAAGTTAATACAAGATTACACATTGAGGATCTTTTCAGGTTTAGAGTTTTAGAGAATTAGATCATAAACATGCATTACATTCCACATTTAAACAAAGTGGTTACATAAAATATAGTATTCATTTTTTCCCATCAACGAAAACATATTTAAAATAAAACACGGATTCTTTCTTGACACTTCCTTGACACTATCATCATATCATGTACCTTTCAGTTGACCTATGAAAAAAATTTCAAAAACTTTGGATGAGCATAAAAAGTTCAGTAAGGGATATAAAAATATGTGGAATGGAAACATGAGTACATGTACACATAAGAATCAATGAAATCATACTTTACTCATAAAACATAAGCACTTTAACATACTTCATCAAATCATGAATAAATCATAGAAATCATAAGACATAAAGGTAACTTGAGGCATTCATAACATTATTACGTAGGGAGTAACCCTCTTTGTTACATTTGGAATAACCACCACAGTATATTCCCTAAATCTCTTTGTAGAAACCTTAATGTTTCACTCCTTCGCGTTACCCAATGCATTGGAGAGCTATATCGGGCTCACCCGCCCTTAGTTTATCATGGAACCACCCGTCTTCATAACAATTCCCAAGAACCATGACATAATCTTATCACATAAAACATGCATAAAGGAAACATAACATTTCCACCTTTCAATAACAAGATATCAATACAACTCATTGATATAAAAACACTATGAAAACCATTTTCAATACCAAAATAAAATAAAAGTAAAACATGGTATTTATTTTTCTTTTAAATAGAAGGTATGGCTTGTAGAGGAAGATGAAACTCAAATAATGGTCACGGTGGCGGAGAAGTCGTTGTCTCCGCATATGTACGACAAAAAAAACATAACAAAGAGGATCTTAAAATAAGTGACATAAAGGAGGGTACTTAAAAATAAAGAGAGAGGTTAGATCTCTTACGAAAATTCGGCAGCCTAACGACGCCACTCAAAACTTCCAAAATGGATTAATGAGAGAGAATAGAGTATCTCATCATATAAACATAAAAATTAGAGTAAGAGTAATATAAAAGAACATCCCCATAACAAGAAATATTAGCTTTAAAAGGAATGACATAAAAGAGCGTACTTAAAAAGAAAGAGAGGAGTAGGATCCCCTACGAAAATTTGGCAGCCTAACGGCACCACACAAAACTTTCAAAATGGATTGATGAGAGAAAATAGGGTCTCTCCTAATATGAACATAAAAAGTACAGTAGGATTAATATAAAAGAACATCCAAATCATAAGAAAGATGAGCTTAAAAGGAATGACATAAAAGAGTGTACTTAAAAAAAAGAGAGATGCTGGATCCCTTATGAAAATTCGGCAGCCTAACGGCGCCACTAAAAACATCCAAAATGGATTGATGAGAGAGAATAGGGTCTCTCATCATATGAAAATAAAAATTACAGTAAGAGTAATATAAAATAACATCCCCATAACAAGAAAATGAGCTTTAAAAGGAATGACATAAAAGAGCGTACTTGAAAAGAAAGAGAGGAGTATGATTCCTTACCTCAAGTCCAACTTGTCTTGTTCGTTTCATTATATTCTTGAATAATAAACTTTGGTCAATTTCTAATTGATTAAAGAACTCCTATAAATATTATTATTCAGTTAATATCACATATTTTAATGTTATAATAATTGGTTAATAATACGAGTTCATATCAGACGTTTTTGTCGATGTTTGGTACATGAGTCAAAAATGAACTTGTTTGAAAAAATGATTGTCCATGTAGTTATAATTAAATAATTTCTAGAATATTATTAATGATTAAAATATCATATATATCCATTACATATTCATTTTATACTATTCCATATAATTTGGAGATAAAAAACGAAAAGCACCGTTCATGGAGACGGTAGGCCATACGTACGCATGAATGCTACTTTCATTTTTTCTTTGTCATATTAATGGAATTAAAAATAAATAATATATATATATATATATTATAATTCCAGTATAATATATATGTTATATATGTCACATATGTTTATTAATTTCATTCTTTATACATTCCATGTATTGCATGTACGAGTCACATCACTTGAGGGGGCGGTAGTCCACACTTCCTCATATGAAATTATCGCATTTACACAACATGAAAAGAATAAAGGTATGGTTTAAATATAAAATAAAGAAGCATATAGTAAACATAAATACCATATATATCATATATAAAATACAGTGACATCATAATGGCCACCTTTAAAGGTGTTAAAAGAATATTGAACAATCATCATTTCGTGAGGCAGAAAATCACCAACCACAGAAACAGTATGTTATTTAACCATTAGATGAAGGTGTGTGTAAGTGTAGCTCGAATCCTTCTTATGAAAACATCCTAGTATATTGAAGATACTGGAGTTGTTACAAAATAAATGAATAAAAAGAGTTTTTGGGGGTTGGAGAAGCAAAATAAAACAAAAGGACACAAGCGAAGACATTAGCTTAAAATCGGGTAACTCCCTTTGGTTTGAGATCAAAGGCTTCCTTGGGAAGGCTTATGCCCAAAGTGAGGCTTCAAGGAGTTATAGAGGGATTTGGAGAGACAAAATGGTCAGGGGTTGGCCGAGCCAAAGGCTTTGGATATAAGGCCCCAGCCTTAAACCTTGCTTAATCTTGAGTTATTACAAGATTACACATTGAGGATCTTTTCAGGTTTAGTGTTTTAGAGAATTAGGACATAACTATTACATCTCAAAAGATTAAAAAGTAGAAACTTTTACTAAGTTTCCATAAAATAAAAACTCTTAAAAAGAAACATGTCCAGTTCCATGTTTTCAGGTTGCATGACTTTCCCTTGATCCCATCCTTGACCCTATTCCACGTTAAGTCCTGTGAAAAACATTTCAAAAACTTGGGATGAGCATAAAAAGATCAGTAAGGGATACACAAAGAATGAAAACTGTTAGTTTTTCAAAACAACAAGTAAACCATGTATAATTTATCAAAGTAATACTTTTCACCTTTTCAAAGTAGTAAAAACTCTTCACTGAATAAAAGTTCATTACTTACCTTTCTGTAACCAAAAGATTAACATAAAACCCTTATAAGATCACATAACATATAAAGGTAACTTGGGACATTAATATACTTAAGTGGAATAACCATAAGGTCTACTTCCACACATATCACTTAGTGGAATAGCCATTCGGCCAACTTCCATACATACTTAATGGAATATCCATACGGCCAACTTCCATACCCAATGCATTAGAGGTTATAACGTAACCACATGTCCTGGTATTCACAGCACTACCCGTCATATGGTTTATCACGTAACCACCTGTAAAATGTCCAAGTACCATCATTACACATAAAATATTGAAAATATAAACATTTCAATAACAACATTTCATTTTCAATCAAAATAAGTAATTCCAAGATATTGAATTTATCAATCCATTTTCAAAAATCATTAAAAGATATTTTTGAATCAAAGTGTCCCATACCACTTTGAAGATTTTATTGGAATTATAATTTTCAAACATTAATGTCCATATAAATAAATACTGAAAACCATTTTGAAAACATGGACATTAAAGATAAAGATTTAGAATAATAAATCTTTAAAACATTTAAAATGATATTTTTGTTAAAGAGTTTTTAACAAAATGAGAGACTCTTGAATACAAATAATAGTGGAATAACATTTAATCCGAACTTTATAATATCATGAGAATAAAGGGATTCATGATATAATATGTCAAAGGATAGTATGCACACCATATAAGAGTGAATTGGTGCATGAAAACAATGAAGTCTCAGAAGAAATGTAAAATGAGATGAAATCCATTATAAAGAAGGTATCCTTAAATTAAGGATAAATCAATCTCATAATTATGTGTGAAAAATATAAATACACCCAATATAAGTGGATATTAAGTTTAAAACAATCAAAGGTTATTCAAACATATTCAAAGGATGACATATTCAATAACTACATGTTGAACCCAAAGAAATCGAAATTGGGTTAAGAATTTCCCTTGGTAAAATTCGACAGCCTAACGGCGTCACATAAAATTTTACAAAAAGGGTTGATGAGAGAGATAAAGGGGATCTCATCACTTGGACATAAAATTTACATAAATAGGGATGTATAAGAACATATCCCAACAAAATAGTATGTGAATTAAAAGACATAACAAAAGAAGTATTTTAAAAAAAAGGAGGGTGAAGTTTCCCTTACCGACATGGGTATCTTTCGAAACATACACCCAGTGAAAGAAGGACAATACAACATTGATTTAAATACTCATAAATGAAAGTATAATTCACAATGAGTAAAATAATGGGCAGTAAATACACCACTCAAAGTAAATTGTGGAAAATGTAGCATAAATCCCACGAGAATAAAAGTGAGATGAAAAATCCCTTACGAAAACTCGGCAGCCTAACGGTGCCACTTAGAACTTAAAAAAATGGATTGATGAGATAAAATAGGGTATCTAATCATATTAACATAAAGTTTACAGAAAGAGGAATATAAAAGAACATCCCCTAACATAACAAAGAGAATCTTAAAATAAGTGACATAAAGGAGAGTACTTAAAAAAAGAGAGAGGTTAAATCTCTTACGAAAATTCGGCAGCCTAACGGTGCCACTCAAAACTTCCAAAATGGATTGATGAGAGAGAATAGGGTCTCTAATCATATGAAAATAAAAATTACAGTAAGAGTAAAATAATATCCCAATAACAAGAAAGATTAGCTTTAAAAGGAATGACATAAAAGAGTGTACTTAAAAAAAGAGAGAGGAGTAGGATCCCTTACCTCGGGTCCGACTTGACTCGATCGTTCTTTAACATCCTGAATAATAAACTTGAGTTAATTTCTAATTGCTTAATAACATTTTTCAAGTTCATTTTTCCTTTTATATCAATTATTGACATGTTATAAACATTATGTAATCATTTATGTTAATAATGTTTGTTTTGTCGATATTTGGTTCTTAAGTCAAAAGTGGACTTCTTATAATTACATGTTGTTCATGTGGTCAAAGGTTCTTTATATCCAGAATTACATTCCTGATTTGGATATTATATATATCATATATATCCAGCATATACATGTATTTATAATATTACATAATCATTTAGAGGTAAGAAATGAAATGCACCATTCATGGAGACGGTAAGCCGTACGTACGCATGAACGCTACTTTCATTTCTTTGTCATATTAATGGAATTAAAACTAAATGAGAGGTATGTATATTTTAAATCCAGAATTATATTCATCATTTAGATGTATCATTAATCATATATATCCATTATATACATGTACTTATAATAGTACATTACATTTGGGGATAAGAAATGAAATGCACCGTTCATGGAGACGGTAAGCCGTACGTACGCATGAACGCTACTTTCATTTCTATCTCATACTTTAATGGAAAGAAAACAATAATTATATAAATGTATATTATAATTACAGTATAAAATCTTATATAATAACTTTAAATACATCCTTTATTTGTCCCACATATGGAATTAATGAATCAAATCACTTTGAGGGGGCGGTAGTCCGCACTTCCTAAAATGAAGATATCGCATATACCCATAATGGAAGACATAAAGGTATGCCATAAATGAAAAATACATAAGCTTAATTAAAACATAAAAATACTATATATCATATATAAACATAGTGAAATCTTAATGGCCACCTTTGAAGGTTTTATATGAGTGTTGAACAATCATCGTTTCGTGAGGCAGAAATTCGGCATCCACAGAAACAGTATGTTCATTAACCATTAGATGAAGGTGTGTGAAAGTGTAGATCGAATACTTATTATAAAAAAATCATAGTATATTGAATATACTGTATTTGTTAAAAAATAAATGAATAAAAAGAGTTTAGGGGGTTGGAGAAGCAAAATAAAACAAAAGAGCACAAGTGAAGACGTTACCTTAAAATTGGGTAACTCCATTTGGTTTGAACCAAAAGGGTTTATTGAAGATCTTACTGACTAAGTTAAGGATTCTAGGATGAGTAGAGGGATGTGGAGAGACAAAATGATCAGATATTTGACGAACCAAAGGTTTTAGAGGTGTGGGTAAGGTGGTAGAGGTGGGGGCCTTTTATAAGAGGAGAGGAGTGGCACTCTTGGAAAAGTATAAAATGTTACTTTATTTTCAAATGGTTTCCAGATTTTAATGGTACCACATTGATTTGTTTTGAGGATAAGGTGATAAGGGTTCGAAATGCACCCATCCAATAGGTTTTTGACATGTGTAGGTCCTAGATTTTGCATTATCTTTCCATTTTATTTAAATTGTTATATAATGAGGTCATCGCTGCATCATCATGATGTCATAAAGAATTTAATTTATTTAATGTCTAAAAATTATAAAAAAAATACTATAATGTAGGAAATATTTCTAGATTTCCAATGACTATTTATAGTCAAAATTATGACTTGTATAACCACATGTAAAAATTGTATTAGTAAAACAAATCATGTTTGTGACATTTTTATTTTAACTTTAAATAAAAGGCATAAATGTCATTATAAAACCCATGTGGCTCCATGGGGTACCAAAAATCGACCCATGGGTTGTCTGGGTCGGCCATAACTCATCCAATAGGGTTAGGACATGTGTCAAGATATTTTCATTTTATTATAATATCATTTTTACCTTAAATCACACTAATTTCCTTTAATCACGATTAATAAAACATAAAAGTTACTTTTTATCAAAAATTATTTTCATCCCATTGAACCAAATTTTACTTAACAATTAAAATCATTTAAATTGTATTTTTGAAATTCAAATCACAGAAGTGGTAAAGTCCCATTTAAACGAAAATTTAAATTTTGTAACCACCACTTTATGGTTTCACTATTCATCAAAAAAATTGATGTTTTTCAGAAAAATAAAAAAAATTCACCCTAAGCTATATTTGATATTCCGAATTCAAAAGTGATGTCTATTTTACCAAAATAATAACATATAATTTTCATTAATTAATTTTATAATTAAACCCCGCTGTTAAAACAAATAGCATATTTTTAAGAAACAGTATCTTTCAAAATATTGACAATCGTTTATGTCCAACCTTAAAGTGGTATTAAATACAATGACCACCATTGGATTAAATGGTAAAAATATATTCTATTTACACTTTAAAACCAATTATAAAGATTATCTAGTCATATAAATAAATTAGATTAAAAAGAGGTTTTGAATTAAAATACAACATTTTTCACTATTCATTAAAAAATATGAACTTTATCAAAAAAATACCAAGAATTTACACAAAGTAAATTTTGATGTGCCGATTCTAAAGAAGAATTTTATTTTCTCAAATATAACACATAAAATTGTCAAAAAGTGGATTTAAAAGAGGTTCTCCATCAAAAGGCGGTTAATCGACCTTTTAAAGAATATTAGACTGTCTACGCTTAAAATTGGATTCATTCGCATTTTTAATCCTCGAACATTTATTGTAAAGAGTAAAAATATTTGACAAAAATATATAATAATTTTGTAGTTAGTTATGTTCATTCCCGCCATTACAACGGCTAGGCGTTAACTACCATTTAAAATAATATTATTTTATTATTAGAGTGCAACGTAAGATTCCCAAGAAACTCGTTGTTGCGTGTTGGGTACGCCATCGAGCATAATGTCCCCTTTAAAGTTATATTAATATTTTATTCACAAATATGGATAAATGTGAAAATGTCATACTCTTTATTTACCTGGGGTGTTACATCCTTCCCCCCTTTTGGGAATTGTGTCCTCGTAATTTTAAAATTGGGCTTGGATACTTCATTGAAAGCCCCACATCAGAAAAGGAGTAAATTAAACTATCACTTTAAAAGAAAGAAAGGAAAGTACAAAGGTCACCCGAGTTAACCCATACTAGGATTCCAAGTATGAAAATATGGACATGGAGGAAAAAACAAAGGGTTATGTTCTGATGGAGAGTGATAGTAAACATGTCTAGGAGAAAGTTAACCATAAGAAAATCACAAAATTGTGATGGGTTAAACGGTATTCGATTCCCCAGTAGGAAAAGTTAACAGAAAACATTTTTTTTAAGTTACTTTTCATGGAGGAATTTATTTTTGAGCTTAACTAAATCATAATGAAACATACTTACTTGTCATGTAGACTTTCAACTTTTACTAGATTCCTTAATCAAACTCATATTTTCTCCAAAAGATGGGTATTTAGGAAGACTTGTTCGCATTAAGAGTACTATAATCAATTTCTAGAGAATCACCTAATCCACAAAAGAGAACTATACCCTTCCCATGTCTTTAGACTCTAACCAAAACCAAAACCAAAAAGGTTAGTACAAGATCAGATAATCCAGAAAAGGATAACCCTTTATAAAAAGAAAATCTATTTTTAATCTCCAAAATTTTTCAAACAAAACCCAAAGTTCAACGAGGACCATTCGATAAACAATTTTTCCATAAAATTCCTCAAAGTAAACCAAACTAAGATTGAAACCCAAATAATTGATGGATTTAGTCACATAGTCTTCCAAGTTAAATCATAACATTTATCTCCAAACAACATCAGTTGCTCTTAATGTATCGTATTGAAAAGTAATTAACCTAATCACATATCCTCCATGATAGGTTAATAAATTTCCATAGATAACCCAAAAATAAACATACTCTTAATTCATAAAATCATCTAACTAAAAAGAATCATTCAAACTAACCCGAGACTTCATGTAGTCCAGTGGTAGGCGATAACTACCAGTCGCACTTTGATTGTGGGTTCGATTCCCACAGCTTTGTCCGACGCGACGGGTTGTCACACGGTCTGCGTGTTGTCCTTTTTATAAAACTATATAATTCTTAAAACATTCCCCAATAACGAGATAAAATATTCAAAAATAACCATAATGTAATTTAACCTCAATTTTATCTCATGACTTTCACTTTCCATCATTACATATAGTAACCCATAATTACCTCGAAAGTAAGGATCATATAAACCCAAATGGTTCTTTATAACTATGTCCACAAAAGAACAGATTACTATTCTTTGAATAAAATTTTCATAAATCAAACATCAGTGTTACATATACTATGAAAAGTCTTCTAATGTACCCCATCATCAAAAGACACTTAATACTCTTAAGAATTTCACCATAACTCTTGAACCCCTTATATGTTGACTTCTTACTCATTCAATATTCATCATGATCCATTAACCATTCCTTTACAACTTATTCTGAAATACTTCTTTCCTACAAACAAAATCATGAATCATATCCTAAGATTCCAAAATAGAAAACAAAAGTTAAGAGATAATCCATACCTTTGATTGGTCATTGTCAGTTTCTTCATCCTCAATAGGAATGGAATTAGGTATTGGTAAATGAGTATTTGTATGACCTTGGTGATCCCGTTCACGAAACTTCTTCATAGGACATGTGTTTGCATAATGACCATGCACACCACATTTAAAACATTCAATTGATCCCTCAGAAAGAACTTCTTTCCCTTTCCTCGAGTCAACCGGATGCTTCCTTTTTCCATGGCAGGTACTTGCTTTATGACCTTCATTTCCACATCTATAGCATATTTCTGTCCCTTTGAAACATTTTCCTAGGTGTTTCTTTCCACATCTACGACACATAGGTTTTTGAACACACTTACCTTTATGATTATTACCTATAGTTCCGTAGGGATTTGTTTCTCTCATATATGATGCCTTATAGAAATCACCAAGGTTTAGGTGGTCAATCATGACTCCAGATAGTTGGTTGAGGATAAACACAAGAGTTCTTATTGCAGCTCCCATATCATTCAGTTGCTCGCTCAGAAAACTGTCACAGTTTCCTTCACATCTATTGTTACTTTGGTGCCTGCTAGATCCAGCCATTTACTAAAACCAAAAAGGTTAGTCTGAATATATCAACCAAACCATCATGTACTAAAGAGGAAGATAAACACTAAGATATACTTACTCATTCACTTTATCTAAAACTAGGATTGTTTACAAAATCCTAACCATTATTGTCATGTCACTTATTCTTAAAGAATACTCTAACCTCTAAAGTTATCTAAACCGACCTCTGATACCAACTACAAGGCCCCAGCCTTAAACCTTACTTAATCTTAAGTTATTACAAGATTACACATTGAGGATATTTTCAGGTTTAGAGTTTTAGAGAATTAGGATATAACTATTACATCTCAAAAGATTACAAAGTAGAAACTTTTAATAAGTTTCCATAAAATAAAAACTCTTAAAAAGAAACATGTCTAGTTCCATGTTTTAAGGTTGCATGACTTTCCCTTGATCCCATCCTTGACCCTATTCCACGTTAAGTCCTGTGAAAAACATTTCAAAAACTTGGGATGAGCATAAAAATCTAAGTAAGGGATACACAAATAATGAAAACTGTTAGTTTTTCAAAACAACAAGTAAACCATGTATAATTTATCAAACTAATACTTTTCACCTTTTTGAAGTAGTAAAAACTCTTCACTGAATAAAAGTTCATTACTTACCTTTTAGTAACCAAAAGATTACCATAAAACCCATATATGATCACATAACATATAAAGGTAACTTGGGAAATAAACATACTTAAGTGGAATAACCATAAGTTTTACTTCCACACATATCACTTAATGGAATAGCCATTCGGCCAACATCCATACATACTTAATGGAATAGCCATACGGCCGACTTCCATACCCAATGCATTGGAGGTTATAACGTAACCACCCGTCCTGGTATTCACGGCACCACCCGTCATATGGTTTATCACATAACCACCTCTAAAATGTCCAAGTACCATCATTACACATAAAATATTGAAAATATAAACATTTCAATAACAACATTTCATTTTCAATCAAAATAATTAATTCCAAGATATTGAATTAATCAATCCATTTTCAAAAATCATTAAAAGAGATTTTTGAATCAAAGTGTCCCATACCACTTTGAAGATTTTATTGGAATTATAATTTTATAACATTAATGTCAATATAAATAAATACTGAAAACCATTTTGAAAACATGGACATTAAAGATAAAGATTTAGAATAATAAATCTTTGAAACATTTAAAACGATATTTTTGTTAAAGAGTTTTTAACAAAATGAGAGACTCTTGAATGAAAATAATAGCGGAATAACATTTAATCCGAACTTTATAATATCATGAGAATAAAGGGATTCATGATATAATATGTCAAAGGACAGTATGCACACCATATAAGAGCGAATTGGTGCATGACAACAATGAAGTCTCAAAAGAAATGTAAAATGAGATGAAATCCATTAAAAAGAAGGTATCCTTTAATTAAGGATAAATCAATCTCATAATTATGTGTGAAAAATATAAATACACCCAATATAAGTGGATATTAAGTGTAAAACAATCAAAGGTTATTCACACATATTCAAAGGATGACAAATTCAATAACTACATTTTGAACCCAAAGAAATCGAAATTGGGTTAAGAAGTTCCCTTGGTAAAATTCGACAGCCCAACGACGTCACATAAAATTTTACAAAAAGGGTTGATGAGAGAGATAAAGGGGATCTCAACACTTGGACATAAAATTTACATAAATAAGGATATATAAGAACATATCCCAATATAATAGTATGTGAATTAAAAGACATAACAAAATAAGTCTTTTAAAAAAAAGGAGGGTGAAAGGTTCCCTTACCGACATGGGTATATTTCGAAACATACACCCAGTGAAAGAAGGACCATACAACATTGATGTAAATACTCATAAATGAAAGTATAATACACAATGAGTAAAATAATGGTCTGTACATACACCACTCAAAGGAAATTGTGGCAAATGTAGCATAAATCCCACGGGAATAAAAGTGAGATGAAAAATCCCTTACGAAAACTTGGCAGCCTAACGTCGCCACATAGAACTTAAAAAAATGGATTGATGAGATCAAATAGGGTCTCTCATCATATTAACATAAAGTTTACAGAAATAGGAATATAAAAGAACATCCCCCAACATAACAAAGAGAAGCTTAAAAGAAGTGACATAAAGGAGAGAACTTAAAAAAAGAGAGAGGTTAGATCTCTTACGAAAATTCGGCAGCCTAACGACGCCACTCAAAACATCCAAAATGGATTGATGAGAGAGAATATGGTCTCTCATCATATGATCATAAAAATTACAGTAGGAGTAAAATAACATCCCAATAACAAGAAATATGAGCTTTAAAAGGAATGACATAAAAGAGTGTACTTAAAAAAAAGAGAGGAGTAGGATCCCTTACCTCAGGTCCGACTTGACTCGATCGTTCTTTAACATCCTGAATAATAAACTTGAGTTAATTTCTACTTGTTTAATAACCTTTTTCAAGTTCATTATTTCTTTTATATCAATTATTAACATGTTATAAACATTATGTAATCATTTAAGTTAATAATGTTTGTTTTCTCGATATTTGGTTCTTATGTCAAAAGTGGACTTCCTACAATTACATGTTGTTCGTGTGTTCAAAGGTTCTTTATATCCAGAATGTCATTCCTGATTTTGATATCATATATATCATATATATCCATCATATACATGTATTTATAATATTACATAATCATTTAGAGGTAAGAAATGAAATGCACCGTTCATGGAGATGGTAAGCCGTACGTATGCATGAACGCTACTTTCATTTCTTTGTCATATTAATGGAATTAAAAATAAATGAGAGGTATGTATATATTAATTCCAGAATTATTTTAATCGTTTATATTTATCATTCATCATATATATCCATTATATACATGTACTTATAATAGTACATTACATTTGGGGATAAGAAATGAAATACACCGTTCATGGAGACGGTAAGCCGTACGTGTGCATGAACGCTACTTTCATTTCTATCTCATACTTTAATGGAAAGAAAACAATAATGATATAAAGGTATATTATAATTCCAGTATGAAATCATATATAATAACTTTAAATCCATCCTTTATACGTCCCACATATGGCATTAACGAATCAAATCACTTTGAGGGGGCGGTAGTCCGCACTTCCTAAAATGAAGATATTGTGTATACCCATAATGGAAGACATAAAGGTTTGACACAAATGAAAAATAAATAAGCTTAAGTAAAACATAAAAATACTATATATCATATATAAACATAGTGACATCTTAATGGCCACCTTTGAAGGTTTTATATGAGTGTTGAACAATCATCGTTTCGTGAGGCAGAAATTCACCATCCACAGAAACAGTATGTTCTTTAACCATTAGATGAAGGTGTGTGTAAGTGTAGCTCAAATAATTATTATAAAAACATACTAGTATATTTATGATACTGGAGTTTTTACAAAAGAAATGAATAAAAAGTGTTTAGGGGGTTAGAGAAGCAAAATAAAACAAAAGAGCACAAGTGAAGACGTTACCTTAAAATTGGGTAACTCACTTTGGTTTGAACCAAATGGTTTCTTGAAGAGCTTAATGCCTAAGTTAAGGATTCAAGGATTAGGAGAAATATGTGGAGAGATAAAATGATTAGAGCTTGGCCGAACCAAAGGTTTGAGAGGTGTGGGTAAGGTGGTAGAGGTGGGGGCCTTTTATAAGAGGAGAGGAGGGGCACTCTTGGAAAAGTATAAAATGTTACTTTATTTTCAAATGGTTTCCAGATTTTAATGGTCCCAAATTGCTGTGTTTCAAGTATAAGGTGATAAGGGTTAGAAATCCACCCATACAATAGGTTTTTGACATGTGTAGGTCCTAGAGTTTGCATTATCTATCCATTTTATTTAAATTGTTAAATAATGAGGTCATCGCTGCATCATCATGATGTCATAAATAATTTAATTTATTTAATGTCTAAAAATTATAAAAAAATACTATGATGTAGTAAATCTTTTTATATTTCCAATTACTATTTATAGTCAAAATTCTGACTTTTATAACCACATGTAAGAATTGTTTTAGTAAAACAAATCATGTTTGTGACATTTTTATTTTAACTTTAAATAAAAGGCATAAATGTCATTATCAAACCCATGTGGCTCTATGGGGTACCAAAAATCGACCCATGGGTTATCTTGGTCGGCAATAACTCATACAATAGGGTTAGGACATGTGTCAAGATATTTTCATTTTATTATAATATCATTTTTACCTTAAATCACACTAATTACCTTTAATCGCGATTAATAAAACTTAAAATCAAAAATTATTTTCATCCCATTGAACCACATTTTACTTAACAATTAAAATCATTTAAATTGGATTTTTGAAATTCAATTCACAGAAGTGGTAAAGTCCCATTTAAACGAAAATTCAAATTTTGTAACCATCACTTTGTGGTTTCACTATTCATCAAAAAAATTAATGTTTTTCAGAAAAATACCAAAAATTCACTCTAATATATATTTGATATTCTGAATTCAAAAATGATTTCTATTTTACAAAATTCATAACATAGAATTTTCATTAATTAATTTTATAATTAAACCCCGCTGTTAAAACAAATAGCGTGTTTTTAAGAAACAATATCTTTCAAAAGATTGACACTCGTTTATGTCCAACCTTAAAGTGGTATTAAATACAATGACCACCATTGGATTAAATGGTAAAAATATATTCTATTTACAATTTAAAACCAATTATAATGATAATCTAGTCATATAAATAAATTAGATTAAAAAGAGGTTTTGAATTAAAATACAACATTTTTCACTATTCATTAAAAAATATGAACTTTATCAGAAAAATACCAAAAATTTACACAAAGTAAATTTTGATGTGCCGATTCTAAAGAAGAATTTTATTTTTTAAAATATCACACATAAAATTGTCAAAAAGTGGATATAAAAGAGGTTCGCCATCAAAAGGCGGTTAATCGACCTTTTAAAGAATATTAGACTGTCTACGCTTAAAATTGGATTCATTCGCATTTTTAATCCTCTAAAATTTATTGTAAAGAGTAAAAATATTTGACAAACATATATAATAATTTTGTAGTTAGTTCTATTCATTCCTGCCATTACAACGGCTAGGCATTAACTACCATTTAAAATAATATTATTTTATTATTAGAGTGTAACGTAAGATTCCCAAGAAACTCGTTGTTGCGTGTTGGGTACGCCATCGAGTATAGAGTCCCCTTTAAAGTTATATTAATATTTTATTCAAAAATATGGATAAATGTGAAAATTTCATACTCTTTATTTACCTTGGGTGTTACATCGGAAATGTGGGTAAGGAGGTAGAGGTCGGGGCCTTTTATAAGAGGAGAGGAGGGGCACTCTTGGAAAGTAAAGAAATGTTACTTTATTTTAGAATGAGTTTCAGATTTTAATGATCCCACATGTGTTTCGAGAATAAGGTGATAAGGGTTTGAAATACACCCATCCAATAGGTTTTGGACATGTATAGGTCTTAGATTTTACATTATCTTTCCATTTTATTTAAATCGTTAAATAATGAGGTCATCACTGCATCATCATGATGTCATAAATAATTTAATTTATTTAATGTCTAAAAATTATAAAAAAAATACTATGATGTAGGAAATTGTTTTATATTTCCAATTACTATTTATAGTAATAAATCTGACTTGTATAACCCCATTTAAAATTTATTTTAGTGAAACATCTCATGCTTGTGACATTTTTATTTTAACTTTAAATAAAAAGTTATTTATGTCATTTTCCAACCAAAGTGGCTCCATGTGGTCCCCAAGTTGACCCATGGATTTTCTTGGTCGGAAATGACACATCCAATGAGGGTAGGACATGTGTCTAGGTCATTTCACATTATTAAAACTTTATTTTTACCTTAAATTTCACTAATTACCTCTAATCGCGATTAAGAACATAAAAGTTACTATTCACCAAAAAATTATTTTAATTCCATTGAACCACATTTTACATCCTAATGACAACCATGTATGTCGGATTTTTGAAATTCAAAACACAGAGGTGGAAAAGTTTAATTTAAACGAAAAATCAGTTTCTTTAACTACCACTTAGTGGTTTCACTATTCATCAAAAATTTAAGTTTTTCAGAAAAATACCAAAAATTCACCCTAAGATATATTTGATATTCCGAACTAAAAAATGATTTCTATTTTAAAAAATTAAAAACATATAAGTTGCATTAATTAATTTAATAATTAATTTCCACTGTCAAAACAAATAGCGTGTTTTTATGAAACAATATCTATTAAAAGATTGACACTAGTGTAAGTCCAATTTCAAAGTGAAATTAATTCCAATGACCACTATTGGATTAAATGGTAAAAATATATTCTAATTTTACATTAAAAAAAATTAAAAAGATAATCTAATCATATAAATAAATTAGATTAAAAAGAGTTTTTGAATTGAAATACAACATTTTTCACTATTCATTAAAAAATGAACTTTATCGGAAAGATACCAAAAATTTACACAAAGTAAATTTTGATGTCTCTATTCTAAAGAAAAATTTTATTTTGTCAAATATAACACATAAAATTGTCAAAAAGTGGATTTAAAAGAGGTTCGCCATCAAAAGGCGGTTAATCGACCTTCTAAAGAACATTAGAATGTTTACGCTTAAAAATTGAATTCATTCACATTTTTAATCCTCTAACATTTATTATAAAAAGTAAAAATATTTGACAAACATATATAATCATTTTGTAGTTAGTTCTATTCATTCCCTCCATTACAACAGCTAGGCATTAACTACCATTTAAAATAATATTATTTTATTATTAGAGTGCAACGTAAGATTCCAAGAAACTCGTTGTTGCATATTGGGTACGCCATCGAGCATAGCGTCCCCTTTAAAGTAATATTAATATTTTATTCACAAATATGGATAAATATAAAAATGTCATATTCTTTATTTACCTGGGGTGTTATAGTGTATATTTGTTAAGATATTTTCATCTATGTCATTATTTTAAATATTATATATTTGTGTGGTTAGAAGAACCACATACTATAATCTACATAATCATATAATTCTTATCATCACACTATAAACCACCATGCACCTAGGATAAAATCACTGAGTTTCAAATTGATTCTGACCCACACCATAAAATACAATATAAATTTAAAGGGTTTGAATGGATTCTAACCCCCACCATCAATTTTATCATTAATTACCTCATCTTAGGCTATCCATAATAGAATTACATAGGAGAAAATAACCCACCATAAATTCACAATACACACTTAATAGGACATGATTAATATATATATGAGGGAGTTTATACTATCAATATATTTTCTATTTTTTGGCATCATAAATAAGTTTAAAATTCTCATAAATAGTCAAATATATTTGAAAAATCTGCTTACTATTCACATTATTTAACAAACCCACCAATTAAAATACACACATTCATTAAAGTACATAAAATTATATTTAAGTGGTTAATTATATGATTTTAAAAAGTTTTAGTAACTATTATATCTAGTGTCACACTTTTATATACTCTAACAAATTCAAATAACATAGAGATAAGGAAGGGAAAATGAACAATGGGCGACATGAAACCATTTCTATTTTGGAATTAATCCTTATTGATTCAATACATCCCTATGTGACAGTTTATAACCCACATTTACACTATTTATTGAATGTTTATAGTCCCCAAAAAATGGTGTGAACTCAGTGAAACATGGAATGAACTCTATTCATGCTACATTATCATTATTTATAGGGAAAATCATCGTTAATGGTTTCTTTTATGAGTTATAATGAACCTTGTTTCATTTATCATTAACTAGTGAAAAATAATGGAAATTAAATATTGACCCCACTTAGAAAAAAAATATGTTCATCAAACCATTCTAAAAAAACCTATAGGGGGTAATTTATTTATTAAAAACTAATATAATTAATTTTCACCATCAACATGATCATAAATAAATATATTAAGATTCCAATAATTTACATATTCATAACATTAGTAACTAAATAATAAAAAAATAAATTTTATAATAAAACAACAATACAATATATATTAACAATAATAATATCACTTATCTATACCATATATGTACTTCCACATTTTCAATCAAATAATTTATTTTAGAACAAATTTTCCTACACAAATCTACATGATTAAATAACCAGAAATCAATTATATATATCATTTTCACCAAATCTTTATTTCAATGAAATAGAATAATTTTGACTTATATTATCTTTTATTATCCACCCATCAAATAAAATATTTCTTACTAAACTCACATATTTTAAAATAAATAAAATTATTATCCTTGTCTTTTCAGTATTACTTGATCATATTTCTTTGTTCATAGTTCCTTGTTCTTTTTACACCATCTTTCATTTACCACACATGGAAGGATTCAAAGAACATCACTAAAATAGGAGTGAAAATATTAGTTTTGTTTAAAATAAGAGAATAAATTCCTTTATTTATTATTGGGGAAATTAACTCTACCATAAATTTATCTAATATAATTATTCATAAATATCACAACACACCTTTTAAATTTAACCATTGAATTTCCAAATCAACACACACATTAAATCCACTAAATAAGCCACACCTCATCTCATTGAACCAAAGTAATATTCTCCCACATAATATTATAATAATATCATACCAAATGTGTCTAAAATATAGAATATAATTTATTTAAAACAATAATATATAATGAATAATCTAATGAAAGAATATGTTCCCAAATTTATAGAATTATCTGAAATACCAAATGTCATATATTTTTATCAAAATTCTACCTAATGAGAAATATTTGATTATAAATTATATAACTCACTCATGAAATTTGATCTAATATTAGAATATTAATATTTCACACTTTGATGATTAAAATATTAAAACAATCCAAAAAAATAATAAATTAAAAAAAAGTATAGGTCTCCATATGCTACCCATATTAAAAATTTATCATAATTGAAAATCAGAAACATATACATTAAAAAATAATAAAGTTGAATAATATTATAATGACTTCTCATTTTTTAATAGACATATATACCCTAGATATCAAATAAATTAAAAAAAAACTAAAAAAATTTATGTTATTTTAATGTAATGTGAGATTATCCTTCCCAATTACATTCCTCTATTTCACTATTTATCTAAAAAATATATTCCATGTGAATAAACTACATAAAAAAATATTTTGTTTTCAATTATAAATCTCCATTGGACACTCAATAAATATCATGTCATTTTTATTTTTTTGAACACTAAAATTAACCACTTGAAATAGATCATTACTATATTTATAATAATGGAATAAATTAAAAATATAATTAATTCACTCTCACTATAGAGTTATCTACAATCAATATGATACCTATAATAGGCATTCGAACACCTTATATTATTTAATTAATCTAGTTAAAAACTTACTTCCCCTTCCAAAAAATAATTTCCCATGTAGAGGTAATAATCTAAAAAATACATGAACACTAACCAAAAAAATTATGGTCTAATAATTTTATTTTAATAATATTTTTATCTAATCTATGTTTTCCTCATATAATCATTAATTATTTAAACATTATTAGTCATTTAATTCAAAAAATTTATTGTAACTATAGTCAACAATATAGTATTATCTTGACATAGTTGTTAATAACAAGATCTATTAAGAGGCCCATTTGGTGACATTTCAATGGATGCATGATATATATTAGTATGATAACACCATATATAATGGTAAATGATCCCCCATAATCTAAAAAAATATATAATTTTATTGTAACATGTTTGGTCTATATTTTTATTTTAGTTTGACCATATATCCATGGATGAAATGTTGTACTTATACATAATTGGGTATTAAAATCTATGTGAAATACCCACCACATTCCTGATGTAAATTTATTATCATCATGGGATATTATTATTTAAAGAACTCTATGAAATAATACTACTTTTACATGATAATATCTGTATATGATCTCAGTAAAAAAATTTCCCTAATTAGAAAGAAATGATATGATCTTATTATTATATTAGCCTAGACAATATTAAATACACTAATTTAAAGATATATACCAATAAAAAATATATGGAAATATCTCCAAATTTTCACTAATTAAAACTAAATGGTAGTATAGACCCATCCTATATTCATTTCCCTATCTCAACTTAATAAAAGTTGAGACATTTATCCAATTGAACCATCATATATTTCTTTATTATTGACCACCAGAACTACTAATGGATAATGTGATACATCTTAACAACTCCTATATGTACTGCTAGTGGTGAAATATGAAATTCCTATATTACATCATCATGAAATTTTCCAAGAACAAATTTTTATCCTTGATAATTATTTTAATACGACTCACATTCATATTAAATATTTAGTGCAACACATTAAATAATGAAATCTATCCCCACCTTATTCTTTGGATCTCTAATATGAGAATATGTTACTAAAAATATTAATTAATAAATAATTATGTTTTTGTAATGAAATTATCTCATGTTAACCTCATTGTATTCAAGGTAAAAATATTCCAATAATTCCATTGTATTATATTCCCCTATTTCTTGTTGATAAACATCATAGTATGTATTCTAAATCAATGTATCAACTACCAAAATACCTTTCCAAAAGGACTATTTGAGCTGAATTGTATCATCTTGATGAAATTATGATCTTTTATATTCCATAAAATAATATACATCTATGAGTTTATATATCATATAATCATATAATCATTACAGACCATAGAAAATTTATAAAGCATAAAATTTCACCACAACATAGGTAAAAATACCACTACTACTAACTAAAATTCATGGGTAAAAAGGTCACATTTAAAAGGAAATGACTCTCTATACCCATATCCAACAAGTGTTATCTCTAGCACCAAGACACATCCTAATCTATGATATGACTTATCATAGTATATATTTTTTAGAATACATTATTAAATTAATTTAAAAAGTGAAACAATTAGAAATGTATCATTTAAATATTAAAAATATATATGAAATTATCCTATTTAAGAAAATTAATTACCTTTCTTAGTCATGGTTGATAGTGGATTTGTGATCTATGAGAAGATCACAATGAACCACTTATAATAACCATCTAAATCGAAGAAACATTTCACCGCAAAATTTTTTTTATAGTGGGAACTAAAAAATTATTTCCTTCAACTTAATTGGGTTTATAATTAAATTATTCACATAGATAATATGATGTTGGAATTGGACTTCACATATCTAAAATAGAAACTTTGAAAATTTTCCATACAGACAATTTTTCCTAAGAAACACCAAAATCATATTGATATTCACCATATTATCCTTATCTTTCATTAAATAAATAAGAATTCGCTCCATAAATACCATAACAAAATCATTATGTGGAGGTTAAAACAACCAAATCATAAGTTTATAATAACGTATGGTGTATTCCAAACTCCCAAAAATATCACCACCTATTTGAAATTTCCATAATATAACACACCTAATCATTTTGAGAATAAATTATATTTGTAATCTTAATATCTTTATTCCATTAGATTCATCATTGCTAATAATTTATAAATTTTAGATTTCTATTATTCAATTAAGAACCTATATAATTTTAAAGTACAAATATAGAAAAATTTCTTTTACATATTCCAAATCCCTTTCTATAAAAAGAAAATGTTTTGATAATAGAACCTCTTATTGAAATTATGTTAGCATAGTGTTTCTTAGGGCATGGTGTTTCATATAATATAGATTCTAGTTTTGGACGGTCTAAAAGATTACTGTGGGTTCAATTTGTATATAAATAGTGGAACCCTTACCCTATAATCACTTATTAGTAGATAATTTGAGTAGACTAACATGAAGCATTGTTGGAGAATATAATGGAAAATGAGCCCATTTAATCTCCAGGTTGTATTATTGGCCTTCTTTAATTTATTTTCCTAATTGTATCAGACCTAATATAATAGTGTTACTTATGGTTAGATATTTTAATGTAATTTCTATCTACATTGACACAAGAAATAAATAAATTAACTAAGTGAATGATTAAAAAGGTATAGATTTGGGGGAATTAAGTAAGAAATATTTTTTCCATAGGGATTATATTTGTTGATTTTTTGGGTCCATCATGGATATGGGCACTGATAGGGTCATCAAGAAATATGAAATGAATCATTTTAATTTTAATTATGAGTAAATTTAAGAATTAATTTAGATATGTAAATACACAAATATTTCCTAGGGTATTGTCCCTAGGGAGGAAAGGCCATGAATTATTGATGATAAAGTAAGTTTAATTTAAGCTATCTAGGGATTTACTACTTGGATATATATGTCTATCAATTATGATTTTTATCAGTTTTTATCATATTTACTGGATTTAAAGATAAGTATTTGGGGTCTTGAATTTATATCCTTGAATCCCTATTCTCTTATAAATTTATAATGAACATTTAATTTTAGCCAATTTATTGTAAACAATATATTTGTGCAAGTCTAGATTAAAATACATTATCTCAGTGACATATTATTGAATCATAAAATTCTAATTAACCCTAAATATTGCTTTTTTATATTAATCTCAATATGTAGAGTGATAGTGTTATTATAGTGACCCAATCATTTTTAAACATATTACTATATTCTTTATAACATAACCATTTGTTAATTATAACCTAAATATCTGGAGGCCTATTGTATTTGGTAGACTAGGTTAATAATACATCAAAGTGAGACTAAATAAAGAAATAAATCATATTTATTTAATTCTTTATAATGATCTTTTTAATCTTTTTGATCTCATAAAACTACTTGGGACATCCAAGGTAATAAATAGAAAAAAGTGGTGTGCTAGAAATCCTAATAAGAGAATAAACATGAAAAGGAAACCTAATGTGCGACTCAAAGGTATAACATAATACCTCAAAAGTGAATGATCAAGGGTAATCACATGGGAGAATAACATAATTAATATGGAATCAAAAGATAATATATTTATAGGAAATCTTGAATAAATATATTGTATACCATAAAAATGATTCAAATCCAATTTCCTAGACAATATCACATGGTGGAAAAAGTCATATAATGGAATATATTTACTACCTAATCCCATACATGATGCCCCATGAGACTAGACCTTTACCCAATGCATTGGAGGGATATTTGTGTGAAACCATCATAACATGTTCATAAATATATGTTCCATAAAAAGAAATAAATGATAAGTAATATACATAAGAATTACCCATGGGAAGAAATGGGTTACATTATCATGTCTCATATCAAAACTAATGGAAATTTCATAATGAATGAATTTGAGAGATGAATAAAAGGAATGTATTAACCTATTAAAGTAAGGGATATTAAGCTAGTTATATATGTGATACATATATATAGCCACCCAAGCTTAACAAAAATGGATATTACATCATTTTTTGATGAATATTTGATACATTATAAAAATACTTTCCTGAGGGCCATAATAGTTTAGTGTCTTTGGAAACATGGAAATAAAATATTCCATACAGGTGAAATATCTTCAAAATCTCCCATAAAGATCTAAACATTTTTAAATTCTACCTAAAAACTTTCTTTATACCGTGGGGAAAAGAAACATAAGAATTGAGTGAGCTTAGATTCTTAGTAAGGGTAAATAAAGGAAATGCATAAGCACAACATAAAAAAGGGAATAGAACTTAGCATAACATTTAACGATCATTACCTATATATTAGATAATATAATAAATAATGGAAGTTTATAATACATGAATCATAAAGAAATAATGAACATAGGCTGAGGAATCATAACATAGGAAAACATATAATTTGTGGTGTGTACACTAGTTTATAACATTTTAAACATATATAAGTGGAAACGGGTTCACTCATTAAGTTAAAGACATGGAATCATGAACTAAAATAAACTTGTGCACATGAAGCCATGTCCATGAATATCATTTTTAACACATAATAAGGTTCACTCATAACATTGTGAAGATGTAATTAGGTCCACATATAAACTTATGGATGTGAAACCATGTCCATGCATAACCTTGTGAATGTGTAATCAGGTTCATGAATTATCTAATGGGAATAAAACCAGGTCTATTCATAACACTGTGATCATGTAATGAGGTTCACACATAAAATTGTGAACATGTAATCATGTTCATTCAAGAAATTATGGATATAAAACCAGGTCTATGCATAACATTGTGAGCACGTAATATGGTTGACTCATAACATTGTGAACATGTAATCAGGTTCATTTATAACATCATGAACATGTAATCAGGTTTACATATAAAATTATAGACAAGAAACAAGGTCCATGAATAATATTGTAAAAATTTAATCAGGTTCAAAGATAACATTTATACTCATAATTTATCCATCATTACCCAATGCATTAGAGGAAGATATAGGTCCCACCCATCTCAAAATAAAATAATTTATACATGTGCCACAAGATAATAAAACATTCATCATATAATGAACCATAAAATGACATTGGTTTTATAAACATCATAACATAACCCATGAAATTAAATGGGTATCATTAACATTTAATCAAATCATAACATATGGAAAAGATATAAGTTTCATAACCCTTTCATAAAATCGTAACCTGTGAAAAGAAGAGGGTTTCATAAACATGTAACCCATGAAAGGGAAACAGGCTTCATAAAGACCATGATATTAATAATAACCCATTCATAGAAAGGCTATGAACAGAACCTTTATATCATTTTCTATAAGTTAATGATTAACATCAACATATGTCATCCTAAATGGAAAATGGTTTTTAAATATCTTTCAAAAAAAGTTCTTGTGGAAAATATCCCTTCTTCATTAGAAAACAATTTTTGTAATGAGAAAATTTTGATTTTTTAATTTAAAATATATTTTAAAACATATAAAGAATTATTTTAAAACAAGAAAACATTTTTAAAATCCTTTCCCCTAAAAATGATTTTTAAGGATCTTTTGAAAATAAATTTAAAAACCAATTTTTTTAATATAATAGATTTCTGACCGAGGATAATGACAATCATATTTTACATAAAAAATATTATATTAAGTACCAAAGAGTTGAAAAATGGTAATAACACATGATGATATCTTAAAAAAAATATAGGATAAGGAAATTCATGAGTTTTCTTGAGAGATGGATCATAATATTTAATCAAAGTAATCATGAACATAAACAATCTCAAAAAGCGTTGAGATTATCTCAAAAAACAATTATAACTTGGTAACATGGGATCATACTCTTGAAAAAATGAAACTACATGAAGATTATAATATAATGAAAATATTGAGATTCATTATATGTGAAATTGATGTATAAACACCTAAAATAAAGAGTTTATGTGCATAACAAAATATGGGTCTCAAAGAAGGAAAATTGAGACAAAACTATATTACAAATTTCATAACTTTAAAAACTTAAACCCCATGATAGAAGGATCATAAAATAGACATGTGAATACCCATATATTTATGTATAAGATACATATAATACGATTATGGTAAGTACATACACAAAAAAAAGGAAAGAGTGGAAAACAGAACATGTATCTCACTGAAATTAAAAGAGAGATGAAATCACCTTACCTTATGGCTTGAATATCATTCTACTCATTCAAACCACTTGCATAATAAATATAGATTTATTATAAATAATTTACTGAAAAATATTATTATATATAATACCATATATGTTTTTACTATGACCTTATATTACCCTCTTGTTAATGTTCCTATGTTAAGGTTTCACTTTGTGTAATATTTGCTTTTTTCTTCACATGTGTCTTAATGTTTTATATCGTTGGATGTTATACTTATATCATGATTCAAGATTTTAAATCATGATATAAATATAATTTATATTCAGTATATTTACATTATAATAATTTATATCATAAATAAGTATGAAATTGAATACACCGCTCATGGAGATGGTAAGTTGTACGTACGTATGAACACTGTTTCTGTTGTTATTTTCGTATTGAAAGAATGTTTGTAAATGTAATATATATATATATCATTATTAAATTATAATTAATATATCATATATATCCTATATATCATATAATTTCACTAAATCCATAATACATTCCATGTGGTATGTGAATGAATCATATCACTTTGAGGGGGCGGTAGTCCACACTTCCTCAAATGAGATTATCGTATTAACACAAAATGGAACACAAAAAGGTATGAGTAATAAAATTTCATAAATAATATTAAATAAATAATAAATATTATATATGACATATATAAATAGAGTTTCCAACATAATTTTTACTATAATCGGTGGTAAAATATAAATGAACAATCATCTTTCCGTGAGGTAGTATTTCTCCATACATAGAAACAATATGTTAAATATCTATTAAATGGAGGTGTGTGTAAGTTTAGGTTGAAATATTTTAATTAAAAAATCCTAGTACATGTAGTATACTGGTGTGGTCACACAATAATAGAATAAAGAGAGTGGAGGTAGTGAATATGGAAAATAAATGAAAGGAGCCTGAGAGAAGACATTATCTCTAAATCGGGTAACCCCTTTTGGTTTGTGCCAAAATGCTTCCTTGATATAATTTATGCCCAAAAGGAAAGATTCAAGGTAGAAAGAAGGATTTTTGGAAAGTTTATTTTTAAGTTATTGGACTTAATTAATAGGTTTGATAGGTGCGAAGAATGGGTATAGGTGGTTGCCTTTTATCGAGAATGAAAAGGACACTCTTGGAATTTTTAGAATCAAGTTAGGTGTGCACATCTTCTTAAATAAAAAATTAATAATAAACCAAAAAAATAAATAATTAAAGGTTTATGGATAAACTATGGATAAAATATGTCTTATGAACATGTTTCTAGATCGTTTGGGCACTTTATTGCGAGGTTTAGTCCCTAATTAAGCTTAATTTGTCCTCAACAACTGTGATTAATTTTAATCACTTTTACTAATAATTTTGGTAAAAAATTAACTTGGTATTATTATAATATTAAAATTAGACTTATTAAAATTGTGTGTTTTGGATTTTATAAATTCAATTCACAAAATCAGAAAAATCAAGATGAGTGCTAATCCCACATACATGAAAAGATAACGGGGTTTTAAAGTAGAAAAAAGTTCAAAAGTTTGTTATGATTTTATATTGAGTTTCAAAGTGAATTTGATTATAATGAATTAAATTTTATTAATATATATAATATTTATCTAATGATACCTTAAAATAAATTTATAATATCATTTCTAAATAATAAATAATTAGAAAAAAGGCATTTTTAACTAAAAGCGGTGTTCTTTCACTATTCATCAAAAAAACGAAGTTTTCAAAAAAATCTTAAAAATTCACCCTAGGATAATTTAGACATTATGAATTCAAAAAATGAAGTTTATTTAATCAAATTAAATTTATGAATGTTTCTAAAACTATGTTTATTATTAAAATCGGTTCATTCAGGGGAACATTATTTATAACGTAAAAGGAATTTACTAAAAATATTATCTTTCATTATCAATAAGTTTATATATATATAAATAGATTATAAAAAATATTTGAAAAGTAGTTATTACTATTACTATAACTATGTTTAACATTTCTCTTATAATTATCTCATTTAAATAATTATATATATATATAAATGTATCATAGAAACATGATGTTGTGTGCATTGTATGCCAAGATAGTGTTATTTGTAACATACTCTAAGTAGGTGTTATGTGTAACGAACTCTAAGTTAGTATTTTGTGTAGCGTTAGCCATCTCGGTATTGCATATAGCACAAGCCAGATTGGTATTTCATGTGAGAGGAAACTTTGACTTAGTGTTTTAATATATATATATATATATATTTATAGAACTATTTTTAGTGTCACATGAAATGAAAAATATCAAAAATAAAAATTAATTTGAAAAAAATATTTCACAAAATCTCAATGTGTTAAATTTTACCCCCCTTAAAATCAATTTCTCCCTCCAAATTCTTCTGGGTTATCAAAGGTTTAAAACTTGGAATTTTTATTCATAGAAACCACATCGAAAAAATGGATACAAAAACATCCTTTAAAAAGAGAAATTTGGAACAATAAAAGTTACCTAAGGTAATATATAATTGGGTTTCCACATAAGAGAACATAGGTTGGGAGTGAAGATTAGGAATAGAGGAAAGGAATAAATATTTATAGGGAGGTATTGAGGTCGTCAATCACAAAAAATTAAATGATAAAAGGAAATATGAGGGCCTCAAAGTCATAATCTATGATGATTCTAGAAGCCAATTTTTCAATAGAATTTAAGGTATTAGGACAAATTTTTTTTATTATCATTATCCTATCATTGAGTAACTTAATTTTAAGACCAAGAATATAAGGAAATATACTTACTTGGGGTTATCCAAGTCCTTATACAAATTTTCAACCTTTAGTTATGCCTTTATAGATTTCCACTTCATCTCTTAACCTATGAAATGAATGAGAATTATTTTTGGTATTCCGGATGTACTAACCGACCATGATATCCATGATATTCCCTCCCATTTTTCATCAGTTATCATAAACACGATGTAGTTTGAACAAGCTATCCAATATGCATAAATCCTTATATGGAGAGATAAAATTGTAAACTTAATCACTTTATCTGTTTTTTTAAATTAAAATTTTCATAAATGGATAACCTCATAACTCTTCCTAAAGATGTAAGTTAAATTATTCAGAAATAAATTCATGAAATCAGCATACCATTGATCCACCGTATATCAAAAAGTACCACTTGGTTATCACATTCCAAACATGTGAATAACCTCATTACATATTCCCATGAAACATGGTAATTACCATAAATCATTTTATAAAACATGTATTCTTCCTTATTCAAATTATTACTAGATATATTCT
Organism: Viscum album; assembly: GCA_963277665.1. Classification (NCBI taxonomy): domain Eukaryota; kingdom Viridiplantae; phylum Streptophyta; class Magnoliopsida; order Santalales; family Viscaceae; genus Viscum; species Viscum album. The sequence goes on along the minus strand of OY728146.1, from coordinate 1,643,013,690 downwards.
TTAAAAATAAGAAGTTATAAATTTCATCCTTGTTTACATAAAACAATTTCTCAATAATTAGTTCCACGGTAGTCCGTACAATCCAATTTACTTATTCATATCGAGCATATATTTTTCCAAACATCATTATCTCAATGTTAGACATTAATTAAGGGTTATATTCCCTTAATAAAAATATCACCATCTCATGAAATCACTTTTCTATGTCTTCATCACTTTTTATGTCCTTAATGAAAACTTATACTGAGAATACTTATATATTCCATGATTCATACAACATAATATTTTAATTCAAAAACATAAATACTTCATTAGTAAAACATATTCTTAGACCATTACTTAGGAATAATAAACATATTCCTTAATAATACTTCCTTAGAATATAAAATATAAACAATGTATTAAGGTTTTTCATCCTAAATCTAATCATGATTTATATGATTAAATTAAAAAACACTAGAATAACATCACATAACTTTCACATGTTGTTTGTATTCTCTTTATCTTCAACAGTATAACCAATACTGATAAATAATTCATGATTCTCTTTATGGGATTTCCACCTGGTAAATCTATTTTCATAATGCCCATACTCTCCAAATTTTAAACATTCAATGTTAACCTTGTTCTTTCTAATTCTGACCATTGACTAAAACAAGAAAGCATATTTTGAGAGTCATTTATTATAATGAGATACCATATAATCCGGAAAATGTACTTATCTGATTTCTTGATTATGGATCCAACTTCTTTAATCTATGACACCTTAGGTTTATTATAGGTAACTCATAGCCAAAATGTATTTTAATCCTTCATGATGGTTTGTGATGAGTTTTTGAATTTACAAAGCATATCCCCCAGTAGTGTCAAACTAGGTGTGTAATAAGCCCCATTATAATGTACCAGATTATCCTGAGTCATGCTTGGAACATCTTGTCGGAGTTGTTACCCATAAGTACATCTATGTCAAAGCCATATCTATTTGTATTATCCAGATGATGATTTATTGCTATGAAACCACTTACTCTACCCTCTACCAAAATTCCAAGACATTTTCCTAAATGTTAACTCATCGTTAAGGAAATACCTAGACATATCATTAGAAATATACCAAGGTATCTCACTAAAGGTTTCTCATCCGAGTTTCCAAAGGATAAATAAACATTTCCTTTAATACTAAATGTAGTGAACCAAGCTTAACTTACATGGATATTACATCATTTGAGATGAATATTCAGTACATTCCAAAAATACATGCCTGTTTCTGATGCTTTCACCGGGGCACGTGCGTCCGTCAGTGGAGGGCACACAGTTGTTGCCCTGTATTACCACTTTCTAAATGTGGGCGAAATCTATTCATTATCCAATTATGTTTTCTCCTTGATCAAAACAGAATGGTGGGATGTCGATTCTTCATTCCGTGGATTCCTCCTCGGAACTCGTCACCTAGTCCGGGTCTCCTTTATAGATTAATTCATGGTTCATGAATCTCATTCCTGGTGCCATATCTTTGTGGAAACCAGTTAATTAAACTACTTTTTCAGTACATTCCATGGGGTCTTGACATGGTATAAACCTTTGGTCGGAGTAGATGACAACATCAGGCATGTTGGGGAATATTTGGGTGCATGGACATTGGGAAGCCTGTATTCTTCCTCATAAGGTGGAATCTCAAGGGTACAGACCTCGAAGCATCCCACGTTGAATTTGGGGAATCATATGCCAAAGGCATTTCTATGAGGTTTTCCTCATATTCCCATGTTTAACATAGGGTATGCTGCAAAAATAATGTCTAGAAGAGACGGTTACGCCAAAGGCCTATCTTCAGAGGTTTTCCTTAGGCATCACATGTATAACACGAGGTAGGCCGCGAGTTTAACATCTTACGGAGATGGTTACGACAAAGGCATGTCTTCCGAGGTTTTCCTCAAGAATCTCATGTTTACCACGAGGTAGGCCACGAGTTCAATGTCTTGCGTAGATGGTATGAGAGTGATCAAAACACCCCTCGGAGGTGGATCAAATTAGTACATCCCTAGGAGGGAGCACATGGGGTGTTTTCTGGGTGGATGGATCAGAACACTCAATAAGAGAGGACCCAGGGTGGTGTGTCCCATAATGGGAAGATATCACACTATGAAGGATGATCTGGATTCCATGAAGGGCGGATCATAATATAGAGGGTCCTCTCATTGGGGACACCATTAATTGGGTTTGAACCTCATGGAGACTTCCTATGTAACCTGTATAGGAGACAAGGATCCAAACCCACATAGTTCAGGTGGATGAATGAAATCAGGGTGTGTACATAGGACAACGGCCCAGAGATTTGCTGGGGATTATGCATGGTTAGCAGCCCTGGTGCAGCAAGGAGAAACAATGTGATGGATGGCATGACCTCACCGGGATGTGGCGGCCCGGGTAAGAATCAAGATGGACGATGGAAGATTGAATAAAGTGGGTGGGGAATGAGATAGATCTGACGTGAGGATGTCGGTGATGTTGGGCTTGAGCCTCAAATAGACTTCCTACGTATCCCCGTGGCAGGGAATCAAAGTCCGCATAGTTCGGGATGGGGGAATTGGTGCACCGACGTGAAAGTGGTCAGGACCAATGGTTGTTGGGCTTAAAACTTAGGGAGGCTTCCTTCATACCTCACCTTAGTAAGGATCAAAGACCTTATAGTTTAGGTGGGGGAATTTGGGGATAACGCTCTAAGGAGACCCAATGTGTTGGTGAACCGACGTGAAGATGGTCAGAACGACCGTGTTGGTGGGCTTGAACCTCGTGGAGGCTTCCTACGTACCCTGACATGGCAAGGATCAAAGTCCACGTAGTTTGGAATGGGGGATTAGTGCACCGAAGTGAAGATGGCCAGGACCGATGGATGATGGTGGGCTTGAACCTCAGGGAGGCTTCCTATGTACCCTGCCTTAACAAGGATCAAATTCCTCGTAGTTCTGAATGGTGTGGGTGAACTGATGTGAAGGGAGTCGGAACGACCAGCTGTTGGGCTTGAACATCAGGGAGGCTTCTTACCTACCTTACCTTGGAATGGATCAAAGTCCTTGTAGTTCAGAATGGTGTGGGTGAACTGACATGAAGGGATTCAGAATGATAGGGTGTTGGGATTGACCCTTAGGGAGGCTTCCTACGTACATTACCTTGGAAAGGATCAAAGATCACTTATTTCGGAATGGGGGATTGGTGTACCGACGTGAAGGGGGTTAGAGTGACCAATGAGTGGTGGGTTTAAAACATAGGGAGGCTTCCTACGTACCTTTCCTTGGAAAGGATCAAAGACTACGTAGTTCATGTGGGGGTGTGGGGATTACACTCTAGGCTGCCCAAAGTGTTGGTGAACCGACATGAAGATGGTTAGAATGACCGGGGTGGTGGGATTGATCCTCGTGAAGGCTTCCTATGTACCTTGCCTTAGTAAGGATCAAATTCCACGTAGTTCAGAATGGGGGCTTAATGCACCGACGTGAAGGGGGTCAGAGTGACCAATGGGCGGTGGGATTGGACTTCAAGGAGGATTCCTATGTACCTTGCCTTGGAAAGGATCAAATACTACATAGTTTATGTGGGGGTGTGGGTATTACACTCTAGGCTACCCGAAGTGTCGGTGAACCAACGTGAAGATGGTCGGAATGATTGGGGTGGTGGGCTTGAACCCCGTGGAGAATTCCGACGCACCTTTCCTTAGCTAGGATCAAAGTCCACATAGTTCGGAATAGAGTGGGGCTTATACTCTAGGCTGCTCGGAGAAGATTCCAAGGTCGATGCTTACTCTAAGCCCACGTGAGTCATGCTTGGTGTGAGAAACAAGAGACAACAAAGATCTGACGTTCACAATACAAAGGTGCATCCATGAAGGGTGGTAAATGGGGCTTACACCAGGAAGCTGCCCAGGTGCCGCTATGGAGTGACAATGGTGAATGTGGATTATGCAAGGAAGCTTCCCGAGTACTGCTATGGGGTGAGAATGGTGAATGCAGCTTACGCAAGGTAGCTGCCCGGGTGCCTCTATGAAACGATAATAGTGAATGGGGCTTATGCAAGGAAGCTACCTTGGTGCCACTATGGAGCGGAAATGGTGGATGGGGCTTACGCAAGGATACTGACTGGTTTCCGCTATGGAATGAAAATGTTGGATGGGGCTTACGCAAGGATGCTGCCCGGGTGCTGCTATGGAGCGACAATGGTGAATGGGGATTACGCAAGGAAGCTACTCGGGTACCGCTATAGAGTGGTAATGGTGGATGGGGTTTATGCGAGGATGCTGCCCGAGTGCCGCTATGGAGCGACAATGGTGGATGGGGCTTACGCAAGGATGCTATCCGGGTGCCGCTATGGAGCAACAATGGTGAATGAGGCTTACTCAAGGAAGCTGCTTGGGTGTTGCTATGGAGCTACAAGGGTGGATGGGGCTTACGCGAGGATGGTGCCTGGGTGCCGCTATAGAGCAGAAATGGTGGATGGGGCTTACACAAGGAAGCTTCTTGAGTGCCACTATGGAGTGATAATGGTGGATGGGGATTACTCAAGGAAGCTTCATTTAATGTATTCCTCATTTTTGTCCATGAGGGCATCTAACCCACTGGTTGGTTGAGGCCTTCACCAATGCACTAGGGGTCAAGAGGGATAACACCAAGGGGCATCCGAATCAGTCCGAACAAAGGGAGATGAAAAGTGTGAATCACATTCCTGACATTCGGAACGTAATGAGGGTGGCAAGGCGATGAAGGATAACTATTGACCCTGTTCGAAACACAGTATCCATATCGCGTTATCCTGAAATGGGGACAAGAAAATGAGGGTCGACTACTGACTATGTTTGAAACACATGACCTAACTGAAAGTGTCTTCCAAAGTATTCTGGGGCATTGGCCTAGGAAGGTAGGTGAGCCGATACGGTATGGGGCCAGGTCATTAGGGGGTCCCTTTAGACAGGGAAGCAGATGAATATACAAATTAAGGACATATAAAGCATGAAGTGGAGTGATGGAATGTTTGAACGGATTCCAACGCTCTTGAAATTACACCACTGTGATCATGGAATTAGGCATCTTATGATTAGAGCACAAGGAATCTCTTTTTTAGAGCAAGAGGCGTCCTATGTTTAGCACATATGGTGTACTACAGTTTATAGTCATGTAGAGAGGACTGTTAGAATCTTTTGATATGAGCATAAGGCATCTCTCATATAGATAAAGAGGCATCCTATGTTTTCCACATAGGGTGTACTATAATTTATAGTAATGTAGAGAGGACTATTAGGCATATGGCACCTAGAAATAGTTTGTCTTGGGACTTACGCAAGGGTGGCCCTTTCTGGTTCGCCTGACATACGAGCCATGTGATAGGGTTTGGAAGAGTTTCTTGAGGAATGGTTCAACTTGAAGTACTCAGGGAATTGATTAGGAGAATCTCAACTCACTACATGAGAAACTAACCAAGAGGAATATGTCGACTCAAGGTGTTTAATGGTGTACAGAGGAGTATCTCAAATCATGGTATTCCATAAGTGGAAGGTGGGTGCGCATAAGGGCACAATGGAAAATTCCAAAATCCCTACCTGAAAAGTTCACAGGTGTGACTCTCCAATTTTCATGAGGTTTATACCAGGATGAGGGTCACAAAGCATGGACTCATAGGGTAAAGGTATCTCGTGGACCAAAGGTCTCTCACGGAGCAAAGGTGGCTAGCAGAGAAAAGGCGGATCATGGAGCAAAGGCATCTCACGGAGTAAAGGCGTATCATGGAGCAAAGGTCTCTTGGGAGCAATGGGATATCATGGAGCATGGAATCGCAGAGTATCATTACAAAGGAAGATACTCACGGAGCATGGACTCACAAAGTAGCATCGCGAAGGAAAGAAGAGCTCTGTGAACCGGGATATCAGCCGCCCAAGGGGCGGAGTGGCCCTTTAGCGAGGGGGGTGGGAGATGGGTATTTATAGGAAAGTGGAACCATGTAGCAGAGATCACTCGGTGCGAAGACAGAGCTTACTCTATAGTGGGTTTGCGAACATTAAAGGGATTCGTGGAGCCTTCTCCCCTCCTTGCTTTGCGGCGGGTCGCGAACGTCAAATGGGTTTGCAGAGCCGTCCTGCCCCCTTGATTTGCGGTGGTTCACGAACATCAAAGGGGTTCACGGAGCCATCCTACCTCCTTGCTTTGTAGTGGGTCGTGAACATCAAATGGATTCACAGAGCCATCCTACCTCATTGCTTTGCGGCGGGGCTCCGTGATCGCGGAGGGGGCTTCACGAACCATTTTTTCAGCCCAACTTCAAATGTCCATAACTCCTAATCCGTAACTCCGTTCAGGACCTATGACCTACCAAATCGAATATTGAGAAATGGGATATGATCTTGGATTATATATGGAAGCATTTGGAAAATTTTTGGGATGTGTTTTCTAGTTTCAACAATGCACGAGGACTGTAATAGTTTAGTGTATTTAGAATCTTTGAAACAAATAATTCTATCCAAGTGAAAGATCTTCAAAATCTCCCATAAATATCTCCACCTTTTGAACTTATACATAAATCCTTTATCCATACCAAGAGGAAGGAAAACATAAGAATAGGGTGAGATCAGATGCCCAATAAGGGTAAATAATGGAAATGCATAAGCATGAATTTAAAAAAGGTGTAGATCTTGAGAAAAACATTTTAAGATCATGCCCTGAATATTATAGAACATAATAAGGAATGGATGTTTATAAGACATGAATCATAAGGAAATAAATAACATAGGCCCAAGAATCATAACATAGGAAAAGACATAGAATTTGTGGCGTGTATGTTGGTTTATAACATTGTGAACAAATATAAGTAGAAACATGTTTACTTATTAAGTTAAGGACATGAAATCAGGCCCCAACATCAATATGTGGACATGAAATCAGGTCTATTTATAAAATTGTGAACATGTATTAAGGTTCACTCATAACATTGTAAACATGTCATCAGGTTGACGCATAAACTAATGAACATGAAACCAAGTCCACGCATAACACTGTGAACATGTAATCAGGTTCAAACAATATCAAATGGATATCAAACCAGGTCCCTGCATAAAGTTGTGAACATATAATTAGGTTCACACATAACATTGTGAACATTTATTAAGGTTCATGCACAAACTTATGGACATGAAACTTGGTCCATGCATAACATTATGAACATTTAATAAGGTTTACTCATAATATTATGAACATATAATCTAGTTCACTTGTAATACTGTGAAAATGTAATCAGGTTCACGTATAAACATATGAACATTAAACCTTGTAAATTAATAACATTGTGAACATATAATCATGTTTAAGCATAAAATTTATAATCATTAGTCATCGATTGTTACCTAATTCATTGGAGGAAGTTATAGGTCCCACTTATATCATAAAAAAATCCTTCATACATGTTCCACAATATAATCAAACATTCATAATATCACGACCCAAAAAAATACACAGGTCATATAAACATAAAACCGTAACCCATGAAATAAAATGGTTATAATTAAAATTTCATCACATCATAACCTATGGAAATGAGATACATTTCATAACACTTTAATCAAAGCATAACCCATGAAAAGAAGCGGTTTTCTTAAACATGTAACCCGTGAAAGAAAAACATGCTTCATAAATACCATGACATTAAGTATGAAACTTTAATATAAAGGATATGAATAGAAAATTTAGATAATTTCCTATATGTTAACGAGTAGCATCAATAAATTCCATTTTAGATGGAAGATAATGTTGATATATCTTTCAAAAAAAATTCTTTATGAAAACACCCTTTCTTCTTTGAAAAATGATTTTTGTATTGTAAAACCTTTTGAAAATCATTTTCAATGAATATATATTTGAAAAAATATAAATTAATCTTTGAAAAAAAAAATTTAAAATCATTTTTCCATGGAAATTATCTTCAAGGATCTTTTGATTTTTTTTAAAAAACATGGTTTTTTGAATACAATAGATTTTCGACTAAGGAGAGAGACAATCATATTTTACAATATAAAACATTATCTTAAGTAAAAAAGTGTGAAAAAATGGTACCAAAACATGGGTATATATTGAAAAGATGTAGGATAATGAAAATAATTACTGTTATCAAGTTATGGATCTCAATATTTCTTCAAAGGTAGCATAAACATAAACAATCTTAAAAAGTTATGAGATTGTCTGAATTAACTCTTATAACTTGGTAACATGGGACCATAATCTCTAAAAAATGAAATAAAATTAATATTATAATATCTTGAAAATATTTAGATTCATTATAGGTAAAATTTAGGTATATAAACCTCAAAAAATGATTCTTGGTGTATAAAGAAACATGAGTCTCAGAGAAGTAAAATTGAGACAGAAATATTTTACCGATTTCGTAACATTTAAAACACAAGCCCCATGCAAGAAGTATCATAAAATGGACATGTTAAAACTCATAAATTTAAGTATAATTATCATAGAATATAATTATGGGAAGTATATACACAAAAAAAAGAAATATTAGTGAACATAACAAGTATATAACATAAATTAAAAGTGAGATGAAATCCCCTTACCTTGCATCTTCAATTTCATCGTAATCATTCAAAACACCTGTATAATAAAAATAAATTTTTTATAAATATTTTTCTGAAAAACATTATTATATATAATAACAAATATTTTTTGACTATGACCTTATATTACCCTCTTGTTAACGATCCTATGTTAAGGTTTCAATTCAGGTAATATTTACTTTGTTCTTTGCAAGTGTCTTAATTTGTTATATCATTTGATATTATACTTATATCACTATTAAATAATGTAAATAATGATATAAATATAATTTATATCCATTATATTTATATTATAATAATTTATATCATAAATAACTAAGAAATGTAATACCCCATTCTTGGAGACGGTAATCCGTACAAACGCTTGGACGTCGTTTCCATTGTTATTGGTGTACTGAAAGAATGTATGCCCATGAAATATATATATATATATAGTTATTAAATTAACATGAAAAATCACATATATCATATAATTTTATTAAACACATCGTTAATACATTCAATGTGGTGTGTGAACGAATCACATCGCTTTGAGGGGGCGGTAGTCCGCGCTTCCTCAAACGAGATTATTGTATTAACACTAAATGAAAAGTAAAAAGTTATGTGTTTTAAAAATGAAAAAATAAAAATAAAAATATAATAAATATTTTATATAAAATATATAAATAGATTTTCCATCATAATGGCCACCATGATTGGTGGTAAAGGATAGGTGAACAATCATCGTTTCGTGAGGTAGTAGTTCACTGTACATAGAAACAATATGTTCAATATCCATTAGATGGAGGTGTGTATAAGTTTAGGTAAAAATATTTTCATAAAAACATTTTAATATATATAGTATACTATTTTTTCTCACACAATAATTAAATAAATAGAGTGGAGGTAGTGAATATGGAAAATAAAGGAATGAAGCTTGAGAGAAGACATTACCTCTAAATAGGGTAAACCCTTTGGGTTTGTGCCAAAAGGATTCCTTGAGTGGATTTATGACCAAAAGAAGGATTAAATGTATAATATAAGATTTTTTGGAAGGGTATTTGGTAGGTATTGTCTTAAATGAAGAGGTTTTAGAGGTGCAATGAATGGGTAGAGGTGGTGGCCTTTTATAGGGAAGTAAAAAGGGGTCACTTGGAATTTTTAGAATCAAGTTAGGTGTGCACATGTTATAACCTAAAAAAAGGAATAAAAACCCAAAATAAATAAATAATTAAATGTTTATGGATTAAATTTCGATGTAAAATTGGTTTTGGACATGTTTCTATGTTGTTTGGGCCCTTAATTTTAACGTCTAATATCTAATTAAGCTTAATTTGGCCTTAACTACTATGATTAATTTTAATCACTTTTATTAATCATTTTGGTCAAAAATTAACTTTATCTCATTACAATATAAATATTAGACTTAATACAATTTCTTATGTAGGGTTTGTAAAATTAAATTCAAATAAGGGAAAAAATTAATATTAGTGTTAATCATGAAGACGGGACGGAATAACGGGGTTTTAAAGTGGGAAAAAGTTCCAAAGTTTGTTAAGATCTTATATTTAGTTTTAAATTGAAATTGATTATACTGAATTAAATTTTATTAATATATGTAATATTTATCTAATGATACCTTAAAAAAATTTATATTATCAGTTATAATAAATAATTTATTAGACAGAAATGCATTTTTTTTAACTAAAAGTAGTATTTTTTTCACTATTCTTCAAAAAACGACGTTTCTATGAAAAATCCCCAAAATTCACCCTAGGATATTTTTGACATTATGCATTCAAAAATGGAGTTTATTTTATCAAATTAAATTTATTAATGTTTATAAAATTAAGTTTAATATTAAAATAGGGTTATTAAAGAAAACAATATTTCTAACATAAAAAGATTTTACCAAAAATATTATCTTTCATTATAAATATGTTTTATTTATATAAATTGATTATAAAAAATATTTGAAAAGTTATTATTAATATTTCTATACATAATTTTAATGGTTATCTTATAATTATCTCATATAAATAATTATATATATAAATATGTTACATAGAAACTCAGTGTTGTGTGCATTGTATGCCAAGTCGGTGTTGCGTGTAATGTAATCCAAGTAGTACGCTAATCTGGTGTTGCATGTAACATACTAAAAGTTAGTGTTTCATGTAATTCAAGCTAATTTAGTATTTCATGTAATTCTAGCCAAGTCGGTATTGCGTGTAGCGCAAGCTAGGTTGGTATTTTGTATAAAAGGAATGTTTGACTTAGTGTTTTAATATATATATATATATATATATATATATTTAAATTACTATTTATAGTGTCACATGAAATGAAAAATATCAAAAATATATATTAATACATTTTTTCACAAAATCATGGGGTGTTAATATATATATATCTATATATATATAATTTATAGTAAATCTATAACATCAATGGTTTTCGTCGTTGATGAAAATTCTCTTAAAATATTACATAGAATATTTCTTGAGGAAGTTTTATTTTTCTATAATGAATTCTACCCTAGAATCCAAGAGTTGGTGTCTGTAATACCCCGATCCCAATTACCAAGATTTAGTGCATTATTTTAATAAATTGGCATGATTACAAGGAATCAAGTCCTAAAGGACCGATCAGTTTAGTAGTCTTGGAAAATAGATTACATAAATGAAAGTTACACTACACATTCAATCATAAAACATAACATAAAAAAATAATTTTAGAATGCCATTATTCCCCTAGCTTAACCCTCCATATCAATCATAATACACTTTTTGGAATCTTGGGAAAATAAAACATAAGAAAGGGGTGAGCTCAGATGCTCAGTAAGGGTAAATAATTTAGCGGAATCTATAAACTTTTAAGGAATGATTTGTAATAAAACAAAATCCTTTTAAAGATAAACTTGATCAGAATATGGAAAAAATAAATAAAAAATTACCATATAAACATGCAAATGGATATCTTAATAGTCGAATAATCACATGTAATAAATAATTTCATAATGTAGGAATGCATAATACCGGACATCATAATTAAATAGTCAAGGCCTCATACGAAGACTACAAATAAATTTTTTTTCCAAGCATTGTGCCAAGAAAATAATTTGTCTCGTGAGAAATACGGATGCATCAAGGGGATATAGCAGGCCTTGCCTGTCACTTACTAAGTCCAATGCATTCCTAATATGAAAATGGAAAAACATAATATAACATTCATATTAAACCTAGCATATGTAATGTTAATAATTTAACCATAAAACATGAATGGTATAAAAATAGAACAAAAATATTCAAACATATCATAAGTAATTAAATACAATATATAAAATTTTATTATAATAAATAAACCTCAATCATGAATAATATCCAGTAAAGGATGCGGACATAGTTGAAAATGATCAGTAAAACTCTTTTAAAGAAGTATACCTTTTTGATGAAATCATTTAAAGTCTCACAATTTTGAAAGGAATAAAATTTAAATAAATTTTTGAATCAAAGTGTCCTGTATAACTTTCAAACTTTTTAATAGAATTAAAATTTTAAAACATTCATGTCCATATAAGTAAATCCTTAAAACCATTTTAAAAACATGGACATTACGGAGAATGATTTAGAAGAATAAATATTTAAACCATTTAAAATTATTTTTTATTTAATGAGTACCTTAAAAAAATCCTTTTGAAAACTCTTTTATGAAACATGTACATGTAGAATAAATATTTCCCAGTAAAAATTAGCACATAAACAATCTAAGATAATAATGAGATTGAGGAATTAACCCTTACCTTGTACTTTCCTTTAGTCAAGGGTACGCTTAACCTTTTATATAATGAAAATATAATGTTATTAAATTATACCAGAACCATATTAATATTTATTATATCATATATGATTCATTTATGACTTTATACTACCCATTTAATAATAATTTCCATGTTACTATAACATTTTGGGTAATAATATCTTTCTTTATCGTATGTGTTTTAACTTTCTATTCTTGATCGTATCACTTAGATAATAATTTATATAATTAAAGAATAGAAAAAAGATATATATATCATATATATTTAGAATATATATATTCATAATAGATATATATTTGAAATGGAAACACTGTTTTTGGAGATGGTAGTCCGTACGTACGCATGAACATTGTTTCTGTTTTTTTATCGTGGAGTATGGTAGTAAGAAAACAACATATATTTATCTAAATAAATATATATTATTCATGTAGAAATATTATTTAATATATAAAATACTTAATAAATAAATATATTTTTATAAAATTTCTTTAATGGTGATCATTGAAGATGAATCTCATCGCGTCGTGGAGATGGTAAGCCGTACGTATGCATGAGGGAAAATATTATTATATAGATAGTAAAATAGTGTTTAATTAGATGTTATATTATATATAAAGAATAATTACCATGTTATATTCATTATTTAAAGGAATTATAGTCATTATTATACCCATCCAAATAATGTAGTATGGAATAACAAACTACAACACGACGTAGAGACGGTAACCCGCACGTACGCATGTATGGTGAATTTATCATTCATAGGACGGAAAGAATAATGAATATTGTTTTAACACAATTATAATAACATCTAAGTATGTATAAGTAAATTTATTTATTATTTTAGTATAGAAATAACAAATAAAGTGGAAGTGTAAGAAGAAGAAAAGAACTTTGAAAGAGGTGATGAAATAATTATCTCTTCTTCAGGAGCTTCCTTTTGATTTGAACAAAAGGGCTCTTTAGGTTGAATTTATGATCCATTTAAGGACTATATGAAGAATTTAGAGTAGTTGGGAAGATATTTTAATTGGGTTTGGATGAGACAAATGACTTTGGAGGTTTGAATATGAGAGAAGGGGATGTACCCTTTTATAAGGGAGGTGAGGGGCACTTTAGGAAGAGTTTGAAATATTATTTTATTATAAAATAACATTCGGTTTATAATAGCTAAAAATGAATTTATATAAAGGATAAGGTGGGTATGGTTTTAAAACCTCTCAAAAAATAGGTTTCAGACATGTTTATGTCACCATATTAACCTTATCTTTTAGATTTTACTCTTAGTTAAATAGTTCAACTTTTACCATATCTTCTTGTATTATTATAATACATGGTTAATAAACTTACTATAAAATGACAATAGAACCGCAAGTGGTTAATTAATGAAATATATATCATTATATAAGTCCTTTGTCCAAACCTTATATTTTTAAGACTATCATATAATGTAATAAAATAGAATTTTTTTAAAAACTCATTTATGTCAATTTTTACACAATTTAGTATTTGGTTTTTGTGAAAGTAATAATTATATGATTTCATAAAAAAAAATCCTTGAATAATCCATAAAATTTCATATTAACCTATAAAATTTCCTTATGGCATAAAAAGTTTCAATTTTTATTTATTTTAATATTTATAACATCAATTATTTTATTCTTTCATTAATAAGGTAGTTACTGCATCATCATTGTGTTGTAAATAAATTTAATTATTTAATGTATAAAAATTATAAATAAAAAAACATGATTTAGAAAATATTTTTATCTTTATAATTAATATTTATAGTCAAATTTATATTATGTATAACCCTATATTAAAAATATTTTAGTTATTAGAATTTGAATTTAACTCTTTTAACTCTACTAAAATAATATATAATAAATGTCATAATCTAATCCAATCGATCAAAAAGGATCATATTTTTTTACTAAGGTTGATTTTGGTCTAAATAAACTTATCTAATTGAATTAGGACATGTGTTAGGGTAATTATAATATCATTTTTACCATTAATTACTCTATTTACTTTTAACCGTGGTAAATAAAATTCAAAAGTTACTATTCAAAAAATTTATTTTTATCCTATTTAACCAAATTTTACTTAATTTTGTCAAAAATTTATGTAGGATTTTATAAATTCAATTCTCATTAGTGGTAAAATTACATTTTATGAAAATTTGCAAATGTTCTTAGAAGGTGGGTAAGAGACATTAAAAAGGTTCAATAAAATTTTTATTTCTAATCATATTATAAAATGACTCCAATGAATTCTATTAGAATAATATATGTTATATGTATCTATTTTTACTTTAAGATAATTTTTTATTAAAATTAATTATTTAAATGAAAAATTTGGGTTTTATCTACAACGTAGTGTTTTTCACTATTCATCAAAAATTGAATGTTTTTAGAAAAATACCCACAATTAACACAAAGATAATTTTGATATTAAAAATCCAAAAATTATGTCAATTTTAGTAATTTAAAAACATATAATTTTCATTAATTAAATTATAATTAATTTCCATTCTCAAAACCAAAATGTGGGTTTTTAAGAAGTAAAAACTTACAGAAGATTGACAAGTGTTTATATAAAACATAAATGTGAAATTACGTCCAATGACATAAATTATATTAAATTATAAAACTAAAATATAATGATAATTTAAAACCACTCAAATTTATAATTTAACACTATAAGGTATTTCGATTAAAAAATTTTTTAATTAAAATTTAGTAATTTTTACTATTCATTAAAATATAAAAGTTATCAGAAAGGTGCCAAAAATTTATCCAAACTAAATTTTTAGGTCACAATTATAAAGAAGAATTTAATTTCATTAAATTGAACATATAAAATTGTCAAATATTGGATTTAAAAATGGATTACTATTAAAAGGTAGAAAAAAAATGCAATTTTGAAAAATATTTCTTTTATCCAAAAAACTGAATTTTTCCTTATATTATGTCTAAGAAACAAAAAATATGAATTTTAAAATTATATAGGATATTCATAAAATAAAAAATGTGGTTAATACTATTTATAACCACCTGTTAAACTAATAGTTTGTTAGGTTGTGATGCACTTGAACTCGGTGTTGCGTGTAGCGGAAGCTATTGAATTATTTTAAAGAGATAATGTACTATGAAATATTTGGGTGTTACATTATACTCTCCTTAAATAATTTGAATCCCCATAATTTTAAATTTTTCTCTAAAAATAAAATGTTGAAAATAGAAAATACATTTGTGTTAAACCCACATCAAAAATAGGGTTAATAAAATTTAGTTTTAATAAGAGGGAAAGGGAATTGAAAAATTCACCACCAAATTAGGATTTTTAATTAGAGAAAATTGGTGGAAATTAGAGACACATAATTGGGGGGAAAATTTAAATATTTATAGGAAGTGATTTATGTCATCAATCACAAACAATTGAACAATAGATATAAAATTGAGGACCTCAAATCCATCAATCTATGATGATTTAGTGTATCATCTGTTCAACAAAAAATGTTGTATTAAGATCACACATTTTTAGATAATTTATTTTTTTTGAAGATGAGGGATTAATTTACTGTCAAGATAAGAATTAAAGAAAACATACTTTATTTCATTACCTATCATTATCATATTCTCATCATTTGGTAGTGCATCGATCTATTTTCACTTCATACCTTACACTGGGAAATGATTGTTCAAAAATTATTTTTTATGCCATAAGAACATTTGATAAATTATAAGGTCCAAAAGTATTCCCGTAATCCTCTAAATTTTTACTAAAAACCAAATTTTTAGGTCAAAGTATTCAATAAATCATACTTTAACCTTAAAAAAATATCAAGTGCTCAACTTACTCAATTCCAACCTTTATACTTATCCAAAATACCTGTGTCCAAACTCATAGTCTGAAAATTTATAAGTAAGGTCAACATAAAATAATTAAGATATCTTTTATCACATAACAACATGTCAATACATTAATAATATATTCTATTAAAACATGGTAACAACCTGAATTACCATAAAACCTTATTTGAATAGGTATGTTCTTTCTTATTCTTTCTTTACAATATAAAATACTGGATATACTCCTTAAATCCAAAAATGTTGTAATCTCCAACAATTATGGAATAAAAAAACCATTAATTAGTTTCAAGGTAGTAAAAAATATCCAATATAATTTATCAAAATCAGTCATATCTTATTCCAAAATCACTACCTCAGTATCAGAACCACATTAAGGTTTATCTTTCCATCAACTATGTATTTTCCAAAAAGATTAAATTTATATTGAATCAATTTTATTAGAACCATATACTCTCAAATCCTTAATAAAATAGTACTATAGTACAATACTTATTTATTTCTATAATTCATATAACTAGTACATCGTTGATACAACACTCAAATGGCATAATTATTTAATAAAAACAAAAAAAAACTAGTAATTAATCTTCAATTTCAGTAGTATCATAACTTTATTATTATCCAATAACATAATTTTGGGCATACTCTGATGATTTGGACATTGATTCACTTAGTGTCCCAACTCCTTGTAGATGAAGCATTGTACATTTGAAACCTTTTTCTTACCCTTTAAATCACAAATGTGCTGTCCTTTTTCTCCACACTTATAACATACTCCCATTCCATTTAAGAATTTACTAAGGTGATTCTTTCCAATATTATCACATGTGGGAAAATCCTCATTTCCTTTCTTTTCTTTATCCATATTTTTTCCATCCTGTTCTTTTCTTGCTTCCCTTAAAAGCAATAGAACTCAAAGAATTCTTTAATTAGCTTATTAACACATGATAATATTTATACATATGATGTAGATATGTGGGATACTATTTAACTTCTAAATGTTGGCTTAAGAAAACGAAAGATATGATCCTTTTTAATATTTGGATCATGCGTATTGGTGGAGTTCATATTCCTTATATTAGGTTCCAATTCTAAATGATGACATACACTAGGTTAGATCACAACATAATGTATAATCCAAAAAATATAAAAATTATCGACATTAATTGAATATTTACAAACATATAGTATCATAATAATCACATTGGTTTCTTTGCTGAAATATTTACTCATAAATCCTTCATAATGGTTTGTAATGAAAATGTAAATAATCCTAAGCATATCCCCCAGGATTGATAAACTAGGTGAGCAGTAAGGCCAGTTGTCATGTAATAGGATACCCCGGGTTAGGCCCGAAACTCCTTGTCAGAGTTTTCACTCCTAGGTACATTTATGCCGGAACCACATCCACTTGTAGTATCCTGACAGATATGTATTTCTTAGAAAACCCACAAAATATCTACATTACTAAATTTTTTGGATGTTATTCTATAATAATCCTCAAAGTCTATCTTAGGGTAATGTTTCCTAATCATAGTATATCTAAATTTAATTTCCAAGGTTATTTCTAAACTTCCTTTGATACTAACTATAGTACTCCGACCCCAGTTACCCAGAGTCGGTGAATTATTTTAATACATTGTCAGGATTACAAGGAATCAAATCCAGAAGGACTGATCAATTTATCAGTCTAGGAAAATATATTACGTACATGAAAACTACATTACACATTCAAACATAAAAGAAAATAAAAAAAAATCCTTTGATAATGCCATTATTCCCCTAACTTAACCCTATACATCAATCATAATACACTTCATGGAATCTTGGAAAAACAAAACATAAGAAAGGGGTGAGCTCAGATGCTCAGTAAGGGTAACTAATTTAGAAAAATCTATAAACTTTTAAGGTAAGATGCGTAATAAAAAAAAATACTTTTAAACATAAACCTGAACATAATATGGAAAAAATAAATCAAACATTACCTTATAAACAAGAACATGGATATTATAATAGTCAAATAATTCCATGTAATAACTAATTTCATAACAAGGAAATTCATAATTCTAGACATCATAACCACATAGTCAATGCCTCATGCCAAGACTACAAATAAAATTTTTATCAAGGCCTTGTACCAAGAAACTAATTTGTCTCATAAGACCTACCGATACATCAAGGGGCTATAGAGGGCCCCACCCGTCACTTACTATGTCTAATTCATTCCACATATGAAAAGTCTAAAACATAACATAAGTATTCGTATTAAAAATAACATACGAAATGTTAATAATTTAACCGTAAAACATGAATGGTATAAAAACTAAACATCCATAGTAAAACATATCATAACTCATTCAATAAAATATATAACATTTTATTATAATAAATAAACCTCAATCATTAATAATTTCCAGTAAAGGATATTGACATAATTTAAAATGATCAATAAAACTCTTTGAGAGAAAAATCCATTTTTCATGAAATAATTTAAAAGTCACACAGTTTATAAAGGAAGAATTTAAAATTCATTTTTGAATCAAAGTGTCCCATAAAACTTTGAAACTTTTTAAAGGAATTAATATTTAAAAAAATTCCAGTCTTTATAAACAAATCCTTAAAACCATTTTGAAAATATGGACATTAATGAAAATGATTTAGAAGAATAAATATTTAAAACATTTAAAATAATGTTTTAGTTAAAGATTCCCTTAAAAATAATCATTTTTAAAACTATTTTATGAAACATGGAAATGGATAATAAATATGCCCCAGTAAAAACTTACACATAAACAATATCTGATTATAATGAGATTGAGGAATTAACCCTTACCCTGTACTTTCCTTTAGTTGAGGGTACGTTTAACCTCATGTATAATAACCATAGTATGTTATTAAATTATACCAGAACCATATTATTATTTATGGAATCATATTTGATTCATTTATTAATTTATACTACCCGTTTGATCAGAATTTCTATGTTAAAATAACATTTCAGATAATAATATCTTTCTTTATCATACGTGTTTTAAATTTTTATTCTAGATCGTATCACTTATATTGTGATATACATACTTTCATAACATAAAACATGATTTATATATCATATATATTAATAATATAAATATTTAAAATAGGTATATATATGAAATAGAAACACCGTTCACAGATACGGTAGTCCGTACGTACGCATGAACGTTTCTGTTTTCTTATCGTATAATATGGAAGTAAGATAACGACATATATTTATCTACATAAATATATATTATTCTAGTAGAAATATTATTTTATATATCTCAAACTTAAACAATATATATATTTTTATAAAAATACTTGAATGGTGATCGTGGAAGATGAATCTCATCGCGTCGTGGAGACGGTAAGCCGTACGTACATACAAGAGAAAATATTTTTCTATCAATGGTAAAATGATGTTTAATGTGATGTTATATTATATATATAGAATAATTACCATTTTATATTTATTATTTAAAAAGATTATACTCATTATAATAACTATCCAAATAATGTAGTTTTGAATAACAAACTACACCACGAGGTGGAGACGACAAGCCGTACACACGCATGTATAGTGAATTTGTCATTAATAGGATGGATAGAATAATGATTACGGTTTTAGAATATTTATAATAAATTTTTATTATGTATAAGGTACTAGATTTATTATTTTATTATGGAAATATCCAAGAAAGAGGAAGTGGAATAAGAATAAAATAACTTTGAAAGAGGTGATGAAATAATTACCTCTTCTTCGGGTGCTTCTTTATGATTTGAAGAAAAGGTCTCTTTAAGTAGGTTTTCTGATACAAGTAAGGCCTCTGGGATAAATTTAGGGTAGTTGGGAGGAGATTGGAATAGGGTTTTGTTGAGCCAAATGGATTTGGTGATGTGAATTTGAGAGAAGGTGAAGCAACCTTTTATAAGGGAGATGAGGGGCACTTTAGGAGGAGTTTGAAATATTATTTTATTATAATTTTTTTTGGTTTATAATAGTTCCAAATGGATTTATTTCGAGGATTAAGTGGGGATGGGTAGAAAACCTTTCAACCAATAGGTTTTATATATGTTTATGTCTCCATATTAACCTTATCTTTTAGATTTCAATCTTAGTTAAATAGTTTTACTTTTACCATGTCTTCTTGTATTATTATAATAAATGGTTAACAAACTTACTATAAAATTATAAGATAACCTCAAGTGGTTCATTAATGACATATATATCATTATATAAGTCCTTTTTCCAATACTTAGATTTTCAAGACTATTATATAATTTAATAAAATTGTATTTGTTTTAAAAACTCATTTATGTCAATTTTGACACTATTTATTATTTGTTTTTTGTGAAAGTCATAAAAATTGGATTTATTAAAATAAAATATATTAAATAAACCCTAATATGTCATATTAACCAATAAAATTTGTTGTTGGTATAAAAATGTTTAATTTACATTTATTTGAATATTTATAACATCAATTATTTTAGTCCTTCATTAATATGGAAGTTACTACATCATTATTGTACCATAAATAAATTTAATAACTTAATGTATAAAAATTATAAATAAAATACCATGATGTATAAAATCATTTCATACTTCTAATAAATATTTATAGTCAAATTTATCTTATGTATAACCCTATATTAAAAATGTTTTAGTTATTAAAATTTCAATTCAACAATTTTAACTCTTCTTTAAATAAAATATAATAAATGTCATAATCTAATCCAAGTGGATCAAAAAGGATCATTTTTTTGTCATAATGTTTATTTTGGTTGAAATAAATTTATCCAATTGAATTATTACATTTGTTAAGGTAATTATAATATCATTTTTACCTTTAATTACCCTATTTACTTTTAACTGCAGTAAACAAAATTCAATAGTTACTATTCAAAAAAAATTATATTCATCCTATTAAACAAAATTTTACCTACTGATGTCATATGTTTATTTCATATTTTTTAAATTCAATTCATATAAGTGGTAAAATTATGTTTTATGCAAATTTGCAAATGTGCCTAGAAGGTGGGTAAAAGACGGTAAAAAAATTCAATAAAATTTTATATGTCTAATCTTATTATAAAAGGAATCTAATGAATTAAATTGGAATAATATATTTATTATGTATCTATTTTTAATTTAAGATAATTTTTTAATTAAAAATAATTATTCAAATGAAAAAGTTGGTTTTTATCTACAACGTAGTGTTTTTCACTATTCATCAAAAAATAATTTTTTTTAGAAAAATACAAAAAAATACACCCAAAGATAATTTTGATATTCCAAATTCAAAAATTATGTCAATTTTACTAAATTTAAAACAAAATTTTTTTATTAATTAAATTAAAATTAATTCCCATTGTCAAAAACAGAAAGTGAGTTTTTAAGAAGTAAAAACTATCAAAAGACTGACATGTGTTTATATACAATTTAAATGTGAAATTACATCAAATGACAAAAATTATATTAAATGTTAAAAATATAATTTAATTATATTTTAATACCAATCAAATGTATAATTTAACACTATAAATTATTTTTATTGAATAAGTAGTTTTTAATTAAAATATAGTATTTTTTACCATTCAGCGAAATCTAAAAGTTATCAGAAAAGTACCAAAAATTTTTCCAAACTAAATTTTTATGTCCCTATTATAAATAAGAATTTAATTTCATTAAATTGAATAAATAAGAGTATCAAATATTGTATTAAAAAAGGGCTTCCATTAAAAGGTGGAAAACTGCATTTTTGAAAAATACTTCTTTTATTTGAAAAATTGAAATTTTCATTATATTATGTATAATAAGAACAATATATGAATGTTAAATTTTATTAGATATTTATAAAATTAAAAATGTGGTTAATACTATTCATAACCACTTTTTAAAGGGCTAGTTTAGTAGGTCATGATACGCTTGAACTCTGTGTTGCATGAATCACAAACTATTGAATTAATTTAAAGAGATAACATACAATGAAATCTTGGGGTGTTACAGTGTCTAAATTAATAAATTGAAATAATATACAAGTAATAACAAACCAAAAGTTCATATAGTTTAATAGTCATGGTAAACTATATATATATATCTGATTACCGTATTACATTTTAACACACAATTTAAAAACATAATTGTTTTTCAATAATATCATTATTACCTATAGAATACCATTGAATATAATTCATAGTAAACTTCCTAGATTCTTGGGAAATGAAAAAAATAATAGTGAGATCAAATGCCTAGTATGAGTTACGTAAAGTGGAAGCTATCATGGGTAAATGAATAATAATCAATAATGCACAATCATTACAGAAAGGTAAATATATTAACAAAAATTCCATTTAAATAACTTAAATATCATGTATAGATAATGAATCATCAATATGGCAAGGTAAACAACTTACCACACATTCTATTTGAATATCTTTACTATCATGAATAGATAAGACATAATCAATATAGCAAGGTAAATAACTGAAAAAACATTCCATATAATCAATAAAATGAGAATGAAAAATGTATATAGTGAAAATATCATTATAAAAATATCATGGATAATAATAACTAAATTCTCAATAAAGAAAATACTTTATTATTGGATTTCATGATCTCAGTAATCCTGAAACCAGTACTATTAATAACTTTCACAAGATAGTTTAAAAATGAAAGATATGTGTACACCATGAATGCATTTAACAAAGGCCACCCCAACTGATTCATCTCACGAGACAACCGATGAATCAAGGTGATATCTATAACTATCCCCCACCCATATCTGTTGGTACAAACAATTCCTCATATATCGAACAATCAATTTAATCATGAACAATATGCCTTATCCAGAAATTCCTATATCAAGTAAAGAATAATGATTAACAATAACTTCCCTAGTGAATTATATAAATTTCAAAGTAAAATACCATATGTAGAAATTATATATGTTTTATTTAAAAATTATATTCACGGTAAATAATATGTATTTTTAAGGAAAAATGTAATTTATAATGATGATAAGACAGTGAATATTTTCAAGGAAATATAATGATTACAAAAATTAATCATGAAAGATAATGTCAATACTTTCCATTATAAAACAAATCATAAACCATCCAGATAAATAATAATTATAGGAGATAATGCATTATAAGTACAATAAAAGATTTTTGTTGTTGATGAATAGAAACCCAATATAAATGTCATTAAAAAAAATCTTGAGGAAAATATCCTTTTTAAATTAAACACCATTTCAAAATTAAAAGTTCACAAAATATTTTGAAAATAATTTTCATTGAAAATAAACTTTGAAATATATAAATTGAGTGGTCATGATAATGGGAAATTCCGTATATTCCATACACAATAAGACAATCATATTTATTTTTTTACATTATCGATAAAATCTAAATGATATTTTTTTTGTAAATGAAATGAATAATAATATCCTAATATTTTGTAAAATTTAAATGGTTAAAAATTATTTAATAATTAATTTTAAAAAGTTTGAAAACAATCTTGAAGGAATCTTTAGAAAACATGGATTTTGATGAAAAAATATTTCTGATCGAAGAGAGAAATGAAGACATATTTTCATAAAAACCTTTTCTCAATCGTTTTAAGTACCAAAAAGAATATTATGATATTATTACTTGAAAACATCATGAATAAAAATAGGATAATAAAATTAAATGGTTTTCTTAAATAATAATCACATAAATTTTTTATATGGAAATTCTAGTATAAATAATATCGATTAAAAATAGATATGTGAAATAAACCCTTATAAAGATCATAAAATTGGAGTGAGAATAAAAAAATGACTAGATTATGTGTATAAAATTTAAATACACATAAAAAATGTTTAAATACAATATAATTTGGTCAAAAGTATTTACACACATAATCTTATAATTTCAAATTCAATGAAGGAGTAATATAACCCAATGAAATGAAATAGAGTTATGAAATTATTTACCACTTGGCAATTTTCAATTTAAATCCCCTTAGATAAACTAATTAAAATTTAAACTTAAAATACCATTAAATATTATTTATTCATTATATTACATGGAAAATGGCGTCATATAAACCATAGAAAATAAATTAGGTGTACAACATTATAATATGCCTCGATAAAGAGAAAATGAGATGAAGGCTCTTACCTCACACTTCCTTTTGGTTGAACATGAATTAACCAATTTTATAATTATTTGAAGAATTCTATTACTTTATAAAACAACCACATTAATATTTATAATATCATATATTTTTCCCTTATTACATTTTACCACCCGTTTGTTAATAAATTTTTCTTATTTTTATTGTTTCGGGTGTTAACTACCTTGTTTTAGGATGTTTGTTTTTATGAAATTTATCATTCATGTCTAAAGGATATAGATAAATCATATAAAGAATTTTATTAATGTTATAAATATTTTTTTATTAGATATAATTTTATAATGTTTATAAAAATTATGACATGGAGAATGCAATACATCACTTCATGGTGACAATAAGACATATATATGCACGAGCGACGTTATTATTTACTTAACAGGTGAAAGGGTAATGACTTAAGTGATATATTAATTTTAAAAAATAAATATCATGTCATATATATGACATATAATCACGAAATATATATTTATGATATTTCATTTAATGCATAATTGAAAATCAAATCACATTGCTTTGCGAGGCGGTCATCCACAATGCAAACGAGAGACATTATCATAATTTAAATGACACGAAAATTAAGATTTTATATGTGATACTATAATTATATATTTATAATAATATAATTAATATTATATATATACATTAAACACATCATTATAAACTATCTTTATATGTGTTTATGGAAAGTGAGTTCCATTGGTTCGTGAGGCGGCAGTCCGCCGTGCAAATGATTGATGATTTCATTTCCCATTTTATGGAGGATTAAATGGATAATGGTTATTACATTAACATAATAGTATCTCAGTATATAGAATAAAATGTTGTTATTTTATTATCATGATTGAATAATATTTTATGGATGTGTAAGTGTAAATAAAATAAAAACGATTGATTAATAATGTGACCTCTTCTTCGGACATCCTTTTTAGGTTTAGACACAAATAATTAAATGGATATATTTATGATCATAAAAAAGAATCTATGATGTTGGTATGGGATTAGGTATATTATTTTCCTAGTCCTTATCCAAAATAAATGGTTTTGAAAGTATGAAGTGGGGATGAGAGTGGGTGGTCTTTTATAAGTGGGGGAGGGGACACACATTGAATTTTTGAAAAGAATCAATTACAATAATATTTTTATCTTGAAAAAAGACTAAAAAATAGTCCATTCATGGACATTATAGGTAATAAGGCTATAATATATAAATAATATTAGCGTTCCACAAGTTGGTAGGTCATTTTAACCCATATCTATTTAGTCTACCCCTAGTAAGGAAGTTTTTACCTTATCTTCTTTAATTTATTTTTACCGATTCTTATATTCATAAAAAACAAAAAATAAGTTGAAATTGTTAGATAATATTAATTATTATTATTCAAAATATGAATCCCCATTTTTCTAAATTTAATTCAAATAATTTTCATAATCCTATATAATATAATACCTATGAATATATTGATAATGTTGTTTTACAAAAAGAATATTCTCATAAGTATAGAAGGTTTTAATAACAAAATTGATTATGAAATTGAAAAGAATTAAATAAATAAGTTAAATATTAATAAAATTAAAACTATTTTATATTAAAACCAATTTTAAATATAATTTATCCTTGTAAAATGTTTAAATGAAAATTCTATTTTCAATAAAAATAAGTATTCTTCTCTATTTAACAAAAAATGAAACTTTTTAGGAAAATATAAAAAACAACCTGAAGATAATTTTTATATTTTTATTTCCAAATTAATTTTCAATTTATTATTTTTTTGTTAAATTTTTTTCAATAATTAATTTTAAATTATGTGCACAAAGTGTGACTAAACCACCTTTTATAAAAAATATAGTATTTAAAAATACATTTATTTTTATTTCAAATGATTATTATTTTTATTTATAATCATTATATAAGAAATGAACATGTGAAAATTATATTTTTATATATTATTTTGTCATATTCATACCCGCCAACATAATAGCTAGGTCATAAGGGTTATGTTTCAAATAAAAATATTTTAATTGAGTATTGTGTTCAGTTGAAAATCGATGTTGTATACATCGAGAAATATCAAAGAGAAAGAATTTATTTAGAAAGAAATATACTTTAATGTCTCAGGATATTACATTGTTTTATAAGCTCGACATTAAATGTTTCATACACTATCAAATCTAATTTTATTCATTTAAAAATATTGTGGTATTACATTCTACCCCCTTAAATAAATTGCATCCTAAAAAATTAATCTTGATCTTGGTAATCAAGGGTATGAAATTTGAAAAAAACTATATTTCAAACCCACATAATAAAAGGGATAATTTAAAATGCTCTTAATAATAGAGAAAGGTAAGTTAAATGACATCTGAAAAAAATACTAGGTTTTCAAATAACAGAACATTGGTGTAAAGTGATGATATGAACATGGAAGAAAATAATAAATAAATATAGAGAGTAATAGAGATCATTGATCATAAAAAAGTGAATGATCAATGGAAAGTTAAAGACCATAGAACCATAAAACTATGATGATTTCAAACACCTTTTCATTCATTAGATATGTATATAATAGGGTAACATTTTTATTTCAAGATATATTTTCCCGAAGATCAATGATTCCTTTACCATATTGACTATGAACATAAGAAAATATACATGATATCATTATATTTCATAATTTTTTTTTTCATATTTTGGTTGTTCTTAAATATATTTCTAAATCATCTTTTACTATAGGAAATGATTATCCAAGAATGATTTTTTAATGCATGAAACACTAAAATTAGATTTTAACGGATTATAAAATCTATATAATATTTACAAATCCTTCTGTCTATTTATAAATATTTTCCAAAACTGTTGTGGTTAGGACCAGTTATCTAATATAATGAATTATTATCTAAACCCAAATAGTAACACCACTATTTCAACATTAATATTTATCTATCAAATCATTCAATTAAAAAATGATATATTAACCAGATCATCACATTGGCTATTAATAGGCACTAAACCCTCATCGTCTTTTAATTGTGGGTTTAATCCCCTTGCCTTTCTAGATGTTATGGGATGTCACCTCAAATGTGGGTTATCCTTTTTTTAACACCATATTAATATATTTTTTAAAACGTTCCCAAATTTTAATGACCCAAAATTACAAAAACAACAAAGATAAGATAAGCCTTAAAAGTTACTAATACCTTTAAACATATTCCCATAAAAATAAGAGAATTATTCATTAAATAATTTTTTTAATAAAACATATACTAAAACAATGGTTTTTATTTCCATAAATTTTTTCAAAAAACATAGATACTCTTAGTAGAATCCCATAACATACAACCTAAAAACATGTTCTTAGGACTTCGAACTTGTGATTAAACTTGAGGTCATAATCCAATGATAGTATCCAAAAAACTTATATTAATGAAGGTATATTAGCTTCTAAAATTTAACATAGTCCATAGTTGTTTCATTAGTCTTGTAACCAAAATACCATTTGTAAAAATATTTATATAAATTAATTCTTGAATACCAATAAATAAAAAATAAAAATATTTATTTTAACAAAGGTCTTTATTTTGTCTAGGATTTTACCTTTAGAATAAGGAATTGACTCAGATGATTACTTGGTTCCCAAAATTTAAGATAACAAACTATAAATGGATCCTTTGGATGGATTTATATCCTTCCATCATAGTCTTTATTTTTCATTATAAATTCATTGTTGTATTCCCTGTATTTTCACATATAAAACATTTTACTGTTACATTGAGAAAATTTCTTGGGCGTGTCTTTCAACATTTATAACATTAATGAAATAGAGCCTTCATTCCTTTTTAGTGTCCACCACTCTATCTCTTAGATAATTTCTTTATTCTCTACTTTGGTGAGTTCAAGGGTTGTTTAAGTTTTTCATTTTAAATCATATTTTAGGATAACAAATTAGTCATAGTCATGATATCTTTAACTCTTGTAATTATTCCATTTGGTTTCTTATATTCACCAAATTTTTCTTTATAATCAATGTTATCATAATTTCTTAGGGTTCTAACCATGGAATAAAACAAAAAATCATAGTGTGAGAAACTATAATAATAGTGGGATACCATAAAATTATAAAGAATCACTTTTTTAATTTCTATATCATGAAACCTTATTTTAAATATAATACATATTTGGTTTAACCAAGGTCATTTATTGTCGTCATATTTTCAAATCCTTCAATTTTTTTTAATGAAAATATGTATTATCTAAAGAAAACCTCCCAGGAGTATCAATCCTGGTATGTTGTAAGGCTCGTTGTCATATATCAGCTAATGCTCAAGCTAATCCCGACACACCTTTTTTAGTGTTATCACCCCTTGGTACGTCTATTCTAGAACTAAATAAACTTTTATTTTCTATAAAGGGATGTATTTATAGAAATAATCACCTAATATAAATCTTACCTAAACTATTGGATGTATTTATATACATATCATAAACGTAAATAATAGGGTAGTGTCACCTAATCTATTTTTCTTAAATCAAGTTCCCAAGGTTTCAACTAAAATTTCCTCTAAAAAAACAATAATGACACAATCCCCATTATCCCAGAGCTGGTTTTTACAATATTACATTGGTATAAGATATAAGATATCACATCCTAAAATTAATATGGTTTAGTTGTTTTGGTGAACTAGATACATACATGATTACCATATTACATTTTAATACACAAATTAAAACATATTTTTTCAATAATATAATTATTCTATCTAGAATACCCTTGGTTATCATTCATTGTACACTTCATAGATTTCAGGTAAATGAAAAAAATAAGGTTGAGATCAAATTTTTAGTAAGATCTAAGTAAATAAGAAGATATCATGTGTGAATGAAGATTCTTCAGTAAGACATAATCAATATGGAAAGTTAAATATCAGAACACACATACCATTTAATTAATAAATTTACTATCATGATTAGATAAGGAATAATTAATATGGAAATTTAAATAACTAAGCACATATTCCATTTAAATAACTTGAATTTTAGGAATAGATAAGGAATTATCAATATATAAAGGTAAATAACTGAACTTACATTCTATTTAAATAACTTGAACATCATTAATAGATAATTCATAATCAATATGGAATGGAAATGAACTAAAAATAACATTACATTTAATCGATAAATTTAGAATTAAAATGTATCCATAGATTATATCATTGATAAAAATAATGGATTATAACATCTTAATTCTTAATGAGGAAAATTATTAATTATAGGACATAATGATCTCAGGAATCATGATACCTCCTACTATCAATACCGTTGACGAGATATTTTAAAACCGATGGGTAGGTATATACTAGATACCTATTTAACTAATTGTATCAACTGATTCATGTCATGAGACTATAGATGCATTTAAGGGATATATATAACCAAGAACCACTTGTATCTGTATGTCCAAATCATTCCTTATATATCGAATAATCGATTGAAATCCTGAACAATATAACTTATAAACAAATTCTTGTATCGACTAAGGAATATAGATTAATAATAACTTCCCAGTCAATCATATAACATTAAAATTAAACCCTCATATGTATAAATTATATACAGTTTATTTAATAATTATATCCATGATAAATAATATGGATATTTAGGAAAAATGTAATGTACAATTATGAATATAAAGTGAACATTTTAAGGGATAGTTAATGATTAAAAAATGTATCAAGAAAGAGAATTTAAATAATTTCCTTGGTCAAACTAATCATAAAACATCTGGAGAGGGGAGCTCGCAGGAGGGGAGCACGCAGGAGGAGCTGGGTGCGGGGAGCGCGCAGGAGGGGAGTGCGCAGGATCCGGGGGCCGTGCGGTGGCACCCCTGGGGCTGAGCGGGAGCCGGACGGCGGCGGCTGGAGGGGAGTAGGAGGCGGCGTGGGCCGGCCGAACCAGTAGGGGGTTAAGAAAGAAAAAAAAACGGGGGAGAGAGAGAGAGGGGAGAGGGGAGGGTGGCGGCTGGGTCGGTTTAGGGTTAGGATTATATATATATATACATATATATGATAATAATAATAACAATAAAAGACTAAATATAAGAATAAAAAACTAATCTTAATAATAATAAAAATTTATAATAATAATATTAATAAAACATTATAATAATAATAATAAACATTATAATAATCATAAAACTTCATAATAATAATAATAATAATAATAATAATAAAACTTTATAATAATAATAATCATAATAAACTGTATAATAATAATAAATCCTTATAATAATAATAATAACAATATAAATAATAAAAAGACAACATAAAATTCTAAAGTTTGAACGCCGGGTGAACACATAGTCACCCGGGACAAACGCACGGTCACCGCTAACGATGCGATGACCGCGCACTGGTGTGAATCCTCCTACACAACTAAACTTCAAATTTTTTTTTAAACCGGGTCCAAGAAGGAAGAAAAAAATAAGGACATCTGCGGTCGGGGTGTGACAATTCTCCCCACCACAGACACTTTATGCCCCCAAAAAGTCACCAAGAAAAAAGTCAATAAATATTCAGGTCTATGCCTAAACGGAACTAAAGGAACAAAAGAAAACTGAGAATCTCGGGATAAACTTACTCCACACAGGTCACACCCGACCCATCCAAGAGAAAACTGAAGTTCGAGGTTGAGAGGAGAACACGAAGGGGTTCTCCCCACCACAAGAACTCAACTAGTTCGATAATTTATCACCCAAAACATACTACCACATGGAGGCGGGTCCATCGCGAGAACTCATAATCGATCAAAACCGACTCCTATAACACGATCAGATTAACACCTCCATCGAAACATTGAACCCACGACTAGAGTCCACAAACTTCAACACCAGGGAGAACCCACAGAAAAGACTTAACCAAACATCGAATCAGAAACATGACCCATTGAAATCCACGAAACATAACCACATCCGACAAACATAACTAAAACGAGGTAAACCCACACAAGGGTCAAATACACTTTTAAGAAGGACACACAATTCAGAATATTACGTCCACATGACAAGCCTTCTTGGATTATCATAGAACAAGTCCATCATAACTTTATGGAAAATCAACGCATTTACAATGCTGTTGAAACTGTTACAGCAGGAAAACAAATATAAAAAGGATTTTAATTGGTCCACCGCCAATACGGAAGACAGAACCTGGACCAAGGCTTCATAACCCTGGGAACTCCTGACTCTGCGCGAGCTTCACCCCGAGACCTGTGGCTGGGGATCTGATGGCTGAAGCATCTCCTGCCTCACAGTCAGGTACTGACACTCTCCAATCACAATGTCCTATTCAAGCGACGCTTCCTGCAAAACTTCTCTAGATGAC
Source organism: Viscum album (assembly GCA_963277665.1). Classification (NCBI taxonomy): domain Eukaryota; kingdom Viridiplantae; phylum Streptophyta; class Magnoliopsida; order Santalales; family Viscaceae; genus Viscum; species Viscum album. Next base: position 1,642,981,846 of record OY728146.1, on the reverse strand, counting down.
CCAGACAACCGCATCGATGACACGTCTTCGGAGGGTTGTGACATGACGACTTTAAATGCCCGAAACGACCACACTGATAGCATACCATCGAACGATCTGATGAACTGGAAAATGGGACCAAAGGGGATAACTTCTGAGGGACAAGTATCTCTAGCGTATTTTCCACGCCAGAGGGGGAACTCTTACGAACAACTGGGGATGCTGGAGTACTAACCAACTGTGTTCCGGAAACCAACTCAGCCAAAAATGCTTCCTCTACTAGGTTCTCGAAGCGTTGGTCTTTATAAGGAAGGACTCGCTCCTTGATCTCTGGATGAAGACCCCCGGTGAAAAGAGAGGCCTTCATGAGATCATGCGACGCTACCTCTGGAGAAAAGGAAATCGGTTCCTTGAAATGGTCAACATATGTCTTCATCGTCCGTTGGCCTTGTTGAATATGCACAATCTCCCTCTTTTTCTCCAGCTTCACTTCCTCAGGTACAAACCATTGGATGAAAATGATTTTAAAGAAATCCCACATCATTTCAACTTGCGTTGATGATGGGGTAACCCTCTTCCACTGGTCCAGGGAGGGACCCTCGATCAATTCCATAATTGCACGAACCGTAACATTATCAGGAGCTCCCAACGTTCTAACGACACACTCCACTTCTTCGAGCCATTTCACTGCCTCTAACGGACCTTGATCACCATGGAGAATAGGCAAAGTCTGAGAAGGACCAAAAACTGGGCATGACTTATCCGAATCCTTAGAGACCTTTCTAGGCGTCATTTCCTGAGTGACATATAAAACACAAGGCCAAGACCAAAATCAAACCGAAGAAACATCAATAAAAGAACCTTCATCAAAAACAGTAAGCACAAAGACCAAACAAACACAAACACAACCCAAAATAAAATCTCCTTTTTAAAATCCCCTTTTTATTTTAGACTTTAAAACCACCCTCTTTCAAGAATACTTTCCAAAACCAATCCACTTTCAAAACAAAAACTTTCCAAAACCATTTCCCCTTTTAAAACAAATTTAGAAAACAAGGCCAAGCCTTTAATTTCAAACACACACCCAGGTAATCCCATGAACAGTTGCACATGTCTTTATCCACTTTCCATTCATACTCGCACCAACATGCACTTTCCATGAATTATCATACATGTGCAAACGTTCATAAAGAGGACCTGAGGTTTCACCCCAAACCATTCTTAACCAATTTCAAGCAAACAGCAGATTTCCAAATCAAGAGATTTCAGTTTTAAAACTCCTTTCATACATTTAAAGTCTTTTAAAAGAAACCGGTCCAATTTTTCAAAAACCCTTTTCCATTTCCAACAATGTACTTACACAGAACAAAACAAAAGCAGCATCCAATTTTGCATCAACCACTAGAGTGAGGGACTAGTAGTCACGCTCAACCTGGTGACATGGTAGTAGGCCATGTCCCGAGTCAGCTTCGACCACTAGTAGGAATTCAAACCGTGTACTTAGACCCCACATGGGTAACTACTCCATGTGAAATCACGATGTAACGTCGGCTTGCCTCCGTTTTCATCTCTCAATCCAAGACAAACCAGAAAGAGACAAGGGCACAATTCCCAGACTAACCCTGGCGACTTGAGGTGCGGAACGGGCGAGGGTTCATGACGTCCTTCCCGTACCTACCTCTCGAGTCCCGACAGTCCTAGTCTCCACCTACCAGACAACCCAAATAACATGAACCACCCCTTTGATACCATTTTGTCATGAACCAGCCCAGGTCAAACCCTAAACCGGTCACCCGAGCTGGTCCGCGACAAGTCCCGAGGGGCGTTCCCGATCCCCCCGGGATGGAAACAAGTGCCGGGCATTGAAATTTTAATCGTTGGGAATGATTTCATCCCTAAACCAAGAACAGGATCAAAGAAAGAATATAAACTAAACAAAACAGACAAAATACTAACGTCATAAACAAAAATACACCACGATATACCTCCAAGTGACCTCACGGGTCACCACCCAACCACAAACCAACGTCGCCCCACCACTGAGTGACTCAAGCCAGGAAAACCTGAACACAAGGAACCTACAACTGAAATGGTAAAAGATAGGCGTGAGCACAAAAAGTACTCAGTAGGTGAGCCCCACAACAAATCCCAAAACACTTCCAGTAAATAAAGAATTTACATATTCCAGGTTTGAACTACAATGTATAAATGTAAGCTCTCATAAAGTTTCACTTGAAAACTAAAACACAATACATTTCCTTATTCTTTTCCAAAAATTGGATTCCTTTCATTAGTTCTAAACTAATTTTAAAAAGAAAGAAGTGTTACAATTCTCAGATCTTACACAAAGAGAATAAATTACTTTTATTTGAAAACCTTTTTCCTAAAATCTAACAGTATAAGCTGTGAAAGATGATTGTAAGTAAACAAGCAGGGAAAAACAAGTGCAAGTAAAAGTAAACCAGAAGTTATAAGCAATAACCATGGGCGATCCTAAACATCCCTAGAAAACCCCTGGACGTACTCAGGTTCAGACTACCTGCCGGCATGGTACTCTATAGTCAATAACCAACTCGCCTCCCTAACATCCAACCAGTGGCACGCCCCACAAGGCCTTACCTACCAAGGGGGGACTAACCCGTCTAATTGGGGTTAGCCAACAACCGTCACTCGATTCTCTAAAGGACGCCCAGGAACCCACTGTGGTTTCAATAACACTATGTAAGTGGGAGACCCTCGCACGCGTGACTCATCTCACCGCACTTGCCAACCCCTTACACAGACATCGCTACACGACAACCCTCGAAGGGAAGTCCCCCTGTAGAGATGCCCCATAAGTATGTATATATATATATATGTATAATCACTTCACATTTAATAAAGTGCCAACCGGGCCATCATATCATTTACATTTTGACCATTTAATACTAAAAAATTTCTAAAGGGATATGACACACGCCATTTCATTGAAATCCAGAAACACAATTAGAACTTTATTTAAGAAACTCAAATTGGCATATTAAACCTGAAACACACTGGTTCCACAGGTAGAATCATTTTCCAATATTCAAACGCACCCCACTTTTATCAATAGCCAAACAGGCCTTTAATCACTTTTTGAAGGAACACCATTTCTCAAATGAAATCCAAACTTTTTTTCACGCGACAAAGGAAAACATTTTTCATCAACAAAGAACCACACTTTAAGTTTCCAAAATCAAGTTTAAAGGTCATACGGTCATTTTCTCTAATCCAGATTCTTAGAAACACATTTTCCATTAATAATACATCTACTAATTTACACACACCAAAATCATTTCAAAACCCAATTCAATATATCTTTCATTATTCAGGAAGAACCATTTAGCAATACTACCGTGGAAGCACACAATTAAATCCAAGAAAACGCTTTCAATGAAACGCTAGAATCAAAACAGCTTTTATCATCAGCAGATCACCACACTATAAATAACTACTTAATAATACTTTTAAATTTACTGAAACTTAATAAAAAGTTAATGAATAAATAAATTCTAAACTTAAAGGCGAGTGCAATGGGAGACCTACCTCGAATCGGAACGAAAAAAGACACGACGCGAAACTCCCGTTATGTAATGGTCGCACCGTATTGCGCCGTCAAACAGGTCCTAAAACAAAAGACTGTTAAAAAGGTTCAACATTAATAATAATATAATGGTAATATCAATAATAATAATAATAATAATAATAATAGCATAATCATAATAATAATGACAATAACATAACAATAACAATAAAAATAATAACTTAATAATATTCACATGATAACAATAATAATAATAATAATGTAGTAATAATAATAAAAACATAATAATAATAATAATAATAATAATATATTAATAATAATAATAATATAATAATAACAATAACATAACATAATAATAATAATAACAATAATAATATAACAATAATAACACCAACAATAATAATAATATAATAATATTAACATAATAATAATAATAAATCAAATATAATAATAATATACTAACAAAATAAAATAAAACATGCCTGACTTACAGGGGCGCAGGGAGATTCAGCGGAGAGGTCCGGCGGAGGTCGGGATTGGCACGGCGGGGCGAGGCCGGTGGTCGGGAGGAGGTGTGGCAGCCGGAGCGGAGCGACAGGGCGGAGCCGAGTGCCGTGCGGAGGCAGGGTGCGGGAGCAAGACGGGGGTGCGTTGAGGGAGGACGCCGGCTGGTTTCAGGAGGGGAGGGTGCGGGCCAGTAGCTGTGGGTCTCCGGAGGTGCGGCCGGCGGTCTGGAAATGGCGAGGTCGGGGCGCCGGCGAGGCGGCGGCCAGAACGGGAGCCAGTCAATGCGGCAGAAGGGGGGGTCCAGGTCGTCGGGGTTGTTCGCCGGAGGAGGCCGGAACAGGGGGAGAGGGAGCAGGTTGCCGGGCTGTTCGTCGAAGGAGGCCGGGACAGGGGAGAGAGGGAGCCGAGACTGCGGACTGTTTGCCGGAGGAGGCCGGGATAGGGGGAGAGGGAGCCGAGACGGCGGAGGGAGCCTTGCAGGGGCCGGGACGCTGGCGGCAGGGAGTAGGGAGGGCGGCGCGGTGGTCGGTGCAGCGAGCCGTGGGCAGTGGAGGTCGTCGGGGCGACAGGTCGGCTAGGTGGAGGGAGGTGGTGTGGCGGTTCGGTAGGAGGAGGGTGCACCGGCGACGGGGTCAGAGGGAGGTGGCTGGGAGAGGGGAGCTCGCTGGAGGGGAGCGCGCAGGAGGAGCCGGGTGCGGGGAGCGCGCAGGATTCGGGGGCTGCGTGGCGACGCGCCTGGGGTTGAGCGAGAACCGGACGACGGTAGCTAGAGGGGAGCAGGAGGTGGTGCGGGCCGGCTGAACCAGCAGGGGGGGAAGAAAGAAAGAAAAACATGGGAGAGAGAGAGAGGGGAGAGGGGAGGGTGGTAGCTGGGTAGGTTTAGGGTTAGGATTATATATATATACATATATATGATAATAATAATAACAATAAAAGACTAAATAAAAGAATAAAAAACTAATCTTAATAATAATAAAAATTTATAATAATAATATTAATAAAACTTTATAATAATAATAATAAACTTTATAATAATAATAAAACTTTATAATAATAATAATAATAATAACAATAAAACTTTATAATAATAATAATCATAATAAACTATATAATAATAATAATAAAACCTTATAATAATAATAATAACAATATAAATAATAAAAAGACAACATAAAATTCTAAAGTTTGAACGCCGGGCGAACACATAGTCACCCGGGACAAACGCACGGTCACCGCTAACGATGCGATGACCGCGCACTGGTGCGAAACCGCCAACACAACTAAAATTCGAAAAAAAATTTTAAACCGGGTCCAAGAAGGAAGAAAAAAATAAGGACATCTGCGGTCAGGGTGTGACATATAAGTTTTATTATTATTAATTAAAACACATAATTAACCACATTTATTTAAAACTATAAAAAATATTGGGGAGTTTCACAAAACTATTATTTTGTTTAGTTGTTGGTTCAAGCCCTATATTCTTTCTAGATGCGATGTGTTGTCATCTAGAATGCAGGTTATCTATTTTCTAAAACCACATTAATATAATCCTTATAACATTCCAAAATTTTTATGTCCCATAATTTGTACAACATCAATGAAAAGATAAACTGTAAAGGTTTCCAAAACCTCAAAACCCATGACCAGAAAATTAAGGGCATTATTTCTCAAATAACCCTTTTAATTAATTCTTTTTAAAGCAATGTGTTCTATTTCAATAAATTCTTTCCAAATATATACTTACTCTTGGTAGAATACCATCACATAAAACATAAAAATGTTTTTTTGATAGTTTTAACTCATGATCAACCATAAAATCATAATCCCATGATGGTATCAATAACTCTTAAGTAAATGAAGACATACAAGATTATAAAATTTCACATAATCTTTATATGTTTCATGATCCTTATAACAAAAATACCATTGGTAAAAACAATTTTACAATTTAATTCTTATATCCTAATAAATAAACAATTAAAATATTTAATTCTACATGGTTCATTCCTTGTTCTTGTGGTTAAACTTTATAATAGTTAATTAACTAAGATAATTCCAAGGTTTCCACACATCTATAACAATGAAATATAAATGGGTGCCTAAGATGAGATATATTTCCTTCAATAATACTCCTCATTTTACTCAACAATTAATTTCTTTAGGCCATTTTTTTCCACACAGAGAATATTTTCCTATTTTTTTAATACACTTTCCTAGGCGTCTCTTTCCATATTTTTGATATGAAGGAAATTAGGCCTCTTTCCACCATGATCTCCACCACTAGAGATATTAAAATAATAATTCATTCTCTTATTTAGAGAGTCCAGAAGTAGGTTATGGTTTAGGTTGTTAAACATATATTAGATAACTTATCAGGTATAATCAATATATCTTTCACTCCTACAATCATACCATTTGTTTGCTCATGTTTTCCACACATTCATTCGTATAAAACATTAACATGATTCCTTTTGGTTTCATCCATTGAATAAAATAAAAATTAATAGTGTGATAAACAATAATGATTGTGGGAAACCACATAATCATGATGAATGAATTTTGGAATTTCTAAATCAAGATGCCTTCTTCTCAATATAAGATACCTTAGGTTTAACTTAGGCCATTCATTATCATAATCTTATAAAATCCTTTATAATGGTTGGTAAATAAAATATGAATTAGCCAAAGAATATCTACTAAGTGTTTCCAAACATATGTGCAGTTAGTCACATTGCCTTATACAAGGTGAAAATTTATTTATGCCTGAAACACATTTTTTGAGTTGTGACCCCTAGGAAAATCTATTCCAGAACCACATCCACTTGTAATATCCATACATTGATGTATTTCTAGGGAAAAACAAATAATATATAACTTAACAAAACTTTAATATATTCCTATATACTTATCCTCAATGTTTATCATATGGTTACATTCTCTAATCTATATTTTCTTAAATCTATCTCCCAATGATTCAAATAAGATGAGATATGATACCAACTATAATGACCCCGACCCTAGTAACCCATAACCGATGTCTACTTAATTAAATTGAAAAAATATATAGGAAAAAATATTCTTAAGGGACTGTATAGTTTAGTACTCTTGGTTAAATAGATATATATATGATTCCGATATTACATTTGAATAGAAAAATTGAAACATATTTTTTAAAGAATATAATTATTCCTTTTTTCATACAATTACATATCATTCATAGTACACTTCCAGGATTCCAAGGAATGGAAAAAATAATGGTGAGATCAAATTCTCATTAAAATTTGAGTAAAGAAGAATCTATTATGAGAAAATGAAGAATAATCAATAATTCATAGTAAATATGGAAAGGTAAATATCCAAACACACATTCCATTTAATAAATAAATTGACTGTTATTATTAGATGAGGAATAATCAAAATAGAAAGGTAAATAACCGAATACACACTCCTTTTAATCAATGTGACTATAATGAATAGATAAGGAATAATCAATATGGAAAGTTAAATAATTAAACACACATTCCATTTAAGTTACTTGAGTATGATGAATAGATATAGAATAATCAATATTTCAAGGTAAATAACTGAAATAACACGCTATTTAATCGATAGTGTGAGAATAAAAATTCATTTAGAGATAATATCATTGTGAAAATATCATGGATAATTATAACCAAATTTTTAATGAAGTAAATTCTGAATTATTTGATTTCATGATCTTAGACATCATGATACCTCTACTATCAAGACCATTCACAAGATAGTTTAAAATTGATGGGTATGTATACAATAGAAACCCATTAAAATAAGGCTAGAAAACTGATTCATCTCATGAGACTAATGATGAATCAATGAGATATATATAACTGGGCCCCACATGTATCTTTATGTCCAATAAATTCCTCATATATCAAATATTTGATTTAATTCTTGAACATTATGCCTTATCTACAAATATATGCATCAAGTAAGGAATATAGATTGAAAAGAACTTCCCCAATCAATCAAATAACATTGAAAGTAAAATAACATATATATAAATTATATATGTTTTAATTAATAATTATATCCATGATAAATAATATGGATATTTATGGAAAATTTAAAGTCAATGCCGACGAGAATGTGGATATTTTAAGGGAATGTTAATGATTACAAAAATTAATCATGAAAAAGAATGTCTTTACTTACCCTAGATAAATTGATCGTAAAACATCAAGATAAATATTAAGGATGGTATAATTAAAACATATCCCTAGTGTATCATAATTACAATAAAGTATTGATATCGATGATGAATAGAAATACAAGAAAAATGTCATTAAAACATTCTTGATGCAAATTTCCTCTTTTACTTTGAAACTCTTTTTTTAGAACTAAATGTTCAAAAGATATTATGAAAATAAATTTTCTTGAAAATTATCTCTGATACTTATAAAGTAATCTTTAAAACATCATGTGGTCATGGATGTATGACATTTTGTACGTGAAAAAACATAGATTTTTTTCTCATTTTTGGTAAAAGACAAATAAGCCATATTTTGAAAAAAACATGAATATTTATTTCAATTTTTTTTTGTAGAAAATCAAAATGGGTAAAAATTTAATTAATAAATAATTTTTAAAATGTTAAAAATATTCCTTATTTTTTTGAGGACATTTATTTTGCTGAAAAATGGGTTTTGATTGAAGAGAAAAATAAATTTAAATTTTCATAAAAAAATTGCTCAATAATTTTTAATACCAAAGAGAAGAATATGGAAGAATTAACTGAAAAATCACGAAAAAATATATTATAAGGAAATTAAAATGGTTTAATATAAAATTATAAAATAATTTCCTTCTATGGAAATTTATGTATAAATTGTCCCAGTTAAAATGAGATTTGTGAAATAAACCCTTAAAAGATCATAATGTTGGATTAATATTTAATCAATGAATTGATTATGGGTGAATTTTTTTAAAAAAAGTTGTTCAAATTAAACATAATATATTCAAAATAATTTACACTCTTAATATTATAATTCCAAATACATTGAATAAGTAATATAAACTAATGAAAAAAATTGAGTTATGAAATCCTTAACAACTTGGTAATTTTTAATTCAAATCGCATTAGATGATATAATTCAAATTAGAACATAAAATATGAAAAAATATGTAATATTAATGATATTACATTAAAAAATCTCCTTATATAAATGATATAAAATAAACTTACTGTATAACATTACAATACACATCAATAAAGAGAAATTGAGATGAATTCCTTCACCTCACACTTCCTTTTTGTTGAATGTGATTTGAACATATTTATAATTGTTTTAATAATTCTATCAATTTATAAAGGAATAATTTTTATATTTATAATATCATATATAATTCCCTTATAACATTTTACCACTAGTTTTTTAATAATATTTCATTATTTTAATTGTTTTGGTTGTTAATTGCCTTGTTTTCTCATGCTTGTTTTATCATGAAAGTTATGGTTCTTGAATATAAGATATAAGACCATCATATACATAATTATATTAATTTTATAAAAAAATAGATTTTTTCATTATATTTAATATTATAATTATTATTGAATTCGAACATGGTGAATGGATCACATTGGTTTTGGGAGACTGTAGGCCATATGTAAGCATGAGCGACATTAGAATTTTATTATCGGAAAAAGGGAAATGAAGTTGGTGATATATTAATTTTAATGAATTAATATCTTTTCATATATGTAACATATATTCATTAAATCTATCATTTTTACATTTTATGTAAAGCATAAGTGAAAAATGAATCACATTCCTTCACAAGGTGGTAGTTCGCAGTAGACACGAGTGACATTACTATAATTTAAACTACATGGAGAGTAAGAATTTATATTTGATATAATAATTACATAAGTGTAATAATATCATTAAAATTACATATATACATTAAATATTTCATTATATACATCCATGAGATTCATTGATAGAAAATGAGTTACATCAGTTCGTGAGGTGGTAGTCCACCAAGCACACGATCAATGATTTTTTTTTAATTTGATGAAGGAGGAGATAGATAAAGGAAATGAAATTAATATAATAGAATATATATGTGGTTAATATTGTTATTATTAAAATTTAATTATTTAATAATATTTAAAATAGGGGGATGAAGAAATAAAATAAAAATCATCATTTAGGAATGTTACCTATTCTTCAGATGACCTCTTTAGGTTTACACAAAAGGAATTCTAGGATGGATTTATGATAAATAAAAGGGCTCTAGTACATTAGGATAGAAGTATGTATGTTATGTTTTGACGCATTGGAAAATAAAACTGATTAGCCACTAAATGAGGCTAATATTCATTGTTAATATACATAATATTCATGTTATTTAATATTCATAAACACCATTTTAGTTCATTTTACACTTTAAACATCATTTCACATTATGATTTTAATACCTTCATAAAATGCACTATTATGTGGTACATTTTTTGATATCATTTAATGTACCCAATGATTCATATGATTTTAAGGAATATAATTAGACATATTTTAATTTTATATTTTTTGAAATCTATCTACACTCTAATATGAACATGTTTCATTTAGGGATCAATGGAGAATTCATGGAAGAAGATGGGGATATTTTTTGATGAAAGGAAGCAATTCTAGAGAAGGTAGATTAGACACCAGCCCACTGATAAGACTATGGGGCCCAACATATAGATCCAATTAATCCCAAATGTCCTGTAATGCTATAAGATATGTATAGGAACAAATAACTATTCAGGATCCAATGCTAATTCGGCCTCCATGGTGTCCATTTAGGCGACCCAAGTTAGAGATAAAATTCTGGGGCAGATTCTGCGGCCTAGAAAAACATCCCACCAATTAACCCATATCTCTAACACCATAACTCCTTTTGGGATGAGATTTTACAGGCTATTAGGGGACATCCCGAGATTAATTTAAGTCTTCTATTTCCCACCCAAAGTCGGCCATAGAGAAGGTGTTTCAAGTGCGTCAGTTCGGTTCATGAAAGCTGGATGCCTTTTCGGGTCAAGGGTGGAAAGTATTCTTTCCACAAACTTTCCACCACCCTAGACCTACCATAATCAAGTGAGATGACTTGTAATGTTAGAGGATCTACCCAGGGGCTCAAAAATTCCTATTTAAGGCAGTGGTGGTGGAGGATTTGATAATATTTGGAGCTTATTTTCATCTTAATGTTATGCTGCCAATTTCTCTTTGTAATGTTCTTCATTCACATGTAAGTTGTTTTAATTCATCCTTGTTTCTTAATAAAAGTTCTTATTCTATTTTTATTATATTCTTATCCTTATCACTTTGATACCATTGGTTCAAGTTGTTAACTTGTTCATACCAAAACTTGTGAGATTATCACACAACGGTGGAGTGATTGTTATTTTATTGTGTTTTTTTTACTTTTCCATTTCCTCCCTCATGAGTCTACTTTCCTCTTCTATTGAAACCATGGGATCAATGAAGGGCTAACCCACTTATGGGTTGATCTAAGGGAGTATAAAGGGGCTGGATTGGATGATATTTATCACCCCCTTAATGTATAATCACTTCTTAAATTGATATTTTTATTTGATGATTTTTAAACTCCATCATCATTGTTGAATTTAAGGCCACACACTTCAAGTGCTAATACAAACCTTTACCTTTAAGTGCTCAAAACATTGATCCTTAAAGTGTATAGGTGATTATTATTAAGGAGTTTAGGTATTAAACCTGTAAGTGATGATGTTGTTTTATCTCCTTAAATGAACCCATCTCAAATATAAGAAATTGAAATCATTAAAAAGGAAATACGTCCAATCCACCCCGAGAGATAACCTAGGATCAACTCATTCTTTTAATTTTAATTCACTTATGTCTCTTAGAGTTCACTTAAACCCATCTAATATCAACCCAAAGTTGGCCACTTCATAGCCAAAATAGTCCTTAGAATGTACGTGTCTATAGGTTACTTCTTAGGTCTCTGTGGATTCGATAACCCAAGCTAGACTACAAGGACTGTTCTACCTTCATCTCTTGGGTAAATTTGACTGAGAATAAAATTTAGGCACCATTTACAGGGACCTAAGTAAGTTATATTAGAAACTATAATCCTTTTTTTATCCCACTTCTCTTATCTCATCCCCAATTTCATTCCTATGGAAAACCCTTTTGAACAAATCCAAACATGGGGAACCTCTTCTTACTTTGATCACTCAACCCCATGTCTGATATAAAATGACCATCCTAATTTCTACATATGGAATCATCAACAACCTAATGAACCATATTGTTTTTACCCCTATTATCCACAAAACATCTCAACATATAATGAGTTTCAATCCCCACAAAGCCAATTTGAACATCTTCCTATGTAATTCCAACAACATAGTTATCCTCCCAGAATAGACCATCTGTCTCAAACCCTTATCCATCCTAATCCAAATATATTACTTGAAAAACTATGTCAACAAATGGATATAATGAATTTTGAGGTTTCATCATTGATTTTAGAACTAAAAAGCATTAAAACTTGTGAGAAACCCATCCCTACACAAACTATCTCTTCCATAACCTTATGTGAAGTGTCTAGTTTTCCACAAACCTCTCATGAATTTACTGAAGAGAAAACCTTTGGATTTGGGGAATATGAAGATGATAAAAGAATTGTTTATGGGTGTTTAAATCAAGAGGAAACTGATTTTTTGTATTCACAAGAGGGAAATTTGACATCATGGATCGAGTCTCATGAATATAACTCCATTGATGATTTTTTAAAAACACAAATCACTGAACCATTAAGAGAAATCACAAACTTTGAGTCCATACCCATTCCTGAAATTGATCTTTCCAATTTGGTGGTTTAATCTTCTATTCAAAAGGAACCAATTCTGTTGAGAAATTTTGAAAATGAAACTAAGTTCAATTAAAAGTCCCAACCTATGTTTGAATGTTTTAACCTACCTGAACTTGAAGAAAAGGTCTTTCCATCCACCCTAAAGTTTCCATTCATTGGGGATATCCAAAAATCTCCAATTGTCACCATTTCTTATCTTGAAAACAATAAAAAGGTAATGATTCTTAATGTCTTAGAAAATACTACAAAAGAAATTGAATCCATCATTTCTGATATTCCATGCATTTACCTGCTCATTTTAGAACAGAGGTTTGTGCATGAAATAAATTCTAAAAATAGAATCAATTTCAACCTAGTAGAAGTGGTGAAACATGTGGTCCTTAAAATTTGGAAAGTTGGTATTGGATAAGTTGTGGAGTTCAAGTCGAGCTAACGATGTTAAACAAAGAGCTGCATGGGAGGCAACCCCTGGTTCTCAAGTTCCCAATCATTTTTGTTGTTTTAATAAACTTTATATTTTAAATATGATTAATTAATCATTTTGATATTTAATAAAATAAATAGACTGTTGACCTGTTCTTCTATTATGAGTATGGATGGGTAAGAAAGGGGAGAACCATCTTCATCCGTGTCACGTGGTGTGATCCTTGAGTAATACCTTACCCATAAATTTAAAAAGAAGACAATGTATCATCAGTTTATTTTATTTTATATATATATACTTATATTTTACATATATATATATATACTATTTTGTTTTGTTTGTTTTTTTTCTTTTTTTTCCACTAGGGAACATTGCAAGGGACATGGATATCAAAGGAAAAAATTGGAGCAGCATGAACTTCAACTTCAACCACCAGGTGATTTCATTCCATGATCCTCAGTTTCAATTTCCTTTTTGAACTTCCATTATCTGCCTCTACTCCTTCTAAATTTTCATTTCTTCAAACACTGGGGACAATGTTGTTTTATGTTGGGGGGAGATAAAATAAAAAAAATGATATTGTGTAAAAAAAATGAATGATTTGAAGAAATTTTTTTGTGTAAATGGAAGGAAAAATTCCTTTAACTTTGAACATGGTAATACACATTGTAAGATTTGAAACTGAATATCAAATAATTTAGCATGCCCTAATTACGATTTTAATCCTTGTATAATTTCATGAGCATAGATTTTGGAAAGTGCTGTTGTCCAATGTGATATTTCATTGTTTATATTTTCATCCAAATAAAAAAAGATCACAATGCACGTCCTTTGGATAGTGGGGTATTAGTTTGAGTTCATGGGGTCCCCTAAATAAATATCATCGGTTTGGTGATCATTTTATTTTAATATGAGTAGTTAAAAAAAAACAAAAAATTGTGCGTAGAGCAATGAAATGTCCTAATGTGTGGCTTTCGGCACTTGGGGATCGTGACTCCATAGTCGTCTGGCCCAGAGTTAGTAATTTTATCTCTATTTTTGGTAATTTGAATTTGTTTTTGACTGAGTTAACTCGAGATGATTCCCGAGTATGTGGGCTTCACTTGGTTCCCTAAGGTCTTTGAGCCTGGGAGTCATCGACAAAGTCTCGCTACATGGGCTGACTCTTTTGAGTGCAACTTCAATTACCATGGAAAAATTGAAAAAACAAAAAAAAACTAAAAAAAAATTATACAAAAAATAAATAAATACCCATCTTAATATTGAAATGTGATTCCATATAGCGCTTCCATAATTTCCCCCTTGAATAAAGATGAACCCCCATGTCTATTGTGATGCACGACACATCCTCATACTTAATTGATATTGGATGAAATATGGAAATGAATTTGAACAAAGGAATGTGATTGGGATTGGAATCTTCTTATGAAAGAATCTTGTATTAAAATATTTTGATGGGTTTCAGGATTTTTTGGTATAAGGGTTTTTGGTGATCATTGTGTATTAAAATGTTTTTGGAAAAAGTAATTCGAATTTCAGATTGTTGAGATATATTTTGCTCGGGACTAGAAAAACTCAAGTTGGGGGGTGTGATTAGCCACTAAATGAGGCTAATATTCATTTTTAATATAAATAATATTCATGTTATTTATTATTCATAAACACCATTTTACTACATTTTACACTTTGAACATCATTTCACATTATGATTGTAATACCTTCTTAAAATGTAAGATTATGCGGTACATTTTTAACATCATTTAAAGTACCCAATGATTCATCTGATTTTAAGGAATATAATTAGACATATTTTAATTTGATATTTTTGTAAATTTATCTAAACTCCAATATGAACATGTTTTATTCAGGGATCAATGGTGAATTCATGGAAGAAGATGGGGATATTTTTTGATGAAAGGAAGCAATTCTAGAGAAGGCAGATTGGAGACCAGCCCACTAATAAGACTATGGGGCCCAAAATACAAGTCCAATTAATCCCAACTTTCGTCAAATGATATAATACATTTATATTAACAAATAAATATTCATGACCTAATGCTAATTAGGCCTCCATGGTGTCCATTTAGGCGGCCCACGTTAGAGATAATATTCTGGTCCAGATTCTTCGGCCCAGAAAAACCGCCCACCAATTAAACCATATCTCGAAAAACATAACTCATTTTGGGCTGATATTTTACAGGCTGTTAGGGGACATCCCGATATTAATTTAAGTCTTCTATGGTGCACCCCAAATCGGAAATCTTGAAGGTTTTTCAAGCACGTCTTCTCAGTGCATGAAAGATGGATGCCTTTTCGGGTGAAGGGTGGAAAGTCTTCTTTCCACAAACTTTCCACCACCCTAGACCTACCATAATCAATTGGGATGACTTGTAATATTGGAGGCTCGACCAAAGGGCTCAGAAATACCTATTTAAGGCAGTGGTGGTGGAGGAGTTGATAATCTTTGGAGCTTGTTTTCATCTTAATGTTAAGCTGCCAATTTCTCTTTGTATTGTACTTCCTTCACATGTAAGTTGTTTTAATTCATCCTTGTTTCTTAATAAAAGTTCTTCTTCTCTTATTATTATATTCTTCTCCTTATCACTTTGATACCGTTGGTTCAAGGTGTGAACTTTTTCATTCCAAACCTTGTAAGATTATCACACAACGGTGGAGTGATTGTTATTTTATTGCGTTTTTCTACTTTTCCATTTCCTCCCTCATGAGTCTACTTTCTGCTTCCATTGAAACCATGGGATGAATGAAGGGCTAACCCACTTATGGGTTGATCCAAGGGAGTAGAAAGGGGATGGATTGGATGTTATTTATCACCCCATTAATGTATAATGACTTCTTAAATAGAGATTTTTATTTGATGATTTTTAAACTCCATCGTCCTTGTTAAATTTAAGGCCACACACTTCAAGTGCTAATACAAACCTTTACCTTGAAGTGCTCAAAACATTGATCCTTCAAGTGTATAGGTGATTAGTATTAAGGGGTGTAGTCATTAAACAAGTAAGTGATGATGTTGTTTTATCTCCTTAAATGAACCCATCTCAAATATAAGAAATTGAAATCATTAAAAAGGAAATACCTCCAATCCACCCCAAGCGATAACCTAGGATCAAGTCATTCATTTAATTTGAATTCACTTAAGTCTCTTAGAGTTCACTTAAAATCATCTAAAATCAACCCAAATTTGGCCACTTCATATCCAAAAACAGTAATTAGAATGTGCGTGTCTATAGGTTATTTCTTAGGTCTCTGTGGATTCGATAACCCAAGCTAGACTACAAGGACCGTTCTACCTTCATCTCTTGGGTAAATTTGAGCGAGAATAAAAAACTTTATTTGGAAGTGTGATTTGTGGATGAGGGTAAGTAGACTTTTCATGTGGGGGAGATGATACACATATATTTTTTTGAATAGAATCTATTATACCCTCATTTTTATCAAGGAAAGAGAATCCAAAATAGGCAATTATAAACCCATATATTTTATAAGGTATATATATTTCCATAAAATATATTTTGGAAATGTTGGTGGGTCATTTTAAGCATTATATTTTCAGTTTTACCCCCTTGTAAATTAGTTTTATCGTGTTTTACTACTTTTACTATTAATAATGGTAAAAAATTAATTTTAAGATATTATATAATATAAATAATTATGATTTAAAATATTTAAAATATTTATCAAAATTAAATTCATAGAAGTGGAAGAATACTATTTGAAATTATTCCCACAATCATGGTGAAAAAGAGGGTTTCCAAAGAGAAATGTTTCATAAATATAGAAGGTTTAAACAAGAAAATTCAATATTAAATTGATTCAGATGACATAAAATATTTAAATTATAATGTAATTTACTAATTTTAATTTAAAAAAATTAAAATATAATTTAAAATTTAAATATATTTAAACAAAATGATGTTTTCAATAAAAATCAATGTTTTTCACTATTCAACAAAAAATGAAACTTTTTAGAAAAATTTCCAAAATTAACCATAAGATAAATTTAATATTTTTATTTAAAAAAAATTAAGTTACTTTTTATCAAATAATGTTTCTAAATGTGGTAAAAATTAATTTTAAATTATGTGCGCAATGCGTGACTAAATTAACATTTAGAAAAAATATAGTTCTAAAAAAATAAGGATTTTTGATAATGTTTTTTTATTTATATTTATATTAAATAGATAAATAATAAATATGTGTAAAAAATATATTTTCATAACTTATTTAGTCCTATTCTAACCCACCAACTTAATAACTAGTTTATAAGAGTCACATTTTAAATAATAATATCTCAATAGAGTATTTTGTTTCGTTAAAACCCAGTGTTGTGCACCTTGAAAGATATATAAATGATTGAATTTATATAAAAAATATATCATAATGTATCAAGGGTTTTTAAAACTCTTATTTTCTATTTTTTATGTTTTATACATGCAATTGAACATAATTATTATCTTTTAAAAATCTCTATACATCACATTTTAACATTAAAATCACTTATTAAAAATATAAAACTTTCTAAAATATTATTGAAAACATTTAATTTAAAAAAAAATATATTCTTATAAAATAAACTTCAATTAATTGAGTGTTCATAATGGTTGGTAATTCTGTATATGAAGTAAAATTAAAAGAAATTCCTTTCTTACTGTCATAATTTTTTAAAAAAAACCTCTTTCAAAAAATGATAAGAAGATTCCATTCAAACAATATTGTAAAAAAATGGTTAAAAATGAATTTAATAGATTATTTTTGTAATGTAAATTTTTTTTGTTAAAATATTTGAGAGAAAATATGGATATCAAATAAAAACCATTTCTGAACAAAGAGACAAATAAAACCATCTTTTCTTAAAAATATTTTCTCAAACATTTTACGTAATAATGAAAAGAAAATAGAAATATTACGTAGAAATTTCATTAATAACCAGAGTATAATAAAATTAAATTGTTTAATTATACAATAATAAAATAATTCTCTTCAATGGGAACTCAAATATAAATAATCTTGATTAAAATGTGATTGAAAAAAAACCTTTACCACTTTGGTAACTTTTGAATCATAACTCCCATGAATGATGTAATTGAATTATAATGTAAAATATCATGAATTATGAATAATTAATGATATAATATATAAGTGGTAAGTAAAACCTTTTAAAATAAAATAGGTGAATACAAGAACAAGTGTCTCAAAATGGGTATTTAGAGACGAAACCAGTACCTTGATTCCATACATTTTCATGTATGTATTTTTTATCCTTTATATTAAAATTATATTATATATTTTTTAATTTATGATTTTTTAAGTTTAATACCTTAAAATTAAACCATTTAATTCATTCATTTTAATGATATGTTTATTTATTTATTCAGTCATGTCCATGTCTTGTGTTTTGAGGATGCTTGGTTGATAATTTTAAAAAGGAATTGGCGTATTGACTGAGGTTAAAGTATCATTGTTACATCATATACAAGATAATAATAAATAAATAATAATTATTTCTATACGTAAATAAAACTTATGAAACCAACCATGAAATATGGTTAAAAAAATTAACTATGTTACAATCATGGTGATTATAGGTTATATGTATTCATGTATAACGTTTCCCTTTTTCAAAGATCACAATGGAAATAAGGAAACTATTATTTTATCCTAAAATAATTATAATTATATAATAAATATAATATAATTAATTTCAATACTATAATATATACCATCCATGTGATGAGGTAATAGAAAATGAATCACATCGCTTCGTGAGGCGGTAGTCCACCATACACAGAAATGATGTTATCATTTTTCAATGGAGTGTATGGTATGATGGTAAATGATATATTTATTTTAAATAATGATTAAAAGTATTTTAATATAATATATAAAAAAATAAATCCATAATCATGAATATACATGAGAGGTAATAATGGAAAATGAATTAAATTGGTTTATATGGTGGTAGTTCGCCGTACACACAAACGATTGTTTCATTTCCCATTTAATTGAATAGGATATGGATAAATATTATAGAATAAACATAATAACATATAATTATATTTTATATACTATAGTTATTATATTTTAATTTTTTATAAATAATTTAATTTTAAAAAAAGTAAAAAGAAGGAGATTGGTGAATACGATTACTTTTCTTAGAGAAACCTCCTTTGGATCTATTATTAAAGACCATATGGTTTGAGTTTTTGGAATACCAGAATATTTTTAATGTTTATAATTATTTTGGGATATATTTTTTCAGGTTTGGGTTGATCTAAATGTATTTATTGGTGTGAATAATTTAGGATAGGTGGTTCCCTTTTATAATTGAGAAGGAGTGTAATTTTTGTAAATAGCCACCACTATTCAATAATGGGAATTAACTCTCCAAGAAACTGCCTAAAAAATTTAAAAATAAAGGATAAGAGAATTGATAATGATGATAAATGACACTAAAACTAAATAATGGATTTTTGTTTTTTACTATTTTTTACTTTTCATTATGAAAATAAAATTATGTTGAACTTATTATATGATATATGTTTATAATATTCCAAATAATTAATACTTTTCATAAAATTTATTTTACAGTAGTGGCAGAATTTAATTTAAAATAAAACCCGCAAACGCAAAAAAGCGGTTTTCTGAAAAAGAATTTTTCAAGGAAAATATGATTTTAAATCAACTATATGTAACAACCCAATATTTTAGAAGATATATTCTTTTTATTTTCATTTATGTATTGTGTTTTATGCTACACTAATATTATATTGCGCTATATGCAACACCGTATTAGCTTGTAGTATACGTAACACTATTCTTGGCATGTGTTGCACACAATTTCAAGTTCTTTTGGTACAATTAATTTCACACAACACTGAGTATAGATTTTTTTCAATTTATAAAAGTATTAAATTTTTATTATGTTATATAAAACACCGAAGGAAGCCTTTACTACATGAAACACTAACTTTTCTTACGTTACACGCAAGAGTGACCTTCCTCGGTAGCTTGCGTTGTACGTGACACCGAGTTTCACTAAACAAAGATATATTATTAAAATATTATTATTTAATGGGATATAAACTATAATTTATGAATATTATTAACCACATTATTAATTTTATATAAAATTATCATTCATATTACACATGATATGAGAATGAAGTAAATTTTTCGGATAAAAGAAGTATTTCTAAAAAAATGCAGTTTTACCACCGTTTGATGGTGCATCCATTTTAAATATAGTTTTTGACACATTTAAAAGTTATATTTGACAAGATAAAATTTATATTTGGAATCGGAAAATAAAATTTTAATTTGGATAATTTTTTAATATTTTTCTGATAACTTTCATATTTTGATGAATAGTGAAAATTCACTAAATTTTAATTAAAAACAACTTTTTTTGATCAAAATAACAAATATGGTTAAAATATATTTTTGAATGATTTTAAAATATAAATAAAATATATTTTTATATTTTAATACAATTTAAGTAATTATCATTAATTTTACATTGAATTCATATACAAAAACATTTCAATCTTTTGCAATATTTAAAAAAAAACCGATTTTTCCGACAATGGAATTAATTTTAAATTAATTACTGAAACTTCTGTGTTTTGAATTTGAAAAAATTGATTCAATATTTTAAATCATATGGTTAAATTTTTTAAAATAGTTACTTTTTATTTTTGGGCATTATTAATATTAACTTCTGTAATTATTTTATTTTCCATGGTTAAAGGGTAAATATAGAAAATAAGGGTAAAAAATAATATTATAATAACATTAAAAGACCCTAAAATATTTTCTAATCCTATTATATGATATATTTCCCACCATGGGAATCGTTGGTTTGATTTTGGGACCCCATGGATTTACATGGATGTGAAAATGACACTTTAAAATAATTAATTTATAGTAAAGATAATTATAAACTAGATATATATCTTTTACAAAATTGTTTTTAATATGGGTTATATAAAAAATCTCTATATCTATAAATAGTAATTTCAAAGGTAAAAATATTTCCTACATCATGGTATTTTATTTATAATTTTTATAAATTAGATAAATATATTTATTTTTGACCCAATTATGATGTAGTGATTACGTCATTAATGAAAGATTCAAATAAATGAATTTATAAATATTAAAACAATTGTAATTTGGTAATTTTGATGTCATACAAGAATTTTATGGAAGATATTGACATATTATATTTTATTTAATTCCTTTGGTTCGAAGTAATAATGTTTTCATGAATTTAAAAAAAGTTGAGTTTGAATAATCTCCAAAATTAACACAATTCATAACATAAAACATAAAATAGTTTAATAAACGATATTAAATTCCTAAAAATATAAGATTCGTACTTATGGTTAATATAAGTCAAATATGTCAAAAATAACTTTTTGTGCTCTGTTTGATATGATATGATAATTAAATTAACCCACAATCTGTAAATAACATGATATCACAGTAAGATTAAAAAGGGTAAAATAAGGGTAAAACCAAGAAGATAAAGATACAAAAATATTCAAAACCTGAAAAAAAATTATTGGATGATGGGTATTAGAACCAATATAATATTATATTATAATTAAATAAGTTTTGTACCATGGTAAATCTAAATTAAATTTATAATAAATTAATATTATTGAACTTTCATAAAGTGCCCCTCTCCACTCTTAAAAAAGGAAACCCGCTCCCTCTCTAATTCACTCCATTTTTAGCCTTCAATATCAAAAATACCCTAACCATTTCTCTTCTTAAAATTCCTTAGTTACATTCTAGTGGTTCTGTTATTCTCAAAAGACCAACTCTAGTGCCCTAAGAAGAAATTTGAAGGAAGAACCTTAAGGAAGATGTAATCTCTTCTACTGATTCTTTCAAATTTATTCCTTCTTCAACTTCCTCTTATTTAGTTTTTTCATTATAAGGTAAATACATCAGTATCATTTATATAATGATATGTTATTATTAATATGAAACAAAACTATTTCACCTTCTATCCATCCAACGAAAAATGAAACTATCGCACATGTGTACGTACGGATTACCGTCTCCACGCTGTGGTGTAATCTGTTTTTCACAACCACCTTAATTAGATGTTTATAATGGTGGAAATAATAACTATATATTATTTTTATAAAATTATTCTAATTATTAGATATTATAAACTATCCAATTCAATACCATTCAAAAACTATGGGAATGATATCTTCGCCTGTGCATATGTATGGCTTACCATCTCTGCGACGCGATGAGATTAATTATCCATGTTAACCATTCAAGAATGATTATGAAGTATGTATAATGAATAATCACGAAATACATGACATAATAATTCTCATGAAAGTATATATATATTTATATATATGTAATTTACTTACTTCCATTCAATTTAATAAGGAAACGAAAACATCGTTCATGCGTATGTACGACCTACAGTTTTCATGAACGATGTATTCCATTCCATTTATCAATATATTATATATATTTATATACTGAATATATATGATATATAAATCATGTTTTACATTCTGGAAGTATATAAATCATGATCTAAGTAATCATGTGAATAATAACAAGTCCAAACATGTACAATAAATGAAATGATTATTACCGAAAATGTTGCTTTAACATAGAATTGACAAATGAACGGGTAATATAAATTCATAAGTAAATCATATATGATATCATAAATATTATTATGGTTATGTTACAAGTTAATAATATGTTTAAACCCAATATATATAAGTTTCAGACACATATATAAGAAACCAAACCTAAGGTAAGGGATAACTCTTCCAATATCATTTTATCTGAGTTTGTTCATTTGTAAGTATCTACTGGGTATATATTTATCACCCTTGTCCATGTTTTCAAAAAAATATTCTCATAAAATTCGTACTATTATTATATGATTTTTTAATGTTATATTTTCCCATTTTAAATTTTACTACATGTTTTGGAAGGAATCTTTCTTTTGTTTATCATATGAGGTACTTTTTGATTTTTCTGGAAAAAGTACGAGGAGAAAGTTTTTGATTAACTTATACGGAATGCACTGATTTTTACATCTTCCTAACAACTTATTTCCATGAATATTCATCTACACTATTTCATTTTTATTTTCAACTAAATTATTTTCTCTTAAAATTGCTTGAAATTATAGGAAAAGAAATCGTTTTTGAAGAAGAAAGGATATTTTCCACAAGAATTAAATTCAAGTGTTTTATCATAATTTTTTTCCATCTAAGATGACATAGGGTTATGATTATATCACAATTATTACTTTTATTAGATTGTTTTTATGATGGAATTAATATTTATGAAGTTCATTTATCTTATACGGATTATTTTATGATGAAATGATGTTTAAGATTCCCATTTTATTTCATGTGTTATGTTACGATGAAAGATTTATGTTTTTGTGGAACATGTAAGAATGATTTCATTATGAGATTTTTGGGACCTATATCTCCCTCAAAATCATTGGGTAAATATTTGAATCTCATGGGATAGATATGGATTGAATGGAAAGTAAATCTGGTTTAGTAATATAGGGCAGGAACGACAAGTAAACCCGGTTCAAAAATAGACTTCATCCACTATGATGGTCTTGGTAGCAATGCCTTGGATAGTATTAAAATAATAATATGTTCTTATTAGTTTTCCATAATTGAATATTTTATGACAATTCTATTCTATCATGGTAAATGTTCCTTTATGATCTATTCCTTACATACTACCATGATTTTTGTCATTGCTCATGATTTTGAGGTTTAAACATTATGTTCATGTTTTTACATTCAACTATTTATGGTTTGTTTTTTGTTATCAATGTTTAACCTTACTAAGCATTTGATATCACCCTTTTTATGTTTTTTCCCCAGGATATAAATAAAGGTTTTAGGTATGAAAATAAAAGGGGAAGTTCTTTATGGGAGATGTTTAAGATCTTTCACCATGATTAGAATATTTTTTTATGATTTTTCAAAGACAATAAACTAATACGGTCTTTGGGATTTTGTTTTTTTTCATGTATTAAGCATTCCGAAAAAGAAATTTAGTGTCCATGTATGGTAAGCTAGGGTCTCTACAGTTGGTATTAGAGTGAAGGATAAGTCAAGATTTGGAAACTAGGATGCAAAAACATTAGTGATATTCCTAGAGATATTAATAAGGTTTGTCTAGGGATATACCTAAGGTTAAGTATAAGTATAGGATATAATCCCAAAATTATAATAACAATAATGAATAACCTATGCTTAATCCTAATATGTTAGAAATTTAAATTACTCCCCCTTTATTGTTGTTTTTCTAGTCTGATTTTTGCCTCTCACACTATTCTTTTTGGGTTTTAGACAATGGATAGAACATGAAGGAACCATGTTAATGATCAATGCATTGGGAAATAGAATAATTGTCCTCATGAACAACCAAATGTTTTGGGAGATGGAGTGAAAAATCTTATTGCTATACTTACGCAATCCATGAATCATTTTGGACATCCAAATGAGTAGAGAAAGGAACAATATTATATTGAGTCTTTTATGTGGCAACGTCCACCTTCTTTCAGTGGGTATTCTGATCCACTTGTTGCTGAACAATGCATCATTACCATTAAAAGGATATTTTCCATCCTTCGCTATTTATAACATAAAAAGCTAATTTTTGTTGTCTATCATTTAATAGGTGAAGTAGACCTGTAGTGAACTCTAATTAATAATATAATAAAACAAGACGAAATTGAAACCAAGGAATGAGATGAGT
This sequence comes from Viscum album, assembly GCA_963277665.1. Taxonomy (NCBI): domain Eukaryota; kingdom Viridiplantae; phylum Streptophyta; class Magnoliopsida; order Santalales; family Viscaceae; genus Viscum; species Viscum album. The sequence goes on along the minus strand of OY728146.1, from coordinate 1,642,956,686 downwards.
TCGACTCATTATTTTACAATAAGTACTTTCCTCGTATTTTGTGAACAAAGATGGAAATGGATTTCCTTGAGTTTAAGAAAAAGGATGATGAATCTGTTGGTACATATGAGGCAAATATTACAAGAACTGTAAGGCAATCTTCTAGCGTTATCATCCAACCTAAAATTAAGGTTGATGGATTATTCAATGGCATAAAACCAAGTCTTCAAAGGAAATTACGTATAAGATACTTTAGTAAATATTAAGATATTTTGTGTTGTGCTATATAGGTAGAAATGGAAGTCGGTGTTATATATCCATCTCATTGTTTTGACAAGAAAAGAAAAATGGAGTTCAAAGGAAAATCTCAAAACAACTGTGAAAAGAAGATAAATGTTTCCTTATGCTAAAAGTGTGGAAATAAGCATGATGGAGATTATCTTAATGGGTCTATAAAGTGTTCCATGTATGGAAAATAAGGCCATCAAGAAGTTGAGTGCCGAAGTAATGGGAAAATAGTTTCTAATGTTGTGGATGGAGAAAAGACTACAGAGAACGCACCACCAACACTTCAATGCTATATGTGCAAGGAAATTGGGCATTATTCTAACCAATTCCCTAATACAAGGGTTAATAATGATCAACATCAACAACCTCTTAAAAAAAAGATAAATGGAAGTCACATGTGATCACTATTAGTGATGTTGAGTATGACAACGAAGTAATGGAATTATTAAGTGTTTATATAATTGGATTCTAAATAAGTGTTAGGGAATATCATTTATAGTATTATGGAATATTGGAATATCTATTTATTGGTCTATTATGGTTTTCAATAATAATATGGTACCGGTAACCATGAAAAGTGATTGAAATATTTTTTTAAAGGAGATGATATATGCATAATAAAGGGAAAAGGAGAAAATAATATGTTTGATAGTATTAATGAGCTTATGACTGATAAAAGGAAAAAGTGATATCATTGGTTGAGTATATAGAATATTTGGAATATTGGATATGTGGAAAGAGTTAATTTTGATATAATTCATGATGTCACTAAGGTTCTACAATAATTTATCTTATTATCATATTTCAAGAGAATGTATGATTAAGGTATTTAGATGTTAGGAATGTGACAACCATGAACTACCAAATGAGATATGGGATACAAATGTTAAGTCTATTTAGGTCACCTCCTAAAGTTTTATATTTTGAGTTTTTGGAATGATTTTAATGTTATCCATTTATGGATAGTATAAGTTATTTTCCATTTTAAGTTTGTTAGATTAACGTATTATCTCACTATAGGTGGAATTATGCATATTTTATTACCTGTGCTACCATTTTTATTGAGAAAGATGGAATGACCTATCATTCTATTGCATGATCTGCTAACACTCTACGAATGAAAAATTAAACCTCATTTGTTTAAATTAGAAATGAAGTGTAATATTTTCCTGGCATGACCAATGATGAGATTGTACTGAAGTCAATTAAGTATTTCTTGTCATGTTCTTAATCCTTAGGAAAAGTATCTTGAAAAAAAAAACTATTATCCTAGTACTTTCTTGTTTGATGTATCAGATGGTTTGATAAATCATCGTGGATTTATGGATTTATGGTAGTTAAATTTCTCCAAACCTTATTCCTTATCACTATCCACCAGAACTTGATTTTTAGATTTCCCTTCCATATCAATGGTCTCACTTCCCACCTATGGTCTCCTATATAAAATTTCAATGATTAGTTACATTGGGTAACCATTAAGTTCCTAATATTCCTTTTTAAAATTATGTTTTTGTATTTCTTTTTATGATGTGGGTCTCTATGAAAGAAAATTTCATGTATAAAACCATTTATAACCCAAATTAATTTTCAGGGATAAATTTATTTTAAGAAGGGTAGAATGTAATAACCCATGATTTTAAGAGATAGATTCTTTTCAATTTCATTGATATATTGTGTTGTGTGCTACACCAATATTATCTTGCACTATATGCAACACCATATTATCTTGTAGTATACACAACACTATTCTTGGCTTGCGTTTTACACAATTTAAAGTTCTTCTGGTAGAATTCATTTCATGAAACAATGAGTAGAGATTTTGTTCAATTTAAAAACTAATTAATATTTGATTATGTTATAAACAACACCAAAGGAATATTGAACTACATGGAACACTGAATTGGATTACGTTTCATGTAAGAGAGACCTTCCTCAATAACTTGCGTTGTTTGCGATACTGAGTTTCAATAAACAACAATATATTATTAAAATATTATAATTTAATGGGATATAAACTAGATGCTATGAATAGTATTAACCAAATTATCAATTTTATATAACATTATCATTCGTCTTACACATTATATGAGATCAAAATCCATATTTCTGATAAAAGAAGTATTAAAAAATTATTTTTTACCTCATTTTAGAAGAGGGACATAAATTTTAGTTTGGATAATTTTTTGATATTTTTCTGATAACTTTCTTATTTTGATGAATAGTGAAAATATGCTAACTTTTAATTGAGAACAACTTTTTTTAATCAAAATAATTTATATAGTTAGAATATATTATTTATTGGTTTTAAAGTATAAATATAATTTATTTTTATAGTTTAATACAATGTAAGTCATTTTCATTAATTTTACATTGAATATATATGTAAAAACATTTCAATCTTTTGCAATGTTTTAAATAAAAACTATTTTTTTCGATAACGGGATTAATTTTAAAGTAATTACTACAACTTCTATATTCTAACCATGGAAAAATGTATTCCATATTTGTAATTATTAGTTTAAAATTGGGAAAATATGTACTTTTTTTGGACATTATGAATAGTAACTTCAGTAACTATTTTATTTACCATGGTTAAAGGGTAAATCTGGTAAATAAGGGTAAAAATAATATTATAATAATATTAAACTACCCTCACACATTTCATAATCCTATTGTATGAGATATGTTCGACTATGGGAATCTTTGGGTAAATTTTGGGACTCCATGGATTTACTTGGATGTGAAAATGACACTCTATAAAAATTAATTTAAAGTAAATATAATTATAACCTAAACATATATCTTTTAATAAATCAATTTTAATATTGGGTTATATTATAGATATCTATTTCTATAAATATCAATTATAAATATAAAAATATTTCCTACATCAAAGTATTTTATTTATAATTTTTATAAATTAGATAAATATATTTATTTTTGACACAATTATGATGTTGTGATTACCTCAATAATGAACGATTCAAATAAATGAATTTATAAATATTAAAATAAATTTAATTTTGTTATTTAGATCTGATACATGAATTTGATGGATGATATTTACATATTATATTTGGTTTAATTCCTTTCGAGTGATGTAATAAAGTTGTTATGAATTTTAAAAAAAAAGTAAAATTTGAATAGTGTCCAAAATTGACAGAATTCATAACTTAAAACATAAAATAGTTTAATAAATGATATTAAATTACTAAAAATATAAGATTCATAATTATGGTTAATATAAGTCAAATATTTCAAAAATAACTTTTTGTGTTCCGTTTGATATGATATGATAATTAAATTAACCCACAATTTGTAAATAACATGATATCATGGTAAGATTAAAAAGGGTAAAATAAGGGTTAAACCAAGAAGACAAAGATAAAAAAATATTCAAAACATGAAAAAAAATTATTTGATGATGGGTATTCAAACAAATATTATCTTATATTATAATTAAATAAGTTTTGGACCATAGTAAATCTAAATTGAATGTATAATAAATTAATATTTTGGAACTTTCCTAAAGTGCCCCTATCCACTCCTATAAAAAGGAACATCCTTTCTCTCCTCTTCACTACATTTTAAGCCTCCAAGATCTAAAAAAACATACACATTTGTCCTATAAAATTATTTAGTAGCATTATATAGGTTATTTTATTCTCAAAAGGCCATCTTTAGTTCCATAAGAGAAAATTTAAAGGAGGTATGTCAAAGAGAAGGTAATATATTCTACCAATCTTTCAAATTTATTTCTTCTTCAACATCCTCTTTTTTAGTTTTTTTATTATAAATTAATTAAAAAATTATCAACAATATAATGATATATTATTATAAATATTAAAAAACATGATTTAAACTTATATCCATCCTACAAAAAATGAAATCATCACACATGCGTACGTACGAATTACCATCCCTACACCTTGGTGTGATCTATTTTCACCACCACCTTACTTGGATGGTTATAATGGGGGAAATAATAACTATATATGATTATTATAACATGATTCTAATTATGAGATATTATAAACCATCCAACACAATACTGTTCAGCTATTATGGGAATGATATTGTCGCTCGTGCGTACGTTCGACTTACCGTCTCCACGATGCGATGAGATTAATTCTCGATGTTAATCATTCAAGAATGATTATAAATTATATATAATAAATAATCATAAAATATATGAAATAATAATGTTACTGGATTTATATATATATATATATATGTCATTTAATTACTTCCATTAAATTTAATAAGGAAACAAAAACAACATTCATGCGTATGTACGGCCTAGCGTCTCCTTGAACAGTGTATTCCCTTCCATTTATCTATCTATTATATATATTTATATACTGAATATATATGATATATAAATAATTTTTTTTCATTCTGTAAGTATGAAAATCGTGATCTAAGTGATCATTTGAATAATAACAAGTCCAAACACGTACGATAAATGAAACGATTATTACCCAAAATGTTGCTCTAACATGGAGTTGTCAAATGAACGGGTAATATAAAGATGTAATTAAATCATATATGATACATAAATATTGTTATGGCTATGCTAAAAGTTAATAATATATTTATACCCACTATAAAGGAGTTTTTGATATATATAGGAGAAATCCAACCAATGTTAAGGGTTAACTTTTCCAAAGTCGTTTTATCCGAGATTGTTTTTTCGTAAGTATCTACTGATTATATATTTATCATCCATGTACATGTCTTCAAAAATATTCTCAGAAAATGTGTAATATTATTATATGTATGTTTAATGTTATCTTTACCCATTTTTAATTTTACTACATTTTTTGGAAGGAAACTTTCTTTTGTTTACCTTACACGGTACTTTTTGACTTTTTCGACAAAAGTATGAGGAGAATGTTTTTGTTTAACTTATATGTTATGAACCCATTTTTATGTATTATTAACACATTATTTTCTTGAACCTCATTCTAAAATATTTCAAGTTTATTTTCAAATAAATTATATTCTTATAAAATTGCAGGACATTTTGATAAAAGAAATCGTTTTAGAAGAAGATAGTATATTTTACTCAATAATTAATTTCAAGTTTTTTAGGAAAATTATTTTCCATCTAAAATGAAATTGGGTTATTTTTGTATCCATATTATTACTTTTATTTGATTGTGTTTATGACAGAATTAATATTTATGAATTATATTTATCTTAAATGGATTATTTTATGATGAAATGATGTTTAAAAATCCCATTTTATTCCATAGTTTATACTATGATGAAAGATTTATGTTTTTGTGGAAAATGTAAGAATGATTTCATTATAAGATGGGTGGGACCTATATTTCCTTTAAATTCATTAGTTAAATATTTATATCTCATGATATAGACATGGATGGAATGGAAAGTAAATCCAGTTTAGTAATACAAGTCTAGAATGGCAAGTAAACCCAGTTCAGTAATGGTCTTCGTCCACTATGATGGTCTTGGCAGCAATGTCGTGGCTACTATGGAAATCATAATATATGATTTTTAGTTTTCCACAATTACTTGTTTTATTCTAATTATATTATATCATGTTCAATGTTTTTTTTCTGATCCATGCCTTACGTATTTCCATGATTTATGTCATTGTTCAGATTCTGTGGTTTAATCTTTATGTGCATGTTTTTTTGTTCAAATGATTATGGTTGCTTTATGTTCTCCATGTTTACCCTTAGTGAGCATTTGATATCACTCTTTTTATGTTTTCCTTTCCCTAGAATATGAATTAAGGTTTTATGTAGGAAAACAAAAGGGGAAGATATTAATGGGAGATGTTGAAGATCATTCACCATGATTAGAAGATTTTGTTCCAAGTTTTCAAAGGCAGTAAACTAATACGGTATTTGGGCTTTTGTTTGTGTCACGTATTAATTATTCCACAAAAGAAATTTAGTGTCCATCTGTGTCAACCTAGGGTCTCTAAACTCTATAACTAATAATCTTCATTATATGTATTTAATTTAATAATGTTATATTTATAATTTATAATTTTTTAATCCATTCATCATTAGGTTTTCTTTTAATTAATTACAATAGAGAAACATTATGCATTTTAAAAAAGATTTCAGAAAAATGTGTTTTTAATCCAAAGAATAAATTTATAATAAAATATGGTATGAAGATGAATTAAATGTAATTTTTTGGATTAATTATAACAAAATAATAAATATGCTACTTCGAAAAAAAATTAAAATAATAATTGGAATTTTATATTACTTAATAATTTAAAAAGAAATGGCAGTGGAAAAAAATTGGTATTCTTCACTATTCACTAAAAAACAAATATTTTATGGAAATCCCTAAAATTAAACCTATGTAAATTTTGATTTTATGATTTTTTTTAATTTTATAAAATAACATTATAATAATCTCCATAAATTATTTATAATATTTTCATAATAAAGAAATAAAAATAATTTTGAAGGAAACATATTTTTAGTAGAATAAAATATCTTTATGAAAAGTTAAGTGATTATTTATTAATCATTAAATAATAAATTTATTTTGAGTAGGATATTTATATATATTTTGTAAATTATAAAACACTATTTATACCTACAAATTTAATAACTAGGCTATAACATAAACATATTTTATGGGGTCTTTAAGCATGGTGTTTCACATCGTATACGTTATAGAAAATTATGTTAATTTTTTTAAATATTATGGTGTTAAATTGTATACCATAAAATTAATTTCTTCATCATAATTTGAACTTGTTCTTAATAATAAATGGTTTGACATTAAACAGATTGCTTTTTAGAAAACCCAATTCATAAATAGGGTTAATAAAACTTCATCTTAAAAGTGGGATAGGGAAACACGAAGGTCGTTACATAACTAGGTTTCTACATTGGATAACATTTTTGGGATGTTAAAAGTTGGATTTTAAAATAAGATCCATTTAAAAGATAATGTAATGAAGTTTTTTATAAAGAGAGAAGAGACCATCAATTTATATCAAATGAATTATATTTTTACTTTAAGATCCTTTTCCTAAAGTTTAGGGATAATTTCACAAAATATACTATGAACAAAAGGAAATATACATACTTGAAAATTATTATTTTGCCCTTTAATAGTTTTCACCACAATATCATATATTACTCCATACAATGACTATTGAATATTATTTTTTATGGATTATGAAGTAAAATTAAAATCTATCAGATTACATGATCCCACAAATTGATATAATTTTATTCCTATTGTATTTAGACATTAACCCAAACTAGAAATGGTTAAAACAAAGTAAGGTAATTCCCAAAATGAATTCACTTTCATATTACTGTCTAAATTAAAATTTCATCTTAAATAATTCCATAACTAAATAAACATACATACCAAATAACCTCAAAAATCAAGTATTTAATTATATTCTTACTAAATAATCTTTTATTTGAAAACACATTCTAGAACTAAGGGTTAAATATACCACATCCTAATAAAACATTTCCCAAAATATCAATAATCACCCAAAAATTAAAAAATTCCAATATTTTTGATCCCCTAATATGTTTCACAAAATAGACTCAGTATTTATCAATTAATTATTTTAAGTAAAAACAATGTAATAATAAGCAGTGCATTTCATAGGCTAGTGGTAGTTGTTACACCCTTATAACCCTTATGCCGTGGGTTCAGGCCCCACAACTTTACCGAATGTGATGATTTATCATCCGACATGATTGTTTTCATTTTTCTAAAACCATATTTATAACATTCCAATAATTTTCCCAAAAATATGATGAATACACAGATAATATCATTAATCATAATACCTATTTTTTTCACTTAAGTATTTTTTACAAATAATTTTCCCCACAAGATCAAATAAAATTAATTGATTATAATTACCTATACATCAATTATATATCGATGATTATATTTTCCTCAATCCGGTATTTTTTTCTTAAAATATCACCACACCAATAAATGACCTTTCTATATCATTAGTACTATTCAAAATATTATTTAAAATACTTAAATAAAAACTAATTGATAATTATCCTTATACGTTTCATGATTCTTATAATCATAATACCATTAATAAAAAAATAAAAAAAATGATTCTATAATTTGAAATCCTAAACACTTTATTCATTACAATTAAATGATTTTAATATCATATGACCTTAGGAATTAATCCATGGAATAAGGAATTGACTCAGATAATGACCAAGTTCCCCACATCTATAATAATTAACTGTTAGTGGTGCCTTAGGTTGAGATTTATTTTTATGAGCCTGGTAAACCATAATAATAATTTTTGTTTAGAAATTAACTAATTTGTGGACCCGTTTCCTACGTGTAAGGAATACTACAATTCCATTATGTAATTTTTAGTGGTTCTACATACTATATTTTTGAAAAGTAAGAAACCAAATATTTATTTATTTATTATTTTTAACACCTGTTCATCCATGAGATTCCATTATTATATTTTTTAAAGTGTTTGGAATTTAAATATTTTTCTATTTGTTAACCATGAATCAATATAGATCATTTGGAATGATCATAAGATGTCAAAATATCATGTTGATTAGGTTAGGCACCCAAATAGGTAAATCACTAAATTTACCATCACATTTTTTTTATTTTTCATGCTTTCTCTAATTTCCAACAATTAACTAAAATAAATAAAATAAACAATATGATGATACATGAAAATAAAAAATGGAAAATAATGAACCAAGAAGGAATAAATTATAAATGATAAGTATATCATGACTTATGAGTATCTAGGTTTTAGTCTAGGTTATGCATGTTATTATTTTCTATTAGGGTTTCTAACCTAAATTAATTTTCATTTCCTTCACAATGAATTATATGGTGTTTTTGAATCTCCGAAACATATCCCTAATGAGTTTTAAACTTTTCATGCAATAATTCATGTTATCATGCCATAAGTGAAGAAAGATTCCAACTCAATGATCCCTTTTTGGTGTTATTGTCCCTAGGTACAAATTTTATAGAGCCAACTCTATTTTTAGTATCCACACAAGGATACAATTTATAGGAAACAAGTTGATCTATACTCCACCAAAATTTATGTAAATTTTTTTATACTTATTATTATCCTTATACTTATCATTTTATATATCCATAGGGTACCCACTAAGGTTTATAATCTTAGTTTTTAAAGGTCAACTAAACTTTTTCTCTAATGATATATATAGTGATCGAAGACTTTTAGACATTTTATATGATTTTTAACATAAAAAACTATTAATTAAAACCCAATGATCTTGAGTCCTAGTGTATTTGGAATTATAGGTTCATAATACCTCAAATTGACAGTAAAAAATTGAACATATTTATTTTATTCTCCAAAATTAGTTGATAAATCCTTTCAAAGTATTAAAACTGTATGGGATATTATGGGGAATATATAGAAAAAAGGCGTGATTTAAAAAGAAAAGTGAGGGAATTATAATGACAAGGAAACAGAATATGTGAGTCAAAGGTATAACATGATATCATAAAAGAGAAGGATCGAGACTAATCTCATAAGATAATAACATAAATAACATTGTATCATAAGATTATGGTATCATATGAAATGTGTTTGCAACATATAATAGGACATAAACATTAGTCAAGGCTAACTACCAAAATAATAACTCATGGTGGATAAAGTTCCTTAATTGATTAGGTTTACTCCCTATTACCATACGTAATTCCTCAGAAGACAAAATATTTACCCAGTGCATTAGATAAATATCTGGGTTCACCCATTATAAAAAGTTCATGATTTTGTGTGCCATTAAAAGAAATCAGTCATAATCCATAAACAAAATAATTACCCCTAAAAATAAATGGGTTTCACAATCTTTTCCCGTATCCAAACAAAATAAAATTTCTTAATTAAGGAATTTGAGTGATGAAATTAAGGAATTTATTACCCCCATAAAATTAAGTGGGATTAATAAAGGTATATAGGTTAGATATATATATATATATATATATACATAATTTAGAATAAATCCATAACATGAAAGGTTTTCTTTTTTTATGAAAATGTATTCAAAAGATTCCATTTATTTTTTGAGGAAATTACCCTTTTTTAGTTTGAAATAAATTCATAAAAATCTATTTTTTTAAATTATTATATATATATAATTTATTTAAATGGAATATTTATGTGTATAAAGGAAGCTTTAAATAATTTATTGGTCATTATAGTGAGTAATTCTATATAAGTATGAAATAGTCATTTCACACTTTTGTAAAAATGATAAAAGTACCATGTTCATAAAAGGAAAATAAGACTCATTTCATACCATTTTGTAAGGAAAAAATGGGTAAAAATGGATATTTTAAATTATTGTTAGGATTTTAAAAACATTTTTTAAAACATTTTTAGAAAAAATTGATATGAAAGAAAAATAATTTTTGATCGAGGGGAGAAATAAAGTAATATTTTCTCAAATTTTTTTTATAAATAATTCTAATTAAAAAAGAGTGTATAATGAAAAGTTTACATGTAAATTTTATAAATAACAACAGGAGAATAAAATGAAGAAATAATTTCCTATAATTTAAATTCATGTATAAACAATCTTGATTAAAATGAGATTGAAACATAAACCCTTACCATTTTGGAAAATTTGGAATCAAAACTACCATGAATGAATTAAATGAATTTTAATTTTTGATATCAGGAAGTATGAATTATTCATGATATAATATTTAAAGGTAAATTATATGCACCATTTAATATAATTTAGGTTTATTATGGAATGCATGTCTCAAAGAAGGATGTTTTGAGATGAATGCTTTACACTGAGTCTAGACTTTGTCATTTATGTTTTTTTATCCTATATATTTAAATTATATATAATATTTTTTTATTAATCCATTTTACTTAAACCATTTAACTCAGTCATATTAATGACATATTTAATTACTTATTCAGTTTTGTCCATATAGGGTGTTTTGAGGAAACTTGACTGATAACATCAAAATGAAATCTGTATATTGACCATGGTCAAATGGGTCAATATTCCATAATATCTAGAGTAATAAATTTTAAATAATTATCATTTTTATATATCAATAATTATTTTAAAACCAACCAAAAAATATGGTTAAAATACATTAATTATGTTATAATCATAGATATGGTATGCCACATATACATAGGTGTAACATTTCCATTTCTCAAATGTAATAATGGAAAAAGGTTAGTTTAATTTTAGATCTAAATAATTTTAACTATATAGTAAATATAATATTTTTTATTTAAATATACTTATATTTGATATCCATATGATACAGTAATAAAAAATGAATCAAATCTCTTCCTGAGGTGGTAGTCCACCGTATATACGAATAATGTTTTCATTTTTTAGTTGATGGTATGGTAAGATTGTATAAAATAATTTTGTTTTAAAAACTTATTACAATTTCATGAATATAATATATAAAAATTAAATACACAATCAAGAACATCCGTGAGAGGTTATGATGGAAAATGAATTACATCAGTTCGTGGGGCGGTAGTCCGCTATACACACAAATGATAGTTTAGTTTCTGATTTGATAAAAGAGGACATATAAAAATATTGTACCATAAACATAACTACATATAATTATATATGATATAACTTTTTATTATATTTTATTTTTTAATACATAACTTAAGGTGAAAAAGGGATAATTAAAAATAAGGAGCTCGGTGGAAATGATTACCTTCACTTAGAGGAACCTCCTTTGAATCTATTATTAAAGACTATATGGTTGGTATTTTGGGAATAATATAAGATCTAGAATGTTTTTAAGGATTTTGGGGAGGTAGTTTGATAGTTTTGGGTAAATATGAATGGATTTAGATATATGAATAAGTTAGTGGAGGGGGTTCCCTTTTATAGGAGGAGTGTCATTTTTGTAAATACCCAATAATATTCAATAATAAGATGTCACCCTCAAGAAAAGTGTCTTCAAAATTGGAAAATAAAATATGGAATGATTTATAAGTACTATAAAAACATCCAACACTAAAAAAAACATGTTTTAAATATTTTTCCCCTTTACCTCTAAGGTTACTGACTTATTCCATTTTAATTTGTTTACCACAATAATAAATCATTTTACTGTTTTCACTATTCATTATGAAAAAAATAAATATTAAATTATTATATAAAATAAAATATTAATATTAAAAATATTCATTCATTTTTATCAAATTAAATTCATATATATTTTATAAAATTAATTAAAATTAAACATAAAAGCACGATGAAAATGCGGTTTTTTGAAAATGGGTTTTCAAGGAAAATATGATTTTACATCAACTCTATGTATTATAATCTTCATTGTATGAATTTATGTAAACAGAAGTATATTTATAATATATAAATTTCATTTAAACAATTTATAATTTGGGTTTATTATAATTAATTAAAATGGAGAAATATTAATCACTTTAAAAAAGTTTTCATAAAAATGTGTTTTTAAGCCTAAGAATAAACATATACTAAAATTGATAATAAATTTGATTAAAATGTAACTAGTTGGATTAAATAAAACAAAAGAATACTTTTTTTACTTTTAAATAAAAATAAAATAATAATGTGGCTTTTAGATTAATATATTTAATAAAATGAAATGATAGTTATTCAAAAGTTTGTATTTATTACAATTCACTTAAAAACCAATAATTTCCGAAAATAACAAAATTTCACTCTTATTAAAATTTTTTATGATTATTTTATAAGTTATATTGAATTTATAAAATAATATTTCTTAAATTTCCATAACTTAATTATAATAATTTCTCACAAAAATATATAATAATAATTTTTGGATGATTTTTTTGTAAAGTAAATTTTTTTATTAAAAGTTATTTCTTAATCTATTATGGATCTATAAAAAAATTTAAACTGAGTATGGAATTAATATATATTTTATAAATTATTTAATAAAATTTATACACTCCAATTTAATGACTAGGTTATAAAAGAAATGTATTTCACAAGGTGTTTAAGCTTGGTTTGTCATATTATATATACTATTGGAAATTATGAAATTCTTTTAAAAAAAATATGAGTGTTATATTATACAATATTAAATAAATTTCATCGTTTTATTTTGATATTTTTATAAGTAATGAAGTTTTTTACATTTAAAAATTCCTTTCTAGAAAACAAACATCGTAAAAAGGGTTAATAAAACTTCCTATTAAAAGTGGGAAAGGGAAACAAAAATGTCATCACATAACTACATTGAAACATAAGAGAACGTTGGTAGGAAGTGAAAAAATGGATTTAGAAATAATATCAATTTATAATATAATGTCTTACTTTTTTTAAAGAGATAAGAGACTACTGATTTATTTAAAATGAATAAATTTTTTATTTCAAGATGATTTTTCTAAATTTCAGGGATCATTTTACCATATAGACTGAGGAAATTGGGAAATATAAATACTTGGAAATTATAATTTCATACATTAATAATTTTTAACTAGAATCTCATCTTTTTCTCTAGATGATGAGTATTCAAGATGATTTTTTTATGACTGAAGCATTAAAATTAACTTCTAACAAATAACATGGTTCAAAAAATTATATTAACATATTCCTATTGTATTTATACATTAACCATAACCAAAAATGGTTTGAATAGTGTAATATAATTCCTAAAATTTATATTCTTTCATATTAATATCCAAATTAAAAGTTCAAAATAAATCATTACATAACTAAATAACCATATATTTCCAATAACCTCAATATCCAAGGATTTAATTATACTCTTCCAAAATAATCATACATGTAAAAACACATTTCTATACATAAAGGTTACATAAACCTCAACCTTGTAAACCATTTCCAAAAATTTATTTAATCACTAAAAAATATTAAAAAATTATAAAATTATTTTATCCCCTAAGATATTTCCAAAAATCTACATAATATTAATCCACAAAATAGTTTATGTAAAAAAAATCATACAGACCAGTATATCATGTAGGCTAGTGGAAGGCTCTTCACCCTTATCATAATTTTGGTGTGGGTTACAGCACTATAACCATTTAATATGTGACTATTTGTTTCCCAAAATATAGGTTATCCTTTATCTAAAACCATATTTATATAATTCATTTAAAATTTAAAAAAATATGATAAATATTATCAAAATAAAATTACTCATCAAATATATTTTAACCAATAAAGTATTCTATAAAACTTATTTTTTTCCACACAATATCAAATAATATTAATTGACTATAATTAAATCATCATCAAATATATATCAAAGATTATATTATTTTCAATCATGAGTATTTATATAAAATATCACCACAACATTAAATCACATTTTTAGGTCATTAGAACCATTAAACATATTATTTTATATCCTTAAATAAAAACTACTATAGAATGATCCTTAGAAGATTCATAACTCTTATAACCAGAATACCATTAATAAGAACACATTAATGAAATGATTCTAGAATTACCAAAACTAAAAACAACAATCATTCCACTTAAATTATTTTTAATAACATAGAACCTTATGAATTAATCCTTATATTAGGGCATTGAATGTGATAATGACCATGTTCCCTACATCTACAATATTGAACTATTAGTGGTTCCTTAGGTTGAACATTACTTTTGTATGTATTTTTAATTAGATTCCTCAATTTCATTTGTAAATTATTTTCTTTTTGGCATCCATTACCACACATAAAGCATATTATAGTTCCTTGAATTTTTTTTACCATGTGTCTCATCCTAAAATTTTAACATGTAAGAAACTAAATATTTTTTTCTTTATTATATTTAATAATTTAGCTTCTTGAGACACCATTATTATATTATTTTATATGTTTGGAAATTCAATTATGTTCTATTTGTTAATCTCAACTTGATATATCTCATTTGGAATGACCATAATATTTCTAACTTCCATTCACATTAGGTTAGTCATCTCATTAGGGAAATAATTACATTTCCCATCACATTAGTTATTAGATTTATTTCTCATATTTCCTACTGTAAAATAAAATAGCAAAATAAAAGATATGATAATTAATTAACCTATAAAAAGTGAAACATATAAACCTATAAGTAATAACTTATGAATGATATGTATATACAGACTTATGAGTCTATAAGTTTCAATCAATATTATACATGATAATATGTCCAATTATGTTTTATAACCATACATTGTCATGTATTATCTTTATCTCATGTATAATAAACATATATAAAATATTATTTTCTTAATAAAATTTTATTTGTTAAACTAATTTCACTTAAAAAATTTACTTCATTCATTTTAATGACATATTTATTAACTTATTTAGTTATGTCCTTGTCAGGTGTTTTTAGGATGCTTGGTTGATAATTTGAAAATGAATCAAGTTTGTTAATTTTTGGTCAAATTGGTCATTGATCCATCATATATAGAATACTAATAATGAAACAATTATAATTTTTATATATCAACTATACCTTAAAACCCATTTAATAAATATGGTTATAAAAAATGAACCACGTTATAATCATGTAGATGGTAGGTTTTATGTACACATGGGCAGTGTTTCAATTTTTTTAAAAATTATAATATAATGATGGTAAGTAATATTTTACCTTTAAATAATGATAATTATATCATTAATATAATATTTTTATAAATACCCTTAGATATCCATGTATGTGATGTGTTAATAAAAAATGAATTGTTGTTCTTTTGGGAATACTAGAAGCACTAAAAAATGCATGTAGATTTCAAAAATATATTTTGGTTGGGTTTTGTTATAGAATATTAATTTATAGGTTTGAATAAGTAAGGGTAGGTGGTTCTCATTTATTATTGAGGAGTGACATTTCTGTAAATATGAAAAAACTATTCAATATTGGGAAATCACTCATAATAAAGTACCTAATCAAAGTGGAAAATAAAATATTGTAGGAGATATTAGGCTAATAAATACCTCTAAAACTAAAAATAATAATGTTTTTAAAATTTTATCCCTGTTTTCTCTAAGGTTACCCACTTTTGACATTTTTTTCCAATAGTAACTAGTCTTTTTACTATTTTTACTATTCATAGTGAAAAATTACGTTTAATTTATTATTTAATATAAATTATTATTATTAAAAATATTTAATCCTTTTTATCAAATTAAATTTAAAACAATTTCCAAATTTATTATGAAAATAAAACCCACAAGCATGATTAAAAAATGTTTTTTCCCTGAAAAATGTATTATTTTTGGACAAAAAGATTTTATACTAACTCTATGACTATTAATGTCCATTATATAAGTATAAATTCATAAATTTAGATTTATAATAAATAAATATCAATTAAATCAATAATCATAATGTTTTATAAATTAATTATAACGGAAAATCATTATGCACTTTCAAAAAGTTTTCAAAAAAAATACATTTTCAGTATATGAATAAACTTATACTAAAATATGGTATAAATATCATTAAAATGTAACTAATATGAATAAATATAAATAAATAATACTTATTTTTATTTAAAATAAAATTATAATAATAATTGGAAATTTAAAATAAATAATTTATTAAAAATAAATAAAGGTTTTACAAAAATCACTTTTTTTCACAATTAAATACAAAATAAATATTTTTAGAAAAATGAAAATATTTAAGCCTAATTAAATTTTTATATGATTTTTTGAAAAACGTTTTTCAATTTATATAATAAAATTTCTAAAATTTCAACAAAATAATATTAATATATTCTCGTAAAAAATTAACAAAAATCATTTTTGAAGGAATTTTTTATAGAATAAAATATTTTTATTAAATATTGATTTCATATTTATTTATAATTATTAAATAAATTTATATAGATTAATAACTTCATAAATATTTGTTAATGTAGTTAACAACACTCATACCCTCTAATTTAACTGGTAGGTTATAATAGTAATATATTTTGTGGGTCGTTTAAGTTTTGTGGTCTGTGTTATATATGATATTAAAAGTTATTTTATTTTAAAAAATATTCAGGTGTTTTAATTATCTTGCTTTATCCGACATAAAACTGTTCCCATTGATGTTGATCTCATCTCAAATGAAATTGAAAAATTTATACTTTCCACCAATAACGATAGTATTAATCTATGAATAATGCATATTTTTGTTTGTTTTTTTGAATATGGTTGTATTATCCACTCAAAGGATATATACTGTAATATCTATTAGTGTTATCTATATAATCACAAAGGTAATAAAGTAAATTATTATGAATAATTTATGAATCCTCCTTCACTGGTTTTTTGTTTTATAACGTAATATATTTTATGGATGTAAAAATGTTCATATTAATTTTAATGATCATGAGAAAAATGACAGGGATCCTAATCCAAATTAATAATGGACTATTAGTATTATTATTGTTGATGGGTGTTTTATTTTCGATGTACCCCTAGATGTTGATAAATATTATTTTTGAGGTAAGGGACAATATTTAGTTTAATGATTATGTGATTCTTTGAATTATAAGAAAACCTAAGGATTCATGGTGGAAATTACCATTTGTATTGATAATGGTAAAAAAATCACAGTGAGAAGGATAAAAAATACTGAACTTTAAATATGGAAACCTATTTGGGTAAGAAGGAAGACGATTAGGGTGAATACTTTGAAATAATATTAATTTGAACAAAATAGTTAAAAATTGGGAAGGAATATATGATATAAATGATGACAATGTTAGGGTATATCCTAAAATAGTTTAGGGGTCACAAATTTATATAATTAAAAAAGGTATGAGTTATAAGGATGTTGTTTCTAAAGGTGAAAATCTATTGGTTGATGATGATGGTTTCACTACTATTCAACCTAAAAAATCATCGTAACATACTTATTACTTTAAAAACCCTAAAAATATGATTAATTTGTTTACTAGTGATTCTCGTAATACTCAATATTGTTTTCAAATCACTATTAAAGATGATAATGCTTTCAGAAATCATTAACTCTCTATTCCGACTAATTTTTATTGTAGAAATTATAATTGATAATAAGGTCCGGATTTACTTTATTACCATTTCTAGCTAAATCTATTATGTGATTTTCATTATGGGTAGTCTCTTTTGAGTTTTTTTTTCAATTATTATAGACCTTTTATTATATATAAGGGAATAAATTGGGGATTTATTTTATATGATATTTATATAAGATCATTGGTGATTTGTGTATATTAAATCTTGTGCATTTATTGATATATTTAAATGTACATTCATATTATTGTTCAATTGATAAATTTATTGGTATTTCAGAAGTATTTGTATATGATAAAGGAAATAAAAATCAGGTTCATTCTTATTCATTACATCTAAATAAATGTTGGGAGTTGGATATCTCTGATGCGAAGAGAGATGATTCTTATCAATTTTCTATTAGATTACCAGTGCAATATCATTGTACATTATTGAGAGAATTCCAATTAAATGTTTAGCCTCTATGTTATGCTTATATATTTCAACTAAAGTAAAATTTTTTGGAGGTTGTGTACTAGATGGATGGATGGATAATTTGTACATAGTTGTTTTATAGAGGTAATGTAGTGTTAATTTTTTTCATTAAAAATATTAATCTAGATAGTTTATTTAAAATTTTAAATATGAGCTATATCTTGGAGTAATATTTTCAATATTTTAATATTACAGGTTTTGTTTAATTATTTAATAATACCATATATTTATTCCTATATTGATAATTTATTATGGTTTATTATATTTGAGTAATATATAGTGTAATTCTTAAGAACATAACCATAATTATTTAATCACTATTTTCATTTAATAAATTTCTTAGGGAATGAGTATGGATTGCAAGAATAATGATTCTAAATATATTTATTTACTAACAGAGTTAACAGAGGTTGGCGGTTTCCAAATTCTATTCACTATGTACCCATCACAAAAAAATGTTTTCAAACATTATAAAAAATAGCTCAACCACCCTCAAACATTTCGAACCATGAAAGATCATGGTGTCACCATGATCATGGTTTTGGTTAAAGTTCAAATCCCACCAAAGTGTCACTTGATAATAAAATCTTTCTTAAACCCCAACACGTTCAATATACACCTATTTATTATGTGTATGAAAAATAATAATAGTATATCCATGTTTCCTAGGTAATTAAAATAGTGTTTAAGATATGGTGGAAGTAAAGAGATTATGACAAGTTTTGGTAGTAAATAAGTTATTGTTTGGGGTACTATATAGGGTTTCAATGTCGGGGATGAGTAGTTTTGGGTTGATTTTCCATATATTTTGGATGACCTGAGGAAATATTATTACTTTATATGTGGCTTGGTGGTGGTGGTGAATGTGAGGATATGACTATACAGGCCGTGACATAGATTTTTCCCAAACATGGATTGAAGTGTACATAGGATAATAAGAAATACAAAATAGGTTTGGTTGGGTGATATGGGCCTTTCATAGAAAGGTCAATACAGGCAGTGTCATGCAAGAAAAGATAATAAATCACATCTTGATAGAAACCAAGATGATTGTGTCCTATCCTATTGTACGATTGGACTCACATGCTGGGTCAAGTTAGTGGGGAACATAACATCAGGTTCTCATGTTATGGTTGATGTAGAACATCCAAAGTAATTAATTCATTATCTTTTATTGACATTAAATCCATTTTACTCCATCACATTTAATAATTAATTAGGTTTTAATATGTTTTATCATTAAAGTATCATTTTATTGGATTTTTTTTATTTTTTATTTAAATAGATGAATTATAAATTTCATTTATAAAATCAAATTAATTAATATCTAATAATAAATACATTGATATTTATTTTAGGAAAATTTGGTGTAAGTTGGTTATTTTATACGTTTATATGAGTAAGTCTAGAAGTTTGGTAAATGTTCTGATATAAAAACTTCTAAAAGTTAAATTGGATTTGGAAATTTGAAAGGGTAAAATCATTGGAATTCATAAGAGTCATAAACTCTTGTATTAGAGAAATTTTTGAAAGAGGTAGAAAAGTACAGAAAAAAGAAAAAAATTTTTAAGAGATAAATAAAATAACTAGAAGCACTTATTATAACCTCTAAAAGATTTCTAGAGTAGGTAAAATTATAAAATAATTGAGATATAAATGATTATTATTTTTTAGTTAATAAATTTTCCATCTATAGAATATTTAAGACATAATTTATTAAATTAATTTCTTTAAAAGTTTTACATAACGTTCTTAGGATTTTGTGCATGCTTTTCTATTTTTCCTTAGAGGAGTAATAACCCATATATATCTAAATGAAATACAAAATATCTCCAAATAAAGTAGAAGGATATTTTCTTTTCCTTTAAAGAGATGTGAATGATTTTAAAATAAACAATATGGACTTTACAACACATAAGTTTTTTATAAGTGGACGAGATCTTGTACAATTTTTTATAAATTTTTTAAATCTCATCCCTAACTTACATAATATCCCTTAGATTGATACATATGAAATTATACTTTTCCAATTAAATATAATATTAATTTGTAATTAATGTTTATCATTAATAATAAGTTTTGTAAGATACTAATGAAATTTTAAAGTTGTTTAAATTTATTTTAGAACTTATATAGTGTTGTATACTAGGAGAATTTTTTCAGAAAACTAACATAAAATTTTAAGGATGATACATAATATTTTTTAGATATCATATAATTGAATTAAAATTATTCCATTTTTCAATATAATAAAATTCTTAAAAATAGAATCTATCACATGAATAAATAATTTAAAAATATTTAGAAGATTTTTAATTTAAAAATTCTGAGAATCATTGTACCACACAATGGATAATAGATATATTACATAATGGATATCAGGAAAATAACCTTTGGAAATTACATACATAAGATATTTATATGGAATCCCATGTGACCTTATAGGGGTTGAAATGTGTTGAGATAAGAATCCCATTATAACAAAAATATGATTGTTACATCTTTAAAATCATGAAATAGTTAAAAATATAAAAAGATAATCCCTAAATCCTTTAATTTAATCCAATAAATGTTTATTTGGATACATTCATTAATTTAAAATGAGATTATAGAATAACTAAATATCATTAGGTTAATTTTAATATGAGAATATTGAAGGAATTAATGATCCATCTGGGCCAATCCACATTGATTCAGTGTAGATGTAATGATGAAATGGGGAAATGGAATTTAATTAGATAATAGATATATAAGACGTGTCTATATAAGTTACAAAGTGGGGCCACATATGATGGAAATTATTTCCTATTATTATTATCAATAAAAAGATAAAACCATTTTAGTGACAAGGGTAGTGGGTGGGGGGAGAGAACCTTTTTCTATAATTGAGTATGATGATCAAAAAATCATTTTTCAAATATTTGATATTAGTTTCTAGTGTTGATATATTTAATTGAATACAATATTGTTCTGTTAGAATTTAATACACTAAACTTTTCTTTGGATGGTAACATCTATTCTACCTTAACTATAATTTTCTTGTATATGATGGATTGTATAAGGATTTGTGGTGAAGTAACGAGTTAATATTTATATGAGTGTTAAAGGTAGTATAATTTTATTATATTTTCCAATAGTTCCCACACCCGGTTGGTTGTTTCTTGAGTAATATAGGGATTACACATTGACTAATGTTTCACACTAAAAGTAATGAAGATATCTTTTCAATGATTAATTACAATTGAAACACACACTCATTACAAAACCTAGATGATAGATGAATCGAATATGAATTATTTCATTTATCAAATTTTAGTGGAATGGGTAATCAATTATAGATTAGGATGAAAAGGAAATTTAGGATCCAACCACATGAACTAATAATTTTTATGGTCATTTAATAAAAGTATATTTTTCATTCTAAACTATTTAATAGTTTTCGAAAAACTAAATAAATCATTATTGTTTTACTATTACTAATTGTGGCATGTTAGAAATTTTCAACCTTATATGGAGACTACCCTTCTCCCCACTATACTCTAGTATAGCCTTTTTTAATTAGTTTAATTTTTTCATAGATTATGATGGATTTGTAAATAAAAATTTATATCATTTAAAGGGTGGTGATTTTAAATTTCATAACCATAATTTACATGATATTTTCTAACATTGACCATATTCACTCTCTAGAATGAGAGATTACTAAACTAAAATATTTAAATATTCTACCAAAATTTGAATACATTTCATTAACCGACTAAAGTGAAACATCAAGTTTTCACTTTGAATTTGAACTTATAGCTAGAAATTAAATCTTGAACCTTAGATATTTATACACACCTCATTTCATTAATGAAAATAATCAAATGAACGTACATGAATTTTATGTCAAATATGATTTTTAAACTAGATTAACTCATCTTATGCCTAATTTTTAGGGAATTAAAGGTTAATATCTCAATAAAAACACCAAATAATTCACCATAGTGTGTGATACACTTAATCCAAGAGTATTTATTGAAGAAAAATTCAAATGGAGAGCCTTTATAGTTTCATTGGAAGGAGTATCCAAATAATTTCTCTATTGATCACAATCCAGAGAGTTAAATGACATGGTAAATCTTGAAAATAATATTTTAAAGTTAATTTTCAACATTGAGGGGAAAAAATCTCAGTAAGGAGATATATACCATAATACAATCCTCATGAGATACAGTTTTTTAGTACTAGGAATTATTCTAGAATATATGTGTATGTTTTCCACACCAATAATTGTGGAACACTATTTCTTAGTTTTCTTCAAACAATTTCTACTCAATAGTGATAAAAATCTATTGGATGAATAAAAAATATGATATTTGATTTCAAATTCATGAGTAAAATACAAAGTATTTGTTTATAAGTTAACTCAAAATTCATAATATTTTGGTAAAAGAGGTACTCTAACTTTAAGAGGGTATGAGGTAAGATAAAATGAATCACCTATACTTTAATATAAAATTAAGGAACTAACTAGTGTGGTTGGGGAAATGGTGTATTATAAATCAAGTGAATAACTCACACTAGTGAAGGTTTATAGTCTCTTTTATTATAAAACTCATTACACTTACCAATGTGATAATTTAAAGGAAACTAATAACTATAAAACTAAAAATGAAAAATAGATTTATCAACAATCTAATAAAGGATGAAGATACACTTCCCCTATATGATATGGATTTTAGGAAAACAAAGTCTATCTTGGCCACCCTTTCTAAAATAATATCACAAAACAAAATATTTCTATAACCTTATAATTAAATAAATTTCCAAACACCACATTTTAATCAAATTAATTCCTCTAAATATGTCTCAGTTAGTTTACAACCACATGTGCATGACCAACCAGATCATAGTATTGAAATGTTTTAAACTAACATGGAAGAAAATATAAATTATATATAAATCCTAACGTAAATTATGACAATGAATCATAAGAAATTACCACTTCAGCCCACTTATTTTCCCAAAGGATATGTACATGTAGAATTGAAATGAAGTGCCCAATAGATTCACCATACTTCTAAATTTCATTTAAATAAGAATCTATCCAATTGTAGAAAATATCGATAAAGGAGTTCTAAAAAGAAATATAAAATATAGTCTAAAGGAAAAGAAGGAATGGAAGAGGTTGTTAGACTTGGTAAGAGTAAAATAAAATTAGAGACAACTTACATAAAAATATTAATGAAAAAGAAATATTTCAATTACCATTTTTGTTAATAATGTCTTAATAAAATAAGATTCACGTGGTAGAATGAAAAAATATGTTAGTTCTATAAATTTTTAAATTAATATACCTCATCCTAAAGCCCTTACAAAATTACCAAACATAATGAATAGGGATTCCAACCAAATATAAGGATTCATGGACATTTTATTTTAATTATACAACTGGATATATGTCTTCACTGATGTATTATGTGATATAAGAGCCACTATTAATTTTATGTGACATTATTCATTTTATAATTGATATATTTGAGATATAAAACAAATAATATTGCTTTTATAATAATCTAATAGATCCACTACAATCCCAAATTGAGTTTTTTAGTGTGTTCTTATTCAATAGGTGAATTTTAACTTCATGGGTAATTTCTATGTAAAAATATAGAATAAGAAAATAGTCCCAGTAAAAAATTCATAAATTTGGGAATAAACACCATAAAAATAGGAAAAATAATAATTAATGTCCATAAAGGTACTTTTATAATAGAGTTTTATGAGTACAATAACCATTTTAATATTTTTGATTAAAAAAAGTACACATGAGAAGAACACTCAATATTCATAATTTTATATTTCAATCGGTCTAATACATTTGAAGAATTTATTTTGTTAATTTTTTTTAATTTTGTTAAAAAATTTATATATGAAAATTCTATTAAAAACTTTTGAGAAAAAATGAATTTTTTTTCTAACCGTCTGTAGAGGAGATAACGTCTGATTTCTATGATGGTTTCAATAGATTATGAAATGAAAAATGAGAAAATAATTTATCTAATGTGAACAATATTCATGCCATTGAGGTAGTTTAACTAAATATTTTACCTTATTTAATCTATATTGTATATATAGAATTGAAACCATTTCCATGTGATTTAATGTATTTGTTTTTAACAGAAGGAAATAAAATAACATTTTTTATAACTATAAACATTTATTCTAATTAGAAAGATAGAAAATGTAAAATCTATGGTATGTAACTTAAAATAAATTCCAATAATTAGTTATAAAATAAAAATTCTTAGAATATTATTACAAAATGACACAAAACCAGTTAGAAAACCTTATAGAGGAGTTAACCCAATAATAATAGAAGTTTATAATAAAAATATTGATAAGTTTTGGGAAGATTAAATAATTTACAAAATTAGTGATTTAATATGGGTTATCCAAATTATTATAGTGACTAGAAAAATTGGATTTAACATTATAAATAATGAACTAAAGGAGATACTTTATATGAGATACCAAAATAGTTTTTGAGTTTGTATTTATTAAACAAAATTGAATCTGATCACAATAAAATATCAATTTACCATGACATGTATTGAAGAATAATTTATATTTTATCACGATAAACCCTTTACTATTTTCAGATAGAATTTTAAGGTATTTTTCAGAGCCCATCTCACTTTGGGATTTGAAAAAAATAAATTTAGATTGCATTTATTGTACATTTTCTTACATAATATTTTTATTTGGATTATATATCACACCAGTTACATTTCAATAATGTATTGTAATAATTTTTTAGGATTTTACTGATAGCCACATTTAATCTTTTCATCATAATTTCACTATATTTTAAACTTCATTTATCACTATTTGTAAAGTATATATAAATTCTTAAAAGATTATATTGTAAAGAAATTTTTTTGAACATTGAGAAGTATTATTTTATGGTTTATAGAGGCATTGTAGTAAGAAATGTAATTTCACAAAGTAGGATCTAGGTTTAAAAATATAATGTTTAATATATCAATGATTTACCATACCTAACTTATGTGAAAAATAATAGATCCTATTAAAGACATGAAAATTTTAATAGTAGTGTTATTAAAGATTTTGGAAGGATAGATTACAACTCCCAATATTACTTTTGTAAGAGTATATTTTTTTATAATCATTATATAAATTAATCTGATGAGTTATAGGGTAATATAACCACATCATTAATTATGTTATTAGTGATTTGGTACTACCAAATTGAGTTTCCATGTAATGATTCAGACTAGGTTGTTGGTGCAGTAATGTCTTAGAAAATTAAAGGAAAATGCCCTATCAGGGATAATTCTTTAATAACATAGTATGAATCCCAAAACCATTATACCACCACTAAAATGAAATTTCGATATTTTATCATTAATAAAATAAAATTCACATATTCTTGGTGTTAAAGTGAATATTTTTTTGGCCATGTTTACATTATATACTTTTTTAAGAATGATAAATAAAATCAAAGGATGATAATATGGATTCTTTTTCAACATGAATTTTATTTTTAACTAAAGATAAAAATTGGAGTTTAAAATCAGGAGGTGGATCACTTGATCAAGATTACCTATAATTATGAGGTAGAAATTCCAAATAAATAATCATTTTCTGGCATTATTATACATAAAAAAATATTTATTTAATTCAATGGTGTCATGGAATGCTTACATGGTAAATTTACATATAATTTCTCAAGTCCCATAACACATGAATCCCCATGAAATTTTTATACCTAAAGATGAATCAAAATCTTATTCCCAGGTCGATCCATAGCTTTAGAAAATTTATAATGATAAAATGATTATGAGATATATTCTTAAAAGGGATGTAAAATCTGCACTAAAGTTTTTTCATATATTATCTTATAGAGGACACATCATACCTCAAATAATATTTGGAAGTGTTTTGGAAAATATAATATACAACATCAGACTGTTTAAAGATGCATATAAATTTTGTAAAAAATACGAGCGAAGCTAATTATCAGGAAATATTTCAAAAATAAAATAAATTCTTTAATGAATAATATATTATTATAAAATCATCTAGTTATGGGGAATAAATTTTATGGGACCCTTTAAAATTTAATCTGTTTATTCATACATATTTTTATTTGTAGAATTTATTTCAATATAGTTTGAATACAAATCCCCTAAAACTAATTACTCCATTATATTTTATGATTTTTAAAGAATAATATTTTTCCCCTTTCAGAATCCCAAGATAAATCACCAGTGACCAAGAAATAAATTTTTTTAATAGGATATGTGATTATTTAGTGTGTAATTTTAGAGTGACCCATAAAAAATCACCACCCTATAATCCAAAAAATTATGGACAAGTAGAAGCGTTTAATTAAAAAATTAATGAAATTCTAGAAAATAATTTAAAAAAAGTATGATTAGAGGAAAAAATAAAAAATAACTTTGTAATATTATATAATAGTCTTCAAAACCCCCACTGGGATGATCCCATACTATTATATTTAATTTTTTTTCATTTATGGACTGAGTTGGAATGGAAAGAATATTGGGTTGTTAGGGAGATGGATTTTGGTTAGGAAAGAGATAAGTAGGAAAGAAAAATTCAATTCCTAGATATGGAAGATATTAGAAGAGAAACCATTTTGAAATATATAATTTAAGAGAAATAAATGGAGTGGTACTGGATATTCCAATTTAATCAAGATACCTCCATCTAAGAGAACTAGTGTCGATATACAACTTAATAGTAAAATTCATTCTAGGTAAACTTCATTCCAGAAGGGAAAGATAATTTATTATCACTAATATGTATCTATTTAGTGCTATTTAGATTATTATATATGTAGATAATAACCCATTCACTCTTAAAGGAAATATTATGAAAACTTACCTTGGAAATTTTCCACAAAAACCAATGTAGGAGTTCAAAAATGATTCTATCATTAAAACCACTATTTATAAACTTCTATAACATTGTTTACAATTTTACTTTTTTTAAATATAACCAATATTATATTTCTATTAATATATATTAAGGACCCTAATTATTAAATTTTAAGTGAGGGTAAACATTTATTTTTTAGAAACCTTAATATTTTTTATGAATTTCACTATTTTGGGTTTTTCCTTTTCATTTTAGTGTGTATATATTGTTTTATGAGTTTTTGAATCCTATTGAGAACAATTTAAATACCCATGTATGATTAGAACCAATTAGAACTATGAAATACTGATTTTACCCATGAAACTCAATTTATATGAATATAAAAAAGAATATATTTTCATATAAAATGATTGAGACATTGATGCAATAAAAACACATATTTGAATCCAATCCAATGAAATACAATCATATATTCGTTTTACATAATTGTGGGGATTTTAATTTATTTTACATATTATTTGAAATGAAATATTTTATTTAAAGAAAAAATATATGTATGATTAAGTAGAATTTTCTAAGGATTTTTTATTACCTTATAGAATTGAGGAACATGATTTGAATTTTTTTGAGACAATACTTTTATTTAAAAATCCATTTTTACAAAATAATCACTTATTCTCTATTACCCCTACATATAGACCATGTAATCCCCCAAAGTTAATAAATTTACCTATTATAGAGACACAATATAATCATGAAATCCCTTTCCAACCCATAATAGAAGTAATTTCATGATCATAGTTGAACTTTATGTGTTGGGGAGGGTGATGTTTTGTGATTTTTTCATCAATTGATGCAGTTTATAAGAAAATATCATACTTAGAAACTATTTTGGGTCATATTTGTAAATAATGGGAAATAATGAAGTATACGTAATCCTTAAAAGATAGACCTGGATATTAACAATATTATTTTAAAATAAAATAATTATCACTACCCTCAAAATATAATTTTTGTAGAATTTTAAAACAAAAACAAAATAAAAATGTTGCTAAAGGTCAATGAGTAAAAATATTATTTTTGATAAAGTGATAAATTTTGGAAACATCTATGAAAAAAGGGGTTTGAAGATGATTCTTTTTAAAAGATAATGACTAAGGTTTCCATTAGATATTATAAAACTAAAATCATGTAGGTTTACTCAATTTGAGTGAAGTCTCAATATTACCTTAGAAAATTTAACCTTTAAAACCTACCAATTCATAATAAAATAATAAACCTATAAATTAATTATGATAAATATTTTTACCTTACTCATTGGGTAGTGATTTTTAAATATAGAAATTCAATGGTGTACCCTGTATGTGTTTGTAATGATAAAAGATTTTTTATGAATTCATATTTGTGCGATGAGAGTAATACTTCCAGTATGGTAGGTGTTAATTTTCTTGAAGGTATTATAATTTTATAATTTAATTAAATTTATAACATGGAGAAAAAATAATTAATGATATTAACATGTCAAGATAAGTTTGGGTTCCTCAGTTTTTGAAAAGGAGGATCACAATAGCCATTTTTTTGAATTTTTATTGGGTAATATTTTTGATGTACACTTGTCTAAGATTCCATGGTTTAACTGTGGGAGAACTGGTATAAGAAATTAATTTTTCTATATTTTATTGAAATTACGTTAAATAATTAATTATATTTTATAGTGTTTTAACATTAATGTTTTATTTAATTGAATTTTGATAATATTTCATAAAATGAAATAATTTTTTATTTAAATGATCTATTTAATATATTGATTCAAATTACTTGATAACCAGTAATAAATCAATTTAATTTTTAATTATGATAAGTATAATGAAGTTGGTTATTCAAGAATTTTAAAAAGGTAATTATAGAGGTTTTGTAAAAATTTTGATGCAGAAAATCTAACACCCTAGGTTGTCACTGTCTTGGTAGTAACCTTTTGATCATTACCACACATCAGTTTTGTGTGTCCGGGGTTAATATTTTTATTTTTTGAAGGTTTTTCTAGGGGTGAATGGTTAATCACCTGATTTGAAAACCATGTAGTATAAACCATGAACCCTATGTTATGGTAGTCAGAAGGTATTGTACAATATACACATGATTGGGGAAACCATGTGAGATAACTGTGCAACCTGAAGGGTTTGAGTCAGAGGATGATGAATGTTCTTGGCACGGTTTGGAAAACCGTGTTATAAAATAATGCTTCATGGCCTATTAGGGGTATTTTTGTCTTTTAACCTCATTTTGTATTATGGATTCAACCCCAAGCCACCCCATTCTCCCCCTTATATGTGGAACATCACTTGAAGCTATCTCAATATTCCAAGCTCCTTCATGGTCATATTATGGTGGTTTTCTAGCGATTCTTCACTCGGTTCAAGAGATTAAGGTCTCTTTCTCCTCCCTCATTGGGTTTCTAAATTTTTTCTCTAATTCTCTATCCCTATTGATCATGTTTTTATGATTTTAAATCCTAGGGATTTTAAAAAATTGATGTTTCTCTTTCTAGGGCCGTGTGACCTCATTTGAAACCTAATCGAGTGGATTTAATTGAATGAAATATCATTTCACCACTTGAGGTAGGTTTTTTCCATTTAATTACCTTCTATTTTATAGTTCCATGAATTCTTGGTTATTTAAATGTTTTCCTTGAGTTAAGGTTATTATTTATATGATATCTACGTTTGGTTTATGATTTTTTTCATTAGAATTACTTGGTTTTCATTTGCCTTGGAAGGGGAATTTTATAATTAAGTGGTGTTTTCAATGAAATGGGTATTTTATGAACTTTACATGTTTGATAAAATTACAAAGAAGGGTTTCATTGAAAATAATATAGGTTCATTAGGTTTTAATCCAAATAGGGTTTTAAAAGTGGGTTACCCTTTTTTTAATTAAAGGGTTTCTATGTTTTAAAGGGTGTAATATTTTTATTAAGTGAAATAGACTTTCCCTTTACCCATTTTTTATGATTTTATTGATCATGACTTTATTTGGAGTTGTTTTTTTGTTTTGAATAATTTTTCTAAAATTGAATTTTCAAATGTATACACTATATGTGATATGTGAAGGCCTAGTTCTCACTTTTTTAATTGTTGTTGATTGTGACCTTGTTGAGATCCTTATGTTTTTTTGATGTTATACTTATCCATATGATAGATATTTTTATATGATTTATGTGGTACATATGGATTGGGGATCTTCTCAAGGGTAGTGTGTGAGTTGGGAAAGATGTGATTGTGGTGTTATCCCTTGGGGTTTTGTCATTATCATGTGATGACATTGTTTTCTCATAGACCATCTCCCTTATTTTTCCATGGGGAGACTGAGGATGTTAAGTGGAAATAATTGGGATGGTGTTAGGAAAGTTGGTATTTACACACCGTATAGTCACATATAGTCGTACACAATATCTATCTAGTGGGATGTCCCTAGTGACCATAGAATAAGAGTGACTTAGTTGAT
This sequence comes from Viscum album, assembly GCA_963277665.1. Lineage (NCBI taxonomy): Eukaryota > Viridiplantae > Streptophyta > Magnoliopsida > Santalales > Viscaceae > Viscum > Viscum album. Next base: position 1,642,925,491 of record OY728146.1, on the reverse strand, counting down.
GGATGTGTGACCATTAACCTTGTAGCAGTAGGTCCACTGTTACATTTCATGATCTATCTAGTTAGTCCCTATGGTGGTTCCTATTTCTATATATAATATATTATGAATTTTTATTTTCATTTAGATTAGGTTATAGTTTTTATTGTTGTATTAAATGGTTATGTTTTTGAAAAATATTTTTTTTGGCATTGTTCTTTATTTATATTCTGTTATTCCATGTTTGGGTGTTGTGTTTATATTTGGTTACTTGAGGGTGAAACTATCACCAATTATTATTTTTGATACCCATGAAACTTTTCATCATCATACGGGGATTATAGACTCTCCTCAGGTATGTGGAAGTCCTTTTTGGGTGTCAGTTTGGATGTTAGGCGCAGATGGTTTATTAAAAAAGAGTATCAGAGATTACAGATCACCCAAAATGGTCAAATGTTTTTGAGATTAAACTTATTATTATTCAGGGGTCAGTGGTATAAATGAGATAAGACCATTGGGACTTGAGTGGTAGGTATAGGGAATCTCTTTTCTAACTCTTTCATAAGTGAGATCTTGATTTTCCATGGGTAGTCAGGAGTTTTAATTTTGAATTTATAGAGATATGGAGGTTTTTTATTCTATTATTTTGGTGTGAAGTGATGTTATTCTATGTTACATTGATATATTGGGATACATATAAGAAACATACTCATTTCAATTTGAAATTATGATAAATTTATAGGGAACATAGTTGAGGTGCGTAGTCTATAAAATCATGCATAGGCCATAAAGACGCCTCTATGTAACTTCTAGTGTCCCTCACATAATTAGAACATAGTCTGAATAATTATGCAGCCTAACCATTCACAATTGAGATGGATGTAAATTCTTATTGTTTTCCCTCCGTTGTTGGTTTGATCCTCTCTTGTGTTTTATGGGGCCTATTTTGAATGTTTTTGTGATGGTTTTTGGTTCTTGAACATTGTTGAGAACCATTGTTTTATTATTTGGTATTTCTATTCTTTTTGAAAACCTTTTTTTGGTTTATTATGTTTCTTGGGTAATTTTTTTTGAAATCTAGAAAATGTTTTTAGGTTGTGTTAGTTTTCAATGAAATAATTTCATGGTTTCGTAGGAGATATAAGTCTTAAATGTTTTGGGTAAATGAGGTGTTCTTATTAAATGTTTTTAATAGTTTTATTTGTAATTTGTGTAAGAACCTAGTAACTATTTGGGGTAAGGATTATTATTTTTCACATAAATTCTATGTTTAATTTCTTAAATATGGCCTAATATGAATGATCGTTGAGGTAATAGAGGCCTTTAGGGTGCTTGGGGATAGTTCAGAGCCCAGAACCTATGTTTTTGGGTGAAAAGTGGAGGCTGAACGATTAGTCCAAACCATGCGGGCTGGGTTATATAGCTGTGTGGCTAGGTCTGCATTTTTAATAGATAAAATAGAGTATTTTTTGCATGGTTTATTCATAGTAATTAAACTATTTGGGCGTAACGATTTGAGTTCCCCGTTTTCTTACAGTAGACCGTGTGACCTAGTTCACGGTTTGAAAAAGCATGAACATAAACTATGTGACCCAGTTTTTTTCCAGTAAAATAAATATTTTCCCCTAAAATGTTTTATAATATAAAAACCCAATTTCCCTTCACCAATTTCAAAACAAATATATGCTTCTTAATCTCCCCTTTTAGGCTATTCTATGATTTAAGCTACATCGTCTATCCGAACTCTGATTTGAATACATTTCATCTCTTTGGACCCATAACAGTAAGGCCTTGATTCCTTTTTATCCAATCTCAGTTCTTCTAGATATTGGATGTGCTATTTTTATTTAGGCTCATATGCCCTAATTTCTCATTATTCATCCATTTTATAGATTTGTTATAGTCTTGGTTGAATGAGGAGCTTATTATGAATGAGCTAACTAGCACAGACCTATGGTAGGTTGGTCTCATGATTTTCGATTAGAGTCAAGATGTTTATATATGATGGGGTGTCACATAACCAATTTAAGATCCTTTCCTAAATTGAATTTAAATTCTGTAATTGATAGGTCTGCCCTATTCAGTTAAAGAGGGTTAATCATGATTGTTATAGGTTGTATACCTGGGATAAGAACCACCCCCTAGGTGAGTTTTCTTCAAACAACACTTTATGGATTTTGGCCTTAGATGCCTATCAGGCATTACTCATACTCCTTGATCATGGAATGTATTTTGTGAATATTTATATAAATAAAATTGATTAATTGATTTATTAATTGAAGTATAAATAAAATGAATTAAGGGAATGGGATGGATGACTTTCACCTTGACCCATGTATGCCATTTCTTGTTTAAAGCATGATTTCCATATATTCCCTTTACCATGTGAATAAAGTAGAGGATATTCAATGGTTTTATGTAATTGGGTTGAATTTCTATAATTTTTGATTTTACCATGTGAGTTACATTATAAATAAGCCATGTGATAGCTTGATAGTCTTGTTAGTGTTGTTATATTAAAAATGTCCATGTGAGTATTTGAAAGGAATTAAAATTTATAACCCTTGTGTGTTATGTTGAGACCATTATATGCGATGATTTTATTAATAATGAGAAGCTCTTTATCATGTTATGACCACAAGACTAAATTAAAGGACATGCCTTTGAGGATGGTTCTTTCTTGAGACACCTATTTTAGGCGATTTATATTGAATGCCTTCGGTTTTGACCATGGCATGTTTAATGAATTGTTTAAAAAAATGAAATTGGTTAAATGATTAATAGGTGAGGGTGATACATGGATTTATATTAGAATTACATTGAAGGACTCTTGTTCCTATTGACATATACACCTTAGGTGATGTGTGGATTTATATTAGAATTTCAAAGATGGACTCATTGGCTTGAACCTGTATATAAAGAGAGTGATACATGGATCCAAATTAGGGATTACTTGGATAGAATCACTGAGGATTGAATTATATGTTGATTGATATGATTATTTCTATTAGAATGACACAAATTGAATCAATGAAATTTCACTACTATTCCATGGGTGATACTTAAGATTCCACAAAGGAGATCAAAAAAAGAACTCAATAAGATGGGACAATATAACTCAACTAGAGCAATACTGGGTTCCCGAGAAGTTTACTAGGGATGATATTGTGGTGTGTTGGTTCATATTTCACTTGAAGTAATACTTAAATTTCAACATAGTAATTACAAGGACATCATCAAGTTATGGTTTGAATTATAAATGAAATTACTTATGACATGTATCCAATTCAAATCACAAGCTTGGAGTCAGTCTTAGCTTATATTGATTGGATGGACTTTTGAGGGATAATTTTTGCTTCTAGTTACATGGGGGATTCCACGATTGACTCAGATATCAAGACATATAAATTCAATGTAATCAAATTTTTAAATGAATATGAATTGAATGAAATGAATGTAAATAAAAACCAGTTTATATAAGATATTTAATTTTTAGTACTTCCTTGAATACTACTTTAATTATTTCACACTACCAACTATATATATTCACAGACTTATTGGGAAAGTCCTTGGGTGGTTTCCAAATGGTAATTAATCTCACACCCTATTTAGGACACTTTTGGGGAGACAATAAAATTATATGATTGTAGGTGTTGATAAGGGAAAGTGACCTCTTACAGGTACTTGATTCACATCTTAGGAACATGAGAGAATGGGACCGAGATGAGGCTTGTGATGTTACTGGGAATTTAATGGAATTTTTTTAACATTTGGGAAAAGTATTTTATATGAATGTTTTGTACCTATTAAATCTATTTTATTAGAAACATGTGACATGTATCACAATCTTGTATATGTTATGACTTATAGTTTTGATTATACTACAAGTCTTCCATTGTTTATTTCTGTTGTATAGTTTAATTATTACACTAATTTTATGATATTTCCACAATAATAAACTTTTGGTATTGAAGGAATAGTCTCCCCAAATACTCACTTAGTCCGTCACTTCTGGTCGACAGCCTCTGGATTTTGGGGAGTTGAGCTTGAGGCCATGTGTCCAACCGAGCTCCGGGCACTGTTGAGTGACAACTGGGCCCTGTATGTTATAAAGTTGTATCATAGTTGGTATTTTATAGTCTTATTTAGTATTTTGTCACAATAAAAGGGATATGAAGGAAATGGGATTCTGTAATGAGCTGTACCCAGGCGTAGCTAACTCGCATATAGGAAAAATAAAAATTAACTCGAATTCAATGACAGTTTTCTAGATTTTGAATATTATAAATGATTTGATTCCACTATTGGGTGATGAAAATGTATTGTTCTATTGTAATTGATATGATTTCAGTTCTATTGGGTTTCAACATGATGAGATGAATATGTTCCATGTCATGCATCTTATAATAACATGTTAGAAATCACATACCCTACATTTGTTCCATTCAATTTAGAGAGCATTATTTATTTTATGTTGTAGTGATATATTCCAAGATAGATATACCTAATTTTTTGATAGGTATATTGGGATATATTATGGTATGGACAGTAGAATTTGGTCCCTGAGTTGTATGGGAACTCTTAGATCGGAATTTGGCGGATCACGGTTAATACTTAATGTGAAATGTGTTATGATGTGCCATAGGTGGATTCCATGCTTCGATCCCTGGGGAGTATGGACCCCCATGAATTAGAATTTGGCACACCATTGATTTAGACTTCTAAAAGTAATCTGATAAACATGAAATTAGTATCAATTAAACAAATGTGAACTCAGTATGAAATGAAATAAGAATGTAAAAAATTGAAATTAAAATGGATTATAGTAGAGAAATTGTCTAGACCTAAACTTAGAAGTGGGTAGTGGGTAGTGGGTAGTATATCTCGATAATTCTTGACTTCTTAGATTCCCAAAACTAACCCATGGGTCTGACATATGGGTGTAATCTTATAGGAATGCTTTTACTTTTCCTATTTCTATTTCTTAACATATGATTTGTGAACCTCGATAATGATCGTGAACTGAGTCATGTGTTTGGAATTATGGAGCCATTCCACCATGAGGTCCTAAAGACGTACACTAAGTGGGTGGAAATTATCATACACTAGATGTGGTAGGCCATGGAATATAATTAGATTCTACATTTATTCCAGCTACGACCCCAACCGCTATATCGAATGCATGTGATGAGGCATAGTTCTGCAAAGGCTTTATGTGATTCATGCAGATCATTCAGGGAGCGCCGCGACCTACCCCAAATATGGAAGAGTTGACATGCAAGTTAAAACAATAACATCCACCGTTGTTTTTAGGGGATTGAAGAAAAATGGTTGTAGATTCATGTATTGAGACCATGTTGTGTATCTTCGAGCACTTAGAGATGCATCCCGAGAGGAGGGTAAATCTCACAAAGTACATTCTATGTGATTCCACTAAGAGGTGGTAGGATGTTATCAATTATACTAATCTTCATTAGGATATGGTCTAGATGGAGTTTCATATAGCCTTATATGAAAATTTCTATCATGAGACACTGAGGTATGATAGAGCCTAGGTGTTCATACATATGGAGTTGGGTGCATTTTCAGTGATGGATAATTCATCCCATTTTATTGAGCTCTAGTGGTTCACACCTGTTCTGATGGGTGATGTGATATCAAAAGATAGGTGATTTGAGTATTTTTTAGGCATAACATCTGATCATATGTAAATGTATTACAGCTAACTACTATAGTTGGGATAGTGAATTTGATGTTGATCGTAGAGAATAACCTGGTGGAATCGAAAGGTGCAAAAAAGGGTGGTTTGAAACCTATGTATGTTAATCTATCAACTAGTAGTAGAAAGCATCATATGAAGCTTCCACTTAGTTATTTTAGCATTTAAAACATCTCTTTGGGTATTCAGGTGAAGTGGTACCAGTGCGGTAGGTTAGGACATACAATGCTATATTGTATGAGGGACCCAATCGAGTTCCGATCTTACAGAAAGAAGAGTCATCAATAGCGATTCTGTAGAATGTTTCCACCATAATTCAGTGATAGAGTGTCTGAACTGACTCCACATTTAGGATCTCGGTCAATATATTTTCACTATTAAAGGAGATAGGTTACAAAAATCCATTTAGGATGAGGTGGTGGTCATGTTTGTGGTAGTCAGACCCCAGTTTTACAATGATATTTTGGAAGATCAGCTCCGGGTAGCCAGGTAGTGTCACATAGCTGTGGTATATGCCAAACATATGTAGTGAAATAGACCCACTAAGAGAAGTATCAAAACCCTTATACAGTTAGAGGTACTATTCTAACAACCCCCATTTTAGATTCAGTACGTTTTGATACTGGAGCTTCATATAGTTTTATACATTTTCTTATTGTGGAGATCCTTGGGCTATGTGTTTATACTTCTGATGGAATTATGATATTGGAAACTCCATTAGGGTTCATAATGAAATTATTACATTAGTGTAGGGAGTTACCCCTTGATGTTGGTGGGTTTCAGTTCATATAGGACCTCATCATCCTTGAGATGACAGGATTTTATTCCATTATCATGATGAACTGGTTATTTCAATTTCTATATTTCGTTGATTACTATCACTGTAGGGTTAGTTTCAAATTACCAGAGGGTAGAGAGTACATTAACAAGGTTGAATGGTATGTCTAGGAAAGTCGATCTATACATGAGCATAATGGTATGGGTGGGATGATAGACCAGATTGAGAGTTTATATCTAGATGATCCGGGGACACATCATATTTATTTCCCTCTAGTGGTTGATCATTTCAGAGACACCTTCCCAGAATAATGCTTAGGATTACCTCTAGTGAGAGAGGTATAGTTCTCTATAGATATCATGGTAAGAGCTACACTTGTATCAATTTCCCCTTACAGGATAGTTATGATAGAGTTGCAAACAATCAAGAGGTGGCTAGAGGATTTTGAGGCAAAGGGATTCATCAGACCTAGTACTTCTCCACAGGGTTTTCTGATCCTTTTTATGAAAAAGGAAAACAATACCCATAGGTTATGTGTGGATTAATAGAAGTTGAACTAGTAGATGGTTAAGAACCATTATCCCCTAACATAGATAGATGACCAGTTTGACCAACTCTAAGGATATCGAGTATTCTCAAAGATTTATTTGAGACCAGGTTATCATTAGGTGTGTGCTAGACCATAAGACATATCTCATGCAACCTTTCTTAGTAGGTATTGTCTGTTTGAGTATTTGGTTATACCGTTCAATATCATGAACATGCTAGCAGTCTTCATGGAACTGATGTAGCATGTGTTCCAAAAATACATCGAGTTATTTTTTTTATGGTTTTCATGGATGATATATTAGTGTATTCTCATAATCGATATGACCATTCCACCCATGTTGATATCATTTTTAATACACCGAGAGAGTATCACTTATATTCTAATCCCATAAAGTGCCACTTCTTGATGGATCAGATTCACTTCTCTGGTCACCAAATCTAGGAGATAGAAGTATCAGTGGACCTAGAGAAGGTAAGAGATATAGTATCCCAGGGGAATCCAAGAACATATTTTTTATATATAGTTTATTAGGGATGGTTAGTTACTATAGACATTTCATAGAGGACTTATCATGATTAGCAGTGCCACTGATGAGCTTGACAAAGAAGGGTGTGAAGTATGTATGGTTAGATTAATGAGATACAAACTTTTTGGTGATGAAAGGGATATTTATTTCAGTGATTATATTGATTATCCCAGAGCAAGACATGAGTTACACTGTTTCCTAATGTGAATTATCTATTGGGTTGGGAGTAGGTCATATGCTGGGGGATCAAGTTATCATGTATGGGTATCTGTAGTTGAGGTCATACGAGAGGTATTACTTGACACACGATCTTGAGCTAGCTATGGTTGTTCCCTCATTACGATGTTGGAGACACTATTTAATGGGAAATGATTTTTTAGTGTATACATAAAATTATTTTTTACATATATATTTATACAACGTGGCCTAAATTTGAGGAAACAAAGGTGTGTTGAATACCTTCAGTCTTTCAACATAGATCTTTCCTACACTTCTCGTAAAAGAAATGTAGTGGTCAGTGCATTATGCTAATGGACTCTGATATAGGTAGTGCAATATGCTAGTAGCGAGTGACATCTTGTAGACTTGTTCTATGAAATGAACATGGAGGTGCACGATAGTCAGGGGAAAAATTTCCTGTCATATTTAGCTGTTACATCTACCCCACTGGATAGAGTGAGGATGATGTAGCTATTAGAATCAGAAGTCTTAGTTCTATGAGAGAGTGTGGAAGGTACATACCCTCCTCCAGGATGGACCATATCAGATGATAATATCCTGCGAGTACAAAGTCACATATGGATTTCAACAGACATGCATGGAGAGCTGATGTAGGATTTTAATGCTTCTCCTTGAGCAGTGCACGCAAGTATCCCCAAGATCTATCTAGATTTAGATCTTCAGTACTAGTGGGAGTGTTTGAAAAGATTTGTATCAAGTCTTTTCATGAGGTGTTCCACCTGTCAATTGGTGAAGGAAACACACTAGTAACCAACTAGAGTTTTGCAGCATCTACCCATTAACCATTAGAAGAGGAATGATGTCATGATGGATTTTATGAATTTTTTGAAAATGCTTCCTTGAGGTAATGATGATTTATGGTTTTTTATTGATAGGATCAGGAAGTTCCCTCACTTTATACCAATTAAAGTGACCTTTTCAACTAATGATCTTAGGAGGTTGTGTATGCATGAGATTGTACAACTTCACGGGGTCCCTCATTCTATTGTTTCAAATAGGGATTCTCGGTTTACTTCATGGTTATAGAAATAGATATAGAGGGAGATGGGTACTCCTGTGCTTCTAGAAATGACATACAACCCCAGATATATATTGAGTGAGAGCACACAATTCAGGTTCTTGAGGACATGTTGTGAGCTTGTGTTCTAGATTTCAGGGGCTCTTAAGAGAGGCATATACCCTTGGTTGAATTCGACTACAATAATAGATTTTAGGATACTATTTAGATGGATTCATATGTGGATTTTTTTGGTAGGCATCATTGATCACCACTGTATTGTCTGGTGGTAGGAGATGTAGCTATGTTGGGACCTTGTCTTGTCCTAGAGAACATGAAGCAGGTGAATTTGATTCCGAAGCAGATGGCTACTGTGAAGTCTCATAAAAAATCATACAATGATAGATGCCAATGACCTCAATAGTTTTAGGTCAGTGATCAGGTTTTCCTACGTGTTTCTCTGAGGCAATGACAGAAGAGGATAAGAAGATAGGGTAATCATTCACCAAGGTTTGTTGGGCTGTTCGAGATTTCAGAGAGAGTCAAGTCGGTAGCCTATTGGTTGCAGTTACCTTATAGGTACCAAGCGTTGCACTATGTATTCCATGATTTTAAAATGTTAAATTACTATTAAAAACCATATCATGATTTTTAGCCTGATGAGGTTGAGTTATAAGTAGATGCGTCCTTCAAGGTGAATCCTATACATATTATAGATCATAACATGAAGGTTCTTTGAGGTTGGTCCATTCCTCTAGTATGGTTGTTATGAAAGCATGATCGGGTATAGGAAGGGGCCTAGGAGAGATAGGATGATATATGATTTCAGTGTCCATAGTTCTTCATAGATCATGCTTCACCAACCTTACAAGGGAAATTTGAGAATGAATTGCTTTATGGGGGGGGGGGAGTTTTTAAGAAACTGATTCTTCATTAAGGTACAAATTTCTTATTTTCCATTAATTATCTATTTAATTTAATAAATATAGACTAATATAAATACTTATTGAGGTAATATATGTTGTGTCAATAATGTTTACTTATGACTTTTTCATTCCTTCTTATTTTGAAAACGCCAAACACCTTATCCTATGGAAAATTATGTTTTACATGATAAGGAAAATTATCCTTCCCCAAAAAAAATTTATCCTTACCATGTTATTTTTCATTTTTCATATTATATATAAGTATAAAATTCCAATTTGTAACTAAAACCACAAAATATTATAAATACGTAGATATAGAGCATTTTTTTATCAGGATCTGAATTCAGGTTATGAATTCTCTGAATTCAGACTCTGAAATTTATATGTTCAAACTTTGAATTCTTATGAATTCAGACTCAGAACTTTCTAAGAACAGACTCCGAATTCTTATGAATTTAGACTCTGAACATTCTATGTTCAGACTCTAAATTATTATGAATTCAGACTCTGAAATTTCTAAGTTCAGACTCCAAATTCTAATGAATTCAATCTTCGAACTTTCTAAGTTCAGACTTAGAATTATTATGAATTCAGACATCAAACTTTCAATGTTAATACTCCAAATTCTTATGAATTCAGACTCTGAAATTTCTAAAGATCAGACTCTGAATTTCCTTGAAATTCAGAGTCCATAATTCTCTAGAATTCTGGTTCCGAATTCTTCAAGAAAGTAGAATCCCAATATTCATGTATTATAGACATCGAATGGTTTTTGGTTAGACTCAGAACTTTTATTTCCTTTCATTATGAAAAATGAATTTGGTTAAGTAACCATATTTTTTCGTACTCCTATTTTGGATATAAAACGAGGTCATGCATTCAGTTACTAACCAACCGTTGTTTGAGTGACATGTGTATAGGTCCCTCCGAAATTCATGGAAAAATATGACTATTAGAGGAGGGAGCCGACCGTTGAAGCTGTGCCTATAAATAAGAGCTCATTTGAAAGAGATCAAAAACTTTGACTGAATGTTCTATGACTATAGAGATTACATGTTGCTGAAGTGATTTCTAGAGAGAGACTCTCATGATTTGTGCATACTGAACATATTGTTCATAATTTCTTCATGTGACGCCAAATGTTGTTGAGTACATTCGAGGGATTCCGAGGATAAGAAGACAGAGGTTCCGACTACCCTGATGTTAGAGGGCTTGCAGGGATAGCAAGACAGATTCTGATATTTGTAACGAGGGTTTACCCTGGTGTGGGTAAGATGAACTTTCTTGAAAGTATAAATCAAGGGACCTTTATTCAAAGTTGTTGGATACCGTTCTATTTGGGTTAAAATATTTACCACCTGTTACTTATATTGTTTCACATTTTCCATTGCATTTTGTTTGTTGAGGAAAGTATAACTATATTATACTTCCTTATACTTTTACTTTCTGATTTAGTAAGATTCTATGCGCTTTAATGTGGAATATTTATCTTTGTAAACTTTTGTTGAGTTTTATTTCCAGATCCACATTTCCGGAATTACATTATCAGAATCACATTTCCAGAATCAAGCAAGTTTATAGAACTAAGAGGTTTTGTGAATTTAACTTTCTTAACTTTGTTAAACATTACCATCTTTAAAAGTTCCAAAGGATTTTTTTAAAGAATACAATTCACCCCTCTTATATATTTAACATCTACATCATCATACTGATACTACAATCAGTATCATTTCGATCCTACAATTGGTATCAGAGGAGGTATCTGAAATACTTATATTCAAATACAAGTTTTCTTGCTCAAGATTTTCATTGTTATATATTTTCCTTGCTTAGGATATTTTTATCCTTGTTTACAAGCTTTTTTTACTGACATGTTTGTGTGGAAGGATTTTTTTTCAGATGACAGGAATAAATGTTGGTTCCATAGACAACCTAAATCCTAATATACCACCTATTTTTTATGGGAATTATTACGAATATTGAAGAGATCATATGAAGACTTTTGTTATCAATATTGGAGTAGAAAATTTTGTCATGCTTACTATAGGATATAAAATTCCTGACAAGGAAGTTAGTACTTTCACTAACCAATAAAAGCATGAATATAAACTAAACTATAAGGTGTGAAATACTTTTCTTTATTCTATGACTAGAAATATATATAGCTTGATTTATTCTTGTGAAGAAACAAATTTTATTTGTAAGAAGCTTGAAGTTACTCACTTTGTAACTTCCAAAGTTATTGAAACTAGAAGAGCCATGCTCAGAGCTGAATTTCATGGTTATTTATTTCATTATGGAGAAACCATATGTAAGGTACAACCAAGATTCATGACTATTGTTAAAAGTTTACAATCCATGGGTGAGAAAGGATTTGGTGATGAACCTCTTGTGGACAAAATCATAGACATCATTCCCAATGAGTGAGAATCTAATAGGACAGCTATAGAGGAGAATAGAAAATTTACACAGATTTCCCTTGATAATTTTTTTTGTAACTCATCTTCAACATGAGACTAGAATGAAGAGAGGTGCTGATAATATTAAGAAAAATAATGGAAATGGAAGTGTTTCTTTTACAACTACTTCAAAGCATAGGAAATCCAAGACTCTTGAGAGAGTTACTATATCTAATTCATAGAAAATTGTTATTCAATTAGAATCTAGTGGAAGTGAATCTTTAGAAAATGAATTATCCAATCTTTCTCAAAGGATGAACAAGATTTTTGGACAAAATAACATTCAATCCAAATACAAGAAGAAAGAAATAAAGGATAAGAAAGACTTAGAAGTCACCTGTTATGAATGAAAAAGAGCAGGGCATATAGGGCCAGATTGTACTACGGTTAAGAGAAAGGAAATATAGGGAAATAATTCTGAAAGGAATATAAAGAAGTAATACAAAGTTAAAGCTAAGAATATTCTGAAAGCTAATGACACCTGGAGTTCTAGTGGTGGTGAATATTCAGATGAATCATCAGATTAAGAATCTTCTGGATAGAAGAATCTTTGTTTAATAGACAGACTACCAATTGAACTTTTTTTCTTAATGGAAAAGGTACACAATGCTGACTCCATCACAGATGTATCTTTAAATAGTAATAGAAAATACTTTGAATCCTTAGATGAAGAATATTTTTTTGATGAAGATAATACTTTACCTACCTATGAAAAGGTCTGTAGGTTTTCTAATATTCTTGAGAATGAGAATTCAAAACTCAAGAAAAATCTTGATAAGGAAAATTCTAGAAATACTATTCTTAATAAAGAAATATTAGACCTTTCTAAAGATCTTGTTAAATAAAATTTAAATTTTGAAAGTATTTCAAAAATCCTCGAGAAAGTTAATTTTGAGAAGGATAAAATTTATAAGGATCTAGAAAAAGTTATTTCTAAGAAAAATGTTTTCGAGCCTAACTCTAGTTCTAAAAAAAATGTTTTGGAAGACAAGAACATAGTTATTAGACTGAAGTCAGAAATATTTTCCCTTAGGAAGTGTTTTTGAAACATTACATTAGGTAAAGAAAATTTTGTTAAGATGTATTCCCAAATTTGACCTCTAAGGAATAACTCTGGTTTTGGTTATACTAGCTCAAAACTTATTTTTAGTAACAAATGTTTTATTCCTCAAAGTGATCCATTCTACACTAAGTGTCAGTGTAGTGGGCATTGAACAAAAAATTTTTCCTTAAAGAAAACACAGTCCTTAGGTTTTCATAAAGCATATTTTTCAAAGAAAATGTGGATATGTAAGATTTTTCTTTTTGATGTTTCCAGATCCAAGAAAGTTTGGGTTCTGAAAGTCTAACACTCTTATTTTCCAGAAAGTAAAGATAGTACCAAAAACAACACATGGTACATGGATAGTGGATGTTCCTGGAATATGACTAGTAACAAAAACTTCTTTGAAAATATTATCAAGACGAAAGGAGAAATGTAACTTTCAGAGATAATGCTAAGGGAGAAATTATCAGTATATGTAACATCGGTCTTCTTGGAAAAACTTTGATTTCAAATATTTTATTTGTTAGGGGTCTTAAGAACAACCTCATTAGCATAAGTCAATTATGTGATCAAGGTTACCTTGTGAATTTTAGGAAAGAAAAGTGATTAGTACACAATTATAAGGAAGTGTTTATTATTTCTACCAATAGGCAAGAGAATGTATACACACTAAACTTAGAAGACCTTAGGAGCCAAGATATACCTTGCCTTAGTGCAATGGAGGATCATTCATGGTTATGTCATTGAAGGTTTGGACACTGTAAATGAAAGGACTAGTTAAGGATCAACCAGAGCTTAGATTGTATTCTTTAAAAGTTTGTGATCCTTGTCAATATGGAAAGCAACATAAATCAAGTTTTAAATCTGTTGGTGATGTAACACCCCGACCCTAGTTACCTAGAGTCGGTGCATTATTACATAACATTGGCATGATCACGAGAAAGATCAAGTCTCGAAAGACCGATTAGTTTAGTAGCCTTGGAATAACTAGATACATCCATAAATTTTTACATTACATCATAAAAAAACATCTTGTCTTCATATCCCCTCATACTATCCCTGCAGGTCATTCATAAATTACTTCTTCATAATCTTGGGAAAAATAAAACATTAAAAGGGGTGAGCTCAGATGCTCAGTAAGGATAACATTATAGCAGAAGCTTTCATAAATAAGCATAAACACTTAAGGCAATTTATAACTAAAACAAAAGCCTTTTAAACTTGAACTTCAGCATAAAATGGCAAAGGTAAAATGAAATAATGCCATTTACTTACTCACATGGACATTCTACTGGTCGAATGATCACATTCAATATCAATAACCACTTTCATAATGATGGAATGCATAATGCCAGACTATCATAACCACATAGCCAAGGCCTCGTGCCAAGACTACAAATAAGATTTTGCCAAGGCCTTGTGCCAAGACACTAGTTTGTCTCATGAGACCTACCGATGCATCGAGGAGCTATGGCGGGCTCCACCTGTCACTTATTAAGTCCAATGCATTCCTCATATGAATAGGTTTAAGCATAAAATAAACATTCGTATTAAAACTAGCATACGAAATGTCAATACTTTAACCACAAACCATGAATGGTATAAAAATAGAACATCCACAGTCAAACATAACTCATTTGATACAATATGGAAGATTGTATTGTATCACATTAACCTCAATCATGAATAATTAAGGATGTTGACATAGATGAAAATAATCATCAAAACATTTTGAGGGAAATATCCCCCTTTTCTTGAAATCATTTAAAAGTCACACTATTTGTCAAGAAGCCATTTAAAAATTGATTTTTGAATCAAAGTGTCCCATACCACTTTGAAACTTTTAAAAGGAGTTTTAATTTTAATACTTTAATGTCCATATAAATAAATCCTTAAAACCATTTTTAAAACATGGACATTAATGAGCAAGATATAGAAGAATAAGTCTTTAAAACATTTTAAAATGGTATTTTGGTTAGAGGTTCCAACCAAAAGAGACACTTGAATACAAATAATTGTGGTAATCAAAACTTTGTAATATCATGAGAACAAAGGGATTCATGATATACTATGTCAAAGTACATTATATACACCACATAAAAGTGATTTGGTGTATATCAACAAAGAAGTCTCAATGGAATGTAAATTGAGATGAAATCTCTCATAAAGGTTGTATCCTTAGGTTAAGGATAAATCAACGACATAATTATGTGTGACAAATATAAATACACTAAATATGATTGGATATTCAGTGTAAATCAATCAAAGGATATTCACAAATATTCTTGTAAAAACAATACCAACGAATTGGATGTTTAACTCAACAAATGGAGAATGAGTTAAAATTACTCTTATCAAATTCATATCAATGACATGAGAATTATCAATGGAGTGATTATGTGTATCAAACTTATATCCACAGGAAGGGGAGTGGAAATTATGACATAATCAAATGAATAGTGATTCCACACATAATCTTGGGGTAATATAATCAATGAAATATGCGTAAAGCCAAATGAGTGGAAATTGAAATTCAAATTCCCTTATCGATTAGGTAACTTACGAAACATACACCCATGAAAGAAGTATCATACCCTGATGATGTAAATAACCATAAATTAAAGTATAATACACAATGGATGCAATCATGGGCAGTACACCACATGCAATAATTAAGTGGTGAACAATGGAAATCTCACGGAATTGAAAGTGAGATAAGAAAATCCCTTACCATGTTAATCAACTGAGTTGTATGGCCAAAAGTTAATAACCACCAAATGATTTACAGAATAACATGAATATAAAGACAATCATGATAATATATATCAAATGGCAGTACACAATACACCACTTTCAATAATTTAGTGGCGAACAATGGAAATCTCACGGAATTGAAAGTGAGATAAGAGAATCCCTTACTTTGTAATTTTTCCTTGGTCGATGGTAGGTTTACCTCCTGTATAATGGTGAAATAATTGTTATTTAATAATACAAGAATAATTTACTTTAATATGATATCATATATGATCTTTTAACATTGATTTGTTAATAATATCTTAGAATTATCGTCATTTCGGGTGTTAACGGGTTCATTTTACTTTATATTCTTTGTTATGTGAGCCATATTCGTTATTAATGGGATGCATATTATTCATATCCAGAATGATATAAAGTCCTTAGATACTATTTTTAAATCATAAAATTATAATTATACTTGAATGGATATGATGGACAATGAATCTCATCGCGTTCGTGGAGACGGTAGTCCACACGTACGCACGAACGCTACTTCCATTTAATTTTTCATTTTAAAAGAATTGAATCCAAATGATACATAGGTATATTATTATTCCAGTATAATATAATATTTTATATATGTTACTTAAGTTCATTAACACCATCCTTTATACGTTCCATGTGTGGTATGAACGAGTCATATCATTTTAAGGGGGCGGTAGTCCGCACTTCCTCAAATGAAATTATCGTATGTATATACAACATGAAACGAATAAGGATATGAAATAAAATGGAATTACCGAAGCTTATATATAAAATATATATCATTAATATCATATTTAATTACAGTTCCATCATAATGGCCACCATGAGAGGCGGTAAGATGTATTTGAACAATCATCGTTTCGTGAGGCGTTAGTTTGCCATCCACAGAAACATTATGTTCATCATCCATTAGATGGAGTTGTGTGTATGTGTAGTTTGAATCCTTATTATAACAACATACTAGTATATTGTGGATACTGGTGTTGATACAAAAGAAAGGAAATAAAAAGAGTTTGGGGGTTGTAGAAGCAAAATAAATGAAAATAATTTAAGAGAAATCGTTACCTTTAATTTAGGTAACTCACTTTGGTTGGAACCAAAGGACTTCTTGAAATGCTTTCTGCCTAAGGGGAAGCTTCAAGGAGGAGGAGAGGGATGTGGGGAGCTTAGTTGGGCAGAGTTTGGACGAGCCAAGTGGCTTGAGAGGTGTGAGGAATGAGTAGAAGTGGTCTCCTTTTATAAGGGAGAAGAGGGGCTCTTTAGGAAAGAGTGAAAGTAATACTTTATAATATAGTTATATTCGGTTTATAATGGTCCAAAAATCATTGAGGTCGAAGATAAGATGACTCATATTCTAAATAACATCAACCAATAAGAATTGGACAGGTTTTAGATAATATTTTAATCATTATAATCTTATTTATTTAAATGATTTATTAATGAGGTAAACATTGCATCATTATTGTGTCATTAATAATTTAAATTATTTGATGTCTAAAAATTATAAATAAAATATCATTATGTAGGAAATATTTTTCGCTTTCTAATGAATATTTATAATCGAAAATCCAACATTTATAACCCTATGTAAAAATTGTTCTTCTAAAAGATGTAAGCTTATGCCATTTTTATTTTTATTTTAACTTTATTAATATAAAGTGTCCCTACCACATACAAGTGGCTCCAAGGGGTCCCCAAATTGACCCAAGGATGCTCATGGTCGGGTATGTGTCCACCAATAAGGTTAGGACACGTTTTAGGGTAATTTTGTATTATTATAATATTATTTTTTTAACCCTTATTTACCGGATTTACCCTTAACCATGGTAAATAAAATATTTACCACAGTAATTATTCACAATGTCTAAAAATAAAAGTTACCTATTTACACAATTTGGACATCCTGATTCCAAATATGGAATCCATTTTCCTAAATTCAAAACACAGAAGTGGCAGAAATTAATTTAAAATTAATTCCCGCTGTCAAAATAAAAAGCGTGTTTTTAAGAGGTAATAACTATCAAAAGATTGACACTTGTTTATGTTCGGTTTAATTGTAAAATTATGTCTAATGACCAACATTATATTAAATGGTAAAAATATATTCTAAATATACTTTAAAACCACTCAAATTCACAATTTATCACCATTAATTATTTTGATTAAAAAAGTTGTTTTTAATTAAAATTTAGTAATTTTCACTATTCATCAAAATATAAAAGTTATCCGAAAAGTACCAAAATTTCAGACTAGGCTAATTTCAATATTCCGAATCCAAAAATGAAGTCCATTTTGAAATATAAAATATATATGATTTCAAAAAGTAGGTATTACTATTCACAACGGCTAGTTTAATTAGTTGTGGTGTGTGTTAGAACTCGAGGTTGCGTACAACACACGCTATCGCATTATTCGAAGGGAAACGTACCGTGGAAGCTTGGGGTGTTACATTCTCCCCTCCTTCAATAAATTGCGTCCTCGTAATTTTTAAAATTTTGCTTTGGAATATAATGGAAAGTCCCACATCGGAAAAAGAGTCAATAAAACTATCACTTTAAAAGAAAGAAAGAGAGGTATAAGGGTCATCCAAGATAACCCATACTAGGATTCCATGTAAGAAAACATGGATATAGATGATAAACTAAGTGTCAAGTTCTGATGGAGAGGGATAGAAATCATGATCAGGAGAAAGTTAACAATGAGAAAACCACAAACTTGTGTTGGGACAAATGACCATTAGTCTCCTAGTAGGAATGTAAACGGACAACATTTTTTTTAAGTTACATTACATAAGGAAGAGGAATTCATTTATGATATTGACTAAGAACATTATGAGATATACTTACATTTTAAGTAGATTTTCATTCTTTAATAAATTTCCACCACTAACTCAATTTTTTTTTAAACAATGAGTATTCAAGAAGACTTGGTCACAATGGAAGAGATAGAATAAACTTCTATAGAATCACATGATCCATGCAGGATAAACCATATATTTACATTGTCTTTGAAGATTAATCAAAACCAAAATGGTTAGTGAATGATCTAATGATCCCCCAAAAGGATATTCATTGCACTAATCTTAATTTCTAAAATTAAACCAACAATACCCAAAGTTAAATAGAAACCATTCAATAACCAATTGTCCTTAAAATCCTTTAATATAATCCAAACTAATATTGAAACCCAAAACATAGAAGAATTTGATTATGTAGTCTCCCATGTTACATTGTATCTCCAAATGACATCAAATACTCTTAAAGTCACATACTTAAAAGTAATTAACATTATCACATATTCTCTGTTATAGGTTAATCATTTCCATAAATAACCCAAATCACTATAATCAACAATAAAAACGTAGATAAAAATCCACCATTACTCTACAAATGATACCCCATTGTATTCTATTTTCCTTGGGCATATAGTGTTCCCAACAAAGCGAACATCTTACAAAATAACATTTATCACTTAATCACGAAATCATTTTCCTATACCAAGGGTATTCATTTGATAAGACATAAGAACCCAAATCATCTTATTATTGATCAATAAAATAATTTAACAAAAAAAAAATAGTCACACTAACCAGGGACTTCACGTAGTCCAGTGGTAGGCGATAAATCCCAATCACACTTTGGTTGTGGGTTCGATTCCCACAACTTTGTCCGACGCGACGGGTTGTCACACGGTCTACGTGTTGTCCTTTTTCAAAAACTATATTTTATAATATTACCAAAATGAGATAAATTCCTCAAAATAACATAATTTAACCATAAATGTTATATCATACTTTTCATTTTCATCCCAAATTATAATAACTTATCATTTTCTCAAACCCCAATGATCATATAAAACCAAATGGTTATTTATACCTATCCACAAGAGAAGAGACAATTCTTCCTCAAATATCATTCTCACATGGCAAAATGCGGGGTTACAAATACAAGAGAAAATTATTCCAAAGTAAACCCATCAACAAGTAGTGCTAATTTTTCTCCAACCATTTATTTCCACATAGCTTCTTCTTTGACCAAGAAAATATCCTATAGAATAGGACATTCACTCGGGTAATGGCCAGGTCCCCTACATTTACGGCAAATGACTATAAATGGACTCTTGGGACCATTTTTATCTTCTTCCATAGTACTCTTAATTTTTCTTCGGCAATTATTCACTTTATGTCATTTCTTACCGCACGTAAAACATTTCGTTGTCCCATTGAGACACTTTCCTGGGTGTCTCTTTCCACATTTCCTGCATGATGAAAATTGAGGGTTCTTTTCTCCATGGTCTCCATTGCTGGAGCTCTTATCATTTATCACCTTTCTCTTCCTTGTTGAGTCTGGGAGTTGGTTAATATATATGTTGTTGATCATATTTTTGGAAAACTGATTTGGCATAAAGACGATATCTTTTACGCCTATCAACATTCCATTTTGTTGCTCATTGCCACCACCGTTCCCACCTTGTACATCATTCTCAAAGTCACTATGACTTCCTTGGAATCCAGCCATTGACTAAAACCAGAAAGCATTGTGTGAGTAATAGTAGTCGTAAAATCATTTAGGGATTAAAATGTCACCATATTCTCAATTTGAAACATAATAGGATTAACCAAGGTCATTTACTCTCATCTTATGTATATATTACTTAAATTGGTTTGTAAAGAAAATGTAAATTATCCTAAGCATATCCCCCGGGAGTGTCGTAACCAAGAGTGCAGCAAGGCCCGTTGTCGTGCACCAGTTCCCGTTCGAGTCTAGCTCAAATCGGTGTTTTCGGGTTTTATCCCTAGGTACATCTGTGCCAGAGCCGCCTCTACCTGCTCGTATCCAGACAGGGATGTATTGCTCGGAAAACTCACAAAATCTCTACAATACCAAAATTCTAGGAAGTTCTTTTATACTAATCCTTAAAGTTCATCTTAGGTCTACGTGCTCTAATCAGAGTTTATCTAAATCTAGCTTCCAAGGTTTGTACTAAACTTCCTCTGATACCAACTGTAACACCCCGACCCTAGTTACCTAGAGTCGGTGCATTATTACATAACATTGGCATGATCACGAGAAAGATCAAGTCTCGAAAGACCGATTAGTTTAGTAGCCTTGGAATAACTAGATACATCCATAAATTTTTACATTACATCATAAAAAAACATCTTGTCTTCATATCCCCTCATACTATCCCTGCAGGTCATTCATAAATTACTTCTTCATAATCCTGGGAAAAATAAAACATTAAAAGGGGTGAGCTCAGATGCTCAGTAAGGATAACATTATAGCAGAAGCTTTCATAAATAAGCATAAACACTTAAGGAAATTTATAACTAAAACAAAAGCCTTTTAAACTTGAACATCAGCATAAAATGGCAAAGGTAAAATGAAATAATTCCATTTACTTACTCACATGGATATTCTACTGGTCAAATGATCACATGCAATATCAATAACCACTTTCATAATGATGGAATGCATAATGCCAGACTATCATAACCACATAGCCAAGGCCTCGTGCCAAGACTACAAATAAGATTTTGCCAAGGCCTTGTGCCAAGACACTAGTTTGTCTCATGAGACCTACCGATGCATCGAGGAGCTATAGAGGGCTCCACCCGTCACTTATTAAGTCCAATGCATTCCTCATATGAATAGGTTTAAGCATAAAATAAACATTCGTATTAAAACTAGCATACGAAATGTCAATACTTTAACCACAAACCATGAATGGTAGAAAAATAGAACATCCACAGTCAAACATAACTAATTTGATACAATATGGAAGATTGTATTGTATCACATTAACCTCAATCATGAATAATGAAGGATGTTGACATAGATGAAAATAATCATCAAAACATTTTGAGGGAAATATCCCCCTTTTCTTGAAATCATTTAAAAGTCACACTATTTGTCAAGAAGCCATTTAAAAATTGATTTTTGAATCAAAGTGTCCCATACCACTTTGAAACTTTTAAAAGGAGTTTTAATTTTAAAACTTTAATTTCCATATAAATAAATCCTTAAAACCATTTTTAAAACATGGAAATTAATGAGCAAGATATAGAAGAATAAGTCTTTAAAACATTTTAAAATGGTATTTTGGTTAGAGGTTCCAACCAAAAGAGACACTTGAATACAAATAATTGTGGTAATCAAAACTTTGTAATATCATGAGAATAAAGGGATTCATGATATACTATGTCAAAGTACATTATATACACCACATAAAAGTGATTTGGTGTATATCAACAAAGAAGTCTCAATGGAATGTAAATTGAGATGAAATCTCTCATAAAGGTTGTATCCTTAGGTTAAGGATAAATCAACGACATAATTATGTGTGACAAATATAAATACACTAAATATGATTGGATATTCAGTGTAAATCAATCAAAGGATATTCACACATATTCTTGTAAAAAAAATACCAACGAATTGGATGTTTAACTCAACAAATGGAGAATGAGTTAAAATTACTCTTATCAAATTCATATCAATGACATGAGAATTATCAATGGAGTGATTATGGGTATCAAACTTATATCCACAGGAAGGGGAGTGGAAATTATGACATAATCAAATGAATAGTGATTCCACACATAATCTTGGGGTAATATAATCAATGAAATATGCGTAAAGCCAAATGAGTGGAAATTGAAATTCAAATTCCATTATCGATTAGGTAACTTACGAAACATACACCCATGAAAGAAGTATCATACCCTGATGATGTAAATACCCATAAATTAAAGTATAATACACAATGGATTCAATCATGGGCAGTACACCACATGCAATAATTAAGTGGTGAACAATGGAAATCTCACGGAATTGAAAGTGAGATAAGAAAATCCCTTACCATGTTAATCAACTGAGTTGTATGGCCAAAAGTTAATAACCACCAAATGATTTACAGAATAAAATGAATATAAAGACAATCATGATAATATATATCAAATGGCAGTACACAATACACCACTTTCAATAATTTAGTGGCGAACAATGGAAATCTCACGGAATTGAAAGTGAGATAAGAGAATCCCTTACTTTGTAATTTTTCCTTGGTCGATGGTAGGTTTACCTCCTGTATAATGGTGAAATAATTGTTATTGAATAATACAAGAATCATTTACTTTAATATGATATCATATATGATCTTTTAACATTGATTTGTTAATAATATCTTAGAATTATCGTCATTTCGGGTGTTAACGGGTTCATTTTACTTTATATTCTTTGTTATGTGAGCCATATTCGTTATTAATGGGATGTATATTATTCATATCCAGAATGATATAAAGTCCTTAGATACTATTTTTAAATCATCAAATTATAATTATACTTGAATGGATATGATGGACAATGAATCTCATCGCGTTCGTGGAGACGGTAGTCCGCACGTACGCACGAACGCTACTTCCATTTAATTTTTCATTTTAAAAGAATTGAATCCAAATGATACATAGGTATATTATTATTCCAGTATAATATAATATTTTATATATGTTACTTAAGTTCATTAACACAATCCTTTATACGTTCCATGTGTGGTATGAACGAGTCATATCATTTTAAGGGGGCGGTAGTCCGCACTTCCTCAAATGAAATTATCGTATGTATATACAACATGAAACGAATAAGGATATGAAATAAAATGGAATTACAGAAGCTTATATATAAAATATATATCATTAATATCCTATTTAATTACAGTGACATCATAATGGCCACCATGATAGGCGGTAAGATGTATTTGAACAATCATCGTTTCGTGAGGCGTTAGTTTGCCATCCACAGAAACATTATGTTCATCATCCATTAGATGGAGTTGTGTGTATGTGTAGTTTGAATCCTTCTTATAACAACATCCTAGTATATTGTGGATACTGGTGTTGTTACAAAAGAAAGGAAATAAAAAGAGTTTGGGGGTTGGAGAAGCAAAATAAATGAAAATAATTTAAGAGAAATCGTTACCTTTAATTTAGGTAACTCACTTTGGTTGGAACCAAAGGACTTCTTGAAATGCTTTCTGCCTAAGGGGAAGCTTCAAGGAGGAGGAGAGGGATGTGGGGAGCTTATTTGGGCAGAGTTTGGACGAGCCAAGTGGCTTGAGAGGTGTGAGGAATGAGTAGAAGTGGTCTCCATTTATAAGGGAGAAGAGGGGCTCTTTAGGAAAGAGTGAAAGTATTACTTTATAATATAGTTATATTCGGTTTATAATGGTCCAAAAATCATTGCGGTCAAAGATAAGATGACTCATATTCTAAATAACATCAACCAATAAGAATTGGACAGGTTTTAGATAATATTTTAATCATTATAATCTTATTTATTTAAATGATTTATTAATGAGGTAAACATTGCATCATTATTGTGTCATTAATAATTTAAATTATTTGATGTCTAAAAATTATAAATAAAATATAATTATGTAGGAACTCTTTTTAGATTTCTAATGAATATTTATAATCGAAAATCCAACATGTATAACCCTATGTAAAAATTGTTCTTCTAAAAGATGTAAGCTTATGCCATTTTTATTTTTATTTTAACTTTATTAATATAAAGTGTCCCTACCACATACAAGTGGCTCCAAGGGGTCCCCAAATTGACCCAAGGATGGTCATGGTCGGGTATGTGTCCACCAATAAGGTTAGGACACGTTTTAGGGTAATTTTGTATTATTATAATATTATTTTTTAACCCTTATTTACCGGATTTACCCTTAACCATGGTAAATAAAATATTTACCACAGTAATTATTCAAAATGTCTAAAAATAAAAGTTATCTATTTACACAATTTGGAAATCCTGATTCCAAATATGGTATCCATTTTTCTAAATTCAAAACACAGAAGTGGCATAAATTAATTTAAAATTAATTCCCGCTGTCAAAACAAAAAGCGTGTTTTTAAGAGGTAATAACTATCAAAAGATTGACACTTGTTTATGTTCGGTTTAATTGTAAAATTATGTCCAATGAACAACATTATATTAAATGGTAAAAATATATTCTAAATATACTTTAAAACCACTCAAATTCACAATTTATCACCATTAATTATTTTGATTAAAAAAGTTGTTTTTAATTAAAATTTAGTAATTTTCACTATTCATCAAAATATAAAAGTTATCCGAAAAGTACCAAAATTTCAGCCTAGGCTAATTTCAATATTCCAAATCCAAAAATGAAGTCCATTTTCAAATATAAACTATATATGATTTCAAAAAGTAGGTATTACTATTCACAACGTCTAGTTTAATTTGTTGTGGTGTGTGTTAGAACTCGAGGTTGCGTACAACACACGCTATCGCATTATTCGAAGGGAAACGTACCGTGGAAGCTTGGGGTGTTACAGGTGAAGTATCAACCACTGATGCATTATAGTTAGTGCATATGGATTTTTTGTTTCAATAGAATGTGGATGAATTGGAGGAAAATATTATGTATTTGTATCAGTTGATGACTATAGTAAATATATGTGGGTCTATTTTCTAACAATGAAATCTGAACCTTTTTTTTCAAAAGCTTTAGAGCCCAAGTTAAAAATGATAAAAACCTTCCTTTAATAACTATTCATAGTGATCATGGAGGATAATTTAAAAATTATTATATTGACACTTTTTTTAGTAAAAAAGGCATTACTCATAAATTTTCAGCACTTAGAACACCTCAACAGAATGTTGTTGTTGAAAGAAGAAACATAATTCTTCAAGAGATAATAAGAACCATGTTGAGTGAGTATTCAGTAGCCAAAAATATTTGGGCTGAAGTTGTAAGTACTACTTATTATACTATAAATCGAGTTTTTATTAGACCTTTTCTTAATAAAAGTCTTTATGAGTTATGAAATGGTAGAAAACCTAGACTTTACTACTTCAATTTTTTTGGTTTCAAGGTATTCATTTTGAATACTAGAGATAATTTTCACAAATTATCACCAAAATATGATGAATGAATTTTCATAGGTTACTCCACAACTTCTAAGGCTTATAGAGTTTTCAATAAAAATAATTGTACTGTTGAAGAAATAGTACATGTCGAATTTGATGAAACTATTCCTTTTGGTTTTAAACAACATCAACCTACATCTTTAGCTGTGTTTTCAAAAACTGATTATCAACCTTTGTTAGAAGATATTTATGATAAGGAAAAAGTTCAAGAGAATATTTCTGAATCATTTACCCTAGAATACTTCCAACCCTATATTGATGAACAGGTTTTAAAAAACCCAAATAAGTTGTTTATAAAGAATCATCCCAGTGATAGTATTGTTGGTGATGTGAATCAACCTGTATGGACTAGAAGTTCTTTACGAAATGAAGTAGAACATCTATCATTATTTTCCCAATTATAACAAAAAATAACTGATGATGATTTAGGTGATGATGATTGGATAAGAGATATGCAAGATGAACTAAATGAATTTGAAAGGAATAAAGTCTATACCTTGGTTGAAATACCTAAGGTAACTTCTGTTATTGGAGTAAAATGGGTCTTCAGAAATAAGTATGATGAAAATTGAATCATAGTAAGAAATAAAGCTAGATTGGTCTCTAAAGGATATAATCAACAAGAAGGAATAGACTATGAAGAAACCTATTCTCTAGTAGCTAGACTTGAATCCATTCGTATTCTACATGCCTTTGCAGCATTCTACAATTTCAAACTCTTTCAAATGGATGTTAAATGTGATTTCCGTAATGGTTTTGTACAAGAGGATATATTTTTGGAACAAACTCCTCCATTTTAAGATTAAAATTATCCTGAACATGTTTATAAACTTACCAAATCATTGTATAGACTCAAGAAATCCCCACAATCTTGGTTTGATAGACTTATATGATTTTTTCTTTAAAATAATTATGTTACAGGAAATGTGAATCCAAACCTTTTTATAAAGAAAGATAAGAATTTTTTTTGATTGTTCAAATTTATATTGATGACATTACATTTGGTTCAACTCAGCAATCTTTAACTGATTCCTTTGCGGATCTATTGAAATCTGAGTTTGAAATGTGTGTGATGGGTGAGTTAACATTTTTTCTTGGTTTTCAAATTTCTCAAAAACTAGAAAGAATATATATATCTCAACATAATTATATTAAATATCTTTTTAAAAAGTATGGATATTGAAGTGCCCAGATCAGTGTGAATCACTGAGAGGGGGAGGGGGTGAATCAGTGATCCCTTAAAACTTTTTACTAATTTATTCTTATCAATTAAACCTCTATGTCTTGTTAAGGCCTCGATCCACTCTTCTTATGTCTCTCAACCTTTCCCGGATAATGCAGTAATGAAAAGGCACAGGACACAAGGATTTACAAGGTTCGGCACCAAAGGCCTACATCCTTGCCATGCTCTCCCAGCATGGATTCTCCCATTATAATCTGTTAGTATTACAATGGTCGATACAGCTTCCCACCGTATCTCTCCTGAGTCCCACTGGAGGGTCTTTATACTGCTTCACACAGTGTTACCAGAGTCCCACTGGCCTGCTCCAGAATCCCACTGAAGACTTCTTCTCCCTGAGTCCCACAGGGTCTTCTCCTGGCTCCACGAGTCACACGAGTAGCTCTTCTTCACTTTAAGCTTCTTCAAGTATCTTCAGAAGTCTGGGATAAAGACTGTTGGCCTTGCTCTGTACCTATGATCACTTGAGTTGATCAGGTCTTCTCGTCTTGCTCAGGCTTTATCACCTTCTTCTAAGGATGACCTGGCTTCTCTCCAACTACTGAATACTCAGACAAATGATATCTTTAACTTCAGTCTGGTCCAGTCTCACATCACTTCAACTTCATGCACTGAGTGCATGGAATCTCTGGTTCCTCATGCACTGATTGCATGGCCTTCTCAATTCTTCAAGAACCTCCTGGTCTTGGACAACTCAAATGCACACCCCTGATTTGGCTCTGTTCACGTGTGCACGTGCATGCATGCATGCATGCACTCTCCTTTTTCTCCTCTTGGTGCAATAAACCCTCAATGGGTGTAGTCACTTTAAGCACACACCTTCTCAATTCTTCACACACTTTATTCTTTTTGTTTACACACTCACAAGTGTGTTATACTTTAGTGTGGAAGCCTTCCACTTCTTCTAAGTGTATACAGTTCACTTAATGCACACACACTAGGTTCGGCCTTCTTGTTCTTGTTTGCTCACACACACTTAAGGTGTGTTCTTCAATTTGCATACACAAGGTTCTCCACTTATCACACAACTAGGTGTGGTCTTTGGCCTTATTCACTTACACACACTTGGCTACGACCTATTCCACTTGCACACACTTCCTCTTGGCCTTTTTCACTTCACACACAATGTGTGGTCTTCTTAGCACTTGGCACACACTTAAATGGCCATAGGGTGTTCTTGTTCTTCAAAATGTGCACCCACATAAGGCAACGACCTTCACTTGTTATTTTGCACAACCACCAAAGGCTACCGCCTTCACTCCTTTTCTTGCACACACTTAACCCGTAGGTCCTCTTCTTGTTTTGCACACACAAAAGGTGTGGCCTTCACTTGGTGCACACACAAGGCTATGCCTCGGCCTCCTCTTGCACACACCCGAATACCAACACAAATGAAGGCGCGCAAGGTCCTCGGTGTAAGCGGCGTGCAATGGGTAAGCGGCGCGCAATCACTCTGGTGTGCAGGATGCAACACCGTGAGGCGCACAAGCCACAAGGGTGCAAGGACACCTTGGGCACGTAAGTGCCTACCGCGCAGGGGGCGCGGTGCACAGAGGGAGCGCGCAAGGTCGCGCAAGCTCCTCTCCTTCCTGTCGCGCAAAGGATTAGCGCGTAGGGGACCTTCGGGCCTCGGGTGGCACCGAGACTTCAGCCGCGCAAGTGTGCGTGGGGGATCCTTTCTTCGTGAGGCAGAGAGCACTCACGGATCTTCAAAGTTTCAGCGGATCAGCAAACTTCTCCAGCGCCTCGGGTCTTCTTTTTATAGGCGAGGAGGGCTTCTAAACATCCACGTGATAATAACTCAAGTTCCCGAAAGTTTCGGATCTTTAAAAATCTTTCAAATCTTTATTTTTATCCTCGGTTCATGCGGGTTTCCTCTCCTTTGTTATTTTTCTTCACCTCTATGTGCATGCGGCTTAGAAACGCATGCACGGCCTTCTTCAAGGGCAAACCATGCAAAGCATAATCCTCATGGCCTCAGCAACGTTTTTTGCCTCGGCCGAACTCCAATTCTTCTTCTCATCGCATACAAACTCATATTTATACATGAATGTGTTCGTAGAGTCCAGACGATCACCATGGTGGCTTTAGCTTGATCGGAGGTGGCCGGGAGCTCAAATTCTGTCGTCGGGAGGTGCCTGGTTCGAAGGTGGACTTGCGGGTGGCCTCGTGCGAGCTCGGGGAAGAAGACGGATGCTGGGCCGTTGGATGCGGTGATCAAATGAGCATCAATGGCCAGGATTGGAACAGGGCTCCGCAGATGCATCGGGCGGCCGAGATCTACCGCGAGATCGCCTGGACGGCTGAGATTTGCTCCCGGGTGAAAATTCTGCGTCCCACATCGAAACGGGCCGCGATTTTTCCGCGCTTTATCAACCAAGCACTGCCTACAGCCGCTGAGTTGAATTTCCTCCCCCCACGGTGCCGCCCCGCACCGTGTTCTCTTAGCGGGCGCGCTCTTGCGCCCACCTCTGCTGCCTGCGGGCGCGCTACTGGCGCCCACTATGCTTCCTCGGGTGCGCGGGCTTCACCACCGCGTGCCCTTGGGGGCTTATACACGGCCCCCTGCCGCCTTGTGCTTGCACCATGGGATCCCCCATGGGCGTGGCGCCTTAGGCCCACAAGTGCCTTGGGGTTGAACCCGTGGGCTGGCCTTGGCTGGCCTAATTTTTTCTAAAGGGACAGAATGTTACTTTGTCAAAAACAAAGTACTCCATATGAAAAATGCCCATTCTAAATGCCAAGCCATCTTCCTATAAGCCATTCTTCTTCTACATTTTTCTTCTTCTTCTTAAGAATTCCTCCATTCATCCTCAACATTTATTTATCACTTAGGAATGGAAATTCTTGAAGGTTCTTCATCAACTGAGCTCTTGAATCACAACAAATCTCCAATGAGCGTCATTGATCAAATCAGAGATCAATTGGATCTTCTACTGATTCACATGCACTAAGAGTTAGTACATGGACTTCTTTAATCCACTTCATCCACTTAGAAGTAGTGGATGGATCATCTCCATCTCCTCATGCATTGTCAATACAATACATGGTCTTCTGATATTGTTGTGACATTGTATCATCTTGATACAAGTTCTTTACACTTAAAGATCAGCTCATCAATCGTCAGATATTACTAGAGAATGTTTCAACCACATATCCTATGCCACTTAGTGAATCTCCTAAGTGACATGCATCTTTATGTTCCATGGCCATTCTCCATTTATCACCAACACCATCACATCCTTTGTCATTCACATCTTGACATTCCTTGACATCCATTCATTCTAAGACAACAACATGTCTCATTGACAACAAATGCAACACAGTGCACTTCAATCTCCCCCTTTGTATTTGTTGTCAATACACCACTTCAGCACATATGAATGGGTCAACATGTGTGCCAATATTTTCTCCCCCTTATTGGCAATCAAATTCAAAGGTGTGGTGTGGTTCTCTTAAAAAAAATCTCTTCCTCCCTTTGAATAGCATCTTCTTTAAAAATCACTAAGAGAGGGATGATGCCACATGTTCTCTTTAGCAAAGAACCTTTAGTAAATCAGCTCTAAGTCTACTTGGGCTAACCCGGTGTAGAAAAAAGAGTGATATGACCAAGGAATTCAAAGCTGTCCACATTCACTATAACATGTGAGATCATGCTTCAGGGGTTTTAAATTTTTCAGATATATCAATGAATTGCCAAATCCTGCACATACTCCACAAAACTCATTAGAAAGTTCAGTGAAAAGATAAAGCTCCCCCTTTCAACCATTTGTCTTCAATCAATACTCCCCCTTAATTGTCATGATGAATACAATTAAGAAACAAGGGATGAAAGTATGATTGGAATACCTTCACTTTTCTCAAGATGGTATTAAATCTTAGAATCCCATCTTCTACAGATTGGCTCCCCCTTAAGGGGTGCACTCAATTCCTTCCAAACCATCCTCCGGATGAGAATGATCATCATCTTTAATTCCCTGCAATGTTAGCACATGTAAATACCAGAAGTATAAGGGAATAAGATGGAACCTCCTTGGTTCATCAATGTGAACAACAAGGTTGAGAAGATTCTCTCAACCGAGATGTCCCATTTTCACCATTCTTCACAGTTTCACATCTGATCTTCTTTGATGTTTGTGCTGGTGTGGATATCAACACATCTTCATGTGAAATCTTCTTCTTCCCTTTTGCCTTAGCAATTGACAGAACTTCATCTTCAGCTCTTTGTAGATCTTTGGCAAGTTGCAACTGATTTGGCCATATGACTAGTAAGTCACTAGGAAGTGTGGCCTCAGTTCTGGAAGTTCCACATGGTTCCTTAGATGCTGTCAAGCTACCTTTCTTAGGAAACTTGTTTTCAATCAATCCCTTCTTCTTCTTCTGGATTGATTGTCTTTTTGAGTCCATTCTGCTTCTATTTAATTTCATGGCTTCTTTACAAAGATCCATGATATGTCCTTTCTTCCCACAGTAGAAGCATTTCTTGGTGGTCCTTCTGGATGCATCACCCTTCATGGATTTGAATTCCAAGGACTTCTCTTCATTCTTCAAACTCTTATTGGGAGAATCTTCCACTTTCTTCTGCTTGCTTCCCAAGGAATCTCTATTAGCCAGGTTCAGTGATCTTCTCTTCATTCCAGCTTTGGATACAGTTGGAGATTGACATGTATCATTCTTTTGACCACTTTTGCAGCCATCCCAGATGTTGTCAAGCAATCCAAATCTGTTAGCAGTAAACAGATGTCTCTGGACCTGTGGATGTTGCTTATTGCCTTCTGGCTTGCTCCCCCTTGGAATAGGCTTCCTTTGTGCTTTGACATTTAGTGGATTGTACCAACAATCCTTTGCACAGTGCCCATACTTATTACAACACCAACACTGACCCACAAATCTTGACCTCTTCAGTCCTTCTGATTGTTGGGTACTTTTCTTGACTTGGTGTGTTGTT
Source organism: Viscum album (assembly GCA_963277665.1). Classification (NCBI taxonomy): domain Eukaryota; kingdom Viridiplantae; phylum Streptophyta; class Magnoliopsida; order Santalales; family Viscaceae; genus Viscum; species Viscum album. The sequence continues at coordinate 1,642,893,350 of OY728146.1, read as the reverse complement.
TCAGGAGAGCTCTGCCTCTTTACTGTCTTCATCCATATTTGTTTGGAATTATTCTTCCATCCTGCACTTTTTGTGGAAACACGATTAGAAGCATCAGTACAAGATGGTATGGATGGTACCTTCTTTCTAGAAGATGTTGCACTTTTATTAGAGGATGTCTTTCTTTTAGAATCATCCTTCTCAAAGCATACTTGAGTAGCAACATTTCTCCTTTCAGCTGACTGGGAGGCTTTGGCCTTGGGTGATTGCTGATTTTTCAATATCACCTCCAGTTCAAAGCATTTCATGTTGAGGGAGTTCTTCTCATCCTCAACCAATCTTAGCATACCTTCCCAATTTTCTTTCAGCTGTTCTAACTGGTCTTCATGCACCTTCTTTAATTCTAGCAATGAGTTGTCATGCTCCTTCACCCTTTTGACTTTCTCTTCAAGTTGAGCATCTCTGACATTCATTGAAACTTTGTGCCTCTTTTCCAGTGCATGGAAAACATCTTTGATCATTATAATAAAGATTTCTTTCTCAGAAAGGCTTCTTTGCAATTCTTCAGCAGTGTCTTCATATCTTTCATTGCAAAGAGAAACAGTTTCATCTTTAGCCTTCACCAGCTTTCTGAGAGTGTTGGTTATGCCAACCCTTTTAGCCAACTGATCGTCCATTGTATTGGCTTCTTCTTCTACCTGTAATTTTTCTTCTTGAAGATCAAGGAGGCCTGTAGCTATACACATTTCCACTTCCTTGGGGACTGTCTTCTGAAGATATTTGATTTCATTTAGAAGATCATTGTTTCTTCCATATTCATCATAACTAGAGCAGGCTTCATCAGAAGAATGATAAAAGGAATTGTCATCTGATGTGACTTTCACATTTCTTTCCATAGAAGGAGTTTCTCTGATTGCAGCAACCTTCTTCCTCATCTTCTTTGCCTGTTTCTTCATTCTGATTTTCAGAGTCTTGGCAGATATCTCCATTTGAGGCTGTTCTTTCATTTCCTCAAATCTGCACTCCATATAGACTCCCTTGGATCTTTTAGAGGTAACCTCCCTCTGATACGAATTGAAGTGCCCAGATCAGTGTGAATCACTGAGAGGGGGAGGGGGTGAATCAGTGATCCCTTAAAACTTTTTACTAATTGATTCTTATCAATTAAACCTCTATGGATTGTTAAGGCCTCGATCCACTCTTCTTATGTCTCTCAACCTTTCCCGGATAATGCAGTAATGAAAAGGCACAGGACACAAGGATTTACAAGGTTCGGCACCAAAGGCCTACATCCTTGCCATGCTCTCCCATCATGGATTCTCCCATTATAATCTGTTAGTATTACAATGGTCGATACAGCTTCCCACCGTATCTCTCCTGAGTCCCACAGGAGGGTCTTTATACTGCTTCACACAGTGTTACCAGAGTCCCACTGGCCTGCTCCAGAATCCCACTGAAGACTTCTTCTCCCTGAGTCCCACAGGGTCTTCTCCTGGCTCCTCGAGTCACACGAGTAGCTCTTCTTCACTTTAAGCTTCTTCAAGTATCTTCAGCAGTCTGGGATAAAGACTGCTGGCCTTGCTCTGTACCTCTGATCACTTGAGTTGATCAGGTCTTCTCGTCTTGCTCAGGCTTTATCACCTTCTTCTAAGGATGACCTGACTTCTCTCCAACTACTGAATACTCAGACAACTGATATCTTTAACTTCAGTCTGGTCCAGTCTCACATCACTTCAACTTCATGCACTGAGTGCATGGAATCTCTGGTTCCTCATGCACTGATTGCATGGCCTTCTCAATTCTTCAAGAACCTCCTGGTCTTGGACAACTCAAATGCACACCACTGATTTGGCTCTGTTCACGTGTGCACGTGCATGCATGCATGCATGCACTCTCCTTTTTCTCCTCTTGGTGCAATAAACCCTCAAAGGGTGTAGTCACTTTAAGCACACACCTTCTAAATTCTTCACACACTTTATTCTTTTTGTTTACACACTCACAAGTGTGTTATACTTTAGTGTGGAAGCCTTCCACTTCTTCTAAGTGTATACACTTCACTTAATGCACACACACTAGGTTAGGCCTTCTTGTTCTTGTTTGCTCACACACACTTAAGGTGTGTTCTTCAATTTTCATACACAAGGTTCTCCACTTATCACACAACTAGGTGTGGTCTTTGGCCTTATTCACTTACACACACTTGGCTACGGCCTATTCCACTTGCACACACTTCCTCTCGGCCTTTTTCACTTCACACACAATGTGTGGTCTTCTTAGAACTTGGCACACACTTAAATGGCCATAGGGTGATCTTGTTCTTCAAAATGTGCACCCACATAAGGCAACGGCCTTCACTTGTTATTTTGCACAACCACCAAAGGCTACGGCCTTCACTCCTTTTCTTGCACACACTTAACCCGTAGGTCCTATTCTTGTTTTGCACACACAAAAGGTGTGGCCTTCACTTGGTGCACACACAAGGCTATGCCTCGGCCTCCTCTTGCACACACCCGAATACCAACACAAATGAAGGCGCGCGAGGTCCTCGGTGTAAGCGGCGTGCAATGGGTAAGCGGCACGCAATCACTCGGGTGTGCAGGATGCAACACCGTGAGGCGCACAAGCCACAAGGGTGAAAGGACACCTTGGGCGCGCAAGTGCCTACCGCGCAGGGGGCGCGGTGCACAGAGGGAGTGCGCAAGGTCGCGCAAGCTCCTCTCCTTCCTGTCGCGCAAAGGATTAGCGCGCAGGGGACCTTCGGGCCTCGAGTGGCGCCGGGACTTCAGCCGCGCAAGTGTGCGCGGGGGCTCCTTTCTTCGTGAGGCAGATAGCACTCACGGATCTTCAAAGTTTCAGCGGATCAGCAAACTTCTCCAGCGCCTCGGGTCTTCTTTTTATAGGCGAGGAGGGCTTCTAAACATCCGCGTGATAATAACTCAAGTTCTCGAAAGTTTCGGATCTTTAAAAATCTTTCAAATCTTTATTTTTATCCTCGGTTCATGCGGGTTTCCTCTACTTTGTTATTTTTCTTCACCTCTATGTGCATGCGGCTTAGAAACGCATGCATGGCCTTCTTCAAGGGCAAACCATGCAAAGCATAATCCTCATGGCCTCGGAAACGTTGTTTGCCACGGCCGAACTCCAATTCTTCTTCTCATCGCATACAAACTCATATTTATACATGAATGTGTTCGTAGAGGCCAGACGATCACCATGGTGGCTTTAGCTTGATCGGAGGTGGCCGGGAGCTCAAATTCTGTCGTCGGGAGGTGCCTGGTTCGAAGGTGGACTCGCGGGTGGCCTCGTGCGAGCTTGGGGAAGAAGACAGATGCTGGGCCGTTGGATGTGGTGATCAAATGAGCATCAATGGCCAGGATTGGAACAGGGCTCCCCGGATGCATCGGGCGGCCGAGATCTGCCGCGAGATCTCCTGGACGGCTGAGATTTGCTCCCGGGTGAAAATTCTGCGTCCCACATCGAAACGGGCCACGATTTTTCCGCGTTTTATCAACCAAGCGCTGCCTACAGCCGCTCAGTTGAATTTCCTCCCCCCACGGTGTCGCCCCGCACCGTGTTCTCTTAGCGGGCGCGCTCTTGCGCCCACCTCTGCTCCCTGCGGGCGTGCTACTGGCGCCCACTATGCTTCCTCGGGTGCGCGGGCATCACCACCGCGTGCCCTCGGGGGCTTATACACGGCCCCCTGCCGCCTTGTGCTTGCACCATGGTATCCCCCATGGGCGTGGCGCCTTAGGCCCACAAGTTCCTTGGGGTTGAACCCATGGGCTGGCCTTGGCTGGCCTAATTTTTGCTAAAGGGACAGAATGTTACTTTGTCAAAAACAAAGTACTCCATATGAAAAATGCCCATTCTAAATGCCAAGCCATCTTCCTCTAAGCCATTCTTCTTCTACATTTTTCTTCTTCTTCTTAAGAATTCCTCCATTCATCCTCAACATTTATTTATCACTTAGGAATGGAAATTCTTGAAGGTTCTTCATCAACTGAGCTCTTGAATCACAGCAAATCTCCAATGAGCGTCATTGATCAAATCAGAGATCAATTGGATCTTCTACTGATTCACATGCACTAAGAGTTAGTACATGGACTTCTTTAATCCACTTCATCCCCTTAGAAGTAGTGGATGGATCATCTCCATCTCCTCATGCATTGTCAATACAATACATGGTCTTCTGATATTGTTGTGACATTGTATCATCTTGATACAAGTTCTTTACACTTAAAGATCAGCTCATCAATCGTCAGATATTACTAGAGAATGTTTCAACCACATCTCCTATGCCACTAAGTGAATCTCCTAAGTGACATGCATCTTTATGTTCCATGGCCATTCTCCATTTATCACCAACACCATCACATCCTTTGTCATTCACATCTTGACATTCCTTGACATCCATTCATTCTAAGACAACAACATGTCTCATTGACAACAAATGCAACACAGTGCACTTCAGATATGATAACACTAAGAGTATAAGTACTCCCATTGGTACCTCAAATTCACTTGATCTTGATAAAGCTGGGAAACCAATAGATCAAATATCTTTTATAGGTATGATAGGAAGTCTACTTTACTTGAAAGATATTCATCCATACATAATGTTTTCAGCATGCTTGTATGCAAGATATCAATCCAATCCTACAGAATCTCATTTTAAGGCAGTGGAAAGAATTTTTCACTACTTAAAGAGAAACATGGATCTATGAATCTTTTACACTTTGGGAAATGATTTTGTTTTAAAAAAAATTCGGATGCTGTCTTTGGTGAATGTAGAATGGATTGAAAAAGTATATCCGAAACATGTCATTTCTTAAGATATTCATTAGTTTTTTGGTCATGCTAAAATCAACACTCAGTAGCACTTTCCACTGCTGAAGATGAATATGTAGCTGTTGGAAGTTGTTGTGCTCAGGTGTTGTGGATACAACACACACTCACAGACTATGGTATAAGTTTTACCAAAACAAAAATTTTGTGTGTTAATAATAATGCCATTGATTTAAGTAATAACCCTGCACATCACTCTCGTAAAAAACACATAGATATTAGGCATCAATTTCATAGGGATAACACACAAAAAGGAGATATCATTCTTCAATTTATCATAATTCATGATCAACTTGCTGATATTTTCATAAAATCTTTACCATCTGATAGATTTGAATACATTAAACAGAAGTTAGGAATAATAACCATAAGGTAATATTCCTTATTAAATTCTTGTTGAAACCTATCTCTTTATATTAACAAACTCCTTTTCATAGGGGGTACATTTTCTTGTTATTCATTTTCTAAATTTTCATAATGAATATTTTCTAAATTTTTTTAATAAAGATTTTATAATCTTTCATAATGAAGATTTTCTAAATTTTTTTTATGAATATTTTCTAAATTTTCCTAATTAATATTTTCTAAATTTTAGTAATTAATATTTTCTAAATTTTCGTAATGAAGATTTTCTAAATTTTTCAAATGAAGATTCTCTAAATTTTCGTAATGAAGATTTTCCTAATTTTTCGTAATGATGTTTTTTGTAGCATAAGATTTTTCATAATAAAGTTTTCCTAGTTTAATTTTTTTTTTCATAATCAAAATTTTCGGAATCTAAATTTATTCATGAAGAATTTTCCTCAATATGAATAATCTTCTTAGCAATACGAAAGGTAAGTTTCCTTTCTTAAATTTTAGTAATCATCTTTTACTTGTTGATATTTTCATTTGTTTTTAAATTTTCGTATTCACTTTTTCTTAAATCCAAATGTCTTTCTTAAAAAAAACCTCAAAAGATTGGATTCTATTAAAATTTCCTTGCATCTATCATCTCAACCGTCAGATCAGATCAGAATATTTTTCAACCATTGGATTGAGTACAGATGTTGATTCGTCACCTCAAATGACTATATAATGGAACCCTGATGGGTGTCCCACATCGATTCCAAATCTTTCGCGTGCTGAAGCCCTGTACTCATACATAATCATGTTCCATATTTTCAAGGTTTCCACAACTCCAAATGTCTATTGAGGTATCTTCCCAGAAAGGCATAGCAACTATCAAGCTGATTTCTGAATGGAAGATTTATAGAGAAAGGTTGGTACATCCAAATTTCTTTGCTAAGTATAATTCTATCATCTCAAAGAACATCAAGATGAATGGATGGGAAATTGTTTGCGTATCAAAACCACAAGCTCATGATCTGGTATATCCGGACTTGTTGGTTTCATTCTATGTGTCTACAAGTTTTTTTCAAGAAATAAGGAAAAGATAAATTATCTTTCAAGAGCTATGGGAAGACTTATGTTCTTTCTTACACCAAGGCATCCGGTTTGATTGGAGTTCCTTATGAGGGTGAGGCAAGGTTCTACTCATATAAGATTTTGTACATTCAAGGATGTTTTGTTATGGTGAAAGAAATAGATTGTCTCGGTCTTTCAGATGTAATGACTCCGAATATTGTTCACCAATCTACATATTATCGGATTCTTGAACTGTGGGTCCAAGGATTTATCATTCCGAGAAAAGGTGACAGGGATATGTTAAAGAAGAGTGACATGCATATCCTAGATTTATTGGTGAATCTATGAAAGATTAACTTGGTTAAGAATATTCTAATTACAATTTAGAATATAAAGAATGGAAATATGAAGGCTTGGATTTTTATGTATCGAACCATTCTCTCAAAGAAGATTTTTCGGTGTTTAAAGTTATTCAAAATACCTTGTTGTTCTAAGCCAAGAAATTTCAATGTTATTCTGGTAAGTGATGATACTCTGAGAAGGATGAATGTTGGATACTCTAATAAATTGAAGAATTATATGATTTTCCTATGGAGGAGGCAGAGGCCATAATGAAGAAATAGGTGGTGGCTAAGACCCCTAAGAAGGGAGGAAGGAAGAGGAAGCTAAAGGAAGTAGAAGAGAAAAAAAATCCCCAGAGGCTAAACAAACCCAATCCTCACCACTAATGTCTAAGAAGTAAAAAAGCATATCTGGATGAGGTAGTAGAAAAATGGAGGGAGGAAAAGGAGAAAAAGAAAGCAGGGGAGCATAGCTTCGGTTTGGATCTTGCTGAAGCAAAATATTTCAAATAAAAGACTACCGATGAGCTAGAAAAGCAAGAAAAAGAAAAGAAACAATAGAAGAAGATGACTGAAGCAAAGAGAGTGCAATCACTCTTAAAGGCCACAAAGAAAGCATCAGAGAACATTCCGGTACCACAATCCTTCTTAGCATAAGCTTTACCAGAGACACCGGGAATGAAATTTGTGACTCTGGAAAAAGTCCCTGATAATGTAGTGGAGGAAGAAGAAGAGTAAGAATAAGGCATTGGAGATACCAAAGATCTCATTATGCAAGTAGAATATTTTCATAAGAAGGAAAGTCCATCTGGGAAGCTTTGAATCCTAACTTCTAAAGCTGAGCCTTCAAAGATTTCGACCCCTATGAAATATTTGAAAGGTTAAGATGACAAGGTTGAAGAAGAAGTGAATAAGCTTTCTGAAGAAGAAAGTTCAAATCATGATTTCATTCACCTAGAGGATGACAATGCATGAGCTGAGAAAGAAAAGGATGATGAAGACATAATTCTTTAGCTGTCTGATAGTGAGAACGAATATCCTGACCAAGAGGAATCCATTCTGAAGGATGATAATGGAAAACAAGTGGTTTTTGATACACCTAGTAAAGCTGTTGTGAAGAATAAAGAAGTTGGCGGATCATCGAAGAGGAAGGAAGTTGAAATAGAGAACCAAGTAAAGTTTCATATTTGGAATCGTACTCCCTTGGACATGATTTCATAGTTCTATCCTTGAAGAATCTTGTTGGCACTATACCAATATTTCCTATCATAGACTCTAGATTCTAGATGCTTCAACACACCCTAAATCATAAATTGGATTCAGTATCCATGGTGATGGATAAGCGTGTCAATCTTGAAGCAGATTTCAAAACTTTTTTCATATACTAAGAATCCCACAAAAGATCATGCAAGAAAATGACCAGTTGGTCAAATAAAACTATAGAAGAAATGAGAGTTGTTGAAGAGTTCCAAGAAAGTGTCAAGGATTCATTTGACATCGATGATGTGAAGATCAAGGATCTCAAAAATAGTTTTGAGGAAAAGCTAACTCTGGAATAGAATTTTTGGATTCAAGAAGTGATAGACCTAAATGGGAAGTTGTATTCAGTTGCTCAGAGTTGGAAAAGAGAATGGTATCTCAGGATTGATATAGAAGAAAATCTTGTCAAGTAGGAAGAAGCCTTGAAGGCTCAGGCTCATATTCTTAAGGCTCATGAAGAAAAGGTCAAAGCCTTAGAGAAGAAAACCGTTGATTAGGATCAACTTCTTTAACGAGATAAGGATGATCACAAGGAGCTCAAGAAGCTATAGAATATTGTAAAGAAGCTGCTGCCAAAGGACAAGGAAGGATAAAAGTGTTCAATTCCGATCTTTTTTGTATTTCTTCCTTGTAAAATTTTTTCCAATCCTAATTAAATTTTTGGTTTCTCTTTATATTTTTGGTTACATAGTTCTAAAATTTCAGGTATCATATTTTCCTTTCCATTCCATTTTATCCTTTTTTAAAATCACAAAGGGGGAGAAAGGAACAAAAGAATACTAATTAAAGAATAAATTTACCTAAGAAAGGGGGAGTTCATATAAGGGGGAGTTCTTATCCAAGAATACTTTCGTATTAAATAAAATTCTTTGTCTCAATTAGGAAATCTAGAATATGATCCTTTGTGTTTCCAAAGCCTAAGGGGGAGTTAGTCATATTCATCTTTTCTCGTGTGTTAAGGGAGATAAGTTTTACCTTCAAAGACCATAAAAATATATTCTAACTCCTTATATTCTTTTTAGTAAGGATGTTTGTGCTTTCAAAAAAGGGGGAGATTATTGATTCAATAAGGCTTCCTTATGACTTTTCCATTCCTTCTAGTTTTGAAAATCACAAACACCTTATCTTAAGGAAAATTATATTTTACTTGATAAGGAAAATTTTCCTTCCCCAAGGAAAATTTATCCTTACCATGTTTTTTTTTCATTGTTAATATTATGTCTAAGTATAAAATTCATATTTTTAGCTAAAACCTTGGAATCTTACAAATAATTAGATACCGAGAATTTTTTTTAGGATCCAAATTTAGTTTCTGAATTCTCTGAATTTAGACTCTGAACTTTCTTATTTTAGACTCTGAATTATTATGATTTCAGACTCCGAACTTTCTATGTTCAGAATCCAAATTCTTATGAATTCAGACTCCGAATATTCTAAAGATCAGAATCCAAATTCTTATGAATTCAGACTCCGAATTTCCTTGAAATTTAAATTTCATAATTCTATCGAATTCAGGTTCCGTATTCTTCAAGAAAACAAAATCCGAATATTCCTGTATTATAGACACCGAATGGTTTTTGGTTAGACTCCAAACCTTTATTTCCTCACATTACAAAAAATGAATTAGGTTAAGAAACCATATTTTTGATTCCTCATGTTTTGTTTATAAAACAATTTCTTGCATTCAGTTATTAGCCATCCATTATATGAGTGACATGTGTATAGGTCCCTCTAAAATTCAAAGAAAAATATGACCCTTGGAGGAGGGAGACGACTTCCAAAGTTGTGCCTATAAATAGGATCTCATTTAAAAGAGCTCAAAAAATTTTGATTAACTTTTCTACGACTCTATAGATTACATGATGCTGAAGTGATTACTAGAGAGATACTCTCATACTTTGTGCATACTGAAAATATGGTTTAGAATTGGTTCGTGCGACTCCGAATGTTTCTGAGTACATTCATGGGCTTCTGGGGATAGGAAGACAGAGGTGCTGACTGCCTTGAAGTTTGAGGGCTTGCTGGGATAGCAAGACAGATTCTGATATTCATATAGAGGGCTTACCCTAGTGTGGGTAAGACAGAATTTCATGAAAGTATAAATCAAGGGACCTTTATCCAAGGTTGTTGGATACCCTTATCTCTGCGTTAAAATATTTAATACTTATTACTTGAATTGTTTCAAGTTTTCCTCTGCATTTTTTTTATTGATGAAAGTATAACTATCTTATACTTCCTTATACTTATACACTTTGATTAATAATATTCTATATGCTTTAAGGTAGAATCTTTATCTTCGTAAACTTTTGTTGAGTTTTATTTCTGAAACCACATTTTTGGAATTATATTCCCGGAATCACATTTCTGGAATCAATCAAGTTTGTAGAACTAAGTGGTTTTGTGAATTTACCTTGTTTAACTTTGTTAAACATTACCATCTTTAAAAGTTCCAAAGGAATTTTTTTAAAGTATAAAATTCACCCCCGTCTTTTATATTGAGCATCTATATCATTATACTGATACTATAATTAGTATCATTTTGATCCAATAATATAGGGATAAAGTGTATTGGAGGTGGGTCCGGATCCTAGAACCCAAGATTTGGGTAAAAAGAGTAGGCCGCACGGTTAGTGAAAACTGTACAGGTTGTTCTGCAAGACTGTACAACCAGGTCTTCAATTTTAGTATATCTTAAAGAGGATTTTCACATGGGTTCTTCATGGTCAGTAAACCATATAGGGTAACTATGTCAGTACAACTTTTTTTCATACAGGAGAATGTGCAGCATGGAAAACGATTTTGAAAAACATGCGCATAAAATATGTGGCCTAGTTTATTTTGGTTAAAATGAAAATTTTCCTCCTAAAATGTTTTATAACTTAAAACCTAATTTCCCTTCACACATTGCACAACCCAAGGATCCTTCATGAGATCACCTTGGATGATATTATAGTATTTTTGATACTTCATCCATCCACCCTCTGATTTTAACTTGGTTAGTCTCCTTTGATCCATAATCATATGAACTTAATTCCTTTTCAGCCATTCTCAATTATTCTAGTTATCGACTGTGTTTTTTGAATTTAGGATCATATGCCCTAATTTCTCATCCTTCACCCATTCTTTATATTTTTAAAAAATTGAGTCTAATAAGGAGTTTATAATGGATGAGCTATCTAGAGCGGACCTAATTTATGTGGTCTCATACCTTTCACTTAGAGTAGATCTATTTTTATATGCTGGGGTGCCACACGCCCAATTTTTAGTCATCGACTAAATTTAATTTAAATCCTAGAATTGATAGGTATTCTCTATTTAGTTAAAGATGTTTAATCATGATTTTTATAGGTTATATACCTTTAATATAAACCACCCCATGGGTATGTTGTCTTGAATTTTACGTTTATGGATTTTGGCCTTGGATCCCTATGAGACATGTTTTTACCCCTTGATCTTGGTATTTCTTCTATGAATTGGTATATAAATCAAATTGATTAGTTTATTTATGAATTTAATTGTAAATGAAATTAATTAAGGGTATGGGATGAATTACTTGCCCATTGAACCATGTATTCTATTTCTTGCATAAATCATTCATGCCTTGTATTGCCATTTCCATGTGAGTTAAGCAGAGGCTACGCCATGATTTGATACAATTATGTTGAATTGAACTAATTTTTTTTGATTTTACCACGTGATTTATATGATAACTAATCCATGTTCTAGCTTGATAGGCTTATTAGTCTTATTAAATTAAATTTTTTTATGCAAGTATTTAAAAAAACATTAAATTGAAATCCATTGTGAGTTATGTTGAGGCTATTCTAGGTGATGGATTGATTAATCAAGGGAAGAAAATTATCATTTTATGCCCATGTTAGTAAATTAAAGGACAAGCCTTTGAGGTTTTTATTGGCTTGAGACACCCTTTTTAGGTGAGTTATATTGAATGCCTCTGGTTTTGACCACAGAAAGTTTAATGAATTGTTTAAATGAAATGGAACTGGTTAATTGATTAACTAGAGAGGGTGATACATTGATTTAGATTGGAATTACATTGAAATAATCTTATGACTACTTAATTATACACCTTGGTTGATATGAGGAATCATATAAGAATTCAATAGATGGACTCATTGGCTTGAACCTATATATGCCATGATTAAGAAATGGATCCAAATGAGGTATTCCATAGAAGAAGTCAGTGAGGATTGACTTATATGCCAATTGATAAATAGATTCATATTATAATTCCATGGGTAGACTCAAGGGGTATTAACTATTATACTAGGGGTGATACTCATGCTTCTTTAGAGAAGCACCCAGGACATACTTGATTGGACGAGACTTTATACCTCACCTAGAGAGATACTGGGTTCCTAAGTGGTTCAATAAGGACATGATTATAGTGTTTTGGTTCATATTGCACCTGGATATATATTTATATCCAAACATAGGAATGTCAAGGATGGTATCAGGTTCTGATTTTAACTATAACTGGAATTACATACGACACATCTCCAAACCAAATGACAATCTTGGAGTCGGTATTATCTTAGATTGTTTAGATGGCTTTCTAAGGAATATATTGTGCTTGTAGTTACACAGGGGATGCCAGGATTGAGATGGATCTCGATACTTATGAATTAAATGTAATTGAATTGTTAAATGAATATGAATTGAATGAAATGAATGTAACTAAAAAGCAATGCATGTAGGATGTTTACTTTTGAGTACTTCCTTGATTAATTCTTTCATTATCGCACAATTCCTACTATATATATCCACTAAATAATTGGAATAGACCTTATGTGGATTCCTACTAGGATTTAGTCTCACACCATGTTTTTGAAAATAACTTTGTACCAAAATAGATTATATGATTGCAGGTGTTGATAAGGGAAGGTTCCCTCCTATAGGTACTTGATTTTATAATTAGGAAAAAAAAATTCATGAGACAAAGATGAGGCTTGAAATTATACTAGGATTATCTTGGTATTTTTTTAATTTTGGGACATGTATTTTATATGAATATTTTTGGACCTGTTGTTTATATTTTCTCATAAACACGTGACATGTATCATCATCTAGTATATGATATGATTTTTGGCACTGATTATACTACCAGTCATCCACTGTTTATTTCAACTACATGGTTTAAGAATTTCACTAATTGTATGATATATCCACTACTATACACTATGGTATTGAGGGAATAATTTTATCACAAGCACACCCAGTCCCTTGCTTGTAGTCAGAAACCTCAGGTATTCAGGGAGATGTGATTGAGAGCATCTGGCCAACCAGGCTCGGGGAAATATTGAGTGGAAATCGAGTCCAAGACATTACAATTTGTGTAAAGAAAGTTTTTTTGGGGTTAAAATAATTTTATAATTCTTTTGGTGTGTGTAATGAAATGTTTACAAATATTTTTATAAATTTTATGGAAGGGGGTTTTTGTGACCTTGATTGTTTTGTTTCATGTTTATATTCTCCAATGTGGAATTTTGAAGTGGTTTTAGTAATTTGTTTGGATTGTATTTTTTGTATTTATTCCCTTTGTGTTGAAATTTAATATTTTTTGATTGATAGTTTTATTTTGTGATGTTTTATAATTATTCCCCTAGAATAAATAGTAAGTCAAGATGGAAATGACATAAATAGGTTTCCTAGTCATCTAGGAGTTTTCCTTCTGGTCTATGTTTTTTCATACTCTTGTGATGGATTGGTAGTGAAATTCCCTTCTCAGCTTGTGAATCATGCATAATAGTTCTGGAATTGATATCCCCAATATTCTATTCTAATTTATGATATAATTAGGTTATTGAATGGATATCCAATTTTGAATAGATTTTAAACTTTCCACAAACTCCTAATGCTTCTAAGGTGAGGTGCATAGTTCCTTTGTTAGATTTTTTGGTATTTCAGTGGTGGAATATCACTTTTCATTCCCAACTATTTGAGGATCAATATTGGGGATACATAAAGGCAACCATCATCAAATTTATTTATAAAAAATTAGTGAGTAATGAGAAAGAAATTATGTTTTTTGGTACCCTTTTGGGTGACCAGTCAGTGAAATAATATGATGAAATTTTTTCTATCATGGTTCTTTTATCCCTAGAAATTTTAACTAATAATATGATGAAAACATGTTTTTTTACTTGGGTCCTTTCTCTAGAACTATGTTCAATAGTGTTTCAATATAGCTTGAATACTAATATGGAATATATTTATAAGGATACCATCCATGAGGCAATACTTGGAAGGCATCCTATGGATGAATATTATCTAACTCTATCCATATCTAGTTGGATTGATCTAGGAAATTAGAAGGTGAAGTTTGGAGGTGATTTTGATAGGAATCTATCATCAAAACCTATCATTCCAATTTTATTCATGTGAAATATAATTCCGTGTTTTCAGTATAGGAGGTATAGAGAAATTATATCTTATAATCATATAGCCCCAAAGGCAGTCCATCTCTGTGGATGTCCTGGTCATATTAGAGGTTTTTTGTGATGTTCTGGCAGTAGAATAAAAAACCTTGGATCTAGATTGAATATCGTTTGAATTCCTCTTTGTCTCTTCTATTCGAGAGTTAGATGTTAAGCGTTGTTTTGGGAGAATCCTTTTTTTTATATTTGTGTTTTTTGGGTTGGTCTTTGTCTGATAGTTTTTGTACTTTGTTTCTTTATATATAATTTATGAAATGGATCTAGACCCTATTTTGTATCCTTTTATATTTTCATACCTCATTAAATTCATTATTCTTGTTGTCTTATATGCATGGTGTGGATCTTGTGTTGAGGTTTGTTCAATAGATGACATGGGGAGGACATGGGTATGATCTATGGTAACATTGGTAATTTTTGGGTTTTTGAGTAGACTATGAGAGCTACTAGATTTATATATTCTTATGTACCACCATGATCGGTTGTTCTTTGAGATTTATCCAAGAGTTACCATGTACATAGTTTCATGAGTAGGGTCTAGAACCATGCCATTCCATTTCTGAGTCATGATCTTATGGATGTGTCCCTATTGTTTATTGGGGTGACTTTTTTTGGTGATGTGGTCCAGTTAACTTTTTGTTGTTCTTGAGGATGTATAGTATTTTATGGTGTTTTAAGATAGTTTTCCTGGTTAGTGGAATCATTTTTCGTTCGGGATGATCATATTTTGGGGTGTGACTATCAGATATTCACCATTAGAGTGAAATTTAAATTGGTGGGGATACTTTTTCTAGGTCACAATGTGTTTTTAATGTTCTAATGTAGTGATAATTTCGGATGAATTTGGTTGGTATGTACTATTGTTTAGCTTTAGTGACCTCATATGTGTCAGAGATGGGGTTTAAATTTTTTATTTGATCTAGCTTTGGATATAGGAGGCTATTAGGAACAATGGTTTTCTCAAGGGAGAGGTTGTTACTACATTATGTCATTGGTTTTTAGGTTTGGGAAGTTGGTTATTAATTGAGACATCATTTAAGGGATGGTAGTCAAGGATTTCCCATTTACCCTAAGTTATCAAGGATTTTATGGGGGTGTAAAGTGGAATGATAAAGAGTTTATTACTCCTTGAGTTGACACTTTCTTATTAGTAACCTTTTGGTTATTTTATTCTTGAGTTCAGGGTATACTAGGTTGAAATACTTAGTTTTTGAAGAGTTTTATTGGGGTCAATGGTCAAGAACATGGTTTGGAAACCATTCAACAGAAACCATGTTCCTTGTGCTATGGTGGTTAGAGGGCATCAAACAGTCATTACACGATTTGGGAAATCATGTAAGACAACTGTAAAAACTCAAGGTTTTGAGGCATTTAAAGATGCACGGTCTATGAAATTTCTAGAAAACCAGGCAAGACAATCACATGACCTTCATATTTTGATGAATTTTTATCTTTTCAACTCTGTTTTAATATTGTACTCTACCCTAATCCACTCTCATTATTTCCTCTCATACTTAGAACCTATATTGGAGAACTCTCTATCTCCTAAGCTCAAAAATGGAGATTTCAATGTTAGTTATTTGTGATTATATACCTGCTTAAATAGGTTAGGATCTCATTATACTTCCCATTTGGTTTTCACTAATTTTTTCTTCTCATATAATCCTAGTGTTAATGTTTAGACAATTTCCATACCTAATACTTTTAAAAAATTAAGGGTTTTCTATATATGGTTTGTAATACCTCCTTTGAAATATAATAAAAAGGATTTCATCAAAGTGAATTTGATTCTTCAACTTGAGGTAGGTGTTTCTATTTTATTTCCATTATTTAAAGAGTTTCCTAAATGGTTGATGCCTTTAAAGTGTTTTTGAGTTATGTTAATAATTTATATGATACTAAAGTTTAGTTTATTAAGGTTATCATTCATATTAATTGGTTTTAAATTGAATTGGTAATTAAAATTTTGTAATTAAGTGGTTTTTTGATGGAAATAGGTGTTTCATTATATCTACATGTTTGATAAAATTCCAAAAAAATACATCATTAATAAAATTACTTATTCACTGGATTTTAATCCTAATGGGGTTTATAATGTGGGATTCCATTTTTGTGTTCAAAAGGGATTCCTATTTATAAAGGGTGGTGTGGTTTTATAAAGTTAAATGGAGGTTCCATTTAGTTATTTTTTTGGTTGGTGGAGATCATGTAACATCCTAAGATTTTTTGAAATATTTCCTATCAAATTTTTTTTTCTTTAAAATCTTTTGTTGAATGCAACACTGAGTTTTATCAAATCATGACATACTTTTAAAATATTATTATTTAATATGATAGTTATCACCTAGATGTTGGAATGGATGGTATGCATATGATTAAATAAATTATGAAAATATGAGGTATACACATTTATAAAAAATTAATTCTTTGGTGAAAAATTAATTATAAATGAAAACAAAAACAATTTGAAAAGAAATAATGATTTTTTTCTGAAGAACTATACACACAAACATGTTTAACTCAATAAATTTTTAAAAAAATACTTTTTTTGAATTAATTTTAAAAAATATACATATTTTACACTCAATAAAATGTTTAATATTCATCTTATGTGTTTTCTATATAAGATATAATAATACATCTAATTTTATTCTTAAAAATTGAATTTTTTAAAAAATTATTTCTCTGTCCTTTTGAGAACTTAATTTAAAATAAAATTTTTATTCATTTCGAAAATGTATTTGATAAGATAAAATTTAGTTTTTTAAAAAATATATATAATTTTATTCTATAGTGAATTTTTTGATGTTTTCTCAAAAGATAATTTTTTTAATGAATTGTGAAAATATAGATTTTTATTAAGCATTTTCATTTCTATTAAAGCATTAAAAAATCTAAAAACTGATTTAAGCTAAATTTAAAGGGAAAATTAGTTCAATAAATTATCTATTAATCCAATTTAGGTCATTGGAAACAAATTAATGTTGAAATCTGATATTAAAACTTTTTATACATAAGAAACGTTTCTCTTTGAAAACCCAGATACTTATCACATTAAAGGGATTAATTTTAAATTAAATTATTCCATTTATGTGTTTTTAATTTTAAAAAATGGATTTAATATTTGACCCTATCAATTATTATTCTGAGAATTTTCCATTTTGGATCCTTTTGGTACGTAAAAAACGTGGGTACACCTTTTTATTTTCAAAAATTTTAATTGCACCCCTTACCTCACTTATAAAAGACCACCCTCTCTCCAATCCTCTTCACTCATCCAAAAAAGTATTTTTTTGGAAAGTAACTACCCATATAACTCTTTTAATTCCATAATATGATCCTGTACTATTTTTTTGGGTTATAAATCCATCCTAATAATTTTTTTTGAAAATCAATAATACTTTTCTGATGAATATGAATCATCCCTAATAGAGAATTTTATTATATTTATACATCAAAAACATTTAATTATTATTAAAAAATTATAATATAATAAATTTGATATATTAAATATAATAATATTTATTATTTTAATTGAAAAACCTAAATCCTTCTCCTTTTCCATCAAATGGGATGAGAAATCATCATTCGTGTGTATGACGAACTACCACATCACGAATCGATGTTATTCATTTTCCAATACCATATCTCATGGATAGATATAATGATGGATTTAATGTCTATATATTGTATTTATGATATTATTATACTATTTTAATTATGATATAACATATACCTCGTTTCCATTCCATGGGAATAGATTAACGTCGCTTGTGTGTATGACGCACTACAACCTTATGAAGCGATGAGAATGATTCATCACATAAAATTTAAATGGAAAGTAATAAGAATAAGATTAAAAATAAATATGTGATATAATTATTAAATAATATTGATTATTTAATAGAAACATATTATTTATATTTCTTTCTTTCAATCCATTGACAAAATGGAAATAGTGTTCTTGTGTACGTATGACCTTCCATCTCCAAGAATGATGTATTTCATTATATATATATATATATAAATTTTATGGATTACCATAGATACATATATAATGAATATATATTCTATTTATATCGTGGTTTAGATTCTAAAGATTATGGAACCCGGATCAATGTAAGAGGAATGAAAACAACAATCAAAACATACATGAAAAACAAAGCGGTAATTATTCATAACATGATTTTAAAAGGGAATTATAAATAAAAAAGTAGTAAAAGGTCATAAGTAAATAATATATGATATGATATATGTAACTATATATATTTAATATATTTTCAATAATATTATATTTATTATACATGTGGTTCGAAAGTGTATGAACGAAGTTGGGACTTAACCTAATGGATATCTAGTCTGTGTTTTATTTCAAGGATACATATGAATATTCATCACTAGTTGCTTTTTTATAGTTTATATAATTACCCTTTGATAGGTTATATAATTAAAAGACATATTTTAAAGATATTTAATGTTTAATTTTATGTTATGATTTATTGGGGATTATGATTCAAAAGATTACTAAAGCGGTAAGGGATTTCCATCTCACCTTTTTTACTTCTGAGAGACACATGCCATATTCACCCCATATTTATTTTATGTAGTGTATATACTACACAATTTCTTGTTTTATGATTATCCTCATAATTTTTTTTGTATTTACATATCCATTTTAATATCTCTCTTTCAAGGGGTTTACTGTTCAAATGTTAGCAAATAGGTAATGTATTTTTGTCTCAATTAGACTTCTTTGAGACATATGTAATGAAATAAACACATTTTATTTTATGAGGTGTATATAATTAAACATTGACCTATTATATCATAAATATTATTCCTATATTGATGTTCAAATTTTAAATTGATATTATTCATTTATGGAGCCTATGATTCAAAAGATACTAAAGAGATAAAGGTTTGATGTTATAATCTCATTGTTTATCAGGACTGTTTATGATTACAGTTTTGGTGATAAAATATTGTGATATATTTATAAATAACATGATGAATTTTTCTCTCATATAGTTATTTCATGAAAATTAATTTTTTAATTTTATGGTCTTATCCTTATATACTCAAGAGGGTAAAATAATGTTATACAATCCCGACCCTAAGAAAAGGTACATTTTGGGTTGATTTTTTTTGTTAATAGTGTGTTTCCAAGAATTTCGAATGATATGAGGGGTATTTTAGGGGTTTAATATATATAATAGAAGTAAAAGAGGCTAAAATGTTCTAAGATCATGGTTTGTGAATGGACAATAGTAACTCTGCACCATAATCATGTAGTCTTGGAGGGATAGGTGCATGGTTAAAAAACTGTGATAGGGGGATGTTTGAAACCGTGCAGGCTTGGACAGAGTAATTCTACACATCCCACACAAGGGTTTTAATACCATGTAAGATCCTTGGAGACCGTTCAACCTAGATCCCCACCTGGATAGAAACTAGCGCATGGTTGGAGCACTATTTGACAAACCATTTAGCCAAATCATGTGCATATTTAAAAATAGTGAAATTCCAATTTCCCCCCTTAGGTTTAAAGGGTTCGAATCCAAATTTTGGACCCATTAAAAACCATAAATCTAGGGTGATGAATCTGTAGCATCTCCCCCTTCTATTAGGGTTTCTCCATCTATTCATAATAATTATTAGTTCGATATAGAGTGAATCCAAGATCTAGGAAAGTCTCAGTATTTTTTTTCTTCTATTTTATAGAAGAGGAATAGTTGGATGATTTCTCTCTTTATAAAGACTAAAAACTTGTTTTTATTATGTGTTCTTCATCTTAACACTAGTGGATGGTTTAGTTGGACTCAAGTGTTTCATTTGGGAATGCAATTATCTATGATAACGAGGTAGGCTATCTTTATGTTTTTCCCATATTATTGATGTTTTAATATGCGTTTGTAGTTGTTTCAAGTTTATTCCTAGCTAAAATTTCATGTATTTGGATATAGAAAGTAATTTGGGTGTTAATGTGTGGTGATATACCATTCATGGACCTCGCTGAGTCAATTGATGATTTGAAACTAGTCATAGGGTTACCTATAAAGTACATTAAACCCATAAAAATGATGAAATGAATTGGTAAAATTTGAGACAGGTTAATTATTAAAGTGAATGGTTTGTAAATTTTTAATTTGTTATATGAGCATGGTCAAATGGATAAATTAAATGGTTTAATGTAAGATATTTTTGGAATGCCTAATATTTTTTAGAAATGGTTTCTATGATGTGTTTTGTATTTTGATCTGGTTTGGTTTTCAATTAATGAAAATGATGTTTTGAATTTTGGTAATGTTTTTAAAACGAGGTGTTCACCTCAATGAGTTTGAAAAAGTATTATTCTTTTATTTAAAATAGTGTTCGAATTGTTTGAATGATTCTAAATTTGGGAAAATTTCTTTGGGGTTTACTTTAAAGAACGGGAGGGAAGGGTTGGGCTTGACCATGTTTTCATGTTAAAGGGAGTGACCCTTGTTGAAGGGATGTTTAAAAATGTTTTTTGTGGTGTGTAACATTGTAAAAAATGGGCTGGGTCTTATTGTGACACATTTGGTTTTAAAGGATAATTGAGATCATGCTAAATAATGAATTTTTAATGATATTGAAATTTAATGAATGATGTGATAATGATAGAAATTAATGATAATGGAATGGTTGTCGATGGTTATATGAGATGTGTTGAATCCCTATTCAATCCATGGACCAATGTTCCATGTTTACTGACCTGTGACTATGGTTTGGGATTTACTACTCATTCTATACTCCCTGGTTTTTGGTGGTCTAGAATTATGCTCCAGGTTCCCTAGTGCACCATTGTTTTTTGGGGGAAAGATCGATGATCCTAAAGCCAACAGTATGTAAGTGAAATTCTATATCAAGATTAGTATGGTCTAACATCAAATTAAAAGTAATGGATGGATTGATAGATTGATTCTATATGGCTTCCAACTTGCAATGTAGTGGTTCAGATGGATATAAATGATGTACTATATCCTGGTTTGATTCTTAGACTATAGATCCATGATTTCCAACCTGTGACCCCTATGATATATGGTATGGGTACCAAGACTAATGCTATTTGGTACAGATGATTAAAGTAATGTATAAATTAATTCCCTAGTGAAATAAAATGGATAATTAATAAATTCCAAGTATACAACATGTTCCCTTGATTATTATTTATTTACCACAACTTTTTTATCTACATTAACTATTGTACATACTACATATGGATTTAGGAACTATTGGTGGTGGCCGTTGAGTTGTAATGACACCCTAGTCGGGATTCTATGGAATTTGGGTACTTGAGAAAATGCTTCTGGTTTTCTGTCATAGTTTTGGGGAAGGGACTTGGCGGTTGGTTTATGTATGGGATGGTGGGTGGAGCAAGGGGTTTTAGGATTGGGTTGGGACTTCTTTCTGCATTTAGGATTTTTTGGTAGGTTCATTTTTGATGATTTTATTTTTATGTCTTTCTGACTTGTAGTGTATACATCATATTTTTATATCATATGTTTCTTGGTCACTTGTTTGATCCATTCATGTGTTGTATTTTTATTATTCCTATTTTTATTACACATATTTTAATTACTTATATTATTTTTTTACTTAGATAATATAGTATAGTCTCCCGAGGTTTGTCTTTAGACCCGCACTACAAGTTAGAATCCTCTGGCTAATGAGGTGGAGTGCCTGAAGTCATTTGGAAACCTGGCTCGGGTAACCGATTATAGTGGCTTCTTGATTGGAATGTTAAAATGTGGTATCAAAGTGGTTTCTTTTATACTACTATTTGGTGAATGGTAGATATGAGACTAGGATCTTATTAGAGCTTGGTAATGAGCCCATTTCAGGGTTCTTATAGCCCCACATATGAGTGAGAAATCATGTTTCTAAGGGTAATTGATGTTATTTTTATTCTCTTACATTTTATTGATATTTCCACATCTAGTAGAAAACTTTGATGTGACGTTATTTATTTATTAGGTTTTATCTCTTGGATGAATATGAAAATAGAGGATGTTTGGGTTTATACATCATGAATGAATATAGGATTGATAGATCATCCATATGTTTCCTATAACTGATTGCTCCTAGGAATTCGTATGTTGGTAGAGTATTTGTCTAATTTTGGTTTCTATCTGTTGATCTTATTTAAAATGGGTTTTAATGAAAGTGTTTTAAAATTTTAATTTTGATGAACTTCATATTTTTAAAAATGTTCGGTAACAGAATGGTTTTAAAAAAGTGTAAATCCTTGGGTTAAAAAAGGATTATTTTGAAATATGAATTATTATGGTCATAAAATGGAAAATTTAATTAAATATGAATGGGTAATTATGGGATCTTAATAGAAATTAGTGAAGGTATTCCTGGTCTTTTTACTGGACCTTGTATGGGTGGTTTCATCTTGAGAGTTCCCTAGTTTTAGATATTGGTTATGCACCGTGAGACTTGTTCAGTATTGATGTGTGGTGAAATGGATTCACTTGTTGTACCTTTAGAAGGTATGTGGACTTAGGGTTGTTATATGATGTCGAATAAAGTTTATGGGGTATCCATTGTTGGTTATGATCATGCAACTTTTCATTTGTACCTAAGAATGAGTGTCTTTGTTGTCGTAGTGGTGGTTTAGTTGATATGGTTGTGAAACATTGAGTACACGTTTTCTTAGGTGCGTTGGGTATAGAATATTTTGGAATGGGGGTAAGAGTGTTTTCACAAGGAGTGAGTTATTGTGGTTTTATGTGAATGGATTAGAGGGAGATCTTGTATATCCTTCTAAACATGGCTGCAATTTTGGGGATTGGTGTCATTTGACCATCAAGGATGACCCTTGAGTGGGGTCTATTGGGCTTCTAGTTCTTTTGGGTTCTTATGGAATATCTGAATGTTGTAGAACTCAATAGTGGTGAATTAAGAGCACTTCCTAAATAAATTTAGTCCTAGTTGTATAGAATGTAAATTCAATGGTTTTGAGAGATTAAGGGTAACCTCGAGGGAGGTTTGCCTAGTGTTATAGGTTCTTTAGAATGTGAACGTTAGGTGGGTGCTTCAAAGGTGTAATAGATGCATGGTGAGTGACATTAAATTTTGTAAAATTTCATGGTTATGTATTGGTTTATTTATCAGGTAAGAATCTTAGTTATTGTGGTTGGTTATAAGGATTGATTTGGAAGAGTAATGATCATTTCGGTGTCCGAATAATCTATTTTAAATAATATTGATGAAGGTATCAATGTTATTTTTTGGGTGGACAGGGAGGGGGTGAACAAAGCATGGTTGTATTCTTAGGTTATGTAAGTTACAAATGTGGTAAGGGGTGGTTATGTTTTTGAGATTATTTGTGAGAAATGTTGGGTTGTCGGGAGGGAACATTGATATTTCCTTGAGTTCAATGAAATTTATGGACTAAGTGGCACGGATGATAGTGTGAGTGGGAGTTTCGGCCCAGATATAGTGTTTTATATCATGTGGGATCTTATGTGGGGTTCAGTTAATGGTAATGGAAATTTGGGTGGCCTTGATGGTTCTCATGATAACTAGGTGTTGGAAAAGTGATATAGATGCATGATGCCATTTAGGATGAATGAAAATGGGTCTCAAGATAAGCGCCTATCAATTTCCATGTGATCATAGTGGGAATAACATATTATGCATGAGAGATTTTGGTTTTAGATCGATATAGAGGATGTTGTGTTTCTATTGTAAATCACTAGGGTTATATTGGAATAACTTGAGTAGGTGTGATGATAGTGGAACCAAAGTTAATATTGGGTCACAAATGATTTGAAGAGGATCAAGAAGAGGTGGTGGGTTTTTGTTTGAAATACTATTTGAGTTGTGGTGGTTGAGCGCTGATGATATGCTTGCAATCAGGGAGGCCCAAGGTCTTTGAAGGGAATGATATGTCACTATATTGTCAAGTGACATTAGTTATGGATTAGTTGTGGTGGTATTCATCAATTAAGATTTTTTTGTGCTTACGTACATGAGGTGATCATGCCCAATATATTGACATCATTCTGGGTATACTGAGATAACATTGGCTATCTTCCAAGCTACTTACTGTTTTCAACTGGTGGGATGAAGGGACTCTTTGAGTGTTTCACCCTTAGAGAAAGTTAAAGGTTAACCATGGTGGTTTTTATTGGTTGAGGATATTAGTGACAATGAATATCCTAAGGTGGGGATTGATGTGTTAATCATAGATGTGTGAGCGAAGATTTAGTTATAGGATTGAGGTGGAGATGAAGGAAATTTGGTGTTCTTGTATTAGTAATGTTAACGAGAATAGTGATCCATGACGACAATTTCTGGGTAGTGGGGGTTTGATGATAGAACCTTATCGAGAGTTAGGTATGGACACCAGTACGTGCATTCAGAAGGTGGTGGTGTAACTAGTGAGAAGCCACCATTTCTGGGTGATGTGGTGACATTACAGTAGTGGGAGTTGGGAATTCATTGATAAGATAGTCAGGGATGATCTGACACGACATGTTAAATGGAACAGTGGTGGTGGAATGTAATCCAAATTCAGATGATTCTAGAAATGATAAATGTTTTCCAGGATCGAAAATAGGTTTTGAGGAAGAACTATGTTGTATTTAGTTGATGTATTGATGGAGGAGGTGTGTCCCTCCTAGGTGGTTTTTATGGAAAGTATGGATGCCAATGTTATATTATGTGTTCATGAATTTTTGAGTGTGGGGATTTGGGAAACTCATCAAGTATGTTTCGGAAGTTCAATTGAGTTTCTAGTGGTATTTTTGGATGATGGAATTTCCAAAAATCATAAGATGGTGGTGGTGAGCTAAAGAATATAGTGGGGAACACCCTAGTAGGAAAGTGTTTGGATCATGATGTGAACGGTGTTATAGGTTGGATAGAATTGGGTAAAATCCATATTATAGTTCTATTTTGGAAATGGGTATTGAATCAGATTTTGAAAGGTTTAGTGATTTTAGATGAATGTTGGGCCTGGGATGTTATTGGGTGTGTGGTACGTAATGAGGATGTTGAGCCTTGTGTTATGAAACACTGTAGGTCAGCATGTCTTTAGTTAATAACATGTTTCTTTGGGAAACACTGGGTGTACTAGGATGTTTTTATGGTTGATGTAGATGATGTTGAGTTGATATTGACAGTTCCTTTCAAGAGTATTTAGTTCAAGTTTTGGATCAATATGGGAAAATTCATTGAGGTAGGAATGTTTATTTGGATTTTTGTTTGAAAAAATGGGTTTTTAAGAGGAAAATTGGGAGGTGATAGATGATAATTTGGCCCGGTATTCTAACTATTTGTCTTGGTGGATTGGTTATGTTGGGAATGCATCTGGAGGGTGAGTTGTTATAAGGTGTGGTGATTTTAAGATCCCGACTATGTGATAAGGTATATCATGGGTTGAATTTTTGGTAAATAGTGTTTTATCATATAGTGGAATGATCTCATGGGAGTTTTGTGTGTTCAAGACATTGAAAAGAAGGAAAAAGGCCATACAATGATGAGAGCATGGTTGGTGCACAGTTAGTTGTAACTCTGCCCCATAACCTGGTGGGGCTAGAGTGGAAGGTTCAGGAATGAGAAATAGTGTAAGGGGGAATCCTAAAACAATAAATTCTTGGACAAATCCATTGTGTATATCTACAAAATGTTTCATCAAATTGTTTTGGCTCCTAGGAGACTGTGCAACCTAGTCCCCCACTTGGATAGAGGCTGATGCCTTAGTGGCACATAGTTTGACCAACCGTGCAGGAAAATCTGTCACCTCATTAAAATAGAGAAATTAAGATATTTACCCCTCTACCATGAAGGGATATAATAGAAAATTTTCCCTCATTCAACATTTATATGTAGGGTGATGAACTTGAAGCTTTATCCTCCTCCATGGTTGTTTCTCCCTTAATTATTAGGTTTTTTGAGTTCAATAAAGTTTGAATCGATGCTCCACACAAGTCTTCATCTACGTTTCTATCCATTTTTTTGAAGAGGCGTAATTTAATATCCTTTATCCTTATAAATCCATAAACCCTTGTTTCTTAGGGTGTTGTTCATCTTATAAATAGTTGAAATTTTAGTTCAAATTAAGGGTTTTTTTTCATAAATTTATCATCTAGGGGCATGAAATAGGTGGTGCTTAATATTTTCCCAAAATATTGATGTTTACATGTGTGTATGTAGTTGTTCCAAATTTTGTTCTTACTTCATTATCGTGTCATTGGATACAAAAATTAATTTTGGTGATAATGTGAGGTTTGAGACCCTTCACGAACCTCATTGGGATCATCGATGATTTGATACTGGACCTAGGGTTACCCTTGGAGTATGATAAAATATTAAAAAAAATGATAAAATAAATTGGAAAAAGTTAAGATATGGTAATTATTAAAGTTAATGGGTCAAAAAAGTTTAATTTGGTATATGGGAATAGTTAAATGGATAATTGAAATGGTATAATTCTAGATTTTTTGTTGTTCCAAAGAGGAATTTTGAAATGGTTTCAATGTCATGTTTGGGACTTTGATTCAGTTTGGGTTTAAATTAAGGAAAATGAGGATTTGAATTTGTGTAATGATTTTGAAAGGAGGTGTTAACCTCAATGTGTTTTAAAAAGGTTTCTTCATGGATTTAAAATAGTTTTTTAACTGTGTGAGTAGTTATACACTTGTGAAAATTCTATATGGGTTTCTTTGAAATAATGGATGGGAATGCTTGTACTTGGTCATGTTTTAATGTTAAAGAGAAATACCTTTATTGAAGGGATGTTTCAGAGTATTTTAAGTGGGGTGTGAAATGGTAAAAAAGGGGTTGGGTATTATTGTGATGTGTTTGGTTTAAAAGGCTAATTGAGTCCATTATAAATGAAGAACGAGTAATGATATTGAAATTAGATTAATGATGGAATAAAAATTGAAATAAATGATAATGGTATGGTTAGGGATAGATGGATGGGAAGCACTGAATCCTAGGTGTATTCATGGACTGATGATCTATGTTTTCAAATCTGTGAATAATGATTTGGGATGTTGAAATGATTCTCCACTCACTAGTTTTGGGAGAGCCAAACTATTTCTCTAGGATCCTCGGTGCACTGTAGTTTTTCGGGGGAAGGAATAATGATACAAAACCCAATGTTAAAGACATTGCATTCTATATCATGGTCGGTATGACCGATTATGATATTCTGAGTCTTGGTTGGATTCATGATTCTTGATCTATGGTTTTCAACCCATCACCTAGTGGTTGGGAGGGCCAGACATGGCATTCTGAATCCCAATTGAATTCTTGGACTGAGGATCCTTTATTACTAACCTATGACCCATACGATATAAATTATGGGTACCCAGACAAATGCTCTATGGTAAAACATATTAATGTAAGGGATAAATGAATTTCCTTCTTAAATAACATGGATAATTAATAAATATTAAGTTTAAAACATATTACCTTGTTGATTATTTATTTACCAAGAATTTTTAGCTGTGTACACTATTCCACATACTGGCTATAGATTTAGACATCACTAGTGTTATCCTACTATGTTGTACTCACACCCTTCTCAGGACACCATGTCACTTGGGTACTCAAGTGGATGCTACTTATTTTATATCACAGGTTCCGGGTAAGGACCTGGTGTTTGGTTTATATATGGGCTGATGGGTTATTGCACATTATTTCAAGATTGAGTTGGCACTTGGTTCTATATTTGAGATATTTTTTTTAAATTTTTGACATGGTTTTTTTATTTTTATTACTACCTAACTTGTAGTGTATACATCATATTATAATAGCATGTATTACTTGGTCACTTGTTGGATGTTTCCATGTGATGTCATTTTATTATTCTGGTTGATTATTACATATGTTGATATTACTTATATTGTGAATTTAATCTATAAAGTTAATATACTCTCCCCAAATTTTTCTTTAGACCTACACTACTAGTTGGAAGCCTTTGAAATATGGGGAGGTGTGTCTGAGGTCATGTGAAAACCTCGATCATTAAAATATTTATATTTGATTTTGGGTTAGGATGTTACAAATTTTATTTGGAAAACATATTCTTTATTCCTCTCTTCATACGAAAAACAATTTTATTCGATATCCTTATTTTCATAAAAAAGGTTTCAAAAATGTATTTACATTTCCTAAAGTATTTATTAATGTTTTTTACCCTTATTGAAAATTTTAAAATGTTTTTAAAAAGTAATATTAATTTTTTTCCAAAGCAATAACCATTTGGATTTTACTGAAAACATGAGAGAAATCATTATTTTAACAAGTATGATATTGTTTAGCATAATGATTAATCAATGTTTGAAATATTCCTTAACAAATTTAAATGGTTATTTTTAAATAAAATTAATTTTAATTTTTTGTTTTGTTTTTAAAAGTGTTTTTCAATGTGGAAATTATATTTTCCGTAATTAATGTTCTAGATTATTTTTAAATCATACTTTAAATGTTTAGAAGGTTATTTTCAAATAAAAGTATTTTGAAAATGTTTTATGTTTTAAAAAATGTTTTTTATATAGAAATTGATATGTTTCTCAAGAATAATTTTAAATAATTTTTAAAGATTCATATTTAAGTTTTGAATTATATTTTTATCGAAAATAATTCACACAATGCTTTTTTGAAGTTTCAGTTTTAAAAAGTGATTTTCAATGAAAATTTATTTTCATAAAGAAATGTTCCAAGTATCTTATAAAAACAATTTTCCATCTATGGTGGTATCCTAGGATGTTACTTATTCTTTAATGGGTGTATGATCCAATCATACCATTCATATTAATTCTCTCAATGGTTTATGTATATGATGAAAAGATGTCTATAAAACTTTCTTCTTTTCCATAGGTTATACCATGATAAAATTCATATTAAATTTTTTTATGGGTTATTCTATGATGAATTTGACAAAATATATATGAAAACAATTTCCTTTCCATGGTTTATACTATAATGGAATACTTGTGAAACTGATTTATTTTTACAGGTTATGATATAATGAATTTTTTATGATCATGTGGTATAAATATATATAGATTATGTGATGGGTGGAGCCTATATATCCCTAAAATGGATTGGGTAAATATGGATAAATCATTAGTAAATATGATATTCATGAGCAAGATTATATGTTCAAAATGTTATCCATAAACTAGATTACATGTTTAGAGTGTTATGTTTAGACTAATATTTTATTTCCATTAGGTTATGTGTGGACCTGGTTGCATGTCCATAAGATTATAATAGGGGACTATTTCATTTTCTTAAGTAAATGTGTGAACCTATTTCAATTTATACATTTTTATAACAATATAAGAAAATGTTTATGCCAAACATCTATGTCTTATGCCAATGTTATGTTCTCATAGATAATGTTATTCTATTACATTATGATTCAAGTCTTATGAACTGACACGGTTTAATCTATGCCTAAATTTTATTATATATGATATGAATGTTATAGTTTTAAAATGTTATTCTTGTGTTTTCAAGCCATATTCTCATCATATGTTGATATCTCCCGTGTTTACCCTTACCGAGAATCTGGGTTCACCATTTCTTAGGTTTCCTTTACACAAAT
Source organism: Viscum album (assembly GCA_963277665.1). Lineage (NCBI taxonomy): Eukaryota > Viridiplantae > Streptophyta > Magnoliopsida > Santalales > Viscaceae > Viscum > Viscum album. The sequence continues at coordinate 1,642,863,462 of OY728146.1, read as the reverse complement.
TATGAAGAAAGGTATTATGTGCGATATTTCAATGAATGGTTCTAGTTATGAGAAGATAGTGTGAGATGATATATCTCACTTTTGGACTAGTTGTTTATGTGTCCTCGTTTTTAAAGGCACTACAACAATATGTTTATCAAAGGAATCATTATGTTATGTATTGAATATTCATATATTAATATATAATATCTACATGTGAGATATTTGGGTCTTTATAGTTGGTATTGGGTAAAGCATTAACTATCCTTTGGAATCTAGGATGAAAAAACACCATTGTGTTCCCTAGGGATATTTATAAGTATTTTTATTAGGATATATCTAAGGTTAAGTCTAAGTATGAGTTAAAGTATTGGGAAATGTCCCGTAAATTTGGTAAAGGATAGATAGAGGTTTACCAAAACATTACATCCCTTTATGGATATTAAAAGTGGATGTGGCCCTGGAAAAGAAGTACTGATGGTTAATAACTCTAAAAAGGGTGTATTGAGATAGACTCGTTTATTATCCGGTGCATGAAAAAAGGCCATGTTGTACACCTGGCATGAAACTCCTAGGGGATATGCTTTATAAATTAACAAACTTTTTAATAACCATTATGATGTATTTTCAAAATGATAATAAATTGAATTGGTTAAACCAAAGGTTATATAGTTTTCAAAGAAGGTTCATTGATTTTGACTTCCTATAAGTGATTTCCATGATTATGTGGTTTCCCAATATGATTATTATTTATCACACTATAATTTTTCGTTATATTCAATGGATAGAACCAAAAGTAATTGGATTATCATTAACTGTGAAAGACAATGTGTTGACGAGAAACCAAATGGGATAGTGACTGGAGTGAAGGATATTAATATTATTCTATATCATTTATCACAAAATATGGTTAAAAAATTTCACCATTACTATATATTGGACCAAAGAAAGAAGATATGGATAGTGTTCATTGAGAATTTGGGTGGTGAATACTTTGTATGAATGAATATTTTGTTTCATATGTTTCAGAAATATAGGAAGAAGCTCCCAAGTGGATGTATTAGAGGAACTAGAATATGTTTTGAATGTGTAAAATTAGTACACAAAAAGAGTAAGTACATAAGAAAAATTAAAAGCTCAGTTAATTCCTTGTATGGTAATAATGGTCTCCCTATGCTATTATCAATGGTTGAATGTTTTAAATGTTAAAAGTATGGGAATTATAAAATCGATGACCTAAAGGGCAGCTAAGGAAGTGAATCAGAAAGTCTATATGAGCAATGGTTACATTATAGATGATGAAGAGATTACAAATAATATATAGAATGAAATAAGTGTGAAGGAATAAGATGATGAAGATTAGTTAATGGTATATGAAGAAATTGGAATGAATGATGTGTTTATGTATTAGGATTAAAATAATTATATTTTTATAAATATAATTTTTATTTGAATCATAAAACATTAATTTATTATTCAATATATGTTTTTAATTAAGTAGTTGGAATAATATATTAAATAGTATAGATTTCTATGAAAGGTGATTTAATGGTAACGTGATATTTGGATTAAGGGAAGACAAACCTTAATATGTTCCTAATGTCGGGAAAATTGTGTTTAGTTTTGATAAAGAGATGATTGATATGGAAAATTTAAATTGGATAGTATTTATTGCCTTGGAACTCATAAATTATTTAATTAAAAATTATTTATGTTATCCTTTATGGAGTTGAAAACATTTTTAGATTTTTGGAATATATTTTTTAATCTAGGATTTTATTTATGAAATGAGGAAATAATCAATTTTTGAAAGAAGATATTTTTTTATTATGGATTTATGGTAATTCATGACATTAACATGTTTTAGGAGAATATATGTTCAATTAATTCACATAATTGGTATTTGACATTAAGTCCACCTTCATGTTGTTTGTCGGATTAATCATAATATGATTTTTAAAATTTAGTAACCTTATTTCTAAATGTATGGATATAAATTTTTTCTAGATATAGAGTAACCTTTATGTAAACTATTTCTGGAATGTATTAAGTTGAAACTATGATATTATTGGTTATGATTTATAAACAATTATGTTTTTGATTATAACTAGATAAACAAAGAAATACTTAACATTATTAAATGGATATTATGTTACAACAATTACTTTGGACTAAAAAGTCTGTCTAAATTTATTAGAGTAAGAGATGAAGTGGAAATTTATCAAAGAAAAAAATCGATGAAATTGCGTTTATGATAAATTAGAAAGCTATGCCCTTGGTATATTTATCCCTTTTAAATTATTGATCATATCTGGACGATGTCTTATCAATTGGTGGTTCCCCCAAACCTCTCCCAAGTCCATGATGTTTTCTATGCATCTCTAATGAGTAATTAAATACCTAATTGTTCAAATGTACTAAACATAGTGGTTATACCACTATGTCATGATCCCTATTAAAAGGATGAACCTGTTGATATTCTAGATTATATAAATGTTTTTATATGAAACATGATCACTAACCATTTCAAAGTTTTGTGGAAAAACCACCAGCTCAAGGAAGCTACATTGGAAAATACGAATGTAATAAGGTAGAAGTATCTTCATTTGTTCATATGAAATTGATGAATTTTTAGGAAATAATTCATTTTAAGGAGTTCATAATTTAACACCCGGATATTTTTTGAAAAAAAAAAATATTTTAAATAAATTTAATTTTATTCAATAGCTGGTGTTGCATGCGACATCCAGTTTTATCAAACGATATCATACTATAAAAAAATTATTGGTTAATATGATTGTTATCACCTAGTCATTTTAAAAGAAGGTATCAACAATAAAAATAAATTTTAAAATTAAATTGTTTATGAAAATAAATAAAATGAATTATTTAGTGAGGAATCAAATAGAAACGAAAATTAAAACTATTTAGAATGAAGTAAATATTTTTTCTAAAAAACAATACACACGATCACATTTTTCCTCAATAAATTAAAAGAACCATATTTTAGGTATAGTTTTAATAAAATTTATATTTTATATATTTAATAAAGCGTTTCAAATTTAACTTTTTTGTTTTCAAATAAGAGAAAAAAATTCCAATTTTAAGCTTAAAAATAGTATTTTTCTAAAATGTAGTTTGGTCAACTTTTACATTTTTATTTTAAAATTAATATCTCAAATTTTAGAAAATTTGTTTTAAAAAATTATCATAATTTCATAAATATAAATTTCAAAATTATCTTAGGGTGATTTTTTGCGAATTATATGAAAATATTAATTATTAAAAGAATAGTTAAAATTATGGTTTTGATTAAGAAATGTCAAATATATTGAATCATTTAAAGACATGAAAATTGTTATAATACGTTCTAAAAAGTAAAATTTATTCCATTATAGAACTATTAATCCAATTTATGTCATTGGAATCAATTTCATATTGAATTCTGATATTAAAAATTTGTCCACTTATGGAGATTTTATCTATGAACACCAACGTTCTCATTGCATCTAAAAGTTTAATTATAAAATCAATTTTGACATTTCTATGAGTTGAATTAAAAAAACACATTATTCATTTTTAATCATCCTAATTTATATTATCTAATAAGGTTATCTTAATTTTTTTACCATTAAAAATATTTACCACAGTTATGGTAAAAATGGGTTTACCGGGTGGGGGGGGGGTGGTAAACTAAAATGATATAGGTTAAAAATGACCTAAAATAAGTTAAAAACGCATTTTATAGGTATATTTAGACCGTATATGTTTTAGGATCTATAATGGGCCATTTTAGAGGATTTTGGAATTTGAAAAACACAGGTATAAATTTTTATTTTTAAAAAATAGAAATGTACCACTCACCTCACTTTTAAAAGGCCACCTCAATATAATATCCTCTTCGCACATCCAAAACCCATTGGTTCAGAAAATAACTTCCCAAATAAATTCATTAATTCCCTAATCTTATCTTATAATTGTTATATTGGTCATAAATTCCACCAAAGAATCATTCTGGTTCAAACCAAAAGAAGTTTCCCAAAAACATTAGTAACGTATCTACCAAATAATTTTATTTTATTTGATCATAAAACTCATTCAATTATTTTTAGACCGTGCTGATATAATAAAATAAGTATTATCCATATACACATATAATTTTATATTAATGAAATAACATACATCTTTTGTGTGTTCTATCAAATGGGACATACAATCATTATTCATGTGAATGGTGGACTACCGCCTTGTGAATCGATGTTATTCATTTTCCATGACCACCTTTCATAGTTGAATAGAATGATAGATTTATTTTTTATTTAATATATCTATGATATTATAATACATATTTAATTATTATATAAAATATAACTCTTTACATCCCATTCCTTGGCAATAGGATAACGTCACTAATGTGTTCAACAAACTACCGCCTCGTGAAGCGGTGCAATTCATTTCTCACATACAATTTTCAAGGAAGGTAATAATGATACGTTTAAATAAAATTATTATATATATACATATATATTATATAAAAATTATTCTTTAATGGTAATATATTATTTACCTTTATTTAATTTAATCTATTGAGAAAATGGAAACAATGTTCATGCGTACGTTCGACTTACAACATAAATGACGTGTATCATTTTATGTCTCTATATTTTAAGGATTACTATTAATACATAATATATATATATATATATATATATAAATTTTAATATTATATATATTTTGTAACCATGATCAAATTTAGAATAATGAAAATGAAAAGTCAAAACATACATGGAAAACAATGTGGTTATTATCTAAAACATGTCATTGACAAATAATTATTAATAAAAGTGTAATAAAAGTTTATAAGTAAATCAAATATGATATGATATATATAATTATTATTATTTAATGTATTTTTAAAAAACATATATGTTTTTTAGAAGATATTTGAGCAAGTATGAAATAAGTTTATACTTAAGGTAAGGGATTTCTAGACTCGCTTTTATTTCTTGGAGAAATATGAAAATTAATACTCATTTTTTGTGTTTTTTATAAACTTCCCCTTTAAATTTTGGAACCATGATTCTCATTCATTTAATCATATTTAATGGTTTATTTTATTCTATTATTTATTTGTCCTGACAATTCAAAATATTGTTAAAGAAGTAATGGATTTCCGTATCACTTTTAATTCTATGAGACAAATGCCATTTTAACCACATAATTATTTATGTAGTGTATATAGTGAACATTAATGTATTTTATTATTATTATACTAACAATTATTGGGTTTTACATATCCATTTTAGAATCTCTCTTTCATGGGGTTTATGGTTCAAAACATAGGAATGAAGGTAGGGATTTTTTCCTTAATTTTATTTCTTGGAGACATTAATAATGACATTCCCCCATATTATTTTATGAGGTGGATGTACAACCCATTTGACATGTTATATCATGAATATCACTACTGGAATTTTACCATTTAACAATAGTTCAGAACTCTTGTTAAAGGCTTGGAAATCGTTGGTATATTATATACCAATGGTTTCCCAAACTGTGGCCAAGTAAGCCATTTGTATAGGCTTATACCAATGGTTCAGTGTAAACTGTTGGTATATGTGTTAAAGGAAGAGATATGCCAACGGTTTCCCAAGCCTTTGGTATATGTTACCCTTATACCAATAGTTTAGAACCGTTGGTATAAAAACGTTGGTAGAAGTTTATACCAATGGTTATAACAAACCATTGGTATAATATATATCAAAAGGATATACCAACAGTTTTTGAAAACTGTTGGTATACATATGCTGCAGCTCCACAATAGCAACAACCAACAGCCACCTCCAACCTACTCTCTAGGACCTGCAGGAACACATATACCCGGAATCCGAAAGGCTACATGGGATGTTTAAAATTCATCCAGAATTCAAAAATTTAGAAATTTAAATTTCATTCCTCACTCAACCATAGCACATGAGAAAAATCCAATAATCAAATACATCCACAATCTAGTACATCCATAATTGAAATGAAATAACACCCATAACACCAATACAAAATTAAAATCCAATACATCCAGAATCCAATACACATAACAATATTCAAAATTTAGAATTCATTACCAATACAGACAGAATCCAATAAATCCAGAATTAAGAAATTTATAATTGAAAATAAATAACACCCATAATAGTATTTAAAATTTATAATTCACTTTTCACTCAACCCACAACACTAATACACACTAGAGAAAAAACATACTTGTTATAGGAAGCACATAGGATGTTTACTCATGGTCTTGGGTTGACTATCTTAAAACCAAGAGAAAAACTTGGGTAGAGTGGGCAAGGATCATGATACCCATAAGATAGAGAATGGCAGTGGTCATGTTCCTAGACCTAGGATGAGTTATAGGAAGCATATAGGATTTTTATATTCCTCTAATGACTATGTATCCATGTATAAATGGTTCCTTATGTGTTAGTGGAAAACATTGGGTAATCTCGACATATGATATGGGTTACCAGAATTACCTACATGTTTTTCATAGACTTTTAAATTGGAATAAGGGGTAATGTGGATAATTTTAATTTGGTCTCCCGGGTTTGATGTGTGTTGAATCCCCATTTTGGGTAGTGGGTATGAAAATTCAATTAATTCTTTGTTATTGGGTTCCCAAAGGAACTTTGGTTTGGTCCAAGAACCCACTATTTGAGGATGGGATTGGTGTATTAAATGTTATGTGTTTTAGAATAGGGGTAGGAGTTCCTCACATGAGAAGTGGATTGTCTGAGGCTGGACCATGGACCCTTGTGCTAAATTATCGACATAACCCGAATACGTTTGGTCGGTTTTCTGTATGCATGTTGTTGTTTTCACTTAAAATCAAGTCCATATCAAATTAAAGTGAAATAGTTTGAGTGGTACTGTCTACACCATGCCTCAGATTGATGTAGGTTTCACTCATACACATCACAAATGACCCATGGTTCGTTGTCATATATTATGAAGAGAATCCTAATGCGTTTGGTTGGTTTTCCGTATGTCAGTTGTTGTTTTCACTTAAAATTTTGTCCATTTCAAATAAAAGTGAGATACTTTGAGTGTTAGTGGATACACCATGCCTCAGATTGAGACATGGTTGACTCATACACATCACAAATGACCCATGGATCCTTGTGATAAAGACTCAACACAATCAAAAAGCGTTTGGTCAGTTTTCCGAATGTCTATTGTTTTTACTTAAAACTGTGTCCATTTAAAAAAAAAGATAGACAATTTGAGTGATATTGGCCACACCATTCCTCGTATTGAGGCAGGGTTGAATCTTACATGTCACAAATGGCCCCTGGATCATTCTATTGATGTATCAATAATATCAAAAAGCGTTTAGTCTGTTTTTCGTATGAATGTTTTTGTTTTCCCTTACAATTCTATCCATTTCAAATAAAGGTGAGACAATTTTAGTGGCATCGGCCACACCATTCCTCCAATTGAGGCAGGGATGATTTGTACACGTCACAAATGAACCATTGATCATTTTTCTAAAGTATCAAGATAATTTGAATGCATTTGATGGGTTTTCCGTATTACAGTTGTTGTTTTCACTTAAAATGTAGTCCAATTCAAATAGAAGTAAGACACTTTGAGCGGTACCGACCACACTATGCCTTAGATTGAGGCGAAGTTGATTTTTACACGTCAATAATGAACCATGTATCATTGTGTTAAAGTATCAACAAAATCCGAATACGATTGTTTGGTTTTAACTATGCCAGTTGTTTTTACTTAAAAGGGTGTCCACTTTAAACAAAAGAAAGACACTTCAAGTGATACCGGCCACACTGTTCCTTTATTGAGGTAGGTTTGACTCATACACATCTCATATGACCCATGTATTGTTTTTTTAAAGTATCAACTCAATCTGAATGCTTTTGGTTAATTTTCCATATGCCAGTTGTTATTTTCACTCAAAATCTTGTCTATTTCAAAAAAAGGTGAGACAATTTGAGTGGTACCGGCCAGACTGTGCCTCAGATTGAGTCGGGGTTGACTTGTGCACATCAAAAATGTCCCATGGATCCATGTGCTAAAGTATAAACACAATCAGAATACGTTTGGTCAGTTTTCTATATTTTTGTTTTTTTTACCTAAAATAGAGTCCATTTTAAACAAAAGAGAGACACTTTGAGTGATATCGGCCACATAGTGCCTCATATTGAGGCAGGGATGACTTTTACACATCAAAAATTACCCATGTATCATTTTCCTAAAGTATCAACCCAATAAGAATTTTTTTGGTCAGTTTTCCGTATGTAAGTTTCTCTTTTTCACCTAGAATATTGTCCATTTCAAATAAAAGTGAGAACGTTTGAGTGGTACCAGCCACACCGTGGCTCTGATGGAGGTTGGGTTGACTCATACATGTCAAAAATGACCCATGGATCATTTTCCTAAAGTATCAATAGAATCCGAATGTGTTTGGTCAGTTTTTCATATGCAATTTGTTGTTTTCACCTAAAATATTGTTCATTTTAAATAAAAGTGAGACAGTTTGAGTGGTACCAGCCACACCATGCTTCAGATTGAGGTGAGGTTGACTCATACATGTCACAAATTACCCATTTATCATTTTCCTAAAGTATCAACAAAATATGAATGCATTTGGTTGTTTTTCTGTATGCCTTTTATTGTGTTCACATAAAATGTTGTGCAATTAAAATAAAAGTGAGACACTTTGAGTGGTACCGGCCACACTGTGACTCAGATTGAGGTTGGGTTGAATTGTACACATCAATGACGACCCATGGATCCTTGTGCTACAATATCAACACAATCCAAATACGTTTGGTTGATTTTCTGTATGCTAGTTGTTTATATATAAAAGGGTGTCCATTTTAAAGAGAGCATAGATTACGATCCAAGACACCGAATAAAGAGTGAAATTGTCTCCAGAATGAAGGTAGGTGGTCCTTATCCTTTTTTGAATTGTCATGATGTTTTTAATATGCTGAATCCCCACTCACCCAATGTTGGGATGTTGGGTCGAGGGGCTATCCGGGGTCAAGGGAGGAGGGTGTGGGGGCTGTCTAGGGTCCAGGGAGGAGGGTGGGGGATGTCTGGGGGGAATTCCATGGTCTAGGGATGAGGGTGGGGGGCTGTTTGGGGGGATGTTTGGGGGATGTCTAGGGTCTAGGGAGGAGGGGGGGGGGGGGGCGTGGGGGGCTATCCACGGTCTAGGAAGGAGGGGGGGGGAGGGGCTATACGGGGTTCAGGGAGGAGGGTGGGGGGGTTGTTAGGGGTCTAGGGAGGAGGGTGGGGGGCTGTCCGGGGTCCAGGGAGTAGGGTGGAGGGCTCTCTCCAGGTAGAAGGGTGGGGGGATGTCAGGGGGGCTCTCAGGGTCTAGGGAGGAGGGGGGCTGTCTGAGGCCTAAGAAGGAGGGTGGGGGGATGTCTGGGGTCTAGGGAGGAGGGTGGGGGGTGGGGGATATTAGTGGGGCAGTCTGGGGGCTGTATGGGTGCTATTTGGGGTCCAAGGAGGGGGGTGGGGGCTGTCTAGGGTCCAGGGAGGAGGGGGGCTATTCGGGGTCCACGGAGTAGGGCGGGGGGTTGTTCAAAAAGCTATCCGGGGTCCAGGGAGGAGGGTGGGGGGTGGGGGTGGGGGCTATCTGCAGTCCAAGGAGGAGGGTGGGGGGGGGTGGGGTGGGGTGGGGCTATCCAGGGTCCAGGGAGGAGGGGGGGGGGCTATCCTGGGTCCATGGGATGGTATTTACATAATTTCTAAGAAAATTCATTCAAGGTTAAAAAAAATAATTTCTATATATCAAATTCTAATCAGACCATCAATTTTATAAATTCCACTAAAAAATTACAATTTCATTAATATAGATAAAAAAATAAAGATAATGTGACCTACATAATCCCACATATATTCAGGCATAATAAATCAATAAACATCAAAGGTCAGTAATATCAATCAAAAATGTAATGGATCAATCTGTCCCTCATCACCATCACTATCATCACCATCATCGTCACCCTCACCCTCATCCTCATCATCATCCCCATCATCATACCCACCCTCCTCCTAGCCCTCATACTTAGCCTAGGCCTTCTTATCACCCTCCTCCCCTGCCTTGGCCTCCTCCTCCACCTCGACCTCCTCCTCACCCTCTTCCTTACCCTCCTCCTCCTCCACTTTGGCCTCCTCCTCGCCATCATCTCGACGACCATTTGAACTACCATATGGTGCAGCATATATTGAATGAATCAATGACATATGTTCATCACAAGAAGTGCAGGCCTCTGGTGGAAGTGTTGGATGTAAAACATCCATCAGTTACATAAATGCAGTGATTTCCCTAACAGACTATTCTGCCGTCTCTGTGGCCCTTTTTCCGCATTTTTTACCTATGCCTTAACCTGCTGTAACTCGCTACCACTAAAAATCATACATGAGGAGGGCCAATACCTTGTCAGAACTATAGTCTTCCAAGGTCAGCAGCGTACTCTACCAGGGTTCTCATATCCCAACACCTGATGTAAGTGATCGTTTGGACCAAAATTGTCAGGTTCCTGAGCATCAAGGGCCTCTAAAGCAACCTGTTACAAATATAAATAGATTATTAAGTTAAAAAATACAGATTAAAATTTTAAATCTAAAAAGTAAAACTTTCAATCTGCTACTGAGTCGGTTCATTAAACGCACTTTCATCTTTCTTCTTTCTACTCAAGCAAAATAGTTTTGCTCAAGGCACACGTCCTTCTATATTCAATTTATGCCTCTAGAATGAAATTGGTTGTAGAAAAAAATAATTAAAATAAGGATAAAAAAACATAGTAATTTCATAAATAAAATTATATAACAACATTAGAAATCTAATAAATTTTAGAGGAACCAATAGAAAGTCTAAGTCGTAAAGAAAGATTATAAACTATCATACCTACTATCTCTCATGATCTGGAATCGTAGTAAGTCCCAATGTATGGACGTATTTCTTAGCATCAATGTTTATTTATTTCTTGTAGATGCATCCTAAATAAATTTCAATAATTAGTATTAATGAAAAACATGAAAATTTTCATTTAAATACTTCTAATTTGATTAATACCGTAAATTGGTTAGTCTCCCAATGAGTAATCATCTGTCAGTACTATTCTAATGGAAAATCATGCATGAAAGGAACCACCTTGAACTCTGTGCCCACTCTAGCAAGCCCTCCAATGTACAACTCATGATTATAAGCTCTCCAAAGCTCGCCTAAATCCTTTAGACATGCTGGCCGTGCACCCTCACCATAAGGGAAATTAAACCACACTAGAAACCAAAATATTAATTCATATAAATAAAAAATTAATATATTTCATTAAATACAATATATTTTTTTTACCCATATCTCTACCTAGGATTTATCCTTGACTTTATTTGGTAACTTTCTCTATGAGAGCGGGCTGACAGGAATGATGTCGGAGTATTTGGGAAGCGTCGCCAAAAACTCCGACATTGCTGACCTGATTTTTCAATCATCTGACTATCTTCATTGTATTCCACAATCAACTGTGTGTGGTAGTTCCACACCGAATTCTTGTTTGTACGGACCCACCCCCGCCTCCTATCAGTAGATGTATCTGTTATAAAAGGAAAACAAATATTTTATCAATACAAGTTATACTGAAAATAAATAATGGTGTAACAATTTGTTAAGGTTGTATAAGTATACATGCGGTAGTATGATCAATGGGCGTAGCTGGATCCACAGAAACGGAAGGAACACCCTGTACAGATGGAGTGAGTCCCAATGTATGATCTGCAGGGACAGACTCTAGTGGAGTAGTAGTTGAAGAAGATGGAATATAAAATCCTGAAGAGATCGAAGTAGTAGTAAAAGAAGATGACATGGATGGTTGGCCAAATTCTGGTTGGGGAGTGGGAATAATCATTGGATATGATACATATGGGTGAGGAGGGTCAGATGTAAATGGTGGGGAAAACATGGGAGGAATAAATATACCGTGTGTCCCTAACGGCACACCAGGATTAGAATGTGGGATGGATCGTATGTCACTGGGAGGGGAAGAGTCTAATCAGCTACGCCAACTAGATCGTCTAGCTCCCATACCAAACCCCTCATATGAACACCCACAGTACTGGGACCACTACTTGGATTCTCCTCAAATAACTGTCACCAAATAGATGGATCCTGAAAAAATGTTTAAAAAATAATAATCACATGATATTATATATAATTTAAATAAATATATTTGAAATAAAATACTCACTGCATGCACTAGTGGTGGAATGTAGAGCTCGGACATGCAATGATTGTCATCCATAATCTATTTCTGTCGCCTCTCTTCAATTGGTTTCATTTCCTGAATTTGAAAACAAATATGAAAATAAATAGAAAAGGATAACTAATGTGTAACAAAAAAAAACAAAATAAATGAGAGGGAATAGGGGGATTCACAGATAATTTAACCAACCATTGTTTTAAGAGATCTTGAACAAATATATAACAAAGTCAATAAATTGTACATGATGTAATAAAGAAATTTAATTTTTAATAGGATGATTATTTACTAAGTGTCATCAAAATATTAAAATCATAGAACATTGATTCTACTAGATTCATAATTGGAAAAGTAATTGTAAAAATTAAGGAAAAATTTAATTTCTTTAGCTCTGGTAGATGATGTAGGTTTCTATATTAAATCAATTTGAATATAACTGACCTTAACAACCCAACTCGAGGTAAAACAAAAGAATTGAGAACATGAATGGATGATTTATATATTTCCCACCATAACATCAGGTTCACATTCAACTATGACAATTGAGCTATTGGAGTAATCAAAAGAAATAAATGGATTGGTTCCAATGGCAGTAGGGATGGTGTCAATTACATTATCACCATCATAAAAAATATGTATTGGAATTACTTCAACTATGATACCAAATTCAGGTCGAAGTTGGTCTTTGACATAAAAAACTTTTTTATCCATTGATTCCAATACACATGGTTCTTTGGTAGCATGAGTACGAGTCATATTAATTACTTGAAATCCACAATCATCAATAAATGTGCCTTGTCTCGTAATCGAATCAAACCAATGACATTTCATCATCGTGACTTGTCCATGAGAATAATAATCAAACATTATTTTTTATAGTGACTCCATAATAACCCAAATTTTCAAATCACGGTTTAATATCTGATACACTGGCATAACAATCTATTGTGGCAGTAACCATAACACCATCATGTTGTGTTCTCATGTTCTTTTCTCGTTCAGTGGTAATAAATCTATACCCATTGATAACAATTGATTTACAGTCACGAACCACGATATTAGGACCAAAACCCAATGCTCTTATTTCCTTAGAGATAGAGTCAGCAGGAAAACTCAATACTTGAAATATAAATAAATATTAAAATTAATTACATATTTATTTAATTATTTTAATCTGTAATATTTTTACCTTCAAATTTAACCAAGAAGAAAACTCTTTGCTATGCAAAGTCTCCCTTATTCTCAAAGATAAAGAACAATTCTTTCTATTTATCATTGTTTTATGTTCCCTGTAGATAAAAAATATGAATATTTTAAATAATATATACATATGTATATAAGATATACATATTCAATTTAGTTACCTAATGTAGTCATCGAAAAAATCACAGTTGAACAAAACTGTGTGATGTGCCATCTCCCACTCTTCAAGGCTTAATATATTCAATGTATATGATCCAGGAATTCCTCCTGTTTGAGGAAGTGATGGAAAACTATGTTCAATTTTCTCATATGATTTTTATTCCTTTATCATTGGTCTATTTATTCTTGTAGTAAGATCAGACGAATACATTGAGCAGAAATCAATATATTCTTGAGCCAAGTAACATTTCACGATAGAACCTTCATGATTATTCTTGTTTCAGAGATAAGAATTTAATGTGTAAATATTTCTTTTAGTTGGATACATACAATGAAAAGAAAAAGGTCCTCCGAGAAATATTTCAGTGGGAATATGGACAGTCAGATGTAGCACGCATGTGAAAAATGATGGAGGAAATATTTTTTTCAACACACAAAATATTAATAGGGCATCTGTCAACATTTTTTACAAGAAAGACTTGGAAAAATTCTTATCACAAAGATCTCTAAACAAATGGAACAACCTAATAACAATCACCCTTACATTTTTGGAAAAAAGATGATGGATTTCTATTGGAATCAACTCATGCAGAAGAATGTGATAATCATGAGCCTTCAATGATTTTTGCTTCAACTCTCTTCTGTTGAAGTGTTTAGATATATTTCTTGAATATCCATTAGGAACTCTAATAGTTTCTAATACTTCCAGACATTGTTTTTTTCGTAGGTGTCATCCCATAAGAATCACATGGAACTTTCCATTTATTTTCACTAATACACACATGATGCAATTATGGTATGATGCCCCAATCCACCAAGTCACGCTGAGACCGTAAATCAACTTTTGTCTTTACCTTAACATTTAGAAGTATCAAAAGAAACATCTCACATATATTCTTTTCAATGTGCATTATTTATAAGCAATGACGTAAAAAATTGGTTGACCAATAAGGTAAATAAAAAAAGATACTCCTCTTCCTCCAATTGTAATAGGTTTCAGTGGAAACATTCTTTCTCTTTCCAGATTTCATTTGACTATTCCCGAATAAAAAACTGAAATATTTCCATTCATTAAGCACATCAGTTCCAGACATACGCTGAGGTGGATCATTGATCTCTATGGTATTATCAAATATTCGACAATTAATTCTATATGGATGGTCTATTTGCAAGAATCGTCGATGTCCCATAAAACTGAAACTACAACGATGTTTCAGTCTTCTGGATTGTGTATTATTCATACAAACAGGACGTGACAGTTTCCCCACCTTTCTCCATCCATACATCATTGCATAAGCCAGAAAATAATTTATCGTCCACATAAGTGCAACACACATCTGAAATATGTCTTTCGAATATGAATCGTATCTGCGGACACCCGCATCCCAAAGAAGTTTGAACTCTTTTATTAAAGGCTGCATGTATACATCAATATCAATGCTGGGATTAGTAGGGCCATATGTGAGTATACTCATGATAGTGAAAGGTTTTTTCTTACACAACCATGGGGTATGATTATAAATGTGTATAAAAACTAGCCATGTGATGTACGAAGTAAGCATCTTCCCAAACAGATTAAAACTGTCGCCTGAAAGACCCAGCCTCACATTAAGCACGTTAGCTGAAAAATTAGGATATCGAGAATCAAATCTCTGCCATGAAAATCCATCTTCATGGTAAACCAACTCATTAGTAGTCTTCTTTCTTTAGGTATCATTCCATCTCATTTTTATTGATATTTTATCAGACATAAAATGATTCTGGAGTATGGGGATCATTGGAAAGTGCCACATTACTTTATATGGAACACGGGATGGTGTTCCATTAGATTTTGACTTCTAGTGGGATGTGCCACATTTTATACAGTCATTTTGTTCAGCGGTTTCCTTCTAGAATAAACTGAAATCTTTCAGGAAAGAATGAATTTTGTTTCTTGAAAATCCATGTTCCTCAACTAACTTCCATGCCATATAGTGGTTTGAGGGAATATCTGCATCACTTGGAAGTAAATACTTCAATAACGTAGTAATGTAATCAATTACTATATAAGAAATACCATACATAGTTTTCCTAAGAAACTATGGGATTAAAAATTCTAGCTTTTTCATTTTATCACACTATCGATGTACTTGAGTCATGGCATCATAAGTCAATTTTTTCACCCTGACAATATCATCATTTTCATTATATACATCATCTGTACTCATATAAAAGTCCTCTAGAGTCTAAATCCTTTCTTTTTCATGATAAAGAATAAACAGAAACCGATCATCTAACAAATTCTCCAGTCCAGTCGTTTCATTTCGATCATCAACAATTTGATCTTTTATTTTATTACAATTGTGATAAAACACATAGTAGTTTGCTTGAAAACCATATTTGGTTATGTGGAAGCTAACTTCTTCACGGCTCAACCAAGGTCAACCAACACAATTGGAACATGGGAAATGTATGCTACCATTATGTGAAACATTGTGAAATGAAAAATCTAAAAAGCTCTCTAATTTTTTTTTGAAAATCTCTTGAGATCTAATCAGTTTCATACATCCAACTTCTATCCATTTAGTAAAATGAATTGTTATAAGTCATTTTGTTATAAGAAATTCAATAAGATTGAAGTTTAATCGAATATATATTTACGTAAATGATAAAGGAAGGAGTTTCTAGTTGATGTAGTGAACTACTAAAAAAATGTAATGATATACTAATTAATTTACTTATGTGTGCCTAAATTTGAGTTGAGATGTGTTTTGTAATTTTTTTCACTTATCACATACTAAGAAGACACCACAAACCTGATAAAACATTGTTCAAGATATTAGAAAGTGTATGATTTTCATGAAAGATGCAGAATGTGTAAAGAGAGTTTTTCAAATAAGTTATTGATTCTAAAAAATGGAAATATTGTGAAAAGTTAGTATATTTCATAACACACAAACTAATGTCCACAAAAAGTACCATATCACCCCACTAAAAAAAGGAAAACTACCTAAAAGGAGTGGATATGAAGACATCAAATCAATCTTATTCATAAAATCATGACTCATGAATTGTAAAATGAAAATAGAAAACAAATCAACCTATAATTATTGGGAGGGCTATCCAGGGGGTGGGAGGGATGTACAAGGGGACATCCAAGGTGTGGGAGGGCTGTACAGGGGGTGGGGGTTGTCTAAGAGGGTGGGGTGGTGTCCAGGGTGGCTGTCCAAGGGGGTGGGGGTGTCCAAGGGGTGGGGGTGTCCAGGGGTGGGGTGGTGTCTAGGGGGGGGGTTGTCCAAGGGGGTGGGGCTGTCCAGGGGGGGTGTCTGGGGGGGGGGGAGGGATGTCCAGGGGGTGGGGTGGTGGCTAGGGGGGTTGTCTAGGGGGTGTGGGCTGTCCAGGGGGTGGGGTAGTGTGGTGTCCAGGGGGGCTATATAGGGGGTGGGGGTTGGGGCTGTCCAAGTGGGTGGGGTGGTGTGTAGGGGGGCTATCCAAAGGGGTGGGGGTGTCTAGTGGGTGGGGGTTGTCCAGGGGGTGTGGTGGTGTCTAGGGGGTTTTCCAAGGGGGTGGGGGTGGACAACTCCCCTCCCTCCCAGAACAGCCCACACCCCCACCTATGTGAAATTTGTATAAGCAAATCATCATCAATTTTCTTATCCCATCCGACCATATACCATACCACCCAATGAATACACTATAACTCATAAATATCCTAATGTTATACACAATCCCATAAGACATAATCGATATATGGACAATTTCATCTACCACCCTCATCCACATACCAGCATAACACCCCTCGAGGTTGTAGCCATACCTCATTGGCCCCAAGGAACTCATGTAACAATTTCCAACTTTCCCTACTCACTCAATAATGTAACCCCAAAGAGTCACCCAGACCATTATCCCATTCAAACACATTCCATGTACTAAATGAATAAATAAACTAAGGATATCACCATATATCTTCTTATGAAGAGGTGTCACTACAAAAAGTCTACCAAAAAAACCACACTAGGAAAAAATATTACGTTTATCAATAGAGACCTCAAGATAAATAATACAAATCAACAAAATAGGTTATCAAATTATACATGAAATTGATGAATCATATTTCTACTACACTATACATGAAATACCCCATAGAACTAGATTCCTTATAAAACCAATACCTTTCATAATTAAGAGAACATAACCCACAAAAAACAGAATGACAATTATTCAACACCTCAAATGGGTTTTCACTATCCATATGGAACACTATAATGACTTACTATACAAATGGAAATGATTCTACTAGAAGGAACTTTTACCCAAGGAACCCATCACATTAAATAATACAAAACGTCACTCTCATGATCTTCTATTACAGAAGGGTCTTTTAGTAAGGGAACATGATAAGAGAAATAGAAATAGAAGCAGACCACACAGATCTCGTTTAGGGAAAATCAAAATAAATAACAAACAAAAATAGATGAACTACATTCCACTTACAGATTAGAAGTATAGAATTATAGAATTACCTAATTGGAAAGATAGCTTTGAGAGATACCTTGGGGTGAATAGATAGCGTTGGTAGCGATTAGGTTTGTGGATGAAATCGGGCGGACAGTGGGATTCTAGAAGAGTTTCTATTTGGGAAAAAACATTCCCAACAGTTTGTTAAAATAGTTGGGAAAGATTGTATTTACCAATGATTTTTAAAAAATATTGGTATATATTTATATTTTCTAATATTTTCCCAACGTTTTATGTAAATCACTAAGAAAACTAAATCTCATCCCATTATCACAACAATTTGAAGAAACCGTTGAGAAAAATTAAATATACCAACAGTTTATTCAAACTATTGGTATATAAGTGTTGGGGAAACACAATTCTCCAGTAGTGTATCCATATTAATTTTTTTAAAGCTCCATTTTATCTTATTCTTTGATTTGGAATATGATTCCAAATATTCAAAAGTGGTAACGGTTTAACGTTATAGTCTCATTGTTTTTGAGGATTATTTAGAATTATGATTTTGATGATGAAATATTATGATGTATTTATAAAACACTTCTTGAAATTTATTCTATTCTAGTTATTTTGATGAAAAAAAATGTTTTAATTTTATTTTCCTCTCTTTATATACTCAAGAGGCTAGAATATTTTTTTATGAAATTTTTTCATGATTTCTATCTTTGGTCGACAAACAGCTTATTTCTATATCTAGGTTTTATAGAAATGTTTCAATATTCAGTAAAGGATTTATTAAATAATTTTTATCCATTTTTGAATTTTACATTTTCTTAAATGTAATGTTCATTTCTTTTTCAAAATAAGTCCCACTTGGATTTTGTTGAAAATGTGAGAGGAATATTTTTTTAATGCCTATGTCATTTTATGCCAGCATGAATAGTCAATGTTTCAAATCATAGATTATTAGATTCAAAATTTATTTTAAAATAAAAATATTTTTAAAATATTTTTTATTTTCTAATTTTTTTTCAATACAGAAATTATATTTTTATCAATAAATATTTTAAATGACTTTTAAATAATCCTTTACAGGTTTCAAATGTAATTTTAAAAGAAAAGGATTTTGAAAATTTTTATGTTTTAAAAAGTTTTTTTCAAAGTGGAATGTATATTTTCCACAATAAAAATACTGAATGACTTTTAAATATCCCTTCATAAGTTTACAAGTTTATTTTCAAAGAAAAAGATTTCCAAATTTTTTTATGAGTTTTTAGTTTTAAAAAATGACTTTCATAGAAAATATATTTTCATTATGAAATGTTACTAGTGTATTTTAGGAATAATTTTTCATCAAAGATGAAATCCTTTGATGTTACTCCTGCTTTAAATATGGTATGATTCAGAGATACCACTCTTATTCTTTATTTGAGTGGTTTATTTTAATGATGAAAACATATTAATGAAATTCATTTATTTTCAACTTGGTTATATGATGATAAAATTATTTTGAAACCCGCATCTTTTTCATTGGATTATGATATGATGAAATGGTGAAATATATATGTAACCCATTTAATTTAAACGTGTTATTTTTTGATTAAAATTTTATAAAACCCATTTTTATGGGTTATTATATGATGAATTTTTTATAATCTTTTAAAACACACATGTGTGAATTATGTGATAGTTTGTACCTATATCTTATCCAATGCATTAAGAAAGATGGATAAATCATGTGTAAATATGATATGCATGAACCTGAGTACATTTACACAATGTTTTGTATTAATTTTATTAAATTTTCATAGTATTATGTAGAGAACTTTATTTCATGTCGACAATGTTATGCATGGACCCAGTTTTATGCACATAAGTTTATGCGAGGGCCTTATTTCAAGTCCTTAAATCAATGAGTGATGTTGTTTCTATTTATACATGTTCATAATGTTATAATATTATTTGTATAATATAAATCTTTATATTATGACCATATTATATTCTTATGGATCATGTTGTTTTATTCCCTTATAATTTATGTCTTATGAAATACCAAGATTTAATCCATGACTTAGGTTTATGATATATGATATGTAGGGTATGGTTTAGAAATTTTATTATCATGTTCTCAAACCCTTGGGCCCATGATATATTGATATATCCATTTTTTTACCATTAAAAAGAATATAATCTCACCCTTTATTAGGATTCCTTTCCCCAGGTTATAATGAAAGGTATTATGTATGATATCTCTAAGAAGGGTTCTTGTTGTCAAGAACATAGTGCGAGATGACATAGATCACTTATGGACTTGTTGTTTACGTGTCCATGTTTTCAAAGTCACTAGATCTAAATTATTCTATCATGGACCATTACGTTATTTAATTTTTATTCATTTATTAAGATGAAATATCTATCTATGAGTTGTTTGGGTCTTTATAGATCATGATTTTCAATAGAACTCTGATTTTTTCAAAATTTTAAAGGAGTTTTTAAATTTTTATTTTATATGTGATAAACGAAGGACAATTGGAACTTTTTGATATGATGTTGGTTGAAACATTTTTGAAATTCCGTGTATTGTTATGATGTTATACTTATCCATGTGATGTATGTTATAATGTGATTCATGTGGTGCTTATGGAATGGGAATCTTCTCAAGGATAGTATTTAAGGTTGGATGAATGTGATTGTGGTGTTATACACCAGTTATTTGTTATTTTAATCCAATGATTTTTTTTTCTCATGGACCACATCCTATATTATTCCATGGGGATACTGAGGATACTAAGGGAGTAATATTGGGGCAGTGTTAGGATAGTTTAGATTTACAAATAGGGTAGTCTAACCTATTTGTACATAACTTATGGATAGTGGGAGTGTCACCAAATAAACTTGGGAAGATGGATTCGGTTGATGGGTGTGTGTCCGTTAACCTTACAGAATTAGGTCCACCTTTACATATCATGTTCTATCCCACAAGTACCCATAGTGTTTCCACATTCTATGCATCATATTTTGTGACTTTTTTATATATATTGGAATGTTTGTTTCTTATTTATTGGATGAAATTTCATAACATGTTGACCATCATATGGTTTAGTCTTGGTGTTGACAAGTTTGGATCCATCAATTTATTGGCATTGTTTGTGTCCTTTTGTGAACGTTTTTGTTATAATTTTACCTTTCTACCTTTATTAACATTTATTAGGTGTCTAATATATTGTTAAGAAAAAATGGTGATTTTTTTTAAAGTGACATTCTTGGTTGACATGATTTTAAAATTTTTTAATCCTTGTGTGGGTTTTTGTTAAAGAAATTGTGGTGTTTTTAAGAGAAATGGTTGAAACTAAAAATTAGAATATATTTTGATAAAATATCTTTATATAATGTTTTATAAAAATTTTACTTATGAAAGTGAATGTTCCATGTTTTTCCAATATTATGCAAAACAAAAAGAAAAAAATAATTTTCTATATTATTTTTAATAATTTTTTTTTATAAAAGGAATGAATTAGAATCATAGATATTTTCTACTGGATTTATCTCACACCATAAATTTTGAAAATGCTGGACATGTTGTATTCATGTATTATATAGGTTTCATCAGGTTTTCCATTAACATTGGATATTGTGCTGTCTTCTTCAGGAAACAGATTTATGTTGGGATCTTAGGGGGGACTTGTGAGTCACATGGAAATAGTGATCACAACTTGGTTTCATGGAACCAATTGGATCGATTTCTATTTCATCCCATTTGGTCTTCAATTTTTTTGTTATAATTTTTTATAATTATATTAAGTATTTATTTTTTGTAAAATTTATTTTTTGGAATTTATCTTTGTCTCTCTTTTATTGTTACATGTTTTGGTGTTGGGGTTACATTTGGTTCCATTAGGGTGAAAATTACCCAATGGTCAGGTTTGATACACTTTACACTCTTAATCATCCAGGGGGATTGAGGAAAATAAATGGCTATGTGGTTGGGTGGTTTGGGATATTATTTGGATGGAATCCTTGGTTAGTTAATCACACCAACTTCTTAAATTGGATTTTTACATAACAATTGGTGCAGGTTAACTTATTGGAATGTAAAAGAGTCATGTAACATTAGATAAGATTCATTTTAACGAAAAGAAGATATATGTAGAAACAAATCTGAATATAATTTTGGGGGTTTTAAAATAATAAAAATCACAAGTTATAACATCTTTAATATAGTTTAAGGAGGTGAAATCGAAAAAGTATTGAGATGTATCAATTTCTAAATACATACATGATAAATTATGAAGCAAAAAGGGATTATGTTAGGAAATTAGAACTCTATAGCCACTATAAGTTATATGTATCACCCTTTGGATGGAATGTATAATTTTTCTCTTTTTTTAGGATTAATGAAACATATATAATAAACCACATGATAGTTAATATCTCATTCTGATTCATACTATTATCTCCTCTACTATTGGAGTGGTACCTAATATTTTTAGCTAAAAACATAAGGGTTTTAAGATATCAAATTTTATTTGAAGTGAAAGAATGTTTATATAAGGTATTACAGTTAAAATAAATCATTGTATTATCATATGTTATATACATTATATTAATACATATGAATTTTTCATTTTCAATTTTAATAGTAGATCCATGCATAATATAACTTACTTTTGTGAAAGATATTTTGTTTTGATGTAAGAAATTTTTAGGATACATAAGATTTTCTGGATCTTATGTAAAATTTTATACTTGAAGAAGTTTTTTAAAACACACATGTGATATTTTAAAGATAATAAATAAAATATTTTATTGGATATCATTGAAGTGACATATGATTATTTTTTTACAAGTAATATATTTACTGAGAACAAAATCATATTCATTTATAAATACTTTCCAAAAAATCAAAATTTATATACTTTAAAAAATTAGAGAATTATATTTCTACACCACAGATAATTAATCCCTATCATAGTGTTTCTCATGAAAACTACATATGGAAATTATTTACATAAGATCACATATCAGAAACTACACCAATTTTATAGAGGATTAAGTATGATGTGATATGCAATTAATTTAATACCATTCCATGAGTATTCATTATTTCATAAAGTGATATTATTAGAAACTTTGAAGCATGGATCCAAACATAAAATATTTTGGCTAATAAATTCTTTTTCAGTTGAAGTTATTAAATTTGAATTAGAATTTTGAAAGTCTAAAGATCATGTGAAGTATTTCACTGAAATAATATTAAAGGTTATTTGTGATCCTTATTGGATTATCCACATGGATTAAGATTTGATGTAATTAAATATGGGGTTAAAGGTAGAATAATTTGAAAATGGGGAAAGAAAAAAATCTATATAAATTATAGAGGGATGACATGTATGAAGGGATAAAAGTTAAATTTTTTTATTAAAAAATTATATTATATTTTCATCCTTTATTTTATATAACCCTTGATATTGAAGGATAAAACCTTTTTTTTGTGATCTTGATAGTTGGAAGGAAAACATTTTTAAATTATTGAGTTTCATTATCAATAAAACTATTCTACAAGTATTTGATCTTAGTTTTTAGTTTTAATATATTTAATTGAATGTTATTGTGTTTAGTTAGTACTTCATGCAATAAAATATTCTTTGGGTGATAATAAATTTTCTCCCATAACATGAATTTTTCTTATATACAATGGAATTGGTTGGGTTTTATAATTATGGATCTAGCGATTACTGAAAAAAGTGTATAAGGTAGTGTATTTTTCTAGGATTTATCATGATTTACATCACCTTATTGGTATATTTTGGTAGTGATCATTACTGATTGAAACTGAAACTCATAACCACCCATTAATTAGAGATGAATAAATTTTAAATTCGGTCACTGATCACATTTTAATAGAATGGGTAACAAAATTTATACCATGAGAATGTAGACATTGGTGACCTAATATCTAAACCAATCACATATCTCATCAATTTATCAAATCTTATTTTCCTTTTTATAATTTTTTGTAGTTTTTTCAAACCAGTGAAATCAAACCTATTTTAAATTTTATAATTTAGAAAAGATGAATTTTTTACCCTTCTTTGGATACTACATTTAGTCACCACAATAAAATATTATAAACATAGCTAATAATAAAATCACCTTAAAATTTAGTGTTTCACATGAATTTCATTCTCCCTACAACTCCCTTCTCCTTCCATGTAGGAAATATCCTATATTTTCACATTGTTCACTACATTAGATATTAATATTCCACAATTTTATAATATTTTTTTAAAAATATAAATATCATTTTCAATGTTTATTTTTAGAAAATAATTTGTACATTTTACTGGATTTTGTCACCTAGAGTATGATAGTGATGTTTTTAATTATACTATAGGTCATTTAAATTTTGTTTTTTCTATTTTAAACACTTGGAATCCAAATTTGATGATAAATATACGCCGAATATTTTAAGATTATTATTATGTTCATTTTATTTATTATAAATGTATATACTATTTTATATGTTAATATAAATCAACTATGATTAAAATTTTGAAAAAAATAATATTTTACACATAAATATATTCATATAACAACAGTAATAGTGATGATACATGAGGATCTCCCAAATAGACCCATGATATAATATAAGACTATATTATCATTTGATATTGATTATTATATATTATAAAATGTTTTAATATTTTAATTTCTCATGATGGATGGTGATAAACCATCAATAGGTTTTCCTAGAAATGAACTATCAATAAAATTATGAGTTGAGAAAATTTTTTAGAGACTTATGAGATGTAAAATATAATTTTATGTGAGAAATAATGTTATAATAGTTATATATTTTATATTAATTACTACAAGAGTGGAGATTTAATAATGTGTTCTTCTCGGATGGGTGGGTTATCCAATGATTCACCATAAAACTATAAAATAACATCAAAATTATGAATGAAAATAGTTTGATTTGTTGTTGACCAACTTGATTATAATATTGAATATTGGTTTTGTGAGACTTAACTCTCACGGTATTCATTTTAACATAACGTTTTAAATTATAATGATTTGATTAATTTGAGATATGATATTCAAGAGGTTTTGTTTTTAAGGTATAAACCTATTGATAGGGTTAGATCCAAGTTTCATTCTATTCTCTCATCTCCTACTCTGATTTGAGATAGTGTAATTTTAGGGGTATTTCTCTAAAAAAAGACCAGCGATTCTATTCTTAGGGAGTTCTAGAGAACATGGGATATTTGGGATGTGTGCCGTAAAAATTAGTAAAAATGATATTGGGGACCCATTTTTTAAACTAGTTATTTGATAATTCTTGTTGAAAATATATTTTATGATGGTTACTAAATGAATAATTTGGAAAATATTTACTAGAATGTATTTCATGCTGATTATTTAAAAAATCATTAAAAAATAGTTTTTTATTATTTTAATTTAATAACTAAAAGTAATTATGGAACATATATTATTAACAGAGGATATTAAAAATAGATATGAATATATATATATATATATATTTTAATTTTTTTAATAACTATTGTGAAAGTTACGTCTAAAATTATGAGGGTTGAAAAAATATATCACCTCCACAAAATATTAATATTTCATATATTTTTTTTCAAAAAAATGTTGCGAAAAATATATCTCTTAAAATACCATGACAGAAAAATTACCTTTCCACTAATATATTTATCTATCTATATACCTGTTTCATGTTTTTTTTAATTTTCCACCAAAAATATTTTTCATAAGGGTTTTATGGTTACTACCCCTAATGGATTCCCCCCCATAAAACAAGTGATGATGAGTTTGACCCATAATCCCCCCTCTAATATTCCATATGTTGGTGATGAGAATTAAGGATATAAAAATAGTACGAGAGACATTACCCTCATAAATACAGGGTATATATGAAAGAAACACTAATAAAATCCTTTAAGATAAATGATACCAATACCAATAGTTCATATAAATGTCATATTTAAATAAAATTATATAAAATCAATTTTCAATAGAAACTCATATGGTAGAAAATGCAAAAATATCTATGAACTATGATGAATACCATGAGCATGTATGACCCAATATGATATTGTAATCCATCATAAAAATATGGACTATATATATAAATGGATGAGCATAAAATTATACATAGTTGGAACATTCCCAAAATATCTCATACAAATGTGGAAGAAGAATATTAAATGCATAATGAATAAAAAAACCATCCAATATTTTAAGATCGGTTAATTACATCAGATTCCCACAAAGGAATACTAACCAAATCTGAACACAAGGAAGTAATATAAATTTCAAAATAACATATATATTAAGGTACCTCACAACCACATACCCACTGAACTAGTTTCTCTCACAAACCAAATTCTTAGATTTTTTGATTTAATCATTTATATATCAGTATAATCAAATAACTATAAAAATACATATCCACATATATATGTAATCCAAACTATGAATGAAAAACCATATAAAATATAATCATTACCAAATATCCACAAATCAAATCAAAATATTCTTAGGGTAATGAAAACATGAAGGAAACCATCCACATTCCCTTATCTCTGCCACTAGCTTGATGGGAATTTATTTTTTATTATTTACAAACACTCTTTTTAACTGTGTTGAGAGGGAACCCTTTACAAGAATTGAATATGAAAAGGTTAAATGACTATATAAATACATGGAAAGAATGATAAGATGGACAAGACCTAAACTAAAACAAAACATACTGAAATACTGCCATCCATATATTTTATCTCATCGTGTCCGCATCCACACCATTTCTAACATTAACTTTTTGTGTTCTATATATGAATGTCCAAAAAAACTAGTGATTGGTTTCAATAACACTACACTCTTAATAGAATCACCACATTTGGACTCTCCATACTACCACCACCTACACTCCACTTGAACCGCTCCATAGATTAGAGTCCATAGGGCCCAAAAGACCTTTGGTGGTCTAAAGTACATATGACCTAATGTTCCAATTTTTTCACCGATAATCCAGTTTGATATGAATAATAAAATTATATGGTATGCTTCCATAGTACATACTATCGTACCCACCATGAAACAATGCTACAATACTTCAAAAATACCTACAAAAATTAACTCCAACCCGGTTCTACACCCGTGCGTCGAGATGGATTACAAGCTTATTTTACCCCTAAAAGAATACATAAAAGCATCCTCATACGTCCAAATATATTCCCCACCATGAATCCATATCCCAAAAAACCCATGTTTTTTAATATATATAGGCTATAACCATATGAAATTATTTCCTGTATATTTATATACCTATATATTGGGCCATCATAGCTTGTATTATATTTCAATAGAGAGTGGGAGAGGGTGGAGTCAAACATCAATTCCCTCTAAAAACTATTTGTTAAAGAAAAAACCTATAACCCAAATCCTCATATTTAAGTCAATTGCATTACATAACTGGGGTAGTTATTCATAACACATGAAAATAAAATTTAAGGTGATATATTATAACACACAACCAAATCCTATGGGTCAATAGTTGAACCATACTATATCGGTATATTAAAACACCCTAATATTCTACAACCCTTACTAAACACTTCTACCACTACTAATAAAAACATAAAATAATTGCACTAAATCTACAAAATAGCGATAGAAAACATCAACTACATATTTTATCACTAAATTTACAAATTTTATAGATTTACTATTATGAGTCATATTACATTCATTGCATTTATTTTTATGATAACTAAAATTTATTCATTTAACCACTTTAATTTAAACCATTTTCATAATTTTCATTTCAATTATCCAAGGTTTGAGCCCAAAATTTCAATCATCATGTTCAACCCATTTTTATTTCAAATTCATCCTCTTTCAAAATTATTTTTATCATCCCATTTATAGGAAAATAATCATGAAAAAACTATACCCTCTTACTCACCACTCTTCTAACAAACTCATAGAAAAAACAACTACACTTCACCACTCCATATTCAATATAACTATCCAACTAACAATATCTCTTCAAAAAATGGAAAAATTCAAAAAATTAAAATGATAACAATCAATCAATATCATTATGGAAGAAACTTTATAATAGTAAAAAAATTATATTAATTAAAAAAGATTCATTAATAGATAATTCACCTCTTAATTAAATTTAGACATATCAGACCTCATAATTTAATATTTCACCATGAAATAACTTTATTTCATTATTCATTGGTTATAAAAATGCTCAAAATATTAATAAAGATAGAAGAAACCTCAATGAAAAAAAACAAAACATCAGGATCTTCTTGAAACACGTAACTAAACAAATTAATTAAGGAAATAACAAAATAAACAAGTAAACAATGATTAGAAACACTATACCCATTGATATATTAATTTCATGTTTATGATATTTTTATGAAAATTTCAACAAATCATCTTTTGAAAAAAAATTATGATTAATATATGTTCTTTATAGTAAAATATATAGAATGATTATATCCCCTACCTCAACTAAATAATCATGAAATAAAACACCTGAATGAATGAGAATAAATGATCAAACACCACTAAACTCACATAGATCCACCAATAAATATAAACACATCATAACCATATCAAAAAACATAAATGATACACCACCAAACTGAAGGAACCCTGATTTAATTACCTTTGAGAATGTGATAATTGATAATAAATGAAGAAAACATGGAGTTAAAAACACTTTAGATCACATGATGTCAACCACACAAAGATAATAATAAAAATTTACCTTGGAATTACCAAATATATGTCAAGATACTCCAAAATACACCTAGGGTTGAAAGAAAGTTAAAAAAATTGAAGTTATTCTAATGGAACACCTGAATTTTATTTTAATAGGGAAAACATAATACCCGGACCTCACAGTCTTGGTCATTTATCAATATGAGACTAATTTAAAATTTTTGTTTTAATCCTCCCAAAATCTCTCGTATTTAAAGAATTTATGTTTTATGTAACCATATATCATCATGGTAAAAAAACTGGATCATACCATAATTCATGAATCTATGAGGATTATGTTTTCTTACATAGCCTCAACTTCAATCCTAATAGCCCCCCAAACACAGATCATGAACCATTCCAACCACAGTGACCCAATGATTTGAAAAATTAATGATATGCGTAATTTTTTTCCAAAATCCTCCATGATGTAATTACCATTTCTATGATCCAATGTGACTATCTGATTGTAAACACAAGTCACCCCAAGACTCTATATGTTATATATTGAAAAATCATGGTGAAAAAATAAAGACCGACTAACTAGAAATTTAACAAAATCTCATGGTAAAAGCCCCACCCTGAAACATTCCTCCTCACAGTATAATTACAACCACAATGACACAAAGAAGATATAATTCTCCACAAACTCTTCTATCTAATAAAATCATGGTACAACACTCCCCTTCATGGAGAAACATACCCTTATAAATTAATTTCCACCCAAAAGTTTATCTTTATTCCATCACTCACTTATAAACACATCTTAAAACCATTAAACACCACAAAATACAAATGTTTTGGACATTATGAAATAAAAATCACTAAAAAAGTACCTCTAAAAAATTCCAATTATTGATAATTAAAAACAAACTTAGGAAGAAATAATAATACCATAAAAGAAAAAACCCTATATGATACCTCTCAAATTATTATGTCCCCTTCAATAAAAAAATTGATAAGAAGTAAATTATCTTTCACAACACTATAATAAATCATAAATCTCAACATTAAAAAAAACACGCCTACAAACGAAATTGAGTTACTTTATACAAAACTATGACTCACAAACAAAGGTACACTACTTTCATTAATTAATCATATAGAAAATATAATCTAAAATAATACTATTCTTTTAAAAAACCATCTCTAAACGATATTTATTCTCAACCAATTACTCCATGAACATCACATCCTATAAAACATCCAATTTTTCCTTATAAATCTTAACATATTCATTATGAAGTTATCAAAGAAGTTGAACCACATAGATTAAATTAGGAATATGATCCATCTACCAAGGAAAAAAATCAATATATTAACACAATAATGCACTTAAAAACCTCATTTTTTTTGATAAACCATAGAAAAAACATAATTAATTGTTTAATCCTCCAATACTAATGATGTGGAGAAGTTGTTATAAACTCAAGATCAATGACTAGAAAATATAGAGGCCTCCTCCCATAATCAAAAGAAGAATTATAATGATTCTGATATACATTAATTCATTCACAAATTATGTAAATGTTCTTCGTCACATCTTATATCAAATGAAGAGAAAGGATCCCCAACTCCCCATACTCAACATTCTATAAAGGAGACCTATATGGTTACCCATAAAATTATTTAAATGGATATAAAATAGTGAAATATATTATTTTTGGAAAACTATACTATAGTTAAAATCTTCACTCATAAACCTATGAAATCAAAAAAATTGTTTACAACAAGACAAAAAATGTCTAGACAATTTACTCTCTCCAGCCACTCGTATGAGGATGGAATGTAGTGGTAATGAGTCTTCTAGATCCTAAATAATACACATATACTTTTCATACATACAAAGTAAAATAAGGATAATTATTAAAGAGGATCATCATTGGAACCACATAAAGTTGTAAAATTTCATTCACTTATATCATTTATAAAACGTCAATTATAATTGGATCCATAACTAACAATAAATGATATGAATTCAGCATTAATTAAAAATCATCTAAATAGAATATCATCCTTCCCATGAATGGGGTAAAATGGTAATTAAATCCATTTATATAAGTTCCCACATTGACTTGAAGACATCACATGTTTAATTTAAACCTCCAGAAACACTATTCATGACCTAAACATGTGAACACACTAGTAAAAAAGGCACAACATTCATCGTCGGTCAATTTTTTCACAAGCACCAAAAATTTAATTGTCGTGGAATGATTCATCAAAGTGACACTAGAATGTGTTTCCAATGGTTTTCTCTAAAAAATATGTGAAAAAACCCCATGCACCACTATTAGAGCAATAGTATTTACATTGAACATCAATTTATTCCTATCATCATACATCCATCCCTCAAGAGAATATCCATATCAAAAATGTTCATACCGATTATTTTTTTCAATATATATAGATTTTCACTCCTCCACCTGCTACAACATGGTTTATTTCATAGTCTTATGATACATGAATATTCTATCATCATCATCCTATATTTCAGGATTCCAAGATGAAATATTATCTATGAAAATCCATAAATATTTATAATCATGAATAACATCACCATGAGAATTACGACTCTATAAATAAATAGCCATATTCCCAATATCATGTAAAGAAGTGATCTTAAATTCATATTACAATAAAAACTCAATCCTCTCTAACTTAATATGATTAATATATTTTTTACACTCATGGGGATGTAATTATTGATCCCCTTAAGATATTGATACCCTATGTTTCATTAAAAAACAACCTAAGAATAGTTGAAATTCATAATAAAAACCTAAAAAATTACTCCCTCATTTAATAAATTTAAAATTATCGATTCAATTAGATTCAATTTTTTATATATAAATTCATTGTAAAACTGATCTATCCTTATTAATCCTTAGACCTTATTCATTAGATATATCAAGGTTTAAACAACTTGATGAAAACTAGAAAAAAATAAATAACAGTTTACAAAACTGACAAAGATGCGAACCTTTGAATCATTCTTAGAAGATACCAAATAAAAACTTTCTCTATCTATTATGGATATATGGATACTCCATTTGGATACATTACATGTCTAAGGAAGTTTACGTAATGCATTAAAAACATACAATTGAATATCTAAATAGAAAATGGGATAAGTATATCTCTAAAATTTCACCCAAATTCATTACATGATCCTCATTATACCTTGGATACATGAGGATTCCATTGATGAAAGTGGAAATGTAAGGATACAATTACTAATGAAAAAATGAGTTCATTATACTGATGAAAATAAATTGGTCATTCAAGACACCAAAAAACATAACCATGAACTAAAAGGGACCATAAAACACCTAAATATGGTCTTCAAAATATCCCCCTCCTTCACCCTAAATTGATGATATCTATGATTTAAATTAATGACAAATAACTAACTAAATACCTTCAACTGATGAAATATATTATATATCCTTAGGATAGGATAAAAGACATTTTCTATCACTAGGTTGAACAACTATTAGTCATCATAGAACCACATACCACAAAATGTTTTCTTTATGAACAGAACCACACCAACACTTAAATACACAATAGGTTGAATGAAACAAAAATGAAATAAATCATCATTAGGATAATGAAAGTCCCACAACATATAAGGTTTCATATGACAAGGATCCATCAAAATCAATTATTCAACATGTTTGAAATTTATTATATATATGATATCAGGTTAAGGGGGTAGTTACAAAACCTTTTCATAAAAGACAGTAGGAAACTACTACAAAAATATTACAAAAACCTATGACCGAACCACCCATGATCCTTGAACTAAATTTATTAGCTAAAATGATGATGTATGTATACACATTTGGACCATCCTATGATCCCATTCACCAGCACTCACTAAGTTTTCTCCTTGCACATTGACAAAAAATATCCTAAAAAACAAATCTATAATATTAATTATAGAATAAAACCAATAGATTCCATGAATTAAATAACATTGTTGAATATATAGTAGGAATAAAAACCACAAGACTAAATTTTCACATTATCAACTCATTTACCTGATTTCTTCAATGTATATATATTGAACGATGATTGTAATGTTCAACCCCAATAGAACCAGAATTCGCTCCACCTTGAGTCCTAGAGACCAAACTAAGACAGGAAAAAATATGAAGTGAGAATATATTGAATAAAATAAAATCATAAGCTGGTTTTGATGATAAATAAATGGTTCATTGAATGATCTATATCTGTCTAGGTGATGTGTACTCCATGTAATGAAAATGACCATGACTTGATCCTTAAACTCACTCTCCCTAATGACAGTCAATACTATGAATATTCCATAAACTATGTCCCTAAGGAATAGAAATATCATCATATATTTTTTTAAGAATACTAAAATTACTAATAATGATAATTATTTAGTAGAAACTACTAATAAGGGTACTCATGGAAACACACCTTTTTCACACTAAACACTAATAACTAACACACATTCAAAACATCATTAACCATGTCATGTACTATAGATCTTAAAATTTTAACACCTTTCATGAGTATTTAGAAGAATATATTCCCATTGGGATTTCCTTTTGAATTGAAATACATCATTTCTAGTGTTTAGAGACATTTATTTTTTAATTGTGAAATTCAAATAATTCAATGATTTTATGTGTTTATAATCATTTCTATAATAAATTTCTAAATCCTTGTTTTATTTCCAAATCAATTAGTTCTTTTGAATATCAATTGTAACTTGAAATATATGGTAGTTTGGTTATGGTAGGGTACATATAATATTCACTAACTTTGCATGACTCTTATAGAATTTCATATGAAATGTGATTTTATATATGACCTAAATTAGTTTTATAAGTATTTTGTCCATTTAATAAGAATTGTGAAGATTTAATATGACATTAATTTCCATTAAATATTAATTATAAATTCCCATAATAATTCCTTGAGTTTTTTTAAATATTATATCTAATCCCATATGACTTTGGATGTATTTATATTTGAATTTTCAATTCGATAGGACTTTACCAAAGAAATCATATGAATTTTATATTGTATTGATTTTAAATTAATATTAAATGTAATTAAAAAAATACAATGTCTTATGAAATAGTATTCAAACTCTAGATTCATATAATTTTTTAGTTTTTCAACTTTGTAGAGAATGTCAAAATTGAAACTACTAGGTTGTCATGATTATATTTTTGATCGATTCATGTGATTCCAAAAAATAATAAGATGAATATAAAATGTATCATGGGAGACTCAAGAGTTAAATAATGGTGATTAAAATAAAAATGATCCTGAAATTTACTTATGTTGTATGTGAAGAAGTAATTACTACTGCCATCTAGAGAATGTCTATGAAAAGAATCTGAACACACATAGAGGTTCCAAAGGAAAGATCTAGAGGTATTTAATACTTAAAAAATAGGTCCCCTCTATTTATGTATATTTCTAATGACATAAAAGAGGATAAATCGAGACACACAAGGTTCCTCGATGATTTTGTACATCGATGTCTAGAAAATCAGATTGATTGGTACAATCTGGGAATAAAAAGAGATGTAGATAGAAAGGATCAGGTTTGAAAATGATTTATCCACGATTTAATAATATCTTAAAGGGGATATGATAGTTTATATTAGAATAAGGAAGTTTTTTTATTTTATTTTTTATTTAAATTATATTTTTGAATCAATAAATCCTTTTTTCTTTCTCAAATGTTGTTTCTTATAAATTGTTTCAATTTAATTTTCAATTTATGAAAGTAATGTTTTTATTCTCACTGCTTGATCATCATTTGTGAATTTTTTATTTTGGCCACTTTTATTATATTTATGTAAAATTTTTTGGAGGTCTATGAGCTTATGGATCACATTAATTAAAGTATAAACCCCCCATATTGAGATTCTGGAATGATATTTAGTAATATTTAGGTTTCCACCTAGCGATCTTTGGGTTAGAATTGTGAAATTCAAAAATATAATCCAATTAAAAAAATAATATGTTAGTGTATTATGAATCAACACTCTTCCATAGTTTTTGTCTTCAAATTTGGTATTTATACTTATTTTAAATATAATTTAACCTTTGAATCTAACACATTTGTCCACTTTTTTATTTTAGTTATGAATATTTTATTTTAATATATTTGTTTTCAAAAAATATAAAATATAAAATTTTATATAAATAAAAAAACATAATTGAAATTTTTGAAACATTATAAGCATAATCCTCAACTAACAACCTTGGGAATTATATATTATATTAACTAAAGTGATAAAATTTAATTGATTCTTCTTAAAAATATTTTTTATATCAATTTACTAAATTTTAAGGGATGTTTCCCAATTTATTATAAGTTTATTATTAATATGTAGAAATTAAAACACTTTTTTTTCTTTAGATGTTGAAATTGATATGAATTATTATTATAGAGATATAGGTATTAGAAATTATACTATCTATAATGGAAAATACATTGTCAAAAAACCAATAAGAAACAATTTCGAATATGAAATAATCATAGGTAACAAAATAATAGTCAAATAATTTTCTTTATTTTATGAAGACAATAAAGAAATTATTTTAAATAGCCTAAATCAACTATTTTATTGGAAATTAAATTGATATTTGTTCATTAAATTTCAAAATTTAATGGTATTATAGATGATAATCTAGAAAAACATATTCAAGATTTTAGTTACCTAGGTGGTAATATGAAACCAAAATGAATAGATGAATACCAAATTAATATTATGAATTTTTCATATTCTTTAAAAGAAACTAACAAAGAGTTTTTTCTATTCACAGTCAATATTGATTAGAAATTGGAATAAATTAAAGATGTTTTTTCATCATATTTGTTTTTCATATTTCTAGAATTGGTACCATTTCTAAATACATTTATAGGATTAGGAAGTGTTAAGGATAAATATTAAATGAATATTTGAAATGATTTAAATGAATTTGATTCTGTTAGAGTCACATTAAAATTAGTTTAAAAAATTATTATTCAATATATCTGTGAAGGATTATTTTTACTAATTAAATCCTAATTAATATAGAAATAGAAAAATCTCAAGAGAATATTGAGATAAAAATACCCCCAATGATTTTATGAACATTATAAAAGTAATGGCCCAAAATTATCAAAAATTTATAATAAGAATCATTCTTCATGTAAAATCGGTGCAATAAAGGACGTTAAACTCTGTAAAAAGAATAATTACGATATAATTTATTAATCTAACCACTATAGTTAAGCCAAAAATGACGTATAAAACTTACACAACTCAAACCGTACCTGTAATAAATTTATAGATCGATATTAATTGTAGAATTTATAATTGAAATGATAATTTTAGTGATTAATTTCTTCAAATACAAGAACTTTCTAAAAATTTATATACTTCATTTACATAAAAATTCTTCCAATCAATCTATAAGATAACTTTCCAACCTAAACAAAATTCTAAGAAGGGATAGAATAATGAATCCTACAATATATTAAGATATTTTGAACAAAAAAATAAAATTCCAAAGGTGAGTAAAGTAAATATTAATCTTTATTAATAAATGACAAAAGAAATTGTCATTCTGGAATAAATTTCCATCCAAAAAAACCCATTTAGAAATTGGAAAAAATTACTAAAGAAACTTTGAGAAAACAAAAAATTGTGATGAATAATTTGACAAATTAAATGGGATTACTTTATAATAATGTATGTAGTCTAAGGAATCAAATCATTAGATGTTTTCTTTATAAACACAAGTTAATATCAAGGACAATGGAAAACAAAATTTGACTGATATGGAACATATTGGTGGAACAAAGATGTTTAATACCATAATATAAAAATCCAAACATACGTCCAAACCCAAAAGTGTACAAGATAATTACAATAATTTTTCATATAGTTTAGATCATGTTGAAGAGAGAATAATTATTGATTAACATATTTAATATTCAAAATCTATTTTTAAGGAAAAAATCATTGTCACTTGAAGAATTATTTTTTGGCATGACCGAAAATTTTTAGAAATGGATAAGAAGACATTTTTTTTATAAAAATAGTATTGAAAATGTCTATGAATAGTATAAAACACCACTTCTCTATCCTAGGAGTAACAACCAGTGAGAAAAATTTGTTGGATACCATGTTTTTATAGAAAGAAATATTTTCTAAAAAAAGAATGTTTTTGGGAAGAAAGTTAAATTACGGAGGAATATATCCTGCATGATTCACCATACCTTCATGTTAAATGTAAATATTCAAGAACTATTACCATTACTTATACCATTGTGAAATATGAATTTTAGGATGTTATTATTAATCAAGAAACTTCCATAAATGTTACCCCCATTATATTTATTTATGTTTACCGATTGGAGAGATGAAAACTACTAAAATTTGTATCTATCATTTCTATTGGAGTACCAATAAATATATAGAGTAATGGAGGATGAATTGTTTTAGGTAAGAGACAAGATTTGGCCTACTATCTTATATGACTTGAACATGGAAGATAATATGTTTAGTACACATGGTCCTTTCATTCTTGGGTGACATTTTTCTGAATACTTGTAGGTCTATATTTAATATTTATAAAGGAACCTCATCACTTTCATTTTGATGATAAATTATTCATTTAAAAATTTTTAAATCCAAGATACATCTAGTGGATAATCACTTGTCTCCTTAAGTGAGAATTATTGATTGGTTTTATAAAAATTTATATTTTTATTTCCCATATAATTGATAACAAATTGCTAAATGAAATCCAAAAAATTTATATTCTCTTGAATATTATATACACAAGAGTGAAAATAATGCAAAAAAGTAATTTTGGAAGGTTGATGTTTTTGTATATATCATTTCAATTTTGAAAGTTTTGTATCTAATTTCATTGTAACAATTGAGAATATAGAAGAAGGTAAACTTAATTTCCATCCATTGGAATAAAATAATTGTATTTCATATAAAATTACAATTTAATACTTTAAATTTGATACAATTACAGTTTAAAATTTATAACTATAATGTTATTTCCAATTTTGATTTTTTTAGAAAATAACAACTAAAAATAGACAGTTGAACAACTTATTTTCTGAAAGTTCGATATAAAATTTATCTATATTAGTGATGAATTAAGAGAATAAATTAATATTTTCGAGTCACATAAACCATTTTTATCCAATGAAAATTGAACCACTGAGTTAGATCTAAAACCAATACATGAGAATCTCAAATATGAATTATTAGGTGAAAATGGATAAATCCTAATCTCTATTTTTATAGAGCCACCAAATGAAAAATATAAAAAAATTGGAGTGTTAATAACACGTAATAATGATTTAGGATGTAATATATATGATTTAAAATAAATTATTCTTTCTGTTTTAATGCAAAAAAATTTTGTTTGTGTAAAATGGAAACCCTATTTTAAAAATTAAATGGAAAACACAACACATGTTAGAGGTTTTTGAAATTAAAATCACCAATTTATTGGGTAAAATAATTTTTTACTATAAATGATAGCCAATGGGTGAATCCCATCAAAGTTGTTCATAAAAAAATGGATTTAAAAGTTCTGTAACACCCCAATATTTTATAATACATTATATTTTTAAATAAATTTTATATCCTTTGTTGCACACAAGATGAAGTTCAAACACACCACGATCTGTTAATACGATATTATTATAATATAACCATTAAAATAAAGATAATGAATAGTATTAACCACATTATTAAATTTATATATTTAATTTTTTGAAATTCATCCAAAGGATTTTATTGGCATAAAATAAGAATGAATCCAATTTTATTCATTTAAAGGATTTATTTTTCTAAAGGATAATTTACTATCATTTGATGATACAATTATTCTAAATATTAATTTTGAAAATTTATAAATTTCATTTGAATGAAATAAACTTCTTATTTGAAATGGAAATATAAAAATTTACTTTGGTTTAATTTTGGTAATTTTTCTTGTATGGTTCATGTTTTGATAAATAGTGATAAAATATTGCATTTTAATTGAAAAAATATTTTTCATATAAATAATTTACAGTGTTTAATTATTGTTATTTTATTTTGTTTTAAAACATAGTTAAATAATTTACTTTATATTTTAATCTAATTTAGTTCATTGGAATCAATTTTACATTGAATTAATATATAAAAACATCTCAATATTTTGAAAGTTTTCACTTCAAAAACATATTTCCCATTAAGAAAATGTGATTAATGTTATATTAATTAAAAAAACTAATTTGTATTTAATTTTATGAAATGGATTAAAAATTTAGAATTAGTGGGTCTAAATTATATCAATAGGTTATATTTATGTTTGGACATTATGAAGTATAATTTTAATGATTTTTAATCAGAACGTTTAAAGATAAATTTTGTAATTAAGGGTACAAATATTATTATAAATAATATAAAATTACAATAAAACTTTTCTTAATGTTATTTTATGATTTATTTCTGACCCAAATCACCCTTGGGAATTTATATGATCTTGGATCCACTTGTATGATATTAACCCCTTTATATTATTTTATTTTAAGAAAATCCAAATATACCATACTTGTGTTTTTAAAAAGTATTACAATTTTAATATATGGTTATTGAAAACATATCTTTCACTATAAAGATTAATTTGAAATAAAACTTGTTTATATTCACTATGATAATATATTTGTAATTTTTTTGAAAAGAATAATTATCTTAAAGGCTTTAATAATGATGATGTGGTAATTATTTAACTAATTAGAATTTCAAATAAATGATTATAAAAATATTATAACATACATAATTTGATATAATCAATGATATAAAATATTTTTATTGATAAATTTGACATGTTAAAAATATATTGGATGTATTTATTTGAATATATCTATTTTTATTGATTTTTCAAATTCCATATTAATCAATAGTATCAAAATTGTCATTAATGTTATTTTAAAATAAAAAATATTTCATTAAATTTTATAAAATTTATAAAAATTTTTAATTTGAAAAAATTAATATGAGAAAGTTTAAAACTTCATTCATGACTCATTTAAGGTCAGTTTGACATTGTATAGTAACTATATTAACTATCAAAGAGTAAAAACATATATTGACACAGTAAGAGTTAAAGGGATTAACTAAGGGTTAAAAACAAAAGATAAGGGTAAGAATGTGACCTAACAACGTCTACAAATTATTGGTTGAAAGGATTTTGAACCATACTAACATAATTTAATAAATAACTCAATTTTTTAACATTTAGAATTGGAAATTAATTTATATTAAATTAATATTTTCTAACGTTCCAAAAGTGAACTTTACCATAATTATAAAAGGGCACCTCATCCCTCCCTCCCTTACTCCACATAAAGCACTCTAGTTCATCCAAACACTGAAAATATCTCCTCATAGTATTCGTATACATGTTCACTAGGTCTTCCAAAATGACCAAATCTAAATCTATTGAGAAGAGATTTAAAGTCCATCAACGAAAAGGTAGTTGTTTTACCAACTCATTCAAGTACATTTCCTCCTATACTTACTATTCACGTGTTGTTTCCATAATAAATTAATGAATACAATATTATCTTTATTATATAATATTTTTATGATTATGGTATAAATATATTCCACCTTTTATCCATTATATGAAAAACTATGTCACCGCGTGTACATAAATACGACTTACCATTTCCACACCGTGGTGTAATTTCTTTCATCACCACTTTATTTGGAGGTGTATAATGTTGTATATTATGGATATAAAAATTAAATATGACATGATATTAATTTTTTATGATTAATATACCATACAATTCATTTCCCTTTCACTATTAAGGGAAATATACCGTCTCTCAAGCATACTAACGACCCACCGACTCCACGAAGTGATATGATTCATTTTCCATGTTAACCATTAAAAAATTATTATAAAAATATGTATAATGAGAAAATAAAATATTTATGAACTTAATATCATTATAAATATGAAATAAATATATCATATTCATAAGAAATAAAAATTTCATGATGAAACATGCATTGGAAAATGAATCAATTTACACTTGAAACAATGGTAATAATGAAATATTATTAACAAAAAAACAAGAGGATCATATATGATATCATAAATTTTATATGGTTTTGGTATAAATTAATAACCTGATTTTTTAAATTACATATGAAGTTAAAGATCCTTATTCTAAAGGGAAGTACTAGGTAAGGATTTTTTCACAATCTCATTATAAATCAGGATTGTTTATGTTTAAGTCTCTAATGGGGAATATTTTATTTAATGTCCTTGTTTTTTAATTTTTTTTGTCAAAACTATTATATATATTATCCTAAGATTTTATAAATTCCTTTTTACCCATGTTTTAATTTTTATAATAATGAATGAATGGAATAATTTTTTTTGTTTCCAAACATGGTACTTTATGACCTTTTCGTCAAAAATATAGAAAGAATGTTTTTTAAACTTATACGGAACGATCGGATTTTACCGCCTTCATGAGACCTTAATTTTTTGAAGATTAATTTAAAATTTCACAAGAATTTTTTTGAAATAAAACATTTTCTTTTATAACTACAATACTTCTTAAATAAATGATTTCAATTTTAAAAATTGGTATTCCTCTCAAGAAAATTTTAATTATTTTGTTGGACTATTTTAATATATGTACACATGATTTTCTGGATTTTATGATTAATTGAGTTTGATCTCTTATGATACCATCTACCAAATTTTATGGAGGGTTTTATGATCCTTTTGACCATATATGTGCTATTTCGATACCATTAATGGTTTATTATTATATTGTTCACATTTTGTGTGATATTTTTTAATATGAATATTTTATTGTTTATGTTTCACAATTTTTATATGTGTATTGAATTTTAATTAATAATTGATATACGAGGCCAGCTATTTCCCCTCAATTCATCGCTAGGTCTCATGAGATAAACTAAGTTGGGTATTGACAGAGGCCTTACCCATTTATGTATGGTGTATTTGCCGATGCATTGACAGTATGTTTAAGATGTCCAACATTATACATTCTATCATTATGAGATTAGTTATTGATATTACATGTTATTACTCAATTAGTAGAATTTTCATGTGATTATTTATATGTAATTATTTGATTTTAACTTATTTTTTCCATATTATTCTCAAGAATATATTTATGTGGTTTTTTTAGTTATACCCATTTAATTAATATTTATGCATATTTATTTATAATAGATTCCATTGTACGCTTACACTTACTCAGCATATGATCTATCCCCTTTCTTGTGATTAATATTTGCATGATGGAAAGATGTATATTATGACCGACATGCTGTTTTAATCTAGAAGAACAATGGTGTTCACAATTAATTCTCTATATTGTATTTTATATTTAAAATTGTAATATAAGGTTAATGTATGTAATTTGGTTTCCAAAATAGCTAAACTAATCAGTCATTTTGGATTCAAATATTATATCTATTATAATATAATAAAGTGAGGAATATTCTCTAGCCAAATGGGGTTTGGGACTTTATATTTGTTATAAGAGGAAGCTTAGTATAAATAATGGAAACAAGATTTAGAAAAAATAGACTATGGAAATGTAACCATATAATGGACTGTGAGAATATTCCCAAAGTAACCTAGCTTATGATTTTTTAATTAGTTATAAATAAATTTTCAAATTATGTTAAGTGTCTTACTAGTTAAAAATTTTTCATTATGATTCATAACCAAATTTAGTGTATTCAATTGTTTAGAAATGGCACCCAATAGAAGGAATGGAAACCATCCAATGTATATAATCCATGTAGGGATTTCCCTACTATGTAAGATAATGATGTTTTAGCTAGAGCCCCAACTAGTGCTGAATATTCTAGGAAATATGACTTAGTTTATGAATAATGACCTTACCCATATGAGGAATCCTAATCCACTATGGGCGGGGGAAATATTAGACAGCTTCAAGAGACAACACACTCCATCATTTAATGGGACTAAAAATCCATTTATAGTTGAGTAGAGGATAAGTTACTAAGAGAATATATTTCTTTCTTTGGGAAGTAAATAATAGGAGAAGTTTATCATGTGAATTTATCATCTATCGGTAGATTAAGATCAACAGTGGTCATTGATTCAAAACATAAAGTATGAGGAGGAAATAGAAAACACTGAATAGAATAATTTTAAAGAACTTTGCTTAGAAAAATATATTCCTCGCAAGCAACGAGCAGTCATGGAGAGGAAATTTCTATATTTGATGAAAATTAATATGTTGAATGTTTCTAAGTATGAAGCTAAATTTACAAGGTTATCAAGGCATGATGTGAATTAGATATGTAATACAAAGAGAAATATTGATCAATTATTTAATGGGTTAAAACCATCCCTTTAAAGGGATCTATTCTCCCAAAATTTCTCATTATATGAATATATACTATCGTGTGATATCATGAAAGAGAAATAATTATTTATGTCTTATAAAATTACGGGAAATAAAGATAACAAGGGAGATGTTGAACACCCTGGAAAAGGAAACAAGGAAAAGGGGACGAATGGAAGATTTTAATTTCAATCATGTAATAATTGAGGAATGAAACCTAATGGGACATGCTTATTGGGGATGAATGTTTGTTACATGTGTAGAGAAAAATTCCACCAATCCCGTGATTCTAAGGGTAAGAAAGAAGTCTATAATGTGTATTTTTTTAACTATAAGAAGATGAAATAGTATGAAAATTATTTTTTTATGGGTCCAAAAAACCTTCCCTAGAAATGGAAAATGGTGGAAGGCTAAGATCATGAAATCACAACTACTAAGGTTGATGTTCCAAATTATGTGGTGGTAGGTACATTAATCATCTCTTAATACTATGATAATTATTTATTTGATTCTAAATCATCACATTATTTTATATCTTCCCATTTTTACAATAAAATTATACATTTCTCTTTTAATTTAATAAAGAAGTTATTAGTTAGAACTCCTAAGGGAAAGATCACTACAACAAATATGTGTCAGAAATTCCAATTTATGACACATAAATATTCTTTAATAGCTGAAATTGTCATGATAACTATGGTGGGATTTTATTTATTCATCAACATATGCATGATTTAAAAACATGATGTGAAATTTTATTATAAGAAGAAGGAAATTACAATTTGTGATGAACAATTATCCCTTATCATTTGAGTTTAAACATCATTATATGGTTTTTATCTAGATCCACATATAGTATCTTTAAGAAATGAAATTCTTATGGAGGAAGAGAAACAACATCTAGGGATGAAGAAAATAATATTAAAATTGAGGATGTACCTATTATAAAATAATACATTGATTTATTTCTTGTAGAA
Organism: Viscum album; assembly: GCA_963277665.1. NCBI lineage: Eukaryota > Viridiplantae > Streptophyta > Magnoliopsida > Santalales > Viscaceae > Viscum > Viscum album. The sequence goes on along the minus strand of OY728146.1, from coordinate 1,642,819,171 downwards.
TTACTTTGATATCTCTAAGAGTGAGAAAGTGAGTTCTCTATTTATTTAATCCTTAATGCAAGAACAATATTAATGTATCCTTATATAATTTCCATGGTTTAATTAGTGGAATTGAGGAATAAATTAGAAGAGTTATGTAAAAAGGGATTTATTAACCGTAGTGTTTATCTCTGGGAATCCTCTATTCTATTAATAATAAAAAGGATGGATCTATGAGGTTGTTTATTGTGTATATGGAAATAAATGATATTACATTAAAGAAAAAGTAATAACTGTCCCACATTGATGTTTTATTTTATCGAATTCCTAGAGCCCAATTTTTTTTAAGATTCAAATTCATTCTGAATATAATCAACTACATGTAAAGGAGGAAGAAATTTCAATGATTGTTTTTTGGTTGAGGTATAGACATTATTACTTTACAGTAATACCATTTGGATTGAACAATGAAACCTCAGTTTTTATGGATACAATAAATAGAATATTCAAGGAATATATTGATGGTTTTGTTTTTGTATTCATTGATAACACTTTAGTGTAACCTAAATTTTATGAAGATCCTAAGAATCACCTACAGATCATTCTTAAGACTCTCAGAAGGAAATAGATATGTGGTATGTTTTTAAAGTATTAAATCTAGCTTTAAGAAATATATTTTCTTGTCTGTATTGTCTCCAAGGATGGAATCTATATTGATCATTTATATAAAAAATAAATCCAATAATGTCTTACCATAATGAGCATAACCGAGTTATGTATTTTCATTGGTTTAGAAGGTTACTATCAACATTTCATTCAAAATTTTCCCCGAGTATCTAACAAGTTAACCATGATCAAAAATAAAGGGATTAAGTTTGCATAGATTAAATAATGTGAAGAATATTTTAAATAATTTATGAGAATGTTGGTCAATTCACAAATTCTGATATTACCACAAGGGGAATGGTGGAGTTTTTATTTATAGTGATGCATCAAGTAAAGGAATTGGTTGTATCCTAATGTAGAATGAGAGTGTTATTTTATATTCATCAAGGATGTTCAAAAAACATGTTCAGAAGTATCAAAATCGTCATCTTGAGTAAGCAACTATAATATTTCCTCTAAATATATAGTGAATCTATATCTATGGTGAAATATGATAGATATATACAAATCACAATAGTTTGAAATATATATTGTCACCGAAAGAACATAATATTGGTAAAATGATATGGCTCGAGCAAATTAAAGATTATGATTGTTCAAAACACTTCCACCCAAGGATTGAAAATATGGTAGAAGTTACATTAACCTAGAAGGATAAGGGATTTATAAAAAAAATGAAAAATGAAATGGATAATGTTTTCATGGATCTAGTAAATATGGATATGAAAATATCAAGGATTGTGAAACCTCCCTACATTTTTCAAATGGTTTTCAAACAATTTTTATTGGAAAGGATAAAAAGTTTTTAGTATAATGATGAAAATTTTAAAAATAAAAATAAAGTTGTGAATGATTGTAAATTGGAATACATTTTGTATGAAGATGGTACATTGAAATTTGGAAAAAGGATTTGTGTTCCCACTGTACCCAATTTGAAAAGGGTTCTATTGGATGATTCTCATAGATGAAATTTTTCAATACAGCCTAGTGGCCTCAATATATATATATATTTGGAGGATCATTTTTTTGTGAAAATTTTATGTGAGAAACTTCCAATTATGTGTCAAGATGTATGGGTTTTCAATAAGTAAAGTATAAGAGACAACAACCTAGTTGAATCATTAAATCTATTCCTTTACCTATGTGGAAATGGGATGATATTACAATGGACTTTGTGTCAAGACTATAAAGTAATCCTATAATTAATGAAGCCATATGTGTTATTGTTGATCCCATTACCAAATTAGAAATTGTATTTCTATAAGAGAATATTTACATCTTTATCTCCTATAAAGATTCTATATTAATGAAGTAGAAAGACTTATTGGTTCACCTCTTTCAATTGCATATTCCCGTGGTCCATGATTTACATAAAAATTCTGTAAAAGTATTCAGAAGTCCCTTGGATACCAAAATTCAATTGAGCACTACCTACCACCATCAAACTAATGGAAAATAAAAAAGACTATTCAAACATTGTAATACATGGTGAGGTCTTTCTCACCTAACTTTAAAGGTATGTGAGATAAGTATTTATCTTTATTATAAATTTCCTATAAAAATTTCATCAATTCAATGATTCAAATGACATCGTATGAAGAATTTTATGTAAATATATGTCGCACAAAATTTTATTGGGGTGAAGTTAGTGAAGGGAATATTTTTAGACTAGAACATGTGGAAGAAATAAGGAAAAAGGTAAAGACAATTCAAAATCATAAAAAAGTATGTCAATGTAGTAAAAACACCTATGTCCAAAAATGAAGCAAGTATTTGAAATTTCATGTGGGAGATCATGTTTTCGTGAAGATATATTTATAGAAGGGTGTTATAATATTCAATATAAAAATTAATCCACAGGTGCATCAAAAGTTTTGATATACTAAAATTAATTGGATCTATGGATTATTAATTAAAAATGCATTATAACCTTTCTAAAGTACACGATGTGTTCCATATATTTTTTATAAGAAACTATACGCCATACCCAAACATTTTTTTATCAATTATAAATAAATATAATTTTAACATGATTTATCATATATTGAATATCCAATCCAGATTTTGGATACATGAGGGAAATTATTGGTGAATCAGATGACTCGACCAGTAAAGGTACTATGGAAAATCATAAAATTGAAGTGGAGTCATGGGAAATTTATGACAACACTACTTTTATTACAACTTAAACACGATTTATTACATAAATATTCACTTGATACAACAAATAAGATCGTAGGTTTAGTGTCTTTGGGGCTTAGGATCATTACATAAAAACTTGAAACATGAAATACAACATCTTTATTGAAAACTTCCATTACATGACCACTACATTCCCTCGTACTTAGCATTACATGGGATAACCTGAGGACATGCATAAGAAAAGGGTGAGCTATAAATCCCAATAAGGGAGTACACATGGAATAACATGAGGAGTAAAATACTTGTTAGGAAATAGGCATGTCAATAGAGCATAATATAAACATGAGCATAAACACATGATAAAGCATGATAATCATAACATGGAAATGTGGCAACAACACTTAACATTGAATTAGCATGAGCCAAGCCTCATTGCACATAGAGAATGATTAAACCCTCATTGCACATGAAGCAAGAGTAAACACTAGTTTCACTTGAATTAGTATGAGTCAACACTCATTGCACATGACATATCATGATACTATACTTTACCCAATGCATTGGAGCGCTATAAGGGCGCACCCTTCTTAAACATTTCATTTCATGCATAAGTGTGCCACATGGATCATAAAACATGGATTCATAAAGCATAATCATTTATTCCACGATAAAGGAATGTGTAATTCATACATGAAATTTTACAATCAATATGTAAATGTGCATAAAGGTGAATAACCTTGATGGAGAAATGGGCATGGTATTCGCTACACAATGACATTGGCTTAGAAAATCGGTGCGATTTCGGCAGCGTAACAGCGTGACATAAGAATTCATAAAAAAGGTTGATGAGATAGAAAGGGGTTCCTCATCATATTTACATGTAATGGACAGTAATGAGGTCATATAGATACATTTCCCAACAATTGAAATGGAATTTAGATTCATGATACAAAAGTATTGCTTGAATGTAAAAGAAGAGAGAGAAGTTCCTTTCGGAATTTCGGCATAGTAATGGGTGTACATGGGAGGCATTAAATGAGAGAGAAAGAGGTATCCCATCATTCAAAAATAAAGAGGGAAGTACGAGGGAGGTGTGAAGCCACACCCCAATATTCATAATTGAAATTAAAAGGGCAATACAACTTAAAGAAAATTGACAAAAATGAGAATGGAAGAAAAAACCCTTACTTGGAAGTGTGCTTCCAAAGGCTAGAGAGAGGCTTGTGAGAGGCTTCTTGGGAGATTGAGGCACCTTGTGAGGATTCTATAGAGAGTAGGGCATAGGTTGGAAGAACTCCAAGGGATTTTAGTGAGGCGGAAGTGGGAGCTTGGGTGGGTTTATATAGGAAAGGTGAGGGAATTCTTTATTATTTAGGTTTGGGTCCCCTTACATTAAATTAATCCAAACCACAAACCATACCATGGTTTTTGCCCATGGTTTTTGGAAAAGGGAATAGAAAAATAATATTTTATAAGGCCCAAGTCCGAACATCTTAAAATAATAAGGTTTCTTATGTGGAGGTGAGTCACACTGCCATGGAAATTGATTTTAAAAGGAAAAGTGTTGAATATGTCTTGAGGGGTCCATTAATGCTTTGAAAAGTAAGTAAAACAAACCCAAAATCACATTATTTTAATGATAAAACATATATTGGCCGAACATAAGTATTATGGTATTTTATTACATCACCATTGGGTCATTATGATGTCATAAAACACATTATATATTTAAACGGTATTTAATTTTTACCCAAATATTTGACTATCTCAGAAAATTATGAAAAATTCACCGTTGGATAATTTCGACGTCTTGATTCCAGAAATGAAATTTATTTTATCTAAAAAAATTTCTAAATATGTTAATTTTCACTTATAAAATAAAAACCAACATTTATCGAAAATTCACGGGGTTTGACAGAAATGGCTTTCAAACCTTAATATAAAATTTTAATTGCATTCATAAAATTATAAGATCATTTATATTTAATAAAAATTAATATAATAATAATATTATTATTTTATTAAAATATTATTTAATTCAAAAATCTCTTAATTTAATAAAATATATTTCTTAATTAAATAATAACTAAAAACACCATTTGTACTTTAAAAACTATTTACAATGTATCAAAAATGACTAGAAATTATATTCATTATTATATAAAAAAATAATGTACATGAACATAGTAATACTTATTTGTTACATAACCCCTTAAAATAGCCACATAAGACTTAAGGGTAAGGTGTGCGATGGTGACAAACTCTTGGGGCGGCTCAGATAACATCACTCAAGTGGTAATCTCTATCATCTTACACTTTTCCCGTAGATGGTCACATTCGTGCTTGACATAATGAAGCTAAGATTGGGCTTGGTCAAGGGTGATGTCCATGGATTCCACCTATTTTCTGAGCTCTGACAAATGGGATTCGTATGGGGCAATTCTACTAGATGAGGCTATCACTTCCTTTGTCTGAGTAAAAATTGGGTTCGTTAAAGCCTTATATTTATACTAATCATGTGATCGCTGTTCAATGGCTATAAAAGTAACAGTCACAACTCTTATCATTAAACAAAATAAGTTGACATCTTATAAAAACATTTTTTATAAAGTGAAATTTAACTGGATCAAGAGGCATTTTGCATTAATGAAACTTTGGGTCATTACAATATTCCCCCTTTAAGAAATTTCACCCTCGAAATTTTCCTTTTCCCACACTAAAACAAATGTGGGTAACTCAACTTCATCATATCCTCCGACTCCCAAGTCGCTTCTTCAAACTTTTGGTTTCTCCACAACACCTTGACGAGGGGCATTGTCTTATTTCGTAGATCTTTTTCTCTATGATCTATGATCTTCACTGGTTGCTCCTCATAAGAAAGATCGTCTTCCAATTGTACCACCTCAGAAGAGAGTACATGTGAAGGGTCTGGTATATACTTTTTTAAGAGGGATACATGAAAGACATCATGTACTTTGGCCATGGAAGGTGGAAGTGCTAGTTGATAGGCCACAACCCACACACGATCAAGAATCTAGAAGGGTCCGATGTACCTTGGACTTAACTTCCCTTTCTTTCCAAACCTCATAACCTTATTCCACGGAGATATGCGTAAAAACACCATGTATCCAAATTTAAACTCAAGGTCTCGTTGACGATTATCTACATAACTCTTCTGTCCACTCTGGGCTACCTTGAAATACTGATGAATGGTTTTCACCTTCTACACCATTTATTAGACCATTTAAGGTCCAAGAAGCTTACGTTCACTTACCTCATCCCAACATGCCGATGTTCTGCACCTTTTCCCATGAAGGGCTTCACATGGTGTCATTTGGATGTTCGAGTGGAAACTGTTATTATAAGAGAACTCAAACAGAGGAAGATGTTGATCTCATCCTCCTTTAAAGTCTATTGAGCATGCTCTCAACATATCCTCAAGTGTTTGGATAGTCTTCTATGATTGTCCATCAGTTTGAGGATGATAGGCCGTGCTAAAGTTCAGTTCAGTATTCAGAGCATGTTCAAGACTCTTACAAAACATAGAGATGAATCTTGGATCTCGGTCGGACACAATAGATAGTGATACTCCATGCAACCTTACCACTTCCATGATATATATCCGTTCTAGTTGATCCAAAGATAAATCCTCCCGAATAGCAATGAAGTGTGCAATCTTTGTAAGATGATCCACAACAACCCAGATTGCATTGTTGCCTTTGGATGTCCTTGGAAGTCCAGTGACAAAGTCCATGGTGATGTTTTCCCATTTCCATTCTGGTATGGGCAATGGTTGCATCATCCCCTTAGACTTATGCCTCTCTGCCTTCACTTGCTGACACACCAGGAACTTTGATATATATTCGGTGATCTCCTTATTCATATTATCCCACAAAATGTTTTCTCGGAGATCTTGATACATCTTTGTGCTCCCTGGGTGAATAGAGAAATTTAAACTATCTGCATCATTTAAGAGTTCCTTCATCAGCTCCGGACTTGATGGAACACATAGTCTTTTCCCAAACCGCACAGTTCCTTCTTCATTAACATTAAACTCTGAGGATTTTCCCTTTTTGATAGCTTCCAATTTTTCTTGAATTCCCACATCATCCTTTTGAGCATACTTTAATCTTTCCAAAAGAGATGGTTGAGAAATCCTTTGTGAAATGATTGATGTTGTTCCCTTATTTATGATTCCCACGTCCATCTTTATCAATTCTTAGAAGATTGGATCCTTCTCAATTATCATCATTGATAGAATTGCTGGATCCTTTCTACTTAGGGCATCTGCCAACTTGTTTGCTTTCCTAGGGTGGTAATGTATTGAATACTCATAATACTTGATGAGCTCTATCCATCTTCTCTGGAACATATTAAGCTCTTTCTATGTGAATATATATTTAAGACTCTTTTGGTCAGTATATATCTCACATTTCTCTCCATAGAGATAATGATGCCAGATTTTCAAGGCAAAGATCACCGTCGCCAACTCCAGATCATGTGTTGGATAGTTTCTCTCATGGATTTTCAACTACCATGAGGCATAGGATATCACTTTATCATTCTGCATCAGCACACATCCTAATCCCTTCTTCAGAGCATCACTGAATACCACAAAAGCTCCCCACTTGTGGGTAAAGTGAGCACGGGTGCAGTGATAAGCCTCCTTTTCATATCCTTGAAGCTTTCTTCGCATTCATCACTCCAAGAAAACTTTACTCCCTTTTGAGTTAGCTTGGTAAGAGGGTTGGACAATCGTGAGAAATTTCTCAAAAATCGTCGATAATATCCAGCTAACCCCAAGAAGCTACGGATATCGGTTACCGATGTTGGCCTCATCCATCTTTCAATTGAATCTGTTTTGGAGGGATCCACAGATATCCCATTGCTTGTGATGAAATGTCCCAAGAATGATACCTCCTTCAACCAGAACTCACACTTTCTGTACTTTGCATAGATCTTCTCCTTTTGAAACATCCCTAGTACAGTTTTTAAATGCTCCTCATGATCCTCCTTGGTTTTGGAGTATATTATAATATCATCTATAAAGACTACCAAAAATTTGTCAAGGTAATATCTAAAGACTCTATTCATAATGTCCATGAATATTGAAGGAGCATTGGTGATTCCGAAAGGCATTACTATGAATTCATAGTGCCCATATCTTGTACGAAAAGCAGTCTTGGGGACATCTTCCTTCTTCACCCTTACTTGATAATATACCGACTGCAAATCCACCTTGGAGAAGTATTGTGCTCCACGCAGCTGATCAAACAAGTCATCGATTCTTGGGAGAGGATACTTTTTCTTTATCGTGATTTTGTTAAGTTCACGATAATCAATGCAGAGCCGCATTGACCCATCCTTCTTCTTGACGAAGAGGACTGGTGCACCCCATGGTGAAGCACTTGGGCATATAAACCATTTATCCAGATTCTCCTGTAGTTGTTTCTTTAGCTCTTTAATCTCAACAACAACCATTCTATATGGAGTCTTGGATATTGGTAATTCCCTAGGTATAAGTTCAATTGAGAACTCAACATCTCTTCTAGGAGGAAGACCAGGCAGTTCCTCAGGAAACACTTCTGCGAATTCCCTCACAATTGGAATTTCTTCAAGGACAGTTTCTTCTTTGGAGTAAATCATCTGAGCCAGATACGCGTGCTCATAGAGCAATAATATACATGCTTGAGATGATAGAGCTAAAGGAGATTCATCTTCCTCCTGACACTTGTAAAGAATCGGGGGTCAATTCTCTATATGGAGTGTGATTTCCCTCTCCCGACAATTTATGTTGGCTCCATATAAGGAAAGCCAATCCATGCCAAGAATTTCATCAAATTCCACCAGAGGGAGCATGACGAGGTTCTCCGGGAAATTGAATCCATAGATTATAACAGGGGAGGACTTATATTCATGGGATGTAATGATTTCCCCATTTGCCATACTCACCGACATCATTACTTCCATGATTTGTGGTGGTGCTGGGATTGTTGTACTAAACTTTCGAGACATAAAAGAATGCGTAGAACCTGAATAAAAAATTACGTTCGCTATTATTGAATAAATAACTAGCATACCTGTTACCACTTCGTTGTCGGGGTTCAATTCGGCAGAAGTGATGGCAAAAGCTCTTCCTTGCTGTCTTGGAGGTCGTTGGTTGCCTCCAATAACCCTTGGATTGGGGCACTGATTTGCAAAATGACCCGGTTCTTTTCATTTGTACTATTAAACAATGCATTGAGGTTCAAAAGGAGAATTACTCTCCTCTGTCATAGCCGCGGGTCCTTCTTGCCGACAGTTAACAGCTAGGTGCCCTTTTCTTCCACACCTGAAGCATTTTCTCATCCCCTTAAGGAAATTTCCAGGGTGATTCTTTTCGCACTTTTGGAAAGTGGGGTGCTGGAACTTCTTAGCACCATTGGATTTATCCATCGGCCAACCAGCATTGAAGTCTACCTTACACTTCTTGTCCCCATGATACCCCATTGATTCCCCGATCTCCATTTCGACCTTGAGGGCACATCGGACAATTTCCTCATAGTTGTCGAAGTCACGGATCGCTAATGCTTTCCGCAAGCTAGGCTTCAGACCACCAAAGAAGCAGTCAACCTTCCATTCAGGGGTAATGACAAAGCCGAAAGTGTATCGTGCAAGTCTTGTGATGTTTTCCTCATACGCTATAATGGATTCATTATCTTTTTTCTTGAGGGAAAGGAAGTCCCTTTCCATCTTAAGTCGGAGGGTGTGTAGAAAATATTTATCGAAAAACATATTCCGGAATTCCTTCCATTCCAAAGCCTCAATCTCCTCCTTAGGCTTCATATTTTTGATCAATGTCCACCATTGATCATCTTCACCATCCATACGATAAGCATCCAGGAGAACCTTCTCTTGTTCAGAACATTGGAGGATGGAGAATATCTTTTCAATGGAGTTGATCCATTGTTCAGCGATCGTGGGATCAGATGATCCACTAAAAATAGGAGGCCTTTGTCTCATGAAGCTCTCGATAGAGACTTGTTCTTTCTTAGGGGGGGTTGAACATTCCTCTTGACCCGTGTTTCTTTTCAAAACTTGAGTTAGCTGTGAGAGAAGCATGACAAAGTTCGCGATTCCCACTCCCATTGGATTTGGCATCTCATTAGTACAATTATCACACTGATCTACACAACGGTTGTTAGCCCGATTCCTCCTATTACCGGTCATTGGCTGGAATAAAAGGAAAGTTAGGGGTAACACATAAAGGGAAATCCAAAGACAAAAGTTGATGACTTATAAATAAACGTTAATTTCTTTAACTCACGAGTCTGTAGGCTTCAATCTAGACTTTTCATGATCTACATTCTAACATATATTCTTAGGGTCATTCTTCCCTTAATAAGGGTTCATACTAAGATTGTGAATTTATCAAAAAATATCCCCGGGAGTGTCGTAACCAAGAGTGAAGCATGACCTGTTGTCGTGCACCAGTTCCCATTCGAGTCTAGCTCAAAGCGGTGTTTTCGGGTTTTAACCCTAGGATACATCTGTGCCAGAGCTGCCTCTACCTACTCGTATCTATACAGGGATGTATTGTTTGATAAACCACTTACTCAATACTAAAAAAAACATAGGGATGTTTTTATTATACTTAGTGTTGTATCTAAGGCTTTACTAGGGTTTCATAATCCCAAAAATAACTAAACCTATCCTCTAATACCAACTATGAAAACCCTGCTTTTATTACAACTTAAACATGATTTATTACATAAATCTTCACATGATACGACAAAGAAGATCGAGAGGTTTAGTGTCTTTGGGGCTTAGGATCATTACATAAAAACTTGAAACATGAAATACAACATCTTTATTGAAAACATCCTTTACATGACCACTACATTCCCTCATACTTAGCATTGCATGGGATAACCTGAGGACATTCATAAGAAAATGGTGAGCTATAAAGCCCAGTAAGGGATTACACATGGAATAACATGAGGAGTAAAATACATGTTAGGCAATAAGCATGTCAATATAGAATAAGATAAACATGAACAAAAAGGCATGATAAAGCATGATAATCATAACATGGAAATGTGGTAACAACACTTAACATTGAATTAGCATGAGCCAAGGCTCATGGCACATAGAGAATGAGTAAAACCTCATTGCACATGAAGAACGAGTAAACCCTCGTTGCAATTGAATTATAATGAGTCAACACTCATTGCACATGACGTATCATGATACTATACTTTACCCAATGCATTGGAGCGCTATAAGGGGACACCCTTCTTAAACATTTCATTTCATGCATAACTGTGCCACATTGATCATTAAACATGGATTCATAAAATATAATAATTTATTCCACGATAAAGGAATGTGGAATTCATACATGAAACTTTACAATAAATAAGTAAATGTGCATAAAGGTGAATACCCTTGATGGAGAAATGCGCATGGTATTCACTACATAATGACATTGGCTTAGAAAATCGGTGCGATTTCGGCAGCGTAACGGCGTGACATAAGAATTCATAAAAAAGGTTTATGAGAGAGAAAGGGGTTCCTCATAATATTTAAATGTAATGGAAATTATGGAGGTCATATAGATACATGTCCCAACAATTGAAATGGAATTTAGATTCATGATACAAAAGTATTGCTTGAATGTAAAAGAAGAGAGAGAAGTTCCTTTCGGAATTTCGGCATAGTAATGGGTGTACATGGGAGGCATTAAATGAGAGAGAAAGGGGTATCCCATCATTCAAACATAAAGAGGGAAGTATTATGGAGGTGTGAAACCATACCCCAATATTCATAATTTAAATTAAACGGGCAATAAAACTTAAAGAAAATTGACAAAAATGTGAAAGGAAGAAAAAACCCTTACTTGGAAGTGTGCTTTAAAAGGCTAGAGAGAGGCTTGTGAGAGGCTTATTTGGAGCTTTGGGAACCTTTGGAGGATTCTAGGGAGATTAGGGCAGAGGTTGGACGAACTCCAAGGGATTTTATTTAGGATGAAGTGGGAGCTTGGTTGGGTTTATATAGGAAAGGTGAGGGAATTCTTTATTATTTAGGTTTGGGTCCCCTTACATTAAATTAATCCAAACCAGAAACCATCCCATGGGTTTTGCCCATGGTTTTTGGAAAAGGGGATAGGAAAAGAATATATTATAAGGCCCAAGTCCGAACTTCTTAAAAATAATAAGGTTGCTTATGTGGAGGTGTGTCACACTCCCATGGAAATTAATTTTAAAAGGCAAAGTGTTGAATATGTCTTGAGGGGTCCATTAATGCTTTGAAAAGTATGTCAAACAAACCCAAAATAAAATTACAGTAATGATAAAACATATATTGGCCGAACATAAGGATTATGGTATTTTATTACATCACCATTGGGTCATTATGATGTCATTAAACACATTATATATTTAAACGGTATTTAATTTTTACCCTAAAATTTGACTGTCTCAGAAAATTATGTAAAATTCACCGTTGGATAATTTCGACGTCTTGATTTCAGAAATGAAATTTATTTTATCTAAAAAAATTTCTAAATATGTTAATTTTCACTTTTAAAATAAAAACAAACATTTATCGAAAATTCACGGGTTTTGACAGAAATGGCTTTCAAACCTTAATATAAAATTTTAATTGCATTCATAAAATTATAAGATCATTTATATTTAATAAAAATCAATATAATAATAATAATATTATTTTATTAAAATATTATTTAATTAAAAAATCCCTTAATTTAATAAAATAGATTTCTTAATTAAATAATAACTAAAAACACCATTTGTACTTTAAAAACTATTTACAATGTATCAAAAATGACTAAAAATTATATTTATTATTATATACAAAAATAATGTAAATGAACATATTACTACTTATTTGTTACATAACCCCTTAAAATAGCTGCATAAGACCTAAGGGTATGGTGTGCGATTGTGACAGACTCTTAGGGCGGCTCGGATAACATCGCTCGAGTGGTAATCTCTATCAACTTCCACTTTTCCCGTAGACGGTCACGTTCGAGCTTGATATAATGAAGCATAACTTGGGCTTGGTCATGGGAGAAGCTCAAGGATGACACCTCTTTTCCTAGCTCCGACAAATGGGCTTCATATGGGGCAATTCTACTGGATGAGGCCATCGCTTCCTTTGTCTGAGTAAAAATTGGGTTCGTTAAAGCCTTATATTTATACTAATCATGTGATCACTATTCAACGGCTATAAAAGTAACTGTCACAACTCTTATCATAAAACCAAAGAATTTGACATCTTATAAAAACATTTTTTATAAAGAGACATTTAATTGGATCAAGAGGGATTTTCCAGTAATGAAATTTTGGGTCGTTACAAAATTGAGGAAATTATGATGAAGAACCACCCAAATCATTTTTTGAGGTGATATTTCGGAAATTTCAAGGAAGGGTTTTTTTTTGAATGAGGGAGAAATGTAACTCCATAATATTTTCTGATATGTTTTATTTTTAAATAAATTTATTAGTTTGCGTTACACACAACATCGAGTTCAAACACACCAAAATCTATTAATAAGAGATGGTTATAACATAGTAGTTAAAATAGAGGGAATGAATAGTTTTAAAAACATTTTAAAATTTATATATTTAAAATTTTTATATTCACACAAAATATTTTATTAGAATAAAGTAAGAATGAATCCGAATTTATTCATTAAAATGATATATTTTTCTAATGGTAGTTTTATTTCCTTTTGATGGTGCACTTGTTTTAAATTTATTCTTTGAAACATTTTTAAATTATATTTGAAAAAATAATAATCATCTTCTAAATAGTAATGTAAAAAATTATTTTGGTTTATTTTTTTGCATTTGACTGATAAGCTTAATGTTTTGATGAAATGTGACAAAATAATTAATTTTAATTGAAAACAACCTTTTCATATAAATAATTTATAGTGTTAAATTATATTTAAAATTGGTTTTAAAGTTTAAATAAACTATTTTTATCATTAAATCCAATTTATTTAATTGGAATGAATTTCACAATGAATTCATATATAAAAACAATTCAGTCTTTTGAATGTTTTCACTTTAAAATCCGGTTTTCTCCTTCCAAAAATGATATTATTTTTAGATTAATTACCAGAACATCTGTGTTTTGAATTTTAAAAAATAGAGTAAATATTTGAAATTAGTTGTTCCAAACAATATAAATATTTTTATCTAATTTTTTGACCTTATGAATAACAATTTTAGAAACTTTTAATTAACACGATTAAAGTTAAATTGATTAATTAATGGTAAACATAATATTATAAATTTTATAAAATTATCATAAAAGATGTAATAATTTTATATGATGAGTTATTTTTGATTGAAATCACCCTTAGGCCTAATTTTTGGCCTCTTGGAGCCACTTGGATGACATTCACCCTTTTATAGGATTTTATTTTAAGAAAATCCAAATGTGTCATACTCATGTTTTTAATAATTTTTAGAATTTTAGTATATAGTTATTCAAAAGATATACTCAACTATAAATAATAATTTTAAATATAAAATTTTTATATTATCCATTATAATTTATTTTTAATTTTTATGAAATAAATATTTAACTTGAATTCTTAAAAAATGATGATGTAGTAATTATTTAAATAATGATAATATGAAATGAAATTTTATAAAAGTGTTATAATATATATAATTTGACAAAATTTATTCATTCCAAAATAGTATAGATTGATTTGAAATTTTATGGATTTATTATATGTTTTGGTTTGAATATATATTGTTTGATTGGTTTTTTTAAAAGTCAAAGTAATTAATAGTATCAAAATTGTCATTAATGTTATATTAAAATAAATAATATTTTTTTAAATGATATAAATTTAAAAAAAATTTAAAATTCATCCCACTAATGGGGATAAAGTATAAAACGTCATTAATGATTCATTTAAGGTTCTTTTTGGTATCTTATAGTAACAATATTTACCATCAATGTGTAAAAATACATATTGTTAGAGTAAGTGATAACGAGATTAATTAAGGGTTTAAACCCAAAGACATGGGTTTTAATGTGACATAAACATGTCAATTTTATAGAGAATATGTTTACCCATAATCATATAATATTTTAAAAAAATCACTTCTAAGATATTTGGAATTGGAAATTAATTTATATTATGTTAATAATTAGAGAGTTTCCAAAAGTGAACCTTACCTCAATTATAAAAGGGAATATCATAACACAATTATTTAAAAAAATTTAAGCCATTTATCATGAAAAAACACTTCATATTTCTCCTCCCAACATCCTTATTTGAGTTCTAGTGGTCTTGGTTTTCAAAAAAATAAATATTTTAAATTCCTTGAGAAGAGATTTAATGGAAGTCCATTGAAGAAGAAGGAATTGTTTTACCAACTCATTTAACTTAATTTTCTTTTCTACTTCATCTAAATGTATTGTTTCTATAATAAATAAATAACACCAGTATCATATCTATTATTATATTTTATTATTTTTATGGTAGAACGATATTCCACCTTCAATCCATCCTATGAAAAATGAAAGCACTTCGTGTGCGTACGTACGACTTACCATTTCTACACTATGGTGTAATTTCTTTTTCATAATCAATTTATTTTTAAGGGAATAATGATTTATATAAAGGATATTAATGATAAAAATGATATGATAATGATTATTTATAATTAATATACCATCAAATTACAAACCCTTTAACTATTATGGGAATGATACTATCACTCATGCATATGTATGGCCTACCATCTACATGACGTGATGTGATTCATTTTTCAAGTTAACCATTCAAGAATGATTATAAAAATGTATATAAAAAGTAAATATAAATTCTATAAACTATATATAATTCTATATGTGAATGAAATATATCATATTCATAACATTGATGACTTAAATGAAAAAACATGAATAAGAAAACGAAGTTGTTAACACCCTAAACAAGGGTAATTATGAAATATTATTAATATAATGAAATAAGAAGACCATATATGTTATGAAAAATTTGTATATGGTTATTTTATAAATTAATAACACACTTTAAACCATTATATATGATGTTAAATTACCTTTAACAAATTAAATTTACAAGGTAAGAGTTACTTCACAATCTAGTTATTATTAGGGATTGTTTATGTTTAAGGCTCGTCTGGGAAATAGTTTCATCTATCTTCTTGTTTTTTAAAAAGTATTTAAAAAACAATTTTACTATTTTCCTATGACTGTTTAATGTCTTTTTTTACCCATATTTAACTTTTTATAAATGTTTAAATGAATCATTTTTTCATTTTCCAAATGAGGTACTTTTTGTCCTTTTTGACAAATATACAAAATGAATGTTTTTTTCTTTTACTGAAGGAGAAAATTTTATCGATGTCATGAAAAAATAATTTTTTTGAATCTTTATTTACAAGTTTACAAGGTTCTTTTCATTTAAAGAAATTTATTTTATCATAGTGCAACTTTTTAAATAAATAATTTCAATGTAAAAAATGATATTTTTCTCATTAATTTTTTTATGATTTTATTAGAAAATTTTCATCTATGTCCACATAATTTGTTATATTTTATTTTTAATGTATTTTGATATCATTTGATACCATCTACCAAATTATTTTTATGGGTTTTTGATTATTTTGATAGTGGATGTGCTATATTGATTCCGTTATCTATTTACGATTATAGTTTTCAGATTTTATATTCTAGTTTTTCAATATGAATGTTTATGTTTTTTATGTTTCAAATTTTTCATATAAGGAATGAATTGGAATTATTAACCGATAGAAGGGTACCTCTATATCCCCTCGATGCATTGGTAGGTCTCATGAGACAAACTAGTTTGGGTATTGGTAGAGGCTTTACCCATTTATACATGGTGTCCAGGTTGAATACTTTACAATATATTTAATCTATAAAACATTATGAATTAACTCATTATGAGATTAGTTTTTAATATTCCATGTATTTATTAATATAATATCCATGTAATTAATTATATGGAATTATTTTACTTCCATTTATTTTTCCATATTATCCTCAATATTATGTTTAAATGGATTTGGTTTCTATTATACACCATGAATTTATGTTTATGCTTATTTATTTATAATAGATTCCACTGTAAGTTTTAACTTACTGAGCATTTGATCTCATGAAATTCTTATTTTTCATTTTCTCTCAATGCCAAGATGTATATAATGACTGAAATGTAGAGTTAATCTATAAGAATAATGGTGTTCACAAAGGATTATCTATGCTGTATTTTATATTTTTAATTGTAATGTGAGGTCCAGGTTTGTAATATAGTTTTCAAAACTGCTAAAATAATTGGTCCTTGGGGATTATAATATTTATTCTATGCCAATTTAATAAAGTGAGGCACTAGATCCGGGTTACTTGGGCTGGGGTCTTTAAAATTTAAATGAATTAATTTAGTGAGATTTTACCAGTTTCTCTTCCAAATAAATTGATTTTTTTGTTTATTATATAAATACATATTTAATGAATAAAAAGGATCACTTACAACATATATTTATAGAAAACGTACATGAGATATTATCTTGATCGAACTACAATTTCTGACTTGATAAATTGTTTTGGTTACTTATAAATTCACAGAACACATGAAAACCAAGAGAAAGTGACTTTAAAATATTCTGTTAAAACCATTGGCTATAGAAGATTTCCATTTGGTTTCTATAATTCAGAGAGAATTTTTCAAAGTTTTATTCTAATTTTTTGGGTGATTTCCTAAAAATCTATATGGATCTTTTTAAGGAGGAATTTACTATTTTTTGTTTATATTTTGATTTTTTTGAAAATATTGTCTTCTGTTCTTGAAAAATGTATTGATAAAAATATTTTTAGCAATTATGGGAAAATATAAATCATGTTTGGTAAAAAAAATTTGTATTTACATATTTTATCTAAATATTAAATTCATGTTGAACAATCTATGGTTGAGATAATTCGTTGTACATGCTAGTTTTTTAAAAATATTCATTGAATAATTTTGAAAAATAACTATTCTATTCTCCAGTTTACTTTAATAAGAATCATTATTTTCCTTTGGTGAGAGTTTTAGAAAATAAATTCAAAAAATAAAATATAATATAATATTCAAACCCATTGTACATCCCCTAAAATAGATATTTATTTTTGAATTAAGGATTAACATATTAGACTTTTCCTTTGGGGATGTTTTTTTTGACCGAAAATTTAATTTTTATTGAAAAAAACTTTTGCGGATAAAGTGAGAAACCATCACATTCAAATAAGGCCAAAAACATTAATGTAGATAAAAAAATTATTAAAAGAATACTTTATACTATTAGAGATGACATGCTTATATAATTTCAATGAGAGATAAGTTACCTTTTTAACCTGTTAAGCTTAGATAATTTCTTAAAATTGGTAAGACAATTTTGAACATGTTTTTATGTAACATAATGATACCTTGATTGGGTATGTTTTCCCTTTTATAAGTTCCTTTCAAGATTTAAAATCCTTTGACTTGATTTTTCTAGGTTTACTGTAGACATCATAATAGGCACACACCGTATACCTGATGTATACATCGTTTACTTGGTGTTGGTTTCATGTCATGGACTGGGAGGTCATATCGTGAATGGGTATTCAAGATGTGAGCTAGTACACATAATGTACCTGAGGTACACATTGTGTTGTGGTCAAATAGAGTATTTTTATTCCAAGGCGATGGGTTTTTCGGCGTAACTTATCTGGCGTGGAAGGCATGTCATGACTAGGGGGTTCACATCATGACCTAACATGTGCCCAAGTTATATTCAAAATTTTAACTTTTTTAATCATATATTATTTCTTTATCTCTTGGATCTCAGACCATAGCTCTCCCTAGGTGATTTTCAGAGGTGCCTCTCCTTCCGAATCAATCCAATTAGATTGGGACCGTTATTCCATTTGCGGTGAACTTTCTGGGTAAGTTCCCTCTCGGATTCATTTGTATAATTGATCGTGATAGCACACTATCCTTGCGTTATGAGATCCAATGATCCAATTTGGATGGTTCTTGTTGTCTTCTAGATCTATTGAGCGATCTTTTCTTGAAGGCCCTTCCTTGGATAGTTGTGGTGAAGCAGATGTTTATTCTTGAGGTACGTGGGATTTATTATATCCTCCGACCCCTTGTCGTTTATTTTGAATCAATCCTTTGAGATGTGGTTTTGAGTCTAGGGCCTTCTTTGATGTCGTTGTCGGGTTTCATTGTTTTTGGAATTTATTTTGGGTATGTGTGACCCGAAATATGAGGTTGGTGGTTTTGTCTCTTGCCTATTAAAATGAACATTCTTGTTTTTCTTTGAAAATTTATTTATAATTGATTAATTTAATTGAAATGATTTTTGGGTGTGATGAAAAATGATTTTGAAAGAAAAATGGTCTTCCTTGGATTTTGATAAATGTACTTTAAATGGGTTTGAATTTTTTTCAAGGCATTGAAATGGGTTCGTGAAAAAGAGCACATGGGTTACCTTGGGTACCTGGGTGGATGGTTTGTCATGAGGCCATCCTCCATTGCTTTGGGATTATCAAGGAGTTTTTTCTTGGGGATCACCTATGTTTCCTAGTCCCATTGTTCTAGGGGACCGATAGTGATATTTTTATGGGATCACTCTTAAGGTTTTCCTTTGATTTATTGGCCCGTTGTTATAGGATTAGTTTTGTGTACTTGATTATCTTGGTATGAGTAGTCTATTGTCGAGACCTGTAGTACTCTTTTGTTTGTGATACCAATGCTTCTATTTTTTTATTTCATGTCTTTCTAAGTTAGTATGGAAATATATGTTTATGCTTGTGGAAAATAATATGGAAAATATTCTTTGAAACTGATATAGCATCTTTTGTTTAGATATATGGAAAAAGGAATATTTACCATGTTTTATATAAAAGTTCTTTAATACTTATCATTCCAGGTTTTATATATAAAATAAGCATACATGAATTTTTATGCCGTGACTTTCTATGGAACACCTGGGTGGGATCCTGCTGAGCCTGTTAGATCACACCCTATGCACTAATTTGGTGGTGTGCAGAACTATGTTTTTCTTCCAGTGCAAGGAATGTCAAGGCTCCACAGTGAGATGACGAGGTTCATGTCCACTTCTATGGGAAACTAGTGGTGAGATGGTTGGAGTTTGTCCATAAAATCATTGGAGTAGTAGTTTGGGTTTGATTAACATGTAGTCGGACTTGTATTTTAGAATTTTTTAGCTACTATTTCTATTGTACTGTTTTCACTATTTTCATTACAGTTATGGAATATATATTTTTAGTCTTCTACTTCTTCTATGCTCTATATATGTGTTGTGTGATCGTTAAGGTCGGGACAAATCATTTCCTCATTTTTTTTGTTTGATGCTCGGGTTCTTATTTACAGCCCATATGGAGCAGAAGTGACCTTAAGGTATTTGAAAGATCAGGTTGGGTTCCAGGTTTTAGGGAAACTGGGGTGGGTTCATTACAGTTTAGTATTAGAGGAGGTCTGTCCTTAAGAATCATTTCTAGGAATGTCGATTAGACTGGTGTTTGGATTGTCTAGACTTGAGAGGTATGTTACGATGAGTGCCTTGGAAAATTTTATCATAACGAAACACAAGTTATCATTGGATTTTAGGATATGTTTCTCTAGTTTTGGTTTTTTCATTTAAAAATATCAGTTTTATCTTATGGGTTTTAAAGTTTGACTGGAGATTTGATCAGTGTATAATCATTCTTTTGTTTTTGTGTGCATTATTATGCATCGGAGATGTCTTCCAAAGGTTCTTTAAGAAGGTGTAGCTGATTATCCTCAAACAAATACAAGAATGGTTCAGAATATCATTGAGAATATCATACAAGAAGTTTGTGTTGTCGATCATGATGCACCGCGAGTTTATAATGTAGTGGTTTAAGTACCACCTTGAGATGAAGGAGGAAGAGATCGATCACATGATTTCTTGTATGAGAAGCCACCATCCATTAATGGGATGAATGAATCTCAAGAGGTAGAGGAATGGATGGAAAATATTGATCAAATCATTGATTTACTAGAGACACCTGAGAATATCTGGGTGAAGTGTGCAGTATTCAGACTTGAGGGTTCTAGAAAGAATTGGTGTGACTCTATGGTCCCGAAAGACAGACACGTGGTCTTGGATTGGAAGGGTTTCCAAACCCTCTTTTTTCATCATTTTTCCAGAGTCTCTGATGTTGGGAAAATCTTTAGAGTTCCTATCGTTATAGTAGGGAGATAATTTAGTGTCATAACACTCCATCCATTTTCTGAGCTTGTCCTTTTTTATCTAGAAGTGGTAAAGAATGACCTCTTAAGGTGCAGAAGTACCTACATGGTTTGTGATCGTACATTAGATCACATGTGTTCATGTTAAAGCTTTCTACCTATGTGGAGATAGTGGATAGAGAAGTTATGGAATAGATAGAAATGGAAGGAAAGGTCGGATGTTCTTCCCCTTCTCTTCCTTCTGGAGATGCCTTTAGTGGCATGCAGGGAAAAAAGAAAAAGTGGAACGACCGATGTAGGCGTGGTGGAGGTGGGTCTCAATAGCGAGCCTTCTCCGCACCATCCATTACAGATTTTAGTGTACCTTTAACTTGATACCATTTCTGAAAAGGGGGATGACATCATAAATTATTGTCCTATGCCCGCAAAGATGCGTAATAGCAATGGAGATGTTAATCATCTACAACATTTTTTCAGGCTATGAATACACCTCATTATGGTCAAGGTTCTTTGGCTCCAAATGAAACTGCAGTTCAGTCAGAAGCTTCAAAGACTATAGGGATCTATTCAAAAGCCTCAAGAGTAAAGTATTTACATGCAATGGATGAGTTTCCAATTAAAGTTGATACGGGTTCAGCAACAGTGATAGGTATAATCCTTATTGCATCTTTAGTAGCTACTACTCTGTTTGATACTAGTGCCTCCCACTTATTTATATCATCACATTTTTTGATATGTTTAAAAATAAAATTGAACTTATTCCCTTTAATATAGATTTAATAACACCTCTTGGAATGATAAAAGAGATGGGGCTTTGCTTTCCTTCTTATTCGTTCTAGATAACAGACACAGATTTTGTCTGGGATTTTTCATTCTTGAACTTGATTTGTTTGACGTCATCATTCGTATGGATTGGCTTGTCGCTCATCAAGTTAAGGTTGATTGTTATCATCACCATGTTTTATTTATTGCTATCGAGTGGAGATCTCATGTGTTTTATGGTGAGTGGGACCCAAGGTTAGGTTTTATAGGACTGTCCCACCCAGAACTGAAGAGTTTTTTTTGGTTGTTGTTGCGTTTGATCTTGATGACGTTTCTTCTATTTAGTATTTTTCTGTTGTTGTTCGAGAGGTTCTTGATGTTTTCCCAGATGACTTTTCTAGTCTTCCGATAGAGATATAGGTAGATTTCACGATTGACCTAGTGCCAGGCACACATCCAATATCAATGCCTTCTTATCATATGGAACCAGTGGGTTTGAAAGAGCTCAATATTAAATTGGACAACAAGTTAGAGAAAATATTCATTCTCCCTTATGTTTCTCCTTGGGAATCACATGTTCCCCTTTTCAAAGAAAGAAAACGGTTCACTTCAGTTATGTGTGGACTATCAGAAGTTAAACCAGGTAATGGTTACGAATAAATATCCTTTTCCTCATGTGTGTGGTTTTTTTGATCAGTTGAAAACAGAAAAGTAGTTTTCAAAGATATATCGTTGGTCGGTTTATCATCAGTTCACAGTCCGAGAGTCTGATATACCAAAGATGGCCTTTAGGAGAAGGTATGGCCATTATGAATATCTTGTGATGCCATTCAGTCTGACTAAGTATCCTGAAGTTTTTATGGCCTTGATGAATTGGATATTCCACCAATATCTTGACACTTTTTTGGTAGTGTTTATGGATGAAATTATGGATTATTCAGAGTCTGTGCATGAGCATGAGCACCATCTAAGTTTGGTTTTGGAGATTCTAGGAAATCACCATATGTATGGATAGAACAAAAAATGTAGTTTCTAGATTTGAGAAACGATGTTTATGGGGAACATAATTTCTGAGCCTGGCTTGTCAGTTGATCCAGAGAAGGTAAAAGCTGTTTGGTCTTGTAAGAAACCATGAAATGAATTTGAGAGATGAAGCATCCATGGTCTTGTTGGATACTGCCGACGATTCTGGAAGGATTTATCTAAGCTAGAAACACCTTTGACTGCTCTTACAATGATGGAAATGAAATTCTTAGTGGATAAAAAAGTTTCACTGTTCTTTTGATGAACATAAATGACTTTTGACATCAGCACCTGTTCTGATCTTAAATAATCCTAGTAAATTGTATGTGTTGTTCTATAATGCATCATGTGCTGGTTTGGGATATGTGATTATGAAGGATGATCATGTGATAGCTTATGGATCTCGTCATCTCTGACCACATGAAAAGAACTACCCCATTTAGGATTTAGAGCTCACTGTAGTGATAGATGCACTTAAATGTTGGTGTCACTATCTATTTGGGGAGAGGATCATAGTTTTCTCTAATCATAAGTGTCTATGATATATATTTTCCTATAAGGATTGGAATCTCATATAGAGATGATGGGTAGAATACCTTCAGATTTTTGACTTTAACATTGAAAACACTTCGGGGAAAGGGAATTTTGAGGCAGATGCTCTATATAGGAAGGTACCATCACAGGTTGATCTGGAATTGAAGGAAGGGTGAAATATTATGGTGATTTTAGCTCAATTACACTTGAATTCCTAGGAGGATGTTTTAGGGCTGATTTTGACCATTTTCAAGTTATCATAATCTCTCCTAGAGTCTATCTGGAAAAGTCAAAAACAATATTACGAGTTTCATAATATTTAGGAAAAACTTTATGGTGAGGCGACCATTTTTGGTTGGTCTCTTTCTTTAGATGGAATATATCATTTCAGAGAGTGAGTTTGTATCCCCACATCTATGATAATTTCATTTTTGTTTCAATGTTATATCTTTTCTTGGTCTCTTCATCCATGCACAAAAAATATGTACTATGACACAAGAAGAAGGTTCTGGTGTCTAGGTAAGATGCATGACAATACAGATTAAGTGTCCCACTGTTACACATACCATATGTTAAATGAAGAGCACTTGAAGCCCTCTGGTTTACTTTATCCTCTCCTAGTACCTGTTTGAAAGTAGGATGAGGTATCAGTGGATTTTTATGCTGGGTTTCCATAGAGATACTGATGGTAAAATTCTATCTAGGTGGCTGTTGATCGGTTGACGAAGTCTACTAACTTCATCTTGATCAAAGACACAACTATAGTAGAAGATTTGGGCAAGCTTTTTGTGCAGGAGATTGTGAAGCTAAATGAGAGTCCTTTTGATGTTGTTTCAAATAGGGATCCTAGGTTTAACTCAAGGTTTTGGAGGATTCTTTAAGAGGCAATGGGGACTCAGTTCAAGTTGAGAAAAACTTACTATCCATAGAGGGATGGCTAGACAGAGGGTGCAATTCAGATCCTAGAGTATATGTTTCGTGCCAATTTCATAGATTTTGGTGTATTGTGTGATATCCATCAGGGATTCATTGAGTTTGTTTACAACAATAGTTACTAGTCATCAATCAGATGGCTCATTTTTCGGCATTTTATGGCCCCCCGTGAAGATCACCTATTTTTTGGGAATAGGTTGGTGAAGTATCTTTGGTTGGACCATGTTTGGTTCAGGAGACATCGAAAAAGATTCAAGAGGTGCAATGATGTCTGGTTACATCCTAGAGTCGAAGGATATCATATGAAGATAGGCGACATCGTCCTTTGGAGTTCTCCATTGGTGACTAGGTTTTCGTTAATGTTTCTCCTCTATTGGGTCACCATAGGCTCGAAAAACAAGAAAAATTGGCTTTGAGATATGTGGGACCATTTGGGATCAATGAACATATTGGGAAATTTACTTATCGGGTAGCACATCTGATTTAGTTGAAAAAAATTCATGATGTTTTCCACATATCCCAGTTCTAAAAGTATCAGCCTGACCCTACTCATGTTCTATATTTGGAAGAAATTAAGATAGAAGTGGATGTTTTTATTCTTGTGAAACCACTTGAGATCGTTGACCCACACATGAAAGTCTGACATAGGAAGTTGATTATGTTAGTCGATGTTCTATGGAAACAAGGATCATATTCTCATGAGACTTGGGAATGCGAGTCATTGATGAGGGAGAAATGGCTTCATTTTTTTCTAGAGGATATATCTTCCAGATGACTTCCCAGGGAAGGAAATTCATTATGGTAGTGAGTTTGTAACATCCTGTTTCCTTGATCGGTTATTTTCTGGGTTTACCATAGATTGCAGAATAGGTACACACTGTGTCCCTAAAGTACACATATTTTACATGGTGCTGGTTGCATTTCCTGGAATGGGAGGTCATGTAATGAATGATGAGATCATATCGTGAGATATTACATGTTGTGTACCTAAGGTACACATCTTGTAGTGGTTAAATTTATAATTTTTAATAAGAGGCGATGTGCTTTTCAGCGTAACTTATTCAGTGTGGGAGACACATCCTGACCAAGGGGTTCATGTCATTACCCAACCCGCACCCATGTTAAATTTATGCGTTCAGTAGTTTCTTTGATCAATTCTTTCATTTGTCTCAGCTCTTGGAACAGAGATCTCCCTTGGTGATTTTCATAGGGACATATCCATCCAGATCAATCCGATTGGATTGGGACCCTTATTGCTTTTAAGGTGCATCTGTTCGAGTAAGTGTTATCTATGATTCTTCATTGAAATTGATCTTCATCCTTGCATTATCATATCCACTAATATAATTTGGATGTTTATTGTTTACTTCTTCTAGATCCCTTGTGATATATTATCTCAATGTCCATTCCATGGATCGTTGTGGTGAAGAAGATGTTTGTTCTTGAGGTACATAGGCTTTCTTCTATCAGCCAACCCCTTGTCTTCTATTTGAATTAATATTTTAGGTTAGAGGTTTGATTCTAGGTCCTTCGTTGATGGAATTTTTTGGGTTTCATTGCTTTTGGATTCCATTGTGGGTATGTGTTACCAGAACTATGAGATAAGTGGTTTCTTCTCTAGCATATGATAATGAACCTCATTGTTTTGCTATGAAAATTTCATTATAATTGATTTATAAAATTGTAATGATTGTTGGGTATGTTGAAAATGGGTTTTGAAAGAAAAACGGTTTTCCTGGATATTGATAAATGGATTATAAATGGGTTTGAGTCGGTTTCAAGTAATTGAAATAGGTTTGTGGAAAAGAGCGCCTGGTTTACCTTGGGTACTTGGGTGGAAGGTTTAACCTGAGGCCATCCTCCATTTCATTATGATAATCAAGGAGATTTTCCTTATGGATTACCTCTATTTCATAGGCCTGCTGTTATAGGGGACATATATTGACATTTTGGGGTGATTACTCTTAGAGTTTTTCTCTACTTACTAGTCTCATTGTTCAAGGATTAGTTTTGTGCACTTGATTATTTTGGTATGAGTAGTCTTCTTCCATGACATATAGTATTCCTCAGTGTGTGATACAAGCACTTATTTTTTCTACTACTTTTCTTTCTGAGTTATCTTGGATATACATATTTATGCTTGTGGAAAATGATATGGAAAATGTGATTTGAAAGTTATATAATTTATTTTGTTTAGAAATGTGGAAAAGGGAATGTTTTCCACGTTTTCAATAAAAATTCTTTACTTCTTATCATGAAATGTTTTAAATTTTAAACAAGCATACAAGAATTGATATATAGAGACATTATATGGAAAACCTGGGTGGGATCCTACTGATCCTGTTAGCTCACACCCTACACGATACATCAGTGGTGCATAGAACATTTTTGGAATTCTAGTGCAAGGAAAGGAAAGGTTCCACAGTGAGGAAATGAGGTTCATTTCTCTAGGAATGGGTAGCTGGTGGTGATATGGTTGGAGTTTGTCCATTCAATCATTGGAGTAGCTATTTGGTTTTGATTCCCTTGTAGTCAGACTTGTCTGGAGTTTTTAGCTACTATTTTCATTATTTTGTTTCCTCTATTTTCCTTAAAGTTAAGGAATATATATCTGTTAGTCTTTTGATATTTCTTCCTTGCTCTATATATGTGTTGTGTGGTCATTTAGGTTGGGGGATAGAATTCCCTCAGTTATTTCATTCAATGCCTGGGTTATTGTCACCAGCCCAAGGGGATTGGGAAAGCCCTTTAGATATGTGACAGATCGGGTCAGGTGTCTTGTTTCAGGGACACCTAGGATAGTTTGTTACAGTTTTGTATCAGAGGTGGACTGTCCTCAAGAATATTTTCTTAGGATGTCAGTTAGACTAGATATAGGATTTTTGGGACTTGATAGGTGTGTTGTGATGAGTGACTGACCAACTCTTATCGTAATGAGACTCAATTACCATGGGATGTTGGTATATGTGTCTATAGTGTTGTTTTTTATTTTAAAAATTACAGTTCATTCTTATGGGTTTTCTAGTTTAAACTATGATTTATTTAGTGTCCGATAGTAATTATTGTTTAGTGTGCAGCAGTATTCCTTTGAGACATCTTCCACAGGTTCCTTAGGAAGGTGAGGCTGATGCTTCTCTAGGAAATCCACCTATGGATTAGAATATCATTGAGACTATCATATGGGTAGCCTGTTTTGTC
Source organism: Viscum album (assembly GCA_963277665.1). NCBI lineage: Eukaryota > Viridiplantae > Streptophyta > Magnoliopsida > Santalales > Viscaceae > Viscum > Viscum album. Next base: position 1,642,791,654 of record OY728146.1, on the reverse strand, counting down.
GATCATGATGCACCACGAGTTTAGAACATAGCGGTTGAAGTACCACACGGAGATGGAGGAGGAAGATATCGACCACATGAGTTTTTTCACGAGAATCCACCATCCATTAAATGGATGACTGCACCACATGAGGTGGAGGATTGGATTGACATGATTGATCAAATTTTCAAATTCTTGTAGACACTTGAGAATATCAAGGTGAATTTCATAGTGTTCAAACTCGAGGGTTCATGAAAGTGTGTGTGGGACTATATAGTCCAGGAAGACAGACATGTGGGCTTGAATTTGGAGGGTTTCAAATCCCTATTCTTTTAGTAGTTTTTTACATAGTCTCTGATGTTGGAAAAATCTCTAGAGTTCCTTTAATTACAGAATGGAGAGAATTCATTGTCAACATTGAAAAACCATTTTTCTGAGCATGTACTTTTTCCCTGGATGTGGTAATGAATGACCAGATGAAGCCGCATAAGTACATATAGTTTTTGCGATGAGACATTAGAATGTAGGTGTTCATATTGAATCTTTCTACCTATGTAGTGACATTGAATAGTGAAATGATAGAAGAGATGGACATGGAAGAAAATTCCAGCTTTAACACCTCTTCTCTTCCATCTGGTGACAACATAAGTGGCATACAGGGAAAGAAGAGAAAGTTGTAGGGCCATTGCATGAGTGGTGGAGGTTGGTCTCAGCAAAAATACTTCTCTGCACCATCCATTGCAGTTGGAAGTGTGCCTCTTACTTTCTACCAGTGTGAAAAAGGTGGTCACACCAGAAGATCTTTTACTATGCCACTGAAGGTGTGCAATATCCATGGAGGTTTTGTTCTTCTAAATAATTTCAGTTAGGATATAAATACGCCTCGTTATGGTTAGGGATTGTTGACTCCAAAGGCTACTACGGTTCTGTCTGATGCTTCAAAGACTATAGGTCTCCATCCATAGGCCATAGGTTTGAATTATTTATACCCAATAGTTGAGTTTCTAATGTCAGTTGATGTAGGTCTGACAACATTTATGTGTACACTCCTTATCACAACTGTAGAAGCTACTGATTTTTTTGATACTGGTGCCTCCCAGTAATTTATATGTCCACGTTTTGTTGATATTAATAGACTTCTAATGGAACTTATTACCTTTAAAATGGTGTAAATGACACCTTTGTGAAATATGAAAGAACTGGGGTTCTTGTGTCCTTTTTTCATTCACAATAGCTGACACAAAGATGGTCTGGGATTTTCTCATTCTTGATCTGGATTTATTTGACTTCATCATCGGTATGGATTGGCATGTCGCTCATCGATATGAGGTTGATTGTTATCATCAATGAGTTTTTATTCTTTCTGTCGATGGGAGATCTCATGTGTTTTAGGTAGAGTGGTACCCATGGTTAGATCATGCATGATTGTCACACCCAAAACATTGGAGTTTGTTGGTTACAATTGTGTTTGAGCCTGATGAGATTTATAATATTGATTATCTTCATATTTTTGATAGAAAATTTCATAATTTTATCCTAGATGACTTCTCTGGTCTTCCACCAGAGAGAGATGTAGAGTTCACGATTGACATGGTGCCTGGTGCACATCTGATATCGATTCCTTCTTATCATATAAAAGTAGTGGAGTTTGAAGAGCTCATGATTCAGTTTCATGACCTATTAGAGAAAGGTTTAATTCTCCCCATTGTATCTCCTTGGGAAACCCCAATGCTCTTTTCCAAGAATGAAGATTATTCACTTTTTCTAGGTTTGGACCATTAGAAGTTAAACTGGGTAATGGTTAATAATAAATATCCTTTACCACATGTGGATGATTTGTTTGATCAGTTGATGGGAGAAAAGTTGTTTTCAAAGATCAATCTTCGGTCAGGTTATCAGGAGCTCAGACTTTGGGAGTCTGATATACTATATATGGCCTTCAAGGTAATCTACGACCATTATGAATATCTTGTGATGCCTTTTGGTTGGACTAATGATCCTGAAGTTTTTATGGACTTGATGAATCAGATATTCTACCAATATCGTGAAACTTTTGTGGTAGTGTTTGTGGATGATATTTTGGTTTATTCAAGGTCTAATCATGAGAACGAGCACCGTATTAGTTTGATTCTTGAGATTTTGAGAAATCACCATCTGTTTTGAAAGCTTTCAAAAAGAAGTTTTTTGATTCGAGAATTGATGTTCTTGGGGGATATAATTTGTGATCATGGATTGACAGTTGATCCAGAGAATGTAAAAGCTGTTTATTCTAGAAGGAACCCTGAAATGTCTTTGAGATAAAAATATTAAATGGTATTGATATATACTACTGATGATTCATCAATGATTTATCTAAGCTGACATCAAATTTGACTGATCTTACCATGAAGGTAGTGAAATTCTCACAGGATGTGAAGTCTCATTGTTTGTTGGATTAATTGAAATGACTTCTGACATCTACACATGTTGTCATCTTTCCTGATCCCAATGAGGGGTACATGGTGTTCTATGATGCATCAGGTGCTGGTTTGGGATGCATGCTTATGCAAGATGATCATGTGATAGATATGGATCTCTTCACCTCCGACCACATGAAAAGAACTACCCACTCATGATTTAGAGTTCAATGTAGTGATGCATGCACTTAAATGTTGGAAGCACTATGGATTTTTAAATAAGTTTAAGATTTTATATGATCATAAGAGTCTGAGATCTATTTTTTTCCAGATGGAATTTAATCTCAGATAGAGATGATGAGTATAATACCTGTAAAGGATTGACTATGACATCACCCTAACTACGGGGAAACAAAAACTTGTGGAATATTCTCTAAGCAGGAAGTTACCATGATAAACTTTTCTATAATTGATGGAAGAGTAGAATATTATGGGGATTTTCTCTTAGTTGCACTTGGATGATCAAGAGGATGTTTCAGGGATGGTTTTGACTAGTGTTAAATTATCTTCATCTCTCATTGAGTATATATTTTAATTTCAACAACAAGATGATGAGTTTCAAAAGATTCCTAGAAATCATTATGGTGGGGAGACCATTTTTAGTTGGTCACTTTCTTCAGATAGAATAATTTACTTAGGAAATCAGGACATCATCCTCGCATTAATGAGAAGTTGAATTTTTTTGATTGTCATAACTGTTCATGGTCCGTTTATCTAGGTGGTATAAAGATGTATTATGACTTGAGAAGATGGTTCTGGTAGCTGGGTTTGTTGCGTGACATTGCAGATTTTGTGTCCCACTGTTACACCTACCGATTTATAAAAGGTAGAGAATTTTAATCCCACTAATTTGCATCAGCCTCTCCCGGAGCGGGTTTGGAAGAGGGATGAGGTGTCTATGGATTTTTTTTGGGTTCCCATAGATGCCCTAAAGGAAATATGCTACCTAGGTGGTTGTTGATCGATTGACGAATTCATATCACTTCATTCAGATCAAAGACACCACTAAAGTTGAATATCTGGGTAAGTTGTATATGAAGGAGATCATGAGGTTACATGAGAGTCCTTCTGCTTTATTTTAGATATGAATCCTAGGTTTACCACAAGGTTCTGTAAGAGTCTCTAAGAGGCAATATAGACTTAGTTCAAGTTGAGAACAACTTACCATCCATAGAAAGATGTCCAAATGGAGTGTGTAATTCATCTTTTAGAGGATATACTTCCTGCATGTGTTTTGTATCTCAGTGGATCATGGGATACCCATCTAGGACTAGTTGAGTTTTTTACAGAAACAGTTACCAATCGTTAATCAGAATGGATCCTTTTGAGGCCTTGTATGGTCTCCCATAGAGATCACATGTTTTTAGGGTGGATGTGGGAAAAGTTTCTTTGTTTGGACCAAGTCTAGTTCACGATACATTGAAAAATATTTAGGAGGGGTCACAATGTTGAGTTACAGACTAGATTCAAGAGAAATCTCCTGCATATCGGCAACATCATACTTTTGAGTTTTCCATTGGTGACTATGTTCTCTTGAATGTTTCTCCTCATTTGGGTCACTGTCATCTTAGAAAATAATGAATGTTTGCTATGAGATATGTGGGACCATTTGAGACCCTTTAATGGCTTGGGAAAGTTTTTTATTGGGTAAAACTGCCAGTTCAATTGATAGACAATCATGATGTTTTCCGCATATCCTAGCTTAAGAAGTATCACCATGACCTTTATCATATTTTATTTTGCGATGAAATTGAGATAGAACCGGATGTTTATGTTCTAGATAAGCCACTTGAGATCATTTAATCTCATAGGAAATTCTTGTGTGAGAATTCAATTCCATTGGTCAGAGTTCTACGAAACAAGAATCAGATTCTCACGAGACTTGGGAATGCGATTTGTTGATGAGGGAGCACTGGACTCATCTCATTTTAGAGGATAAATTTCCATATTACTTACCGGGGTTGGATAGTCATTATAATGGGGAGTTTCTAATATCATGTTACATTGATCAGGTATGTTTTCCCTTATTTAAGATACACTCTAGTTTTGTAATCATTTTATTTTTATTTTCTAGGTTGACTATAGACTGAAAAACAGGTACACACCATGTACATGAAGTAAACATCGTGTACTTCGTGCCAATTTCATGTCACAGACCAAGAGGACATTTCATGAATGGGGAGATCATGTCACGATCTGGAACACATCATGTACCTGTGCTACACATCATGTAGTGGTTATATATATCATTTTTAACATGAGGCGAATGTTTTTTCCGCCTAAATTATCTTGCGTGGAAGACACGTCGTGACCAAAGGGTACACTTCATGCCCCAACCCTCATGTAGGTAAAATTTACATGTTTAGCAATTTCTCTTATCTATTATTTCTATATATCTTGGATCTCAGACCAAAGCTCTCCCTAGGTGGTTTTAAAAGGCACAACTCGTTCTAGATCATTTCAATCGGCTTGGGACCATCGTTGTGTTTGTGGTGAATCTCTCCATGTAAGTGTTCTCTTCAATTATTCCTTGCAGTTTATCACGATTGTTCCCTAGCCATTCATTATTGGATCTTTTGATCCAATTTGGATGTTTCTTGTGGAGTTCTTCGAGATCTGTTGTGAGATATTATTTCGAAGTCCGTTCCTTGGAAAGTTGTGGTGAAGTAGATATTATTTCTTGAGGTATATGGGATTTATTCTATCTTCCAACCCATTTTCTTCTATTTTGAATCAATCCTATGAGGTGGGGGTTTGATTATAGGACCTTTATTGAAGGAGTTTTTGGGTTTTATTTCTTTTGGATTCCAATGTGGGCATGTGCGACCATAACATTGAGGTAGGTGGTTCCGTCTCTAGCCTATGATAATAAGCCTTCTTTTTTTTTCCTTTTTAAATTTCTTTATAATTGATTTATAAAATTAGCATTATTGTTGGGTGTGCTGAAAAAATTATTTTAAATAAAAATGGGTTTTCCTAGCTTTTGATAAATTGATTATAAATGGTTTTGAAGGAATTGAAATGGGTTTGTGAAAAATACCACATGGGTTACCTTGGGTACTTGGGTGGAAGGTTTAGCTTGAGGCCATCCTCAATTTATTTGTGATTATAAATGAGGTTTTTCATAGGGATTACCTCTATTTCCTATGCCCGTTGTTCTTGGGGACCGATATTGAAATTTTTTGGGATTACTCTTTGGGTTTGACTTTGATTCATAGTCCCATTATTATAGGATTAGTTTTTTTTTCACTTGATTATTTTGGTATGAGTAGTCTAATGCCTAGACCTGTAGTATTCGATTGTGTGTGATACCTGTTCTTCTATTTTTTATTTCATGGATTTATGAATTATCCTAGATATGAATGTTTATGCTTGTGAAAAATGATATGGAAAATTTGATTTGAAACTAATATACCATCTTTTGTTTGCATCTATGGAAAATAAAATGTTTAATATATTTTATATAAAACTACTTTAGTTATTATCATTCCATGTTTCAAATTTTAAATATGAATGCATGAATTATAATCTAAAGTCATTCTGTGGAACACCTGGGTGGGATCCTACTGAGCCTATTAGCTCACAACCTCCACACTACTTCAGTGGGGCATAAACTTTTATTTATCTTCCAGTGTAGGGGAAGGCAGGGTGCCATAGTGAGGTGAGGAAGTCCATGTCTACTGAGATGGGTATCTGTAGGTGAGATGGTTGGAGTTCTTACATGCCATCGTTGGAGTAACTATTTGGTTTTGAGTCCCTTGCAGTCAGACTTGTATTTTCGGGTTTTCAGCTACTATTTTTGTTGTTCTGTTTCTCCTGTTTTCCTTATAGTTATGGAACATATATTTGTTTTTTTCTGATGTTTGTTCCTTGCGCTATATATATGTTCTATGGTTATTTTTTTTGATAAATCATTCCCTTAGTTTTGTCGTTCGATGCACACGTACTTTTCACCAGCCTATGGGAATGGGGAACTCTCTTTGGGTATGTGACAGATCGGGTTGGGTGCTGGGTTTCAGGGATACCCGGTTCTGTTCATTACATTATAAGAACTCCTTCACTGTTATATGGTTCTTATTGAAACCTATAGTAAAAATTAAATGTTTTTTGTTGACCCAATCACCCTGCTCTGTGTTTAGGACAACCTGATTTGGTATCCCATTAATTCTTTTTGCATCTTCGTTAGAAGAATAAATGGCCAGGACATTATCCAACATTTCTTCCTTCTAGTACATAAGAAGGTCCCATGAATTTTACAACGAGGCTTCACTGATTTTTTCCTCATTTCTAAATAACCTCACCATTCCCTCGTTGGAATAAATAACTAGTTTCAAGTGTTCCTCCATTATCTTCGCTCCCAATTTCCCACAAACCCTAAAAAATCTAACTTTGCACACTACTGCATCTTCTCTGCACCCACAATATCATTTCCCTTGATGGAATCCATGTCTACGCCTTAATTCAATGAAAATTATTATAATTTTACCTCCGAGACATCATAATTTTCCTTTCCCGATGATCAGATTACAATTGGCTTTGTAGTGTTTGAATAATCTTTCCGGGGTTTTGGTTTCCCCAATAAAGAACCAGAATGTTCATAGATAAGAGGTTCCCCTTATTCCCTTTCCATGATCCTGATCCAACAAAGGGTTCCTTCTCATGGTTCAAGATTTTTTATGAGTCCACATATCTATCTCATGGCTCCAAATATTATGAGATTCTAAAACCAACCTATTTACATATCTATTGGGAATGTTTTGAGATATACATCATAAAAGAAAAAATCAATTGGTTGATTATAAATCCGATACATCATATCAATCTCATGGAAATCACACAACAACTGGGAATAATCAATTAGTTGTTTTATTCTATTTAGATTTTTTTATTTTTTTCTTATAATGCTATTATTTTCACCATTAATTATAAAATAGGATTTTCAATTAAAAAAATGGTTAAAAACCAAGATTATTGTTATGGATTTTTTTGTTATGTGAATTTTATGTTGAAATAAAATATAATAAAAAATGTAAAGTTCATGTGGCTTATTGTTTGAGTAGATTTCCCAATTTGTTAGTTGAAAAATTAGACATTTACATCGAATTAATAAACAAATCTGGATGAGAAATTATATGACTTTGAGAGTGTTAAACCATGGTTATATGACATTATGAATTATTTGGATGATAATGAAGAACCAAAATAGTTTTATAAGATACAAACTGATGATATTATGAGGTATTTAAAGAATAATTTTTATGATATCTCTTACTTTTGGCATGTTTGTAGTGTTAAAAAAACTGGGAGATACATTCCAAATTAAACATTCCATTCTGTTCTGATTTTTTTTCAAAATTTAAATGTGAATCCTCAGACCCACCCTCTTATATCCTGTGATAATAGATACATAAATTTCATCATTTCATTCATACGAGATGTAATATCCTTGGTATAACCATCCTTATCTAAAAAATAAAAAATTATTGTTACATCACATGCATTCTAAAGGTTTTTTAAGTTTAAGTATTTAGATATTTAGGATAGAACAACAACTAGAAAATCCCATTTTTTAACATTATATATAAAATTTTAATTATATACTAAACTATATAATCAATAAAGAGCCTTAAACATAGCCCAAAATCTATTTAACATGTGCCATCATTATACCCATGTCACATGAAATAATTTTTTTAATAACCTTGGGAAGTCTAAACATAATAAGGGGTGAGCTCAAATGATGAGTAATGAAAAAAACAAAATAAATCATGTATTAAACAAGGAATAAATAATATATCATAAGAAGGTAAAATAGATGAATCCATAGTCTACTAAAAATTGAGATATAGATATATCCACGAAAATAAATGAAATCATGGATATTAATAATACTAATCATATACTGATGGAATTTATATAGTCATACATCAAATATGTAACACCCCGAGCTTCCACGATACGCTTCTCTTTCAATAATGTAATAGCTTGCATTGTACGCAAGTTCGAGATTCTAACACACTACGACCAATCAAAATAGCCATTATAAATAGTAATACCCACTTTTTGAAATTATATATATTTTATATTTCAAAACGGACTTCATTTTATGATTTTGAATATCTAAAATATCCTATGTTGAATTTTTGGTATTTTTTTGTGAACTTCCAATTTTTTATGAATAGTGAAAAATACTTAAAAAAAACTTTTTTAATCAAAATAATTTATAGTGATATATTATACTATTGAATGGTTTTAAAGTATAATTAGAATATATTTTTACCATTTTATCCAATGGTGGTCATTAGAATTAATTTCACTTTGAAATTGGACATAAACAATTGTCAATCTTTTGATATATATTGTATATTAAAAAACGCTATTTGTTGTGATAGCGGGAATTAATTATAAAATTAATTAATGAAACTTATATGTTTGGAATTTTGTAAAATAGACATCATTTTTGACTTCGGAAAATCAATTATATATTAGGGTGAAATTTTGGCATTGTTCTGAAAAACTTCAATTTTTGATGAATAGTGAAACCACTAAGTTGTAGTTAAAAAACTGTTTTTTCGTTTAAATGAAACATTACCACTTCTGTGATTTGATTTTCAAAAATCTGACATACATGGTTTTCATTAGGAAGTAAAATGTGGTTCAATGAGATTAAAATAATTTTTGGTGAATAGTAACTTTTAAGTTTAATTAACCGCGATTAAAGGTAATTAGTGAAATTTAAGGTAAAAATTATGTTATTAAAATATGAAAATACCCTTACACTTGTTATACCATTATTGGATGAGTCATGGACGACCAAGACAATCCATGGGTCAACTTGGGGACCCCATGGAGCCACTTGGGTAAGAAAATGACATTAATAACAATTTATTTAAAGTAAAAATAAAATTGTCACAAACATGTATTGTTTTACTAAAACAATTATTACATGGGGTTATATAAGATAAATTTTAGAATTTAAATATTAATTGGAAAGATAAAAATATTTCCTACATCGTGATAGTTTTTCTATAATTTTTAGACATTAAATAAATTAATTTTTTTATAACACCATGATGACGTAGCGATTAACTCATTAATTAACGATTTAAATAAAATGAAAAGATAATGTCAAATATAAGACTTAAACTTGTAAAAAAACCTATTGGATTAGTATATTTTGAACCCTTATCGCCTTAGTCTCTAAATATATAAGTTTGGGACCTTTAAAATCTGAAAATCATTATATAATAAAGTAACATTTCAATCGTTCCAAGAGTGCCCCTCCTCTCCTCTTATAAAAGGCCCCCACCTCTACCACCTTATTCACACCTTCCAAGCCATTTGGCTCGGAAAACCTCTGCCAAAATACTCTCTGAACTTCCCTCTCTTACTTCTATAACCCTCACTTTGGGCAGAATTCTCCCCAAGGAAGCCTTTGGCTCAAATCAAAAAGAGTTACCTGATTTTAAGGTAATGTCTTCTTTTATGTTCTTTTGTTTTATTTTTCTTCTCCAACCCCCTAAACTCTTTTTATTCCTTTATTTTGTAACCACACCAGTATCTTCAATATAATAGGATTTTTTTATGATAATTATTCTATCTACACTTACACACACCTCCATCTAATGGTTAAAGAACATACTGTTTCCGTGGATGACGAATTACTGCCTCACAAAACGATGATTGTTCTATCTTCTCCTACCACCACTCATGGTGGAAATTATTATGGAACTATATTTATTTATGATATATATTATATTTATTTCCTCTCCATTCTTCTGTATTTTACATTTAAAAAATATCTTTATGCTTTTGATGCTTTGAAAATGCGATAATTTCATTTGAGGAAGTGCGGACTACCACCCCTCAAAGTGATTTGAATCGTTAATGCCATATGTGAGATGTATAAAGGATGGAGTAAGTGATATTATATATGATATTATAATGGAATTATAATATTAATTTATATCATTATGTTTCATTCCATTAAAATATGAAATATAAATTAAAGTAGCATTTATGCGTACGTACGGCTTACCGTCTCCATGAACGGTGCATTTAATTTCTTATCTCTAAAGGTTATGTAATATTATAATGGCAGGTATATACTGGATATATATGATATCTACATCATGAATATAATTCTGGATGTAATGGATATTTTACCACATGAAAAAATTGTAATTATAAGAAGTTTATTTTTTGACTCAAGTACGAAAGATCGACAAAACGACCGTTATTAACTTAAATTAATAGATAATGTTCATAACATGGTTATAAGTGATATAAGAGGAATAATGAACATGAAAAAGGTTCTTAAGAAAATATAAATTAACTATAGTTTACTATCCAAGAGATTAAAGAAATATCGAGTCAAGTCAGACACGAGGTAAGGGAACTTCTTAACCCAATTTCCGTTCTTTGGGTTAATCTCCTACTTTCAAATTATTCCATGATATTATAATATCCTATCATGTATTTTTACTTTTTTATGTGTACTTATAGTGAATACACATAATATATCTATTTTATTTAAAAAATTATCTTTGTAAGGGACTTCTTCTCAATCTCCATTAATTGAGGCATATTTTGTTTTATACACAAATTTATTTTACACGGCCTATAAAGCCCTTTGACTTTTACGTTTATTCAAAAGGAATATTTTTATATGAAGCGTTTTACTAAACGAAAAAAAGGAATGTTTTTTTGTCGTACGTATGTGGCGACAACGACTTCTCCACCGCCATGACCATTATTTGAGTGTCGTCTTCCTCTACATGCCATAAGTTTTTTAAATGAAAAATAAATTCCATGTGTTAGTTTTATTTTATTTTGGTATTGAAAATGGTTTTATTATATAAATGTGTTGTATTGATATCTTTTTATTGAAATATGGAAATGTTATGTTTCAATTATGCATGTTTTATGCGGTACGATTATGTTATGGTTTGTGATAAGTTTAAACCTGTTCATATGAGGAATGAATTGGACGTAATAAGTGACGGGTAGAGCCCGCTATAGCTCCTCGATGCATTAGTAGGTCTCATGAGAACAACTAGTGTGTTGGCATGAGGCCTTGAAAAAATCATATTTTTAGTCCTGGCACGAGGCCTTGGCTACGTGGTTATGATAGTCTGGTAATATGCATTCCATCAATTTGAAAGTGATTATTGATATTGCATATGATTATTCGACTAGTAGAATATCCATGTGAATAAGTAAATGGCATTATTTCATTTTATTTTTTCTATATTATGCTTAAGTTCAAGTTTAAAAGGATTTTTTTTAGTTATACATTGCCTTAAATGCTAATGTTTATTTATGAAAGCTTCTACTATATTTTTATCCTTACAGAGCATCTGAGCTCACCCATTTCAATGTTTTAATTTTTCCAAGATGTGAAGAATTATTTTATGAATGACTTGCAGGGATAGTCAGAAGGGGATATGAGTGTGGTCTATGGAGACCATGTTATTGTAGTTTTTCACTTTATGATGTAATGTAACTTTTATGAATGTATCAAGTGTTTTCAAGGCTACCAAACTAGTCGGTCTTTCGAGACTTGATCTTTTGTGATCATTCCAATGTTACGCAATAATGCACCGACGCTGGGTAACTGGGGTTGGGGCGTTACAGTTGGTATCAAAGGCAGTTTAGTACTAACCTTGGAAGCTAGATTTAGATAAACTCTGATTAGATCACATAAACCTAAGATAAATTTTGAGGATTAGTATAGAAGAACTTCCTAGAATTTTGGTATTATAGAGATTTTGTGAGTTTTCTGAGAAATACATCCCTTTATGGATATGAGCAGGTAGAGGTGGCTCCGACACAAATGTACCTGGGGGTAAAATCCAAAAACACCGCTTTGATCTAGACTCGAACGGGAACTGGTGCACGACAACGGGCCTTGCTGCACTCTTGGTTATGACACTCCTGGGGGATATTCTTAGGATAATTATCATTTTTTACAAAACATTATGAAGGGTTTATGAGTATATACTTCCTCAAAGAAATTTTTTTTTAGGATTATGGATTATATCCATAAACCGTTGAATTTACATTAAGTATTTTACAATTTTGGAATTATTCATTGCAATTCATAAACTAACCTAGTTTATACCATTGTATAGAAATGGCGCCCAGTAGAAGGAATGTGAACTCCATCAATACGTATGATCCAAAGAGTAATAATGATCATATCTTTCATGGTATTAAGCCAACATTTATAAAGGAAATAGTCTCCCATGTGTTCTCAACATATAGAGAAATATTATCCTGTGTTAATAAGATATGTAAATAATTCTCTGAGTCTTACGGCTTTGAAGGGAAGAAAGAGATGAAAAGGATGGAAGAGAGAATGATGGATAAATGGACGATGGAAAAGAAGAATCATCCAATATGTGATAACTGTGGGAGAAAACACCTTGGAACTTGCCTGAAGGGAATGGGAGTTTGTTATAAGTGTGGAGAAAAAGGACACCAAGTGCGTGAATTCAAGGGTAAGAAAAAGGTTTCAAATGTACAATGATTCATCTGCAATGAGTGGGGACACTACGCAAACCAATGTCCAAATCATCAGAGTATGCTCGAAATGATGTTATTGGATAATAATAAAGTTATGATACTACCACAGATGAGGAGGAATGATTAGAGTTTTTATGTTGTTATTAAAGAATTTTGTCATTTGAGTGTTGTATCAATAATGTACTGGTTATAATAATTATGGTGTATAGAAGGATTTTACTATAGTAATATTTCATCAAGGACTTGATATTTTGTGGAACTAAGAAAAGTGACTCCACATCAGGTTAAATTTTTGGAAAATATATGGTTTAGAGAATGATAAACCATAATATGGTTCTGATACCGAGATAGTGATTTTGGAATAATACATTATTGATTTGGATAAATTATATTGGATATTCTTAACTTCCATGAAACTGATTAATGATTTGTATACATTTTTGAATAGGAGTATATCTAGTATTCTATAAGGATTAAGGGATAATGAATGTAATCAATAAGGATTTATGGTAATTCAGGATGTTTTAGTGTTTTAAAAGAATACATGATGAAGGTGTTCACATGTTGTTACGTGGAAAAATGGATCTTCATTATGTTTACATTCCTTATAAAAATGGACTGTGAAGTTGGACAGAAGTATTTTGGGTAACTATAAAAGTGTGAATGGATTAAGTTGTTCCTTGGATAGTATTGTTTAAGGTTAAAACATTTCTGAATATTATTTTTGAAATATTATAATACTATAGTTTTAGGAAAAGGACAACCTGTAGGTCGAGGGATAACCCATCGCATCGAACAAAGATATAGGAATCGAACCCACAACCATAGTGCGACAGACCTTTATTACCTACCACTAGCCTACAAGAAGTCCCTGGTTATTACAAAATAGTTTTCCTAATCTAAATGGTATGTGTTAATATTTTGAACCTTATACGATTAGGATAAATATAATATTTTTGAGTTCTATTATCTTTTTGAGTGAAAGATGAGTTTGTGGTAGAAATTAGTTGAAGGTTGAAACTCTACTTGTCAAGCATAAATATATATATAACTATCTCTTATTCTATGAATAAATTAATTCTTAAACTTTAGTAAAGGGATATTAAAACAAAAATTTGTTATCCTAATACCTTATGTCTTGTTGAACTGATAATATTTTAAATCAACATAGATTGAAGGCTTTGAGGCCCTCAATTTTACACTTGTTTGTGATTGATGACCTCAATCACTACCTACAAATATTTACGTTTTCCTCCAATTATATGTCTCTAATTTCCACCAGTGTTCTCCTTATCGAGATCATAATTTGGTGGTGAATTTTTCATTTCCCTTTCCCTCTTATTAAGGCTATATGTAATAACCTTATTTCTGATGTGGGTTTTCCACAAAGTTATTTTCTATTTGCAACATTTTATTTTCAAAGAAAAATTTCAAATTATGAGGACACAATTTATTGAAGGAGGGGAGAATGTAACACCCCAATCTTACATGATACGCTTCTCTTTCAATAATGCAATAGCTTGCATTATACGCAAGTTCGAGATTCAAACACACCGCGACCAGTCAAAATAGCCATTATGAATAGTAATACCCACTTTTTGAAATTATATATATTTTATATTTCAAAATGGACTTCATTTTTTGATTTGGAAAAAAAAAATTATCCTATGTTGAATTTTTGGTATTTTTCTGAGAACTTCCAATTTTTTATGAATAATGAAAAATACTTAAAAACACCATTTTTAATCAAAATAATTTATAGTGATAAATTATAATATTGAGTGGTTTTAAAGTATAATTAGAATATATTTTTACCATTTTATCCAATGGTGGCCATTAGAATTAATTTCACATTGAAATTGGACATAAACAATTGTCAATATTTTGATATATATTATTTCTTAAAAAATGCTATTTGTTGTGACATCGTGAATTAATTATAAAATTAATTAATGAAACTTATATGTTTGGAATTTTTTAAAATAGAAATCATTTTTGAATTCTGAATATCAATTATAGCTTAGGGTGAAATTTTGGCATTGTTCTGAAAAACTTCAATTTTTGATGAATAGTGAAACCACTAAGTGGTTGTTAAAAAACTGATTTTTCGTTTAAATGAAACATTACCACTTCTGTGATTTGATTTTGAAACATCCGACATACATGGTTGTCATTTGGAAGTAAAATGTGGTTCAATGGGAATAAAATAATTTTTGGTGAATAATAACTTTTAAGTTTAATTAATCGCGATTAAAGGTAATTAGTGAAATTTATGGTAAAAATGATATTATAAAAATATGAAAATACACTCAAACTTGTCCTAACCTTATTGGATGAGTCATGGACGACCAATAAAATACATGGGTCAACTTGGGGACCCCATGGAGACACTTGGGTAGGAAAATGACATTAATAACTTTTTATTTAAAGTAAAAATAAAAATGTCACAAACATGTAATGTTTTACTAAAACAATTATAAAATGGGGTTATATAAGTTATCTTTTAGAATATAAATATTAATTGGAAAGATAAAAAGATTTCCTACATCATTATAGTTTTTTTTATAATTTTTAGGCAATAAATAAATTAATTTTTTTGACACCATGATGATGCAACGATTACCTCATTAATTAACGATTTAAATAAATAGAAAAGATAATGTAAAATATTAGACGTAAACTTGTCACAAACCTATTGGATGAGTATATTTAGAACCCTTATCACCTTATCCTGGAAATATATAAGTGTGGGACCTTTAAAATCCGAAACTCATTATATAATAAAGTATCATTTCAATCTTTCCAAGAGTGCCCCTCCTCTCCTCTTATAAAAGGCCCCCACCTCTACCACCTTATTCACACCTTCCAACCCATTTGGCTCGGCCAACCTCTGCCCAAATACTCCCTCAACTTCCCTCTATTACTCCTAGAAGCCTCACTTTTGGCAGAATTTTTCCCAAGGAAGCCTTTGGCTCAAATCAAAAAGAGTTGCTCGATTTTAAGGTAATGTGTTCTTTTGTTTTATTTTGCTTCTCCAACCCCCTAAACTATTTTTATTCCTTTATTTTTTTTACCAAAACAGTATATTAAATATAATAGGATGTTTTTATGATAATTATTCAAGCTAAACATACACACACCTCCGTCTAATGGTTAAAGAACATACTGTTTCCGTGGATGGAGAATTACTGGCTCACGAAATGATGATTGTTCTATCTTCTCCTTCCACCTCTCATGCTAGCCATTATGATGGAAATATATTTATTTTTTATATATATTATATTTATTTTCTCTATATGTTTCTGTATTTTACATTTAAAACATATCTTTATGCTTTTCATGTTGTGAAAATGCGATAATTTCATTTGAGGAAGTGCGGACTACCGGCCCCTCAATGTGATTTGAATCGTTAATGCCATATGTGGGACATATAAAGTATGGAGTAAGTGATATTATATATGATATTATACTGGAATTATAATATAAATTTATATAATTATGTTTCATTCCATTAAAATATGAAATAGAAATGAAAGTAGCGTTCATGCATACGTACGGCTTACCGTCTCCAGGAACGATGCATTTCATTTCTTACCACTAAATGTATGATATATACATCATGAATATAATTCTGGATGTAATGGATTTTTTACCACATTAACAACTTGTAATTATATGAAGTTTATTTTTGACTCAAGTACCAAAGATCGACAAAACGACCGTTATTAACTTAAATAATTACATAATGTTCATAACATGGTAATAAGTGATATAAGAGGAATAATGAACTTGAAAAAGGTTCTTAAGCAAGTATAAATTAACTCTATTTTATTATCCAGGAGATTAAAGAACGATCGAGTCATGTCGGACATGACGTAAGGGAACTTCTTAACCCAATTTCTGTTCTTTGGGTTAATCTATTACTTTCAAATTATGCCATGATATTATTATGTCTTATCTTGTATTTTTACTTTTGTTATGTGTACTTATAGTGAATACACATAATATATCTATTTTATTTAAAAAATGGTATTTTTAAGGGACTTCGTCCCAATCTCCATTCATTGAAGCATATTTTGTTTTATACACAAATTTCTTTTACACGGTGTATAAACCCCTTTGACTTTTACGTTTATTCAAAAGGAATCTTTTTATATGAAGCATTTTACTAAAAAAAAGGAATGTTTTTTTGACGTACGTATGTGGCGACAACGGCTTCTCTGCATCCATGACCATTATTTGAGTTTCGGCTTCCTCTGCAAGCCATAATTTTTTTAAATTAAAAATAAATACCATGTTTTACTTTAATTTTATTTTGGTATTGAAAATGGTTTTATTATATCAATGTGTTGTATTGATATATTGTGATTGAAATGTGGAAATTTTATGCTTCATTTATTCATGTTTTATGTGATACGATTATGTTATGGTTTATGATATGTTTAAACCTGTTCATATGAGGAATGCATTGGACTTAATAAGTGACGGGTGGAGCCCGCTATAGCTCCTTGATGCATCGGTAGGTCTCATAAGACAAAATAGTGTCTTGGAACGAGGCCTTGACAAAATCTTATTTGTATTCTTAGCACGAGGCTTTGGCTACGTGGTTATGATAGTCTGGTATTATGCATTCCATCCTTATGAAAGTGGTTATTGATACTGCATGTGATTATTCGACTAGTAGAATATCCATGTGAATAAGTAAATGGCATTATTTCATTTTATTTTTTACATATTATGTTGAAGTTCACGTTTAAAAGGATTTTGTTTTAGTTATACATTGCCTTAAATGCTAATGTTTATTTATGAAAGCTTCCACTATATTGTTATACTTACTGAGCATCTGAGCTCACCCTTTTCAATGTTTTAATTTTTCCAGGATGTGAAGAAGTATTTTATGAATGACCTGCTGGGATAGTCTGAAGGGGATATGAGTGTGGTCTATGGAGACCATGTTATTGTAGTTTTTCACATTATAATGTAATGTAACTTTTATGAATGTATCTAGTGTTTTAAAGGATACAAAACTAATCGGTCTTTCGAGACTTGATCTTTCGTGATCATGCCAATGTTACAAAATAATGCACCGACTCTGGGTAACTGGGGTCTGGGCGTTACAAAATACCTCCTTTCTAGGATTTATTTCGAGACACTTTAACTATTATTGAGACCATAGTTAACATATCATTCTGAATTGTGTAAGTATACACCAAATAACAAAACCAATTTTGTCTCATCTAACCTTTCGATGTATTGGGGGGATATATAATTCTAGGCCCTACCCATAACCTAATTATTTATAATTCATTAACTAGGGGAGTCAAAATGACATTTCCTACCTTTACTTAAGAAACTATTAGATGAATATAAATATGGTTATTAACATAATAAAGAATAGAGAATATTAATTCATGATTAAATTGTGTTAACATTTAATACTGATCATGACTTTTAATAATTTTTTCCATTTCAATAAAAGGGATAACATTATCACAACCCATCATCTGAAATAAGGTTGATGGAAAATGAATATATATTTAACTTTCCAATAATATTCCATATTGGAGTGACAATATACAATATGCCATGATTTTCCCTATGTCAATAGGATATCATTATTTCATGGTAAATATCCTTCAATATGCTTTTTCGAAAATGTGATGACAACACCATATAGAGAATTGGGTATTTGACTAAGTCAATATTATAGTAACATGAACAAAATCTACATAGAGAATGAATGTGGATGGTTTTAAAAGGACATATCCCAATTAGTGAGAAATATTTTTGAAATGGTTTATGTCAAATGAATTTATAAATCACTCCCAAATTGATATTATAACTTATATTAAAATCAAAGGGTATATGAACCCAACTTATATGAAATATGTTTAAAGAGTGATCATAACTTAATGAATGGAAATTGAGTTACAAAAATTTTAACCAGTGGGGAAATAGATGAATCAATAGCCATATGAATAAGAAAACTTCATTTTGATAGTAAATACCTTGAAATAAAGGTAATTAATGTATATAATATTATTGGGATAAAAAATAAATAGAAAACTATACAAAGGGAACATAATGTTTATCATGTAACATGTCTCAAAAAATTATAATTTCATCAAAAAAACCCTTGCAACTTGAGTAATACTTTAATCAAAACCTACTGAAATAGATTTATTTTAATTTAACATAAAATTAAATTATTAAAATATATTTTATGATATTATATATAAAAGACACAATATGTATACCATAAAAATGAATTAGGTGCATAATATTGAACATGTCTCAAAGAGAAAAATTTGAGATGAAAACCCTTACCTTCTGTTCGACTTCTATGAATGTACTTTGACAAAATACATAAGAAATATATTATTATTTACCACTAAAATAAAAAACATACTCATATTTATTTTAATTCATACTTTTATTAAATATCTATTCTCTAAATAAATTCTTAATATTTTTTACATTTTGTTTTTATAGGTTTGATTGTTTTTACAAGTATCATTATAGTGGCGTTCATGTTATTTTTAATTAAATTTTCACAATTACTAGATAATTAAATGTTAAGTTAATTATTATTTATAATTATTTATACATTTCAAATTCTATTCATTCATGTTTTATTATTTATCTCAGAATTTGAAATCAATAATAAGCATATTCTAACGATTCCGGACAATTGAAGGGTGTTGTCTCAATTAATTAATTAATTATCGATATAACATCTAGAAAATATTAAAAAAATTATTGTTTAAAAATTTATACAATATAATATCTATAATTATTTTCTCATATTCATTCATGATATAAATTCCTATAATCATTTAAATATGTTTTCAAACCTACCTAAAAATGAACACACCCTTATTTAATGAATGATTATAAGGTGGTTTTGAAGTAATAGAATTATAACATAATAATAATGATATTATTTAATGTTTATTAGTGTTATATTTTATATTACTATGGAATAATAATAATAAATAATGGGTATGAAAATATTACACAATTTGAAAAAGGATATCCTTTTAGTGTAGTTATTCTAAATGATTAAATTAAAAAAGCTCATTTGTTGATCATATCATTAATAGGTAATATATGTTTTCAAACCAGAACATTAATGATATCATTAAAGTCATTTTTATCCATGAATGAAATAATTAAATAAATCATTATAAAGTAGTGAATAAAAAAATGAAACACATTGCATCGTGGAGGAGGTATTTCATACAACGCACAAATGAAAATTTAGTTTTTATTAATATATGATTTATATGAATAAAATAAAAATAATACCAATAAAATAGTTACAAAAAATTATGTAAATCATATTAATATCTTTATATTAGTGTGTATAGAATAAATTTGAGTAATGATAATTAAGAAAAAAACCATGTAGTTGATATTACTCAGGTTGAGGACTTGAATCTTCATTGGAATTATATTTGGAATGGAAGAGATTATTCAAACTAATAGTGGAAGAAATATTATTAAAGTTAGATACCGATATATAAGGATAAAATTATCACATTTTAAAGGGTAAATTTGAATGATATGCTCATTTTGAAGTGGTGAATATGTTTCCCTTTTATAAGTGAAGGGACAGGTAGTTTTGAGAGCAACCCTTACATTTTCAATAATATAAGGTAAAAATTATAGTTTTAAAGG
Organism: Viscum album; assembly: GCA_963277665.1. NCBI lineage: Eukaryota > Viridiplantae > Streptophyta > Magnoliopsida > Santalales > Viscaceae > Viscum > Viscum album. The sequence goes on along the minus strand of OY728146.1, from coordinate 1,642,771,012 downwards.
ATAATTAATGGAAAAAATAGGTGAGTAAAATTATTGTGGGAAAATAATAATCTCAAAAGTATTTTTTGAGATTTTTTTTATTTTTTATGGCTTTTTTCTTTTAACTTTTATCGTTTTATTCAATGATATGTTTACCATAGTGATAAATAAATAATCCTTAGTTATTTTTCTTCTAAAAACAGGTAAGATTTAATTTATTACCTATTTTAATAATTATAATTTCATATTTTAAAATAATTTTATGAAATAAAATTTCTAATTGCGTGAAAGGTTAATTTTAAAATAAATACTGTTATTATTGTAAAAACATTTTTTAGAAAACATTTTTTATCGTTAAATTTATAGATAATATAAAATTACATTGGATGAATATTCTAATGAAATAATTTTAATTATTTTAAAAAATAATGTTTACGAGGCTTTGATTCCAATCTAAAATAGAGCATCCCTATAAAAATAATTGATTCAATGAAAAGTCTAAATGTATGTTTTATTTTAATGTATTATTTTATTTATTTGTAGAATTTTTTTTCATTGGATTTCTAAGTTCAAATAATACAATAAAATTAATAAGTCTATTCGTAATATTAATATTTTATTGCAGTAACGTTTTTTATAAATTTACTAGGAAATATTATATAATAGTAAATCCATACAAATTACAAGTTTCGTCAAAAACTTATTTATGAGTTAAACTCAACCATTTCATTAAAAGATCAAAAATTAATAATACGTAAATTTTGATATGAAGAATTCAAAAAATAAATTCACTTTTTTAAATTTCAAATTCCAAAAGATGTAAATTATTGTTTTAATGAAATCATAAAATATAATTAGAAAATAGTTTAAATAAGAAAGTGGAATTTTAAAATATTAATTGTTATTATTTTTATTTCATATAACATAAAAAATAAATTTGTTTTAACTAATTATAAACATTAAATATAATTTATCATTAATTTTATTTTTCTTGAAATAGAAATATGTGTCATATAAAACCAAATTTTTTTGGAACATTTTTTTTCTGAAAAATTAAATGATTTTATTAGTAATTTAGGTAAACTAATTGAATTTTGTTCATTTTAAAAGTAGAATTTATTATATATATATATAATTAATATGTAGGTTTCTATTATCTAATCTCACTAATTGAACAATAATGTTTTTACAAATTATAATTAATTAATTAATTTTTATATAACAATATCTTGGTTTCATTTAGGCTAAATGTTTCTTATGGTGAAATCTATAAAAAATTGACATATTTCAGGGTAATTAAATAATATAATTTGAGGGTTTTATATTCCCCCCTAAATAAATTACATCCTCATAGTTTGAATCACTAGATCCGAGTAATTTCTATAGGGAAATCCTATTTAACCATACACCATTAGATGATCATGTGTTTATTTGGGTTGGGGAATAAGATATATATATATATATATATATATAAAATCATTATTAAAAAATTATAAAAATATCTAATCAATTCTCAATTTCTCATATAATTATACAAATGGAATAAGATATAGATCCCTTAATAATAACTTCCCACAATCCTTGAAAATGATTTATAAGATAATAATACCATAAAATGATTTTATTTATAACATAATATATTATTGTTGGTGGAGAATTCCGTTTCATGGGAAACATGAAAATATAGTGTGACAACTCACTATCCTCTTCATTAGTTACAGTTTCATAGGATATTCTGAATTCTATTGTTTATATGTTACTATTTTACTCATTAGCCCTTGTATTGGGACACTGATTCATATAATTCCTAACTCTCTTACAATTGAAGTAATAGATTTTTGTAGATTATATAATTCCCTTACACTTATGAGTTTGATGAAATTTATGTCCACAATTATAGAATTTACCTATCCCTTTAAGAAAAATTCTCTTATGTTTCATCCTAAATTTTTTAAATATAGGTAATTGAATCTTTTTCACCTTCATCATCTTCATATGTTTATATTTCATGAGACACCACCATTATCCTCCTAGGTATGCTCAGGAAATCAAATATGTTCATGTTGTTAATCATAATTCTTTATAGCTGGTTTGGCATAATTACAATATTTTACATTCTAGTTCTTTTCCCGCCAGGTTGTCTATTAGGATAGTTTAGACATTTTCCATGACTTCCGTTGTCTACTTTGTACCTTCGGGCTTCAATTATTACTAAATCTATGAGAGTTTAAATGGGTGATTATCGTTATAATAGAATTATCATATGTAAACACAAGATAAGTTAACCTAAATATATCTCACTTTATAACAATATAATGTTAGCTTATAATTCTTTTAACTCTACCTGTATCGAAATCAGTTCAATCTATATCACTTATATTTTAATATTTATTATACTTAGTCCAATTTATGTTATATTTATTTGGTTAATATCATACTTATTAACCTAATAGTTAATATAGTTATTTCAATTTACTATAATATTTAATAAAATAATCTAAACACAATAATAATTGAAATGTATGCTCTCAAAATATAACTTACCCTTCGTAAAACATTAGTAGTTCTTACAATCATATACCCAAGTATGTATATAAACTTATCATATAATCTAAATAATAATACGTTTCTCCAATATATATTTTAATATTAGATACATTATACCATAGGGAGATTTTATATTCCTCTAAAAATTAACTCTATATTTAATGTTCTAATGGAATTTCCCACTAGTTTAAAAGGTTACACACGAGTTGAAATATATCATAATCCAAAAAAGTTATAAAATCCACAAAAATATCATGTATCAATTATCAATCCCCTTATTTCAATGTTCAATAAAAAATACTTCTTCAAAATCAATCCAACTTTTATTATCCCAACATCGTGAGTATATTAAATTGAAGAGTTATATATAACTCAATCATTTTTATCCAATACTTATACCTAAAAATATAACCTTTATATAAAATCAGTTTTCAAGTTTAATTATACCATTTAATATAGGATTATAAGCATTTAATGTTTACGTAATAAAAAATAATCCTTATATTTTCCGCATAACCCTCAATAACATTTACAATATATCAAAATGTGATTGATAAATATCAACACCATAATTAAAATAACTAAGAGTATCAAGTATTAATTTCTATAATAATATCGACCTCAGATGAATTGGTAATACTATAAAACTCACATTTTCTATCATAGTAACATATACTAATGTTTTAAACCATTTATTTATCTCCATTATTCAGTTATAAGACATAGTGGTTTCATGATATAGACCTTTCTCAGATCCATTTTTTCTTTTTCAACTAAACAATAAAAATATGGTTATAATAATATCCCTAATATGTATATGAAAATATCAAAATGAATATGTATTCCCTTATAAAACCTTCATTTATAAATTATTATACATTTAGATCAACCTATAAACCCCTTGTTTAATCATTGGTTATTTACGGTTATTTATCTATTAGGTTCTCCAACGTATTTAGTTAACACCATTATTAACTCCTTCGTAATAGATAGTAAATAGAACGTGAAAAACCAAATCACATTCATTGGGAGTGCCTCACCAGGTATGATCTCTTAGGACTACTCATAATGTATCAAGGTGAAGATTGAGTAAATTCATAAACAACCCTTTTCTGGTTGATTACATCTAGGAGAATTGTTCCATAATCACATCTACTTACCAGTTTCCAAACATGGGTGTATTCTAAAAAAACATATAATATCAATTTTACTAAAAAATTAATATGATATTCAATACATTGACTTATTCATTGGGTTTTCAATGAACTTTTATTTTCCTAATCCACCAAAACCTGAGTATCCATGCATTAATATTAAATCATATAGTATTCAAAAGGGTTATCTATTACATTGAAATTGTGATCAACCTTGAACTTTTTGTAATATATTAACCTCAACAAACAACTTAATATCCAATTTCATCTAGACCTTTCCTCTAATAATAATTTTGACATATTACCCCGTGGTAACACTCCATTAATTCATAGTATGTTATATCTTTAATTTAGTTTAATAACTTATATTTCACGCAACACCGACTTGGCTTGCGCAATACCCAAGATTGAGTTTCTAGGAAACCACACATTAGTATTATAAAATTTTAAATGATATATTTCATTATCAATTAAATATTTCAATATGAATAGTTACAAATAAATTATAAATTATATTTATAATGTTTTGAAATAAATAAAACATATTTATAATGAAATGTATTAGTTTAGTTAAAATAGATATTTTTTTAGAAAAATATTTTCATAAAAGAACTACTTTTTATTTCTTAATGTGAACAATAATAAAATTAATTTTAGACACTCCTTAAAATTTAATTTGCTAAAATAGACTTCATTTTAGAATTTGGAATATATAAATTAGCTTAGAGATACATTTTTTTAGTTTTTTTAAAACATTCAATTCTTGATGAATAGTGAAAAATACTGCATATTACCTAAAAAAACGACTTTTTCATTTAAATAATTATTTTAATTAAAATTTATCTTAAAGTAAAAATAGATAAATAATACAAATATTAGTCCAATTTATGTTATTTGAATCGTTTTATAATAATATTGGATATATAAAATTTTATTTAACATTTTTATGTCTTTTACCCACATTCTACGCACATTTGCAAATTTGTTTAAAACATAATATTAATGCTTCATTGAATAAAATTTCAAAAATAATGTAGGAATTTTTTTCATAATTAATTAAAATTTCGTTAAATATGATGAAAATAATTTTCAGTGAATTTTAGCTTTTGAATTTTATTTACCACCGTTAAAAGTAAACAAGGTAATTAAAGGTAAAAATAATATTATAATAATATAAAATTAACCCAACCCATATCCTAATTATACTATATAAATGTATTTAGAACAAAATAAACCTTAGGAAAAAAATATGATCCTTTTAGATCCACGGGTATTAGATTAGGACATTTATTATATTTTATTTAAAGAAGAGTTAAAAGGGTTAAATTCAAATATAAAAAACTAAACAATTTTTAATGTAAGGTTATACATAAGATAAACTCATCTATAAATATTAATTAGAAAGATAAAAATATTTCATATATCATAGTTTTTAATTTATAAATTTTAGAAATTAAATAATTAAATTTATTTACAACACAATGATGATGTAGTAATTACCTTATTAACGAAAGATTAAAATAATTGATATTATATATATTAAAATAAATGTAAATCGATACTTTTTTGTAATGGCCCGGGTTTTTTGGGTTCATTAATTGGTAAAAACATGATATTTGAGGTGTTTTGGGTGGCCTGGAAGGCTATCCCAGCTTCTCGATGACTCCGAGCGGCAGCCTTGGCCTACCGGTAGACCGAGCCTACCAGTGAACTTCGGGTAGCGGTAGCCCTCAACTACCGGTAGACCTAGCCTTCTAGTGACCTTGGGGTAACGGTAGCCCTCATCTACCAGTGGCTCTCGGCTATAGGTGGCTCTCGGCTACCGGTGGCTCTCGGCAACCGGTGGCTCTCGGCAACTGGTGGCTCTCGGCTACCGGTGGCTCTCGGCTACCAGTGGCTCTAGGATACCGGTATTTCTCAGCTACTGGTACCTCTTGGCTACCAGTAGCTCTCTGCTACTGGTAGTTGTCACCAACCGGTAGCTCTTGGCTACCGGTAGCTATCACCGACCGATAACTCTCATCTACCGGTAACTCTAGGTTACCTGTAGCTCTCAGCTACCGATAGCTGTCGCCAACGAGTAGCTCTTGGCTACCGGTAGCTGTCGCCTACCCCCCATGGGTTTTCCAGTAGCGCCTCCTTTTTACGCAAATCGGTTTTTTAACCATGTTTTGACCCCTTTACGCCTATTTTAAATCCCATTAATGCCCATTAATTCCTGTTTAAATTAAATGATTGAGGTGTGCGTCGGTTTTAACTGCCCCGAAAGGTGGGGACCTTTTAAGCGTGTGTTGGGTGTCCCAGCCGTGTGGTCAACCCACGATCCCGCTTCTCACGTAGTTTCGTGTTTTTATTTCGGCATATTAACCGTACCAGGAATGCTGTATCTCAGCCTTTATAAAATAAAGGCTTCTTCCTATGTTTCTTTTTCTCGATCATCCTGCACTCGAAGTGCCCTTCCTCCCGACGAGTCGTAGCCCTATTGCGATGTTTTCCTTGATCGTGTTATGTGGAGTTCCTGCCACTCCTGTTTTCCAGTTTCTATGAGAGGAATTAATGTCGATCCTTGACCAATCAAGTAGGGATTTTATCCATCATCTCTCCTTTTCTGTGTATCATGCGGGGTGGGAATATTTTTGCCTTTGTGGAAATTGACGAAACCGAACATAACGAAGACAATGAACCAACCTTTAAAGAATAAAGGGGGAGTGTGATCGATGTTCTGCTACTCTCTTATGTTGTTGATATATGTTGTGAATTATACGGGACTATGATTACTAAAAATCCTGGTTGTTGGTGGTCTTTCTCTTTTCACTAATGAACCTCAGTGTTTTTGGATATTTAAATAACTGTAAAATGGAATATGTTAATTATGTATACGCGGTTAAATAAATTTAAAACACCAGGATCAACCCTTTTCTGTGATAACCCTGGTTAAAGCATAGTGGAATTGAAACCATGGGGTGTGTTAAATCTTTTAAATCTGAAAATACCTTCTTGGGCCTGCCTTGTGTTGGTGGTAGCGTTTCGGTTGTTTCATTCATGAGCCGTTTGCTGTGGTGATATGAGTGGGGATGAGATCCCCTATTTTTGTAGTTGAGGCTGTGTGATTACTCTGCTATATCACGAATTGGGGTGGGATCCTCTATTGTTGAGAAACTATTGACTCCTAGATTTTAGGAACATGGGGATGTATCTTGGGGTTTTCTTTGGTTCCAGTACTTCAAGGGATCTCCCTTATCCCTTTGTTGTTGTGACTTTGCAATAAAACCAGATGTGGATGCTTAAATTGTTGTTGGATATAACTTTTCCCTTGGTTTATTCTTATGCTGTTAGTTGCCCAGTAGTGCAGAACTTAATTTAAATGAGATTACTTGAACATGGAAATAAGAATGGCTTAAATGTGAATTGGTTTTGGGGGGTGAGTTATGACTCGGCTGTGAGCAGTGTGCTTCCTATGAATAGGGACAAGTGTTCTTGTGCTTGGATTAGCTTTGGAATCCCTAGGTTGGGTTGAGTTTTTTTTACTTATACATATATTTTTTAGTTCTTATGTTTCTTAATCACGCCCCACCCATGTTGAGAACTTAGTGCCGAACACCCTCATTCAATGGGGGAGGGTGTTTTTACCAACACTTCTATTAGTGGATGGTTATTAGCTCCTTTCTGCTCCCTTTCCTGGATAGTCCAAGTATCTTCGGGCAGGTTGTGATGGCCTGAGGTCCATTATTAGCCCATGAATCATTATGCGGGGTGGTTGTGGTGGTTAAACCAGGTGTTTACGGGCAGGTTGTTTCCCAAGTATCTTTGGGATGAGGCCCAGGTCTCTTCGGGCATGGAAGTGGTTGTTCTGGCCTCAGTGTTTGTGGGCATGGTTATGTGAGATTGTTGGGGCCCAGGTGTCTGCGGGTGGGATAACGGTTTTGGCCTAGGTGTTTGCGGGTGGGATGTGTGGTTGTGGCCCAGGTGTGTGTGGGCGGGTGTGGCAGTGGGAGAGCGGTGGCGGGGGTGGTTCGATGTGTAGGATGTCTTCAATAACCAGTGGGAAAATGGCATGGGGTACCCAAACATCTATGTGCTATTACTATACTTTACTTGACTTGCTTAATTTTGTGAGTGTTACTTAGTGAGGCTTGGGTGGATAGTTTACCTTGTTAGGTTTTTGGTTATCTCTTTTTTCATGAGGAATTAGAATGTATCCTCACTTGTGCACGAGAGTCTTTGGTTTTCCCTACTGAGTGAACTTTTATGCTCACCCTACGTATATAAAACTGCTTTCAGGTTTTTAGGAGGACTTTAGGGATCATGAGGATCCGTACTAGCTTGGACCCTTGGGGCAGTTGCAATTTTTGTTTTCATTTTCATGGTATATTTTCAACTTTGGAGTTTTGTGACTTGTATCTTTTACCTTTTAACATGCATATGGGAATGGTTTACTTTCAGTCGTACATGCAATTTCAGTTTTGCTACTGTGGGATTTACTATCTTATCTCCCGATCCTATTAAAAGAAAAAGGGTAATGCCTTCCATTTAGTGTGTGATTCTATTCCCATGGTGCTGGTCGCCACTCCAAGACCTATTGAAGGCAGGTTTCAGGGGTCATTGTCTCTCCTTCATCTTAATGAAGGGTGGGCCTGGAAATCTGCTGACCCTTCCCTCCTTTTGGTGAATGTGGGTCGTGACAGAATGGTATAAAGGTGGGTTGATAGATAGGATGGAGTCTGGAGTTAGGCATTGTGAGGATTGAATGGGATGGTAGGGAAATGGTGTTGGGTGACCATGGTGTGTGAATTAGTCCAGGGAAGACCAACTAGGACACGGGATTTTAGGGCCCACCGTGATCCAATTCAAGGACTCTGGACTTACCGAACGACCAAGTGAGGCCATGCTGATTGTAGGGTAGAGAACCTAGGAAAGGTACATGCATCACAATGACTTGTGTTCTCATGTTTCTAGGGTTTTTTTTGGAAATTTAAAATAAATAAGAAGTTTAAGATGTTTTAAGAACAATATTCTACACTACTTGGGCTTTGGAATTCCTTGTTTACCTTACAACTATGACACCGGGAGAAGACCACGAGTTGTATGGGCGATTGAGGCCCAGGAGGATGACTTGGCTGATCAGCAGAGGGCTGATCGAGACGAGGAGGATGACTAGTGGCAGAAGATACATCGAGCCTTCCAGCGACATACCCTCAAGAAGTACGAGGGCGGGACCTCTGACATGAAGACGGAGGGCTGGCTAGAGGAGCTGGTGATAGCCTTCGGCTTGATCTGGGCTCCGACCAAGTACTTGGTTGCTCTGGCCGTCAGCCAGATTTGGGGATCAACACGTTAGTGGTGGACGCTCTACCTAGGGGAGAGGAGAGAGGCTGAGGTGGCATTGACTGATTTTGAGAAGGAGTTCCAGGTGGAATTATTCTCTTCTATGGTGAAGGCAGAGAAGAGGCAGGAGCTACTCTCCCTCCAGCAGGGGAGTATGTTGGTAAGGGAGCTGGGGATCAAGTTCAAGGACCTCCTATTCTTTTCTCCAGACCTCTTTCTAGATGAGGAGTCTCGGGCGAGATGTTTAGAGGAGGCGCTCCGACCCTCTCTCCGGTACATTGCTACCCACTTCACCTTGCCGACATACTTAGAGGTCCAGAAGAAGGAAGAGGTGGTGGAGAGGATGAAAACGCTAGGCGGTGTGTCATGAGAGGGGATTCAGCTATGCCTATCAAAGGGAAAGGATGTCAGCACCAGAACTCCAGCATCGGGACCCTCTAGGTTCCGACTAGTAGGGAGCAGGCCGCCGCAGTTTCAGTTCCGGTCCCTTGATCCTCGCCCTTTCCCTTCGGGCCCAAGACTGAGGTGCTTAGTCTGTGGGAGCCATAGAAATCTCTGGAATCAGTTCCCAGAACGAGTACAGTACGACGATGGCGGATAGGCCCAGCACCCACCTCAGCAGCTTCTTCCAGCTAGGCCCTTTCAGTAGTAGGAGCAGGAGCAACAAGCTCCCACTCCTCTGAGGGCAGACATTGTAGGGGGAGGCTGACCTCAGGGTGCTCCATAGGTACCTCAACCAGGGTGTGGTCGGGAAGGTGTCCGACAGCCGAGGGTCAGAGGAGCTGGGCATGGACAGTTGCATGCCACGGAGGCAGTAGTTCCGGCGGGTCCGAAGGTTGTTCGAGGTACGACCATTTTTTCAGTACCCTTGCTTACGCCTTGTTCGATACTGGATCTTCGCACTCCTTTGTTGCACCCAGTCTATCCCATGCTCTAGGTCTAGATGCCGAGAGACTTCCAGTTCCCCTGGTGATGAGCACACCAGTCGGAGGTCAGACCAACTTGTTATATGTTTGCAGAGGATGTAGACTGATGATATGGCCACATCAGTCAGTCAGGGATCTACTACTGCTACAGATACAACCATATGATGTCATCTTAGGCATCGACTAGCTATTCTCTATGTGTTCAATCGTTGACTGCTTCTGAGGAAGGGTTGTGTTCTCATACATGGGTGGCCGACATGTTACTTTCACCGGAAAGCGGAGTGGCCAAAAGGGCAGCATGCGAGAGGAACCCCTCTTCTCCTTGTTAGCGGAGCTGTCGATAGAGTCAGTGGATGCTGAGATGGTGGAAGTACCATGGATCGTCAGTGAGTTTATGGACATCTTCCCTGAGGAGGTGAGAACTCTACCCCTTCGATTTGATATCAATTTTGGGATAGACTTGAAGCCTGGTACTCGTTCGATTTCGATGGATCCCTACCAGATGGCGCCTTAGGAGCTATGGGAGTTGCGGATTCAGATCGAAGATCTGATAAAGAAGGGTTTTGTTCGACTGAGTGCGTCACCGTGGGGTGCTTTTGTGTTGTTTACAAAAAAGGAAGATGGCGGTCTAAGGCTGTGCACAGACTACAGGAGGATGAATTAGGTAACAGTCAAGAATCGCTACCCTCTTCCAAGGATAGAAGATCTATTTGACCAACTGAAAGGGGAATGATGGTTCTCGAAGATCGACCTGTGGTCTGAGTATCACCAATTAATGGTAAAGGAGGGAGACATCTCAAAGACGACCTTCAGGTGTAGATATGGTCACTTCGAGTTTGTAGTCATGCATTTCGAAAATACGAACGCTCCGACTATGTTCAGGGGGCTTATGAACTCCGTTTTCCAGGAGTATCTAGATCGGTTCTTAGTCATGTTCATTGACGACATCATGATCTACTCAAGATCTAAGGAGGACCACGCTGAGCACCTGAGGATAGTTTTAGAGGTCCTCCGTCAGCACCAACTCTCTGGGAAGTTGTCAAAATGAATGTTCTGGATGTGAGAAGTGCATTTCCTTGGGCACGTAGTGTCCGAGAAAGGGGTAGCGGTGGACCCATCAATGGCTGAGGTAGTTGTTTCTTGGGCAGCACCCAAGAACGTGGCAGAGGTTCATAGTTTCCTCGGGCTGGCAGGTTACTACCGGAGGTTCGTACCCAACTTCTTTCTAGTTGAGGCACCTTTTACGGCCTTGAACAAGAAGGACCAGGTTTTTGTATGGAGTGAATAGTGCGAGGCAACCTTCAACTATCTAAAGGAGAAGCTGGTTAGTGCCCCAGTGCTGAGACTACCAGAATAAGGGACAACGTATGAGGTGTTCTGTGATTATTTAGAGAAAGGCCTCGGAAGTGTGTTGATGCAGTGACAAGGGGTGATCTCTTATGGTTCTAGGCATCTACATCCTCATGAGAATAATTATTCCACCCACGATCTAGAGCTTGCAGCGGCCGTTTTCAAAATAAATTTGTGGAGACATTACATCATTGAAGAACACATTGTGATCTTCATGGACCACAAAAGCATGAGGTATATCTTCTCCCAGCGGGACCTAAACTTATGGCAGCGAAAGTTGATGGAGTTCCTACAAGATTTCAACTTCAATATTTCCTAAACTTCAGGAAAAGGGAATATAGTGGCTGATGCTTTGAGAAGGAGGGCGTAGAAGGATGCTGTCTGAGTGTCGGCAGACGCTTGGATGGTGATGGAGGAGTTGGCTGCCTTGAACTTGGATGCAAGGATAGATAGTGGTAGAGGTTGCCGGTATTAGATGACAGTGTATTATTCTCTATTGCGGCAAGTGGAGGAGTCTCAGTGGGGAGACCCATATTGCAAAGTGATGTGTGACCAAGTTGACCCAGGCAATGCTTCGGAAGGGTGGATGAATGATGGTCAAAATCGGATGCTCTTCTGGGGGAAGATGTTTGTTCTAGAGGCGATGCGTGGTATGATTCATAGTGAGTTCCACAACTCAACCCTAGCAGTACACCCAGGAGTTTACAAGATGTACCATGGCATGAGGAGACACCTTTGGTGGCCTGGAGTGAAGCGAGCAGTGGAAGAGTTTGTGGCCAAGTGCCTAGTGTGTCAGCAGGTAAAGTCTGAACACCGTGTTCTAGGCGGGTTGTTGCATCCTTTAGATGTCCCCGAGTGGAAGTGGGATGAAATCTCGATGGATTTCATCATGGGACTACCCATGGTGCAAGGGGGCTATGACGCCATCAGGATAGTAGTGGACCGCTTGACGAAGTCGGCTAACTTTCTGGCGATTAAGGAGTCTAGTGCAGTGGACACTCTAAAATGAAAGTATGTGGACAAGGTAGAGCAATTACATGGAGTTATGAGTTCCATAGTCTCAGACAGGGATGCACGTTTTACCTCACGAGTCTGGAGGGGTTTGCATCATGCTTTTAGAACCCAGCTATGTCTTAGCACTACTTTCCACCCTCAGACAGATGGGCAGACAGAGCGCACCATCCAGACATTAGAGGACATTCTCTGAGCATACATTCTGGACATTGGGGGATCATGGGTGCGACACTTGCTTCTGGTAGAGTTCGCCTACAATAATAGACATCACTCTACCATTAGCATGGATCCATTCAAAGCCCTATATGGAAGGCCATTTCGCTCACCCGTGTGCTGGATTGAGGTTGGGGAAGCAGGTGTTCTTGGCCCGGAGGTGGTACAGAGCACGATAGAGAAGGTTCAGCTTATAAGAGAAAGGATGAAGGTGGATCAGGACTGGAAAAAGTCATATGCTGATGATAGGAGGAGAACCTTGGAGTTTGAGGTCGGGGACCATGTGTTCTTGAAGGTCTCCCCTCAACGTGGAAAGTAGAGGTTCGGCAGGGGATGTAAGCTTTCTCCCAGGTTCATCGAACCCTTCTAAGTGTTGCGGCAGGTCGGTGAAGTGGTTTATCAGCTAGTGCAACCACCGCCACTACTGAGGATACATGATGTATTCCATGTGTCCCAGCTTCGTCGATATCTACACGACGAATCCCACATCATCGATTGGGGAAAGTTAGATGTCGAAGACGATGTGACCTTCACAGAACGACCAATCAATATAGAGGATCGTAAAGAGAAAGTTCTTCGAGGACGAACCATCCTCTTGGTTGGTGTCTTGTGGAGGCATGATGGCCTGAAGGAGAGAACATGGGAGCGGGAGGCCCAGTTACGTGTTCAGTACCAAGAGCTGTTTTGACTTCCTTGTTGTTTTTGTTATGATCCTTGAGATGTTTTACCTTGTGCTTTAATATATGAAATGATTGTTTTTATTAGCTATTATATTATCTGTTCCATGTTCTCTGTGTGTGTGTGTACAAATTTTTGATGATGGGAATACCTGACTACTAATCATGACGCATTAATGTGGATGCTATTAAACCCGTGTGGGCGAGTCAGTGCCGCCCAAAGCAGATAAAATCCTGACATGTAGGAGGGGACTCCCTAACTCATGTGTTAGACATGCGATCCTCGTGCTTGCTGTGAATGTTTGTGGTTGATAACTCTTGGGGGAGTATTCATAGATGTAGGGGTAGGGTTCTGTTCCAGCTTTCTAAAAACTCCGGGGTTTTCCCTGGAGAAGTATCTTTAGAGGGTGGTTGTTTAGACCCCACTTTTCTTCTTTTTGGGCTGTTCTTATATTCTCGGGAATGAGAATAGTTTGAGAAGTATCTGATGTAATGGGTTGAGTTTTTAGGGTCCATTACATGGTAAAAATATGATATTTGAGGTGTTCTGGGTGTCCTGGAAGGCCATACCAGCTTCTCAGTGACTCCTAGTGGTAGCCTTGTCCTACCCGTAGACTCGGCCTACCGGTAGACCTAGCCTACCGGTGACCTTGGGGTACCAGTAGCCCTCGACTACTGACCGGTAGCTCTCGGCTACCGGTGGATCTCGGCAACCATTAGCTCTCGGCTACCGGTGGATCTCGGCTACCGGTAGCTCTAGGCTACTGGTGGCTCTCGGCTACCGGTACCTCTAGGCTACTAGTAGCTCTCACCTACCAGTAGTTGTTGCCAACCGATAGCACTTGGCTACTGGTAGCTGTCGCCAACCAGTAGCTCTCAGCTACCAGTAACTCTAGGCTACCAATATCTCTCAACTAATGGTAGCTATCGCCAACTAGTAGCTCTCGGCTACCGGTAGCTGTCTCCTACCCCCATGGGTTTTCTAGTAGCACCTCCTTTTTATGCAAATTGGTTTTTAAACCATGTTTTTACGACGTTAATCCTGTCTTGAAGCGCATTAATTCCCATTAATGACCATTTAAATTAAATTCTTGAGGTGTGCATCAGTTTAAACCGCCCCGAAAGGCGGGGACCTTTTAAGTGCGTGTGGTGTGTCCCAGCCGCGTGGTCAACCCACGATCCCGCTTCTTACGCAGTTTTGAGTTTTTATTTCCGAATCTTAACTATCCCATGAATGCTATATCTCAGCCATTATAACCTAAAGGCTTCTTCCTATGTTTCTTTTTCTCGATCATCCTGCACTCGGAGTAACCTTCCTCCTGATGATCCGTACCCCTATTGTGAAGTTTTCCATGATCTCATTACATGGAGTTCGTAAAACTCTTGTTTTCCAGTTTCCACAAAAGGACTTAACTTTGATCCTTGATCAGTCAAGTAGGAATTTTCTCCTTCGCCTCTCCTTTTCTGTGTATCATGTGAGGTGGTCATGCATTTTTACTTTGTAAAAATTGACGAAACCGAACTTAATGAAGATTATGAACTGACCTTTAATGAATGAAGGGGAGTGTGATCGATGTTCTTCTACTCTCTTATGTTGTTGATATATATTGTGAATTATACGGGCCTATGCTCACTGAAAATCATGGCCGTTGGTGGTCTTTCTCTATGCACTAATGAACCTTGGTGTTTTTGGATATTTAAATAACAGTAAAATGGAATTGGTTAATTATTTATACTCGGTTAAATAAATTGAATGCACCAGGATCAACCATTTTCCATGATAAACCTGGTTAAAGCACAGTGGAATTGAAACAATGGAGTGTGTTAAATCTTTTAAATATGAAAATACCTGCATGGGCCTGCCTTATGTTGGTGGTAGCAGTTTGGTTGTTTCTTTCATGAGCCGTTTTCTATGGTGACACGAGTGGGGATGGTATCCTCTATTATTTTACTTTGAGGCTGTGTGATTACTCTACTTATATCACGAATTGGGATGAGGTCGTTTGTGGTTGAGAAACCATTGACTCTTGGATTTTGGGAACATGGGGCTGTATCATGGGGTTTTCTTTGGTTCCAGTACTTTGAGGGATCTCCCTTATCCCTTTGTTGTTGTGACTTTGCAATAGAACCGGGTGTGAATGCTTAAATTACTGTTGGCTGTAACTTTTCCCTTGGTTTATGCTTATACTGTTAGTTTCCAAGTAGTACAAAACTTTATTTAAATGAGATTACTTGAACATGGAAGCAGGAATAGCTTAAATTGGAATTGGTTTTGGGGGGTGATTTGTGACTCGGCTGTGAGCAGTGTGCTCCCTATGAATAGGGACGATTGTGCTTGTGCTTGGATTGGATTTGGAAACCTTAGGTTGTGTTGAGTGTTTGTTACTTATACATATATTTTATACTTCTTATGTTTCTTATTCATGCCCCACCCAAGTTGATCACATAGTGCCGAACTCCCCCATTTCATGGGGGAGGGTGTTTTTCCCAACACTTCTATTAGTGGTGGGTTATTATCTCCTTTCTATCCCTTTCCTGGACAGCCCAAGTATCTTCAGGCTGGCTGTGATGGCCTGAGGTCCATTATTAGCAAAAGAATCTTTGGGCGGGGTGGTTGCGGTGGTTGGCCCAGCTGTTTACGAGAAGGTTGATACCCAAGTATCTTCAGGATGAGGCCCAGGTGTCATCGGGTGTGGAATTGGTTGTTCTAGCCTAGGTGTTTGCAGACATGGTTACGTGAGTTTGTTGTGGACCAAGTGTCTGCAGGCGGGATAACAATTGTGGCCCAGGTGTTTGTGGGTGGGATATGTGGTTGTGGCCCATGTGTGTGTGGGTGGGTGTGGCAGTGGGACTGCGGTGAGACTGGCGGGATTGGTTCTATGCGTAGGATGTCTTCAATAACCAGTGGGAAAGTGGCGCTGGGTACCCAAACATCGATGTTCTATTACTATACTCTACTTGAATTGTGTTATTTGGGGAGTGTGCCTTGGTGAGGCTTGGGTGGATAGTTTACCTTTTTAGGTGTTTGGTTATCTCTTTTTCCAAGAGGCATTAGAATGTCTCCTCATTTGTGCACGAGAGTCTTTGGTTTCCCTACTGAGTGTATTTGTATGCTCACCCTACGTATATAAAACTACTTTCAAATTTCCAGGAGGACATAAGGAATAATCCAGAGCTGTACTAGCTTGGACCCTTGCCGAAGTTTCTATTTTTGTTTTCCTTTTCTTGGTATCTTTTCACCATGGGAGTTTTGTGACTTGTATCTTTTACCTTTGAACATGCATATGGGAATTGTTTACTTTCAACCGTACTTGCACTTTCAGTTTTCCTATTGTGGGATTTACTGTCTTATCTTCCGATTATATTAGAAGAAAAAGGTTAATGACTTCCATTTAGTGTGTGATTATATACCCTTGGTGCTAGTTTCCACTCCGGGACCTATTGAAGGCCAGTTTCGGGGGGTCATTATCTCTCCATGAACTTAAATAAGGGTGGGCCTGACAATCTGCTGACCCTTCCCTCTTTTTTGTGAAGGTGGGTCGTGACACTTTTTATGCCATACAAGAATTTTATAGGTTAATATGAATTTTTACGATTGATTAAATGTATTTTATTTTAAGGAATAATGTTTCAGGACTTTCATAAAAAACAGATAATAAATAGTTTCAAAATTGGCATAAATGAGTTTTTTTTAAAAACCATTATTAAATGATATAATATTCCTAAAAATATAATATTTATCAAAATAACTTATTTGATGTTATATATGTCATTAATTAACCACTTTTGGTTCCCTTTTAATTTTATAGTAAATATATTAACGATGTAGTATAAAAAAACAAGAAGACATGCTAAAAGTTAAACTATTTAACTAAGGGTTAAATCTAAAAGATAAGGTTAATATGTTGACCTAAACACGTCTAAAACCTATTTTATGAAAGTATTTAGACCCATAACCACATTATCCTAGAAATATATCCATTTTGAGCTATTATAAACTGAAAATAAATTTATAATATATTAATATTTCAGGCTTTTCTAAAGTTCCATTCACCTCTCTTATAAAAGCGTACTTCCCCCTATCTTAAATTCACAAATCAAAAGCTATTTGATACAGACAAAACCTACTAAAATCTCCTCCCAACTACCATCACATCAACCAAGGGGCCTTACATTGAGAAGAAGGACAACCGAAGGATCATTTTTTTAATAAAAAGGAAACACCCAAAGACGAGGTAATTATTTTATCACATATTTCAAAGTTCTTTTCTTCGTCCACTTCATCTTTCTTTTTGGTTACCATACTAAAATAATAATTTTAGTACCTTATACATTTTGAGATGTTATTATAGATATTGTACATCTATATTCATTATTCCACCCATCCTATGAATGACAAAGTCACCATGCCTGAGTACGTACGGCTTACCGTATCCATGTCGTGGTGTAGTTTGTTATTCAAAAATACATTATTTGGATGGGTATAATAAAGAGTATAATTAGTTTAAATAAATAATATAACATGTTAATTATTATGTATATATAATATACCATCCAATTAAACACTATTTCACCGTCAATATATTGATATTTTCACTCGTGCGTACGTACATCTTAGCGTCTCTACGACGCGATGAGATTCATCTTCAACAATCACCCTTAAAGAATTTTTATAAATATAAATATATAGATCAGTTATGAGGTATATGAAATTATATTTATACTTTAATAATATATATTTATATAGAAAAATATTTTTCATTTACTTGCTTCAATATTATACGATAAAAAAATGGAAACAACCTTCATGCGTACGTATGGACTACCGTCTCCATGAAAGATGTTTCCTTTTTATATATCTATCAATTATACATACATTCATTCTAAATATATATGATTTATAAATCATTTTTTATTTTATGGATGTATTTAAATCATTATATGAGTGATACTCTCAGGAATAATATGTTAAAACACATAAGATAAAGAAGGCAATTATTACCCGAAATGTTACTTCAACATGGAAATTACTATTAAATTGGTAGTATAACATCTTAAATGAATGATATCATGAATATAAATATGGTTCTTGTAAAATTTAATAATATTTAATTGTCATTATATAGGATGTTAAATGTACCCTCAACTAAAGGAAAATATAAGGTAAGGGTTAATTCCTTAATCTCATTATTATCGGATATTGTTTATGTGTAAGTATTTTCTAGGACATATTTGTATTTCATGTCCATGTTTCATAAAATATATTTCAAAAGGATTATTTTTGAAGGAATCTTTAACTAAAACATCATTTTAAATGTTTTAAATATTTATTCTTCTATATCATTTTTATTAATGTGCATGTTTTCAAAATGGTTTCTAGGATTTATTTATATGGACATGGATGTCTTAAAATATTAATTAATTTAAAAAATTTCAAAGTGGTATGGGACACTTTGATTCAGAAATATATTTTAAATTACTTACTTTATAAAGTGTATGACTTTTTAATGATTTAATGAAATGGGATATTTCTCTCAAAATGTTTTACTAAACATTTTAAACTCTGTCAACATACTTTATGGGATATTATTCTTGATTGAGGTTGATTTATTATAATACAATATTCCATATTGTATTTAATGAGTTATGATGTGTTTGAATATGGATGGATATTTTTATACCATTCTTGGTTTATAGTTAATGTATTGACATATTTATGTTAGTTATAATACGAATGTTTGTCTTATGTTTCAACCTTTTCATATAAGGAAGGCATTGAACCTCGTAAGTGATGGGTGGGGCCCATTACAGCTCCTCGATTCATTGGTGGGTATCATGAGACAAACTAGTGTATTTTTTAAGGCCTCAACAGAATATTTGAGAATGGTGTTGGCATAAGGCCTTGGCGTAGTAGTTATTATGTCTGACATTATACATTTCCTAATTATCATATTAGTTATAACATGTGATTATTAGACTAGTAGAATATATATGTGAATGTTTATATGGTAATGCTAGATTTATTTTTTCTATATTAGGTTCAATTTTATTGTTTAAAAGGATGATGTTTTTTATACATATTTTATTATAATTTTATAGCTTCTGCTGAATTATTTACCCTTTTTGAGCATCTAAGCTCACCCCTTCTTACATTTTATTTTACCAGGATGACAAGAAGTGTATTATGAATGATATGCAGGGTTAAGATAGGGGAATAATAGAGTTATAAAAGGATTATTTATTTTGTGTTTTATGTATGAAATTATAATGTGAAGTTCTAGTATGTAATCTATTTTACAAGATTGATAAACTAATCAATCATTAGGGACTTGATTCCTTGTAATCATTCCAATGTATTAAAATAATGCACTGACTATGAGCTTATGGGGTTAGGGAATTACAGTTGGTATCAGAGGAAGTTTAGCTACAACCTTGGAAATAGATTTAGAGAACATTGATTAGGGATTGTAATCCTATGTTTTAATTTGAGGATAAGTATAGAAGAACCCCCTATAATTTTGGTAAAGTATTGATTATGTTTAAATTCAAAGAATTACATCGCTATCTGGATATTACAAGTGTACATGGTTCTAGAATGGATGTACCTAGGGGTGAAAACTCTCACAATGTGTTTCAGGCTTTTCCCTGGGTATCTTGGTACACAACAACAGGCCTTAAGGTGCACCTAGGTTGACACTCCAGGGGATATGCTTAGGATAATTCACATTTTCATTAAAAACCATTACGAAGAATTTATGATTAAATATGTCTAATAATAATCCATTTTTTTGATAATGAGATTAGATTTGTGTATTTTTTTTAATTTATGTTATGTATTTCACTAGTTTAGAATCATGAATTATGATTTACAACCTAATCTTGTGTATTCCATTATATATAAATAGTGCCGAGTAGAAGGAATGAATACCCCAAAAATTCACATGATCCAATGATTAAGAAATATATTATCATTCATACCCTTAAGACAAAATTTCTATGGGAAATATCCTTCTATGTATTCTCATCATATCAGGAAACAATATCATGTGTTGATAAGATATGTAAAGAATTTTCTAAGTCCTATATCATTGAATGTAATCTAAAGAAAATAAAGATGGAGGAGAGAAAGATGGAAAAAGGGAAGAAGGGAAAGGAGGATTTTCTCCTATGTGATAACTGTAGAACAAATCACCCTGGGAAGTGCTTAGAATGACTGGGTTTTTGTTTTATCTATGGAGAAAAGGGTCATCAGGAAAAATAATGTAAATGGAAGAAAGAAAATACTAATATTCAGTGTTTCAACTGTAGTGAAATAGGGCATTACACAAATAGATGTCCTAAGAGTCAAGAAAATATATATAGAAAAATAAAAGGATCAAGGTCAAGCATAAGTAGTTACTATAATAGATGTGAAATAATTATTGTAGTTGTGTTTATGGATTGAATAATTATTCCATTTGAGTGTTATATGAATGATGTAATAGTTATACGAATTATGGAAATAAATATGGATTTTACTGTAGTACAATTTCATTGATGATTTTAGATTTTATGGTAGTATAAAAAGTGACTCAATAGCAAGTTAAACGTTTTGGAAAAAACATGGTTGAGGGATAGATAAACCATATTATGGTCCTAATACTGAGGTATTGATTTTAGAATAAGAGATGATTGATTTGAAAAAATTATTTTGTATACTCCTGAATAAAATGGAACTATTTAATTGTTTGTTTATTCCATTATTGTTGGAGTTTACAACAGTTTTGGATTTAAGGGGTATATCCATTATTCTATAAGGAATAAGGTAACATGAATGTATTCAATACAGTTTTATTGTAATTTTTGGTGTCACTATGTTTTAATAGAATACATGATGAAAGTATTCACAAGGTATTATGTGTGAAAAAGAGATCCAAATTATGTTTAACGCCCATATAAATTTTTTTATTGTGAGTTTGGACACAAGTATTTTGTATAAGTCTTATGGTTGGAATTAAGTAAGTTGAGCACTTGATATTTTGTTTAAGGTGAAAGTATAATTTATTGGATATTTTGATATACACTTTTTGATTTCAGTAAACATATAAAGGATTACTTAAATACTTGTGAAACATATGATTTATCAAATGCGATTTTGGTGTTAAAAAATCATTTTTAAACATTCATTTTCTACTATATGGGATGAAGTGAAAATAGATCGATGCACAACCAAATGATGAGATGATGATTATGACAGGTAATGTAATCAAGTATGTTTTCTTGAGTTCTTAACTTGATAGTAAATTAATCCCTCCACTTCAAAAAAATGTATCAATTATATTTTTTATCAAAATACTATATGTTTTTTTGAACTGGTGATATTTTAAATCATCATTTATTTATGGATTTGAGGGCCTCAATCAATCCCTATAGATATTTATGTTACTCTAATTATGGGTCTCTAATTTCCACTAATATTCTCTTATTAAAATCAAAATTTGGTGGTGACTTTTTCATTTCTCTTACCCTTTTATTAAGACAAAATTTTATTAAACCTATTTCTAATGTTGGTTTTCCACAAAGGTATTTTCAATTTTCAAAGAAAAATTTCAAATTTCAAAAAAACATTTTGTTGAAGGGAGAATGTAACACCCCATGATTTAATAGTATGTTATCTCTTTAAATTAATTTAATAATATATATTGCGCGCAACACCAACTTGCCTTGCATTATATGTAAGATTTAGTTTCTGTGATCGAATACATTAGTATTATAATTATTTAAAGGATATATTTATTTACAAATTAAATATTATAATATTAATAGTAAAAAATAAAAAATAAATTTTATTTATAACACTTTCATATAAATAAAACATATTTATAATGAAATGTATAAGTTTTGTTAAAATAGTTTTACATTTTAATAAACTATTTTTTTAAAACGAACTACCTTTTCTGTCCTTTTGTGAACAATAATAAAATAAATTTTAGACACTCCTAAAAATTGTATTTGATAAAATAGATTTAATTTTTGAATTTATAATATCAAATTTATCTTAGGGTGAATTTTTGGTATTTTTTTGAAAATATTCAATTTTTGATGAAAAGAGAAAAATACTGCATAATACCTAAAAACCGACTTTTTAATTTAAATAATTATTTTCATTTAAATTTATCTTAAATTAAAAATATATTCATAATACATATATTAGTCTAATTTAATTCATTTGAGTCATTTTATAATAATATTGGATATATAAAATGCTATTTAACTTTTTAACTACTTTTACCGAACTTCTAGGCACATTTTTAAATTTGCATAACACACAATTTTACTGATTTTGTGAATTTAATTTCAAAAATATGACAAACTCTATTTTCATAAGTAAGTAAAATGAGGTTTAATAGGATGAAAATAATTTTTTTGGGAATAGTTACTTTTTAATTTTATTTACCACTATTAAAAGTAAATAATGTAATTTAAGGTAAAAATAATACTATAATAATATAAAATTAGCACAAAACATGTCCTAATTATATTGGATTAGTTAGTTTAGACCCAAATAAACCTTAGGGAAAAATTATGAACCATTTTTATCTACATGGATTGGATTAGGGAATTTATAGTAATTTATTTAAAGAATAGTTAAAAGTTTTAAATTCAAATATGAAAAACTAAAACAATTTAAATACAGTGTTACACAAAAGATAAATTATAAAATAAATATTAACTATAAATATTAAAATATTTCCTACACCATAGTATTTTATTTATAATTTTTAGACATTAAATAATTAAATTTATTTTTGACACAATGATGATGAAGTAATTACCTTATTAATAAAGATTAAAATAATTGATATTATAAATATTATAATAAATTTAAATTGAACCTTTTTATTCCATCCACGATTTTTAGGTGAATATGACATGTATTTATTGACTCAATGTATTTCATTCTACATAATCAGGTTTTATGAATTTCACAAAAAACAAATACTAAATAGTGTAAAAATTTACATAAGTGGGATTTTAAAACAAACACTATTCTATTAAAAGATATAATATTATTAAAAATGTAATATTTGAAAAAATTTATTATATAATGTAAGATATGTCATTAATAAACCCCTTGAGTTTCTCTTGGCATTTTATAATAACTATATGAACCATGTAGTATAAAAATACTGGAAGACATGGTAAAAGTTAAACTATTCTACTAAGGGTTAAATCTAAAAGATAAGGTTAATATGTTTCCCTAAACATGTATAAAAACAATTTTATGAGTGGAATTAGACCCATACATATGTTATACTATAAATAAATCCATTTTTATCTATTAAAAATTGAAAATAATTTTATAATAATTTTACATTTCAGGCTTTTCCTAAAGTGCCCCTCATCTCTCTTATAAAAGGGTACTTCCCCTTCTCTTAAATTCACACCTCCAAATCCATTTGTCAAGGAAAAAACCTACTCAAATGTCCTTAAAAATACCATCAATTTAATCTAGAGGCCTTAATTTTAGTATAAATTTATCTTAAGGATCCAATTTCTTTAAATACAAAAGGAAACACCTAAAGAAGAGGTAATTATTTTATCACACCTTTCAAAGTAATTTTCATCATCTACTTCCTCTTTATTTGCTGTTAGCATACTGAAATAATAAATCCAGTAATATATAAATTATTATATGTTATTATAAATATATCATATCCATATTCATTATTCTATCCATCATATGAATAGTAAAGTCACTATGCGTGCATACGTACGACTCACCGTCTCTATGTCGTGGTGCAGTTTGTTATTCAACACTACATTATTTGGATGGGTATAATATTGGGTATAATTAATTTAAGTAATGAATATAATATGGTAAGTATTTTTTATATATTATATACCATCCAATTAAGTACCGTTTCTTCCTCAATATAATGACATTGTCGCTTGAACATACGTATGACTTACCGTCTCCACGACGCGATGAGATTCATTTTCAATGAACACCCTTCATGAATTTCTATAGAAATATATATTTTGATTAATTATGAGGTATATGAAATAATATTTCTACTGGAATTATATATATTTATGTAGATAAATATTTTTCATTTACTTACTTCCATACTATACGATAAGAAAATGAAAACAATGTTCCTGCTTACGTACGGACAACCGTCTCCATGAACGGTTATTCCATATCATATATCTATCTATTATATATTTATATTCTGAATATAAATTATTTTAAAATCATGTTTTATATTCTGGAATTATACAAATCATGATATGAGTGACACTATCAAGAATAACAAGTTAAAACAATTATATAAAGAAAATGATTATTAACCAAAATGTCACTTTAAAATGGAAATTATTATCAAATTGGTAGTATAATGTCATAAATGAATTATATAATGAATATGAATATGGTTCTGGTATATTTTAATAAAATAATTTTCCATTATATAGGTGGTTAATATACCCTCGACTAAAGGAATGTATAAGTTAAGGGTTAATTCTTTAATCTCATTATTATATGAGATTGTTTATGTGTACATATTTTCTGGGAAAAATTTGTCATCTATGTCCATGCTTCATAAAAGAGTTTTCGAAATGATTATTTCAAGTTTCCCTTTAACTAAGACATCATTCTAAATATTTCAAATATTTATTCTTCAAAATATTTCCCATTAATGTCCTTGTTTTCAAAATGGTTTTAAGGATTTATTTATAAGGACATGAATGTTTTAAAATATTAATTCCTTTCAAAAGTTTCAAAGTGGTATGAGACACTTTGATTAAAAAATATCTTTTAAATTTATTCCTTTATAAATTGTGTGACTTTTAAATGATTTCATGAAAAAGTGATATTTCTCTTAAAGAATTTTATTAAACATTTTTAACTATGTTAAATCATTTACTAGATATTATTCTTGATTGTGGTTGATTTATTATAATACAATATTATATATTTTATTTAATGAGTTATGATATTTTTGACTATGGATGTGATATTTTTATACAATTCATGGTTTACAGTTGAAGTATTGACATTTCATATGCTAGTTTTAATACGAATGTTTGTGTTATGTTTCATCTTTTTCATACGAGGAATTAATTAGAATTAATATGTGACAGGTGAGGCCCTCTATAGACCCTTAATTAATTAGTAGGTCTCGTGAGACAAACTAGTGTCTTGTCATAAGGTCTCAATAGAATATTTATGAATGGTCTTGGAATAAGGCCTTGGAATAGTAGTTATTATGTCTGGAATTATGCATACCCTCGTTATAAAATTAGTTATTACTTGTGATTATTTGACTATTAGAATAACCATGTTCATATTAATATTGTAATTTTTGATTTTTTTTCATATTATGCGCATGTTTATTTTTTTAAAGGATGATGTTTTTTATACATATTTCCTTAAAATTTTATAGTGACCACTGATATATTAACCCTTACTGAGCATTTGAGCTCACCCCTTTTTATATTTTATTTTCTCAGGATGCCAAGAAGTGTATTATGATTGAAATTACAATTTAATCTGGTGGAATAATAGCTTTTTGAAAAGATTATTTATATTGTGTTTTATGTTATAAATTCTAATGTGATGTTCATGTATGTAATCTATTTTCCAAGACTTCTAAACTGATCAGTCCTTCATGACATGATTCCTTGTAATCATGCCAATGTATTAAAATAATGCACTGAATCCAAGCTTTTGGGGTTGGTGCGTTACACCTTCCCTCGTGGAGAAAGTGATCTTGGACACATTATTTTTATACATTCATTTATATCCACATTAAAATCCTAGATATAACCATCCTTAATTAAAATTTCTAATAATTATTGCATCTAATGAATTTATAAGAACCTTTTTGGTTTTAGAGAATTATAGAATCAAAACAAACTAATAACTAGAAAAGACCAAGTTCTAGGCAAAGAATAGATATTTTTCATCATATACGAAACTAATAAACAATCTTCAATATCTCTGATAATTTTCTAAACACACGATTCCCTTATAAATTTTTTACCTATACTAATTATCTTCATAATATGGGGAATTCTAAAACTAAGAAAAAGAGAGATCAAATGCTTAGAAAGGGAAAAATACAACTGAGTCAACTAGGCCATATAAAAGAGATAAATATTATTATAGTAAAATGTCAAAACAATGGATCCATAATAAAAAAACAAGGATAATTATATATCAATGGAATATAAAAAAATATGTATATAAATAATAATTATCTCAAATTTATTGAATTCAAAATACTAGATATTAAAAAACCAACAACCAAGGCCTGTTCTTAGACACTTTACTTGTCATTGAGACTGAAGTCAAGACAACATGTTCAACTGGTTAGGGATACACCAAATAAAAAATATTTCTTTTCTCATAAGACATATCAATGAATCAAGGGAATATATAATTCCAAGCCCCACATGTCATGTAATTATGTTCAATTCATTCACTATATGTGTTAATAAGACCTTTCATAACGTTATATAAGGAAACCATGGCTGAATAAAAACATGGTTATTCAAATGATGAAGAATAAAAAAAATAAATACATTTTAACCAATCTTATTTGTAAATAAGTATAAAAATTTAAATACCATTAACCATGTCAATATAAGCGATACAATGATCATAAACCTTCCATATAATGAAATGGAATTTTCATAGAATAAATATCCAACTATATAATAGTCATCAATCTTGGAATAAAAATATATGGTATGCAATAAATTTCACCTTTCTAATAAAATAAAATTAATTATAGCAGAACATAATCTAATATGGATCATATTAACTGTGATTTTAAAACTGTAAAGAGTAATGGATATATGGAAATTTCAATTTAGTAATAAGATGATGATATTTCATTTAGAGAAAGATAGTCGACGGTTGTAGAAGTGAATATCTCAAGAAGTGAGAAATATCTGTCAAAGGTTTTACGTGGTAGTAATATATATATCCTAAAAAACAATAAAATAATACCACATTATAAAATAAAAAGTTATAATGTACCCAACATATAATAAATTAAGTCATAGAACGATCATACCAAAATGAATAAAATTTGAGTTACAAAAAATCATCACTATAGGGGAAATAACTAAATAAATAGTTTATTGAATAATAATACATTATTATGATATTAAATACCATGATACATATGTAAATGAATTAATTTACATTGATGGTATAGTAATTTAATATAAAACCATAGAAAGAGAACATGGGTTATAACATGTAAGCAGCCTCAAAGACTCAGAATTGAGACATATAAAAAATTATAGATTGATTAATAACTTAATCAAATAACTTGAAAAGGGAATATTTTAATTGAACATAAAATTACATAATTAAAATATAATTCATGATATGATATTTCAAAAAGGTAGTAAACACAGCATAAAAATGCTATGAGTCACATAATACCAAACATGTATCCAAGATAGGAATTTAAGAAGAAAACTGTTACTTATAGTCCTGAATTTCATAAAATGTAGTTTATCTATAAATATAAAAAAATATCTATAAAAATTAATTTTTTATAACATTAATCATATATATTTTCATTTACACTCTTCAAAAATTGTCATTCCCTACATAAATTCTTTGGATCATCCACATGTAGTGTTTATTTTCTATATTTCGTATAGTAGTTTCATTATATTGTTATTTGTGTTAATTAATTTTTTATATTTAATCAGAAATATATCTTTAAATTTAATATTATATATGGTTTTAAATTGTTTATTATTTTTTAAATTCCAATCATGTGTGTTATGGTTTTTTATCCTTGAAGGTGTAATTTGTAATTGGCATTTTTAGGGATTTTTGACAATCATAGGGTGTTTTCTTAATTAATGAACAAAATATTAATATAACATCTTTAGAATAAAAAAATAATTTTTTATTATGTTATAATAGTTATTATATTACCATATTAATTAATGATATAAATTCAATGTATTATTCAATTAGGTGGTTAAACTAACCCAAACATGAACATAATGTGAATTAATGAATCATTATCTGCTGTTTTTGATGTAATATCATTATAATAGAATAATATGTATATTATTAAGTGGTTATTAATACTTTTTTTCAAAGTTCTAAGGAAATAATATAATAAATAGTGGATATGACGATATTATAAAAATTAAATAAATTTTTTTCTTCTCAATACACTAATTTTAAATGATTAAATTAATGTTTAAAACTTGTTAATCATATAATTAATATGTTCTATATTTTTTATACCAAATCATCAATAATATAATAAAAAATAATATTTATCATTTAGAAAACTCAATAGATCCATCCTTGTAATGAAGTGAAGGAAAACAAACCACATTTCTTTGTGGCGATGTTATTCCACATAATGTCGAAATGATGATTTTATTTTTCTTAATGAATGTGTAATGCGAATAAAAAAATCAATTACACTTAATAAAGTTATAATAATGTGTATTAATTATTATATTATCATTATATAAGTGTTTCAATAATAAATTTCAAATAAAATAATTACGAAGAAGACAATCTAGTTGATAATACTCACGTTCCGGACTAGCATTTTCCCTGGATGTCTCCTTTGAAATGAAGGCGTCATGCTAAATAATGGTGAACAATATATTTTTAACATGGAAGAGGGTTAGAGTAGGAGAAAATTGGTAGGATTAGAATAGAAAATTATATGTACTAGTGAGTCTTAAATTAGTGATATTTTTACTCGTTAATAAGTGAAGGGAAAGGTTTTATTGTGTGTAACAATGACATTTTCAATAATGTAAGGTTTCTATTCAAGTGTTGAAGGATAAAAACATAAAAAACCTAGAGTGGATTATGAGTTTTAGTAGAAACTCACCATATAAAGTCGTGTTTGGGAATCGTTTGAGCAGTTTATGGCCCTTTTAATCTTTTTTCCTTTTACCTAAATTTACTTTTAATTTGGTAATAAAATTTTAAATGTTAATAATAATTTTTAATTAAAAATATTAAGATTAAAATATTTACATAACTTTATACCTATAATTTCCAATTTTTATATCATTTTATTAAATAAAATATCTAATTTTGTGAAAATTTAGTTTCAAAATAAATACTGTTAATCGCGTAAAAACTGTTTTAAGTGAAATAATGTTTTTATGATTTAAATTTATGTTTAAAGTAAAATTATCTTTGATAATGAATATAAAGAAATAAATTTAATTATTACAAAAAAATAAAGGATTAGAGGATTCCATGTGAAAATAAAACCAAATCTCTATTTAAAAATACTCGATTTGATGAAAAGACCCAAAATAGAGCCAATAACCAAGTAATATTTGAATATATTATATACTTTTTTTCAACTGATTTTATAATTTTAAAAAATATTTTAAAATTAATAATGAAATTCATAAAATTAATATTTTTTTATTTAAAAGGCTTAATATGTTTCATGAGCATTTTTTATAATGGTAAATATAAAAAAATTTCATGTTTTATGAAAATCCTATTTTTCTAATAAAAATCGACCTTTTAATAAAAATATAAAAAAAGAAAACTAATTCCATATTGACATGAGAAATTTAAAAAGGAAGTTAATTTTTAATAATTTAAAATTAAAAATATTATCAATTTATTTTTTTGAGTAAAATACAAAAATATTTGAAAGTATTTTTTAATTAGAAAATGACATTTTCAACTATTATATATTATTATAATTATTTAATATCATGTTCGATGCAAATTGGTGTAAAAAAATATTAACATCAACTATAATTTATCATTAATAATTTTTTTATTGAAGTATAAATACAAATAGAAAAATAATTTTTTAGGGAAATACTCTTCTATATAAAAAATTATATTATTTATAATTTTTGGTAAAATAAAGAATTTAATTACTATTATAATTACCCTTTAATATATATATATATATATATATAATTAAAAAATTGATTAAACCTATGCATTACTATTATTTCAACCATTATGTATTCATAGTTATAATTAAATATTAATATTTTATCAAAATACATCGTGGTTTGATTTATGCTCATTGTTTCATGTTATGTAAGCTGTCAAAAACATTCAATTATTTACATGTAATAAAATAATATAATTTTGGGGAGTTACATTAAGAAATTGAAGTCAATATTCATCTCATGGAACTATTAGTTAATTGATTGATTTGGTTCTATATTATCCGAGTATTTTTATTGATTCTTTTGAATTATGTTAAACTTACTGAACATTCAAATTTCACATTAATATTTCCTTGAAAAATAAAATTTCAGAGAAACCGCTTATATTATTTTTTGTTTAATTTATGGGGAATTTATTTCATGGTACCATTTTTCTTCTATTTTGGATACATTTAATGTTTTCATTCTATGGATTATGTTTCAAAGTTGGTTGAGTATATTCCCACTAGAGTTGATTATTGAAATGTGGTTTACAAAATTGTTAATGGAAATATTTTTTTCATATATTATTTTCCAATGATTCTAATCAATGATCAAGGTACCAAATTTTATAATAGATCTTTAGAATCTATTTTTTGGAAATGTATGTTTTAACTAATTATTTCTTTAAAATTGTTAAATTTTTTCTTGATGTAGTCGGAGGAAATATAAAACAATGAATATGAATGATAGAAGATATATAGAAAAAAACGAATGATTTTCATGAAAAAATGGTTATAAATAAATATTACATAGAGGGGGTATAGAGAACTATTATTTGAATCCAGGATGAATTTTTCCCTTATTAAATTTCATTCCAAATGTGTAACACATTTCATTATTAATCATTAATTCCATTTAGTGCTATATATATTAGTGAAAAATAGAAGGAAAATCTATTTATAGTAAATGCAGACAAAATAAGTTTGTTTTAGGGGAATTTTAATAACCATTAGGAGGGATAATCACCCTTTAATGTACAGAGTACAAAAAAGAACTAGGCTATGTCACCTATTTTCAACTGTTTTTCTCTATGCATAAATTGTTTATTTTTTAATATAAATTGTTTCACATTGTGAAAACTTCACAAAATAAGTTTGTGTGGGTGGGGGGAGAAATAATTTATTAGAATAAGTTTTTGTGTGTGTGTTTTATTCATAATTTCTTTTTATCATTTTATTAAAAATTTCAAATTGTAACCTATAATTTTTTCTGATTATTTTTAAAATTTTGAATGTTTTTTAAAAATATTTAAGTTAAAAATATAGTAGAAATTTAATTTTTGAAACCCATGAAAACAATTTAATTGATTTACGTATGGAAATTAATATATATATGAATACATAAATGAATTTATTCTAGATATAAAATGCTTTAACTTCATGAATAAACATCCAAATTTTGAATCCCATGAATCAACTCATTATCCAGAATTTTAAATCACCTTACTTTGAGGCCTCTAGACATACTATTGATATAATATGTATTTAAAATAATATTTTGAGTGAACCGAACCAATCTTATTATAATCAAAATTTAACATGTTTCCTATAAAAATATTAGTTTAAGTCACTTATGTGTGATGATTAAGGATATTTTTTATTTTTAAAAGTAAATTTTTAAAATATAATTTTTATTGAGGAATTCCCATTATATTTTATCACTATGGGCCCTCAAAAATCTTTTAAAAGCCAATTTTTGTGGCAACATTGTAAGCATATACTCCCGATCCGAACCGATCTAGAAGTTAATATTAATGATGTAGTTGAACTAAAGTGTGGTGGGATAATTTATTATGGTTTAATAAAACATTTGGATTGATTTTTGTGGAATTTTTATTGATGAAATATTTTGGGTACTATTTTAACGTGCTACTAAAAATTAGAATTTTTTTAAAAAACTCAAGATGCATAGAGGTTAAAAATATATTGAGTAGAATATACTGTAAAAATAATTAAAATAAATTTTTTAATGATGGGAAAGAGTGTTTATATTAAAAATACATGATATAAAGTTTTAACCATTGTTTGAAACAAAAAATAATCCCTCCAAAACATCAAAAATGAATTTATGGCATGTTTTAAAAATCAAAAATAGAAACTCAAATATAATAGGATAGCTTAGTAGATCAATTTTATCTAATAAAATTAATAATGTGGGGGATATACCAAAATATTTTCATTTTTTAGAACTGATTAATTTATAATTCAATTAATCAGGAATATATACCTGACCATAAAATGAACCATGATTTTATTTATCATAAATATCCAAAAATAAATTTCATATATATGAAATTTTCAATGTTAAAAACTTCCAAGAAATATTTCGTTGAACATCCATAGAAAATTATTATTATAACAAAATTTAATGACTAATTTTATAGATATTTAGGAAATTCTCCAAACTATGGTGGCCCATGTATTTTTTAATTGAGTAAATCCATATTTTTTGATGATAGAAAATTAATATAAGGTACGTTTTTTGTTTTCATGAGAGGTAAAATAAACATGGAATGGAATGAATGAACTTAATAAAAAAGTTGGAATTATTTTTATTCAATATTAATGGTAATTATTAGTGTCGTTGTGTTAAATTAAGTTATCACATGGGATTTTTGTTTTCAAATTTCATTAGTATTACTTTCGATGATTAGTTTCCTTGGTGTCCTAGTCACAAGTGAAATGAATTTTATAGATAATGAAAAATAACTAATATTCATGTGATTTTTAATGAATAAATCAAAGTAGGAATTCTTTTTAGAAAAATTTCATAATTTCTAGTGTTTGGGGACTTTTTGGATTTAATTGGGAAAATGAATAAATTCATTACTTTTGTATTTTTAATTACTCATAATCCAATTGATCAAGACAAATTTTTATTTGAAACTATATGAAATATTTTTAAAATTTTATTGTGGACTTGAAGAGGTTTTATTTTTTTGGTATGAATAGTTTCATATGACTTTCAAAAATTTCATATGTCTCTAATTGAAGTTTATATGACTTTTGAGTTTTCATTTGACTTTAACCTGTTTCATATATACATTGTCGATTTTGTAATGATTTTGATGATTTGACAAAATTTTATTCTCCATAATGTAATGATTTTATATTATCATAATCAATATCTTGAGTTTATATATGACTTGATAACTATTCCCATATGATGTTGAATATGTTTATATAGGCCTTTTATAGTCCATAAGACTTGTCCAGAGATATTTTAGACCTCTATTTCATGTGAATTCTAAAGTCATATGAAACTGAAATATAATAAAATTTAAAAATTCCCAAAAGAAATCTCTCTAAACCCCAGAGACATGTGTTTTTTTACATTGTGAAATTTCAGGAGAATGTTGAGATACAAATTACCCGGCTATCATGACGATATTTTAATCTGATACACGTGCTTCCATTTTAGAATAAAATGAAAAGGTAGGGATCATGGGATATTTAAAATAAAAATAACTGTTATTTAATTAATTACCTGCATGGAATATACTACTGGTCTTTGTGAAGAATAAATTGTTTCTTTCTCCACTTGGAGGGTGTTTGTTAAATGTTTTTTAAAGCACTTAAAGGGTCTTAAGGCGTATTATTAAGGATATAAACTCTTAAAAAATATTTTAATTTTAACTTCATAGATGTATAAAGACCATAAATTGAATAAGATGAGATATATAGATTGAATCAATCATATAGTGTGTTGCTGGATGAAAAAACCCACAAAATTATATAATCTATGAAGCCAAAAAGTGATAGAGAGATAGAAATAAGATGGAGTATGGGAGCTAATTTATAAAGGATAAGATAAAATCCACAAGTATATATGCCATTTCAGATCACAGTATAATCCTATAAGAGCCTTTTCCTTTTCATTTTATCTTTTTGAATTTGTCTAAAGAATGTATTTTTGAATAAAGGTTGGATTTTTTCCTTCCACAAATATTTTTTCTTTCTCAAATATCTTTTCGTTCACAAATATTTTTTCATATATTTTTTTCTTTTTTTTTAATTTATGAGATTAAAGTTGGTTTTATCACAATTTAATCTGTTTGGGATAAGTATTTTATTTTATCATAGTGAGTTCAATTAGGTTTATTTTCTTAGGGGTCATTAAGCATTTGAATAACATTAATAAAAGGATCAACACCTATAATGGGGACTTTTTGTGGTATTTAGGCTGATTTATGTGATCACATTGAGGCGTTTGGGTGAGAATTTTGAAAATAAAATTTTTAATCCAATCATGCCAGTATGAAGGGAGTTTCCAAAGGATCAACACTTTTCTAAAACTAATGTCATAAATATTATGTTTTATACTTATTTTCAATTCAACATTACATTTTATTCCAAAACATCCAATTTATCATTTATTTTAGTTAAATATATTTGTTTTTAAATTAAAAATTGGTAAAAAATATATATTCCCCAATTGTTTCTTCCTTTAAAATACCAAAAAAACTATTTTTTTGAAAAATAGCTAGTAATGTGCTTAAGTGAATCCCCTAAAACTGATTTATTGAAAATTTTATGGGGGTAAAATTTCATTTATATTTTATTAAAAAAAGTCTCTATATCACATTAAAATAGTATAACACTAGAATAATTTCCCAGTTACAAGTCTGATATTTTTATGATCTAGATAATGAGGAAGTAGAAAGTTGTGGCATACTACACATGAGTCTAAATCATGATTTTTACGATATAAGTGAGTCTCCATCTCTGAAACTAAACCTTACGAAGTTCTGATGACTTCCTTCTTGAGATGATCTAGTTTATATAGTTATTTTTATCTATCACTTCATCCCATTATAACACATCAATAAATTCCTTCAATTAAAATATATATTCTTAGTTTTTGATTTCAAGATATTGATCCTCCTTTAGATTCCATTCCCCAGCCTACTCATCTTGAAAAATGATAAAATAAAAAAGGAGATACTTGAACTACAATACATGATCTTATACACTATAAAATACCTTTTAAGGGGTGATAAACTCCGACCACATTTATTCCCCCAATGTTAAATAATGTTTCTCTCCATGAAATTTATTTTAGAAGTCATATCATCTGACAAAAAACTCCTCATTCTCATTAAGGTGTATAATCCACCAATAATGAGGAGGTCCACTTAGTAGGCTAATATATAGAGGAATAAAATGATATTTTCATATATGAATCAATATAAATACAATATTAATCTATTCCAACCACTTATATGTATCTTTATTAGTTGGTGAACCCCTAATACTTTGAAAAAAACTAATGATCGAAAAAAACTATGTCATTATTCACAAATCATCCTCATCTAGGTCACATGCCTTGTGGTCAACTAGAGCATCTTGTTTTACCTCTCCAACTTGGACCACACATGAGAATTTTTAATCATTAATATCTATAAAAGTAAAAAGAAAAAATTTCTAATATTGGTATATATAATTTATTTAAAATTACATAATTAGATACATTTCATATTTCCTTAAAAAACCCCAAGTCAAACACTAGGTAAATCAATCATGATACACAAACCTTACTTTTATCTCTTATCTGTAAGCATCATCAATACACCCATTATATTCTAGAACCTTAAGGATGTTGAATCATGTTATAGAGGTTCCATAGATTCATATTACCTATTTTTTTAGCTTTCATATGTCATAACTAGTCTCAAATAATAGGGTTTCCCTAAAGAACCCATGAATCTCTAACTAATGAGTAAATAGAAACTCCATTCCTACCCTAAAAAATATTTTATACCATTCTGAAATGATCTTCCCCCACTATAACCCCTCTTGTATGAGATGTAATGACAACCATGACTGTAAAAAACCTTCTCAATTCTAGAAATTTTCAACACATCTGTGAGTGTGTAAACCACATTGATAAAACCGTGGATATAGGTAATACTACTACAAAGGTACAATATGGACCATGCCAATTGGAAATTATACAGACACATTCCCTATGAGACCTGATAATATTCCCACTTGATAAGGGTTTATGAAAGTGAACCATGTGGTATATGGTTCTATGATAACACATGAATATATGAAATTTTTAGTGAAGTTCACGAGAAATCATAATCAAATCCATAAAATAGGTCATGGTGGTTGTACCCGTGCTATAGTATCAATCCATGTCGACTATGGTGATAGTGTCATCTATAACAACAATTTATTTTATATGTGGAAATAGTTTCCCTCTAAATTCATGTTTAACCTACACATTATAGATAATTATGTTGGAATTTCCTATGATCGTAAACCTTAATCATGGGCCCAGATCAATATAAAATAATTATATTTATAAATATTTAATTAGAAATAAACAAATATATAAATGAATACATATATATATATCCCCCAGGGCCTAGTATAGTAGAAAAAGGCCACATGGGGTGTCGGGAAGGTCTTGGGTTCAAGTCTCCCAGACATCCTGCATGTGTTTGTTTGAATGTTTCTTTAAAACAATGTAATTCCCAAGATGGGCATTTTTAATATATATATATTTATACAATTAGAATGTTATACTGGTAAGGTGTAAAGTCTTAACTATATAACAAGAATATTGGAAGGTTAAAACACATTAGTATATAATTATTTTATAACTTCGATAGTCCATATCCATGATCGGTTACTACGACTATAAGTGATACCCACTAACATAGTCATAAACCGAGGATATACGCCTTAAAAATGTAGAAATCTACATGGTAATAGGGCTACCATAATCATTCTCAGTCTGGAAAAAGCCTACCTATAGTGTATAGTCATGCAGGAGCCATGACCCTATGCTATTCAAAGGAAAATAGTATCTAAAAGACATTTAAGCAGAGCAATAGGCTATAAAAATGGTAAATGGTCATATTTACATTGATTTACCCGATGAAAATAACCCTATTTTATAGTAGTGCCTCTAATAAACCACATGTTGGTGACTAACAATAAGGGAATAATAAAGAAGTATGGTATAAATTTCTCTTATAAATATAATAAAGGTAAGAAAAAACTACCAATCAAATCCATGAATATAAATGGAACTAATCATAATAATTCATGTAAATTTTAAATAGATACAAATGAATCTAAAAGAAAACATCAAAATTATTTTCTATTTTAGAAACACCATGAATATCTATGAAATTTGATGATCACCATGAGCATGTACGTGAAAACATAGTCACATAATCCATCCTGTAAATATAAAAAACCGATATATATATATATAAATATATATATAAATGAGCAATCATAAATATGTATGTTGAACCATAAACTTACATTTCTCTAATTTCTTTAAGAACCATGTAACACATTATGTAGTATTTTATTCAACTTGAGTTTGTGATTGTAACACCCTGTGTTTTTAAAAGAGGAAAATCATGTTCAATAGTGTATATAAGATGTAACCACATGATATAAGAGAAGTTAATAGCCAATGTTTTAATGATACATTTCTTTATTAATAAATTATCTCTCTTTGATAGTTTGCGACATATGCGATAACATGTTTAAACGAAACATGATACTCTATTAAAATATTATTTTTAAGACATTACCATTATTACATAGCTGTTAAGTTTATGAGTGTGAATATGACTAATTAAATTAGGAAAATTACATTGTTTACACATGTATAAAAAATTCAATGGTTATACATTGATAATAAATAATATAATAATTATTTTGAATAAAAACATTTTTTCCCAGAAAAACTATAGATTTCTAAATGGTGGTTTAACATCACATTGAGAGAATAATTTTAAAAAACTAATTTTTTCTTCATTAAAATTATTCATATGAAAAGATAAATTTTTAAATATAAATTTTAGGATTATATTTTGGAATGTTTTTTGGAATTTTCTGAAAAATATTATTTTTGATGAATATTGAAAAATGCTAATAATTGTTAATGACTAAACATTCATTTAAATTATTATGAATGTTAAAATATATTTTAACTATTTTTTCGTTTAAATTAGTCAAATTAAATTAATATTTATCCAATTTAGGACATTGGAAACATTTTAATATTTAATTATTATATATATATTTTAAACTTTTTGTAGTTATTCTTTGAAAAAATAGTTTTTTTGGAACATCTATGAGATTAATTTTAAATCAAATTCAAAAAATTAAGTGAGTAAAATTTTAAAAAATAGATACCAAATTTTGAATTAGAATAATTTATTTTTTCTAATAAGGTCAACTTAATTTTTTCCCATAATTAATAGTGAAAACAGTAATTTCTTGTACCGTGGTGAAGGTAAAAATTAGTATACTAAGGGGTTAAACTAAAAATATAACGATTATAAATGAAAAAAACTTTTATAAAAGGAAACACTATCTCATTAATTAAATTTTTATATGTGATATATATAGAAGGATGTTTATTATATAAAATTAATATACTATCTAATTTCATACCCTTTAATTTGTTAGTGAGATGATAATGTCCCTCATACATATGTATAACCTACCATCTCCACAAAGCGATGTGATTCATTATTCTTGTTCAAAATTAAATATGGATTATAAAAATGCATGTAATAAAATTAATTATATTTATAACATGAATATCATTCTGGGTATGATGAAACCGCATAATATTTTCATGATCAGAAACATTCATCATGAAACATGTTGGAGAAAAAAAAGGCAATTAACAGAATAAACAATAGTGATAATGAAATATTTCTGAAGAATGGTTACTAAGATTTTATAAATGGGTCATGTATGATATTAAAAGTAATGGTATTATCTTTAATAAGGTAATAATATGATTAAAACCACTATACAAGAGGTTTAATAATTCTCAACTAAAAATAAGTATGAGTTAAGGGGTTTCTTAACTCAATATCCATTAATTAGGTTATACAACTACTTTATTAATTATATTATAAAAAAACTATGTGTGAGATGTATTTTAATTTAGTAATGATTTATTTTATCTTTTATATTTTTCATATACATTTTTTACACATAACCACTTCATTATTTAACTCTCACCTCAATGATATAAAATTTTAATGTTTTTTTCGAAACATCATTATTCGAGATACATGTTATTTTAAGAACCGAAATGTTTTTTGAATGGTATATATGAATACCCTTTACATTATATATCACAAATAATTCAAAAATCATGATATTTTAAGTTATAATTTATCATCTTCATTAATGGAATGCTATGATTCAAATGACACCAATATGGTAAGGGTTTATATTTCAATTTTATTTTTATATGGATTGAATATTCTTGAACTTTCATTAAATTAAATTAATTTATAACTATATAATAAAACTCTTTAATATAATTCTAATATGGTTATTCCTGATGTTTTTATGTAATAGTAATAATTTAATGTATTTGGTTGTTAAATTTATTTATATTTTTAGAGTGAAAATCCGACTTCATTTATCTCTTCAGTTGACAATAATTTTTCTCCAAATACTTATTTTATAAATTTTTGTTGAAAAATATTTTTCTAGGATAGGTTAATTTCATTTTTTACAATTAATTTTATTTTTAAAAAACAATTTAAACGAAATATTATTATAATTTTATGAACAAAGTACTTTTGAATTTTCTTAAAAAAATGTGAGGGGAATCATTTATTTAACATTTTTTGACATGATTTGAATTTTTTTCCAATCATAGACACTGAATTTATTAAAGAATCATTTTTATGTTTCAATGGTTGTTTTCAATATAAATTTTTTTAATGAATTTTTTAAATCTTAAATAAGTTTTTTCTAAATGGGAAAATATTTTTCTCAAGAAATGTTTAAATATATATTTCAGAATAATTTTTTGTAGATGCTGACATCCTTTATGTTACATTATTTGAAAAGGTTATTTTCCTCAATAAAATTTTTAATCATTCTAATATTATTTTCATTAGCATCAATTACCTTTTTTGTTATGGATTTCTTCTGAATTATGTACATACGTATCTCATATATGTACCTTTTTATTCTCTCTTCCTTTGGTGGGGTATATATTCCTTTTGATAATTTCTCAAATTACATCATCCTAAAATTTACTTAAATTATGATGTGAATTTAGATTATAAAACTAATTTTCTTTCACTGAATAATTATTACAATATTCATTGTGATTGTTTCCCTTTATTTGGCACACACAGATCATGATAATTTTATAATGGGGGCACCTAGAGAGAATAATAATGCATTGGGTAAAGATTTTATCACATGAGGTTTCATATATGAGATAAGGATGTAAAAATAATACATTAAAATACTCAGTCTTCCATGTTATATTTTCACGGAAGTTATTATTGACTCACTTTTATGTCAGGTTTTGTGTAACTACCGCATTTCCAATGATTCCATGATCATATAATACCATTTTCTTTTCGTTCTTCTTCTATGTGATTACCCTTCTGTCATATATTTTACGATATCATGTTATAACTTTGAATAACATGTTATAATTCATTATTATCTTTATTTACTTTATGTACTTTTCACCTCGCCTTGTTCTTTATTTATTCCCTAGGTTTTCCAATGAATTTTTATAATATTGAATCTGTATTAAGAGCTTAGTTTGGAAAATAAAATAATGATTCCATTTTTATGTAGTATGAAGCTAGTATTATGAAAAAACTAGGACTCTACAATAATTGTGACATATTAACAGTGATATATTTTTAATAATCATGTAATAATATGTGTACAATGCATGGTTCATCCTAACTACTCTTATTTTTCCTGAATGAAAAATAAAAAACTATTAAATGAATTACAAAAAACCAATGTTTTTGTGAAAAACCTATGGTCTGAGAATTATTAAAAATATGACCACTTTAAGAATGTTGAAATATCTTTGGTCAATGGATTAATGAAATACCTTAATTTATTTAGTGTTTCCCAATAAAATCATCTATATATTTTCAGATATTTTTAGTCTATTAGAATATAAACAATAAATTAATACTTATTTCGTTGTAAGTGCGTCTAAGATATATAGTATAAAACCATATTAAGATTATCTATAAATATATAATCACATCATAGATTGAAGGATTAATTATATAGAGAACTCTCTAATGTCTACAATCCCTTGAATTCTTCAATAACCTATAGAATTAGAGTGATTCTGGTTGTTTTATTAATGTGTGTTTTCAAAGAGCTTCGAGTTTTGAAAATTCAATACAAAATCACTTTGGGTTTCTTAGTGTAATTATTGTTTTATTGATCTGTCGATATTTATAATGGGATAATTGAGTTTCAAATTATAATAGAGGGATAACCAACTAAAAGTTCTAGTAGCTAGAGAACCATGATATATGTTGTTGTAGCTGGTATACTATGATACAAATTTTTGTATTGAATTTATTGAGCTTCATGTTTCTTGAAGTATGTACCTATTGATTTTGCTAATAGATGGATTCTAGGGAAAGGAAAAGGTATCAATGATTTTAGTATAATGAATAATTTACATTTAAACATGTCTAAAATTAAGGATTCCTTGAATGAGGATTAGGACCCACTTGTTCTTTGGAAAAAATTATAATTTATAATTTTCATTAAGGCGTATTTGTTTTGTAAATAAATAATTTATGTTTTTTTAAAACTTAACATGTTTATTTTTTATTCAGTATATATAAAATACCATATATTTATTTTTCCATGGTCAATATTAATTTCATAAATAGTTATAAAATTATAGTCATTATAATAAATTTTTTATTAGTTGTTTTATTATTTTTGGGTATAGAGATATTCTATATTAACTGTAGGTTTAATAATTAACGTGGATTAAATTTATGATAATATTTTAATCTACAATTTAACACTTAATTTAATATTCTTTCCATAAATTATATGTTATTAGAATTTATTTTAAATTTGTTTTCTACATCTTACACTAAAAATGACATATTTTTTTATAGATTTTATTTTAAATTATCTTATTTTTATTTTCAATTTTCTTGCACCTAAAAATATATAAGGAAATTATTTTTTAATTATGATATGTATTCTTGTCGGTACTATTACAAATATAAATATGAAAACACCACATCTTTTTACTGTAAATAATTAGTAATACTGGGGTGAAAATATGGAAACATTTTTTCATTAACAATAGTGTTGAAAATTAGTTTATTCTTACCGGTAGGTACAATTTACAAGAGAAAGATGTTTATACATTTTTAAGAGAAGTGTAGAATCATTTAAAATAAAATTTAGAGTTCAAAATACAAATCCTTGTTCAATTCAGTGGAATATCTATAGTTGTGTTTAACCATATAGAATAGATTTTAGAAAATGTATAAGGTTCAATGTTACTCTCTTTGGAATATTAAAGGTTCTTGAGAGTAAGATGGATATTTAAAGAGAAAAAAAGCAGGATTTTTATTTTTTAGTGGTGAAAGTGTTTCCTAAATGAATCAAAGACAAATAACTATTTTCAATAGTTGAAAATCACTTAGTGGAAAGGAATTTTATAATAATTAACTTGAAGATGGAGTTATTGATATTCTTATAAATGAATTATAATCTAAATTTACTGAAATTGATGATACAAAATATATTATGAGGGTAATTTCTTATGATTTAATCGGAATCATAATGTAGTATGGGAGTTGTCAAAAGTGATATTTAGGTAATGAGAAAAAGAAAAAAATATTTTCTTCAAAATACACTATAACTTTAATTATTGTTACATTTAAATCAAGAATATTTAAGAGAAATTCAATAAAAGATTATAATTATAGATAATATAAACAAACTAATGGTGAAAAGTATTATATGGTAAGAAATATGTTCAACCAAAACAAATTCTAATGAAACTATTCAAAAGACAAAAAAATTAATACAACTAAATTGATTTGTTACATGTTTGAAGAGAAAAATAATACTTAACTTCATTG
Organism: Viscum album; assembly: GCA_963277665.1. NCBI lineage: Eukaryota > Viridiplantae > Streptophyta > Magnoliopsida > Santalales > Viscaceae > Viscum > Viscum album. The sequence continues at coordinate 1,642,727,961 of OY728146.1, read as the reverse complement.
CCCTAAATTAAATAATAAACCAGGAAATTCTTTTAGAAACATTTCAAATAAGAAATTTAAGAATAGTCTAAAGATAAAAAACATTCATAGTGAAAAAAGTGATACTATATTACTAATTCCAACTAAATAATTAATGGTATAAAAATAAATAGATTTTATGAATATATTTTTAAATGTTTTATAGAAAGATTAGATGTAAATGATCTTATGTAACTAAATTTAGATTCAAAATGATTCCATGCTTTCGAAAATGATAATGATGATGAGAATTCAAATTATTTCTATCATTATGAGTGATCTCATGAAAATACAGAAGAAAATATAGAAAATATTATATAGTTAAAAAATATATATCAAAATTTATATAATAATTATTAAAACATTAATGTGGAAATAGCTGGTACAAAAGAAAATTTTATAAAATTTAAGGATAATCTAAAATAAATCAGAAACGAAAATGGAAAACACGTTTTTGAGGTAGATAATTAAAATGAGAAGATAAAAAACATAATATTGGTAAAATTTGGAACATAAAATCAAGGCAATAGAAGTTCATCTTTAGGTAAATAAGGGAAAGAAGAAATATGGCAAAAAATAAAATAATTTCACTTTCAATTTATAAAATAAGATTACTAAACATAAATTTCATGTTAAAGGCCAGAAGATGATTCTTATTAACTTAACTATATGAAGGAATAAATTTTAAAATATGTATATACAATTAATAGTTTATAAACGAGTGAAATATAGGTTTGGATGTAAATCCACAAGAAATTTAGTATATCAGTAAAACTATTTTATGCAAATTCAATCACCCATTTTCATAATGTGTCAATGAGGAGGAAATGTGATGAATTTTTTTATCTAATCAATTGAAATTATTTTGGATGATTAAAATATTTTATTTATATGAACTGCTTCTATATAAACCCCATAAATCTACTCAGATTTGGTTTCCTAATATATTATTTTGAAATACTTTTATACCTAAATAGGTATATCTTATAAATAAATAAATTTCATGATTATAAATGTTGTGCACTGACAGATGAATAACAACAATTAGTTCCCTTGGTATATTATTATGTTTATAGAACTATATCTTGAATGATTTATATTTTAATAGTAGTTTCAGTACATTATGTTTTGATTAACATATTTCATATAATCATTTTATTAAGAGAGATAATATTTTGACTATTGTTGGATAAGTTTTCAATAACATAATTTTAAAAGTCCAAGGATCTTATAAATATTAAGTTTAAATAAATTGTATGGAATCATGTTTGAAAAAACAAGTACAATCCATTGTTAATTGAGGATAATATATATTTCTTGATTATTTTTATTATAGCTCATCATATTTTTAAAAGTTTTATTCAACTATCATAATTCTAAAATATCATTATAAATTATAAATTTTAAAAATTAATAAATCTTTTATACCTAATTAAGAAATCATGTGTTTTTTGTGGGATTTTATATGATCCATTAGATCATGTAAATATTTTATGGCATTTATTTTTTTTCCAAAACCTTTATGATTATTTGGATCTTGAGTGAATTGGATTCATTCATTACAAGAAGTAGTAAATAAATTGAGAATTTTTTAGAGAACTATTTTTATCTACTATGCAGGTTAAAGTATGATCCATAGATCTTGAAAGAAGTGATATTATTTAAGAAATATTTGTTTATTAAAATCCTTTTGAAAAGTGTAAATTTATTTTGAAATATATAGTCGAATTTCATTCTTGGATAAAGTTAGTTTCCATATGTAAAGTTAATAAATCATACTATCCTATGTTGATCAGATACTTCCATAGTTCTATGACGTTTTCTGGTCAATGTGCTATAAAAAAAGGTATTCATTTTTATTTTCATTCATATATATTCCTTTAATTTTAAAAAGTTTTCTGAACTACTCGAAGTACATTTATAATGATAATTTTTTTTTCTAAAAACATACCAAAATTTTATAGTTATTTTGTGAATGATTATATATAAAATAATTTGTTTTTGGATAATGGATAAGATCACAAAAAGATTCATTAATCCCCAGATGTTCGTATAGTGTTTTAGTGGATACATTCATTCCTTTTATTCAGAGAAGGTAATAAATATATGATCGAGATGCAATAAGTTTACATCCAGAATTTTTTGGTAAAATTTAGGATGTTAAAAATATCATGGTTTATCAAGTCTCATATGGAGGCTATACGAAATGGAATTTTTAAGATGAAAAATTATGTTATATGGATCGATGTACAATATATTCCTTTTAAAGATTTGAAAAAAAGATAATTTAGAAAATCATTATTATTAAGTATGGAATAAATAAAACCAATCCATTTTGAAAGTATTTATAGAACGAGGATAAAATGTTTTTTTATAAATAAAATCATTGTTAAAAAATTTAATATATACTTATACTAAAATTTAAAAGTATATTATTAGATGAGATAATAAAAAATTTATAAAACATTTTGAAAAGGAAAAAGCCACTAATGTGCCAGGAATCAAAAAATTTACTAACAAGAAGAAGCCTAAAATTTTAGAAAAATTATATTAGAGTAATGAAAGTATAATGAAGAAATTCTATGAGAAAAAATACTAGTGAAACGAATCATAAATGGATTATCAATACAAACAGTGGATTCTTTAAAGAAAAGGATGAGGTAGAAATAATTAAGAAAAGAGATAGATAATATCGATAAATAGTTTTGTGGTATTGATTAATATAAAAAATATCCTAGAGAAGATATGGAATGAAATTCTATTTAATGGAAGAGTAAAAGGTATTACTATAATATTAAAGCTTCTCATATAGCTATAAATATCATAACTGGGAATAATATTAATACATAGGTTTTTAAAGAAAACCCCCTAAGGAAAAAATCTAGATTTTGAAGTAATATTTAATGAAGTTGTACCTAATGTTTATGATAATAATCTTCCCTATCTTCAACTTATTTAAGGGATGGTGAACCTGTAGAAAATATTATAGGAACTACTAAAAATGTGATATCAGAAGAATTAGAAACATCAAACCATTCTTTTATAAAATAATTATATGTTATTCATACCAATCCAAATATGTTTTTCAACTCAATAGTAGAATTCATCTCAAATAAAGGTATTACTAAAAAATATTCTGAAATGGTTGATAAAGTTGTAGTTATGAGGAATAATATTAAAGGTCCATCTCTGATAAAATATAATTTTCATACCTTTACTACCATTAATCTATCTCTACCAATGTATCGATATAAATAATCTATTCCATCACAAAAATTCTGAAATTATTTATTTTGAAAACCAATTGAGAAAAAACAAATGATCAATATTATTTTACTAGAGATCCAATTAAAATTGAGAAATTATCACTTGAAAAATATTAATATTTTATTTTTAACATGAAAATGAAAATGAACAATATCATTGATATGATACCAGAGATTAATGTAAATTTTATCCATATACAAAATCATATAAATATTTTCAATATTCTAAATGTAATAATAATCTAATAGATTCTGTATCATACATTAAAGGAATTAAGAAAATAGTTAAAGAGTTGAATGATTTAAATTAATTTATGTTATAAAATGTTTTATAGTACATGAAATCTATATACGAGGACTTAAATTCTATTAATTATAAGAAAAATTACCTTCAATAGGTTCTTGATACTCTTTAAAAAAGATACATGGATATAGAATCATTTTACCTAGATCTTGGAGATAAATATTTTTGAAATTTCAAGGTCTCTCGATGATTTGAATCTTTTATCGCACAACCAAGAAAAGAAAATTGTTGATCAGAATTTGAAATTTGAAGTGGATATAGTTCTGAATGACCAGTTTTTAGAGGATAATGTTGAAAAATTTTCTGAGATGATATACTAATTTGATAAGAATTGAAATGTTTTGGATGATATGTTGGATAATAAATTGATATATATTATGAAGACAAATCACACGGTCAAGAAATAAACTAAGTAATATCAATTTTCAATTTTTTGTTTGGTCAATTTTTTATATCTCAAAATAAGTGTAGTTTCTTGAATATTTTTTCAATACCTCATTATTCATTACATAAACATTAATATTATATGATGGATATTTTTCTTTAATAATTTGATTAATTTGTTTAATTATTATAATATTTATCTATTTTTGAAAAATTAAAGTCTATAGTCTTTCCACTGATTTTTCATTCCACTTTCAAAAAGAATATATTATTTTAATTTTTTATTCTTTCCAAAAAATGTTGGAGAAATATTTAACAAATTAAAATATGAATAGATGTGTATTTTCTTCACAAAGTGGGATACCAATTTACCTAGTATAAAAATGGAGAGATATAAATGTATAATTTAATTAAGGGAATTAATTTTTTGTTAGATTATATGTATACAATATGGTGTATTTTTTTATTGTTTAGATCATTTTAATTTTTCATTATGTGATTTCGATTTTAAAAAATACGAAAATTATTGAGTCCAGGAATTACTTTATTATAATTGTTTTGAAAACTACTAAAGAATTGGTTTAGTATTTTCTTTAACTTGAGTATGTTAATTTTATCTTTGATGAATACTGAATGTAAAATATTTAAGATAACTACCAAAAAATATAGTTTTATAAAAAAAATTGATGGACTAAGGATTCATTAAATTATGTTGTTTTTCATAATTTTGAAATACCAATGGTTTAATGTTTAATGAAATATTATGAGAATTGTTATGTTGAAGAATAAATTCATCATTTTTCATGGTAAGACACTGTGTTCATTGAAATATCGATAATAAATTGCTATCGATATTGTTTCAACTAACTCTGAGATGTGGAGAATCTGACTATTTGTGGATTATCAACAAATAAATATGCACTTATTGGATCTGAATAATAATGTAAATGTGGTTTATATAAAATCTCCAATATCATGAAGTCTTGATATTATTTTTGAGTTATATTTCATTTGAATTTTATTCACTGTTATCGTCTCTAAGATATTTATATTATTGGTATTAATTATAATAGATATTGGAATTTTTTTGTATTTTTTTATCTCATTATCTTTATAGTAGTTCATTTGAGCTACCTATCCTAATAATGGGATAACCAAGCTACCCGTTTTAGTAGTTGGAGAAATTAGTTACTTGTTTTGGTAGTGGATATACTAATCTATAGGATATAATAGAGGATTTACTAAGCTTCAAGTATTTCGAAGTAGGTCCCTAATGATATAGATAATCTAGAGATTCTAGGGCAATGAACTCAATGATAAGCTTTAGGCTTAATAAAATGGATACCTTTCGAGAGGTCAATAGTCAAGTGTACCTTTAATCTGGTTTCATATTCCCCTTTTGTATTGGGTAAAAGTACAGTAAATAATATCCATTTGTGATCATTTGTTTTGTAACTAAATACTCAATTATTTGTTTAATTCTGCATTATTTATTGTTTTAGTGGTAGATATAAAATACAGTCTAAATTATTTTTCTAGTTTTTATATTTATTTTATCGATACCTATAAAATACATAGAATTTTAATCATGTTTTTATTAATTCAATTTTTTATCGATACATGGGTATTTATAATACTAATAGTTTAAATATTTTAGGATGGTTAAAATTTTGATTTTCTTTCAATATAAAATTTACCCCCTATTTTCTTGAAACCTTATAAGATTAGATAATATACTCAATAGGACTATCCTAAAACACTTTTGTTGAAATAGAGGAAATAGGGAACTGAACCCATCAAATTGGATATTAAAACAACCACATATCTTCACCAAGGACTATTCTTTAAATCTGCACATAATGTAGTGAAATAATAATGAAACAATATAATTATACATTTACTCCGATTACCCAAAACTAAAATATCTATCACAAACTAATGACTTTTCTAACATTCTTCAATCCCTTCCATATTTATTTAACAATATAAAAATATGAACACATATTCAGATATAAACATAATCAAAACCATAAGCTCATAATCATATAATGGAGAATTATCACTAAATAACTATATATCATAACCAAATATTAGTAATTTAACATAATAATAATGTATATCAACCTTGTTCCCTCTTATTTTAATGTATTTCCCAACCACGAATCCACAACAAAATCAAAAACCTTATTCATCCAATAGATATACAATAACCTGAAGTGATTGAAACCCATTTATATATACCTAAACCTTGATCCATGAAAGCCTATACTCTATATTAAGGGGGAGCATTTAATATTCTATTTCAATCCAATCATTCTCTATATAATATATATATTGTGAAAAATAGTTGTATAAAAAAACCTCATATGGTAATCCATCACATAACTCGAAACAGGTGGAAGTACATAATAAATGAAACGAAAAACATATGGGATATAATATAAAAATCCCACACTAATTCCAAGTGTTCACATTCAAATCAAAATAAAATATCCCACTACCAACTCATCATCACCAACAATTGATAACAACTACTCCAACCATTAATTATAAAATAAATTATCTGCACTACTTCCATAGAATTTCCACATATCAACATTCTATATTAGTAACATAATTTTTATATTTCTATATTAACTACCAGCTATCAAATTACATTCATTTAAAAACATTTGTTTTTATACACCCATTTTTCTTACATCCATTTTCCACCACCTTGAGGTTTCTAGTTTAGTGAATTATCCACTAAATTACCTTACCCCAAAGTATATGATATCTTAAATTCATAATCCTTTAATAACTCATTCAAATACAACAAACATATTTTCAAATCACATCCTTATTTTAAATAAATTAATCTCTTATGATATGTGATTGACATAATGTTCCCACCAATGATATAATGTCACAAAAACATCATAAAAACCACAAAAATATGATCATAGATATTGGGTTTCATAGTTATTCTCATGGATATTAAATTATTGGGACTCATATGATATCTTTTCTCTCTACTTCATCAAATAACAACCCAATATAAGATGAAAATTTCCTTAGAATACCTAAAATATAAATCCTTAATTTTGAAATAAGAGGATTCTAGAACCAATTAACTTATCTTTTAAAACTTTAACCCCTATAGAAATTAAAATTTTCATACAAATGCTTGATCCTTCCTGTTAAAGGCTATCAAAGAAGCCAAAATCTAAGAGAAATTAAACAAAAATAATCTAAAATAACATTCAAGATCTAGGAAGCTATAAACCTTAATAAATTTCTTGGGATCCCCCCATGAAACAACCACTTCAATCATAAAAGTATTTAAAACTAATCCCCATTTAGATATAACATGCCCAAGGAAATACACCTCCCATATCAAATTTCTATACCTCAAAATAAAGATGTTGAATTCACTTTTCATTGATTAATATTCTTTTGTCAATAATTTCCAATGATCTTGATGATATATTTATATAAAATTTTAATATGTATAAAATAAGAATTACTTTAAAATAAGTTATCGATCCCAAGTAAAGGTGGTAATATATACTGAGAGGTGAATATTTTAGTATAATACGAAATAGAGTTCCTATGCTTATATATTGATTAACAACATTTGGGGTGAAGGAATTTATGGAAGAGTTTTTTCTTTTACTCATTAAAAGAAAATAATTTAACATATTTGATAATTTGAAAAGTATATTTTTATTAAAGATGTTTTTTGATCCATTAATTTAAACATAAAATATGGTTTGAGTTACAACAAAAATTTTTATTTTGTAAGCATAATGAATAGATATAAGATTTTGTTAAAGACTATGATTATTTGTATTTCATATGTAAAATTAATTCAATAATATTTGAGAAATAGTTCAATGATATGTGTATAATAATGGATAAGTTGTTTCTATAGATAAGGTCAACAAAATAGCTACTGTTACAATATTTTACCAATCCTATGATTGAATCATATGTGTGAAGAAAATTTGGTTAAGATAGACTTTATTAATTTTTATTGGAGTTAAATTCATGGAGATATAAGAATGATATATTTTATATCTCTATAAAGGATATGTGAATAATATATATGGAGTTATATACTTATGTTTATTCATTTTAAAGAAATATTTTTAGTTGATGATTGAAGAATTTTATTTGTTTTTGAGTAGTGGAAACACTACTGAAATATTACAAGGCATATTTATATTTTTTAAGTCCATTAGAATATATTAAAAATTGGATTATTATTAATTTTAGTTTCTTAAAAAGTAATTTGATGTTTCCTATATGTGTTCATATGAGATGTATAAATTCTGATATTTATATTCTTTAATTAAAGTAGAAATTACCTAAACATCATAAAGCTCACTTAGTTGTTTCAAGTTTGATACCGGAAAAAAGTTCTAAAATATGAAAAATAAAAAAGTACATAATTTTTATTGAACATTTAAATAAATATTATATTTGTTGTAGAATAATAAAAATGTAATAGTTTCTATGTGTGCTTTTTAAGAGACATTTAGAAGTTCATTAAGGATGATTAAAATTTCTTAAGGATGACACACTTTTTATAAGATTCATTTTAATCTTGAATGAAATTTGGAATAACACATGGAAATATCAGAAGTGTAATTTTAAGAATTTATATGAGTTAATTATAAGATTTTAAAGAGTTTTTTATAATAAAGTAGCAAAGATATGTGATCATTTTTGTGTATCATTTTTTAATTCATTATTTTTATCAAATAAGTTTATAGAGATCAAATTTTAGACGTCATTTGTATCATTCCCTAGCTTCATAAGATAGAAAATAGAAAAATATAATTTAATTATTGAATAAATTACAATGAAAAATCCTTTAGTTAAAATATTATATGATTTGTTATTAAAGGAAATGAAAATAATAATAAGAAGGATTTTGATTCAACATAACAGATATTGAATGACCAACTGATGTAATTTCTATAGTTCTAGAGTTATCTATGTTGTGAGAGGGAGGATCCCATATAATATATATAGTGCATGAACATGTTCATGCCAACATGGAGGGAATTAAAAACTATTGATTTTATAAAAGGGTTTAAAGTGAAATATCTTGAGTCTCTTGGAATATTAAATAGATATATATGAATGTAGTTTTAATTAATTTCACATTTATTCCAAAAACTAAAGAACAAAAAAAACTCAATCATTAACAAAAAATTCAAAAAATATATTTTTAAATTCTTATCATCATCAAAGTAGTGTTTAACTAATAATTAGGTGATGGATTAGGATGGTTCCTCTTTATATATTACCCATGATATAAAAACATGAATGGATAAATAAAATATTAGGTACATTTTATATTCATATAAGTTTAATTAAAAAATTAGAGACCTTAAACTATATCCCTTTATTGTTTTTTATTTGTTAATGTTTGTGAGATCTAATTCTACATGTAAAATATTCAACCCATGCATTTTAGATGAAGAATAATGTAATACCCCAACAAAAATGACTAGAGATGTTTCCATATAATTTTATATAAGAATTATTACAATGAAACAATTCCTAAAGGAAAAATAAATTTATTACTTTTGGAAAACCATATTACTTAGATGACACCCATATTTTAATGTGAAATTATAAATAAATCATGGTACATAATAAAATTAGATGAACGACATCCTGGAAATATTATTCAAGGATTTATTCCTCATAACATAGGGCAAGATAAAAAAATAAGGTTGAGCCCAAATTATCATTAATGGTTAAGTATAATGGAATATACGATGAATTAATGATGCATAATCAATATGTAAAGGTAATAACAGAACACACATTCTATAAAATCAATAAAATGAGAATGAAAATAAAACCCTAGACAATGTCAAATGAAAAAGAATCATGGAAAATAATAATAACTTAACTCTCAATAAAATCAATTCTTAATTATTAGACTTAATATTTCACAAGAACATGATACCATTAACATTAATATCTAACCATAAGATAGATTAAAGCTTTATGGGTAGAAAACACTAGATTTTGAAAACTGATTCGTATCATGATACTTAAGATGTATCAAGGGGATTGCATTAACTAGTCCCCAACTTGTGTATTCCAGTTTTAAATAATTCATCATATATATAATAATAAATTTAATTCATAAACATTGTGTCTTATTATATATCCATATTGAGTGAGGGATACAAATTAATAAAATATTCCCCCATTAATGAAATAAATTTAAAAGTAAAAAGAATATTTATAAATGGTATAATGTTTAGGAAATAATAATACAGTTATAAAAGAATAAGGATGTATTATATAAATGATTTTTCCAATGAAAACATGGAGAATATAGTTATTTTCTGAATGAAAAAGTTAACAATCTCAAAAAATAAAGTGAGATTAAAAAAATAACTTTTACCTCTTGGTAATTTGCATGTGAAACCCCATTGCTGATATAATTCATAGCGAAACATAAAATAAAATGATGTATGAGTGAATAGGGAAATTAAAATATGAATTGGATTTATATACACCACATTAATGGGAAATGAACAATAATAACAAATTCATCTCAATGAAATGTAAATTGAGACACAATCGCTTACTACTTGAGTTCTTTTGAGTCATGAGATTAACAAAATAATAAAATACATTTAAACAATTAATATAAGTAAATTAATGAAAATTGTTATATAACATTTCACATGGTAATATATAGACCAAACAAATGAAATGAGTGGTTAATATGGAATAAGTCTCACAATAATAAAAGTGCGACTAGAAATTTCTTTACCTCGAGTCTGACTTGTCACATGTGTCTTTATATTCTTGGATAATAAAATTATATTAATTGTTTACTCTTTTGATAAACATTATTAATTTTATTATTAAATTTTCCTCAACTATTAAAAATTCAAATACAATTACTTAATCGATTAATTTTAATTAAGATGTTTTGACCATATTCGGTTTCAATATCAATAATGAATTTGGTAGGTCGAAAATGGTTAAAGGGGTAATTATTTAAAAATATGTAAAACAATAATCATGAATTTATTATTATATTCATAAATAAATTGTACATTTAAACCTAATCATGGAGTATGGTTATGAAAAATGACCTAAAATTATGATCATAAAGATTATAGGTCTTACATATGCATGAGCAATGTATCCATTTTTCAATGATATGGAAGGAATGTTTGTAATATTTATCCTCAAATAATGATAATTATATCATAAATACCATATTATTATATCATATATATTTATGTATAAAATTATTGTGATAAAAAATGATTCACATCACTTTGAGGTGGCGGTAGTCCACACATCCACGAACGATGTTTCACTTTTTCAGTGTGTGAAAGGGTAATAAAAAAATGATATATTATATTATTAAAATGGTAATTATTTCATGAGTATCATAATAATTTAATTTATATAAAATATATTCAGTATAGGTTTATATATATTAATCAGGAATATTTTGTGATAAGAAATGGAATACCATATTTAGGGAGTTGGTTGGTCATTCATACACATGAAAAATGTTTCCATTTTATTATCATTTTAGAAGAATGAAAAGTAAATGATATATATTTATATTATTATATTAGTATCAAATTGTGTTATATATATATCATAATTTTTTTAAAACCATCTTTAATACATTCCATGTATGGCATGAACGAATCACATCGCTTTGAGGAGGAGATAGTCCACACGTCTCGAAATGACGTTATCGTATTCCCTAAAAATGGAAAACTTGAAGGTGTGTGTTGTGAAGTAATTAAACAATAATAAGGACATTATAAATATAATATATATTATATATAAACTATAAATCCATCATTATTCCCAACTGTGAAGGGTGGAAATGGAAGAACGAATGATAACTGTAAATGAGGTTGTAGTCTGTCATACACATGAAAAATGATTCCATATCCCATTTGATGGAATTATGTATAATATTGTTATTTACCTTAATATTGTTGATACAATAAGGTTTTACTTAGGACTTTTCCATTCCAACTTTTTTTTGAAAATCACAAACACCTTATACTTAAGAAAACCTATATTTTACTTCTATAAGGAAAATTTCCTTCCTAAAGGAATTTACCCCTACCATATTTTCATTGCACATATCAATATTTTTTTCTTAAGTATAAAAATCAGATTCATACCTAAAACATCGAAATAATATAATAATTAGATATGATTAATTCTGTTTTATGATCTGAATTCTAGATACGAACTTTAATGAAGTTCCACTCCGAATTCAGTATACGAACTGTAATAAAGATCCACTCTGAATTTCGACACCAAACTTCTATGAGTTCGACTATGAACCTGTACTAGTTCTACTCCGAACTTCTATGAGTTCAACTCCAAACTCTGTAAGTTCAGATTATGAATTCTAGTGAAACTAGACTCCCTATTTCCTTAGAAATTTAGACTCTAGATTTCTATCGAATTCAGGTTCTGAATTCCTACAAAACAGAATCCGAATATCTATTTATTATAGACTCTGAATTCCATTTTGGTTAGACTCTGTACCTTTTGTTTCTTACATTCGGAACTTCAGTTTTACTTATACTTACACTTGTTTCATTACAAAATGATGGCGTGTTTTCATTTATTGAATAACCGTATGTTGAGTGACACGTATACAAGTCCCTCAGAAATTCAAGGAGAAATATGAACATTGGGGGAGGGAGCTGAACATTGGAGCTTCACCTATAAATAGGATATCATTTGAAAAGAAGTGATGAATTTTGAAAATTTGTTGCTCAAAATGTCCTAATGTGATTTCTAGAGAGAGATGCTCTTATCAACTCTCAAAGCTTCGTGCAGAAAGTTTGAGTATCTTGTTCAAACATTTCCTTGTGGAGACATGCTTCATGAGACTCTGATTGTTGTTGATTACAATCGAGGGATTCCTAAGATAGGAAGACAGAGGTTCCAAAACCTTTAATTTGAGGGATTTCTTATTGAGGAAGATAGAGGTTCCGACTACCTGATAGTTGATGGCTTACAAGGATAGTAAGATAGAATATGATCTTCATATCAAGGGCTTACCCTGGTGTGGGTAAGAAAAAATTTCTTGAAAGTATAAATCAAGGGACCATTATCTAAGGTTGATAGATACCCTTCACTTTTGGTTAAAAGAGTTATTGTTTGTTACTTGTAGTTTTACTACTTGTTTTTCCGCTGCATTTTGTATTGCTAAGGAAACTATAACTTTCTTGTACTTCATTAATTGTAATCTGATATAATTAGATTCTATATGCTTTAAGGTAGAATTTTCATCTTTAGCTAAAAATTTCGTTAGTGAATTTTTAAAAGATACAATTCACCCCCCTCTTGTATCTTTGTATCTCATTGTACTTATTCGATCCTATGTTTGGTATCATAGATTATATCATACCCAGAGTCATACCATCCTAAAAAATATAAAAAATATAAGTATATTTATGATACTATGGTTAACATATAAACAATATATAAGAATAATTAAATGTGTTCAGAAATAAATAAAACTAAAGTGATCGTTGAAGAACATTACCGCTTCTCCGAGTAACTCATTTTTTGATTAAAAAATAATAATTACATGGATGGATTTATCCCTAATTTGAGGATTATAGGATTAGTTTAGGGATTTTATAATTTTAACTGGTTAGGTTTTTAATGATTAAATGTATTTAGATATGTGAATAAGTGATGTGAGTGAGTTCCATTTTATATAGGAGGTGAGTGAAGAACTTGTAAATACCAAAAAGGTAAATACTATTGAGAGGTCATCCTTATATAATTTACCTGAAATAATGATAAATTTAATTAAAATGGAGTATATGGTATATATATTGTAATAAAATAGGGTTTGGACATGTTTCAAGGTCATTATGTCCTTTAAGATTAAGGTTTAGTCCCTTAGTTTTTCTCTTAATCACTGTAATTAGTTTTAATTGTATTTTGTAATTTATATGGTAAAAAACTATGTTTAACATAATATAATTAATAAATTATTATTATTAAGAATATGGAATCCATTATTTCAAATTAAAATCACATATGTGGTAAAAATTAATTTAAAATTAATCTCACAGATGGGAAGGGAAACCGAGTTTTTAAAGTAAAATATTCCAAAGATCACTATGTTTTTATATCTAAATTGAATATAAAAATTATTAAAATGTCCAAAAGTATATTAATATATTTCTAAAAATACTTTAAAACCAATTAGAATTATATTTTAACAACTAAATTGTTTTGATGAAAATATAGTTTTCAATTAAAATTCAATATTTTTTTTACTATTCATCAATAAGAGTATCTTCTTAGAAAAATACCAAAACACACCCTATTATAATTTTGATTTTAATATTTCATAAATAATGATTATTTTTTCAAATATAATTTTTCAATGTTCAAAAATTTTATTTTAAAATAAGTCCGCCTTTAGAAGATGAAAAAATTGTATCTAGAAAAATATAGCTTTTATGCATAAAATTGGATTTGTTCATATAATATGACTATAATATATATTATAGAAATGTCAAAAATATTTTATTGAATATATAACAAACAAATTTCATTAATATCATTTACTAATTTTGTTTAATTTAATTTAATTTGATTAAATACTTTTGTTATCATAAAAATTGTTTTTTATGAATTTTTTTAAACAGGTTTATATATTCATTTCTAAATAATTGGCCACCAATGAATTACAAAAACATGATTAATTTTTTTTCCAAATTTGGTTAATATTTATCATTCATTTCATTACAATTAATATTTGGTAACTATAATATTAAATAAAATTATTAATAGTATACTGTTGTTTGGTATAAGTTAGTATTACATATAGCACTAGCTATTGTATGAAATCAAAATTGTGTATAACAAAATCCAATATAGTGTTGTGTGTTTTTAAAGGCAATGTATTTTTTTTATAACATAATCAAAACATGGTGTTGTATGTAAATAATTTAATATATATTTTTAATTTATTCTAAAATGAATATATTATAAAGTTGTAGGGTGTTACATTATACTAAACATAAATAAATTGTATTCTTCGAATTCAAACGTTGTCTTATAAATTGAGGGTTTGTTTTTTTAAAATACAATTTTTTAAAATAAAAAAATTTAACAGGGGTTAATAACACATCTTCTAAATAAGATTGAAAATGAAATGTAAAGGTCTATAGAAAACTATGATTTTCAATGAGAAGACATTAATGAATACATGGACATGGAAGAGAAATATAAATTTAAAACTATGATGGTGAGGGATAGGGAACATGTTCATGATAAATTGGTTTACCACAAATCCATAAACAATAGGTGTTCAAATGGTCATTGGTGTCATAAAAAATGATGGTAATAGCACATTTTTTTTTCAAAAACCTTTTTGAAGAGTTTTGGATTTATTTCACTATATAAGAATGTAGTGAAAGATAATTACTTGATATGTTTCTATTTCATAAGAAAAATCTTATCATTTGGTTGGCCTTTAAACAATTCATACTTCATCTATTAGCACATGTTACATCACTTGTTGAAGTAAAACAATAATATCTAAATATTTGTCTGTAGAAAAATATAAACTATTTCATAAATGGTTAACTATTAAAAAATATTATGATCCAAAACAATATAAGGAAGGTCACTAAATTTATAAAATTATCTTCTCATTAATCTTCAATCAATATGAAGTAGCTCTTTAATCATCAAATACTAAACAAGTGAACACCATCATCATGTGTTATCTTGAAACTTGGTAAGTAGTATAATTAACAAAAAACCACATTTAAGACATGCATACTTCTTTATTCCTTAAAGAGAACATATTTTATTGGACATATTTCTTAAATAAAAAATACTCTAAACTCAATCAATGGTAGTATAAATTACATTGTCAACAAATAATTAACTTGTTCCAAGGTAGTGAATATTATCCCATTTAATTTATCCATATGAATTATCTATCCATCCAAAAATCATTATACCATGAAAATATTATGTATTTTATTTATTTAACTAATATGTTTTCCAAGAAGCTCAGCTGGTTACTAAATCATTTTTCATTCTCATCAGAATTGACCAACACAATATTTTTCTTCTTGAGGAAAAGATATTTCAGAATAATCAAATATATTTCACAATACTTATAACAATGAAAATATTGATAAAATACTAAAATGAAATAATTAATAAATCCAAAACCAACCACATAAATCATTCTTATTTATCTACTGTAATAAAAAAACATTGACCATGATGCATTGGATTTTTTTGAGGTTTATACTATGGATTATTGGGGAATTTGTTTTCATGGTTCCCTATCTGGTTGTATTTTTATCACTAAAAAACATCCATTTTATTTTTCCCTTTTTCATTATTGATCATGGTGACATTTATCTCTAAACTTATTAAAAATTTCAATTACCTTTAAGAAATTACCTGGATGTTTCTTTCCATAGTTATCACACGTGGGAAAATATTTCTTTTATTTCTTCCCTTTATCAATATTTTTCTTAACTACCATATTCTTCTTCTGCTTCGCCCCAAAGACATAATACTAACATAACTCTTTCTCTGTCTCATTATCAAAAGATAGATTGTCCTCATATGATGAAAGTGTTTTAGATACTAGTTCCCTTTGAAATATTGGATTGATACTTTAAAAGATACGATCATTCATAGAATTTTTATCAGGTGAATTGTTTAGGTTCACATTTATCCTTCGAGCCACCATTTCTATATGAAGACATACACTATATTAAATAATAACATCATGTAGAATAATGTTTAATCACAAAACTAGTAAAATAATTATCATAAATTGAAAAATTTATTTATTGCTAATCTCATAATAATAAATACAGTTTCTTTGGGATATTATTATATACTTATCCTTAAATTCTATCATATGGTTATATTCTCAAATATGTGTTTACCTAATCTAGTTTCCACTGTTTCTTCTAAACATACTATAATACCATATATAATGCCTCTACCCCGGAATCCTTTTCCGAGTGCCTTACATTATTACATTAACATAATATCAAGGAATCAAATCTAGCTGTATCAATCCGTTTAGTAGTTTTTTAAAAATAGATTATATAAATGATACTTATACTACATTCCTAAATAAAAAATAAAACACATTACATAGTAAGATGACGTGGAAAATATCTTTGAAGGATTATTAAAATATTTTTTCATCATAACATGGGGAAAGAAACCAATATAAAAGTGACACCAAATGCTCAATAGGGGTTAAGTATATCTGAATCTATCATGAATTCGTATTAAATAATCAATATGATAAGGTAAAAACTAAACACACATTCCATTAAATCAATAAATGGCAGGAAAAATGTATCTATATATAATTTCAAAGAAAAAGTTTAATGGATAATAATAATAGAATTATAAATAAAGAAAATCTTTAATTATTATAAATCATCTGTCCTTGGAACGCGATACCCTTCTCGTAAAGATCTATCCTCCAGACAGTTTTTAATATTCTGGTTAAAACCCCATCTGATTTGGCTAAATGATTAATCTCATGAAGCTTCTGATGCATCAAGGGGTTTTCATTAACTTGTCTCCGACCCATGTAGTGCATGTCCATATCATTTCTCATATATTGAACAACTTAGTTACTTAATAAATGATGTGTCTTATAAAATATTTGTACTGAGTAAAGGATACCTTCATCCAAGTTAATCAACTAACTTAAAAAGTAAAAAACATATATAAAAATGGTATATTATTTTATAAATAACAATATCCTTTAAAAAATAATATATATATTAAAAAATAAAAGAAATTTATAATGAAAATTCATTAAAATAAAGTTATTTTTTTAAGATAATGTTTATAATTTCAATAGAAAGTGAGATTATAAAAATAACATTTTCCACTTGGTTATTTTCAAGTCAATCCCGCTAGATGGTAAAATTAAAAGTGATACTTAAAATATGAATAATTATTAATTTATAATCATATTAAATTATAAACAAGTAGTATGTACACCACATTAAGTTGAACGGGAACATAATAAAAAATAAGCCTCAATAGAATTTAAGTTGAGGTGAAATACATTACTACTTGAGTAACTTATGAATCATGAGTTCTGTGAAAGAATAACATGAATTGAAACTTTTAATATAATTAATTTAATTAGATTCATCCTATAACATGTCAAAGGGTAGTACACACACCAAAAAAAATAAACGAGTCGTGAATATGTCATAAATCACATAGAAATAAAAGAGGGACATGAAATCCCCTTACATATAGTTTGAATTGTCACACGTGTCTCTATATTATGGAATAATAAACATATATTAATTATTTAAATGTCTGATAACATTTTTAAATTTTACTATTAATATTTTTCCACCTATTAACATATTATGTAATATTACATTACCAATTAAGCATTGGTTAGAGTTTTTTGACTATATTTTATTTTGGTATCAAAAATAACTTTGGTGGATCAAAAATGGTTAAAGGGGTAATTATTTAAACATATAAATAATAATAATCATGAAGTAATTATCATATTTATATATAAATTTTACTTTTAATACCAATAAATAAAAATTTTTATGAAAAAATAACTAACAATATGATTATGGAAGGTGGGCTATTTCTACGTGTGAATAACCTCTCTGATTTTTAATGCTCATTACGAAAAGAACGTAAGTAAAATTTATCCATCCATAATTATAATTATATATTAAACATCATATTATTTATTCATATATACTTTTATATAGAATTATTATGTTACAAAAGTAATCACATCACTTTGAGGTGGTGGTAGTCCACACGTCCACAAACAATGTTATCAAGTTTCCAGTAAGCGAAAGGTTAATAAAGAAAATATATATTATGTTATAAAAGTGGTAATTATGTAATTAATATAATAATTATTTCATTTATATCATATATGTTCACTATATATGTATTTATAGTAATCTAAAATATTTTGTGATGTTAAATAGAATACACCATTCATGGAGATTGTAGGTTATACATACACATGAATATTGTTTCCGTCTTCTTGTCATATTGAAATAATGAAACCTAAATGATATATATATAAATATTATAATTAAAGAATCATATTATGTTATATATATCACATTTTTTATTAAAACCATCCTTAATACATTTCATGTATAATGTGAACGAATCCTATCTCATTGTAGAGGTAGTAATATACTTATCCACAAATGATGTTATCATATCCCCACAAAATAAAAATCATGAAGGTATTTATTATGAAATAATTAAACCATAATAAATAAATTATAAATATCATATCAATTATATATAAATAAAAAATCCATCATTATTCCCTTTATTTCAATGTAGAAATGGATGAACCAATAACATTGGTTCATGAAGTAGTAGTCTGTTGATCACACGAACGATGATTGTGTATCCCATTTGATGGAAGTGTGTGTAAGTGTAGGTAATGGAATTAATATGAAAAAATATAATTATATTATTAACAATTATTTTATTAGATAAGAAATATATAAAAATAATGTAAGGGATGGGGAAATAAATAAAACTAAAGTGCTGATTGAAGAATTCTATCTCTTCTTCAGGTAACTCCTTTTGATTTATAAACAAAATCCCCCCTTTGATGGATTTATACCAAAATTTATGAATCTAGGATGACGGTATGGATTTTTTAGTTTCTTTAGGTAGGGTTTTTATGAGAAAAAAGGATTGATATGTGTGAATAAGATGGGGGGAGTGGCCTTTTATAAGGGTGGTGAGTGCAGATCGAGGAAATACCAAAAGGTAAATACTTTTGAGAGGTATCCCATAAATCATGTGGCTAATATTAAGAACAAATTATGAAATATATAATATTATCTAATTATGAATATAAAATAGGGGTTTAACTTGTTTCTTGGTCATTTTGGCCATTAAGTTTAAGGTTTAATCCCTTATTGAGTTAGTTATTCTATTAATCCTTATAATTAATTTTAATTTATTTCCCTAATATTTTTAGTATTAAACTTCTTCTAACATAATAGAAATTATAAATTATGATTACTAAAAATGTGTAATCCAATATTCGAAATTCCAATAATAGGATTTTCAAAAATAATTTAATAATAAATCATGTATATAGGATGGAAAAACATGTTTATAAAGTTAAAATGTTAAAATGAACACTAAAGTTTGTGTTTCTAAATTAAATATAATAATTTGTATAGTGAAATAAATTGAAAATATATATACATAATTGATATAATAATACTTTAAAACCAATTAAAAATATAATTTATCCTTATAAATTATTTAGATTCTAAAGCAGTTTTCAATTAAAATTTATTATTTTCAATATTCATCTGAAAGTAAAACTTATCAAAAAATAAAAAAATTAACCCTTAGATAATGATGATGTTTCAATTTATAAATTGATGTTTAATTTTTCAAATAAAATTTATGAAATATCTAAAATTTATTTTTAAAATTGGTGACCATTAGGAGGAGGAAAATCTCACTTCTGAAAAATATAGTTTTTGTGTGAAAAAATTAGATTTTTTCTTATCTTATGACTATAATATATATTAGTTGAATGTAAAAAGTATTTAATTGAATATATAATATATAAGTATCACTAATATCATTCAATAATAGTAATTAATTTAATTTATAAGGATACAACACCATTGTGACCCTAAAAATAGTTTTTTATGAATCATTTCTGTTACATTCAATTTAGTTTTATATTTATTTATAACTAATGTGTCTCCAAATGGATACACAAACATATTTAATTATTTTGATTTTTTTAATGGTTTTCATACATTTCATTACAACATTTATATGATGGATATCATGTAAAATAATAATAGTATTATTATATTTTAGTTTGATAAAACTCGAACATTAATGCAACACACCTTATTAAAGGAACATGGAATTATTTGAAACACAATTAAACTTAGTATTTCATATTCTACACGTTAATATCAGTGTTTTCTATATCATAATCTTAACCTAGTGTTGCATATAATTTATCCTAGAAAAAAATACTAAATTAATTATAAAAGTAAACTATTATAAAGTCTTGGAATATTACAAAGAAGAAGAAAAGAACAATAAAAAGATGATTCCATGGATATTGATCAACCCAATCATCGAAGAATAAGTACATGAGAAATAATTCATTGAGTGTTTTTTCAAGGAATCCTTAATTTTTTTTACAAATTTTGGTGGAAGATAATATCCATATTTCCCTACATAAACACAATAAATATCTACGGATATACATTACATTTTTAGAAGTAAATTCTTCTAATCAATATACTCCAAATTATTTTATACATTATACATATTTAGTTACAGTAATTTAGGTAAATGGATATAACCATATCTAATATTTCACATGTTAATAAATTTGATTCTTGGTGCAATTGGGTTAAAATTCATCCGACACCAGGGACATAATCATTTATATATAAGGTGAACCTTGTTATCAGATTTTCATGAAAGAATAGACATATAAGAATAAGGCATTGTGGTGGAATCAACTACCATGGATAGGTAAAATGGTTTTACCCATGCAGTTCCCCATGTGAACATTTAGAATGTGTTTTAGAAAAATATTATCCAAATTATCCTATAGAAGACCAAACACAATAAGAGTATATCACAATTATAATGAATAATGTGATGAATCAATTTCTTCATTAATAAATATTCTATATAATTATTCCAAAGAGATAATAACTTTTATTTGGGGTTATATTAAATTAATTCAAATATAGATAACCTATATTTAATGTGATAACAAAATTTATAGAAGTATTATGATAAAGATAAGAGTTTTTATAAAATTATAGAAGAAAATAGTAACTTTAAGTAAAATTAATATGAGTATTAGATAAAGGTACACCATTTAATAAAAAAATGTCTCACAATAATCAATGAAAGATAAGAATATAAGAAAATGTTTGATGAAAAGGCTTAAAAATTGGATTAGTTAAATTCTTTCAAGGATTATCTGTTGATGAAAAAAATAAGATGAAAGAGATTGATAGCATTCCAGAGGAAAACAATAAAATTCATGAATATTATATTGAAAATACTAGAAATTATTTTGAAGGAAAATATAGTTTAGTGGTGGATTATAAAGACATCCTAAAAATGAGATGTCTTTAATTAGAAGATAGATTGAAAAATATAAAATGTTTTCAAGCTATGTCTTCACAGCAAGCTCAATGATGAGATACTTACACATAGTATTATAATTAGGAATTTGGTGTTAAATGATTTATATTTATGGGAAAAATCATTTTTAGATCATCTAATGATCAATATTTAGAAACATAAAATGAAGATATATCATCCATATTATAAAAATATTAATTGTGTTAATAATATTTTCATAAGAAGATGAGGTTTAAATTGAATATATATATATATATATGGATGCTTAGAAATGATTATAAACCATCCACTACAAATGTGATGAATGTAAGAAGTTTTATGAGACATAGCTCCAAAACAATGTCAATAAAGTGGATAAAAGGAAACTAAAGTTAAACAAAATCCAACCTAGATTGAGAGTTGTACATAAGAAGAGATCATGGTCTGTAATTCATTTCCTATGCTGTGGTAGATTTAGTCACAAGGAGACTTTTTTGGCATAAAATGGGAACATAAATAAATCATAGTATGCCTACATCAAGGGGGGGAAGGTGGATAAGATAAAAATTCCACAGATGAATGAGAATAATCTATTTTTTATAAATGAATTTAAAATTTTGAATCATATCGATGAATATTTCCATCATATTGATCATTAAAAGGAAAAATTATAATTTAAATCATCCAATAATTCATCAATAGTCACTAAAAAATTGTACCCCAAAAGATAAATGACGGTATTCTCTTGGTATAAAATCTTGATAAAAATACTAAAATGAAATTTCACAAGAATAATGGTATATTAAACAGGGGTATATTCTTCTTTTGTAAAGGAATAATCCATATATTGACGTTTAAATAAAATCCATGATGGTTGGTATCAATGGATGAAATTTGAAGCAGAATGGAAGAATAATACATGATATAAATAAAAGGATTTACCTGATGAAGATCACTTCTATGAAACAATGTGTATGATTTAGTAAATCTAACAATACTTATAAATAATTTACAATCATTTTTGTATCTATTTAACAGAAATAAAGAATATTTGAATAAGAAGAAGTAAATATATGTTATAAATGAAAGGAATTCATTCCACAAGGAGAATAAAAATTTCTTGAGTGGTTTTAAAGAGATTAAAACTAAATGTATCTTGAAGAACTATGTTGGAAATGAATTTAGATTGGAATCAACGGACATTCATACTATTCTACTTGTTTGAGAGGAGATGGTTACGATAATGACTCTGGAATCATGAGATATATGTTCTTAGATAAATGATATAAATATAGATGTACCAAAAAAATAGAACAAATAGTAATGGAACCATTATTCAAAAGGGATTTACAAGCTATGGAGTCATAATATTCTTTATGAATAGTTATTCCATTTATCGATTTGGAATGAGTGAAGTATCTTTTTTTTGAATTAATTCTCAATCTTTTTTCTATCATGAAGGAAAAAAAGATGTTCTAACTTAATTATTTATATATTATGTTGTGTTTTTATGATTTATATATATGTAATTGAAGGTGAGGAAAGTCATCAGGGGGAGAACTAGAGAAAATGACGAGGTTGTCAAAACTAGACAAGATAATAACAAAGTAATCATCTTGGTTGAAAATATAATATTTGGTATGCTAAATAATTTTATTGAAAAATATCAGCCATGGTGACGAAATATTGGTTTTACCTTGAGGGGGAGAAGTATGATAAGGTTAAATAGTTACATACATCATTTAAATATTGAATTTCTATCAGGTGATTCGAACCAATCATTGAAATATATGTCTTTATATTCTATCATCCAAATTTATAGATGAATAAATTACTAGTGTTAAGGGGGAGAATATTTATTATTGAATGAAATTAAATATATATTTTTGGATATGTTCTAGGGATAAATTATAATTTATAAAACATACTAACAATATTTGAATGTATTTAATATTTGGGATAATATTTATTCAGGACATTCTAGTTTATAAATCACCATGTAATTATTTTAAAAATAATTTAATGATGAAAATTAACACATTTTGTTAATAATTTATATAATCTTAGAAATAATTAAATATCTAATGAGGAAAGAAATAAGTTATTTTCATATATGTTAGTTTCATATTATGGTTTTATAATATATGGATTCATTGTTCAAATTTGACCCTCTTGTTTTCTATAGAGATCATGAATCACATAGACTAATTTCAGAATAAATTATTATTAAATTTATAAATAATTTATTTATAAAATCCTATGTAATGATAATTCTATTTAATATCAATAAGGGGGAGGTAAGAAAATTAAATAATATAATTATAAATGAACATAGAATAAATTAAAGAGCATATTCACTTACATTTTTTATCTTTGAAAATGAAAAATATACAGAGGGGGAGACTTTTTAACACACATTATATTGTATTTCATTTTTTCAATAAGTGTCAATGATACTGGAGATATACATGAATAATATAAATGTTCAGGAAGAAAAATAATTACTTTTAATGAATATATATTTTCATATTATAGGTGTAATTATATGGTGATATGTGAATATTTCACAAGAATATAAAATAAATTGATGAATATTATATATTAATTAATTGTTTGTATGGAAAATGAATATATTGAAAACTTACTTACATTTTTTATATATGGAAAATAATATACCATGTTTGATAATTTGATAATTATGTTTTACTTGGAGATTTATGAGATTAATTCATTTATATGGAAAAGTTGGTTTGATTTACTACAAAAAAATAATTTTATAAGAATAATGATTAGTTGTAAAAGATGGTTAGAGTTTTAAATTCATAAAAATTTATGTGTATAATAAATTTAGGAATCGTTGAGGAAGAGTTCCATAGAGTTTTTATAATATTTTATATTTTATATCTATGAACATGCTAATAGAAACCATTGAATTTGTGAGATTATTCTATGACCACGATTGAAATAGAAATGTGATGCAATTTAGATGAGAAAGTCTTAAAGAAGCTGGATAGGATTTAGTTTCATTAGGGGAGAATAATTATATATTTGATTTATATGTGATATATATTAGTAAAAAAAATTGGAGCATTAATATTGTTTTTATTTATCTTATATAAATATTTGTATATGATTTTTGAAAAATGAAATTTAAGTAAGAGTAGTGAAAGTCCTTTTGAAATATTATAAATACATTCTTTGGGTTTTAATATGAGGATGCTTGAATGGTCAAGAGATGAGGTTGAATTATCATTTTTAGTTATTTTGAATGAATAAGTATAGTTAATATTATTTTCAGTGAGAATAAAAAATAATATGAATATATTTTTTTTATAATATTTTAAATCAAATTGATCTGAGGTTTACTCTCCATGTATCTCAAATGTAGAGATAAATTCCACCAACTATAGTGGGATCTATAACTTTTTTTGTGGATTAATAACCCATTTTAATCACATTTTTTATACCTATCGGCTAAACCTAAGATTAAATTTTTCACACATGGAGTCAGAATTAAGATAACAACCTTTTGATGTTGTAGGAGAAATCAAACATTCCTTTATCTAAACCAAGGAAAAACTAAATCCTTACTTATTATCAGTTTGGTGTAACTTGTATTTATTTTTTTAGGATGGTATAACCCAACAAAAATGTACTACCTTTTTAAGGTTAGTATAACTCCACATGATTACACATATATAGACAAAAAGAAAGAAATAAGATCCACAAAACGAGTTAAATAAGTAAAGCTCT
The DNA here is from genome assembly GCA_963277665.1 of Viscum album. Taxonomy (NCBI): domain Eukaryota; kingdom Viridiplantae; phylum Streptophyta; class Magnoliopsida; order Santalales; family Viscaceae; genus Viscum; species Viscum album. The sequence continues at coordinate 1,642,702,035 of OY728146.1, read as the reverse complement.
GGGATTAGTGGAAACAATGTTCTCCATTATAGTTTAATTCTGGAATATTTTTTTTGTCTAAGAGTTTCATAGTGAATGATTGAAAAATCACATAACATATTACAATTTTAAAGTATCCTCAACCACTATTAACCTGGATCATGTTCTATTGAACTATTTGTAAAGAGTTACCTTACAAATAAAAACTCTTCAAAAATTATAACCGCAAACATAACCATTGCAGTTTTTTTTTCAAGTACACACACACACATGTGACTTTAATGTAATATTTCAATGATTTTTGGTTTTAATTTTCCATAAAATATTCGAATTTATTCTTCACATAATGCACATGTATGAAATAATCTAGCAAGATTGTCAAATAATCTACAATAAAAAAATGGATATAGAAAAAGAATAATTACAATAATTAATCAAATATTAAATATTCCCAAAGAGTTGTCCTTGGAATACTCATTAATATCTCTAGTAAATAAAAATATTTCAATTATAAAGATTCAAATTCAAATCACATGTATTTATTAATCCATGAGAATATTAATCACACATGGGCCTATTTTACATTTAATTAAATCTTCATAAAAAAGATCAAAAAAATTGTTTTCATGGAATAAACATGATTAGTTAAAAAATATATAATAAATAAAAAATTTAAAACAATTATTAAAATCAATATAGTAAATAAAAATATAAATCCATAAGAAAAATATATCATATATATATGATGAAGTTCTCATGGTAGATCATTATTATGGAAGGATAATCTTATGAAAGCCCAACCCTTATGTTATGTCAATCCTTACAGTATGCCAATATTTTTATAGGTTAATACTAGTGGTAGTTTTTTGAATTATTAATGTTTTCCATTAGAGTCAATCATATGGTTGATAAATGTTTGGGCGATCAGAATAAATGCATGATCGATTAATGTGTGGTCAATTAGAGTGAATGTGTAGTCGAACCAGGATATTTCAAAATTTTCAATCATGGTATATTTAATTATACATTTAGTTGAAATAGTTCATATAATAAATTAAAGACATAAAAGTATTTTTTTTCCTATATATGTTGTATTCTTGTTTGACACATTCAATAGACATAGTTTCTTGGCTAACATGGTCGATAGAAACTATCTCCTATCTGATATGATCGATAGACATAGTCTCTTGTTTGATATGGTCAATAAAAGATTTTATTTTGACCCATTATTCAATTAATATTTCCATTATAAATGTGGTTGATCCATAGTCTTCCTCACCATTGATCTAGACATAGAAAAACATTTCAAAACCAAATTTTTAAATATGAGATAAGAGACAATAATATGATGGGGTTTTCTCTAAAATCAGTTCAAAATAAAAATAAAGACTTTATGATAGGAATAAAAATACTTGTTCCATGAACCTAAAAATACATTGACATGGGGCTTCCATAATATTTTGGTTACCATCATACAAAACCATAGGCCAATGTCAACTACGGTATCTTATCATATTAATAGTTTTACCCACATGCCCACACATTTTATTTTGGAATTATTTTTCCTCCCTCACACAGTCCATGAGAATATTCAAGGAGGTCAACCATCCTAAAAACAATATAGGATAATCCTTTCTTAAAAATTTATTTCTAATTAATATGTGCCTTAGAAATAATTATTCACCTTACTAATAAGAGTGTTAATATTTAGCCTTTTTATTTCTCACATTTCTAAGGGTGTTACATTCTACCTAGTAAAATATAACACATTTTTTAAAACCCGCACATTAAACTAAATAAGTGCCTATACACATCAGTCTATGTATTTTATTTGATTCCATTTTTCATGAACTAACCTCATTGAGCCATAAAATTGGACATCATACCCAATGTGACTCCTTTAATGTCTTGGATTCCTTTCTAACACATGAACTGATATTACCAACTAGGGTTACTTAAAAAAACAATGGGTGTACCTAGGGAACAACACAAGTTATTTCAATATGAATTTTCCTCACTCACACAGACCCTAAGAAACATCCTAGTATGTCTCTCATCCTAATACTCCTCCAGTCCAAGCCTTATTTAACTATAGAGTTCTAATCATGTGGGATAAGAAGAAGAATTGTACACCTTTTTAACATGGTATTTAGTATTTATCCTTATATTCCTCACTTTTCCAAGTGTATTACAAACTATAATCTAACTAATGTTAGAGGGAATAAAGTATTTACCAAAATCTATGAGAAAATATAATTATAAAAACGGTATTATAATTATCAAAACATATAGAAACAATGTTGTTTAAGGATACCAATTAACATTCTCCTGATTTTTTATAATTAAAAAACAAATAATCTATTTCCAAATTCCCCTTTCATTTTTAAATTTATGAAAAAGGATTAAATTATTTTGAAATAATTCTCCCCCATTTTAGATACTAATTATATATTTAAAAACATGAACCCCCTATGATAGAGAATCATTACATGGAAAGAAGCCAACTATTCAAATTTTAGAATCAAAATTTTATTTTGTAAAAATAATAATTCTCCCAAAAATATTAGTATCAATGTAAAATAATTATTTATTTCATCATAAATGATTCAAATGTGGTGTATTTATTTCAATACAATGATTGACGGTGGTGGGTTCAATGTATTTCACAATCATTTAAATCGGGTTGCCTATTATTATTTTTAATGGAAAATCTCAACGGTTCCCACATGCATAACTGGACACAAACTTACATTCTAAAGGTAGGTGTTTACTTAGGGTTTAAGACCCAATAACACTTAAGAAATTACATTTGTCGAGAGGATGGGAGGTCGGGTTCATCGCACCCTTTTGGGGAGATATTTTCATACTACAAGACTCTATTATAGATTTAATATATGTTTATGAATATCTTCCAAATCCTGATACGGGATCAGTTACCCTAACAAAATGATTTTAGGTTAAATACTTTTATATGTAAAGGGGGATATTTTAGTGAGTCCATCTGTATGTATCAAATAATATTCATCCATTTCCCACTAATGGGTAGCTTCTTATATATTAAAGTTGTTTAACCGAGTAGTCTGGGGTTTGTTTTCATCTAAGGAGGTGATTAATATGTCGAGGATGGGATTGAAACTCTATGGGGTATCCTATGTATCCTGTTTGTAATTGAAATAAAAACATACATAGTATTTTAAACCCGTGTTTTTTAGATTCATTAAGAAAATACATATATGATGGAACATAGGCACCGAGTATTGAGATTGAGACTCATAGAGGCTTCCTATGTATATTGGTTATGGAAGGAATATGAGATTTCAGGGTTTGATCAAAACCTTGTGACTAAACTCAAGATAGATTCCATAGTAATGCGGAATTCATAACATTCTATTTTTCTAGGATTACACAATGATGTTTCCCTAGATAATGGATATTTTTACTATGAATGATATGACGATTATGACTCGCTAAGACCATATGAACAATGTTATGTGTGAGAAACAAGGGGAATCAAGTAATCATATTCTGGGTATGGTAGGACTCAGAGATATTATAGTGATGCTAACTTCTTGGTTGGTTGATGGATGAGGAATAATTATCAACCAATGGAAATTCTTGGGTCTCATTGGATGAAATTTCAGAGACATAAGGGGACTTATACTGAATTAGTTATCCAATTGATCTTGGGTATTAGAATGGAATCCTATGTATCCTGGTTATTGTTGTAATTAGGGTCATCATAGTTCAATTGACTTCTCAGTCAGTTAATTGATGTAGTAGAATGATCATCCCATGGGAATTATTGGGTCATGATAGTTGAAATGGCAGATACACGAGGGGATGTACACCAAAGCCGATGCCCATTATAGATTTTTAATTAGGACAGAATCCTATAAATAATAGTTATTGTTGGAATTAGGTTCATCATAGTTCAATTGATTATGGCTTACAATTTGAGGTTTCTATAATATATGGGAAGTCATATCATTATACTGATCATGGTATACACACTGAGGTTTCCCTAATATATGGGAAATCCTATCATGACACTTATTAGGGCTTAGAAACTCAGGTTTCCCTAATATTTTGAGCCATTTATATCATAAAAATGATTAAGGATTACACACTATGGCTAACCTAATATATGGGTAGTAATATCATGGAACTAAATAGGGATTACACAATAATGATGACCTATTATGTTCATTCGACAATGTCCTCTTGTAATGGGACAGTAGCTTGACCTAGAATGGTTTTCTTCTTGAAAAATTTGATTGTCTTCCTAACATGTCAGTGGAAATCTAATGTTCTAAAGATGTTTAGTATACATGTACAAATACAATCACATGATCCAATTTACTTGCCCGAATAATGTCATATAATCTGAATGGCATATATGAAGTCCATCACATGATCAAGGTTTACTTTTCCAAAGAACATTTCATGATCCAAGATGACGTGTCTCGAAGATGTCACCTGATCCATTCTAATATGTCCTGAAAATGTCACGTGATCTAGGATGACATGATTGGATGATGTTATATGATATCGAATAAAAAGTTCGGAGGAATATCACTAAACCTAGATGTCCTATCCTGGAGGGTGTCACATGGTCTGGCTTACATTCCTAGTTGTCATTGTAAAACCTACAAGACATGGTGGGAGGATGTTGCATAATCTTCTTGGTAATCCCAAAAGACATTGCAAGACCTAGCATTCATAATATGGTGTCCCCACATAATTTGGGGGATATGTGTGAAGGACAAACTAATATTTGGATGGTATGCCCAGGGGATTTTTGAGACTCAAGTGGCCTAACCATTGTGCATAATGCAACATTATTGACATGTTCGTAGTACCTCGCATGATCCAAATGGCAGGTCAGTGGACATCATAATACATGGGAAACATGTACTAGTGTTGTCGCATGGTTTGGATGATTCATGCGAGGAACATGAAGATAAACACATATTCCATCACATTTGTATTATGTATTTTAGTCTTTTATAATATATTTATATTTTAAATATTCCTTATATTGGTCTAGCATTAGCTTTTTATGATTTTTGTAATTCAACCGATATGAAGTACCTCCTTCACATGAACCGACTGACATGCCATAATTCATTCACATGATATAAATTGATAACACAAAGTTCATATGCATTCCTTGTCACCCCTTAGGTTGTTCCTGAGATTTTTCTATGCCGAATAATATTGTGATTTTGAGATTGAATGATTCGAGAAGTTTTCTTTGTATTCCTTTGACCACAGAAGCCTAGATGTGCTGGTGCATGTCTAGATATTAATTATGAGGGGAAATATTTATAGGCATCTCCCCACTGGTTTTACAATTCCTTGTGTGTAACCAATATCACAGTTTTAGGCTAGATTCATTGGAGAGATTTAGTGTCACTCTCTTTGAGACATACTACCGTTATTCATATAGGGGGTGTCACAAGATTTTTAGTGATATCAAAATTCCCCATAAACTACCCATTTTTTAGAATTTGACCAATCAAATGGTTTTTTCATAACCATTTGGAAAATTTATGGGACTTTTATATGGTCAGGAAATTATTTCCAAGGACCTTCATGAGACCAGGATGCCTATTGAAAGGCTTTCGCACGATTTTAGATGGCTTGTCTGGGATCCTCCAAAAGACTAAGGTTCCTTTTTAGGGGGTCTCCGTGAGATCAAGATGACATGAAAAGGGGTCTCACTGAACTATGATGAATTTTTGAGGGGGAATTATGTGATCATTAGTGATATATGGATGTGTATAAATATGTTTTCATAAAATCAGCGTATCATCCCTTAGAAAGAATATCCCACCATCTCCCCTTTTTATTTATTTATGTATTTTACAGTGGTAGCTGATGACATGATGTTGTATTAGTGTTGTCAAAGATAAACACATTCATCATCTAGGATGAATCACATTACGAATAAATGATCCTGTAATTATTCATATGAATTTTCATGGATGAAAACTTATGTCTACCTTATGAAGCTGAAGAGGGAGCCTTTGGCCAACTGGACATGTCTGAAACCCTTCTTATGATGTGGGTGACATTTTAGTGGGCTCTTTCATGACAAGACAGACATGTAACCAATTCCTTCGTTGTGTCTATCAAACTGCACGGGCACATAACATGATGATCTATAACTACATATGGCCTTTGTCTCCTGAATATTTTGTACCCTGTATTTTCAACTATTTTGGATGATTTCTAGGAATATGTCAATTTTCATGTCGCATGAGGTGATGGAGTTCACATAGAAGATAGTATATGATCAATGAATGTATTTGATGTCTGTAGAAGAATAATAAGGCTGTCAAAAGTGATCTAAGAGATATGAATTATGTCATTTTCTACATGTGATCTATTCTGATAGCCTTTCGTAGGTCATGCGATCATGTATTCTATTGAGGTTCATGTGATCCATGAGTTTTGGATACATTATCCTTTATTTTCTATGTTGAGAAAAAAATATCCACGTTTTTTATACTTCTTCCCATGTTGACTTTATGATTCAAATTTTTTTTGGAATCAACAAATTTCCCCTTAATAGTGACATTCGCATGGACATAGGGCTTAGATCGAAGGAATGTAAATTCTTGCCTAAGTCTTTAGGCTACCACCAATTAGTGTCTTGGAAAATATTTGTTTTTTAGGAGACCATTGGTATTCCATGGAAGACCTTATAAATAGGGTAATATAGGATGGCACATTCACTCTATACTCCTACTCTCAGAGGTCTTGTGATCTACCTTCATTTTGTGAAAACTTGGAAAGAATTCCCATCATAACTGGTCATAAGACCTATCCATAAGATCTTTTTGAGTTAACCACATTGGAAGAAATTATTTTCATAACATTTGTTTTAAATAACCAAAAATATATCATCAATGATTTATTGATCCATATCTATATAGATGTAGAAATATCATGATGTTTTATCAGGATCTGTTGGTTCGGTTGAATGACCATCTGACTATTATACGGATCATGTGACCATGTAAAGGTAATATGATCATGAATCTCAAGACTGGTCATGAGGCTTCTAGATGTATTATGTGTTTATGTGATTTGTGAGATCTCCATGAGCCATACGATTCATTATACGTAAACAGGATCAGGAAACCCCTTATGCTTCATGCACAACCCATGGAGATACCATAGTTATGTGTTTCATTTATTAGGCTTTTCAATTTTTTGACAGATGATTCTTACTTTTCTATCAATGGATTCTATCTATCATTATAGTTATTACACTGTGGATAACCAATGGTCCATGATTGATGGGAACCGTAATGTTGAACCTCAATATCCTATGCACTCTAACAATATGGTTCATTAAAATATTCTCCCCTCCCAACTACATGAACATACTTTCTCACACAGGCTCCCCCTATATGGATTTGGCTTGCTGGATGATGTTTTCATTATCTATCGGGACTAAAAAATTCTATATTGTTGGGTGTAAACTTACCTTGAATAAAATCAGATGAAAATTTACGAGGATGGTCATTTGGTCACAGAACGGTTCCATAGATTGTCTAATATTCCCAAGAACACACCTTTGGGTCCAAGTGGTTTTGATTTCTCCCACCAACCCATCGATCAATGCTATTTGGAAATATTTATATTTTCTATGTAAAACTTGGATAGAGGTTTGACATTTAAATGGGATTTTCACCATGGTGGATGAATTCATTATGAATGTGAATGGATATCTTGAGTTAGGCATAGTTGCTTAGAATTTATCAATCAGTTAGATGCTTTACATATTTATGAAGCAGTATGGTTTTCCCAGTTCATCATTTTTCATCTGTCTGACCTTCTTAGAGAACTGCTTATCCACTGGTTCTTTGAAACCAACCCATTGCATAATTCCCAATGAGAAGTAGGAATCGACCTTTGGGATATTTATTGTCTAGGTTGGATACCCCCTTGGGAATATTTTTGATGTGTTCTTCTCTTCCACAGATGTCTGTGATGACCCCACAAAAACTACTTTATTGGAAAAAAAATTCTCAAAATAAAAAAGGAAAATCTATGAAAGGGAATGACTATGTACTTGATCATCTCATTTAAATATCGGATCAACATTTTACTTTAACGTATTAGGGATCGACCGACCATGATACACCCTCAATGGTGCCCTTCCCTATAGGTTTATGATAACACTAGTTTATACTAGTCTATCAAAGATGATAAAGATCATACCAAATGGGGATACCAGGTATGTCTTGTGATATTCGTAAGCCTTTGGCGAGTGGGTTTCACACCCATGTTTCAGAACGAGAAACATTTGTTTGCTAGGGATGCATTCTCTTGAATCTGGTTCAGGACGTTGGTGATGGAATAATGGATAGAATAATTACAACCTTTAAATATGGTGGTATCGACTCTAACATTCCTTCATTATATTTTGGGCCACAATCATCAGGGAAAAACATTTTTAGGATTTATGGCCCTTTCCAATTTTTATTTGATTAGATAGAGGGGAGTTTACACTGCTATATATACCAAAACACCACCAGGATACCAAGTCCCTTATTTCTCCCCAGTTTTTCTAGAAATTTCTATGGATGAGGAAAAACTTCTAGGTGCTGATGAGTATTCTGATTAGTTGATCTGATTCTATTGATTTGATTTAATTCTTTATCCTGCACAGATCGGTCCATTTATTGATAACGGAGGCCATTATCTTGAAAAAAATTCATATAAGATCTCCCTTAAGGATAAGGTTGTTATTCCCAATATGAATGAGATTATAATTTTTGAGCCATATACACATTACTGATTTTCTTTGCAGTTCATATTTATTCAAGGGGTTTCCCCTCTACCTTCAGTTGGCATGCACGGAGGGATAAATATCAGGATTATCTACCAGTTTTGTATGATATCAACAAGTGAAGATTCCAATAAGGAGATCATACTCTAACCTATAATCAACCCTGTATTCCTATCATATGATTATGACCATGCTTGGGTAGAGTCATATCTAGGTGGTGTACTGAACTGGCTAATCGGTTAAGTTAATAGACAATGTGGCTCATCGATGCCTTCATCCATATAAATATTGGGGCTAATATAGGATTTAAGTTAGTCTTGAAGGAAATTTATCTTCCTGGAGATGAACATATTATTAGTGGGGTAGATATTATTGGGGATGTTATCCCTTAAATTTTAAAAAAGACAATAATTATTTTTAGGGAAGAGTATAAGGGGATTTCCCTCCTTTTTTTCAGCTTGGTTAGTTGTTTTCCCTTCTAATATGACCAATCTAAACATTATAGATTATTAGATATATAACAACATATTATTAATATAGATTCAATCCCTAATTACTTATACTTATTTGGGAATATTTTGTGACCAATAAGAATGTAATTTTTGGGTATTTCATGATTTGGGGGTGAGCGGCTTTGATCTCCAACCATTATATAAAATCATGAAAAAAATTATTTTGGAATAGAAATTGTTGGATACCAATAATAGGGAAATTCGTGATCATGATGATGGGGATCATCTAGACAAAATGAAGAAGGAATCATCAGAGGAATCATAATAGAGATGTCAGTTCATATATGAGTTGTATGCCCAAATCGATGTCTTGACTATACAGATATGAATATATGTGGTGATTTTTCCTTAATCAATGTATGATCATTCAGAATCATGATCCAAATTTGAAACTACTAAGAAATGTGTTCATGATATTTTTAATTTTACTAGGAACCTTCACCTCCATTCAGTAGTGAAATAAGAAATATGGGAAACACTTTCACATACAATCAATGCTTCTCTTCAGGCTAATTCTGACATGGCCAGGTCTGCGAATCAAATCATATTGTAGTTATATTATTGATGTTTATTTTATTTTTATTGAATCATAAAAGGTGATTTAAAATATTGATTTACCTCTATCAATAAGACATCAAAGAATATATCATCCAAAATTTATTTTTCAATGTCTAGTTTGCTGTCATTGATGACGTGCATGATATCTCATTGATCTGATGTTGAATAGATCATCAACTATACTGATCCTTTTCATAATATAAATTAAAACTGATTTCTTGGATTTGAATATTTAAATCATAACAAATTATTCTCAATAATGTATCATGAATGTACACTAAAATAGGATTCCCCACCAATGTATCTACTCTAGTTATCCTTCGATTACCCTACACAACAAGGGACAATTCATGTAGAATGTAATGTCCCAGAGGGAATGTTTTCTATATTGTTATGAATTCAGTGAACTTGGAGAGCGTAGCTAGATATTTTAGTCCACATGGTGGGTCCTACAATCTTTTTATATCTTTATTTTATATTGCCCTAATATTTTAATAATATTTATATAGGGGAATACTTAATGGGAATTGACTTAGTTCTTTGCACATACCACGCACTTATGGGGTTTTTACCCAATAAGTCTTGTAATTTATCCATTCTTGCAGACTAAATCATTGATTTGATGTAGTTTAGGGTCATTTAGCTTAGACCTTCTATTTATGTATCTTAGGGACTTTTAGGTGGGACATTTTATAACTGTTGTTTAATCTCTTTTAGCTCATAAGTTTTATCATTGTAGTTAAGTGTTTTTTATCTAAGTCCTTTTATTATTGTAGTTTAAGTTCTTTTAGATCAGACCTTCTATATCTATAATTTTTGGGTGTTTTAGGTTAGACCATTTATCATATGTAATATACCGATTGAAAAATAGAAGTATCCCTTCATTTTAGTGTAATTAGATGTTGAAATCTTCCATGCATATTAGTGTCATGTGGTAAGAACATAGATATGATTTTTAGTTTAAAGGCATTCCTCTAGGACATGATTAATGAATATAGAATATGGGGAATACAAGCCAGTTATGACCCAAAAATCCAAGGATAATGAGTTCCACCCTGGTATTTTTGGGGATCGAAGGGATTATTGTTTCTTTCTTTCAAGGAGGATATGCCTATGATTGGTAGTTCAAAGCCCTTTTGTGTTTGTAGCATGGTCAAACCATGGTGTCCACTCTTATTTCCAAGGGCTATGAAATGTTTATCAGAGCAATATTGGTTGAGGTAAAAATACTAGGGAATCCAAGTCATCATAGATAGTTGGAATGTGGGTGATGCAAATAATAATAGAAAAGTTTGAGTCGATTAATATGGGATTAGGAAGATGTGTCAGGGATGACCCATAACAACCTAAGGTGATGGGTTCTACCATGGTCTTACCAGGTCTCATAAGAATTAGTGTTCCTATTTTTCAAGGAGGAGATTCATCTGGTTGGTAGGTCAAAACCCTTATACAACGTTATCATAGTCAAACAGAGGATTCACCAACCTTTTCCATGGGTCATGAAAGATTCTTAAATACTCAAATGTTAGGATGATGATGGTGGGTATGGAGAGAAATCTATCCCAGAAGGGTTATGAAACCCTAGTGTAGTTTAGCTCTTTAATTTTGAATCTTGGGCCCTCCACCAAGTGATTTTATGTCATGAGGCGTGATCCATAAAATGTTTTCCAAATGTATCATCACATCCTTCCTTTAGAGAGGGTAAAAAAAATTTATGTAAAATTGTGGATGTTGAATCCACTTGAATAGTCTCATTATGGGGATTTTAAATCATGGACCTTATTTCTTGGGTTATGATGGTGATATGGAAAAATCATTCTAGAAATTTACAAGAACACTCTAAGGGGGTGAGTTCTTCCATGATGATGTTAGGGCACAAAAGGATAAGAAACTAAATTTTAAAAAGTGATACATTTTGTTGATTTTGATAGGCACATATCCAGGATCCACAATCATACATTCATGTTAATTAAAGCGTCTCTTGAAGATGGGTATCATTTTCCAAGGGACATGTAATTTTTTTGGTAATCCGATACTCTTAAATCATGATGTGCAATTTATGGAATATATAAGATTCAAGAAGGATTTGAGCACCCTAATTTTTTACACATATTGAATACATTATTATAAAGAGAATATGTGAACAAGAATTTATTTTTATTCTTTATGGACTAGGGGGTCCATTAATCATGGCTCTACTTTTACTAGGTATACAAAATAGGCACTATAAGCATTATGCCTCATTTTTTTTCTCCCTAATCTTTTTTATAAACATTATATATGAATAGTTTAATAAGAGAAGACTTGTTTTTTTCATGCCTCCCTTTGCATATTTTAAACATGATTTTTTTGTCTCTTTATCTATAAGTTTAAGGTATTGTGATTTGGCCCCTCAAATGATAATTTTTAAGGTCATATAACTTTGACTATAGTGAAATTAGTTTATAGTCATGACACAAATAGACCTAATTTGAGGGGATTATTACACAAGATCCCAATTATAATACCAAAGGTCAATATTTTTCCAATATCATTATGTGTAGGATATGAAAATTTTGCATGCCATGGATTTAGGTTATTAGGTCATGACTAATGATATGGTATAATCATATAGTGGATGACCTAGAACATCCTTAGATTTTGAGTTCATTCATCGTGATTTTAGGATCAAAAGGATCATAATGCTCTTTATATATGTCTTGAATGTGTTTGGTTGGAAGGTATAATCACTTATATATCAATTAATTGTTAAAGTAGAGAGATAAATTTTCCTTTATAGGTTCCGTGGATGGTTTGTGGTGACTTGTGATGCTCAAGACATGATGTGTGATTTATGGTTCTATAGACTTAAAAGATGACATAAGTCCCCCATACTTTTGTTAATCAGTGTAAAGATATTATGATCAATTAATATGGATTTATAATTGATGATATAATACACATTTTAACTTCATTTTGGGGGGATTCATGTGTTGTTTAATTTAAATGTCACGTGACTAGGTTGTTTTTCTTTCCTTAAATTATACCATCATGCGACAAGGACATTTATTGTATAAGTGTATCCCACATGAGGTTAGGGGTGCGATAATATCATTACACACATTAAGGATAAACCCAATATTAGAGATATTGGTGTCTCTATGCATCATATAGTGATAGGAATCAATCTCTTCACAGTTCTTTAATGAAGGTTCTGTACGCTGGTCTGACCCATACACATGAATGGGGGGATATTTTTATTTTATCACATACATACCTAAGAATTTGATATTAGGGTGTGAATAAATATACTATGAGGGAAGAAGTAAATACTCACATAGTTGATGGATGATAAATTATCTATGCAGGCCTAACCCCTATTCATAGGGGGAATTTTTCCTATTGACTGTTGAAGTTAGACCTAGGATTGGAGATTGAGGAATCACTTAATATCCTGTAATGATTGGAATCAAGTCACACAGAGTTCATAAAAATCATATAGTTTAATTTCATGTGGTAAGGATGTAGGATCTCCAATGTGAACAGGGAATATCACATCTATACATGAGACCAGATATCTAGGCATCACTATATATCCTATGAAGAAAAGAATGAAACCATACATAGTTCTTGAATGAAATATCTATATGTACTAATAATTATTACATTGGGAGGGGGAATTTTTCTATTTATTTGATGTGTTTTGGATTGTTTTTTAATTTAATAGTCACTACATATCTTGTGATGATAGGAATCAAGAAGTACGTAGTTTGGGATTGAAGGTGTGGTGGGAGACCAACACCAAGGATAGTGGTTCTATGGGGTGAGGTCCTTAGTAAAGTGAAATTTCAGGTCATTAAAGGGACATAAATCAAAATGTTTAATATCATGTAGTGTAGAATATTGTTTTGTATTTTATGGTCTTTCATTCAAGAGAATTCCAACCCTATCATGAAATTGTATTTCTTTATCCTTTAGGGAAAACCCTACCCAAACTTCTTAAGCACACAAGATCAATGATCTGTGTGAGAAAAAAGGAATGGAAAATGTTCGTCATGAAATAAAGGGAATTGGAGAAATGATAGGGGATGTTTATATCATGTTGTGTTTGTGCCAAGATATATGGTCTACAAATCCCTACACAACCCATGGAATATGAGTCACGATGTATATGGTTTTAGATTTTTTTGTTGTTTAGGGTCATGTGGTGATGACATATTCAATGTAGTTTAACTTCATGTGATGTGGATGAAGTCAACCTAACATAAAAGAGGGGGGATTTTGTGATTGGGCCCAAGAATTGAGTTAATGGTGTCACTACATATATTTTTATAGTAACAATAAAGACAAATATTGTTCATGGAGACTACAAAGATTAGTGTAATGCATTGAGTGCATCATCCATTTAGTTTAACATCTTATGATAAGGACTAGGGTTACCAAATGTGAGAATTTTTTTTGGGGATCCATGTAGTCTTATGTCATGTGGTAAGGATGAGATATTCACTACATTTTAGCATCTTTCCAAAAGAACCTAATAAATGGGTATCTTAGCGTATTTCTAGTATGATATATTTTATAAAATTTTGTATCATGTGATTGGGTTGTGTTCATTATAGTTTAAATTCAAGTGGTTAGGATGATAGAAACAAGATGTCAGCTATGGAAATTATTTCTTAATAAAAATCTCATTGGTGGGGGTTTGAAACAATCCCCGTCCATTGTGTCCAGTGTGTACGATCTATTATGACTGACCTTATATATGATATATGGACCTTCTAATTTACGCTCTATCTTCAAAGGTTATTTCCAGATATTATTGGGATTCTGAGATCCAAGACTAGTTATCCTTTAAGGAAGAAAAATAGGTGGAATTTTTTAAGGCCCATGAGATCTGATTCTAATGAATTTTGGGTTGTGCAATGTATGAAAAGTATTCTCATTGGGCTGGTCTGATTCTATAGAAGATTTTTCAATTTATCATCATCTGAGAGTTTTTCAAAAATGTTTATTCAAATCAAAGGATGGTGGATTTTTATTGGTAACACTACCTCGGTTCTCTACACCAATGAATGCATATTTTATTGTGTAGCTGTATGCATAGTGGCTTGTAGGCCCCTAAAGCATGGAGGATATTTTTTGTCCAAGTATTCATTTCTTTAGTGACCATATTCAAAATTATATTTAATGTGGTCTTATTGACGGGATCTATCTATCCATTTAGTAATGCATGATAGTGGGATAAATGATTGGACTTCATATACTACTCCTGGTATAATTTCATCAACTATGTATAATATATGTTGGTACCATTTTTCATCAATATCGTTTGAGGGACATCAAGCATCCTGATGATATAATACTTAATAATGTTTATGATAATATTTATCCCAACTTCCTTGACTAGTATATCATAATCCCATTTTTGAAATAAGTTGGTAGTAGTAAGGATGTACCTAAACTACTTGTATGTGGATGGGGGATATATCACTACAATATATATTCTCCATATGGAGATTGGACATGAATATTTATCCATATATAGCAATTATGAAGGTTGATTGATTATTTTTAGATGAACTAGGAATGCATGAATTTTTTTATTTAATTCCATAAAGTATTGTATCATGGTATTCTAGTAGTAATCCAGCCTCCATATTTCGTGGGAGAGTCTGGTCCAAGACTGATGAGTTCCTCATGTGCCTATATGGAATTCTTCCATAAAGGTTGGGATATATCTTTCTATTACTCATCTAAGGGGGATTCTATTGAATCCTCATGTGTGGAGGGATTTATCCTCACTTGGACCATATTGCTAGGTAAAATTCATAGCTCGATGCCAAATGTGTTCCCTTCTAGATCAATCCTCAATGAGGATCCCATCATAGAGATAACCAATTATAGAATCCATTTATATAGGGGTGTATATCAGGTCACCATGATCTGGGGCAGTGTTGACCAGATTTATTTCTTCTATATAACATATTTTGATCAATGAGACTATTCTTTGTTGTGTGATGTAGAATATGACATCCTATAAATCAGGGGTGGCCAAGAATCTAGCTATATTATCTAATGAGTCAACACAAACTAATTTTGATTATTGTACATGATGGAATGTGGGATCAGAAGGGAATTTTTTTATTAGACCTCTAATATAACCAATGGGAGGGGAAAATTCTACTTTTTTTTATAGAATATTCAGTATTTAATTTATTTATAACAATCTATGTTTCCCTTTTGATGATTCAGAAGGCTATTTGAATCGTTAGGTCTAGTTTAAATATGAAAATGATGGATTGGTATTCAACATCATTATTCATGCAGCTTTAGACTACGTGAAAGAGTAGGGAAAAATTAATTTAACTATATAAAAAAATAAGATCCCTAATCCAACCCGATCGGGTATCAGGTTTCCAATATCATTATGATATAACTTTAGTAGGTTCCATAAAAATACATCTCCCATGTCTGGGTAGTGGAATTGATTTATAAAGCCTCTTCATTCGGAAACTCTATATCTATTGGTGTACCTTCTTAGGTGGGATGGGTCATGAGAAAATCATCCATATATTTCCCCTACAATGACATATGTCATAAAAATAGTATTTCATATTGTTTTTGAATTACTACCTATCTAGATAATTTCACAATCATCCTGGGATGACCAAGGATGTACTTCAGTGGGTCAACACAAGAGAGCATGTGACATTCATGGTTTTGCAAGCAATGCTTCATCTTCTACAGTGAAAAGAAGAATGGAATATTGTTCTTCTTTATATCTAATAATTGAATCTTAGTACTTATAATTTTTTGTATGATAAGATACTATTACCATTTCTCGAATAATTTTACATTGTAAGAATATAACCAAGAAATCGCTCCTAGGCAGCCACGTTCAAGATGAGTGAATTTCCTTCCACTGATGGCGTTAAGATCAGTTGGTGTAATAGGAAATGCTTGAGACTCTGAAAGGCCTGTTGGTAGTCATTTTACCACTAATATATGACTCCATTCTTTATTATATTGGTGAAAGTGATATATTTACTATCTTTGTTGGAAATGTAACACCGAATGTAGGTGATGTGCCCTTAGATCCCCCTAAATTATTTGTGATTCCTAAGGGGTGACATTTCTAGAATAGAACTAGTCTTTTTTGGGTTGACATCAATTCCATAGTAGCATATCACAATTCCAAGTTAATTTTTGAATGTTAGTGAGAATGTTCATTTCAATGTATTTATCTTTAGACTGTGCTTCCATAGCATATCAAATACTGTTTGATGGTCCTTGAAGTGATCACATCACTATTGGGATTTGACTACCCGGTCATCAACATAACATTCAGATATTCATTCCATGAATGGTTTAATGATATGGTTCATCTCATGTTGGTAATTAGTAATATCATTCTTTAACCAAAACGAAATAAAATGATAGAAAAATATCCCCTGGGGTTCACGAAAGGCAATTGATTCATCATCTTCTAAGGCCATCATTATATGATTATACCCAGAATACCCATAACTGAAAAAAAGGGATTAGAATCAATAAGTTTCATTGACCAAGAGATATTTTATTCAAATATTGATGTCATCCTTTGGTAAATATCGATTAATGTCTCTAAAATCCATGCGAACCCTAATATTCCCTTTCTTCTTCTTAACATGAATGATGCTGGCGTTCCAACTTGGGTATTACACTTCTAAAAAAATGGTTTGATCAATTTTTCAACATCCACCTCTATATTAGTATCATGAGAGGGGTTCATCCTTTTATATTCCTTCTTTAATCCCTAATGGTCATTTGGTAAGCTGAGATGGTGCCTAGCCTCATATGGATTATTTCCAGGAATTTCTATACAGTTTTATATGAACATATATTGGTGTTTCCTTAGAATTAAAATGTATGTATATTTATCCTCAAGGGGAATGGAGATAAATGTAGGTCAAGAGTTTTATTTTATTCCCAGATTTACCTTCTTGATCTCATAAATGGTGGTGGATACACCTTTCTAAAATGTGGGACAGATGTTCCGGAGGTCATCCTCCTCTTCATCCACCTATGAGTCTATGGAGGAATTTTAAGATGAAGTTGGAAATATAAAGAAATATCTATCAGTTTATAGATGAGATATTCCATGAGAAAATACATTATCATCCCATACTTCCAGTGTTTTTGTAGAGAGATTACTGAGCTGATTGTCTTTCAAACATTCATATGAGATAGGAGGATCTTGGATATTAGGGACTATGTCTATTGATTCAACTAGATTTATGGGTGTCACATAATTGTTATTGAGTATACTATAGGGATTTTATGGATGTTCCCCAATCCATTGGGGGTGGTAATATAAGTACTATCATCCACCACTATTTTTTTTCATTATCTTTAATAAAAACATTCATCAACATACATGGATTCATAGATATCGAAGGTGGAACTGCCACCATATTGTATGATAATTTATCCAATGATGGGTTATCTAAAACAAAAATGGTATATTGAAAGTACCACCACATGGTTATGAAGCCATGACCTTCTAATCAAGACCTTATATATAGTGTCTTGCTATATGACTATGTACTCTACGTTAGATGAGAGGTCCCCAAACTAAGTTACGAGCATGATATTCTAAAGAGGTCTTTTCTGACACATATCACACTTTTGAATTGTTATATATTTGGTTGATAAGTAAACATTAGTGTATACCAAACATCAAAGGGTTTGAATCTCGATGTGTATGTGCCCATAACCATTGTAAATTATAGCACTTCAGATGTCAACATTATCAAGTCAACATGAAACATACAAGGGCCTAATGCATACCTAGATGACCTCTTCCTGATCAGGTTCTGAGAACTAGATGGTGACATAATACTATAAAGAAATAGTCTCTACTTAATAAAATTAGGCTAAAATGAATTCTAACATACACTATTGTGGGTTCCGGATGGCTTTAATGAGTGCCTCCCTATGTTATTTTTCAATATGGGGAATATCCATGATTGAGAGTTTGATTGGGAAATTTTCTGGCTATTATAGACGGTCATAATTTTTTGCTGGAGGTCAGTGATTTCTAATGTTTATCTATTACTTACTATGTGGTTTAGAAGTAGATGCATTTTAGGTAGATGTTCATGGTTCTTGTTCAGAAGATGAGAGAGCATTTTATTCTAGTGACATAGATTTATTCTGCCTTCCCCATTATCTGGTATGATCAGATAATCACACCCACACTAGGTAGTAATGTAAGAGGGCTGGGCATTGGTGACCACAAGCGGGGTCTTGGACACCTCCATGTCTCTGTTGGGAGATAGACTACTTTTACATGAGTCTCAGCTGCATATATGTACTGTATATAGGCTTATCTAAAATATCAGGTCAGAACATGCTAGTTATGTCCTCTGTATCCTTATCTCCAACTTCATTGGCCTCCATCTCCCATAATAGGTACAAAAAACCAATATTCAAAGAGAAATTAATCATCAAAGAAGAGGTATATGAATATTATCATATTAAACTAACCCAATACGAGCTCTTATTTTGGTGAGGGACCCATTTGGTTGGGTGGGGCCCCCAATTCAAATGTTATTGGGAAGAGATCTTCTAGATTCAGAGCTATCATCAGGGCTAAAAATGACTCTTCCGTTTATGTCTATTCCAATGTATAGTGTTCTCATCTAATTTTTGGAGGAATATTTTGTACATCCTCCCTAGGTTACATGATTTTTAGGGTTTGAAAAGATGTCCTCTCTGAGGGTATGAGTTCAGTGAACTATCTTTCGAGACAACATGTTGCTGAACTTCTATCCATTATTATCTAGTTTTTTTCCAATCACCTTATTCTTCAATATGGGAAATGGTTATTGAGGTTACCTACTCTGGGGAGTTATCTAACATCACATGTTTAGAATCAACCATGCTTTACAGGGCAGGTTTTATGAAAAATAAATCTTGGATGCTACAACCCAACATCCAATAAAAAGGGTAGTATTTGGTATAGGTGGTTATGTTGAACGCATTTAGATTCATGGGATGTGGTAGGTTAAGAAAGTTATTGTCCATAGTTGCAAGTAAATAACTGGGGACTTATTCATTTCCTAAGGAATATTCTCTATTCACCTGTTCCTAAAATCATGGGTAAGCCTATCTCATTTTTTTGGTCCAAGGGTGAATTTTTTGTTAATTCCAATCAATAGGAGGTGTTGGGATGTTTAAGACATAACTAAGTGAATTAATGGGAACTGGTATTGGTTTGAGGTTAACAACAGTAGTTTATTCCTTGTTGAGAGTTTTTTCCTAGGATGAGGGTCTGAGTAGATACTTATCTTGAGTCCACTGAATGAAATATTCTAGAAGTTCTTCCACTTCTTCAAACTCATGAAATACACAAGGAGATTTCATTGGGATGAAGTGAATTAGTCTAATCGTAGATACTTTCAGCACAAAGCTTCCAAAACATATCATGAGAGAGTGGGATGATGAGAGAATTAGTTAGACCATTCCATCTGGATATGATGTTAGACACCCTCTCATTTCATTATTTCCTTCATTTTCTAGGTTGAAAATGACATTATTTCTTAGTATAGGGCTAAAATAGTAACATAAATGATGAAAAACATATCCTTATCCCACAACAGCTCCTATAATAGAATTTCATACCAAAAACTGTCTAGTCCTATCAAAGTTTGTTCAAGACACCTTAGGTTGGCCACAACATGTTTAAATCCACCCAGTCAGGATATGGATTCTTCTTACACTACAATAGCATGTGTCTCCCTTCCATGTCTTCAATTCAGATATCCATAGACTCAATGGCATTGAAAAAATTCCATAGGTACTGTTATCTAAGAAAACTCTCGTCAGTATGGAGTGGGCATGGTTTGATGATATTGCCCTATTTTCATTACCCACTAATTCTTAAATAATTATAACAGTAAATGATCACCCTAGAAAGGGAGGGGATGTCACCATATTAGAGGGAAGTCATTATCATTTTGGACATTATAATTTATGTTATCCAGATGCCTTGGGGTAATATTCAAGTTTCATAGTAAGATGATACCCAGGGGGAACATTTTCCCACATTAGCTTCTCAAACAGTTTTCTAAGAGTTTGTATCTCATTCTAATATTGTGAAAACTATTCCTCCATGGAAGGATTTTCAGTTATTCTTGCCTATGATTGGGATTAACCCATTCTTTTAACATTAACATTGTTATTATTCTTATATAGAGGTGAAAACTATATAGTAAGAGGTACCATGGTTTGGATCCTCTTCTTATTAAAGATACATTAAGACATATTGGGGGAATCCAGATCCTCTCCTTGGGGTGTATTTATCAAATTTCTCTCCTCCATATATGCATCTTGATCTAAATTATCAGTTGTGTTAATGTTTATTAAAATCATAGAGGTTTATCGAAAATTATAGTCATCCCATGCTCTCAATGCAACAATATGATTATGTACAACCTGTATTAGTGTCATTTTTCGAACCCTTGTCCATATTGAACATTTTTGGATTTTGACTATGATAGGGTTTGATTGACTTTGTCATATGTTCCTACCATTTTAGTATGTGAACATTGAACTTGAGGGAGTCTTTGGTTCTATTTTCAAAATGGTCCATGAATAGAATAGGTTCTTCTTATGGTGGGAAGAATAGATGGGATGCCAACCATCAATACTTACCTCCTAACCTGGGAACATATGATTCTTTCAATGGTGATAATGATGATTTAAATTTCCTTAGCCTCACTGGATTGGGACTATCTAGGGCAATAATTGTCATTTATTTATCATGATTTTTAGGATCAGAAGAATTTAGTTTAAGATTTGAGGATTCATGGGACATAAATTAAGATATAAATTCCCCCAGCCTAGCAGGATGAGGTTGATCAAGAACCTCCGTTGATTTTCCCGTGGCCCACATTGGGGATGATGAACCTTGGGGTAAATATTGAGAAAAAAATTCTCTAAGCCTAGTGGGATGAAATTTGTTTAAAGCTACTGAAAACATGTCCTGGATCCTCTCATGGATTGATGATCCAAGGGTTTGAGGTGGCGTTAGATATTCACTCGACCTAGAAGATGGGTTATCTCCTGGATGTCTTCTTTGGAAGATTCTATTATGAAATTTTCGTTATGGAATAACTGTGCTCATGTATGAGATGGGTTCAATCGAAGCCCCCAATGGGATTCATTATTTAGGGGATGTTTTTTGATAGATTGTAAATTCAGATTTCATGTTTGAAATGTGTTCCTGTTTCTTTAAGGGGTCCATTTTAAAGATATTTTCACTATCCACTTACGTTATTCCTAATTAATTGAAATTTTTAATGGAGAATAATTTCATTGTAGTGACTAACTAGATCACGTGTGACTAGATACCATGATTTCACTAGAGGCTATGACATTACCAGACACTGTTTCTAGGGATTTCTAGTATTCTTGGTTGTGGTAATGCAAAACGATATGCAACTTATCCATCATTGAATACAAATTCATGAAGGGGATTTAGATATCAGTTTCCAAAGATATTTGAGGAAATGTAAGGAAGCATGATGAAGATTTTTGATGTTCTTTTCTGGTTATCTGTCTCAGGCCATGGAGATAGTATCCAGGTGTAGCTGAAAACATAGTATCTTGTTTTTTTGAAGGTGAACCTATAATTTTAAGAACCCGTTTTTTTCTATAAAAAGACTTTGGAAAATTTCTTTATGTTATTCCAGAGCAGGGCATTCAGACGGCATGCAATTCTGAGGCCTGGTGTTCCCAGAATAAATTATATTAAAATGTTAAGTGTTTTTATATTACGCACACATGGTTAAATAAAGAAAATGTGATATATCTTAAATGGTTTATTGGATTGGAAATACGAGACCACGGTTGGGTCCGAAACACAGTTCTTACCCTAGGCGCGGCATAAAATGAGTCGGCGCGGGATGTTCGGACCCCTTTCTCATTGGAAGTGTGTTAAATGGATAATTAAATTATCAAATTATTCATTTAATAGCTCAAACCTGAATAACTCCTAAACAGTAGCTTAGATTGGAAATCCGACTGCACGGTTGCGTCCAGAGCGTGCCATTTATCTTAGGTGGGGTGTAGAAGTTGCGAGCGCGAGCTTGCTGTGAGAGATGTAACCCATGGGAAAAATCGTCATTTTAAAATAATGACTTAGGGATTTTTTATCACTGGTGTTCTTTTGGAATAACTATCGAAAAAAGCCTCAGAATGGAAATCTGATACTTCTGTTGTGTTCAAAATGGGGCGTTTTTCCTAGGCGCGTCATAAAGTAAGTGGGCACGGAGGTTTTTAAATCCGCGCTTGTTGAGAGAGTTTTCGTGATTTTTTATAAATTTGCTCAAGTGTTGGGAGGCGAAAACCCATTTCTCTCTCTCTCTCTTCTTTCCCCTCTCTCTATCTCTCTCTCTCACTCTCTCATCCATTCATCGGTGTTCTTCACTGTTCTTTTCTGGATTGAGGAGTGGACTTCATCGGATCGAAGCGGGATTGAGCAGGAGCATCGCTAACGACGAATGGATACAATGATGTAGGATTTCTGATTAAATTTCACACTTTAATGAAATTCATGGAGTTATGTAAATTTTTTTGATTTAAATTCTTAAATTTTAGAATTTGGGGAATTGGCCAAACAAACACGGAAAACGCTCGAGCCCCGTTTTATCTATCATTCTTGGGTGTTCTTTGTCCAAATTTTCCGACGTGCCAATTGTGTCGGATCAACGATCGAGGCAGGAGTTGTGATGGCCTCGTCCCGAGAACCCGAATGCCAAAAACAGAATTGAAATCAAACCTGTAATGAGTTCCCAGTGGTCCGCGGAAGGGACCACCGGAGTCGTCCGGCAGGAGCGGACGACAGCTGCGCGGGACGGCCACGACGTGTTGAGCAGCCGGAGGATGAGCCTGAGCTGCCTGCTATTCTAAGGCAAGGCAGGGGCCGGAACCTGGGCAGTTTGGTTGAGCGGCATCGTGTGGAGAGCCAGAGGCAATGACGGATCCAGGCGGGGGATTCAGCAGAGCATGACGGCGCGAGCAGGGCACCACAGTGGTGCGCCTCACTGGACGACAGAGAGGCGGCGTCAGGCGGTACATGCTAGGGGCAGTGGTGGTGCGCTGCGGGAGGAGGAGGCGCCGAGAGGAACTGGCCAGTCGCGATCTGAAAGAGGAACTCGAGGCTTGACCTCGGGCGTATAGAAGAATCATGGACCCGCGACTTGCGGGTCCTGCTGGTGCGATAGAGAAGATTGACTTTGCCCGGTCTGCTCGGGAGCACAACCTGCCTCATGCGGGTCTCCTGGTTGACGCAGGGGACCAGCGGGGTCCTGAGGCACCGCTTGCCAGCGGGGTGGCATTCCAGCGAGGCGCAGATGTCGATCGGGTCGGACGGGTTGGGCGGCCCAGGCTGTTGGGTCTTGTCAAATTGGGCAGGACCGGCCCGGTTGGACCCCCTAGCGTTCGGGGGTCCATATTATCTAAATGGCGCGTCCGTTTGACGCTCCCTCTATGGATGTAGGTTTTTGTCAGTGAGAAGGTCCTTTCAAAGTGAGCTTTTGAGTTTTTGGGGTTTTCACCCAATGACGGGTGACCCGAGGAGCTTTAATTTAATAATAATAAATTATTATCAAATTTGCGATAGATGTGGATCGCGAGCCAGACGTCCATTTGACGTGCCGTCAAAGATAAAGTGGCCCCGAAGCTGAGATGTTCCTTCCAAGTTGGTTCAGAACATTTTCTGGTTGGTTTTGTTGCTCGGTAGCACGAAACGCTAAATGTGATTAATTAATTAATTAATTAATTAATTGTTGCGTCAGACCTAACTTCTGCTTGGGATGTACGATTGGTGCGCCGTCCGTGGAAACATGACCCCAGTACTTGTACGGACTTTTTGAGATGCTTTCTGAAGCATTTGGGTTGGAGACAAGGTGTGGGCCTCACATGGAATAGTTCGCACGTTTTACAGTGAAACACCACTTTTTCACCCGACATCCGTTTAGGGTGTTTGAGTACTCATTTATGAGTATGTTTCTGAGGGGATTGCAATGGCGCAATCCACATGCCTAAATTCGAGCTTGAGGTGTGGGCCCACAAGGCCCCATTTGCGTATAATGTGGGGAGTTCCAGCTTTTGCATCCGAAGTCCGTTTTAGGAGACGCCATTGGAATTGTGACCCTATCATCAAGGAGAAAGTGACCGGGGTGGTTTCAGGCGTTGAAGTTGGAGTTGAGGCATGGGCCCTATTGGCCGTCTCTTAAGCTGTGTGCAGCATACTGTGACTTTTTCATTAGGCGTCCATTTGGGGCATATGAATAGTCGATTCAGCGTGCTTTTCTTAGAGCATCACAGTGGCATAGTTCACCCAACCACTGTCGGGATTGAGGTGCGGGCCCCACAAGACGCTGTATAGGCATAAAGCGGTGTTGAATAACTTTTCCACCGGGAGCCCGTTTCCAGTGAGTAAGTAGTCTATCTCGCGCGTTTTTCCACGAATATTACAATGGTGTAATCCATTTGGGAGAGTGAAGCCTCTTTTATGATCTCTTTAAATGTGGAAATATAAAAATGGAGTTGGTCAGAGGCTTCTTTGGACATACTCTGAACCTGCGCATGGTAGTTGTGCTAGTGACACCTAGTGATGGCATGGGCGCTGAACATCTTTTAGATGAATTTTTCTGGAGTTGGGTGGTTGCGCGATACCCACTCTGTGTTCTGTTGGCCAATGTTGTACGATCCATTAGGGATGGCCAGACCAGTTCAGGGTTTACCCTCCAATGGGGCTGGGAAGTGGGTTTTCATTGACCTCTTCGGGTTTACCCTCCAACGGGGTTGGGCAGTAGGTTGCTCATCGACCTCTTTGGGTTTACCTTCCAGTGGGGCTGGGCAGTGGGTTTCTCATTTAATTCTTCGGGTTTACCCTCCAGGGGGGCTGGGCAGTGGGTTGCTCATTAACTTCTTTGGGTTTACCCTCCAACAGGGCTGGTCACTGTGTTGCTCATTGATTTCTTGGGGTTTACCCTCCTGCAGAGACTGGGTAGTGGGTTACCTGACGACCTCTTAGGGTTTACCCTCCAACAGAGACTAAGTAGTGGGTTACGCGATGACCTCTTAGGGTTTACCCTCTAGTAGAGACTTGGCAGTGGGTTACCGGATGACTTCTTGGGGTTTACCCACCAGTAGCTCAGGCTAGTCGTGCAGGATGATGGGTACCAACGGTGTTCACTTTTGTAACTTTTGGCTACTCATTATCTTGGGTTGAGCTATGGGATGGACATCCCCTTATGATCTTGTTTGGGTTTTTTGAAAGAGCATATGAATATGTATATACCTTGTTCCAGTACCCACTTCATTGGTTTTGGTTACTCTCCTTCCAGAAGAGGCAATGATGCATGGGGTATGCCATGTGCTTCCATGTCTAGCTTCTCGTGGTTGGACGAGTCTACTCTCCTACTATCGGTAGTAAAGAGTCAATGAGAAAATCATCTTCTCACAGTTTTTGTCTCCTTGTGTTTAGATGAGTCTACATCATTTCTATTGTTGGGTTGATATGTACTCTTTATTTCACCCTTTGTTGTACTCTTTTACTATTCCATGTTCGATCTATTTCTCACTCTTCGGTACCTCCTTTGTTTTTCACTCAAGCCTTTGGGGTATCCTAATGAGTATTTTATACTCACCCTTGCTTGGGCTTTTCCCGCACTTGGTGTGCCCTTTCAGACGATGGATAGGTTGGTCGTGACTACCAAGAAGCGTAGGATTTCCGGAGAAGGGACCTCATATGGTGGTCGTAGAGAGGCTTCTAGGTGGGAGACTCTCCAGTTGTTTACTTTTTTTACCTATTGCCGGGTTGTGTCACTTTTCTGTTTGGGCGCCGATTTTTCCCTTTTCTTTTCAGTTTAACTTCAGCACATACTTGGTACTATTTAGAGGTCGATGCACTTTTCGTGGTCTATTTATAGTAGTTGGCAGTTTACTTTTAATTCTTTTTACTCTGCACTTCTTCATTGAGTGGGCTGTGTGTGTGTGTGTGTACAGGTACTTAGGCAAAGGCCTCCCTGATTTTTTTATCGTACGACGCTTGTCACCCTCCCCTGACATATAGAGGCAGGAATGGGGTAGTTGTGGCTCAAGCTTGGTAGGGTCGAATCATGACAATGTGGTATCAGAGGTGGTTCATTCCTTTATACGTTGTTCGGACGTCCCTAAAAGGGCATTGGTTGGGATTTTGGGCAATAGTGTCAACGTGTCTCGAGAGAGGATCTCAGGCTAGGGAGTCCAGCGATGGTGCGGCGGCCAACGTATCCATTCACCAGGACCCTGATAAACTGCTTGTCTACTCGGCATACTGAGACACTTGTATTAAGGGAAATTGGGTTTTTTCATCACATAGGATTGAGTCTTTGACCATCCTTCTTTAGTCGGCTCCACAGTGATGTTACCGTTATATATATACATATATGCTCATCTGACCATGACACTCCTTGATAACATTCATGATTTCTCCATGAGGACAGCCATCCAGGATACCAGCTTTGGTTCATGACGATGACCCTTTGAGCTATGAGGCCTCAGTCTAGGACCCATCATGTGAGTCCCTTTCTCCGGGTGGTCCGGTAGCAGCACCCCCACATGGTGAGCTGAAGACAGCTCCAGTAGAGCAGACGAAGATTGATCGTAGGTTGAGCGCGCTCCGTGAGTTCCAACGACAGAGACCATAGAGGTTCAGTGGTGAGCCAGACCCTCTGGCAGTAGAGGATTGGCTAGAGATAGTGGTTCGCCTCTTTAGGCTTGTGCAGATGCTGAAAGATCTTATAGTGCCTTCGGCAGCCAACCATTTCCACGGAGCAGCAGGGCGTTGGTAGAGTCTGGTGACTCAGTTACCTGATGTGTCGTCAATTTCATGGGGCGACATTCAGCTACTATTTCATGAAGAGTTTTACCCCTACTTCCCACACTCCGTTCAGATCCAGGAGATTCTGCAGTTTCAGCAGGGAGGGATGACGGTGATTGAGTACGCGACTAGTTTCGCAGACCGTGCACATTGTTACCCAAACATGGTCCATGGTGGAAACTTCCGAGCGTGAAAGTTCGAGAAAGGTCTACATAGAGAGATTTGAGCTATCATAATACCCTTATACATACCCACTTATGCAGAGGTGTTAAAGTAGGTGCTGGTGACAGAGAGCTACCTATCACGTTTTATAGTTGGTGGTTGCAGCAGGCACGACAGTGCTGAGATGTCTGCCATAGCTAGCAGGTTCCAGATGACAGAACCTCGACGTTGGTGGGCTTCCCACCACTATTCTTAGAGATTTGGTCGTGCACCACTGTGGCAACAAAGCGCCGAGCCTAAGCCGAGTAGACCCTTCTGTGAGTGGACTCCGGGCCGTGGTTGTACAACACAGTGGCACAAGAGGGCACAAGGGAAGCCCAGAGAGCACCAATGCTATGATTGCGACCAGAAAGGTCACTTGGAACGAGACTGCCCGACCATGCATACATAGAATATCGGGCATGCAGCAGGTGCACCACCATGACAGAGGCAGTGTCGTGATAGGATTAATGGCCATAGAGGTGGTGCTAGAAGAGGAGAAGGAGGAGCTGGTAGTGGGGGATGAATTTACGAGGTCTTCCCATCACTACTAGGTGGTCCACATCAGGATCTAGGAGATGAAAGTTTGGACCACGGACAACCGTGAGCTTTGGATGTCTATGATCCTGTAGAGCATGAGATGATAAGAGGTACGCCTTACGACTCTTCTACTTTTTGCAGTAGAATTGTTAGACTATGTGTGTGAAATTCTTTTTCTCCCTACTCCTTACTTGAGTATTTACCAGGGTGACGCAGGTCATCAGGTGTAACATTTTGTTGGTATGGTAGAAGGCGTAGGGCCTTTTCTTTGGTCTATGGTATCGACTTCTTCGCTTTCCGAGCGTGTAAGAGTTTCTTGGTCGTGGGACATTGACTGTGAAATCGTGCATGACTAGATATCCTTGGGTGTTTTACCATATGGATATTCTGAAGGAGGGAATCACCAGGCATTTTCCCAGGTCCAAATGGTGATTCCAGTTGCAGTGTGCGACGTATAGGTGCGACCACAGAGGTGACCTAACCCCGAGGTCCTTAGGTCTGTTTTAGACCATGCGAATGGATGGTGAGGATCCCTACCTCCTTGACCTAACCCTGATGTCTGGAGTGGGTTTACGACGTATCATATGTGTCTCACCTGAGATGAAGTGCGTGTGAACCTATGCACATCATCGGTGAGGGCACACCCCATGTGAACAGACCAAATCCTATGGTCCATGCGTGGTGATACAGAACTATACAAGAGTTCTTCTGGGTATGGGAGAGCCAGGTGGGGGCGTAGAACCCTGTGTTGTTCCCCTAGTTTTTCTTTTCGGGGATGAATGGATTGAAAGAGGGAATGATTCAAGAAACTAGTTTTCACTAGAAAAATACTTTAATTTTTTTATGTTATTCCATAGTAGGGCATTCAGATGGTGTGCAATTCAGAGGCCTGATGTGCCTGAAATAAATTATATAAAAATGTTAAGTGTTTTTATATTACGCACACGTGGTTAACTAAGGAAAATGTGATATCTCTTAAACAGTTCATCGGATCAAAAATCCAAGACCACGGATGGGTCTGGAACATGGTGCTTACCCTAGGCGCAACATTAAATGAATTAGCACGAGACGTTCAGACCCCTCGCTCATTGGCAGTGTGTTAAATGGATAATTAAATTATCAAATTATTCATTTAGTAGGTCAAACATGAATAACTCCTAAACAGTAGCTTAGATCAGAAATCCTAGGGCACGATTGCGTCCGGAGTGTGCCGTTTACTCTAGGAGGGGTGTAAAAGTTGCGGGCACGGGCATGCTGTGAGAGATGTCACCCGGGTGAAAAATCATTATTTTAAAATAATGGCTTAGTGATTTTTTATCACTGGAATTATTTTCGAAGATCTTTTGAAATAATCCTCGAAATGGAAATCCGAGACTTCCGTTGAGTTCGAAATGGGGCGTTTTTCCTAAACGCGATATAAAGTAAGTAAGCGCGGTGGTTTCAGAATCCGTGCTCGTTGAGAGAGTTTTATTTAATTTTTATAAATTTGCCTAAGTGTTGGGAGGGGACAACCTATTTCACTCACTCTCTCTCTTCCTTCCTCTCTCTCTCTCTCTCAATCTCATCCATTCTATAGCGTTCTTCGCTGTTCTTTGTCAGATTTTGGAGAGGACTCCGACAGATTGAAGCGGGATTGAGTAGGAGCGTCCCCAATGACGAACGGATCCAACGAGGAAGGATTTTTGATTAAATTTTTTCAATTTCGTGAAATTCTTGTAGTTTTGTAAATTTTTTCGATTTAAATTCTAAAATTTTAGAATTTGGGGCGTTGGATGAACGGACATTGACAATGCCCGAGCCCTGTTTTATCTATCGTTCTTGGGCGTTCCTCATCCAAATTTTCGGACGCACCAATTGTGTCGGATCAATGATCGGGGGAAGGTTCTATGACGGCCACATCCCGAGCACCCGAATTCCAGCCTAAGAATATGAAATCGGACCTCCGATGAGGTCCCGATGGTCCGCGGAAGGGACCACCTAAGTCGGCTGGCAGGAGCGGCCAGCAGTTGCACGCGGCGGCCGTGGTGTGTCGAGCAGTCGCATGACGAGCCGGAGAGGCCAGATATTCGAAGGTGGGGCAGGGATCGGAACCGGGGCAGTGCGGTTGAGCGGCATTATGCGGTGAGCCGAAGGCAATGTAGAGTCAGGTGGGGGCTTCAGCGGAGAATGGCAGTGTGAGCAGGGGACTGCGGTGGTGCGCCTCGCAGGACGATAGAGAGGCGGCGTTAGGCGGTGCAGGCTAGAGGCAGTGGCGGTGTGCTATGATAGGAGGAGGCATTGAGGGGTGCCGGACGGTCGCAATCGACAGGAGGAACCCAAGGCTTGACCTCGGGTGTGTAGAAGAAGTAAGTACTTGTGCCATACGGGTCCTGCTGGCACGACGAAGAAGTCCGACATTGGCCGGTCTGCTGTGTAGCAAGACCCGCCTCATGCGGGACTACCGGTTGAAGCAGGGGACCAGCGGGGTCCTGAGGAACCGCCTGCCAGAAGGGTGCCACGCCAGCGATGCACATCAGTTGACCAGGTTGGCCGGGGTGGGCTAGCCCAGGCGGTTGGGTCTGGTCAAATTGGGCCAGACATGCCTGGTTGGGCCCCCTAGCATTCAGGGGGCCATATCTTCTAAACGGCACGTCAGATTGACGTGTCGTCTGTGGCTACAGGTTAGTGTCGGTGAGACGGACCATTCAAAGTGAGCTTCGGAGTTTTTGGGGTTCTTCTCCCAAAAATGGGTGACCCGAGGAGCTTTAATTTAATAATAATAATTTATTATTAACGTTGCGACGGACATGGCTCGCGATCTGGATGTCCGTTTGATGTGCCGTTAGAGACGTGGTGGCCCCGAATCTGAGAAAATCCTTCCAAGTTGGTTTGGAACCTTTTTGGGTTGGTTCCATTGCTCGGTAGCACAAAACGCTAAATGTGAATAATTAATGAATGAATTAATTAATTGTTGCGTCAGACCTAACTCCTTCTTGGGATGTCCGATTGACGCACCATCAATGGTAGCATGACCCTAGTCCTTGTACAAACTTTTTGAGATGCATTTTGTAGCGTTTGGGTTGGAGACAAGGTTTGGGCCCTATAGGGCCTAGTTTGCACGTTTTACGATGAAAAACCACTTTTCACCCGACATATTTTTAGGGTGTTTGAGTACTCATTTCTGAGTGTTTTTTCGAGGGGATTCCAACTGCGCAATCTGCCTACCTAAATTCGGGCCCGAGGTGTGGGACCCACAGGGCCTCGTTTTCGTATAACGTAGGGAGTTGCAGCTTCTACATCTGAAGTCCGTTTCAGGCACCATCAACGGTGTTGTGACCCTGTAATTGAGGTGAAATTGGCCGGGGTGGTTTCAGGCATTGAATCTGGAGTTGAGGCATGGGCCTCATGGGCCGTCTCTGAATCTGTGTGCTGCATACTGTGAATTTTTCATTAGGCGTCCATTTGGGGTGTATTAATAGTCGATTCAGCGTGATTTTTCGAGATAATTGCGGTGGCAAAGTTCCCCCGACCTCTTTCGGGACCGTGGTGTGGGCCCCATGAGACGTCGTATAGGTATAAAGCGGTGTTGAATAAATTTTCTACCAGGTGCCCATTTTTAGTGAGTAAGTAGTTTATCTCACATGTTTTCCATGAGGATTAAAATAGTGTAATCCATTTGGGAGAGCGGAGCCCCTTTCAGGATCTCATTAAATGTGGAAATATGAAATGGGTGTTTTTCAGAGGCTTATTTGGACGTACTCTGAACCTATGCACGGTTGCAGTGCTAGTGACACCTAGTGATGGCACGGGCACTGAACCACTTTTAGGTGAATTATTCTGGAGTTGGTTGGTTGCGCGATACCCTCTCCGTGTTCTATTTTCCAGTGTTGTACCATCCATTAGGGATGGCCAGAGCAGTTCCGGGTATACCCTCTAGCGGTGCTGGGCAGTGGGTTGCTCATCGACCTCTTCAGGTTTACCCTCCAGCGGGGCTGGGCAGCGGGTTGCTCATTGACTTCTTCGGGATTACCCTCTAGTGGGGCTGGGTAGTGGGTTGCTCATTGACTTATTCGTGTTTACCCTCTAGTTGGGCTGGGTAGTGGGTTTCTCATTGAGTTCTTCAAGTTTACCCTCCAGTAGAGACTGGGCAGTGGGTTACCTGATGACCTCTTAGGGTTTACCCACCAGCAGAGACTAGGCAGTGGGTTACCCGATGAACTCTTAGGGTATACCCTCCAAAAATGACTAGGTGGTGGGTTACCCGATGACCTCTTGTGGTTTACCCTCCAGCAGAGACTGGGCAGTGGTTTACCCGATGAACACTTAGGGTTTACCCTCCAGCAGGGCTGGGAAGTGGGTTACCTGACGACTTCGTTTACACTCAGTCCTTCCTACCAGGCTAGTATATGGATTTTCTCCATGACTACCGGAGTGAGACCATTGGTTTTATGGGTCAGTGATGTGACAACATGGCTTTGAGGAGACCTCTTGGATGTGGGATTATGACGAGGTGTGGTTTGACTTTCCCCAGAACTCTCAAGTAAGAGGGGATCTTTCCCCACAAAGACGCATCCTTGAGACACAACCTAAAACCATGCGGGCGAGTCAGTGCCCCCCAAAGAGGATAGTGTTAAGGTGCGGTGATTTGAGCCCCTTGGCATGCATTTTGGGGTAGTCGTGCCAGATACTGGGCACTGATGGTGTTTAACTCTCGGACTATTGGATACTCACTATCTTGGGCTGATCTACGGGACGAAGATCCCCTTACGATCTTGTTTGGGTTTCTTGATAGAGAATATGAATATGTATATACCTTGTTCCAGTACCCCCTTCTTGGATTTTAGTTACTCTCCTTCCCGGAGAGGCTCTGATGCGTGGGGTATGCCACGTGCTTTCCGTGTCTAGATTCTCTTGGATGGACGAGTCTACTCTCCTACTATAGGTAGCGAAGACTCGATGAGAAACTCATATTCTCACAGTTTCTAGCTCATTGTGCTTGGATGAGTCTACTTCCTTCCTCTTGTTAGGTTGAGCTATACTCTTTACTTCACTCTCTTTTATACTCCTTTACAATTCCCTGTTCGATCTACTGCTCACTCTTCGATACCTCCTTTGATGCTCCCTCGAGCCTTTTGGGTATCCCACTGAGCATTTTTATACTCACCCCTGATTGGGCTTTGCCCACACTTGGTGTGCCCTTTCAGACGACAGACATGTTGGTCGTGACTACCGAGGAGCTTAGGAGTTCAGGAGCTTAGACCACATACGGTGGTCACAGAGGGGTTTCCAGGTGGGAGACTCTATTGTTGTTTACTTTTTTTTACCTGTTTCTAGGTTGTGGAACTTTTCTAGTTAGGCGCATGCTTTTCCCATTTCTTTTTAGTTTACCTTCATCACATACTTTTTACTATTTAGAGGTCGATGCACTTTTTGTTGTTTGTTTATACCAGTTGGAACCTTACTTTTCCTTCTTTTTACTCTACAACTCTACATTGAGTGGGCTGCGTGTGTGTGTATAGGTACTTAGGAAATGGCCTC
Organism: Viscum album; assembly: GCA_963277665.1. Lineage (NCBI taxonomy): Eukaryota > Viridiplantae > Streptophyta > Magnoliopsida > Santalales > Viscaceae > Viscum > Viscum album. The sequence goes on along the minus strand of OY728146.1, from coordinate 1,642,668,026 downwards.
CCCGTGTTGTTTAGCCTTCGACGCTTGTCGCCAGCCCCTGGCCTATGGAGGCGGGCTTGGGGTAGTTGCGGATCAATCCGGGTAGGGTCGGGTCGTGACAATAATCATGAATAAGTGAGTTGTATAGTATTTAATTTCTGATGAGTATCCCACATATTTTTTTTTCATAGATAAGTCATGCACTACTTCTCTATATCATCTGTGATCTCATAGTCAAAAATACCATGGGTCTAGAATATGGTGGGTCCGTTTTTTTTGGATGACTATCTCTATATGACACTGTCGTTTTCCCCTCAATCAGACTTACAATATTCCATTTAGTCAACCATAAAATATTCCTCATGTGATTTTCTTCTAACCAGGGCAGAGTGTTAATATAACTTGATGGGGAACTATATGCTGTTGATTCATGATGTTTTGATCAAATCAATATATGATGAAATTTGAGTTTTGAGCACATATTTAGATAAAGGTGTCTAGGAAAGGGGAGGATTTACCTAACCATGGAAGATATAACCATTGGGAGGCTTCCATGAAGGATGTCTAGAGTAGAGTTCCTACAATCCATATCTACACTACCACGACGAGGAATATCAAGGTAATGATCGCTTTCTTCTTTGGATGAAGTATCGATAGACCCTTAGGGTTTTTATAATTTATCATGAACCACCGCAAAGACATTGGATTTATAAAATTTGGGATATGAGATTCATTCTTAATGATGGGCAAAATATGTCGACCTACCTTTTAGAATTGAGCAGGGATATGACCTTGTTGTATGACGACTTCCAGAATATGTCGATAACTTTCAAGTGTTGTAGGAATAAGATCTTAATTATGAGAAGCTACTATAATATTCCAATGATATAATTAATTATTGAAAGGAATATGATCCTTCCCCTATGCATGTGTTGCTCTCACTTGTTGATCCTTATTTTAAACAAGGATATGAGATAGATCTTGAGAATTTGGAATATGTCATCAGACTTCTTTGATAGTGATACCATCCTATCCGGAGGAATGTGATGCTCTAACATACAGATAAATGATTGAAATATGAAAATGATACCAATAAAATTGTGAAATACCCATTAGAATATGACAATGGACCTCCAAAATGGGCTATGGAATATGATACTCTTTCTTTATGGCCACATAAGGATTTTGGTGTAGTAATTCACCGAAGAAAGTAGAGACATGAGACCATCTTCTATGATATACTAGAATATTCTTGGTAGATTAATTAATAGTAATATGAGCCTATCTCAAGGCATGTTCCACTCTGACTTGGCGAGCCTTGGTCAGAATGGGGATATGAGCTTGATCCGTAGCCTTTGGAGTATGAATTCATTCATTTTCTACATGTGCATGTCCTGAGGCATGTGTCACTCTCACCCAGTGATCCATAGGAAAAATGGGGATATTAGCCTCATACTATGATTTTGAATATACTTCTAGTATTTTCCCATAGGAATGTTCGCCTATCCCAATACATGTGCTTCTCTTACTTGTTGAGCTCAGGTTGGAATGGGAATACAGGACTAGTACAATTCTTCATCCTTTACCAAAATAAGCTGGTAATCCATTTAGATGGGAGATAGAATGTGTAATTTCTCAAGAATATCCTTGTGTTAATACTAATCATAGTTTTGGGATGCCATGTTTGTAGGGATATGAATATGCACCTTCATCTATATCTGTAACAGTGCCCAAACATGCTGGGGGAGATATTCTATTGTTTCGAAGATTTAATGAAACTTTTAAAAAGTGAGCACAGGAATGTAAACCTTCAAATTTCTATTTCCACTATATACTAGATGATATTTTTAGTTAATGTGGGGATATGAGCCCACTTCTGTCCTCCTTGTGCCATTAGAACATGCTGACGGGCTACATTCATGGGGATTAGAATATGTTCCCCCTCAATGATTTCATTAGTAATATACCTATATTCTTCAACTATGTGAGTTGGGATATGAGATTACTCACTAGTTAACACTGTAATATTCCTACAGACATCATCCAAGAGAATGTGGATATGATCTCACTCATTATTATACATAGATTTCCACACTTGGTGTGTCTTTCGTATTTCCCATGCATGGGTATTGGAGGTGGAATTTTGTTGAGTGGTACCCTCAATATAATAATTATGTGAACTAGTGGGATGGTTCTAGTGAAAACAGGTGATAAGAGCCATCCTCTATATACCATATACTAAAATGGATCGATTGTTGACTCATTGGTCCAATTTCCTCAGATACTGAATGTGGTAATTTCTGTACTTTGGGGATAAACTATTGAAGAAGTTGGTTCTGGGGAGTATTTCCATTGGATTTACTGTAGAATTATTTAGATGATATAGTCTTTTCATTTTCATCACTAAGATACCCTCATGGGTAGACTCAAGTGTTATGATCGTACCATGTAAATGGTATTCCTGGGCCATTGAATTCTCTACCCTACGCTGAAGATGTTAGATGGGTGATGTCACTCTGAGGCCCGTAGGGGTGGTAGTTATAGTTGGTAATAGAGAAAGAATAATTTATGAAGACATTTTATCAGGCTAGGGTGTTATTTTTTTGATATTACTATCAACAATGATAAGGAAAAAATGAACAAAGGCATCGATAAGTGCATCATCATATGCATTGTACATTTCAATCAGACATGCATGTGTAACAAAACAATCCTTTCTTATTTTTGGACCATCCATTATACTGAAATGGAATTTTTAAGTGATTATGGACATATTTCTTGAGTACCATGGCTATTGAAAATCATCTTTAGGATTTAGGTTAGGTTTTCCAATTTTTTTTACGTAGGATTTGTCAAAAAAATGGATTGATGCATAGTAAAATAATCATTATATTATTTAAGATATTCACATCGGTTTGAACATTTGTTATTCATTATAAAAGATAAAACATGGTTATATTAAGTTTTTATCAATGATTTAATATGGGATTTCAGTGTCTTTAACAATTATTTACATCAAATTCAACATTATTTTTCTTAATGAAATCACCAAGATGTCCCTCCATCCATAACTGTCTAGAGAACTACATTCCAAATTCACATGGTTAGTTTGTGTTTTTGACCAAATGACACATAAAAGGTCACATTGGTTGAGAGGATGGGAGGTCAGGATCATCACACCCATTTAGTGGGAGTTGTAACCTACACTTAGTCTCTCTTAAAAATTTATGATATGTTCAAGTATCTATTCTGAATCATGATGCAGAACTAGTTACCCTATCAAAATTATCATAGGTCAAATCATTTTTTATGTAAAGGTGAATCTTTTTTATATTCCATTCTTATGTATTTGGTGTTCTTCATCCATTTCCAAAAATGGGTAGTTTATTATATGTTGTAGTAAAATAACTAGGCACTTCGAGGTTTGTTGCTATCCATGGAAGAAATAAATATGTCAAAGAGGGGATTGAACTTCTTTGTGGTTTCCTATATATTCTATTTGTAATAGAAATAAAAACCCATATAGTTTAAAATCATTTAGAAAATATGTATATGAGGGAACTTAATAACTATGTATTGAGGATGATCCTCAAAGAGGTGTCCTATGTATACCGGTTATAGAAGTAATCTTGTTCATTGTATTTTGATCACACCCTTGGAACCAATACCAAGATAGATTACCTTTTTTGGGGGTAGTCATATCATTCAACTGATCTTGGACTACACAATGAGGTTTCCATGAAAAATGGAGACTCATAAATTGAATGCTATGACCATTGTAACTTCTTAAGCTCACATGATCCTTACTCATTATGAGAAACAAGGGATATAAAGTAATCAATCTCACTACATATGGATGAAAGGATTATGTACATGGAAAACCCAATAGATGTATAATGTGGATCTAAAAACATATGAAATAATCCTATATATCATGTGTAGGAATTTTATTTCTTGTGGTTCAGCTCACTTCTCATTTCACTAGTGGATGAGGTAGAATGATCATCCCAAGAGAATTATTGGGTCCTAATAGTTGAAATCTCAATGACATGAGGGGATGTATACTGAAGTGGATTCCCATTTGAGCCTAGGACTTATGGAGGCACCCCAAATATCTTGGATATTATAGATATTAGAGTCATAATCATTTAATTAACTTCCATTCCATTGATGGATGAGGTGGAAAGATCATCCCACGTTAAATATTTTTCCCTGAAGTTTGAAATTTTATAGATATGAGGGGACATACAATTAAGTGGATGCCCATTTGAGCTCGGGTCTTAGGAAGGTATCCTACGTATAATGATTATTATATGAATCAATGTCATCATAGTTCAATTGATCTAGGATTAAAATTTGAGGTTTCACTAAGATATGGGCATTCATATCTTTTTATTGATTAGGGCTTAGACAATGATGTTTCCCTAATATATCGGTAGTCATATACTTCCATTGATTGAGGATTACACATTAATGTTTCCCTAATATATGTTGGAAGTCATATCATTACCCTTATTGGGTATTACACACTGAGTCTTCCCAAATATATAGTAAGTAATATCATGCCACTAATTTGGGATTACACGCTGATGTTTTCCATATATGTGAACTAGAGAAGGATGTCATGTCATGGAATGGAAACGTGACCCGGTTGTCTAACTAAACTTCTTGATCGTCTTATTGATATTTCATTATTTTCTTCTTGACATGTTGGAGTATGTGTGTACATGTATGGTTTTATCATATATAGGTCCAAAGGAAATAACATTATCCATTTAAATTTCTTCAAAGACATCACATAATGTTAATGGAATGTTTGAAGGCCATCTCATTATTATGGTTGAATATTTTTTGGAGGAAATTAGATGATATATTATATACTGTATGGTAGATGTCACATGATCATTCCTGACATGTAAAAAAGGAAATATCATGATCTAGGATGATATTCCTATAGGATTTCTAATGATCAAGGCTGACAAGTTTGAAGCAAATCAGAAGACCTGGATGACTTATCTCGGAGGATGTCTCATAGTTTTGATGTTATGTATTGATGTCTTCAAGAAATATTCCTGACATGTTCAGAGGGTGTCAAATGATTTTATAACTAATCCTATAGGATTTATTGAGACATATTTATCTTACTCTGGTGTCACAACATAATTTGGGTGATGTTTTGGAAGGACATCGCATGATCTGGATGGTGAGCCTAGGGAGCTTCACTAGACTCGGGTGGAATGCCCAAAGGGCATCGTTCATATTGAATTAAATGTTCTTAGGAAATCTCATGATCAAAATGGCATGTCAAGGGACCTCACATGTCTTAGGAAACATTTCCCAGGGATATTTCATGATCGAGATGAGTCATGAAACACGACTTAAGAAACATGTAATAGTGATTCCACATGATTTGGATGAGTCATTCCAGGAACATGAAGATCAATGATTATTCCTTTTAATTTGTCTCTCCAATTTCTGTCTTTTATTTCAGCTTTTTATAGCATATTTGCCTTTTATTTTTCATGTGTTAACATATTTAGATTTGAAATGATTCATAATATATGATGGAACAACTTTGTATAACCTAGATGTCATAGTAGAAGTCATTCACATTATATAGAGTGATAAAAAACGTTCTAATTAATTCCAAGTGACCACTTAGGTTGCTCCCCATATTTTACCAAGTGAAAAACATTTTAGATCATGATATTGGCTTCTCTAATAAGTCAACTCTATAAGCGATCATCCATCGATACTTGGGTATGCCTATGTGTGTGTAGATATTTTTTTTCCTATTGATAGGGATGGATTTATAGGTCTTAACACCATGATTATATTCCCCTTTTTTGGTGTGTATGTCATAGATTAAAGCCATATTTGGTGAATATATATTTTTTCACATGCATCATGAGATCATGACAAGATCCATCATGGGGGCATCACGTGAATTTCAACAACCGCAAGAATGTGACAGGCTTATCCCATTTATTAGATAGTAGATGATAAAAGACATTTCTCCTTACCATGGGGACATGTCAAGGTTCTTACAATAGGTCACAATAGCATTTTCAAGGGCCTTAGAGAGTTCATTATGCCAATAGAAGGGATTTCATGTGATTAGAGACAGATTTTCTAGTATATTTTGTGGGAAAATAGTTTCTTTTGTTGGGGGGGCTCTAAAATATCATTTTGAAATGAAATGGGGTGTCTTGGGACTACAATGACTTTTTGAGGGGGATTCACATGATCATTGGTGATTAAATGAGGTTTATAATCTATTTGTATAAAATCAACATAAATTCCCCTCACAAGAATCTCATATAATCTCACATTTTTGTCCTTGTATATTTTAAAAGGGATGGGTATCTCACAATGTTGAGGTGTTTTTTGAATATAAAAACATTAATCAAATAGGATAAATCATGTGACCGATAAAAAATCTTGTGATGATGCATGAGCATCGTCTTGCAAAACCCTTTTGTCTACCATATTGACCATAAGTGGGAGTGCATGACCGACTTGAAATGTCAGAAACTCATCACATGATGAGGATGGCATGCTAGTAGGATTTTGTAAAACAAGTTCGACATGTCTTTAGGGCCATCATGGTGTCTTTATAACCAAATGACCATGTCTTATAAAGATATAAGACCACATAAGACATCCTTCTTCTTTTTTATTTTTACCCTTTATTTTTCATGTGTTTTTGATGATTGTTAGGAACTTATCTATTGACAAGTTATTTGACAGAATGGGTTTCACATGGAGGCGTCCACATGATCAGGGAATTTCTTGGATGAATAAGAAAGGATAAGAAGGATTAAAATGCCGAACCATTAGATCTGAAGTAGGTCATGTGCTTTTCATGACCCATTCATATGACATTCTGAAGGTCATGTGATCAAATATTCATTGGTGTTTAATCTGATCCATGTGTTTTTCCAATTTTTATTACATTAATTTGAAGTGAAAATAATACCCATGTTTCACATACTATTCCCCTATATATTTTTTGATACTCATTTCCTATGCATCAACACTCATATAAAACTAGAATAAAAAAACATTGGTTCCCCCAAAATAAAATATGATAAAAAGTTTTTCATTAAAATAAATATCATGCTATAAGTGGATATTGTAAGATTATATTTTAATATATAGAAATAAAAAACATAAATATGTACAAAAAACTATAGAAACCTTAATATAACCATTACTTTTCAAAACAAATTCCTCAATTATCTACTAAAAATCCACAATCTAAATAAATAATAAGATGTTAATATAAATTTATTCTATTGTTAAAACATTCTAGATTCATAAAATCTCTATTTAATGTTCAAAAAATCCCTCAAAACACATTAGAAATCCAAAATATATAGACATCCACCATGAAAAGATCAAATATAATTTTATCAAATTTAGTAAAATATAATTGTGTTTTTTAAATACCAGAAAGAGAATTTTATATAGAAAAAAATTCAAGATTTATATTCATTTTTTTAAATAATTCATAATAAATTGAAAAATTCCGTCATTATACTCTGTTATCGAATGTTGTAGGGGTTTTTTAGAAATATAATTTATATATGTATTATCACAATAAATTGAGATCCTTTAAAAAATTAAACTACAAATGGAAAGAGTATTTTTTAATACATAATAACAGTTTAAAAAAGGCATTGAAACAACACAGTCAATTTCTATAGTGAAAGAGCTAGTAATTTTTTTAATTATAGATCCATGAGACAAAAATTTTAACTTGGAAATAACACATACATGATGTTTATTTGATATATCATGCATTCACCAAAATCATATACAATATAACTAATTATATAAAAATATGTTATAGTAGGTTAAAATAGATCAATAATTAATGATACTTAAAAATATTTTAAAATACTTTTAATATCAATCAAATGAATTTATCTAGGATTAAATTGAAATATATAACACATTAAAATAATAAAAATTAATTTAGGTCTAAAAGATGTAATGTATAATAATATAATAATTATACTTATAAATGTTATAACATAAATAAGATATTCTAATTAACCTAAATGAAGTTTAGTTAAAGAAATCATAGGAGTAATCTAACTCTTAATTGAATCAAATCGAAATAGTTTAATTAATTCATTATCATATGTCGATTAATAGAGTAAAAAACCATCATTTCTTTAATAATTTGAAGGACAATAAAAAATGAATGTTCTTCCACATAATTAGTATAAAATAAATTTTTCGTCATGTTTAAAAACTCCTCATAGAAATAAGTATTTGAAGAACAAAAAATGCGTCTATCTATATAAAATTGGATATTTAAAATTTCATTATAATTCTTTGTAATAAACATTTTAGAGTCAAATTTTTTTCTTTAACAAAACGTTTTTAAAGAAAAAAGTTTAAACTATCATAACAAACTTGACGTTATTATTTCAATCCATATAAAAAATTATTCAAATTAATGAAATTATTTTTTATATTTTCATGTTTAAATATTCGTGGAATCCTCACGTATAATTCATCAGAAATATAACCATTTAAGAAATAATTTTTAACATAAATTTGAATTAATTTGAAACCATGAATGATTTCATAATCTAATAATTTAATAATATTTTATAAAATAGTTATGGGTGAAAATTATTCTTCAAAATCAATAACGCCTTCTTTTTAATTTCCATGAGAAAATAATATAGATTTTTTTAAAGATTTATCCATATTCAACATTCTTATTTCTAAAGATCCATATAATTTTAATATTAAGAGAATCATTAGGTTTGTGAACAAAAGTTGACATATTTATTCTAGTAAATTTATTTAGAACATATTTTTCAAAAAAATATAATTAGAATCATGAAACATATCGTCAGACTTTTTTGGGAAAAAAATCAAAGATAATATCAGGACAAGCACAAAAATTCATTGTATGACTCCTATTTTGAACATTTTATTGAACATATATTATGATATTTTTTATTTTTATAATATTTTTATTTTTTAAAGGATAATTTAAAAGGACGATTCATCCCCTTAAAAAAATTATTCACATTTAATTTTATATTTTATTTGATGTTAAAATCCATAAACACTTCTTCTGTTGGATTATAATTTGTTGATTTTTTATTTACACCACTTTCATAGAATTCAACATGGATAATCTCTAAAATAATCATAGTTATCTTAATATATACTCTATATGACTTTATAAAATTTGAGTAACCCAATGTAAAAACTTTATCAAAGTGGGAATAACATTTTTCTATAGAATCCTTATTATTCAAAATAAATACTTTATATCCAAAGTCTCTAAAATATCAAATTTTAGGTCTTCTTCCCTTCAATATTTCATAAACTACCATTTTTTAATATATTTATCGAATTTATTCTATTGTAAGTATAAAAAGAAGAATTTATAGCATTAAAAAAGAAGAATTTTAGTAAATTGTATTAATTTGGCATGTTTATGGATATTTCATGAAGTGTTTTATTTTTAATCATCACAAAAAGATGTTGTTACAATGTCCTAAGGGTTGAGAAATCATTAAAAAAACTAGATTATTCAAAAAATAGTTGAAATTGGATATTTATGTTTTCTATACCTTTATCTATTATAATTGAGCTAATTAGACATTGTTTATCCATTTTAACTAATTTTCAATATTCCATTAATTTATCTAAAGTTTCTGACTTTTGTGAATGGAAATAAACCCACATAAACCCTATAAAATAATTTATAATAAAACAAAATTCTTCATTTTAGGTATAATACTTGGTTTAATTAGAAAAAATAAAAATAAATGAAAGAGTTATAGGGATCATATAGTTTTTACTTCTTTGGAATGTTAAAAAAATATTTTTTAATGTTTACCTTCTATACATGTATCCCAAACATAGATGTTGTCCTCCTTAAGATTAGGTAACTATAGAATGTATTATTTCAAATTAAACATGTGTATTAACCTAAAAATAACCTGATCTAATTATCTATTTATCAAAAGGTAATCATTTTTATAACATTAAAAAAATTTTGGTTAGTTAATTCTGAAAAATTGATTTAATAAATGTTATATTTTCTATTTATTTAAAATTGAACAATTTTTTACTTTAAAATAGTACACATATTATTTTGATATATAAAAAACATTATATTATTACATTTCTATGAAAAAAAGGCATTATGGCTCAAAGAATCGATGGCTTGAATGAGTCTCCTCTACAATAATGTAATGCATCATAAATGGTCATATTCTTATTTCATAAAAATTGAATGCCACATGGATTAGATTCTTGGAACATCGGTCATCCATAAAATACATCATCGAATATGAATACCATGAAGACATATTCTTGGTTTATGGAATTGTAATGAATGCGGTGGGGGTTAGTTACCTAATTTGATCAAATGAATTACCAAAAGTGTTTTTTATTTGCTACAATGGGATTATTATAAAAGGACATATTTTTGACTTTTGGAACTATATTCTTTTATAATAGAAGATACTTGTCTACATGGAATAAAAAATCAACCCTCCTTCTTAACTATTTTAAAAATTATTTCACAACATGATATTACAAATTCTTAAAAATATTTTACATTTCCATTAGAGATATCAATAAATACAAAACTACCACCATTAAACATAATAATTGATAATAAATTTTCGATATCATCAGTCATATTTCATGAAAATACACTATCCATATACCATGTGTCCTTTTTAATACTTACAATACTTAATTCCTATAAAAAATATTTTAACAATATTTGGAAGCCAAAAAAACCAAGGAATAATGAGATGAATATAATAATTTTTTAGAAACTATAATGATATAAAATTTCTGTTAACTAGTAATTGATAATAATATAATTTTGAGATAAAATAATTTGTGTGACCAAGAGATTTTGGAAATCTCAAGGAACAATTATTTTCATAACAAACCTTTATTAACATCTTAAACATATAAAACATGAACCATTTCTACATGAACTTATAACTATGTGGGTTTAGTATATTTTTGTTAAAATATTATCATACCCAATACATGTTTACATTTTATTTATATTATTTACCATTAAAATTTTATAATAATTTCACTTCAAGGAAATATTTTAGAAAAATTAGAATCCAAACATTAACATACTTTTCTCAGTTTATAATTTTCATTTATAATATTATTGAACATAATATATTGTGCTTAATAAAATTTAGAATTATGAATAAGATACTAATTTTGAATATATTCCAATTCAATAAATTTGTTAAACATAGAACATGATGGAATATTTTTTCATTTTTTCACATTATTCATGATGTTTTTTAATTACACCATGTGTATATTTTAATTCACTATGAGTATAATTTTAATATATAAGAGGATATTCCTTTAATTTTTCATTTTTAAGAAGAATGATATGTTTTTTAATAATTTCTTAATACTTACACTTATTATCCTTGTGCAAATAAGTATTTTTTAATATTAAGATTTAATAAATTGATTTCATTATAAAGATGATCTTCATTATGTTTTTCAAAATCAAAATAATAATAATAAGAAAAATCATATTCCCACACTTGGTTTCTATTTGGCACTAAATATAGGAGTTTCACACAGTTTTTATAACATAATTCCCTACACCAATTGGAGTCTTCCATACAACTATATCTATCATCCTTGAATTTTTTCTCTTTGTTGTATTTTTTTCTCTTGTTATTATCATTATTTATCTAAGGTCATTCAGGTTTGATGCATAATATCTTTCTAAATTAAAAAAAATAATGTCAAAATAATTATTATATCTAAAATTATTTTTCTTTCTTTTTTAAACATCATTGAAAAGGTAATCATGTTTGTATCTCCCCACATAACCTTTCTTTGTTCTTACATCGGAAACCTAAAAAACATGGTCTCCTTCACTAAATTACAATTTATAATTTTAGGGGTAACTTGGATTATGGATTTTTTTATAAATTAAATTCTTTTCTTTTTCTTAATGTCATAATTTAAAATGTTTTTTGGTTAAAATTCATATTGTAAAAAAGGTCAAGCAGGCTCATCAAGAGTTGATTCTTTGATTTTTTTTGATTTCAACAACCTCTAATTTCATAAAATATCATTTTATATGAAAATTTCTTGAACAATTTCATCCAAAACCTAATTTTCTGAAGTTTCTCTTAAACCACACATTCTGTTTAATATATTCACAAATATGTAAATCATCTAGTTAAAAATTTATTGTTCACCAATATTAAAGTAATTATATTATTATCTAAAAAATCCAATATTAGTTTTTATAATCTCATTTGAACCTTAATGAAAAATTTGAAAAAATATCTATATTCTATGAGATATATTATGAGATATTTTTTATACAGATCGTTGGATCCATGAATTTCTACTAGATCCATAGTATAAAATATTTACTATCTTACAATTTATCAAATATCTTATTGAATCATAAATTATATATTTATCAGGTTCAACTTCAGGTACTTTTTAAGACCTTCCTATTACAGTACAACTATTAATACAAATATTTGTAATATAAGGTTTCAATGTTGAATGTAAATATAAAGAATATATTTCATTGAATAAGAAAGGATTTTGAGGAATATTGATTTTATTTGTACATTTTCTTGGTATCTCAAAATGAGCAATTCCCCCTTGATGGTTATGTCATGATTTTATTATATATATATATATATACCAATTCTAGGGGTCAATCTATGATAACAATTTTTTTGGAAACAATATATGGATGGGTAATTTTTTAAGAGGGCCATGAAATAACCTATAAACATAATATTAACAAATAATCAGTTTTTATAAAATTATTATAGTTAATATAAAAATAATATTAACACATTTGTTTTATAGTAGTTTAGATCAAATTGATTCTATTCCCACTCACCTCTTCAATCAAAGGTAGAGTGAAATAGAACCTAATATAATATAATCACTAAATTTTTATGGGGAGTCACAACCATTTAGAATAGAAATTTCAATCATTGGATCCTCAACCATAGATTGACTATTGTTCACCATGAGATATAACCCAGCTATCTTTATTTTCTTGTAGTGGAAGAAACCAAACATGGACTAATCTATTCTAAGACACCATCAATCCCCCTTCTGTTTATTTTTATGAAAAAACAATATGTACTTTTTTTATTCAAGGTGGTATAACACAACACAATGTTCCATCTTATTGTAGTTTCTTATAACACATCATGATTTCACACATCGATATAGATATAACAAAATAATATATAGAAAACTAGTTTAATAGTTAATGATATGAGAGTTGAGGTATTAACATTTTTATAAGAAGTATAAAACCAAATGATGTAGTCAATACATGAAATTTCTAGTGATTGATCAATTATTTTTTTCACTCAGTATAGTTTGAAAATATCTTCCAAAACCACTAACCAGGAATCAGTCCAACGAAACTCTTTATAAGGAGAACCAATATGCATAAAAAATCTTCCAAAAATGAAAATTGCATATATAGTTAATGTAGTTTTCTTTCCAATAGAGTCATACACCCGTAACTTCAATGAAGTAATTCATATTTGTTTGGTGTAGATTTCCCATATAAAATTCACATGTATTCATCATTTAAAATACATGTTAAAAAAATCATATGAGTTCATTTATCAATATATAAGAAAAAATAGGTTGTAAAAAATGACAAGTTAGAACAATTTATGTAGTAGTTAATATTCTAGAAAAATTGATTTCATATTCCTTTGAATATGACGAAATATTTTGATTTAATAAAACTCTACAACTTACAATTGAACAAAATTTTAATATCAAGTAGTCAATATTCCATTTTAACGTTCAACATATATGAACCTATTTATAGTTAAAATAAATATATATAAAATACTTCCACAAAATCACACATGACATCAATATTATTAATGAATAATTATAGATTAAGTAAAACACTAAAAAAAATTAATAAAAAATAGAATAAATAAAAATATAAAACAACATGAAAAACAAATGAAATTTATAAGTTGAATTTATTAGTGTCCAATATTATTGCAGCATTCTAGTATTGTGATAGGTCAATCTTTATGGTATGTGAAACTTTTTGTTTGTTAACATTGATGTAGAAACAAATTTATTTTAGGTATAGTATTTCAATTTTTTGTCAATTGGAGTAAATCAAGTAGTCATTCAATTTTTATTCAATTATAATGAACGTATGGTTTATTAATGTTTTCTTCGATGATTATAATCATGTGTTCAATCTAAGACATAGATTTTGGAATCATGAATTATTTAATTATATGTTTGGTTAAAACTCTTTTTCTGGTTGGTTCCACCCTTAAATAATTTTACTATTTGATTATGATGGTTTATTATCTGACATAGTCAATAGAGATAACATATTATATCATATGTTCAATAGAGTACTTGTAGACAATAAATTTCTCATGTTTTTGATCCCTTAAACATGTAATTGATCTATAGTCTACCTCACAGCCGATCCAAACTAAGTTGGATTTTAAAAAATAAACTAATTGAAGACTAATAATATTTGAGATACCGACCCATATTATGAAATAATCATCACAAAAACTAGTTCTAAATAAACATTACTGCTTCATAATCTCACTCATGTTAGATAGAATAATTTATTTAATAAAATTTGGGAGAAATTGTAATTATACAAGTAAAAAGGAGTTATATTTAAAAAAAATAAACAAAGTAGTTTAAGGATCCACCTTGACATTTATAGTGTTTATAAAATTTTATTTTAATAAATTATAAAGTTATTTTATATTTCTAAAATGTGTTGAGATATGTTGGGTAAATTATGATATTTATTTTTTCTAGTGAAAGTGAAAAAAGTCATAAACATATTAAGGTTCAATTGGTTTCTACAAGGTTTATATAGGGTAGTTATCTAAAAATATGGAAGAGGAATAATTTAATAATTTTTTTAGTATTTCAATAAAGATCATTATTGACATAAAAATACTAGATAATACATGTGATTTATAAGATTAATTTTTAAATTTTGTAAGGATTATTGAAAATTTGAAAAGGAAAATATATATTTCCTAAGAGTCAATCTAACTCTGGAATGGTATTTGGAAAAAGGATTAGAATATTCGAAATATTAATTATATGAAATCATAGGAGATAATATGAATCTTTTTTAGAGTCATCTAGAATATTATAAAAGTCAATCCAAAATTATAAGAATTATCTTTAAAATTCAATTGTGACATTAATGTAATATGTAAGGTAGTTTTTTCAAAATTTAAAAGCTTATTTTTTGGATTCATATGTATTCATAGTTAGAAAAAAAAGCGATAATTATATAATAAGGAATTTTAAAGAATATTTAAATCAGATGATGTTGTCATATGTCATTCTAAGAAATAAACACCACAATATTAGAGGATTTTGATTTAATCTGATTGAGATTTAAAGAAGAACCCACAGAGGAATCAAAAATTTAGTGTTTATATGATGTGATAAGGATGTGACACACTGTGAAGTATTGGGAACACACACATGCATTTAGCCATGGAATGAACTAAAATATGTATATTTTATAGATGATTATGAAATTATTAATCTTGAGTATTTTTTAATAACAAATAAAGATATTTGAATGGGATTTTTGTAGGTATTCAATCAGGAAAACTTTCACCAATTTGAATAAGAATATTCTATGCCAATAATAATCAAGGAGTGTCTATATCTGAATAATTTTAATAATATTCACTTGGAAATTAGATATTAATCTAATAGGAGTTGGGAAATACATTAATGTAGTTGAAAAATAAGATTTACCCAACACTGAATCCTACATGAATTTTTTTATGTATTGATTTTTTTAAGATCCAACATAAAATGAAAAATATTTAATGTATTAATTTAAAAAGAATAATACAATAAGAATAAAAATTTCAATTTCATGGGTATTGATCAACTCAATAATTTAATAATAATAAATAGATAAATCAATTATTATGGGATTTTAGGTAGCCTTATATGTTACTATATATTAAAGATAAAGTGGAGAGTTACTCCTTGCCAATTTACCATGTCCTGATAATTAAAAACAAACACCACATAATTTAATCATTTATTTTTAATATCTATACATTTTTATTTGGATAATTAGAAATTATTGTTTTATAAAATGATTCATCTTTGATCATCATTTTATTATTTTCATAAATTATTTTCACCATTATGCTTATTGTGAACTGATTTTAGATAAAAAAATCTTTCTATGAGTTCCGTTATGAGACATTTAATGAAATATTTAAAATAAAATTGGATAAGATTAATTTATAATGACAAAAAATGTATTATATTATACATTTAACTATAATACTATAGAGTAAAATTATTTTGAATTAATTTTTGTTCACAAAGTATAAATTTTTGATATTTTAATTTGATGTCTTATTCTTGTTAAATGTCTTAAAAAGATGAATTAAATGTTTAAAAAAATGGTAGAAAAGTGTTATCTGAAATACGTAATCATTCACAATAATAATTCATGCTGGATATAAATATTTATTGGATACAATTTCATATGTTGAATGTAAAGTCATACACAACTTGTAAAGTCTTATGTATTGAAATAAAATTAAGATTCACTGTAAAAAAATCCTTATGAAGACCAATTTTACTCTATGTATAAGGTTATAACATATCAAAATTCTTATGTAACCCAATTTCATACTCCATTTCTAAAATTTACATGATATTTTGACATGTCATACATGAATCATACAATTTAATTAGTTGTTTTTCCAAAAACTAAAAAGATTCTAAATTTTATATATCTCTTTTTATTAATAATTTATTTTATGTTTAAATTACTTATTTTTAATAAGTTAATTATATCATAAAATGTTATTCCATTTTTTTATTTTACAATTTTATTGGAATTTTTTTGATAGAATTAAAATAAATATCACGAGGGGTAAAATGTGTCAAAATATCCATGTTGTATTCTTTTAAATTATGAGTTTTAAATTTTATTTTTTATAATATTAAAAAAATGTATCATATGTTTTTAGGGAGTATGATTTGAAAATTAATACTTTTTTATGATATTAATTATTGTTTTATTAAATTATAAGATAAAATTTAGTTATACAAATACATTTTAACTTATTAATTTTAAAAGTTTTTGTCAACACTGAAATAGTTCATTATCATTGAGAAATAAAAATGTTGTTGTATGGGAATATATAAAGTGAAATGTATATTCATTTAATTAAATTTTTTTGATGGTTTTTGTGAATGATGGTAATATTTAAATAGAGTTTTATAGAAATAGTTCATTCATGGAGGTTGATGAAATTTTAACTATACTATGGAATATACTTTTATTATATCATACTTGTGAAATTTTTCATAATAAATTACATTATTATAATATGGTTTTACTATAGTGAACACCATTTCCTCACCACGAAATCTTGAATATTTTAATTTTTTGTTGGTTGTGATGACATTATATTTTTATTTGTAAATGTATTTTTGTTTATTCCATTTTATACGGAAGGAAGACATTACTGTTTGGTTATTTCCCCCATTTAAAGGGTACAATAGTTTTTTACATGATCTATAAAATGTATATGTTTTAGTTATTCCTTGGTCTAGATATTGTTATGTTTGGTTCATACTCCACTCTATAAGGAAGGTTTTCATTTGTACCTCTAAGTGAGAAAGAGGATAAAGAGGGGTTATTCTTTGAGGTGAGAAAAATGTAGGATGGAGTTTTTTCCTCCACATGAGAATAAGACATTATGTTTGTTTGTGAGTCAAGGTGAGAAATAGTTTTGTTTTAAGAGTATTAAAACTATTTAAAAAGAAATTTAAAATATATTTGGTGCCATAATCTCATTTTGTGAGTGTGAAGGGTAGATGTATGATCAATTTTATCCAAAACAAAATTAAAATAATTATGTTCTTATTTATTTTTATTTCCACTGAAAAATTACTCTAAACTCTTTTTTATAAGAAATAAATTTTCAAAGAGGTAAATTCAACCCCATCTTGATCATTCAAATTCCTTAACAGTGAAAATCCCTGAAGTCCACAAGGACACTTTCCAGGAGAAGAAATATATATTACTGATGATCTAATTCATGTTGGTAAAATACAAAACTTTTAATCAAAGTGTCTCATGTTGGTGATTTTATTGTTCCTCGTATGTTCTGGTATTATGGGTATAGGGATATACCCTTTCTTAAGTAGTTACTTAATAATGAATGGTATGTTTTATGTGATATAAATTAAAATCATTATACACTAGGGACATATTTATCCACACATAATGAGAAGATCATAAATAACCATGATATAATTGTTAATTTACTTCATTAATTTATGAAAATTCATAAAAAATGTAAAGGAGTGTAATAGTGAGATATATATTCACTATAGATTTAAAAAAGGAAAATAAGGGAGAAAGGATAAATTGGTAACAATTAATACAACACTAATCCACCCCCTGTTTTTGACCATATCACAAGTGATTATAAAACTTCCCATAGGCAGGTTTCCATCGTAGAATATATATAAATGTTTATATATGATCCAAATGATCTGATTCTAACCCCAGATACAAAAGGATTTCACTGATTAACATGACCTCAATATAAATTAATAACTCATTTTAAACTAAATTCATCAAGGCCGTGAAATAAACTTGGAAATTTCTGATAATTAAAGATATAACCAAGAACCATAATTTATCATAACAACACCTGAATGAAGACCTTTTGGTATCTTCTAACTTCACTATAATTTGATGATACATAGATAGAAATGAAAATTTGAGAACAAACAATCTCCCATTAAATGGTCAAATATATGATCAATTATTAGGATGGGACAGTGGTTATTCACTATTACATAGTTCAACCCCCTAATAGACTATTCACATTGAGGGGGTAGTACTACATTCTATTTAAGGAAAAAAACCATGAAAATATTAAAAAATTATATTAAACATATAATTATTAACTTCCATATAGAACAACATAAACTCCAACGATTGAGAGGACATATTTTTTATATGTATTCAATCTATTGGATGATACTTCTTGCTAAAAAAACTATGTTATCACCTTCAAAATGAAAGAAAAAACTTTCCTCCAAAAGTAATAAACAACTTTATGAATTGAATACATCTAATCCATTTCAATAGTTTTATTGGATGGGTATATCTTTAGTGATAATAAATCATTAAAATAATGATTCTTCCCCATTAACAGTTCCCAACCTTAACACACCTTAAACTAATCAGACAGACCATCAACTAACATAGATAATCCAAATGGATATAGAAGTATACCATCCTTATTCCTCAGAGTTCAGATCATGGTATTAATTAAAAAGGTGTGAATATAGAATGAATTTAATTTATTATAATCCTTTCTATCAGAGAACTAGATTATACATTTAATGATTATCCACTACCTTTGTGATGAAAATTCCATGTTATATAACAGATCATTTATGGATCTTTTAACACACTGACCCTTATTATTGTAAGATCCATGGATAAGATTAACCCCATTTCCCAAAGGATAAAGAATATAAGAGGATTTATGTATACACGATCAATTTTCTAAATAGTTTCCATAATCCCACTAACCCATCTACTGTTATTATTATGTCCGTGGAGGTCACTATTGATTTGGTGAAATAGAAAATTGGTCACTTTCTTCACGAGGACCCCCAAATATGGTCGATCACTAGAACCATTGATTCACATGATCTCATATAAAAATACATGGGGATAGAAATAATAGAATAGGGATGATAACATTCAAATCATGATAAGTGAGATGAAGAAACACCAAACCATCATCTCACATGTCAAAACCCTGACAATAGAGAGAAATGAATACCTGTAACTACAAAATTACTCCCCAATAAGTTATGTTGACTTTATTATCATTATGGGTTTTACCCACATGAATATTCAATTTCATCTATTCCACATCTAGAGCCTGATGATAGAATGGTAATTTAAATGGGGTGACATATAAATTGATCTACGGAGGAAATGAATTTTAAACATGTCCAACCCTAGCCTCCTCATCTGATATAAGACTAGAATAAAATGATCAATATTCTATAACAAGAAAATTATTTCTCACACACTCAAGATCCTCTATCAGAGAGAGAGAAAATACTACAGCTTAATCAAATTCAAAGTTGAATAAAATAATGAACCAAGATATTAATTAATGAAATTTTCCTAGAAGACTTGAAATGCCACATGCCTACCCAAGAAAATGATCCAATCCTAATGATTATAAACCCTAAAAAAACATAAAAACAATGAGATCCAATTATCTTTATCTACATGAATTAAGATGAAAACTATCTCAAGATCATCTTACTAATACTGTATATTTTTATTGGAGATAATCCCATCATACTTCACCAATCCATAGTGATCAAACTTACACAATGTATTCCTCCAAGTATCATCCTCTTATAATGGATAAAACCTTCCGTGATCAACCAAGAAATCCTACTATATCATTATATATTATCCAACTAAACATATTACATTAACTATTAGTTAAAATATTGGTCCTAAAAAAATAAAATCCTTTTATGTTTACATTATTTACTATATTTTTAATTTAACTAAAAGAACACCCCAATGGAAAACATAGGTGAAATCAATTAGGATGCCTTCATCTCTCTAAGGAATATATCATATTATTAACATAATATTGGTTAATATAGTAAGTAAGATTAATCTCCTTTCAAAGGATCACAAGTGGATCAAATTCTTCTGTATAAGCTAGTATTCCTTGTCTTGTGACATGTTATGTTTTTAATATTATTTCCATACAAAAGCATTGCATTCCTGAATAGTTGAAAACTATATACCCTATTACTACCCTAAAAATATATATAATATGGTTTTTTCATGATCCAACTGACTGGTACCCCTCCCAATCTCATAGTTAATTAAGGGGTGACCATTAATGCCCACCACAAAATTGATATAGGCTGGAAACTAGAAAAAAGATTAGAAAAAACCCTTATATTAGAGGTATTATTCTAATAATCCTAAGAATATAATGAAACATCCTAAAATAAACTCTATTACATACATATTAAATAAATCACAACCCCATAATGAATTTATAAGTCAAATAAAAACAAAATAATCCCAAATAAAATACCAAATGTCTCCTAATACAGTAAAACCAACACCGACCACGATATGCAGGAGCATGTATGTCCTAAATTTATATCCAACCCCCTTTAAATATAATATATATGTATATAAGTAAATATATAAGGGTTTGAATAGTATACTAGCTAGATTATCCTCAATACATCTCATGAAAATGTGGAATAGGCATATTGATTCCTTAGCGAATAAACAGTCGAACTATCTTATCACCTATATAAGGTCTACTAACACCATTTGTAATAAATTATTTTTTAACCAATATAAATAACAATTATAGTAAGAAAATATAAATTGAATATACAAATAATAGTACATCATAACCACTTCACCCATGATCTAGTATGCTTCATGTTCGAACACCTTATGGTTTGATGATCTCTTCCATTTAATGAACACATAACTATATTTCATCATCATATTATCTACCATGATTCCATACCAATATATGACATACCAAAAATAGAATTATTCAAATAATAAGACATTATATATCTCCACATCACAATTATAAATCCCACCCTCAACACAGTAGGGTAACATAAACATGAAGGAAATTAATCTGAGGCCCCTTATTTTTATGTACACATCAAATATGTATCACACTGAAAACACATTATCAACACACTGTAAAAAATAAGTTACATAACCTGCATTATAATATCAAGACAACATAACCTACACTACATCTAGAAGGGATAACTTGGATTGAGAAGTAGTCAGTCATATGTGTCACCCCCATCTATGTTTTTTATAATAATACATTAAACCCACATATTCATATAGTAATTGGTATGGTTAACAAACTAGAACAGTGGTGCCTAAGAAATAAAATAAAAAATGATATATAATTCCATACAAGCTCATTTTATGTGTTGAAATTCAAATAAAATTCATTTATCACCCCTACTAAAAAGTTCATTGTATCAATTCCATCACACATTAAAAACCACTAACACAGAAATTCAAATAAAAATCCAACCTCAATGGTACAAAAAATTATCACACAACATCAATAATATCTCATTTTATCACACCATTAACAAATTATACTTTCATTATGTCAATTCATAATGTTCATCATCATAACTCATTGACCCTTTAATTATAAAGAAACCACCTTACTTAATTACATTGGAATGATTATAAGGAAAAAAATCCGAAAGGAATAATTATTTTATAGATTTTTTAAAACCATATACATTCATGGAACCCATTTCATATTGGAAATAATAAAACATAATACATTATAAAATTAATTTCTCTCTATCATTGAAACTCATTCTAAGAATTTATCTTTATAACGTGGGGAAAGAATACAAAATAAGGGTGAGCTAAAATGATCAGTAAGGGAAAAATAAAGTGGATTAAATAATTAATAAATGAGAATAATAAATATTTAAATTATAATAACCAATAACACATTCTATTAAATCAATAAATTGGTAATGGGGTGAAACCATGTATTTTATCATAGTGAAAATACTCTTGACAATAATTAGATAAATGAGGGAAACACATTATGTTTTGATTACATGTTTCCTTAGTAAACAAAACCTTGAAAATCAAGTCCTTTAACAATATGCATTAAAATATACTTGTTACAAACAGATTTGGTCTAGAAAAACTTAACTTTAGATTCAAGTCCTTTCACAAGACAGTTTAAAAGATACTGGTTACAGAGGAGAATGGTTTGTCCAAATGAATTTATCCCATGATAATAAAGATTAATCGAGAGGATTACATTAACCAGTACACAAACCATGTCTTTGCTGACTAAATCATTCCTCTTATATAAAATAATTGACTTAAATTCATAATAAAATACCTTATCAAATATCTGTATTGAAAAAAATATACAGATATTTCAAAATTTCTCCAGTTAATAAAATAACTTACCAAATAAAAACCATATGTAAATAAGGAATAAAGATTAATAATTGATCATGTGTTTCATATAATAATATGGATATTTTAAATATATATAATGTTCAATGAAAAATGGTTATGAGAAAGTGATTGTTTTAATGTAATGAAAACAGTCAAAAAATAAAGCGAGATTTCAAGATCACTTTTACCAAATGGTAATATTCTAGTTAAAACTTATTGGATGGGATAATTAAAATTAAATCATTAAATATAATTAATATAAATGGATTCATGATAAAATATTTCAAAATGGGAAGAAGATATACCATAAAAAATTTGTAAGTAGTGAATATGACATTTATCACATAGATGTAAAAAGTGAGATAAAAAACTATTACCTCGAGTCTGACATGTCATGTGTGGCTTTATCATCTTGAATAATAAACTTATGATCCTTATTTACTTGTTTGATAACATTTTTTAAGTTCATTATTAATTTTTTTTTACTTATTTTTGTGTTTTATACGAATACTTAAAAAATTAAATTTATGTATTGTGTTTTGAAAAAATTTGTTGAAATAGTAAAAAACAACTTTAGTAGCTATAATATGGTCAAATGGGTCAATATATAAGTATATAAAGAGTAATATCAGAAAATTACTATCATATAAATAAATAATTTACAATTTTAAAACCAGCATACAATATCTTTTTGAAAAATTAACTAACGTTAAAATCACAGAGATGGTAGGTCGTACGTATGCTTGAGTAACATTACCATTTTCAATGATAATTATGGAAAGAAGGTAGAAACTTTTTAAATTTAAATAATTATAATTATATCATAAATACCATGTTACTTAATAATATATTATTATATATATAATTTTTGTGATGTAAATAAATCACATTGCGTCGAGGAGGTGGTAGTCCACATGTCCACAAACGATGTTACCACTTTGTGTGTGTGTGTTAAAAGGGTAATAATGAAAATGATATATTATATTTCTATACATATAACTATTTTATTACAAATATGTTTAATTAAAACCTTCCTTAATACATTCTATGTAATGTGTAAACGTATCACATTGCTTTGAGGGGCCAGTTGTCCACACGTCCACAAATGATGTTACCGTATTTCCACAAAATGGAATGAATAAATGTATGTGTTATATAAAAATTCAATAAAAATTAATAAAAATTAAATATAATATATATCATATAAAAATAGTGTGTTGATCATAATTCCGAACCATGAGATTTGGTAAAGGAAAAATAAACGAAATCATTTCATGAGGCAGTTATCCGCCACTCATGTAAATGGTAATTTTGTTACCCATTTATTAGAAGTTTGTGTCGGTTTGGTTTCAATGCTTAATATAAAAAATCTCCATATATTTGGGATACTTTATTTTTTATATAAGAATAGAATATGGATAATTTATTGGTTTGAGAATATAATAAAACAAATTCCATCGTTGAAGAATGTCACCTATTTTTTAGGTAACGCCTTCGGATTTTCACGAAGTGAATTTCTTGGATTTATTTATGTTTAAATTAATGATTATATGTTGAGGGTATATATGTTTTTAGATTATTTATAAGGTTGTTTTAAATTCCAAATGGCTTGATATGTGTGATTAAATTGTTGGAGTTAATTCTTTTCTTATAGTGGTGGGGGACTGGTATTCTTGTAAATATGAAAAGCTAAACACTATTACAAGCTATCCTTTTCCTCATGTGCAAAAAAATTAAAAAATAATTGATTTAAGTGAATTTATTGTCGAGGAAAACTTCCACTACAAAAAAATAATTTCATTTTTATAATTTTGTTCCTTAACTTCCATATTTTCCTACTATCATCATTTTGGATTTTATTAATGTAACTAATCTTCTAACCTAAGTAATTTATCCATCAAGACTAAATTAAAGTAGGAATTGTTAAAAAATATAGAACCACTGAATTATAATTATTATATTTATTTAAAAAATAAAAATCCAATGTGTTTTGGAAATTAATTTTATCAAAAGTGTATAAAACGCCCAAAACAATGCTTTAACCTAAACCGTGCTAACAATGTTTTCACTATTTTGTGGTCAATAAGTTCATTATAAATGATAAATTGGTCCCCCAATAGAGAATATATTCTATTTTTTAACATTTATAAATCAATTAGTAGGAAATAGAGTTTTTTAATTTGAATTATTTTAATAAATCATCCTTTATTATAAAATAACATTAATGACAATTTTTACAATTTTTACATAATTTAAAATTTAAAATATTAAGAAAATGTTTTAATTCAAATATATTTTTTTAAAATATATGTAACATAACCTATTAATAAAAAAAATATGGGAAAAAAATTAATTTATTTTTGTTCAATTTTAATATTTTAAGTATCATTTATTTTATCAAATTATTAATTAAATAATCAATACTTTGGTGTTTCTTAAACATTTTAAGTCACAAATTAATCTATAAAAATTAAATATAAATTATTGTGATAAAAATAACACATTTATATTTTAAAATGTTATATTTGATAGAAAATATGATGTTTTTGTATATCTCAATGGCTTTTGGGAATTTTTTTGTTATCATTTTCATCTTATGATTAACTTTTAGAGATAAAGTAAAGTAATTCTTACCTTATGCACTGTAATTAATATTAATTACATTCAATAATTTTTTGGTAAAAACCTAATTTGACTTTAGAAGAATATAAATATTATATTTGTTTCAACTATGTAAACCCATTTTTAAATATTCAATATAGAGAATTAATGAAATTAAATTTAATGATAATCCTTCAAATGTTGTGATAAAACATGTTTTCAAATTGGAAATGTTCTAAAGTTCCTATGCTTTCAAATCTAAATTTTATATAAAATTGTTCAAAATACCTATATTGGATTAATAGATTCATAATTTAGTAGTTTTTAAATAAAAAAATTATAATATTATTTAACATTAATTATTATTTATACTAAATAGGCAGTTTTAAACTAAAATTTTGTATTTTCACTATTCATCAAAAAATGATACATATATGGAAAAGAAAAAATATTCACCCTGAGATAATTTTAATATTATTAAATATAAATTGAATTTTATTTTTAATAACCAAATTTATAAAAGTCAACATTTATTTTTAAAATAGAAATGCCATTAAAAGGCGGTAAAAAATAATCTTGCATGTATCCTGAGCTAACACAGTGTTGTGTGTTGAGTAAGCTTAAAAAAGTTTTTCATATATTGGAAGCTAGAAAAAAATTAATTTTATTCTAAAATAAAAATACTTGAAGGTATTTGGGTGTTACATTCTCCTGAAATTAATTAAATTACATCCTTAAAATTTTAACTTGCTCGTGATAATCAAGTGTGTGATATTTAAAAATACTATTGTTGAAAATCCCACTTCATAAATTGGGTTAGTAACACATCATATTAATAATAAGTAAATGGAAATTCTATAGGAAGCACAAAACTATGATTTAAAATAATATAACCTTATTGAAAACATATAAATAGAATAGAAATATATTTATCATGTTGTGATGGATAGTGATAGAGAACATGTTCCTGAGAAAGTTGTAGAATATAAATCTATAAACCAGAGGTTTGAACAAAGTTCATCAATATCATAAAAAAGATGATAATATGGAAATTTTTTGTTTCAATAACATTGTCATTGGCTATAGTAATTATTTCACTCTATAAGAATGTAAGTAAATATAATTACTTGATTTTTTTCTATTTCATAAGAACAATATTATACTTTTGTTCTATCTTGAACTATTTATACATCATCTCCTAGAAAAAGTTGAATCAGGTGAACTAATACATCAATATCTTAAATATTTTCCAATGTTAAATAGAAAATCATTTTATAAATGGTTGTCCTTATGAACCTACAAAGTATTTTGATCCAAAATAATAGAATATATTCCAATGTAGTTAGTAGTATTCAATTTAATTTATCCAAGTCAATAATTTATTTATCCAGGAATCATTATCTCAACATTAGGATCATATTATGGGATATATTTCACTTAATAATGTTTTTCTAATAATTTTAACATACTACTAAATCACTATTATTGGTACCATTAAACATATGATCTCAAACCATTAATTATATATTAGTGTAGAATAAACCTTATATGATCCATAACTCTTATAACCAAAAAATATTTGAAAATTTTATTTTACAATATTAAAAAATCTCCAAATACAAAAGAACATTAATCATTCCACTTCAATTGTATCAATAACATAATATTGACCTTGATCACGTTGTTTGTTCTCTAGTATATTTCCTTAACATTTGAGGAATTAATATGCATAGTGACTAATATACTTATAGTGTAAATACTTCAAATTGTAATTTTCTTTTTTTACCCTTGTATCATTAACTTTCGGGAGTCTTTCTCCACACATATAGAAAACTCCCCTCCCCTTTAAGAATGTAACAACATGTTTATTTCCACAAATATCATAAGAAGGAAATAACTTCATTATCTTCGTTCCCTTATCCATTTTTTTCAACCATTATCTTATTCTTTGGATTCCCTTTGAATCCATAACACATTGATAATTGTTTCTCAATCTTGATAGAACATAAAACAATTTCATTATATGAAGTCTTTTTTTGAGAATCTAGTGCCCTTTATAGACATGGTTTAAACCCTTTAATGGAAAATAAAATATTACACTCTTTATATTATATGTAATCTATAACATAACTATCAGATCATATAAAGGAAACATCATACACTACAACACTATGTCCATCATCTTTCATTAAGATAAAGAACATCCTATTCATTAGAGTTTGTTTCATATGAGGGAAATATTTTTCAAATAATTTCACCTCAAAATATTTTCATTCCATGAGTTATAATTCCTATTATTCCAAATTATTCTTGATATTTTACCACCATTGATTAGCATCAAATTCGATACAATACCTTACATGTGAAACCATTTTCTTTTAACTATGTCACATGGAAAAAAATATATTGTCTAGAGACCTAATACATTTATATTATATAATAATATTAATAATCCCACTAAATGATGGAATATTTTTTAGCAAAACGAAATCCTGACTAGGTGAATCTCATTGGGAAATAGGTTTCTCCCTCTAGGAAACTTTATTTGTCATAACATAATTATGATACCCATATCCATAACATTCTAAGATATAATACAATCTTTATTGGCTGAATCAGTAAAAAAATATTTACTTTTCAATTGGTATTAAAACCCTTCTTTCATCCATGTTCCATTTATAATCAATTATATACACGTGATTATATCCTAACATTTTATACCATAAAGTTTAAACCAAAAGACTAATGAAATACATATCCTAAATAGAAACATTTATGCATATCTAATATCATAATCATAAAAATGGGTTCTTTGGATGTCCTTCTATACTTATCCTCAAATTACAACTTATGAGTATCTTCCCTAATCTATGTCTTACTAATACTATATTCCAAGGGTTTTACTAAAATTTCTTTGATACCAATAGTAATTCCCTAACCCCACAACCCTGAAACTGGTACCTCACATTATTTCATTGTCATTATTAAAAGGAATAAAATAATGTTCAACTTATCATTTTTTTCGTTCTTAAAAACTAGATATATACATGTAAAAAATTTTACTTTTGGAATAAAAAACCACAATACATAACAAAAAAATATTCAGCATTCTTAAAAATATTTCCAATAATTTAATTTTATAACTTAGGGAAAGAAAAATGAATTAGGATGAGCTCAAATGCTAAGTAATGGTAAAATATAATAAAATAAATAATTAAATAATGAGAAAAATTAATATGTCAAGTTAAAAAACAGATAAACCATTATATTAAATCAATTAACATAAAATTATGTGTATCCATGGATTTTTTCATAGTGAAAATACTCTGGATCATAATATTTTAAATGAAGGAAGTGCTTAATTATTGGAGCCCATTTTTCCCAGGTACACAGAAAATTTACCATAAATTCCTCTCAAAATATGATTTAAAACATACAGGTTAAAAATTTATTTGGTTTGGCCAACCTTAAATCTACTATCAAGACCTTTGACACAAAAATTTATAATATGCTAGTTATAAAAATGATGTTTTTTCTTCAAACTGAATTCAACCCATAAGGCTGCTGATTCATCAAAGGACATAAATCAACAAGTCACCAACCAATGCATTTCAAGTCTAAATCATTCTTCATATATCAAATAATAAATTTAAATTCATAAACAATGTACCTTATCAAATATCAATATTGATTAAATGATACATATTTATCAATATTTCCACCACAAATCAAAAAAATTTCAAGGAAAAAAACATAGGTAAATATGGTATATGGTATAAGAAATATTAAAATAAATAAAAAAATCAATATTTTAATCACAAAAAAATATAATTTTCATTGAAAAATTATTATGATAAAGTATTTGTTTTAAGAGAACATCAATAATTACAAATGAAAGTGAGATTGAAGGATAACTTTTACCAGTTAGTAATTTTCAATATAAAACCCCTTGTATGAGATAATTAAAAGTAAAAAATTAAAAGAAACAAAAAGAAAAATCTATTCATGATATTATATTTTAATATGGGTAGTGTATACACCACTAAAATAAAGTAAGTGGGGAATATGAAATTTATCTCTTAGTTGTAAAAAGTGAGATGCATACACTTACCTTTAGTCCAACTGGTCACATGTGTCACTATAATGCTAAATAATAAAATTATGTAAATTATTTACTTTTAAAAACTTTTTAATGTTTTATTACTTTATTTCACTTAATAATTTTTTTTAAACAACTACATAATAAATTAATTTTCTTTCGTGTGTTTTGACCAAATTTGGTTCAAGTGTAAAAAACAAATTTTGTAGGTCGACTATTGTCAAAGGGGTCATTATATAAAACTATGCAGAATAATAATCACGAAATAAATAACATATTTATACAAAAATTATACGTTTAAAACTAATCATGAAATATTTTTTTGAAAAAGAAACCAATGTTACAATTATCGAGATGGTAGGTCGTGTATACACATGTGTAATGTTCCGATTTTTCAATGATTATTATGGAAAGAAGGTAAGTAAAATTATAGATTTATATAATTAATATTTTATCATAAATACCATTTTATTTATTCATATATAATTATATATAAAATTAATTTTATGGAAAAGGAATCACTTTTTGTTGAAAAGGTGGTAGTCATCACATCCACAAACGACGTTATCACCTTTGGTATGTGTGTAAAAAGGGTAATATAGAAAATGATAAATTATATTTATAGAAAGAAAATTTGGTCATTAATATATCATATATTTCATGCTTGTCTGATATTTTTTTAGACCCATCCTTAATACACTCCTTGTAATGTGTGAACGTATCACATTGTTTTGAGGAGGCAATAGTCCACATATCAACAAATGATGTTTTTAAATTTCCAAAATATTAGTATCATGAAGGAATGTATTATATAAAAATTAAAAAAGAATTAAGAAAAAATAAATATAAAAAATATATTTTGAAAACATTGTTTCCATCATAATTCCCAACAATGAGAGGTAAAAAAAGGAAAAAACAACATCATCATTTCGTGTGTCAGTAGTCTTCTACACAAAGAAACGATAATTTTGTTACCCATTGGATAGAAGTGTGTGTAGGTATAGGTATAAACCATAACTTAAAAAAATATCAGTATATTGAGGATACTTATAGTATTATATAACCATGTAATATGGATAATTTAATGGTTTGAGAATGAAATAACTCAAAACTAATCATTGAATAATGTCAATTATTTTATCAGGTAACACATTTTAGTTTTCACCAAATGCATTCCTTGGATTTATTTCATCCAAAAGTACGGATTATAGTTATAGGGCATATATGTATGTGGCTTATTTGGGTAGTTTTTTGGATGATACAAGGGGCTTTATAGGTGTGATAAGAATGGGGGAGTGAAAGTCTTTTTTATAGTAGAGGGGGAGTGGAATTCTTGTAAATATAAAAATAAAAACACTATTGGGAGTTATCTCATACATCATGTGCCAATTTATTTTAATAATAATGGATTAAATTTAGTTTTTAGTTTTAAATACCTCCATCACTCTAAAAATAATTTCATTTTGATATTTTTTTCCTTAACATTTATATTTCGCGACTTTCACCATTTTGGATTTTATTAAGGTAACTAGATTTCTAACTTAGGTAATTTAACATTAGAGACCGAATTAAAGTGATATTTATTTGGAAATATATTATAAATGATTTATAAATATTATATATATAATTTACAAAATAAAAATCCTTTGATTTTTTGAAATTATTTTTAATAGAGGGACATTTAACGTGCAAAATCACTACTTCAACCTGAACCGCGCTAAAAATTATTTCATTATTTAGGGGTCAATATGTTCATTATAAAATATAAATTGGTTAATAAATAGGCCATATTTGGTATTATATAACATTTTAAAATATATCGGTATAATATATGTTTTTTATTAATTTTAATTATTATTATAAAGTATTATTTATTATAATTTAACATTAATGTCAATTTTGATATTATCAACTTAATTTAATTTAAAAAATATCAAGAAAATGATGTAATTGAAATATATTATGTCCAAATACATGTAACATGGCCTATTATTCTATAAAATAATTGAACACAATATTTCATTCAATTTTCGTAACTTTTATGATTTTTTGTTCAATTTTTTTATTAAATTAATCATTAAATAATCACAATGTTGACATTTCTTTAATATTTTAAATGAAAAATACATATTTTAAAAATAATGATAATTATTATTATCAAAATAAATTACGTATCCTTCAAAATGATATTTAAAAAATGTATGATGTTTTTTAAATATCTCAAGGCCTTAAAAATGGAAAAGGTAAGGAATGTTTGTTTTGTCTTTTTCCTTACATAATTTATTATATAGGCCACTTTCATGAAATAATATTCCAATAAATCATAAAATTATAAAAAATTGAATATGTAGACTAAATATTTTACACTAATGGAGTTTGGACATGTTTTAGTTCATTTCCCCTAAATTTTAATGATTAACCACTAAGTAAATTTATTTATACATTAATCACTATAATAAATTTTAATTACTTTTACAAAACTCTTTGGTATAATTTAAGTTGATATTATTAGATTGAATATATTATAATGATTCTAAATTATTATATCCTTCATTCCAAATTCAATTCTCTTATGTGGTGAAATTATATTTAAAGACAATCTTATAGATTTGGCGAGAAAGAGAATTTTTAAAGTGAATATGTTTAGAAGTTCATTAAGATTTTATATTAATATTCAAATATGAAATTGATTCTACTTTCCATAATTGTATTAATATATGTATAATTGTTCTATTTTTAGTTTAATAAATTTTAAAAAATAATTTAACATTAATAATTATTTAAATGAAAATGATGTTTTTAACTAAAATGTAGTATTTTTCACTATTCATCAAAAAATAAAATTTCTCAGAAAAATATCAGAAATCCACTCTAAGTTAATTTTGAAAATATTAAATAAAATAGGTATTTTATTTTAAAAATTAAAATTTATAAATGTTAAAATTTTTAGTTTTAAAATAGGTGTTCAATTAAAAGGCGGTAAAAATCAGACTTTGGGGTAAAACAACCCGACTATATGTTGTGTGCAACATAAGGTTAAAAAGGGGTTCAGTATAAATCAATATGGAACGAAAATTAATTACATTAAAAAATAATAATATTTTAATGTCTTGGGGGTGTCATAATTATTCACTATTAACCTTTAGAAATTCATTATACATTAGTTTCATTTTTTCCCTATCTTTAGAATATAATTTTAACCATCCCATTTCACATATCATTTAGAATCCAAACATACAAAAATTTCATCACATCAATCATTTATAATTTTACTTATTTTAACTACATCATATATTACTAGAAATCTACATAAAAACATAAAATATCCTCTCACATAACCAAATCCACATCTACAAAATCCCATCCAACTACCATCCCAATAGGGACACCACCGCCACAACACCATCCCCCTTTTCACATAAACCAACCACATTGATAACACATCATCACCTCCAACTTCTAAAAAAACATCAATATCATTTCATAATAATAATTACCATAAAAGAAACCCATAACCAAGGAAAATCTTGCCACATCAGGGTAAATCACTCAAACACAACATAAAACAACACTAAAGTAGAGAATCAAAATAAAAATTTTCCTTCAGTCTTACATCCATATTCATTTAACCCTTTATGAATAAAAGAGTGTAACATAAAATTTCGGACATAAAAATAACCATTTCCATTACAACCAATATGTTATTATAATATTATAAGTCATTATTAGTAATATTAATATCAATAAAAGGGTCACAAAATAGCTCATACCAATAAAAACAAGTAGTCATGCAATGAAAATTTTAGGACCCCAGGACACCCTGAGAGGGGAGGGGTGAATCAGGGTGTCAACTTTTTTCCTTTAAAATAAGGATCATGTTCCCATTTTGGTAGGAACAAGTTAAACCTGTATGATGGAAATGATTATCAATGAAACATTCACATGCAAAGATATGACACATCACTTTTTACTTGGTTCACAGTTAAGGGCTATGTCCAAAGAGCATACGCTGACAGGTTGTCAGTCGTATCTAATTCCACTATTCATCACTAGTTGTGGATTATAATGGTTCAAAAATAGTCGCTCTGTCCCAGGCTCTCTACCTTTAAAAATGTTTAGGGATAGCCCACTGGGTCCCGTGGGCCACTCCCGTTGAATCCCCTTGGCTCACTGCCTTTGGTGAAGTCTCAGTCAGTTTACAGACGTGAGGGTCTCTTCAATAGATTTGCATTGAAGTCTTTATATCTACTCAGCATGAGAATATGCTTACATCGACGTCCTAAATTGATGCTCTGGAACACATTGAACCACTGATCTGGAGAATCATAAACACACAAATAGGTTATACTGAAGACTTCGTGCAACTCCTACCCTTTATGCGAAATATCTCACTTTTGCGCGAAATACTTGTTTTTTGCGTGGAAAATATTTTTCGCAACAAACTCCTTTATGTGAAGCTTTATGCGCAACAATTTTTTCCCAACTTGTCCTTTTTCGTGCAACCCTCCCTTTTTCGGTCAACTCGAACATTTTCGCACAACTCGGCCTTTTTCGTGCATCTCCCATTACACAAACATTTTACGCGCATCAACACTCGGATCTTCTCTAAGTCTTTAATCATACATAATGAGGGGGTAACCTATTATTTATAGGCGTCACAGACTCCCGCGTGCAAAACCCCCTATGGCACGAAAAACCTCTCATTTGGTGCATAATATTTCATGCAAGTATCTTTTTTCGCTCATATCTCCGGATTTTTCGTGCAGGCCATGACTTTGCCATTTTTCAACGTTCTGATTCTGAAACACTATTTGCACGAAAATCCTCTCCCCACTATTTCATGAACCATGCCTTTTTTCACCCATAACTCAAATATTTAGCGCACAACTCACCTTTTTCACGCACCTCTTCCTCTTTGCACGCACCTCCTTTTACCAACAATCCATGTCTTCATTTTCTGATTTTGAGGCCCAAAATTTTTTCATTCACTGGGAAACGACGCCACCTTTAATACTGTAGTCTTCTTGAACTATATGATCACTTTACTAGCACACATTTTGAACTTCCACTAAGGATTGACAACAAACAAAAACCATACTCCATTTCATGCGTAGAATAGCCATGGTTCCAACAATCCCTCCCTTTGGGTTTTTTTGGAAATCTCTAATTCAATTCAATATATCACTATCCACATGCAAACCAAGAAATGAAAGAATCAACTTAGCCAACACTCTAAGTCTGCGTGATCAATGCTCGGTGTAGAAAATAAGAGAGGAAGCTTGAATTGGGTTCTCGTGTTTTGGAATTCTCAACGATTCCCAGAAAATATCATACAATGTCACAGAAGCATTACACTTCCAATTTATTTCTTCTCACCCAATCACCATCACTAAATTCGTATAATGTCATAGAAGCATTACATGTCAATGACAGGCGTAAATTTATTCCTTTCTCCCCCAATGACAATAATCCCAAAGTCGGGTAATTTTGCATTGTTCAGCTCAAAACACACTCCCCCTAAAATAGTTCTCCCCCAAAAACCAACATCACATCCATAAATAGATTATAATTAGTTAACATTACTAGAGAGAGGGGTATTTCGTATCCTCCTTATGCACTAGGAGGTGACTGAAGACCAAGGTTCAACTAATGCTTCTCAAACACAGCCGCTGATAGTGGCTTGGTCAGGATATCAGCCACTTGCTCATCAGTTCCAACATGATCCATTCTAATCACACCTTAATCAAATTTTTCTTTGATAAAGTGATACCAGATTTCAATATGATTTGTTCGAGAATTATGAACAAGATTCTTCGTAAGATCAATTGTGCTCTTCTTATCACAGTAAATCACCATTGGTTTCTTTACCTCTTCACCAATATCCGTTAGTTGTTTCTTCATACATAGTAGTAGATTGCATGAATTTTGTGGCAGAGATATACTCAATTTCATCAGTAATAAGAGAATTACATTCTTGTTTCATTCTCAACTAGCCAACACATTTATTGCCAATATAGAATTCTCCACTAATGGTGGACTTTCTGTCCACTACTTCCCCAGTCCAGTCAGCATCAGAAAACGCTGATAATTCACTATCTCTCCCTGCATCAAAGTAAATCCCAAATTTATGAGTACCTTGAATTTACCAAATGATTTTTTTACCAACTCCATATATTCCTACTTTGGATTACTCTGAAAGCGGGCCGCTAGACATGTTGAAAAGGCAATATCTGGTCATGTCACTGTCAGGTACATTAGGGACCCAATGATCCTCTTGTACATGGTGGGATCTATAGAGGTCTCATTCTCATTCTTTCCAAGTTCAGTTCCAAATACAATCAGAGTTGAAAATGATTTAGATTTATGCATATTAAATTTCTTCGGCAGCTCTCTTGCGTACTTTTCCCGAGAGATAAATGTGTAATAATTCTTTTGTGTCACCTGTATCCCCAAGAAATATGTGAGCTCCCAAATCATAGACATTTCAAATTCTGATTTCATGTGATTGGAAAATTCATCCACTGATTTCTTCCAGCTACCACCAAAAATAATGTCATCAATATAGACTAGAACCATGAACTGATCTTTTGGATAATTCTTCACATATAGATTGTGATATACTCCTCCTATTTGGAATTTCATCTTCTAGAGATAAGAGTCCAGCTGGGAATATTGTGCTTGTTGTGTCTGCTTCAATCCATATAGAGCTTTCTTTATTTTGAAAACCATTTTTTCATCAGTACCAAGAAAAAAACCCACTAGTTGTTCAATGTGGACTTCTTCTTCGAGTACACCATTCAAGAATTCTATCTTGACTTCCATTTGATATAATTTATATCCTATTTGGAGTTCCATGGAAAGGAAAAGCCTGATTGACTCTAGTCTAGCCACTGGTGGAAATTTTTCTTCAACAGCAACACCTTCAATCTATGAATGTCCTTTACATACTTGTCAGGAATTATTTCTAATAACACTTCCATGCTCATCAAACTTGTTCTTGAAGATCCATTTTTTACTTATCACATTGTGAACTTCGGGTCTCTTGACTAGATCCCATGTCTGGATCTTGTTAATCTGATCTAACTCTTCATTCATGGCTTTTACCTAAGATTCTTCCTTTGAAGCTTCTTTAAATGAGGTTGGCTCCACAACTGAAAGAAAAAAAGATTGTGTGTCATTCCTCATCCTCCCTGTTTGTGTGGGTGCACTCCTGTCCTCAATTATGTTAGATGGACCAATCTCAGCTCTTAAATTTCCCCTGTGAGGTTCAGTTGCATTCTCTCTAGCCAAGGGTTCCTCTTCAGATTCCTCTTCTAAGTCAACATCATGACGTGATTCTTGAGTGTTTTGTATACCTTCCTCTTTTTCTGTATTTGTATTTACTCCATGTTCACATTCATCCTCATCATCTATCTCATCTGCATAGGAATAATTTGAAGCATTTGGGGTTTTCCCTTCAATGATATTAATATCATTGCTTTCCAGAATCCTCTCCAAGTATTTATTGAAACACTTGTAGGCTTTCTGATCATTGGATATCCAAGAAAAACTCTTTTATCAGCATTGTCACCAAACTTCCCTTGATTTCCTTCATTATTTTGGATGAAAAGTTTATTCTAAAAACATGAAAGTATTTCAACGAAAGCTTCCTTCCATGCCATAATTCATATGGTGTCTTAATTTCTCCCATATAAAGACCCGTTCAATTCCGAATGTGCACTGCAGCTTCAACAACTTCTTTCCAGTAATGGTGAGGGATACAACTCTCAATCAGCATAGTCCTAGCCAAATTTTTGACCTATCGATTTTGGTGCTCAACACCACCATTTTGATGTGGAGTTCTCACAACAGCTACCTCATGCTTTATTCCATGTTTTTCTATCTAATTATCAAACTCAATGGACGTGTATTCCCCTCCATTGTCAGATCGAAAAACATTTATTGTCTGTCCAGTATCATTTTTTGCAATCCTGAGATAAGTTTTCATGCAATAAAGCACTTATCACTTCCTTTTAATAACCATTACACAATCCATTCTACTATAATCATCAATGAAAAGAAAAAAGTACCTCTCTCCATGCATTCTGGAAATATTTATCGGGCCACACACATATTTATGGATGAGATCAAGAAGGTGTGATGCCCTTTTCTTCTTTGTTCAATATGAATTATAGACTAGCTTCCTCCATATGCATGAATCACAAGTCTTTTACCATTAAAATTTCATAATGGGGATATACATGAATATATTTAGCTTAGATATCTTTTCCATGTCTTGATGGTTAATGTTCCCCAACCTTCGATGCCATAAGTTGTTTTCTTCTTCAATAGATAAATAGCAAGAGTTTACTTTGCTATCAACCTGATATAAGTTTCCATCTATTCTATAGCCTTTCATAAGAGAATTCCTTGTTCTCCCCTTTATAGTGCTTCCTTTTTGATTAAATGTTACTACAAGCCCTGAGTC
This sequence comes from Viscum album, assembly GCA_963277665.1. Taxonomy (NCBI): domain Eukaryota; kingdom Viridiplantae; phylum Streptophyta; class Magnoliopsida; order Santalales; family Viscaceae; genus Viscum; species Viscum album. Next base: position 1,642,629,758 of record OY728146.1, on the reverse strand, counting down.
ACAGAGTTGAATCACATTAAGGAGATTATGGAATAGACCATCCACATAAAAAACCTCAGTCTTCTTCGGATATATACTGGAAAGAGTAGTATTCCCACTACCTTTATTCTTCCAAGATCCATCATTACCAAAACTTACGTTTCCATCAACCTTATTTTTAATTTTCTTTAAAATGTCAGCATTTACTGTCATATGTGAAGAGCATCCATTATCAAGATTCCAGGTGATGCTTCTCTTTGTAACTTTGAGGGATACTTCTGCAAGATTGGATTTCTCGATCTTCTTCTTTTATTTCCAAGAGATACTGGATTGAGTATAAGATATTAACAGACCCCTAATTATTTATTCCACATAAATAGATTCTTCATACCCATAATATAATTCTAGAGGAGAAAACCTATTTGTGATTTCAACACTATCAGGAGGGTGAATATTGAACTATTTCTGTCAGTTGTTTGAATCTCTCTTATCAAATCTCTACCTGCAATATATATCTTTATGGACAAAGTTACAATAATCAAAACAGTATCCATAGAAACTATTTCTTCTATAAGATGGAGGATATGAAGTCAGTCTATTTTTTTGACATCCCAGATCTTCCCCATTCAAGTAGCTCCTTGCCTCTTCACAATATGACATGGTATGGCCTAGATAGCCAAAGAACTAACACTTCATGAGAGGAAATGTCTTCTCATTTGAATTTGTCCTCATGCCTTCTTCCTTGGGAGAATAGTTGTATAGCCTGTCATTTATGAGTGTTTGATGTTAATTTTCAGTTTTCTTTTAGTTTGGATTGAGGGTTTCTTTTTCAGCACTTTAGATGACATTTCAACATGTCCACCTTTCATCTTGAATTTATGTTGGATCTATTAACTTCAAGCAGTTGATCTCAAATTCATAGCCAATTCCACTATTTCCCATGCTAGTGAGTCTTCGATCACCCAAGATTTTTCCAACCCCATCTGAACCACACATGGCTCTTGACATTAATTCTGCATATGATAATCTTCAAAAATGAATTTCCTTCTTACCCTCATTTTGGGTTGATTGACCTACAATTTTACTCTTAAGAGTAACCACTTATTCTTCAAGACCCTCAAGAGTCTTGGACTTCTATTCCAGTTTGGATTAAAGGTCATTTATGACCTTTTATTGTTCTTCAATTATAAGATTTAGTTCCACAATGTCATCTATGATTTCAAGGATTGAAGACTTAACTCTAACTTGTTCTTCTACTCATTCAATTTCTGCTTCAAGTTCGTCAACATGTTCTGATGATTCTTCCACCATTTCCTTCCAATTATTACATCTCTTACATTTATTCTCATGCTTGGAAAAGGCATCCTTAATTTGAATATTTATATCACCATAATGAGTAATCTAATTATCTTTTCCTTTATTGATTGAGGGTTCTAACTTTTCAATGGTAGCCATCATGGAATCATGGTTTCTTGTTTCAAATTCTAGATCTTCTTCTGTACAAAATTCAATATCATCATCTCCCTCTTCACAGAAAAAACACTTACACTGTATTTTATTTCTAGATTCGAACTCTCCCTTTTTGGAAAACCATTTTCAAGGCTTCTCGATGTCTTCTGGTTTGCTCTCACTATTAATAAACTTTCTTTGGGACTGAGAGGCAATGTTACAAACTCTTCCATGATGAAAACATGCCAGAGGTAGCTTACCATTAAATTTAACTTTTCCTTTCTTCAGCTTCTTGGAAATGTGAGGAAGAATTTATTTTTCCTCATCATCTTCACCACCACTATCTTCAGAAATTTTCAGTTTTCCCATGGCTTTGAATACCATTTCCTCTCTCACACAAGTCATGGCATCTTCTGGTTTGACTCTCATCTCATATTCCACTAGACTAATTAGTAGACCATCCAGAGATAGTTTAGATAAATATCTTTCTTCAAGGGCTAACACCATTGCATTATACATAGAAGGAAGTCTTCTCAATATTTTCTTTACGATATCAATGACTTTGATCTCTTCTCTAAGACCTCGTATTGTGCCCACTACTTTCGTAATTTGATTGAAGAAAGAATTTTCCTTTTCATTAGGATGCATCTTTAGATCGTCAAACATGTTGCGTAAGACTTGAAGTTTTGTGTATTTTACTTTGTTGTCTGCTTCATAAATGTTCTCAAGTTTATCCCACATAGACTTATCTAAGGTGAAACTCATCACCTTAGGATAGATCAGATCAGAAAGTGCTGTAATGATAGCATTATGAACTTTAGCATCTGCATCAAGAACGTTTCTGTCCATATCAATTAAAGAAATCCCTATTTGATCAGTAACTTGTATTTCATGCATAGTAGAAAATAGGAATTCAATTCCAAGGGATCTTAAATGATACTTCATTCAGTTCTTCCTAATCTAAAAATTACATCCATCAAAGAGAGGTATTCACCTATCATTAACTGCATTCTCCATGACAGCAAATGAAAAACCTAACACTAGTAACCGTTACCCTCTAATACCAGTTGTAGGACCCCAGGACACCCTGAGAGAGGAGGGGTGAATCAGGGTGTCAAATTTTTATTTCAAAACAAGGATATTGTTCCCACGTTGGTAGAAACTAGTTAAACCTGTATGATGGAAATGATCAGCAATGAAACATTCACATGCAAAAAGATGACACAATAATTTTTAATTGGTTCACCGCTAAAGGCTACATCCAAGGAGAATACGCCGACAGGTTGTCAGTCATACCTAATTTTTCTATTCTTCAATATTTGTGGATTATAGTGGTTTAGAAATAGTCACTCTTTCCCAGGCTCACTACCTTTACAAATTTTCAGGGATATCCCACTAAGTCCCTCAGGTCACTCCCATTGACTCCCCCTGGCTAACTGCCTTTGGTGAAGTTTCAGTCAGTTTATTTACATGAGGGTCTCTTAAATAGATTTGCATTGAAGTCTTTGTCTCTACTCAGTACGAGACTATTCTTTCATCGAAGTACTGAAATAATGTTCCTGATCACACTGAACCATTGATCCAGATAATCATAAATGCAAAAAAAAGTTATACTGATGATTTTTCGGAACTCTTACCCTATGTGTGGAATATCTCACTTTTGAGTGAAATACTTGTTTTTCACGTGGAAAATATTCTGCATAATAACCTCTTTTACACACAGCTTTACGCGCAAAACCTTTTTCACACAGCTTGGTCTTCTTCGCGGAACCCTGACTTTTTTTGCGCAAGTCAATCTTCTTCACACAAGTCGGAATTTTTCGCACAACTCCCTTTACATGAATATTTTATGCACATCAACACTCAGATATACTCTAAGTCTTCAGCCGTACGGAATGAGGGGGCCACCTCTTATTTATAGGCGTCAAAGACCCCTGTGCACAAAACCCCATGTGGTGAGAAAATCCTCTCATTTGGCATGTAATATTTCGTACAGGTACCATTTTTCATGCACATCTCTAGATTTTTCACGCAGCCCATACCTTTTACACTTTTTGACGATTTGATTCCGAAACACAATTTTCGCGAAAAACCTCACTGTACTATTTTACACACCACACTATTTTTCATGCACAACTCAAATATTTCATGCACAACCCACCTTTTTCACACACCACTTCCTCTTTGCGCGCTCCTCCTTTTACCAACAATCCATGTCTGCATTTCCTGATTTTAAGGACCAAAAATTTGACAAACACTGGGTAACGATTCCACCATCAATACTATTGTCTTCTTGAACTGTATGATAACTTTACTAGCACACATTTTGAACTTCCATGGGGGATTGACAAAAAACCCAAACCAAACTCCAATTTATGCACATAATAGCCATGGTTCCAACAAAAATAACATCAAAATCACATAATTTACAAGAAAATAATCTCTCCTTATTAAATTTCATATAACATGTTCATTATGTTTTTTAGATTAATCTTGAAGACCTATAAAATGAATCCATAAAAATGATAATTTTACATTTTTACATTAATAAAGGATCATTAGTTTCCAAATTACTACCTTGACCAGAGCTTCTGTATAAAAAATTCAATAAGAAGAATAATTCAAGGAACAACTTCCACATAACATGTACAGATCAACCATTACACCTAACCACATCAAAATATATTAAAAATATAAATAATGAAATACACAAAACTAAAGAAACCTAATATCATATCATTCAAGAAAAATAATATATAGAATGGATGAGACCTGAGAATATAGAAGAATTAAGGTACTTTGGATCCAAGAGTGGATCAATTCACAAATTATGGTGTACAAATCATTAATGGGGAATCTATATAGATGAAAAAAAATCCATAGGGTAAATTATCTTTTAAGGAAGACAAAAAATGAAAATATTGTCAGAGAAAACCCCATATTTATAAAAAAACATAGGAAACCACCAAATTGGTTATTTTAATGGCCCAATGTGGTTTTGGTGTTTATAGAAGATAGATACACACATTATAGATTTTACATTGGATATATCTTCCTAGAAAATATTAACCTTTTTTCTTCTAAAAATTTCTAGTGACCGAAACCGTGGCATGGATAAAAAAATAAACCATTTATACTACCTACAAGATTAATAACAGTGAAAAACAACCAGAATAGTGACATAGATGCTAAACGACCACTAAAACTATCATTTTCCGAAATTTCATTTCATAACAAAACTACATCCAACTACAATGAACAAATAAATTACATTATCCAGGTTATAACCCCCAAAATAATTTAACAAAACTGTAAAATAAATGTATTAGTTTCTGAATCACAAAAAATAGCAAGACATTTTCATGACATGGAATTTATATAATTGGTTTATCAAACCACGAAAATAGAATGACCAAAATTCCCACAACTGGACCACGCCACCCAAATATCCTTCCAAAATATATGTTTATACTTTTAAATAATAATTCTCAATAATAAAACTCCAGAATATATTTAAAAAAAATTATAATAATTCAAAAACACCTAAACCATAATGTCTATATTTGGTAAGATATTCTCCGCTATATCAATATTTTAATGATTATGCAGTTTTTCTGTTATAAGAATGACATAATGTAATATATATAATGACACCATTATTATCATTACATTATAAACTACCATGTATATAGGTTAATATCTTTGAGATTAAAATTTAATATGACCCACAATACCAAATAAAATTAAATTTAGATGGATTTAATTGTTTATAACCCCAACTATTAATTCTATCATTAATTCCCATAGCTCATGCCATTCAAAATAGAATTACATGGGAGAAAATAACCCACCATAGATTTAAAGTACCATGTAAATAATTCATTATGAATATATATATGAGGGATTTTATGTTATCATAAACCTACCTCTTTATTTAATTTACAAATAAGTTTAAATTTCTTATAAATAGTCAAATAAATTTGAAAATTTGTTCTTTATTCAAATTCTTTACACTAACCCACCAATTAAAATTAAGAAATTAATTAAAATACATAATGATATCATTATGTAGTTTATTATAGGTTTTTAATATTTTTATTTATGTATTTTATCTATTGGTACACCATTATATACTATAACATATTAAAATATCATAGGGAGAAGTAAGGGAAAATAAACAATGGGTGGCATGAAACCATTTATATTTTGGAACTGACCCTTGCTAATTAAATAAATTAATACATAGTAGTATATAAACCTCTTGTAAACTATTTAATGGATGGTCATCATCACAAAAAAATTGTGTGAAATCCTTGAAACTTCAAATGACCACTATTCCTGCTACATTATCATTATTCACATGGGAAATCACCATCAGCTTTTTATTTTATGATTTGGCATGAATATATTATCATTTAGAATGAAATAGAATAAAATAATGAAAACATGAATGTTTAACCCACCTAGAGAAATAATATTTTCATCAATCAATTCTAAAAATATTTATATGGGTTTCATTTATTTAGTGTATTCAAATACAATTAGTTTTTACCACAATAGTCATCATAAATAAATATATTAAGATTACCCTTATTTAGATATTCATAACATTTATAACTAAATAATACGACATATATTAATTAACCCCAAAATATAAGATATATGGACAATCGTAGTGTCACTTCTCTATAAAGAATATATACATCAACATTTTAAGAATAATATTTTATTTGTGAACAAATTAACCTACCCATATATACACTATTAAACAATCATAACTCAATTATATATATAATTTTACAAATTATCTTCCTTTAAATGAAATAATATAATTTTTTACTTGTATTATCATTTACTATCCCCCCATAAAAGAAAACATTTATTACCAAATTCACAATTTTGAAACATAATAAATGTTTTATCCCTGAATTTTCAGTATTGATCATCTTTATTTGTTTATAGTTCCTTGTTCTTTGGACAAAATAGTTCATTTACCAGTCATGGATAGTTTCAAATAACATAACTAAAATAGCATAAAAGATATTAGTTATATTAAAAATTGAAGAACTAATTTATTTATTTATTATTTTAAAAATTCAATCCACTATTAATTTGTATAATATAATGATTCATAAATATCATAACATCCCTTTTAAATTTAATCATTGAATTTCAAAATCAAATAACATATTAAATACACTAAAAGGCCTCACCATACCTCATAAACCAAAGAAATATTCTAACTGATCATTTTATAATAATATCATTTCAACCATATCTAAAATATATAAGATGATATACATACAAAAATAATTGATAATGAATAATCTAAATGAAGGATTATATTCTTAAATTTATAAAAATATCTAAAATTCTAAAGGTCTTATATTTTTATCAAAATTCCACCTAATTTTAATTATTTTAATTTAAATTCTATAATTCACTTATGAAATTTGATCTGATATTATAATATAGATATTTTATTCTTTTAAGATAAAAATAATAAAACGACATAAAAAATTTATAAATTACATGAAAAAAGTATGTGACTCCGTATGTTACCCATATAAAAAAATTATCATCATCAAAAATAACATACATGCACATAAAAAAAGAATAAATTTGAATAATATTATAATGAGTTATCATTTATTTAATAGACATCATTACCATGAAATTTAAATACATTAAGAAATAACTAAAATAATTTAGATTACCTTAATGTAATGTGAGATTACCTTTCCAAACCTCTTTCTTCTATTTCACAATATATCAAAAAAACATATACAATGTGAATAAAATATAAAAAAATAATGGCTTGTAAATTATTAATATCAATTGGAAACATAATAAATGATATGTCCTTTTTTGTTTTTTGAATACAAAAATTAATCATGTTAATGGACCATGACTGTACTTTTGATAAGAAAATATAAGAAACTTGTCATGAGTTATCTGTCACTACAGTGGTATCACCAAACAATATGATACATATCCAAGATACTCAAACAAATTATATTGTTTATTTAATCTCGGAAAAAACATACTTCCTCTTCCAAACACCCATATCTCATATAGAGGTAATAATATCAAAATTACATGATCACAAATGAATAAATATTATGGTATTATAATTTAATATCTCTAATATATTTCTCTACTATATGTATTCCTCATATACTCCATAATTATTTAAACACTCATAGTCATTAAATAAATAAATTTTATTTCAATTACATTAAACTATCCATTATAACATGACAAATATGTTAAAAACATGTTTATCTATAAAGTGAACCATTTGGTGACATTTCAATTCAATATTGATAGATATTTGTATGATAACACCTAATAAAATGGTAAATGATCACCCATGATCTAATGAAAAACAAAATATATACTTTTATTACAAATTAATTAGTCTATATTTTTATATTAGTGTGACTATCTATCCATGGATATAATTTTATACTTATAATCAACTAGATACTAAAATCTATATGAAATACCCACCATATACCATACGTAAATATAGTATCATCATGGGATATTATCAAATGAAGAACTCTATGAAAGATTACTAATTGTACATGTTAACAGTGACATATGATCTTAGAAGTATTTTTCTATCTAATTAAAAAGAAATTAGATGAACTTATTAATATATTAACGTAAAATATCTCAAATAAACTAATTTAATGAATTATACCGATAAAAAATCCATGTAAACATCTCAAAAATTTCAAAAATCAAAACACAATGGTTGTAGAGACCCATCTGGTACTTATTTACCTATATTTAGCTAATGATATTTAAAACATTTATCTAGATGAACAGAAATATATATCTTTATTATTTACCCCAAAAATACCAATGGATAATGTGATACAGATTATCATCTCTTATATATACTCATACAGGTGTACTATGAAATTAAAATATTACATCATCATGGAATTCATGAGGATCAAATTGTTATCCCTAGTAATTATTATAATACTACCCACCTTCATATTAATGTTTTTGTGCATCACCTTAAATAATTAAATATATCACACCTTCTTTTAAGTATCTCCAAGATGAGAATATGTCCCTATAAATATTAATAAATTTATTAGTATCATTTTGTAATGAAATTATCTATTGAAAAAATCATTGAATTTAGGGTAAAAATATTCCAATAGTTCAATTGTATTCCATTCTCCAATGTTGTGTTAATAAAAACAACCGTATTCATTATAAATCTAAGTATAAACTACCAAATTACCTCTCATAAATGAATATTTCAGCTTAATTTTATTGTCTGGATGAAATTATGATGTTTTATCTTACATAAAATAATATTCATATATGTTTATATATATTAAATAATCTTATTTTCATTAAAGACCATATAAAATTCATAATGGATAAAATGTTTCCCAAAAATAGGTGAAAAAACTATTATTACTTTGTACAATTCATGAATAAAAATTTCACATTCTTTAGTAAATAACTCTCTATTCCCATATGTAATAACTCTAATCTCTACCACTAGGAAGAATCCTAATATATGATATAATGTATCAAAGTATAATTAATTTAGAATACATTATTCAAGAAAAAGTGAATGAATGCAAAATTTATCCTTCAAACACTCAAAAAATATTTGAAATAATCGTATTTTGAAAATTGAAGACCTTTCATAGTCAATGTTGATTGTAGATTTGTGATCCGTGAGAAAAGTCGAACAATGCACTTATAATAACCATCAAAAATGAAGAAACATTTAACCTCACAAAATTTTTATAATGGGAGATATGAAATAATTTCTTTAAACATAACTGGGATTAAAATTACATTTTTTACACAAATAATATGATGTTGGAAGTGAAAATCACTTATTTGAAACATACACTTTGATAATTTTCCATACAACAGATGTTTCCTAAGAAAATATTAATTATTTTTGAGATACATGATATCATTCTTGTCTTTCATTAAATAAATAAGAATTCAATCTATAAATAACACAATAAAATCATTATAATGTGGTTTAAATAGCCAAATCAGATGTTTTATAATCAAATATGGTGCATTCCAAACATCAAAAAATATCTCCACTAATTTGAAATGTCCATAATATAAATAACTGGATCATTTTGATAATAAATTATATTTTTAATCATAATTTAGTTTTTTATTCCATTGGATTCACCATTTCTAATAATTTCTAAATTTTATATTTTTATTATAAAATTAAGAACCTATATAATTTTAAATTAGTTATATAGAAAAAATTATTTTATATATGCAAGATTACATGGAGGAAAAAGAAAATGTCTTGATAACATAACCTCTTATTGAAATTATATATGCATTGAATTTCTCAGGGCATGGTGTTTCGTATAGTATAGATGCTAGTTTTGGATTTTATCAAATATTACTATGGATAGAATTTTTATATAAATAGTGTAACCCTTAACCTATAATAACATATTATTATATAATTTAATGAGACTAATGAGAATCATATAAAGAGGATATAAAGTTTAATGAGCCTATATAATCTCCGGGTTGGATTGTGGAACTTATTTAATTAAGTTTCCATATAGTATCAGTCCTGATATCGATGTCTTACTTATTTTCAGAAATTTTAATTTAATTTATATCTTGGGTGATATATAAAATAGAAAAATTAACCATGTCATTGATTACAAAGGAATATATTTGGGGAGAATAAGTAATAAATCTGTTATGTATAATGTTTTTTTATTTTTTTGGGTCCCTCATGGATATGGGAACTGAGAGCATCATCCAAAATAGTGTGATGAAACATTTTAATTTCAATTATGAGGAAATTTAAGAATGAATTTGGATATGTAAATATTAAAAAATTTCCAAGGCTATGAAACATAGGGAGGAAAATCCATGAATTATTGATGGCCAAATAAGGCTAATTTTAGTTATCTGGGGGTTTCCAACATAAATATACATCTCTATAGATTTTGGTTTTTATCAATTTTTATTATATTTAGTGTAATTAAAGATAATGATTTTTAGTCATAAATTTATATCCTTGATGCCTTTTTCTCTTTGAATTATTTAATAAACAATTTATTTTAATCTATTTATCATTAAAAATATTTTTGTGAGTTTTGATATAAAGTACCTTGTCTTAAAAATACTATAGAATAATAAAATTATACATGAAGTCACATCTTTCATGGGTACACAAATCAAAATAGAAATCATGAACATGTTTTTGTCGGGACCTAATCATCTTTACACGTATTATTACATGCTTTATAACATAAACACATATTCATTATAACTTAAATATCATGAGGTATACAATATTGGAATGTCTAGGCCCATAATACATCCAAGTGAAAATAAATAAATAAATAAATATTATTTATTTAATTGTTATTAATGATATCATAAATCCTTTCAATATTCTAAAACTACATGGGATATCCAGGGAATACAAAGACAAATGTTGTAGGGTAAAAATACCTGTAAGGGAATAAACATGACAAGACAACATAATGCAAAACTCAAAGGTTTAACTTGATATCATAAACAAGAAGGATCATGGGTAATCAAACAAGAGAATAACATAGAGCACATATAATCAAAAGATCAACTAATCATAGGAAATGTAGAAATAATATATAACATTACATAAACATGAGTCAAGACTAATTTCCTAGACAATATCACATGATGGAAAAAGTAACATAATGAATTAGATTTATTAGCTAATCCCATATATGATGCCTCATGAGACTACATATTTAACTAATGAATTTTATTTCTATATGGGCGCCCCCATCATAACATGTTCATGACTACATGTTTGAAAAAAATGAAATCAATCATAAGGAATAAACATAATAATAACACATTGAATGAAATGACATTCATAATCTTGTCTCATATCATAACCAATGTAAATTTCATAATAAATTTATTTGAGAGATGAACATAAGGCATGTATTACCCTAATAATTTATGGGTGATTAATATTGGTATATAAGGGATATATATATATATAATTTATAGTAAATCATAAAACATTGAAGGTTTTCATAGTTGATGAAAATTCGTTTAAAATATTATATAGAAATTTCTTAAGGAATTTATATTTTTCTATAAAGTCACGGAACATAGTACCCTAGGGATGGTGTATACATTATTTAGTTGGAATAAGATACAAGGAATCAAATACAGAAAGGACTTATAGTTTAATAGTCTTGTTAATGTAGATATATACATGATTACCATATTACATTTGAATAAAAAGTTAAAACATATTTTTTTCAAGAATATTAGTACTCCCTATAGAATACCCCTATATATAATTCATAGTAAAATTCTTGGATTATTTGGAATGAATCAGAATAATGGTGATCTCAGATATACAATATGATTTACGTAATTCAGAAGTTGTCATGAGTAAATGAATAATAATAAATAAGGGATAATCAATACAGAATGGTAAATATCTTAACACACATTAAATTTAAATAACTTCACTATAAATAGAAGATAAAGAATAATAAATATAGAATAGTAAATAACTGAACACAAATTCAATTTAATTAACTTTACTATCTAGAATAGATAAAGAATAATCAATATTGCAGGGTAAAAAACTGGAAACACATTCCATTTAATCAATAAACAGAGAATAAAAAGATATTTAGAGATAATATCATTCAGAAAATAACATGGATAATTATAATTGAATTATTAATAAAATAAATTCTTAATTATTGTATTTCATGATCTCATGAATCATGATACATCTACTGTAAAAACCATTGACAAGATAGTTTAAAACTGAAGGGTATAAAAAAACCAAAAATCTCATTTAACCAACTCTAGCCAACTGATTCATCTTATGAGACTACGAATGCATCAATGGAATATCTATAACTGGGACCCTCCCATATCTGTATGTCCTAATCATTCCTCATACATAAAATAATCTATTTATTCATCCAGAATACACCTTATCAACAAATTCATATATCGAGTAAGGAATAAGGAAGAAAAATAATTTCCCTAGTCAATTATATAAATTGTAATGTAATAATATATATAAGTGATATATGGTTTAACTAATAACTATATTCATGATAAATAAAATAGATATTTAGGGGAAATGCAATGTCCAATAATTATAAGAATGAAAATATTTTAATGGAAAGATAATAATTATTAAAATTAATCCAGAAATATAATATCAATACTTTCCATAACCAAATAAGTGATAAACTAACTAGATAAATGATTAGTATTGGATTAATACAAAATATCAGTAGTTTATTATAAGTATAATAAAATTTTGATGTCAGTGATGAATAGAAATACAATATAAATATAATTAAATAAATCCTTCCGTAAAATAACGATTTTTACTTTTAAAATCATTATTCAAAACCAAAATTTGAAAAATTATCTTTAAAATAATTTTCATTGAAAATAAACTTGGAATCATATAAAGGAGTATTTAAAATATTGAGTGGAAAGGATATTGGGAAATTATGTACGTTCAATACACATTAACACAATTTTGTTTTTTAAATTTTTTTTAAAAATCCAAAATAGTTTTTATGTTAATGACATAAAGAATAATTTAATAAGTCAAAAAAAATTAAAATTGATAATAATTTATTTAATAAATCATTTATAAATGGATAATAAATTATTTAAAACAACTTTAATAAAATTGATTTTTATGAGAAAATATTTTCGATTGAAGAGGGAAACAAAGACATATTTGTTTAAAAAAATATTTTCTCTATAATTTTAAATACCAAAGAAAATAATTTGGTCATATTACTTGAAAACAATATTAATTACCATAGGATAAGAAAATGAATCGTTTTTATTATACATTTATCATATAAATTCAATTTATGTAAATTCAAGTATAAATAATCTCGATGAAAATGTGATATTTGAAGTATACCCTTACAATGACCATAATGTTAAAGAGAGAATCGATAATTGACTCGATTATTTGTAGAAAATGTAAATACATACAAAACAAGTGAAAATAAAAAAAATATGGTAAAAATTATTTACACACATAATCTTTGAATGCCACAAACAATAAAGAGGTAATATAACCCAATGAAAATAACTTTAGTTATGAAATTCATTACCAATTGGTAATTTTTATTTAAAACCTCATTAGATAAAATAATTAAAATTAACACTTAAAATAACATGATTTATGATGAATTAGTGATATTACATGGAAAATGGGATGTATATAAACCATATAAATTAAATTAGGTGAATAATATTATAATATACCTCAATAAAGAGAAAATGAGATGAAATCCCTTACCTCAAACTTCCTTTGGAATGAAAATTAATTAACCTCATTTATAATTGATTTAAGAATAATATTAATTTAAAAATTACCATATTCATATTTATAATATCATATATTTTCCCCTGATAAAATTTTACCACCCTTTTATTATTAATATTTCATTACATTTATTATTTTGGGTGTTAATTACCATGATTTCTCTTTTTGTCTTGTCATGTGATGCACTAATATGAATAAGGAATTTATATTAATTTAAGAATATTTATTTTTTTGGAAAAATTGCTATTATATTATAACCTAAACATTCATTGTTAGTTATAAGTTAGTCACAATAGGAAGGGAGTATGAAATATTGTATAATCGGGTGATTCATTCAGAGGTATTTGGACCCTTTATCCAAGGAGAATGATACTGCTAAGTCACCCAAGTCGAGAACCTGAACCTCAAAGGACATGAAGATCTTGGTATACTGACATATAGTATCCTACACAATCTCCACATGGTTTTTCAAACCCTGTAGACCCTCCAAGAAACCCTGTGGGTTTTGCATGTTTTAAGGTAGTGGCCTACCACATGGCCACTACATTGTTAATAGACCCTGAAGACCATCCCAGTTTCCTATGTGCCTCAAATTAAGTGGATAGATCCTTTATCATGGACAACACATGGCTTTACTAACCGAGCCCCTTAACTATGAAAAAGTCATCCGACTATCACATTTCATCTATCTACCACTTGTACCCATCATTTGAAGCATGATTTGGACCCCTAACCACCCTCAAAAAAGGGTGGAGGCCAATTAATGCTCCTAATACAATGTTTACGGATGATCACCAGCAGGAAGGGACACATCTTGGAAAAAGTAGATCATGGAAACCATTTTATGGAAATTTTGAGTAATTATTTGGTGGTTGTTTTGACATATTTTGTTTCTTTATCAGGTGTAATGAACATTTCAGGTATTAAGATCTTTATTTTCATAATTTATTCAATATTTAGATAATTTACATCATGATTTGGGGACGTGGACAATGTATGTTCATTGATAAATAGTTTTTTTGTTGTTTTATATTCCTCTCATAATTTACCATACATTTTTTGTCTCAATCAGACTGAAAACCTCATATCAGACCAAAAATGGAGTTTCTAGGGGTCTCTAAGAAATTTATTACATGTTAAACCATGATCACTGGATTCACTTGTTGTCTTTTAATGTGTTAATTTAATAAAGTTTATAGAAATAAATTTCCAGACCAAGAAATGGATGTCTAATTAATATAACTGACCATAACTTGATAGTTCTCTTATGTCTGAAACCCAGAGATGTGAGTCAATATGAAAGACAAAACATAATATGAAATCAATTATTGATGGCCTTCACAAAAAATCTATAGCCCGACACATTTCTCCCATTAATAATAAAAAACTAATTTCTATATTTCTCATATTTTAATGTAAAGCTTTCAAGAATTTGAAGATTTAATCACTAAAATAATGGAAACAGAAGTCAAAAACCTCAAAATTTGACTCTAGATTCAAAAAACCTTCACATAATTAATTGAAAATTTAAAAATAGAGCACATTAAATCCCACAATGCATCGATCCCATATTTACGCTATAATAGTAGTAAAAGTGGGTAATTCAACTTGGACTTCCAAAAGTAACATTTTGGCTGAAATGACACAAAATTTTGGCACTTTTGTCAAGGAGAAAGTTAAATGTTGTTTTGTTTATTTGGTTCTTTATTAATTAAATGAAAATAATGTTATAAATTTTAAAAAAAATATGTTATTAACCATATTTTTGTTTTCATTTATTTCTGGTTTTCCCCTTTTATTCATGGTGTGTTGTTTGGTTTGGTGTAGGATCGTAGGTGTATGAGTAGCTAGATCACTCATTCCAAGAGTTCCGAGTCATCTGAAATACTTCTATTCAACCATGAAATTTAATGAACATTATCGAGCTGACATTAGAAACTTATTGGATAACAAAACCAAAACCCCCCCATAGAAAATTTTGAAGATAAAGAACAAACATCTCTCCAAGAAGTTGGACATAATTTTCCACTTGATGGAAATAATAACTTACAGCTCACCACAGATGATGATCCAAACCCTAATAAACTATCCAAATTTATGGAATTTGTTCCACAGAGTCATCAAAGACCACTGAATCAATTTAGGTCAGTATATGTAGAACAGAAACCCTTAAAATATATTCTAAAATGGTGGCTTCCATACATGCATCCAAATAAAAAGCCATATTTTTCAACAGAGCATCAGTTTATACCCCAACTTCCTCAAGAAAAAATGACTCCGTGCTATTCCCTAATCGACTATGGGATGACATCAATGCATGGGGTAGATATGTGCATTTTTAGGCCACTAGTGCATGCCCAATACATAGAGATTAGACTATCCATTATGTATCTTATTCATAATATAGTCCAATTTAATGTTTTCTATGTGAAAATCCAAATGCCCATATTTTGAATTTTCTAGAAATATGTGACACATTACATTACCACAAAGTATTGGACGATACAATTAGGCTCGGTCTACTTCACTTACTGTTAAGGGAAAAAAAATCAAATATTGGATTAAAGGGATGCCTCTATATTATATCTTCACTTCAGAGCCATTGTCCCAAGCATTTTTGTCAATGTATTTTCCTCCCTCTAAGATAGTGATGTTGTGGAACGAAATCCAAGATTTTTACCATCATGACCCGAAGTCATTATATGATTCATGGGAGTGATTTCAGGAGAGGTTGAGGAATTTTCTTCATCATGGACATCTGATGTGGATAAAAATCCAAAAGCTTTATAAAGGTCTCACTATGAACACTAAATCAGTGGTGGATGGAGATAATAGAGGGTTAGTAATGCGAAACATCCTAGAGAATATTTTTGATATCCTAGAAGACCTGTTGGAAAAAAATCAATGGAATTTTGTGCTGGAAACTCAAAAGAGGGTTATGAATTGTATTTATGATTCTAAGATGAATGCTATTTAACTTGATTCTGTTTTAAAGAAAATTGTTGCATTGAATCAGAGATAAAATATCAACATGAAAGAGTGAATAATCCAGCATGCAGTGATTTTGGGGACAACCACATCATGAGAGAATGTACGGGGCCATGTTCTGGCCCTTCGACAAGTGAATTAATTTATGATTCATAGTAAGAAGGCTTAATCATTTTTCCTAAATACCAAAACCTAACATGGAAAGATAATCAGAACACAAGTTAGGGAAAAAATAAAAAAATCCACATCCATGACTCTAGGTACCACCCAGTTATGGTCATCAATAATATCAATATCCTTATCCTAGACATAAACATGGAAATGAATATTTGAAGGGATCTTATTAGTATCTAGGGTATCATATCCCTCATCCAACGCAACCTCTAGGACATCTATAACCTCAGAAAGTTGTACAAAAATAGCCTCATCAAGAGAAACCATCAAATCTTGACAAGGTGACGTATAAATTCATCACATTAGTTGATATAAGATTTTATAATAAATTAGAATCCATTCTAAGTCTCTTTAATCTGATATGAAAACTTTCTAATCAACTCACTTTGAGAAAACCCTACACACTACCAGGTAACACCGAAAGGAACCCACAAGAGGAGGATAATACTATCACTTTATGATGTGGGATGGAGATTCCTCATCAAGTGACTATAATTTAGGGTGAAGCTAAAATCAATATAAATATATGACCTCTATAGATAAATAATTTCAATTTTAGGATCCTCCATTATAACAAGAATTGTCAAAAGGGAAATATGTTAAACGTTATAAAGAAAAAGAAGCGGCCTAACCCTATGAACCCACCGTACCATTACTATGATGCCTAAAATAGATGAAATTAAACAAGAAATTTGGAAAATTTATTGAGGTATTTAGGAGAATTCGTAATGACATTCCCTTTGTAGGATCACTGAATCAAATGCCAACATACAAAATTCATGAAATAAAATAATTTCAAACAAAAGAAAGATGGAGTATTTGGGAACCATTCCTATCACTAAGGAATGCTCAATAGTGGTTCAACACTCCATTAATAAAAATCGTGATGATCCTAGATGTTTTACTATTCCATGCATGATATGATTCTATGAGTTTGGAAAAGTCCTTTGTGACGTGAGGTTGAGTGTCAATCTGATTCCATTTAGAGTTTTTTTTAAAATATGGGGCTGAACAATTTAAAATCGACTTGGGTGGCATTGCAACTAGATGTTCTCTCAATTATGTATCAATAGGGGCTACTTGAAGATGTTCTAGTCAAATTAGGAAATTAGATTCTTCCATATGATTTTATCATACCCGATATGGATTATAATGCTGAGGAACCACTGAGTTTGGCAAGACCCTTTTTGGTCACCAGAAAAGTGTTGATAAACATTCATATATGTGTATTTTTTTCTGAGTATGGGATAAAAGAGGGCACTAAAATGTATTCAAATCCTTTAATAATGAATAATTCATGGATATTGAGGATTAATGTGAATTAACTATAGTTTAAGATTATTTTTACTATATGAAGGGTGACAGAAGATGTTGCTCTACTTCTGATGAACTAGATTTAGTGGACATGTAGCCTGAACATGAACCAAAAGAGATGAAATTTATTTTAAACATGGAAGTTTTTATTGGTAGTTAGAAGTGGTTACACATATTTTATAGTTGTAAGGTAGAACCAATTGTGACTTCAATTCATAAATCCCCACAAATTGAATTGAATCCTCTTCCATCATCGTTAAAATATGGGTAATTGGGATATAAGGGCACACTACTGGTAATTATAAACGTTTCACTCAAACAGTAACTAAATAATTCCCTTTTATTTGTTCCATTAAGAAGGAAAAAAGATATTGGATGGATAGTTTCTGAGCTTAAGGGAATTAGTCCAACCATTTTTCATACACAAAGTGATACTTGAAGAATGATCCAAGCCCTATCTGCGGCCCTAATGATGGTTAAAACCTCCAATGGAGGAGGTTATAAAGAATGGAGTAATAATGATTTTTTATGAGGGTATTATATATTCAATTTCTAATTTTCCATGGGCCAGTCCCTTGCCGGTAGTGCCTAAAAAGGGGATATCACTATGATTTTCAATGAAATGAATGAGATGATCCCAACAAGGACAGTTACAGGATTGAGGTTTTGTGTGGGTTATTAAAAGATAATTGATGCTCCAATAAAGGGTTACTTCGCACATCCCTTAATGGATAAAATGTGGTAACACATGGTGGGGAACTAATTCTATTTCTTTTTATATGGTTACCCAGGGTATAACCGCATTTTTATTTTCCCCCAAGATTAGGGGAAAAGAACCCTCACATGACCTTATAGTACCTTTTCATATCGTCATATGTCCTTTGGTATGGTAAGGCTCCTACCACCTTCCAGAAATGTATATTGGATATCTTTAATAACACGGTGGAGTAGATTTTGGGAGTTTTCATGGAAAACATCTCGATATATGGAATTCAATTCCAGACATTTCCAAAGAATTTGGAATTATTCTTGGAGTGGTGTGATCTTACCAATACTATATTGAATAAGGATAGATGCCACATTATGGTGTATAATGACATCATCTTGGACCCCAAATCTCTATTAGGGGAATTAAAGTAGATAATGCAATTATTAAAGTGATATCAAACATTCCCTTCTAACTTTTGTCCGAGAAATTCCTAACTTTCTAGGATATGATGGATTTTATAGATGGTTTGTGCATGATTTCATGAAGATATCCCATATTCTAACTAATATCCATTCAAAGAATGATATATTTGAATTATATTAAACAATAATTGAAGACATTAATCTATTGGAGTAGATAATGTTTGATGCACACAAAAATATTTCTTCAAACTAGGTTGAGAAATTTGAAATTACGTTTTATGCGAGTAACTATATTGAGAGAACAGTTACTGAGCAGTGGTGTAACACCCCGAGATTTAATGAAAAATATTATTTTAATTTCATTAATGTCTTGTGTTGTATTCTACACCAAGATTACCTTGTGCTATACGCAACACCGTATTAGCTTGCAGTATACGCAACACTATTCTTGGACCATGTTACACACAATTTTGATAATAGTTATTCTACGCAACATTGAGTATATATATATATATATTCAATGTATAAATGAAATATGGTTGGATTATGTTATACGAAACAATGAAGGATTCTTTCACAACACGCAACCCTGACTTGGCTTGCATTACACGCAATCAGGACCTTCCTCAATAGCGTGTGTTGTACGCAATACTGTGTTTTAATAAACAATGATATATTATTATAATATTGTCATGAACTAGCCGTTATGAATAGTGTTAAATAAATTTTGAATTTTATAACATTATTATTTCTCTTACACATTTCTAAAACATGGTATAAGAACAAAATAATTTTTTCGGGTAAAATAAGTATTTTTAAAAAAATGCAGTTTTGCCACCTTTTGATGGTGCACCCACATTAAATCTAGTTTTTGACATGTTTATAAGTTTAATTTGACACAATAAAATTCTTCTTTTGAATCAGGATATAAATGTTTACATTAGATAAAGTTTTGATATTTTTCCGATAACTTTCATATTTTAATGAATAGTAAAAACACACTATATTTTAATTAAAAACAATTTTTTTCATCGTAATATCTTATGTGGTTAAATTATAATATTTAATGGTTTTAAAGTATAAATATAATATATTTTTACTATTTAATATAATGTATGACATTAGCATTGATTTTACCTTGAATTCGTAGGTTAAATCAATTCAATCTTTTGCAATGTTTTAAAGAAAACCTGTTTTCTTTCGACAACGGGATTAATTTTAATTTAATTTATGAAACTTTTGTGTATTGAATTTGGAAAAATGGATTCCATATTTTGAATCATTGGATCCAAATTATGTAAATAAGATACTTTTTATTTTTGGGAATTATGAATAGTAACTACGGTAAATTTTATTTACCATAGTTAAAGGTAAATCAGGTAATTAAGGGTAAATATAATATTTTAAAATTACCCTAAGAAATGTCAAAATCCTATTGGATGACTAAAAGTCGACCCATATCACCTAAGGGTCGTATTAGATTCATTTAATTAAATTTTTTCAATGAAAGTAATTTAATTATTATTAAAACCACAGAATGTGACAACATGTCACTTTCTTAAATCTTATAAGTATAATAATTTTAACCTAGTGATAATCTTCATGGAACATCAAACAAGAATAGTCACCAGAAATCTAATACAATTATATACATCATAAGAATTTATTTATAATTTTTAGGGATTAAATAATTATCATTTATTATGACACAAAGATGATGCAGTAATTGTCTTATTAATGAAATATTGACATAATTGATGTTATAAAAACCCAAATAAATGTAATTTGAGAGTTTTTATGACTTAAACTAATTTTATAGGTTAATATGAAATGTTATTGTTGATTTAAGTAACTTCGTTAGAACTTATCATTCTGTTATTAATTTCATAAAAACCATGTACCAAATAGTGTCAAAATTGACATAAAATAGTTTTTAAAACAAATATTATATTATAAATTGATATTTTATTCCTAAAAATCTAAGGTTCGGACAAATTACTTAGATAAGATTATATATATAAATAATAAACAACTTGGGGTTCTTTTGGCTTGATATAGTAAATTTATTAACCATATAGTGTAAGAAAACAAAAAGACACGGTAAAAGTTTAATTATTTAACATAGAGCTAAATCTAATTGATAAGGTTAAAATAAAAACCTAAACTTGTCTAAATCCTATTGGATGAGAGTATTTAGACCCATCCCTACCTTAGCCTCGAAATAAATCAATTTGGAGCTATTTAAAACCGAACTTGACTTTATAATAAAATAATATTTTTGGTTATTCCAAAGGTGCCCCTCTCCTCCCTTATAAAAGGGCACCTCCTCCCTCTCTTCCTCACACAACTTTGAGCCTTCAAGCTCGGCCAAACCCTGCAAAATTCTCTTCTCCACTTCCCTAGAAACATCCTAGAGGTTCTGGTCTTCCTCAATGTCCAATGTTGGTTCCCTAAGAGGAGGTCTCAAAGAGGCGCTTCAAAGAAGAGGTAATTTCCGTTACCGATTCTTTCACCTTTATTTCTTCTTCCACTTCTTCTTCTTAGGTTGTTTCATTATGAAGTAATAACATCAGTATCACTCATATACTGATATGTTATTATAACTATGAAACAATCCTATTTCACCATCTATCCATCCTACAGAACACGAAATCACTGCGCGTGCGTACGTACGAAATACCATCTCCGCGCCGTGGTGAAATCTATTTTCCACCACCACCTTACATGGATGGGTATAATGGTGTAAATAATAAATATATATTATTATTTTAAAGTTATATTTATTCTGAAATAGTATACATACACTCCAATTCAGTCCCACGATCATGAGAACGATATCATCGCTCGTGCGTACGTACGGACTACCGTCTCCACGACGCGATGAGATTCATTCTCCACTTTAACCATTAATGAAAGATTGTAAGGTATATATAATAAGTAATAATGAAATATATGACATAATAATGATACTGGATTTATGTGTATATATATTTATATCATCTACTTAATTCTGTTCAACTCAATAAGGAAACGAAAATAGCGTTCATGCGTACATACAACCTACCGTCTCCATGAACGGTGTATTTCTTTCCATTTACTGATTTATTATATATATGTATATTCTGAATATATATATATATAAATCATGTTTTATATTCTGGAATTAAGTAATCATGATCTAAGTAATCATATGAATAATTACAAGTTAAAACACGGTCGACCAATGAAACAATTTTACCCAAAACGCTCTTTAACATGGAATTTACAAAAGAACGGGTAGTATAAAGACATAAGTGAACCATATATGATATCATAACAATGAATATGATTCTGTAATAAGTCAATGACATTATTTAAATCATTATACAGGAGGTTCGGACACTTACGAAGCAAATCAGACCTAAGGTAAGGGAAATATCACAATCTCATTTTTATCTGAGATTGTTTATACTTTAGTTTTTACTGGGGTGTATTTTATCATCCACATCCATGTTTCCTGAATATGTAATATTATTTCCATCCACCTACAATTGTTTAAATACAATTTTACCCTTCGGTGAGTTTTTAGTAAAGAATATGAATGGAATCTTTTGTCGTTTTTCGTACGAGGTACTTTTTGACTTTTCCGACAAAAGTAAAAAGAATGTTTTTTTAACTTATACGGCATGAATGGATTTTTAAAACATTATTTCCAAGAATATTCCTTTAAAAGTTTTCAAGTTTATTTTTAATCAACTTGTTTTAGTTTAAAATTGTATAACATGTTAAGAAAGGAAAAGTGTTTTTGAAGTAGAAAGGATATTTTCCTCAAGAATGAAGTTCAAGTGTTTTATCAAAATTATTTTCCATCTAAGACAATAAAGGGTTCTGATTTTATCCCTATTATTACATTGATTTGATTATGTTGTGATGGAATTATTTTTATGAATTCCTTTATCGTATATGAATTGTTTTATGATGTCATGATGTTTAAGATTCCCATTTTTATTACATGGGTTATGTAATGATGTATGATTTATGATTTTGTGGAACACATAAGAATGGTATCATTATGAGATAGGTGGGATCTATATCTCCCTCCAATGAATTGGGAAAAGATTTTATATCTCATGAGATAGACATGGCTGGAATGGTAGGTTATACCGGTTCAGTGAAACATGACTGAAACGAGGGTGACTCGGTTCAGAAAGGGACTTTTCCAACTAAGATAGTCTTGGCACTGAGTCTTGACTAACAAGATATGAATATCTATGATAAAGTGTGTATACCACAATGTTTCATGTTTTATGTTATGATTATTGGGATTACATTTCACTGCTATGATTTATCCCATGTTATGAAATTATGATCTCTTTTACAGGTTAAGATTTCCAAAAGATATGTTCTTATGAATATGATGTGATTGATATTTCTTTTGTTTACCCTTACTGAGCATTTGAGCTCACCCTTTTTATGTTTTATTTTCCCCAGGATATAAAGAAAGGTTTTAGGTAAAAAAAGGGAAGATCTTTATGGGATATGGTTAAGATCTTTCACCACGATTAGAAGATTATATTCCGAGTTTCCAAAGATACTAAACTATTACGATCCTTGTGTGTGTGTTTTTGTTATGTACTAAGTATTCTGCAAATGTAATGTAATGTCAATGTACGTCAGGCTTCGGGTCTCTATAGTTGGTATCAGAGGAAATGTTTAGTCAACCTTTGGAAACTAGGATGCGAAAACTTTAGTGAGATCCCTAGTGATATTTCTAAGGTATGTCTAGGGATGTCCCTAAGGATAAGTATACGTATAGGATATAGTCCTAGAACTATGGTAACGATATTAGATTAAACCAAAGATGTTAGATATTGAAGTTACTCCCCCTTTATTGTGTTTTTTGCCTCTCACACTATTCTTTTTGGATTTTAGAAAATGGCTAGGAACAAGATGATTCACGATAATGGAAGATATGATGGACAATGGAATGATATTCTTCATGAGCAACCGAATGAAGTGGGATTTGGAAGTCCAAACATCATTATTATGCCAAATCAGCAATCTCATAATATGATCAATAAAGTAAAATTTGGTAAGTTTCCTAACTCGGCTAATAAGAGAAAGATGGAGTTTCATGATGATCATAGAGGAAAGAAAGTTCAATTTCCCCTATGTAAATCATGTTGGAAGAGGCATCAAGGAGAATGTTTCAAAGGAAATGGAAGATGCTTTGGGTGTGGAAAATAAGGATACAAAGCCATTAAGTGCAATGTAAATGGTTCAGTTAACACCAGGGATAAGGATAATGGTATTTCTACGACATCAACAATGGTTAAATGTTTTAAATGTGGAATGTACGGGCATTATGCAAACCAATTCCCTAAGGGAAGGTATCATGAAGAGAATCAGTATGGTCGTATGGGTAGTATTTATGTAGATGATGATGAAGAGACTACAAATGATATGTGAGATGAAAGAATTGTTGAAGCTCAGTCAATGATTTAAGAATGTAGTGGAATGATTACATGTTTATCATGTGTATTGTTGTATAAGTAATCTGATGATACTATGGAATAAAGAGACATCTATGGATTGTTACACTGTTATATTTCCTTGAGATTTGAAAGTGTATGATTAATGTTACCAGTATCCATGAAAGGTTATTCAGATATTTTTGGAATGTAGATGATATGCGCATAACGAAGGGATAAGGAGAAAATTAAATGTTTGATAGTATTCATGAGCTCATGACTGATATAAGGAGAAGGTTATATCATGGTTTGAGTATATAGAATTTTTGGATTTTGGTATGTGGAAAGAGTTAACTTTTGACAGCATTCATGTTTTCACTAAGGTTCAATGGGTATTAATTCTTCAAGAGAATACATGATTAAGGTATTCACATGTTTGTAATTTGACCAACAAGATATATCATATGATATATGGGGGATTAATGATGGCATTCACGTGATTGTTCTGTGACATTTCAAGTAATCATTTTCTTTATACTATGAGCTTGGACTGAAGTATTTTAGATAAGCCTAAAGATTAGAATGGATTATGTTGGACATAAGTTAGGATAAAACGTTTTTCGATATTATTGATGGGATGTTATAGTAATATAGCTTTAGGAAAAGGACAACCTGCAGGACGGGCGACATCCCATCGCGTCAGACAAGGTTGTGGGAATCGAACCCACAACGGAATTGCGACTGGCCTTTATCGCCTACCACTGGCCTATAGGAAGTCCCTATTTAGTAGAAACTAGTTTTATTATATTAAGCAGTATGATATATGAATTATAAGTCCATTTTAGGAACCATATATGATTAATCTCAATATAGAATGACTTATGTATATTTAATAACTTTTGCTAACCTTTTGTTTGAGACAGATGGAATGACCCGTCATTCTATCACATGATTTGCTAACACTTCACGAATAACAAATTCAACTTCATTTATTTAAGAGATGAAGTATAAATTGTTCAAGGAACGAACAACAGTGAGATTATACCAAAATAAAGTAAGTATTTATTCTATTTAAAATTCATCAACTTTAGGGAAACGATCTTGAAAACCATAAATGTTGTCCTAGTGCTCTTATATCTGATTAATCAGATGGTACCATAGATCGTCACAAATTTATGGATTTGTGATTGTTGACTTTTCATAGCCATGTTCTCTACCACTCTCCATCAGAACATTATGGTTAGACTTTTCTTCCATATCCATATTTTCACCTATGTGGAATCCCAGTGATTAGTTTATTTGGGTAATCGTTACGTTTCATACTTTTGTTTTTAAAGATTGGTTTTGGTATTCCTTTTTACGATGTGGGTTTCTATTAAAGAAACTTTCAAGTAGTAAACCATTTATAACCCTGATGAATTTCGAGGGAGAAATTCATTTTAAGGGGGTAGAATGTAACACCCCGAGATTTTATGAAAAATATTATTTTAATTTCATTAATGTCTTGTGTTGTATTCTACACCAAGATTACCTTGCACTATACGCAACACCATATTAGCTTGCAGTATACGCAACACTATTCTTGGACCGTGTTACACACAATTTTGATAATAGTTATTCTACGCAACATTTATTATATATATATATATATATTCAATGTATAAATGAAATAAGGTTGGATTCTGTTATACGAAACAACGAAGGATTCTTTCACAACACGCAACCCTTACTTGGCTTGCATTACACGCAATCACGACCTTCCTCGATAGCGTGTGTTATACGCAATACTGGGTTTTAATAAACAACGATATATTATTATAATATTGTCATGAACTAGCCGTTATGAATAGTGTTAACTAAATTTTGAATTTTATAACATTATTATTCATCTTACACATTTCTAGAACATGGTATAAGAACAAAATAATTTTTTCCGGTAAAATAAGTATTTTTAAAAAAATGCAGTTTTGCCGCCTTTTGATGGCGCACCCACTTTAAATCTAGTTTTTGACATGTTTATAAGTTTAATTTGACAAAATAAAATTCTTCTTTTGAATCAGGATATAAAAATTTACATTAGATAAAGTTTAGATATTTTTCCGATAAATTTCTTATTTTAATGAATAGTAAAAACACGCTATATTTTAATTAAAAACAATTTTTTTTCATCGTAATATCTTATGTGGTTAAATTATAATATTGAATTGTTTTAAAGTGTAAATAGAATATATTTTTACGATTTAATATAATGTATGACATTAGCATTGATTTTACCTTGAATTCGTAGGTTAAATCAATTCAATCTTTTGCAATGTTTTAAAGAAAACTCGTTTTCTTTCGACAACGGGATTAATTTTAATTTAATTTCTGAAACTTTTGTGTATTGAATTTGGAAAAAAGGATTCCATATTTGGAATCAGTGGATCCAAATTATGTTAATAAGCAACTTTTTATTTTTGGGAATTATGAATAGTAACTACGGTAAATTTTATTTACCATAGTTAAAGGTAAATTGGGTAATTAAGGGTAAATATAATATTTTAAAATTACCCTAACAAATTTCAAAATCCTATTGGATAAATAAAAGTCGACCCATACCACCTAAGGGTCGGATTAGATTAATTTAATTATATTTTGTCAATGAAAATAATTTAATTATTATTAAAACCAAAGAATGTGACAACATGTCACTTTCTTAAATCTTATAAGTATTATAATTTTAATCTAGTGATAAACTTCATGAATATTAGAACATGAATAGTCTCCAGAAAGCTAATACAATTATCTACATCATCATAATTTATTTATAATTTTTAGGGATTAAATAATTATCATTTATTATAACACAAAGATGATGCAGTAATTGTCTTATTAATGAAATATTGACATAATTGATGTTATAAATGCCCAAATAAATGTAATTTGAGACTTTATATGACCTAAAATAATTTTATAGGTTAATATAACATGTTATTGTTGAAATAAGTAACTTGGTTCGAACTTATCATTCTGTTATGAATTTCATAAAAATCATGTACCAAATAGTGTCAAAATTGACATAAAATAGTTTTTAAAACAAATATTATATTATTAATTGATATTTTATTCCTAAAAATCTAAGGTTCGTCCAAATGACTTAGATAAGATTATATATATTAATAATAAACAACTTGGGGTTATTTTGTCTTGATATAGTAAATTTATTAACCATATAGTGTAAGAAAACAAAAAGACACGGTAAAAGTTAAATTATTTAACTTAGAGTTAAATCTAATTGATAAGGTTAAAATAATAACCTAAACTTGTCTAAATACTATTGGATGAGAGTATTTCGACCCCTCCCTACCTTATCCTAGAAATAAATCAATTTTGAGCTATTTAAAACCGATCTTTACTTTATAATAAAATAATATTTTTAGTTATTCCAAAGGTGCCCCTCTCCTCCCTTATAAAAGGGAAACTCCTCCCTCTCTTCATCACACAACATTGAGACTTCAAGCTCAGACAACCCCTGACAAATTCTCTTCTCCACTTCCCTAGCAACATCCTAGAGGTTCTGGTCTTCCTCAAAGACCAATGTTAGTGCCCTAAGAGGAGGTCTGAAAGAGGTGCTTCAAAGAAGAGGTAATTTCCGTTACCGATTCTTTCACCTTTATTTCTTCTTCCACTTATTCTTCTTAGGTTGTTTCATTATGAAGTAATAACATCAGTATCACTCATATATGGATATGTTATTATAATTATGAAACAATCCTATTTCACCATCTATCCATCCTACGGAAAACAAAATCACCGCGCGTGCGTACGTACGGAATACCGTCTCCACGCCGTGGTGAAATATATTTTCCACCACCACCTTACATGGATGGGTATAATGGTGTAAATAATAACTGTATATTATTATTTTAAAGTTATATTGATTCTGAAATAGTATAAATACACTCCAATTCAGTCCCAAGATCACGAGAACGATATCATCGCTCGTGCGTACGTACGGACTACCGTCTCCACGTCGCGATGAGATTCATTCTCCACTTTAACCATTAATGAATGATTGTAAGGTATATATAATATGTAATCATGAAATATATGACATAATAATTATACTGGATTTATGTGTATTTATATGTATGTCATCTACTAAATTCCGTTCAACTCAATAAGGAAACGAAAACAGCGTTCATGCGTACGTACAGCCTACCGTCTCCATGAACGGTGTATTTCTTTCCATTTACTGATTTATTATATATATGTATATTCTGAATATATATATATATATATAAATCATGTTTTATATTATGGAATTATGTAATCATGATCTAAGTAATCATTTGAATAATTACAAGTCAAAACACGGACGACAAATGAAACAATTTTACCCATAACGCTCTTTAACATGGAATTTACAAAAGAACGGGTAGTATAAAGTCATAAGTGAACCATATATGATATCATAACAATGAATATGATTCTGTAATAAGTCAATTACATTATTTAAATAATTATACAGGAGGTTCGGACACATACGAAGCAAATCGGACCTAAGGTAAGGGAAATATCACAATCTAATTTTTATCCGAGATTGTTTATAATTTAGTATTTACTGGGGTGTATTTTATAATCCACATCCATGTTTCCAAAATATGTAATATTATTTCCATCCACCTACAATTGTTTAAATCCAATTTTACCCTTCGGTGAGTTTTTAGTAATGAATATGAAAAGAATCTTTTGTCGTTTTTCGTAAGAGGTACTTTTTGACTTTTCCGACAAAACTACAAAGAATATTTTTTTTAACTTATACGGAATGAGTGGATTTTTAAAACATTATTTCAAAGAAGCTTCCTTTAAAAGTTTTCAAGTTTATTTTTAATAAACTTCTGTTAGTTTATAATTGTATTACATGTTAAGAAAGGAAAAGTGTTTTTGAAGTAGAAAGGATATTTTCCTCAAGAATGAAGTTCAAGTGTTTTATCAAAATTATTTTCCATCTAAGATAATAAAGGGTTCTGTTTTTATCCCTATTATTACATTGATTTGATTATGTTGTGATTGAATTATTTTTATGAATTCCTTTATCGTATATGAATTTTTTTATGATGTCATGATTTTTAAGATTCCCATTTTTATTACATGGGTTACGTAATGATGTATGATTTATGATTTTGTGGCACACATAAGAATGGTATCATTATGAGATGGGTGGGACCTATATCTCCCTACAATGCATTGGGTAAAGATTTTATATATCATGAGATAGACATGGCTGTAATGGTAGGTTATACCGGTTCAGTGAAACAAGACTGAAACGAGGGTGACTCGGTTCAGAAAGGGACTTTGTCCACTAAGATAGTCTTGGCCATGAGTCTTGACTAATATGATATGATTCTCTATGATTATGTCTGTATGCCACAAAGTTTCATGTTTTAAGTTATGATTATTGGGATTACATTTCACTGCTATGATTTATCCCATGTTATGAAATTATGATCTCTTTTGCAGGTTAAGATTTCCAAAAGATATGTTCTTATGAATATGATGTGATTGATATTTCTTTTGTTTACCCTTACTGAGAATTTGAGCTCACCATTTTTATGTTTTATTTTCCCCAGGATATATAAAAAAAATTTAGGTAAAAAATGGGATGATCTTTATGGGAGATGTTGAAGATCTTTCACCACGATTAGAAGATTATATTCCGAGTTTCCAAAGACACTAAACTATTACGATCCTTGTGTGTGTGTTTTTGTTATGTACTAAGTATTTCTCAAATGTAATGTAATGTCAATGTACGTCAGGCTTCGGGTCTCTACAAGTGGATAGATCACAAATTGAAGAATATTTATTATGTGAGATAATACATAAAAAAAAGTTGAAATAAACTAAACTACCATTAAGAAGGATATGATTGATATTTTTTTCATTTTATAGATTCCACTAATATATCATGCGATTGAAATCCATTATTTATATTGATCACGCAACACTATAATACTTATTGAACATGAAGAAGGAAAAGACACACCTCATTCATTTGGTGCTTCTCATCCAAGAGTTTGACTCGTATATTCATGATAATAAAGTGACTGAAAACATAGGTGATGATCAACTCTCTTAAATGAAATTACCCCATTTGAAAAATGATGATTACTGGTAAATCATGGATTCCTTTTCTATTGAACAATTTTTTTTAGTAATAGCCTCACCTCATCCATGGTTTGATGACATTGACAATAATCAGGTTACTAGAGTTCTCCACCCTGATATAAATTTTCAGACTAATAAATAGTTTTATTTAGAAGTAAAAATATATTTATAGGCATACCTACTACTATTATGCTCGTGTAGAGACTGAGTAATTCACCACTATATAAATAAGGATAAATTCAATGGAATTATAGATTTTTTGAACTCCTATCCAGTTAGAGAAAAATTAGGATGGACCACAATATCACTATGATTTTTTGATCTGGATTTTTCTGGCCCATGATGCATAAGGATGCTCAAAGCATTGTGGAGCACTGTGATAAATGTCAGCCGATTTGTAACATTGGTAAAAAAAGCTGAAATACCCCAATAATCAATCCTTTTTGTAGAAGTATTTGATGTATGGTGTATTTAATCCATGGGACCAATTCCCCCATCATATGGGAATACATAAATTTTCATATTTGGGGACTATGTATCTAAATAGGTGAAAGATAATTCCACAATGAAAAACATTGAAAAGGTATTGATTCTTTTTTGAAGAAGAATATTTTCAATTGGTTTGGTGTTCCATGTGTTTTTATCAGGGATAGATTAATTTTTTTAGAATAATTCAATGGAGAATGTTATATTGAAGTATAGGGTAAAGCAGAATACATGTACACCTTACTATCATCAATCTAGTGGTCAAGTAGACGTCTCTAATAAAGAACTTAAAAAATCATAGAAAAGACTGTGGGAGCCTTTAGAAATGACTGGTCTATGAAGTTTAATGATGACTTATAGGCATACTGGACTACTCTTAAGATTTTGTTGGGCTTGTCGCCATTTTACCTAAATGTAGAGCTTGATCATAAATCATTCTAGGCCGTGAAAGATGTAAATTAAGATTTAAATCATGATAGATAGATATCAAAATTCCATTTGTTTGATCTTGATTAAATCTTAAAAGAGGCATATGAAAATTCCATTATTTACAAAGAGAAGACATGAGCCATTCATGACCGCAAGATTTCAAAGAAATCATTCCATCCCGATGATCATGTATGATTATTTATCTTTCAATTATGATTGTTTTCAGGAAAGCTGAATTCATCACAGTCAGGACCTTTCAAAGTGGTTAAAGTATTCCCCCACAGTGCGGTGGAAGTTTCTAGAGAGTATGTTGAATCATTTAAGGTTAACAGACATCGTTTAAGGTCTTATTTTCAATTTGAGAACACTGTGGACATGGTCTCCACCATGAAATTCATGTAACAAAAGGGCTAGGTATATCAAGCTCCAAACATTAAACATAGAACTGACTGGGATGTAACCCGACCTTTTAGAAACATTATCAATAATTTTTTGTTGGTGTGTGATATGGGAGCATGTTAATGTATTATTATTTTTTCTGTTTTTTATTCCTAGAATAAATCCACAGTGATAGATATACTACAAAGTTTTTATTGTTCTTAACTTTAATATCCCATAGAAATCTAAAATTAACTTTTAAAAATAATGGAGGAATAAGTGTTTTCATTTAAAAGGGATGAATTTCATTCCAAAGGGATGAAGATCCTAAAATTTTTAAGATAGGGCCATATTCACATTTTGAAAATGTTCAAAAAAACCATTTGAACTATCCTTGTGTAAGAAAGACTCATTCTAGTGGCTTCTCGCATGGCCCTCACATGGTTTAATAAATCGTATAATAAACCCATACATTCTTTTTGAATAACTGAAACTTATAAAACATAAAATGCTTCCCCCATTATAAATCCCTAAAAACCATGTGATACACATCCTTTCTAAGTTGTATAGTCCCTCCGCTTCTCTATCCTTTAACCTCAAACCCTTTGTCCTTCCTCCTTCCACCTGATCTTCGACCATGGTTTGTTTTCTTCTTCCCTCCTCTTCCCCTACTCCTTTCTTCTCATTTTTTTATTTTTTTCTCCCACTATAGTTCAGATTTAGAATGATTTCCCTCCCATCAAATTTTATATTTTCGTTTTGTTTTCAATTTTGGTCTACATTCATCTTCCTTGAGTTTCTTCTTTTCAAAACCCTTAACCCGCACACTTACATGAGTGATTTCTTTTAAAAAACCCCAATTTTCATGCCCCCCTTTTCTATATTAAGGGTTTTTGTAGGTTCTTTATGTTTTCTATAATAAATATTAAATTATATATCTATTATTGATGTCAGGAGTACCATTTATTTTTCTATACTCTACTGCCTATAGGATCACCCACCTATAATCCCATGTCCTCATAAAAAATATCTTCTGCTTCCGACCCCTCCAACCCCTTAGTGCATACATAAAAGTTAGCGAAAATAAAAGAATATGCACTTTCATATGTAGTTAAATCATGAGGATAATACCCACCATTACTTTGCGGAAAATATCTTCAGGCTCTGGGTATTTAGGATGAGCTTAAATGGGTAATTTCCATGGGGAACCTAACAACATCACTTTTTATACACTATCCAACATTCAAGGAACTTTTTCTGGAATTTGGAACCACCTTATAGTGCCACAACCGATGTGATGATGATGATGAGCAGGGTTTCTTGAGATAAGGTGAAGGTAAAAACACACTCCACCAAATGAACCATCGTTTTAATTTCAGTCTGGCTGAATTCACTACATTTGTTCGGATTTAAGATCAAATCTATGTTCAGAGTGTCGACTATGCTGAAGCATCTTAGGAATGTGATATTTTGGATTCTATATATTTTGGGTCTTTCATTTCTCAGCCTATAGAAATTTATGTGCCACATACATCCAAGATAGACCACCTTGTGAACCCCATTCACCACCTATTACATCATATCATCACCACATATTTCACCCCTCAGTCTGATAGAGAAGGAAATGTTAGCATTCAAAATTTTTTCCTCCTGCACACCACGATTGGCAGTAATCTAGTCAAACTTTCCTTCATATTCACCCAATAACTCCAGCAGATGTTCTCCAAAAATGGGGGGAAATTTTTAGTGGACCATTTTTCAATAAACTCATGGAGTTCCTTGAAATAGATTTCTACGGGGGCACATTCCTCAAATTAAAACCGATCATTCCCTTTGATCAATATGGTCCATAATATTAAAATGATTGAATATGATGAAATACATTATCTATTTCAAGGCCAGAAAGTGTGACACCCTGCTAACCCCTAACACCGCATCCCTAACCATTTCCTCTCACCACTCTTCTCCCTAGGATGAGGAGTACCACCCCAAATAATCCCACCTCTATTCCATGACCAAATTACTCAGAATTTTAAACATATCCACCATGGAGGGAACTGTTGAGATGGTATGTGAGTATGATATACTCTATATTAAAAAATATAGGATTGAAATAATAGAGATAATATATGTAGTATCTAATGATACTCAATATACAAGAGGGGGGGGGGTGAATTGTATACATTTAAAAATTATTTTGGAACTTTTAAAGATGGTTATTTATAACAAGGTTAAATAAAGTAATTCGCAAAACCTATAGTTCAACACAGTTGCTTGATTCTGTAAATATGATTATGAGAAAGTGATTCCGGAATGATGGTTTCGGAAAATAAAACATAATTAAAATTTACAATGATGAATATTCTACCTTAAAGCATATAGAATTTCACTAAATCAGAATACATGTATAAGGAAGTGTAGGATAGTTATATTTTCCTCAACAAAAAGAATGCAGCGGAAAACAAGTAAAAAACATGTAACAAGTAGTAAATCTTTTAGCCCAAAGAGAAGGGTATCCAACAAACTTGGATAAAGGTCCCTTCATTTATACTTTGATGAAAGTATGTCTTACCCACACTAGGGTAAGCCCTCGATATGAAGATCAGAGTCTATTTTTCTATCCCCGTAAGCCCTCAACTTCAAGGTAGTCGGAACATTTGTCTTCCAATCCCCGTAAGCCCACGATTGTACACAACAACAATCAGAGTCACACAAAGATAATTTGAACAAGATTTTTAGTATGAAAAAAGAAATAAAGCCTCTCTCTCTAGAAATCACTTCTGCAGCATGTAATATTTATATTGATCAACTTATTTTTATCTCTTTAAAATGAGCTCTTATTTATAGGCACAACACCAAAGGTCGGCTCCCTCCTCCAGTGGTCAAATGTTTCCTTGAATTTATGAGGGTAATGTACACTTGTCACTCAAACAATGGTTAGATATTAATTGAAATCACGACATCGTTTAATAATAAAAATCAAGTGTAAGAAAAAATATGGTTACATAACCAAAATCTAATATTCAGAATGTGAGAAAATAAAAATTTGGAGTCTAACCAAAAAGGAATTTGGAGTCTATAATACAAGGATATTCAGATTCTGTTTTCTAAGGAATTCATAACCTAAACTTACAAAGCTTGGAGTCTGAATTCATTAGAATTCGGAGTTATAACTCACAAAGACCAGAGTCTAAATTCATTAGAATTCAGAGTCAGAACATAGAATGTTTAGAGTCTGAATTCATTAGAATTTGGAGTCAGAACTGAGAAGAGTTCGTAACCAGAATTCTGAGAATTTGAAGTTAGAACTCAGAAGAGTCTGTAACCAGAATTTTGAGAATTCAGAGTCAGAACTCGGAGTCTGAAAATAGAATTCTCGTTATTTATTTATTATATGATACCGAGGATTTAAATATGAAACCGAATTTTACACTTAGACAAGATAATAAACAATGAAAAACATGATAAGGATAAATTTCCTTGGGGAAGGAAAATTTTCTTTATAGAAGTAAAACACAGGGTAAAGTGAGATTTTCCTTGAGATAAGATTTTTGTGATTTTAAAAACAAGAAGGAATGGTAAATTCAAAAGGAAACCTTATTGACTCAACAATCTCTCCCAAGTATGAAATAATGGAAAATTCATAAGGAAATCTTTATTTACATAACAATCTGCCCCAAGTATGAATGAATGGAAAAGTTATAAGGAAAACCTTATTGACTCAACAGGAACCCCATATGGACACCTGAACCTCTTATAGAAGAGGGAGATAGATTTATATGTTATTTTTAATTATAATCTTATGGATACTCAGGGACATGTGGTAGGCATCAATATGAATGTTCTCACTGGACCTGATATTTACCGACCCTTCCAAGATATCCAACAACCTATTATATGTATGGAAACTCCGATATTATTCTAGAACCATCATGGAGACCCTATCTACGAGTAATCCCATTCAAAAATCTCCCACCGGAGGAATGTCCTCTGATCCATCCCCAATAGATTCAACATGGGCTTGTGTATCTCGTTCCTAGTTCTGTGACCCCTCTCACTTTGATCCATCCACAGGTTGGCATAGTTTATGTTATATATATAATTTATAGTAATGATATCTCATGAATCTATTTTCAAACTTGCCATGATTTTTGATTTTACTTTCTATATATGTAATGGTGTGACTGTATGATTCTATTTCCTTACACCACCTACTACTATGGTATTATTTCTTCACAATATTTTGTTTCCTTGTCTAGACAGCATGTGGATCACTATTTATGGCATGAGGAAACTTTTTCGTTAGGTGGTCTCTAACACTCCAATTGATTGTATGTTTTTGAAATTTTTCTAGGGGTGTTTTTCTATTACATATTACAATATCATATCAATAATTTTTCCCTCCCATTACATATAGTTTTACTACCCACCCTTCTCCACCATTCTAATTTAATTTGGGACCATTATTGGTTATATGTGTGGGGGAGGGAACCCACATATGGAACCCCATTTGGTAACTTCCTTATCATTTCCTAGTGTGAAATATCCCTCTTATGTGTTTTATAAAGAACACTTATAGGTTCCACACATGAATATTAACTAGGTACAAATGTATTTTAACAAAATATGTTTGGAATTCCCCATATTTTTAGAGAGATAAACTTATTTTTTATATGAATAAACATTGTAATATGTTAGGATAAAAATTCAGATATTAATTCCTAAAAAAATTTGTTTAATAATGACTATTTTAATAGAGTGGTTTACATTATGAAACCCCTTTAAATTGAAATCAATTTTTTCATAAAGGGAGGCAAAGTATAGAAATTGTTCATGCCACACTAGTGGTTAATACACAGTCTTAATTTAACGAATTATTGACTTGATCCAGAAATTTATCTTGTTTAGACATGAAAAATTGGGATTAATTTTTATGCTAATATCTCACCCCAATGAAAAAAAATTCATGATATGCAATGGTATGACGAAATTTGATGGTGAGAATTTATAATTTTTCAAAAGATGCAATTCATTGAGTTTTTGTGACCTATTAATGTTATAGCCTTCCATTTGGGGATGTATATATCTAGGTTTAACCAACCTAAGTGTATAGTGACATAGATATGGGGGTTAAAATATTAATGTAATGAATACAAAAAATTATTTTTTATACAAAAATGATTTAGAAATGAATATTTGGTGGTTTTGAGTTAGGATTACGTTGTTGGATTAATTCAAAACTTGGTGAGTCATAAAGAATGCATGTAGGAATTTTAGTAATATTTCATTCAAAATCTATATTGATTTTGTTGATCTAACCTATGACATTTCTACATATTTCTATGGTAAATCATTTGAGCTATATTTCTATGCATTTATCTAAGGAAAAATAATAGATCATGCGTGGGGGAGTTTGATTCACTGATGTTCATAAGGAAATTCCATTCATTTAAGAATATAAAAATTTGTTGTTTGGATAATTTTTCAAGATTTTACAACCTAATTATTTTTTGGTAGGTATAATTTTTTTTCACCAAAGGAAGGTAGTTTATGATATTGAATAACTAGGTTATTTAGATGGAAATCAGAGGAAATTAGACCCTTTTTCCATGTTTCTTGTTACAACTAAGTAACCAAAGATGAGAACCCCAACCCTGAAGGCCATGCAGAGAGTGTAATACTAAGAAAGAGCCTCCCACACGGTCTCCACATGGTTTTTCAAACCATGTTGTCCCTCCAAGAAACAATATTGGGTGGAAAATAATGGAGGCATAGGCTTACCGCATGGCCTCCGCATAGTTAACATAATATGAAGACCAAACTAGGTAATCATGAAACTCTCCTCCAGTCGATAGATCCTTGAACACAGTTTGTGAATTTTTTAACTAACCGTGTTCTTTAACCATGCGTAAGTCAACATTCTATAACTTACCTTCTATATTCCGACCACATGACCCATGTTTTGGATTAATAACCACCCTAGTGCAATGGGGGATGGGAAATAAATTCTCCATAGACTCTCTTATGGGAGAACCATCATCTGGAAGGGATACATCTGGGTCGAAGGAGAGCTTGAAACAAATTTTATGAAATTTTTTAGGATTTCGATGGTGGATATTTTGGATTTTTTTCTCAGATTTAATTAATATTTATAGTGTTATATATCTCTTTCTAGAAAATCAATATTATACAACAAATGGAGTTTATAGGGATATCTGGAGAATTTATAACAAGTAAACCAACCATCATTGGGTGAACTTGTCATCTCCAAAGGGAAAATTTAATAATATTTATCGAAGTCAATTTCCAGACCATGAAATGGATCTATAATTATCATAATCAAAGCTCACTAGACCAAGGGAGTTCCATTAAATTTGAGACCCAAAGATGTGGGTTTTTATAATAAACACTACATAATGGGAAAATTAGTTCTTGATGATCTTCATAATAATCTGCAGCACTGACACATTTATCCCACTAATCGTTAAAAAATAGTTTCTGTATTTTTACTAATTTAATGTAAACCAATAAAGAATTAGAATTTCTATTCACCTAAACACTAGAAACAACCTTCGAAAACCTAAAAAATCGACACTAAATTCAGAAAACTGTCACTTAATTAATTATAGTTCTAGAAACAGTTCACATAAACTCTCTTGGTCGATCAATCCCATACTTATTCTATACTAGTATTTAGAAAGGGTAATTCAATATAGTCCACTGAAAGTAACATTTCAATCAGAACAAAACTGTCATGAATGTTACAGTTCATGTATAAATGATATATATAGATCATATATAGATTTATATTAATTATATATTTTTTTTCATTATATACCCTTTTATAATAACTGTTTAAATTTTTACATGGAGAATTCAACACATCACTTTGTGGAGACAATAAGGGATAGGTACACATGAGCAAAGTTATCATTTTCATAAAATGTGAACGATAATAAATTAACTGATTGATTAATATTATAAAATCAATATCATTTCATATATATATATATATTTCATATTCTCATTAAATATATTTTTATTTTATTCCATGTAAATAGTAAGTGAAAATGAAATCACATTGCTTTGGAGGTGGTATCCCACCTTTCAAACTAGTGACATTATCATAATTTAAAAAGAATAAAAAAGAATTTATATGTGTTATTATAGTTAAATAAGTATAATAATATAATAAATAAAATATATATATATTAAATACATCATTATATACTGTCTTTATATACATTTATGGAAAATCACTTCCATCACTTTGAGAGGAGGTAGTCCACCATAGACATAATTGACGAAATCATTCCCCATATTATGAAGCAATAGATGGATAATTGTTTTCCAAGTAACATAATAATATCTCATTATATTTCAGATAATAATATTATTATAATAGTGTTACGGAATAATATTTTATGTATGTAGAAGAATAAATAAAATAAAAATGTTCGTTTAAGAATATAACCTCTTCTTCAAACGACATCTTAGGTTTACAAAACAATTCTAAATAGGATTGATTTATGGCCATATAAATGGATCTAAATTTTTTTAAGGGGATTAATGATTTTATTTTGATATGTATTTTCTATTCCAAATGGTATTGGATGTGTGAATTGTGGAGGGGGGTGGGTGGTATTTTATTAGCGGGGGAGAGGACACACATGGTATTGTTGAAAACAATAAACTACTCTGAAATTTGTTTCTTGAAAAAATCCAAAAAAATGGTTCACTCAAAAAGCATAGAGGTAATAAGGACCTAATATATACCGAAAATTAGTTTTTTTTCAACTGGTTATGTCTTTTTAATTCTTAACTATTTAGTTTAACCCTTGGTAATGTTGTTTCTCCCTTAACCGTGGTAATTTATTTTTATTAATCCTATGATTCATAATGGTAAAAAGAAGTTTAAATTATTAGATAATGTAAATTATTATTACTAAAAATATTTAATCCATTCTTCTGAATTCAATTAACAGATGTGGTAGAATCCAACTTTAAAATACACCCATAGACGAGATGAAAACCCAATTTTCGATATAGAAACTACTCGTAAGTATAGAAGGTTTTAATATAAACCATCAATATTAAATTTATGAAAATGACATAAATTAGAAAAATTTTAATATTATTGAATTAATTTTACTTCAAAAACAATTTTAAATATAATTTAACATTGTAAATTATTTAAATTAAAAATTATTTATCAAAAAAAATTAATATTTTCACGATTCAATAAAAAAGAAACATTTTTTAAAAATCCTAAAAAATATACTTAAAATTAATTTTATATTTTGGTTTCTAAAATAATTTTCATGGTTAACATTATTTTTAAATTATGTATTCCAATCGTGACTAAACAAGATTTTATAATAATGCTATTTTTCAAATAACATTTATTTATATTTGAAAGGATTTTTTAATTTGAAAAATATATATAACAAAAAAATACGTTTAGATATATTTTATTAAGAAATTATTTACTTTTATTCAAAACTAGGAAAGTAATGGCTATATTATAATGTTCTTAATTTAAATAATAGTATTTCAATCGACTGTTGGGTTTAGTTTAAACTTGATGTTGTGGGTATCACAAGATCTGGATGAGAATGAATTTATTCAAAAGGAAATATATTGTAATGTATTAGGGTGTTATATTATACTATAATATCAAGGATATGTGTTGTAAACACTATCAATCCCAATTTTCTTCCTTTATAAAACATGGGGTGTTAAATTCTAACCCCTTAAAAAAAACATCCTCATGATTTAATTTTGATCATTATAATCAAGGGTTGGAAATTTAAAAATATCTTATTTATAAACCCACATAATGTAAAGGGATCATTAATCATCCCCTCAATAACATATATAGGTAAGTATAAATGTTATCTAGAATAACACATACTAGGTTTCCAACTAGGATAACATTTTTGGAAAGTGATTATATTCACATGGATGAAAATAAAAAATAATTACAATGAGTGATATCAAGAATTGTTCATAAGAAAGAAAATGTTTAATGGAAATTTGGGGTCCTAAAAACCAAAAAAATTGGGATTTTTTAAGACCATTTTATTTATCATATATGATGGAAGTAATAATTGTTTTCAAATATCTAATTTCCTAAAGTTTAGAAATTCCATTAGCATCTTGAATATGTACATAAGAAAATATACTTGATATATTTATTTTTAATAAGAAAAATTACATCATTTCGATGTACTTGGATCCATTTTGGCATTAACTCTTAATAAAACAAAATATTATCCATGAATGAATTTTTAATGCACGAAGAACTAAAAAAACATTTAATGAATCATAAAATCTTTAAAATATTGAAAAGACCTTCTATCAGTTTCTAAATATTTTCAAAATCAGTTATGCTTAGAAAATGTTGTCCAATATAATGCATTATTATCTAAAACTCAATTGTAACAACACTAGTTCAACATTGATTTTTATCCCTGAAATAGTGTATGTAAAAAATGATATATTAACTAGATCATCTCAAAGGCCATTAGTAGGCACTAAACCCTTATTATCCTTCTATTATTGGTCTAATCCCATGGCATTTCAGGATGTGATGGGCGTTCACATATAATGTGAGTTTTCTTTTTTCTAAATCCATATTAACATAATTATTATAACATTCTAGAATTGTGAAGACTCATAATTACTATAACTTAAAAAATTAGATAAAACATAACGGTTACTAACACCTTTAAACTTATTCTAGAGAAATTAATGGAATTCATCCTTCAATATTTTTTTTACTAAAACATATACTAATATAATAAGTTTTTTTGTTATAATTATTTTCTAGAAACATCGATACTCTTAGAAGACTCCCATAAAAAGAAACCTAAAAATGTATTCCCAATAATTTGAACATATGATCAAACTTGAAATCATAAACCCATGATGGTATCCATAACTCTTATATGAATAAATATTTATATAAATATTAAGTTTAACACAATCCACAGATGTTTCATGATTCTTATAAAAAAATACTACTGGTAAAAATATTTCTATAATTTAATTCTTGAATCCCAGTAAATAAAAACATCAACTATTTATTTTTACAAAGGTCTTTCCCTTAACAAGGGGATAACCTTTTGAAGATGGGAATGTCCCAAATAATGACTTGGTTCTCCACATTTAATATAACTAACTATAAATGGATATTTGTGATAAAATTTATTTCATTCAATCATATTATTCATTTTTCATCAGACAGTCATTTCATTATTCCATTGATTTACATATATAAAAATTTTATTGTTACTTTGAGACACTTTTTTGGGTGTTGCTTCCCAAATTTTTGACATTAGGGAAATAAAAACTTATCATTTCCATAGTCTCCACCATTTATCATTTTAGAAAATTCCATCCTTCTTTTATTTTTTGAGTCCAAGAGTTGTTTAAGATATTCATTGTAAATCGTATTTCAAGATACCTAATTAGTCATAATCCTAATATCTTTTACTCTTATCATTATTATATTTGGTTTCCCATATTCACCACATTGTGCTTCATATTCAATGTTAAAAAAACTATTTCAGGTTCCATCAATTGACTAAAAATATTAATATTATGAGAGACAATATTAATAAAGCGAAACTATATAATCATAAATAACCTCTTATGTGATTTCTAAGTCATGACACCTAATTTTCAACATAAGACATCTTATGTTTATCATTGGTCATTTATTGTCATCCTGTATTCAAATAATTTGTTATTATTTATATGAAAATATTAATTATCCAAAACATATCCCTCAACAGTATCAAACTAGGTGTGTAGTAAGGCCCATTTTCATATACCAGGTAATGATCAAGTGAAGCCTGGAACACCTTTTTTGGTTTTATTACCCCAAGGTACATCTGTGTGATAACCATGCCCTATTTTACTATCTAAAAAGGGATGTGTTTCTAAAAAAATTCATATAATCTATAAATTACTCAAACATTCATATTTCATTCAATAAATATCCTCAAATTCAATCACAGTATTATGTTACATAATCTACTTTTTCTAAATTCAATTCCCAAGGATTCTACTAAAATTTACTCTAACAAAAACAATCACAA
Source organism: Viscum album (assembly GCA_963277665.1). NCBI lineage: Eukaryota > Viridiplantae > Streptophyta > Magnoliopsida > Santalales > Viscaceae > Viscum > Viscum album. Next base: position 1,642,586,355 of record OY728146.1, on the reverse strand, counting down.
TCCTGACACTAGTATCCTGGATCTAGTGTTTACATTATTACATTTGAATAAGATTCAAGAAAGCACATCATAATTTTCTATATAGTTTAGTATTGTTGTTGAAATAGATACACACATGATTAAAATATTATATTGAAATACACAAATTTAAAAATATTTTTATATGTTATATATTTGTTCCCTCTATAATACACCTAAATATCATTCACATTGCCCTTCCTATATTCCATGTAAATGAAAAAAATAATGGTGAGTCCAAATTTTGAGTAATAGTTACGTAAATTAGAATATATGACATGTAAATGAAGAATAATTCATAATGAATAATCAACACAGAAATATTAATATCCTAACACACATTATATTTAATTACTAACTTGGAAATCATGATTAGAAAAAGAATAATCAATATGGAAGGGTATATAACTAAACACATATTCCATTTAAATAATATGATTGTTATGAATATATAATGAATAATAAATATGGAAATATAAAAAACATAACACATATTCTGTTTAAATAACATTACTATCATCAATAGATAAGAAAAAATGAATATGAAATGGGTAAAAACTGAAAACACATTCTATTTAATCGACAAACTAAGAAGAAAAATGCATCCGTAAAAAAATAATTGATAAAATATTTGGGATAATAATATCTAAATTATTAAATAATCAAATTCTAAATTTTTATACATCATGATCATAAGAATCATGATACCTCAACAGCCACGACCTTTGATAATACAGATAAAAACTGATGCACTTGTATACACTAGATACCAATTTAAATAGTGTTATCCAACTGATTAACATAATTAGAGCACCAATGAATTTAGGGGATTAATATAACAGAGACACACCTATATTTCTATGTCCAAGTCATTCCTAATATACCAAATAATCAATTAAATTCATAAAAAATATAAAATATAAACAAATTCCCTAATCAAGTTAGAAATATGGGTTGACAAAAACTTCCCTAGTCAATCATATATATTTAACAGTAAAATTTCATATGTATAAATGATATATGGTCTATTTAATATGTATATCCATGATAGAAAATATAGATATTTAGTTAAAATATAATGTTTAATTATGACTGTATAGTAAATATTTCAAGCGAAAGTCAATGATTACAAAAAATTATCAAGAAAGATAATGTAAATACATTACCTAGTCAAAATGATTATAAACCATAAAGAAAAATAATTAGGATTTCATCAATACAAAATTTCCTAGTGGATGAAAATTATAATAATGTATTTATATCACTGATGAATAGAAATAAAATAAAAATTTCATTGAAAATATTCTTGAGAAAAATAATATTTTTTATGTTGAAAACATTATTTTCATTAAAAGTAATGTTTCAAAAATATTATAAAAATACATTTTTTTGAAAATCACATTTTAAACGTATAATGTAATATTAAAAATATTGGGTGTTCAGGAAGACCTGAAATTTTATGCATTATTCATATGTTAAAATAAATATTCTTTTCACATTTTAAGTAAAATTACGATGAACATTATTTTGAAAAAAAATAAGTATTAATTTCTGATATTATTGTAGAATATAAATATTGGTAATATTTATTTCTTAAATAATTTTTAAATGTTTATAAACGTTCTTGAAATCATTTTTAGAAAACAAGGATTTTTATGAGAAATTATTATCGACCGATGAAATAAATAAATTCATATTTTTTTAAAATATCAATAATTTTATGTACCAATTAGTGGAATATGGTAATATTTATTTGAAACATAATTAATAACAAAAGGATAAAAAAATTAATTTGGTTTATTATAAATTTATAAAATAATTTCCTTTTATTGAAATTCAAGTATAAACAATCCCGACTAAAATGAGATTTGTGAAATAAACCATTTCAATGATCATAACATTGAATTGAGAGTTAATAAATGAATATAATAAGTGAATAAAATGTAAATACTCAAAAAAGTGTAAATACAACATAATATAGTGAAAAGTTTGTACCCACCTTATCTTAGATTATCAAAACAATGAATAAGTAATATAACTCAATGAATAAAATTAAGAAAAAAAATTCTTTACAACATGTTATTATTAAATTAAAATACACATGGATGATATAATTCAAATTAAAACATAAAATACCATTAATTGTGATTTATTCATGGAATTACATGAAAAATTGGTACTATATACAAATATAAAATAAATTATATGTATATCATTATAATATGCCAGAATGAAGAGAAATTGAGATGATGTCCCTTAACTCAGGCTTCATTTTTGTTGAACTAGTTCTGAAATCCTGTATAATTTTTTTAGATATGTTATTAATTTATAATATAATAATATTCATAATTATAATATCCTATAGTATCCCATTATATTATTTTACATTATGTTTGTTAATAATATTTCATTTTCCATTATTTCACTTGCTAATTGCCTTGTTTTCTCATGGGTGTTTTGTAAGGAAAGTTCTGTTTCTTGATAATAGGATGTAGATCCATAATCTGCTTAATTATTTGAATTTTATACATAATATTTATTCATTACATAAAATTTTATAATAATAACTTAAATTTTAACATGGAGAATATATCACAATGCTTCATAGAGACATTAGGTTGTACATAAGCACGAGTGATGCTATCAGTTCCTTATCATGGGAAATGTCAAGCTAGTGGGTGATATATTTATTTTAAATAATAAATATAATTTCATTTATATAAAATATATTCATTAAAATCATCCTTATTACTTTCCATGTAAAAAATAAGTGAAAAATGAATCACATCGATTCGTGAGGCAGTAGTCCGCCGTAAAAATGGAAGATATTCTCATAATTAAAATGAAATGTAATATATGAAGTTATTATTTATTTTATATTTAATGAAATTTAATAATATAATAAATATCATATATATACATTAAATACATTATCATATTCAAATTTGTAATGTATTAATGGGAAAAAAGTTACATCAGATCGTGAGGTGGTAGTTTTCCATACACACTTCTTTCCCGTTTTTATGGAATATAGGGTGGATAAATTTAATTTCCTCAACATAATAAAATAAAATAAAATAGTATAGTGGTGTTAATATTATAGAATTATTTAATATGATTTTCGGGATACGGAAGAATAAATTAATTAAAAATGATCATCTAATAATGTTAAATATTATTTTGATGATCTCTTTAGGATTCATCCTGATGAATTAATAAGATGTATTTATGATAAAAAAATTATATAAAAATTTCTTATAGGTTTAAGAATTTTATTTTGAATGGGATTTATAGTATAAAATTGAATTTGGAGTATGAAGAGGGGAGGAAGAGTATGCATACATAAGTAGGGAAGATGACACAAATGGAAATTTTTATCACAATCAATTACACCCTCATTTTTATTAATCAAGAAGCCTCCATAAGGGATAATTACCTTAAGGAATGTAAAGGTCCATATATTACCAAGGAATTGGGTTCTGATATGTTTTTATGTCATTTTAACCCATATCATTTCAGTTAACTCTAGGAAAATAAGTTTTTACCTTAACCAGTGTATTTAATATTCACTCATTTTACTACTTGAAATTGTAAAATATTAAGTTAAACATAATATATAATATAAATTATGAGTATTAAAAATATTTATTCAATTTTAAAAAATTTAACACATAAAAGTGACAAAATCATATTGAAAATTATACCTACAGACATGATGCAAAATGATGTTTCCAAAGAGAAAATTCTCATAAGTTTAGACACTTTTATAATAAAATTGAACATGAAATTGATTACAATTACTTAAATTAATTAAAATTTTAAAATAATTGAAATAATTTTATGTTAAAATTAATTTCATATTTAATATAAACTTGTAAATTATTTAAAATAAAAGGCAGTTTTCAATTAAAATATGTATTATTCACTATTCAAGAAAAAACAATACTTTTTATAAAAATAAAAAAATCCCCATAATTTATTATTAATATTAAAATTAAAATAGTGAATTAAAATTTATCTAATAAATTTTCTAAATATTTTAAAAAATAATTTTCCACTATGTTTGCAAGGCACAAATAAACCACCTTTTAGAAAATATACATTTTTTAATTAAACATTAATTTTTAATTCAAATGATTTTAATTTTTCTTTGTAATAAATTGATAACCAATGAAAAATTTTAAACCCTTTATTATCATAAATTAATTAGTCTTATTTATACCTACAAACATAACAACATTTTTATTGTGGTAATGTTTGAAATAATAATATTTTAATAGAGTATTGTGTTTTGTTTAATTTTTTTTGCATCAAAAGTTATCCAAGAGATTCAATTTATTTATAAATAAATATATCCTAAAGTCTTGGTGTGTTATATTTTCTTCTAAGAACAATTTTTTCATGTTATATACATTGTTTAACCTAATTTTTTTATTATTTTAAATATTAGGGTGTTACATTCTTCCCCTATTAAGTAACTTATATCTTTAAAATTTAATATTGATCTAGTAATCAAGGGCTTGACATTTGAAAATACATTTTTTTTTCAAATTCACATTATAAAAAGGGTTAGTAAAACTTTATCTTAACAAGTGAGAAATATATGTACGAAGGTCATATTTAAGAACACATATGTTGTTTTGAAATTGAAGAACATTGGTGGAAAGTGAAGATATGAATATGGATGAAAAATATTAATTACTATAGAGAGTGATAGTGAAAATTGATCACAAAAAAGTGAACGAAAAAAAAGTTAAATAGCTCAAAACCATAAACCAATGTGGATTTGAATGAACATTTTATTTATAGTTTATGAATATAATATGATAAAATTGTTATTTCAAAATTCCTTTTCCTAATGTTGAGGAATTCCTTTACCATATTGACTGTTAACACAATGAAATTTACTTGATATCATTCTATTTGACAAGAAACATTTCATCTTTTGGTAATGCTTTGATCAATTTCAAAATCATCACTAAATGAAATTATTATACCAAAAGGAATTGTTTTATGTTTGGATCACTAAAACTATCTTTTAATGAATCATAAAACTAGTAAAAGTGGGAAAAGCCATTCCGTATGTTTGTAAATATTTTCCAAAACAGATATGGTTAGAACATGTTATAAAACATAATACCTTAATGTGTAAACTTCAATAGTGACATCAACTGTTCAATATTAATATTAATCCAACAAATAATTTACGTAAAAACAATGATATATTGACTAGAAAATTATGTATGCCACTATTATGTGATAAACCATTATCATCCATTAGTTGTGGGTTCAACCCCATGGCCTTTTTAGATGTGGAAGGTTGTCACCTAGAATACATGTTATCCTTTTTCTAAATCCATATTAATATAATACTTTTAAAATGTTAAAAATATTATTTCCCATAATTACTACAACATCATAGGTAGGATAAATCATAAAGTCTACCAATAAACATTAACTCATGCCCAAAACAATAAGTTTATTCTTCCATAAATAACATTTTTTGATAAAACATATTATAGGACAATGGTTTTACTTCTATAAATTTTTTCAAATAATATACTTACTAATGGTAGACTCCCATCATAAAAAAATGGTTTTTTATGTGCTTGAACTTAAGATCAACTGCCAAATCATAATCCCATGATGGTATCAAAAACTCTTAAGTTAATGATGACATACATGACTATAAAATATAACATAATACTAAGATGTTTCATGAGTCATATAACCAAAATACCATTGGTAAAAACACTTTTAAAATTTAATTACTGTACCCCAATACATAAACAATTAAATTATTTATTCCAACATAAGATGTTCATTATTCTTTAGATTAACTTTTATAATATAAAATTGACTGAGATAATACATAAGTTACAAAAATTTATAAAAAATAACTACAAATGGATCCCAAGGATGAAATATATCTCCTCCCATTATACTCTTCTTTTTTACTCATAAATTCATTTCTTCAGGCCCTTATTTTCTACACAGAAATGATTTTTCTCTTTTCATTTGATACACTTTCCTTGGTGTTTATTTATAAATTTTTTTATATAAATAAACATTATCTTTATTTCCTCAATGGTTTCCACAACTAGAGATCTTAGAAATATCTTTCAATATCTTTTTTTGGTGAGTCTAACAGTTGGTTATGGTATACATAGTTAATCATATTTGTAGATATTAATTATACATAATCATGATATATTTATCTCTTTTCATCATTCAATTTTGTTTCTCATACTCAAACCATTTTCCTTCATATTATACAGTAACATGATTTTTTGGGGTTCCATACATTGACATAAATAAAAAAGAATAGTGTGATAAATGGTAATCATATATGGAAACCAAAAAATCATGATGAATTACTTATGGAATTTCCAAATCGAGTCACCTTTTTTAAATCTAATATAAATTAGTTTTATCCTAGGTCATTTATTATAATAATCTTTCAAAATCCATAGTAATGGTTTTTAAAGAAAATATTACGAATTCGAAGAATATACACTAGGAGTGTCGAACCATGTGAGCAGTAATGCCCACTATCTTGTACCAAGTAAAAAACAACACAATTATGAAACAAAATTTTTCTATTTATTAACCCTAAGTAACTATTCCCGAATAAAATCCACTAGTAGTATTTCGACAAGGATGTATACCATAGAAAAATAACATAATATATACCTTATGAAAACATCATGTTATTCCTTTTTTATTATTCTCAAAGTATATAATAGTGTTATGTTCTTTAATTGACTTTTATAAAATCTGATTCCCAAGGTTTTTAATAAACATTACTCTAATACCAAATGTTATGAACCTAACCCCAGTAACCCATAACCAGTGTCTACTTTATTAAATTAGAAGAAGATACAAGGAATAACATCTTAAATGACCATAATGTTTCGTACTCTTCCTATACTAGATTCCTATATGATTATAATATTGAATTTAAAGGAACAAATTACAACATATTGTTTTTCAAGAATATCATTATTCCTTATTGAATACATTATCATATCATTCCTAGTACACATCTGGGATTCCTAAGAATGGGAAAAAATAATGGTGGGAAAAATCTCAATTAGAGCTAAGAAAAGAAGAATTTATCATTAATAAATTAAAAATAATAAACAATTCATAATCAATATGTAATGGTAAATATCTGAACATGCTTTTCATTTAATAAATAATTTTACTATCATGATTAGATAAGGAATTATAAAAATGGAAAGGTAAATAACTGAACAAAACTACCATTTAAATTACTTGAATATCATGAATAGATAAGTAATAATAAATTTGGGAAAGTATATAATTAAACATACAGGGAATCTAAATAACTTGATTTTAATTAATAAATAAGTAATAATCAATATAGAGTGGAAAATAAGGGAAACACATTAAATTCAATTAATTGAGGGAGAATTAAAATTCATGAAGAGATAATACCATTTCAGTAATCTCATTAATAATTATAACAAAATTCATGATGAAGGAAATTATTAATTCTGGATTTCATGATCTCAGACATCATGATACATCTACTATCAATACCATTCAAGAGACAGTTTAAAACCAATGGGTATGTATACACTAAAAACCCATTTAACAAAGGATATCAAACATATTAGTCTCATGATATTACCAATGAATCAATGATCTATATGTAACTAGGACCCACCTATATATGTACGTTCAAATTATTTCTCATATATCAAATAATCCATTTAATTCCTGAAAAATACTCATTATTAAAAAATTCCCATATTGAGTAAGGAATATAGATTAACAATAACTTCCCCACTCAATAATATAACTTCCAATGTAAAAGTAAATTTATATAAAGGATATATGTGTTAATTATAATGTACATACAAGAAAAAAATATGTATTGTTAGTAGAAGTTTAATGTCCAATGATGATTAAAAGGTCAATATTTCAAGGGAAAGTTATTGATTAATTTTTTTTACATGAATTATAATGTCAACAATTTCTAAGGATAAATTGATCAGAAACTATCGAGATAAAAATTAAGGATGGTATTTAAATAACATATCCCTTTTTTATCATAATAAAAATAAAGGTTTGATATTGATGATGAATAAAACTACAATAATAATGTCATTGAAAATATTCTTGAAGAAAATATCCTTTTTACATTGAAATTAATTTTAAAACTAAATGTTCAAAAAATATTAGGAAAATAATTTTATTTTAAAATAATATTTTATAATTATAAAGTAATATTTAATACATTGAGTGGTATAGTATGTGAGATATTCCATACCTGTCATGCATGTTAAAACACTGGTTATTTTCACATTTTTTGTAATAGAAAAAATGGGCTTTATTTTTTGAAATGAAATGAAGATTCATTTGAATTTTATTTAGAATGTAATAATGGGAAAACATTTATATAATAAATCCTTTGGAAGAGGTTAAAAAATGGTCAAGAAAACCTTTTTTAGAAAACATCAATTTTTAGGCAATGTATTCTCGAAAGGAGAGATAAATAAATTTTCATTTTCATAAAAACATATTTTGAATCTTTTTATATACCAAAGGGATAAATATGGAACTATTACATGAAAAATCATGAAAAAATATAGGATTATAAAAATAAATTGGCTAATTATACAATTATAAAATTTGTTCCTTCTATAGAAATTTATGTATAAAAAACCCCAATTTAAATGAGATTTTTGAAATAAACACTTAAAAATATCATAATGTTGAAGTGAGATATAATAAATGAATCAATTGTTTCTATCAAATGTAAATCCACATCAAAAGTTGGGAAAATGAAAAATATTCTATATAATTTACACAAATAATCTTAGAATATCTAATACATTAATTAATTAATATAAAACATTGGAATGAAAATGAGTTTTGAATTTTTTTTAATAGTTGGAAATTTTTAATTAAAATAAAATTTGATGAAATAATTAAAATTAAAATTAAAAAAACATTAATTACTATGTATTCATTATATTATATGAAAAGGTTCATTATATAAACTATAAAAATTAAATAAGGTCTAAAACATTTAAATAATCCTCAATGAAGAGATATTGAGACGAATTTCATTTCCTCAAACTTTTTTTTGGTTGAACATGATTTAACCACCTGTATGATTAAGTTAAGAATGTCATTAATTTATACTAGAACCATATTCACATATAAAAAACATATATTACCTCTTATAAAATTTTGATACATGTTGGTTACTAATATTTAGTTATTTTAATTGTTTTGGTTGTTAGTTTTTTTGTTTTCTCATGCATGTTTTATCATGAATGTTTTGATTATTGAATATTGTAAGACCCCATGATTCGAAGGTACGATCCTTTAAGTCAATAGCTTGTTTTTTCAAGCAATACCGAGTTCAAGCGCACTATGATCTTTTAAACTAGCCATTTTAAAAAAGTGGCTCTAAATAGTAATAACTAAATTTTTAATTTTATATATTCAATTTAACTTTAACAATAATATTTTACGTTTCTTATACGTGATATATGACGAAATACATTTTTATGAATAAAAAATGTATTTTTTTAAAATGCCGTTTAACCGCCTTTTAATGGAGAACCCTTTTTTAAATACAATATTTGAGACTTTTATATATTCAATTTGACAAAATACACTTCTTCATTATAATAATTCCATAAAAATTTAGTTCGGAATTTTTTATTTGTGTTTTTGTGATTACTTTCTTATTTTAATGAATATTGAAAAATATTCCATTTTAATTCAAAACTACTTTTCATAGAAATTATTTATATTTTTATATTTTACATTTAATTGGTTTTGATGTTAAATTATATTATGATTTCATCATATAATATAATTTAGGTCATTGGAATTATATTCAAATAAAAATTAGATATATACACATTCCCATCATTTGATGGTTTTTATTTTTGAAAACTCATCATCTAGTTTTGTCGAAGGGGATTAATATTAATTTAATTAGTAAAAATTAATTGTTTTTATTTTTGAAAAATGGATTCCCTATTTTAAATCATTGGGTCCAAATTATGATAATAGTTTACTTGTATTTTGGGATATTATGAATAGTAACTTTAGTAATTTTTTTATTGACGTGGTTATGGGTAAATCAGACAATTAAAGTTAAAAATAATATTATAAAATTACCCTAAGAACCTTTAAAAATCGTATTATATTACAAAATTAAACCCTTATTACCCACATTTTGAAATTTAATCATTTAATGGACCAAATTTTTGGAATGTGACATGGATATTATTAAAATTAATGAAAGTGAAGAAATATGACACACTAATTTATATAAGTATAATATTTTTAGTATAGCGATATCTAAAAGATAACATAGATTATAAATATTTAAATATAAAATAATTAACTAAAAAATATAGGTTTATTTAAAATATTTATTGATAAAATAATTACCAATAATTTTGACACAATAGTGGGACAAACATTATTTTATTAATATTAATATCGAAAAAATGATATTAAAAAAATAAATTTAATACAATTTCACTTAATTAATGACATACATGAATTTTATAGTTAACAAATATAATTTAGTGAAATATTTGATGTATTTTTTCGAATTTATAATAATTTTTTGATATTTTTAAAAATAAAAATAATTAATAGTATCAAAATTGAAAAAAATGACACATTAAGATAAATAATATTTTATTAAATGTTATAAAATTCATAAAAGTCTAAGGTTATGCCAAATAAAATTAATAGTGTTAATTATTTCATAATTTATCCAATTTGTTTTATTTATAAATTTTTTTGTTACTATATTAACTCTATAGTTTAAAAAGAAAGTTGTCATGCTAAAGGTTAAATTATTTAATTGACGGTTAATAGAAAAATGTAAGGTTAATTTTATGACCTAAACATGAATAAAATTTAATGGTTGATGATATATTGAACCATCCTCATATTATACTCGAATAGACTCACTTTGGATCCATTTTTAATTGAAAATAAATTTATATTAATTTAATATTTGAAGTGTTTTCCAAAGTGCGCCTCCCCTCTCTTCTACTAGAAAATTTATTATTCTCTTTAATTCACACCTCTAATGAACTTTGGCTCCTCCAAAACCATAAAATTTTCTCTCCAAACATCCTTAAATAGATCATTGTGTCTATATTTTGGAAGAAATCCATCATAAGGAGTCCTTTAATACAAATAAAAAGGAGATACCTAATGAAGATGTGATTATTTTATCAACTCATTCAAAGTAATTATCTTCTTTTACTTCATATTTCTATGTTGTTTACATACCAAAGTAAAAAATCTAGTATCACACATATAATAAGATGTTATTATAATTATGTTACAACCTTATTAATCATTTTATCCATCATACGAATAATAATATCTCTATATGTGTGTGTGTATGGATTATCGTCTCTGTATCGTGTGTCACGAACAGTCCTCAGGGCCCATGTCGTGACTACCCCAAGCCCGCCTTCCATAGGGAAGGGTATGACAACTAGCACTAAAGGCGTAAATCCCTAAGCTGGGAAGGAATTTCCTTTATAAAAAGTATATACACACAATCAGGGCACACAACTGGAAGCAAAATGCTAAAAAATACTGTACACAGAGGAAGTGCGGAAACATAAAAGGGGTCAGAAATACAAGACTAACAATAAAGTATAAGTACAACTGAATGTAAGCATAGCTGAAAGCAAGTAAAGCAGCTATTGGGTCGTCCTCCGGGGTTCCTACCAGAAGGGTAGGTATAGATGGCCTCTTTAGCACTCTACGTCCGTCCGTCTACTCCGAGTACCGTCACACCATGTGGTCCACCTCTGGGTACCATCCAATCCTAAGACTCTCTGCCTCAGTCAATGTTGTCTGTTGTCTACAACCAATACAATGGGGTGTGGGCATATCTCGTGCCTGGGTGATTATAATGAAACTTAGTAGGGACCCCGAGAACCTCAAGGTCTCAAAAAATCCAACAAGGATAAACCAAAAAGAATGAAGTCAATGGATAACCATTACTTAGGTATATGCCCATACATATACCTAAGTTATATAGTAACTGATCTCTATCATGAGGTAAACACAAAAGTCACTGACTCAGCTCAATCCCAGGATTTTATTCTAGGGTTGGTAACATGTAACACTCCCAGTCAAATTGTAGAAACCTCGACTGCTGGTGTACTACTCATCTATAGAGTACTGTGGGCCTTCCGTGTCACATAGAGGCGCTTCTCACTTTCCTGGGCTACTGTGGTACTCCTCTTGTCGAGTACCATGGGTCTACTAGGTCACAGAGTGGCGCTCCACACTATGGGTCTGTCGTGCTCACACAGAGGGGATCCCCCTCATAGCCTACTGATATACTCCTCCTGTCGAGTACCATGGGTCTGCTGCATCAAACAGAGGTGCTCCCCACTATGGGCCTGCCATGCTCACACAAAGGCACTCCCCTACTGGGATAGTCAAAACACTCCATATCAAATGGTCAGCAGTCATCAGGTATCAGCAAGCTACTAGGTCTCCGTACTCTGCTCACTCATCTCCATGAGGATCCACTCCAAGAGTTATTGGTCGATACTCCAACTATCAAGAAGTCCAAACAAGATGTTTCTCAAAATTCTGCCTCGTAATAGAGGTCTCAACACAACGGACAGTGAGTCAATCAGATACTCGGTTTGTGAGTTATTGTCATTTCTGTTTTAGAGGCCCGGTTGGATTTTAGGTTCAAACCAACCCGAACATATATTAAATGTGTCCAAACCTCAAGTGGGGTATGCCAAATGAACCATCTCACTCTATGATTTCCATCACTGTAGACGGTTCATTGATCGGACACCCATAGCCCAGGATATGGGCGAAAATGTGTAAATAGGAAAAAGCGGGTCGTGGTTCGGTCCAACTCAGTCGGACTGACCTGGCCTGACCCAGGTTCAGACCAGGGTCCAACTCGATCCGTGGGTCTGACCCAGTCTGAGGGGACGCCCCGACCCGCGTGGCTGGCCTGACTTGAGTGGACGGCCCGACCCGAGGGCGGCCCAGCCCGGTGGAGCCCAGCCTAGATGGACAACCCGACATGAGGGTGGCCTGACCCGATGGCAGCCCGGCCCGGATGGGCAATCCGACCCTAGGTCGGCCCGGCCCGATGACCCGAAAACTCGTAGAGTCCGCCTAAGCCATGGAAAAGGGGGATTCCATGCGCCCCTGGCTTCCGAAGGACTCTACCATTCGAGCGGATATCCAATCGGCATCAGGTGGCGCCGATCCAGCACATGCGGGACCCAATGAGGTTGCGCTCTTCCCGACTGGCTGAGCGGACAACTGCTCCACAAAACTGGTGTGGTGCGATGGCACTATGTTCCTCAGCATTGACCCACCCTGGCCGCGGTTCTGCACCACCGGCGTGGCACGACGGCGCTGCGCTCTTTTGCCATGGCCCATCTTGGCCGTGACTCTTCTTCCACACAGCACGGTGGTATATTTCCCTCTTAGCGACCTAGCGGACTTGCGCTGCTGGTTTCTTCATGGTCGGCCCGTCGCTAGCTGCAGTTGCTTTTACCACAGACTATTCGTCCGGCGGAAGTGTTGCGGTGCCACCATCGTCAACAAATGGGAACAACGAAGGGGAAGGGTCGGGATATGTTCGTGTGGTCCGAGCCCTCCTTGTTAAGGCGTTATCAATAAAAAATTCACATTTCATACATTCAACGTCGTAGAACGGGAACAATAAATCAACTCAAAACCCCCTAACATGTTGGTCGATGATCGTTGACGAAGTCACGGGAAAAGGGCGGGCGTCGATTCATCGACGTCGAAAATTTAGAAGAAGAGTATGGTGTCGCCAGTATTCTTCAAGGACGACACTCCCTCCTTTGTTCTGGTTGAAGAAGGATGAGGGTGTTCGTCATTCATCGTTGGAAGAAGAGGTGTTCTTTGTCACTCTTCAACTCCTCTCCCAAAGGTTCCACCAAAAGAATGTTAAGCCAAAGATAATAGAGGAAGTTCTCTATTATTTCTTTGGCACAAAAACACAAATGGTTGTTTTTAATTAAATGAGAATACTCATTTCATTAATGGAATGGAATTTTTCAAATTAAAAATTAGAGGAGGTGAGGATTTCCAATTAATTAATGGGGAGTTAAAAGGTGTTAAGAAGCTTAGGTGGGCCCCACTAAATAATATCCTCCCAAGGGAGGTAAGTGCGGGTGGGCCCCACCACCATAACCTTTCATGGGAGGTTACAGTGTGGTGGCCCCCAGCACTAACCTCCTCTTGGAGGTTTTAAGCACCATAAAATAAAAATAAAGTTAACACTTTATTTTTAATCAGTCTAATTAAAAACCCTAAAAACTAACTCCCATTACAGACAGTATGCATCTGCGGTGAAGATCTCACTTAGAAATCAGTGATGTTGTGAGTTCAATGGTGCCCTCAGATTTCATTTCCGAGCAATGATTCAAAAGTTATAAAATCCCACTCGTACGTTTATTGAACGTACCTGAAAAAAACTTCAGAAATTGATTCCGGGCACACTAGGACTTGAAATCAAGCGCCATAAATGATTATAAAATTTATATGTTGAGAAAAAATAAAAATTAGAAACCTTATTTAATTTTATATATTAATAAAATAAATCCCATGCATAACAAAAATGAACTACACAACAAGACATGCATAAGAAAACATTGCAGTTAACTCCCCGAACAATGGTAATACAAAATTATTATTAAAAAATGATATAATAGGATCATACATGATATCATAATTATGGAAATGATCTAGGTATAATTTAATCACCTGACTTATAAATTATACATGAGGTTAAAACCCTCTCATCTAAATTAAGGGTCAATTTCGCAATCACATTATTATTCAAGATTGTTTATGCATAAGTATTTACTGGAACATATTTGTCATCCCTTTCCATGTTTCTTGATTTTTTTTTCAAAATGAGTATTTTTATGGTTTTATTTAAGTTAATATTTATGTAAAAAAGTATTTTATATTTTTTTAAATATTTTATCTCATAAATAATTTTCATTAATAACTATGTTTTCTAAATGGTTTTAATGATTTACTTATATAGACATGAATGTTTTAAAACAATAATTATTTTCAATGGTTTGAATGTGGTATGAGACACATTAATTTAAAAATCTCTTTTAAATGCCTTCTTTTATAAATTTCATGACTTTTAATGTTTTCAAGTTAAAAGGAATATTTCTCTCAAAGTGTTTTTTTGATTTTATTAGATTAGTTTTTCTTCAATATCAACATCCTTTGTCCGATTTTATGATTAATTGAGGTTGGTTTCTTATGATACAATCTACCATATTGTATTGAATGGTTTTTGAAATGTTTGACTATTGATGTTCTATTTTGATAATATTCATAACATATGGTTTATGTATTGAAAATTGTTATGCAATTTTTAAAAAGAATGTTTATATTGGTTATGTTTTACCCCTTTCAAAAGAAGAATGCATTGTACTTTGTATGTATTGGGCGAAGCCCACTATAGCCCGTCGATGCATCAGTTGGTTTTAATGAAACAAACTAGATATTGTTTTGGTCCAATACATTACTGTTTATTATATTCATATCATGAAGCATTGAAAGTATTAGATTCTTGGCCTTAAGCCTTGATATGTTTAAAATATTTTCATTAAGAATTGATGGTATGTTTCAAATGTCCAGCATTATTCATTTTATCTTTATGTGATTAGTTATTGATATTACATGTGATTATTCGACTAGTATAATATCCATGTGAATGTTTAAATAGAATTATTCAATTTATTATTTCCATATTATGGTGAGGATTATGTTTAAATGATTGTAATTATGTTTTATACCTTTCCTTAAATGTTTATGCTTATTTATGAATGATTCTTCTACATTTTTTAACCTTAATGACAATCTGAGCTCACCAAATTCATATTTTTTATTTCGAAGGATACTAAGATGAGATTTATAATTGATATTCATGGTTAATCAAGGAAAATAATGGAATTATCAATGAATGGACTATGTTCATATTATGTTTTGAATAGTAATGAATGGTACAAGCATGTAATATATTTTCCAAGAATGATATATAGTCCAGTCCATCGAGATTTTATTCTTATAATCATGAGACTTTATTTAAATAAATTATTGGATCTAGGAATCTATTCTCGGAAAATTACAATTGGTATCATGTAATGTTGAGAAATTACCTTGGAAATTAGATTTAGGAAACATAGATTATGGAGAAAACCCCAAAGTTTGACGTTGAGGATCATTATAGAAGAATGTTCTAGAATTTTGTTAAGGTTGAGATTATGTGTGTATTCATATAAATATTTCCATGTCTAGATACTACAAGTAAATGTTGTTATGACATGGATGTACCTAGTGGTTAAAACATAAACAAGGTGTTCTAGGACTGACTCATGGTAACTAGTACATGACAATGGTCCTTACTGTGAACTTGGATTGACAATCCTAAGGGCTATTATTAAGATAATTTACATTTTATTAACAAACCATTACAAATGATTTATGAGTAAATATGTCCCAAAGAATTTTTTTTAATATGAGGTTCGATATGCATAAATTTTTTAATGTATGTTATGTATTTTACATGTTTGGAAATATTCATTATGATTGATAACCTAATATAGTGTATGCCATTGTATTGAAATGGTGCCTAGTGGAAGTAATGGAAACCGTATCTACACATTTAATCCATATAGGGATTTCCATGCTATGAAATATAATGATAGTGGAGATGGTGATCCAACAAGTACTGAACAACTTATAACTATTCTAGGACAATTAAATTAGGCTATTAATTATAAACTTACTCGTATGGAGCATCATGATCTACTAAAAAAAGGATCAATGTTAATATGATTCCTGAGACAAAACCCTACAACATTCAATGGTACTACAAATCATTTTGTATCTGAGGAACATGTATGTTCCTTGGAGAATATATTTCTTGCGTTGGGGAGTACGAAAAGGGAAAATATTTTATGGTATTTTATTGTCTCTTCGTATATGTAGATCAGTGGTGGTCATTACATTAAAACAAAAACAAGGATGAATAATATGAAAATATGGAATGAAGTGTGTTTAAAGAACATTTCATAGAAAATAATTTCTCATTGAACAATGAGATGATATAGAGGGACAATTTATGAGTCTGATAAAGAAGGAAGAAAAGAATATCGAAAAGTATAATGTAAACTTCACAATGTATGAAATTAATTCCACATACTACATACATAACCCAAGGAGTAAGATTTATTATTCTATTTATGGGTTAAAGCCATTTCTCTGAAAGGCATTGGTCTCCCAAACATTTTCATCATATGAAGATCTAGTATAATGTGTTATCAAGATAGAGAAATAATTTTCCTTGTATTATGACTATATGGGAAACAAATAGAAGATGATAACGGTGGAGAAAGAGGTAGATAATGGAAGGAATGGAAAGAAGGATTTTCCCACATGTGAAAATTTTGGAAGAAAAAACCCTTGCAACTTCTTAAAAGGTAAAAGAGTTCATGTGTGGAGAAATAGGACATTATGATCATGATTGCAAGGAAAAGAAAGAATTAAAAAATGGGAACTATTTCCACTATAAAAATATGGGACCCTGGGAATATGAATTCCGAATGCATCAAGGAAATATAGATCAGGAATATAAAAGGGATCAATGTTATGTTTATGATGTTACTATGGTCAGAGAAGAGTAGTTAATGTATTTATGTTTTTGGATTCAAGAATTATGTTATTATTTTCTAGTTACACAAATAATTTGACATGTAAGAATTTTATTGTACTAATTCTTCTATAAGGATTTTTATGAAAAATAGTTTTTCTTAATGATTTAACAATGATCAAGAAATTTATATGTGACAATAAGAGCTACATTATGTTGTTTGGTGAATCATATGTTAAGACAGATTATGGAAATTCGTAGAACCTTTTGGATAATGAATTTGAATTGAATTATTTTGGTCGAGTATTAAGGGTGGAATAAAGTAAGATGAACATTGGATATAATTTTTTGAGGAAAAAAATTCATTAATGTTCAACATATAAAGGTTATTTCTAAAATGTTATAATTATATAGTTTTAGAAAAGGGACAACCTATTGGTTGGAAGACAACCTGTCATATCATATAATCATTCTAGAATAAAACCCACAACCAAAGTGCGATATATATTTATCGCAAACCACTGACCTATAAGAAGTCCCTAGTTAGTATAACATAGTTTTCTTCATTTGAATACTATAAGTTCATTTTTGTAACCATATAGGACTAAAATAAGTAGAATATTTTTTAATTTTATTAACTTTTGAATAAAAATATGTGTTTGTGGTAGGAATTAGGTAATGGATGAAACTCTACATTTTAATTATGTATTCTTCCATGTGTTCTTAGTATATAATGTAAATTAATTCATAAAATCTAAGGAAATAATCCTTAAACCAAAAATAATATTCTAATAATTTCTACGGGGAATCAAATGATCCCTAAGATAATCACAGATTTATGACCTATAGATTGTTAAATTTTTCCTCATCATGTTCCCTATATATCTCCATCAAAACAATATGGTTAGATATTTATTCCATTTCTATGATTTTGTACGAGGAAACCTAGTATGTGATATCTTCAATGACCTTCAAACTTCATTGTCTTTATTTTTAAATTGACGTCTCATTAATCATTTTCCAATATGGTATTTCAATAAAAATATATTTAAAAGACAAAACCCTAATTTTTGATCCTGAGTTCAAATTTTGAGGATTAAATTTACTGAAGGAGGGGAGAATGTAACACTCTAAAATTCCATGGTAAGTTTCTTTAATTCAATAGCCTGTGTGGCACATGATACCGAGTTTGAGTGTAGTATGATCTATTAAACTAGCCATTTAAAAAGTTTTAAGAATACTATTAAGTGTATATAAAATTTTTTATATTTCATATATTTTTAACATTCATATTAGGTTTTTCTTATACATGATATAAGAATAAATTCCTTTTTTCGAATAAAAGAGTTTTTTTAATTCATTTTTACAACCTTTTATTGGAGAACCATTTTTTAATCTAATATTTGAATATTTTATATATTAAATTTGATAAAATAAACTTATTATTTACAATTGGGACATTAAAATTTATTTTTTACTTTTATATGTGTCTTTCTATTAACTTTCATATTTTAATGAATAGTTAAAAATAATACATTTTAATTCAAAACTGCTTCTTTATCTAATTTATTTATATCTTTATATTATAA
This sequence comes from Viscum album, assembly GCA_963277665.1. Lineage (NCBI taxonomy): Eukaryota > Viridiplantae > Streptophyta > Magnoliopsida > Santalales > Viscaceae > Viscum > Viscum album. The sequence continues at coordinate 1,642,567,023 of OY728146.1, read as the reverse complement.
TTTTAGTTTTTTAAAGTATAATTAGATTATGTTTCTATTATTTAATATAATCTAGTTCATTATAATTATTTTCACATTAAAATTAGATATAAATACATTCTAATCATTTGATGGTTTTTAATTTTGAAAACCCATCTTCTCATTTTATCAACATGAATTATTTTTACTTTAATTACTGAAACTTCTGTGTTTTGAATTTTGAAAAAGATATTAAATATTTATAAAAATTAAATTTAAAATATGTTAATTTTTTACTTATTTTTACATATTATGAATATTAACTTTGATATTTTTTTTATTATCGCAGTTAAGGGTAAATCAGATAATTAAATGTAAAAATAATTTTATAAAATTACCTGAAAAAATGTAAAAATGATATTGGATGACTAAATTTTACCATTAAAACCAAATTTTTAAATGTAATCATTAAATGGAATCTTGTACATGAATATGACATGAATATTATTAAAATTAAGGACAGTGACAAAATGTCACCTTCTCACTTCTGAAATTATAATAAATTTAATATATATATCTCTGAGATATCATAGAATATAAATTTTCAATGATAATATAAAATAATTACCTACATCATATAAATTGATTTATAATTTTTAGAGATTAAATAATTACAATTAATGATGAAACACTAGTGAAACAGATATTATTTTATTAATAAGAATATCAAATAAATGATATCAAAAATATTAAAATAAATAAAAGTTGACTTAATTAATGACCTAAAATAATTTAATAGATAAAAAGTAAATATTTGTAAAATATTTGACATATTTATACTAATTTATCACATTGGATTGATATTTTAAAAAATAATATTATAAATAGTATTAAAATTGACATAAATGGTACTTTAAAATAAATAATTTCTTATTAAATGTTATAAAATTAAAATAAAATCTAAGGTTCATCCACCAAAATATAATAGATTTAAATAATTCATAAAGGTTCTAATTAGGGTTCTTTTAATTTTTTATCATAACCATACTATCCTTATTGTGTAAAAAAGAAAAGATTTCATGGTAAATGTTAAATTATTTAACTAAGGGTTAATGCCAAATGATAAGTATAATTTTATGACATAAATATGGATAAAATTAATTAGTGATTGATATTTATGCCCAATATTATATTATTCTGGAATCAACTCACTTTGGAAACATTTTTTATTGAAATTTAATTTGTATTAATTTAATATTTTAACAGTTTCATAAATTACCCCTCCCCTCTCTTATAAATGTACACTTCTCCTTATCTTTAATTAACACATATAAACCCATTTATATCAAAACAATGATGACCATTTCCTCTCCCAAATTACCAAAATACATAATATAGTCCATAATTTGGGCATTAATCCATCCTAAGGTTTCCTTTTGTGAAAATCAAAAGAATATACCCAAAAAAGAGGTAATTGTTTTATCAACTCTTTCAATGTTCTATTCATCTTCTACTTACTCTATCTATTATTTTTACATACCAAATTAATATGTAAAATATCAACCATATATTTATATTTTATTATAATCATGGTAAAAAAATATACCTCATTTTATCCATTATACATATAACAACATCAACAGGCGTGCATACATACGACTTACCGTCTCTATATTGTGGTGTAATTTGTTGTGCAACACTAATTTATTTAGATGGTTATAATGATGGTTATAATAGATATAAAAAATGAATATAACATAATAATTATTCTTTATAATTTATATACCTTCCAATTACAAACAATTTATCTATCAAAGGATTGATATCGTCGCTCGTGCGTATGTACGACCTACCATCTCCACGATGTGGTGAGACTAATTATCATTGTTAACCCTTAAAAATGATTAGAAAATTTATATTATGAGTAAATATAATAATTACGAACCTTATAGAATTACATATATAAATAAAATACATTCTTTTCATAACAAAATGACTTACACATCAAAAAATTCATTGGAAAATGATGTAGTTAACACATGAAATAATGGTAATACTGAAATATTATTAACAAAATGATATAATAGGATCATATATCATATAATAAATATAGGTATGGTCATCGTATAATTTAATAACATTATTTTACTCTTATACATGAGTTCATAACACCCTCTATAAAAGGAAAGTACAAGGTAAGCGTTAATTTTGAAATCACATTGTTATCATAGATTATTTAAGTGTAAGTATTTAATGAGACATATTTATCAACCACTTTCATGTCTATTTAAAAACTGTTCAAAAGAAATATTTTTAAGGATTTATGTAATATAATATTTTACTAAGACATTTTTTAAAATTATTTAATTATTTATTCATCAAAATCATTATCATTAATGTCCATGTTTTCAAAATGGGTTTAAAGATTTATATATTTGGAAATGAATTTTTTAAAATGTTAATTATTTTTAAAAGTTTAAAAGTGGAATGGAAAATTTAGATAAAAAAATATATTTTAAATATATTCATTTATAAATTAAATGACTTTTTTTATTTTCAAAGGAAAAATTAATATTACAAAAAATGAGTTTTTATGATTTTATTTGATTATTTTTCTTCAATGTTATAATCATTTTTTGGATTTTTTGCTTAATTTAGGTTGTTTTCATAAGATAAATTATAACATATTGTATTTAATGTTTTATGATATGTTTTACTATGAATATTAAATTTTGATAATATTAATATCTTATGGTTTATGTATTGAATTTTTTTGCAATAGTTTAAATTCAAATGTTTATGTTTCCTACTTTTTACTTATTTTATAAAAGGAATACATTTGACATTGTAAGTTTCAAGAAGGGCCCACTATATCCCCTTGATGCATCAGTAGGTTTCATGAAATAAAATATTTATGGGTTTGGATTAGGCCTCACCCATTTATGATTCTTAGAATAAAACCTTGAATGTATTAGATTCTTTCATGAAGCCTTGACAATATTAGATTCTCGGCATGATGCCTCGATGGTATATTTTAAATGTAAAGCATGATGAATCTCCAAATTATGAGATTAGTTATTGAGATTACATGTCATTATTCGACTAGTATAATATCCATTTGAATATTTAAATATAATCATTGGATTTATTAAAGCCCTATTATACTGATGATTATGTTTAGGGGGATGGTATTTTAGTTTTATACCTCGATTCAAACCTTTATGATTATTTATTGAAGCTTCTGCTGTATTGTTTACACTTACTGATCATCATAGCTTTCTCATTTAAAATTTTTTATTTCCCAGGATTAATAGATTTGTTTTATGATTGATATAAATGGTTTATCTATTATAAAAATGGCATTCTCAAAATAATCGATTATGTTTAATATTATGTTTTTAATAGTACTAAAAGGTTCATGTATGTAATCTACTATCTAGTTATGAAAAACTGATCAGTCCTTCAAATTTGATTCCATGTAATCATGCCAATGTATAAATATAATGCATCAGCTCAGGGAATTCGGGGTCATGGTGTTACAAATATAATATATAAATACATCATATAAATAATTAAATTATTGTTTTAAAAAATATTTTTTCCATCATATTTAATATCATAATTATGATTTAAATTTTTTCATAGAGATGATCATATTTCTTCACGCAGAGAGTAGGCTATATGTATGCACGAATGACTTTATACGTTCCTTGTTAGGAGAAAGGGAAGGGAAGTAGTTGATTTAAAAAAAAATTATATTGAATATATATTCATATGTGTCAAAAATATTCATCAAATATATCATTTATACATTCCATGTGAACCGTAAGTGAAAAATAAATAACATCGCTTCTTTAGGTGGCTGTTCATTATTGACATGCGTAACATTATTGTAATTTAGATGGCGTGGAAATTAATAAGGTATATGTGATATTTTAATTATATATGAATAATAATATAATTAATATTTTATGTGTAATTTAAATATATAATTATTTAAAACCATGAGATGCGTTGATTGAAACGAGTTACATCGGTCCACGAGGCAGCAGTCCGCTGTACACACGACTTATGATTTTATTTCCCATTTTATAGAGGAGGATATGGATAAAGGTTAATAAATTAACATAATAAAATGTAAATATATTGCTAATAATTGTGTTATTATGATATAATTATTTAATATGATTTTAAATAGGTGGAAGATGAAATTAAATAAAAATGATTGTTTTGGAACATTACCTCTTTATTGGGAGACCTCCTTAGGTTCAAACCCAACGACTTACTAGGATGTATTTATGATTAATCCAAGGTATATATTATGATATAGGGGATTAAGGATGTTATTTTAGAAGGTCTTGGACAAAACAAATGTTTTTGGATGTGTGAATAGTGGAAGAGAGGTGGTGGCCTTTTATAAGTGGTAGAGAGGACACCCATGGAGTTTTTTAAAAGAATATATTACTCCCACATTTTTATCTATCCATGAGCCTAAAATATGGGTAATTATCATCCCTTTTTTAGTATAACGTATATATATTTCTATAAAATGGGATTTGGAAAAGATGGTAGACCAGTTTTACATTTATCTTTTCATTTTAACCCTCCAATACATTATTTTTTACCTCAAACAAAATAATTATGTTTTAATTTTTTAAAAAATAATAATGGTAAAATATTATAATAAAATTATTATATATTATAAATAGCTTTTATTGAAAATATGAAATATATTTTTCAAAATTCATTTGATTGGAATGGAATAATTCAATTTATAATCATTCCACAGACATGATGAAAAAGAGGGTTTCCAAAGGGAAAATTATTAGAAGTATATAATGTATTAATATCAAATCTGAAAGTTAAATTGATTAAAATATACAAAAATTTAAATATTATAATATAAATTACGTAATTTTACATTAAAACTAAATTAAAATATAATTTATAAATTTAATGTATTTCAATGAAAAGGATGTTTTCGATTGAAATCAGTATTTTTCGCTATTTAACAAAAAATGTATCTTTTTAGAAAAATTCCAAAAAACATTCCTCTAATATAAATTTTATATTATTCATTTTATAAATTAATTTCAATTTTATGAATTAAAATTTCTATGTGTGGTAAAAATTAATTTTAAATTATGTATCGAAAGGGTGACTATATCAAATTTTAGAAAAATACAGTTTTCGGAATCTATTTTTCAAATGGATTTCATTTTTTTATAATCAATGGATAAAAAATAATCATGTGTAATCCATATATTTTCATAAATAATATATTCCTATTTATACAGACAAACTTAATGACTATATTATAATGGTCAAATTTTAAATTATAATATTTTAATTGAGTATTATGTTTCATTTAAAACCGATGTTGTGTGCATTGCAGAATATCCAAGAGATTGAATATATATAAAATGAAATATATCATAAAGCCTCAATAATTTTCCTTATCTTATAAACACTTTTACATAATATATATTATATAAATCCGAATTTTATTATTTTAAAAAAAATTATGAATTAATTTTTAAAGACCCGTATTTCCTATGGAAATATTTTTTTTAATATATGGGAATTTTACGAGTCTGCAGTTTCTTGACCATGCTTGATTCTGAGGCGCAGTGTGCCCAGAATAAATTTCTAAAGTTCTGTTCAGGTACGTTCCGAAAACATACAATTGGGTTTTTTATATCATTTGAACCGGTTCTCGGAACTAAAATCCAAGGGCACCGTTGAACTCGCAGCGTCGTTGATTTCTTAGAGAGACCTTCACCACAGTTGTATTTTAACGAGAGTGAAAGATAGTTTTTGGGGTTTTTAATAGAATTAAATAAAAATAAGACTTAAAATATTTTTATTTTATGGTGGATAAAACCACTAAGTGGAGGTTAGTGGTGGGGGCCACCACCACATAACCTCCCTTGGGAGGATTTTATTTAGTGAGGCTCACACATGTTTCTTAAATCTTCTAACTCCCAATAAATTTTGTGTCACTTATAACCCCCTATTTATGTGGGTTAAACTCTCCACCTTCCCACATTACTTTAATGTGCCAACTCTCTCACAATTAAATAAATAAACCCTTGAAATTAATTAATTAGCACCTTTTGAATTCTTTTGAATTCAAGCCAACAATTAAATAATAGACAATGAAATTATTTCATTTGGTTGGAAATTCATTTGGGTGGGACTTGAGAGAGAACTTCATCCTCTCCACGAAGAATGTGAAGAATAATCTTTCCAATGAAGAACGATGAGCACTATCTTCTCCCACTTTAGCCAGGGCATGTAGAGGAAACACCACCCTCCATAGAGAATGCTAATTAAGTCATCTCGGCTCATCTTCCCTGAATCCTTCCTCCTCAACTTCTTCGTCTTCTACCCGATGTCAACGGAACGCTGTCTGCTTCCCATGAATTCTTCAATGAGAAAAAATCAAGGCAGTGGAATTAAGTTTGATTCTCGTTTTCATTATTCGTTCAATCATGGTTATTAACTTGTCAATTGATATCCCAATAATGTGGAAGGCTCAGGCCGCATGGACATGGCTCGAACCTCACCCTTTGTTATTTACGTTTGTTTACAATAGAGGTGGAACAACAACGGTAACCAGCGTCTGGCCGTAGATGATGAAACGAGCGGCACAAGGCCGCCGGGTCGCCGGAAAGGCGTGACATCATCGTGCCACGTAGAGGACATGAGGGCCATGGCCAAGACGGGCTGCGGAGGAGGAGGCACGACGCCATCGTGCCGTGCAAGTGGGGGGGAACCGCCGCCAGGGCACGTTGCAACAGAGGGGCATGGTGCCATCATGCCATGCCAGTGATGCAGAATTGCGGCCAGGGCGGGCCGCGGTGGAGGGGTGGGGCAAAGTTGCGCCGCGTATGGGGTGCGGGAACCGGCTGGTCACTCAGCCAACAAGACAAGGCGGAACCCCGCGGGTCCCGTGGGGGAAAACAAAACTGGTGCCTAGAGCTGGTTCCAAATGGGAAATAGCAGGCGAGACACCCCCTTTCCCACACGTGGCCACCTGGCCAGGCCACACAGCCCGCCACTCGGGCCCTGCGGCCAGGCAACCAGCCAGCCGTGCCGCCCCCTTCGAGCCGGGCTACCCATGGGCCGGGCCACCCATGGGCCGGGCCACCCACGGGCAGGGTCGCCCCTTCATGTTGATTCAGACCCAAAGACTAGGTAAGACCCCAGACTGGACCCAGGTTGGGTCGGGTCGGGTCGGTTCCAATGGATCAGACCGGACCCGAGCCCATTAGGCCCGATTACACCTAATCACCCATAACTCGGGCTACAGGTGTCTGATCGACGAACCGTCTACGGAGAAGAAAATCTTGGAACATGATGATTCATTTGGAATATCCCAGTTGAGTTTTGGACATAGTTGGAGTACTATTTGGTTGATTTGAATCTAAAAACCAACGGTGCACCTCGGAAGGAAATGCCAATAACTCAGAGGCAGGGCGTCCGATTGATGCGCTGCCTATTGCATTGAGAACCCTATGACGTGGAGGTCCTATGAGATACTTCTACATGAGTCTTCGTGGCACTTGGAGTATTGAATAGTAGCTCGTGGAGTGGATCCTCCCAATGATGATCATATAGAGTGCGGAGACCCAGTAGCTGACAGACCGGATGACTACTTGACCAATTCGACTCTGAGTGATTCAACTAGCCCAGTGGGGAGTGCCTGATATTTGGCAGCAGACCCATGGTGGATGGAGCACCTGGTAGTTGTAATCAGACCCACGGTACTCGATAAGAGGTTTACCTTTGTAGGCCATTAGGGGGAGCACCCGATATTTGGCGGCAGACCCCCAATGGTTGGAGCACCTGGTATTTGGCGGAAAAACGATGATACTCGATAGGAGGAGTACCTCTGTTGGATATTAGGGGGAGGTTCTGGTATTTGGAAGCAGACTCTCTTTGGACGGAGCACTTGGTAGTTGGCAACAGACCCGGGATACTCGATAGGAGGAGTACCTCAACAGTCTATGCTTAGTGAGAAACACCATGGTGTCGTGACAGGCCCAATTTTCTCTACAGAGGGGGAGTTCTCCAGAAGATGTGGTTTCGATAATGGAAAATCCTGGTTTGAGCGGAGTCAATGACTTTTGTGTTTACCTCTTGATTGATATGGGTTACTTGATAACTTATGTATATGTATGGTCATATACATAAGTAATGGTTATCCGTTGAAATCATACTTTGTGGTTTATCCTATTTGGATTTTGTGAGACGATAAGGGTCTCAGGGTCCCTACTGAGTATCATTATACTCCCCTTCATGGGCTATGTACGCACCTCATTGTGTTAGAAGCAGACGACGGACAACGCTGACAGAGGAGGAGTGTACGAGCAGTAGACGGTACCCGGAGGTGGACCTCATGCCGATTCGGTACCCGGAGGAGAAGGACAGATGTGTAGCACAAATGAGGCTATCTATATCTACCATTCAAGTAGGATCCATGGTGTATTATCCAAGAGATGCTAGAAACCTTCTAGATATTTGTCTTTTTAGTGGTACTTGTTTGTCGTTTCCTTCTACTTTACTGTTGGTCTTGTAATTCCATCCTCTTTACTTTCAGCACTCTTTTCGTAAAGTATTTACATAGTGTTTTCATCCACTTTGTAAAGACCCGGAAATTTCAAGTAATTTTTTTAAATACTTTGCAATTTTACGAGTCTGTGGTTTCTGACGGCACTCGATTCCGAGGCCCGGTGTGCCCAGAATCAATTTCTGAAGTTTAGCTCAGGTAGGTTCATTCAACGAATGAGTGAGTTTTTATAACTTTTGAACCGGTGCTCGTAATTAAAATCTGAGGGCACCGATGAGCTCATAGCGCCGGTAATTTCATAAGGGGACACTTACCGTAGTTGCATTCGCAATGGAGGAGAAGATAATTTTGGGGGTTTATTTAAGAAGTAAATAATAATTGTCGTAACAATTTTTATTTTAAAAGGTGGTTATTCCCTCCCATGGGAAGTTAAGGGTGGGGCCCACAACCACGTAACTACCTAAGTATGGATGTTAGAGATGTGGGGCCCACATGAGCCCCACCATTTAATTTCCACCAAACTCATTAACAACCCCTATTTAAATTGTAAAACCCCCCATTTAATTTCGAACGGGTTTAATTAATGGGGATCTTCCAACTCCCTTCCTTTAAATAAATCGTCAACACATTATTAAATGTGGTGACTTAATACTGGGAGTTTCTTTGTGTGTGTAATTGAATAATAGGAGGAGCCTATTATTAAATTTTGGGGAGATCTTCATTGGAGAATGAAAGATCGGGGGAGAGATGTTGAGATTTGGAAGAACGCCGGTCTCTGACGAAGAACGATGAAGAATGCCGGTTCCTCGAAGCTCGATGATGTGCCACCCATCCTCTTCTCTGCGAAAAGAGAGGAAACACCGCTTCCTCGTCGGCTCACTCCGAAAACTCCTACAATTACTTTCCCCGCGATGCCATCTACTACGATGCTGACATCCAACATCAAATATTGAGGTAAAGGGATTTGTATATATTTCATTATGTGATTCTATACCCTCGTCATTGCATGAAAATTATTTGGTGATGTTTAGAACCACTAACGTGGTGGGTGCAGACTAGAGAACAAGTCCAAACCCACCACTACTTTTTTATTGATGTGCGGAATAATTTGAGACAACGTAGAGGGACCAAAATGGAGATTGGAGGCCTTCGCAGTGATGTATGAGTCCCAAGATGACCGCAGGCGCAGACGAGAACAAAATCGGACTACCAGAATGACTCCTGTGGTCCGTGGAAGCTCTCGCAGGCCGGAGGCGGTGACCAGAACCGGCCGCCCGCATGGAGGCGGTGGCGTCCCTGGCGTGCCGCCGACAGAAGCCCGCCACGACAGCAGCCGCCATGGCGAGGTCCGGATCCCACGGCCGCACGGGATCCAGGGAAACCTGAGTGCCACCCTGGCGCCGCGTCCGCGGAAAGCGGGAGCCGTGCCCCCCGCTCGGCTCGATGGCCGAGCCAGTGTGCCCCCCCTGGTCAGGCTGGGGCGGGTCAGTCGGACCACGCCGCGCCCGCCCAACCGAGTCGCACCCTACCGGGCCGGACCTGGACTCAGGTCAGGTCGACCCGGTTCGGGGCGACCCAAGGGGGGGGGGGGGGGGTGGGCCGAGTCGGACTGGGCCCAGACCCCCACTTCGAACCGTTTTTGGTCTTTTTCCTATAGCATGAGCTACATACCTTAGATCTATGCACTGTAAGTTGCATAGGAATCCTTGGATCAAGCCATACATTTCGGTATATTACAATCGAGGTTTTGGAAAAGTTTGTGTACCCGGGTTGGTTCGAATCCAAAACCAACTGGGCCCTTGGAGCGAAAACACTTATAACATAAGGACCAGACGTCCGTTTGACGTTTCGTCAACTGCGTTGATTTCCTCTTTATGAGAAGGTCGTTTTGTATTACTCCTTTTGAGGTTTTGACACAACTGGAGTACGGTCGGGTTGGCTTTAGCTTAAAACCCAACCGGGCCCCTAGGACGGAAAAGCCAATAATACTCAGACCGGGCATCCAATTGATGCACCGTTTGTCACATTGGGATTATTTTGATGAGATGGAACATATGGATACATAAAATATAGAATCCCTGACATTTGATGTGTCAAAATCTTGCTCGAGGAGCAGACCCTCCTGAGATTGAACATGTTGTGAGCAGGAACCCTAGAGCTGGCTGTGACTGTGACCATGGTGACTGGAATTGGATCCTCCGTGGGTTCGGTAGCGGGGACGACTGTACTTTGTTCCTCTGTGGGTTCGTCAGTGATGATGACCATACTGGGATTTTATATGGGTTCGAAGATGATGATTACTGTTCTTGTATCCTATGTGGGTCTGGCAGTATTTGACCTCTGTACTTGTATCCTGAGTGGGTCTGTCAGAGTAGCTAGTCTTGTATCCTATGTGGGTCCGACACCTTAGCTGGTCTTGTATCCTATGTGGTCCCGACAGCTTAGATGAATCAGTGTCTACATCTGATCATCTCTATCGCCTTACGAAGTGTATACCTGTGTGAGCTGAGTCTTGATTTTCAATCATTTTAATCGATGTGATTGACTTGATTTCTTGTGTGGACTGGGTTGTGCTTTCATGTGTGGGCTGTGTTGTGTTTTCCTATGTGGACTAGGTTGTTCTTGGGCTCGAGAGTTGGAGACGAACTGTAATTGATGACTTTGGTATATGTATGGGAATATACCTAAGTAGAGACGATTGATACTTCGTGATTGTTTCTTTCCATTGTGCTTTATCCTTTGTGGATTCTGAGAGACATTCAGGGGTATCATGGTCCCTACTGAGTATCGTATACTCACCCCTTCACGGGATATGCCCGCACAACATTGTGTTGGATGCAGATGATTTACAGCATGGATCGAGGTGGAGGCTTGTGGAGCTGGACGGTACCCGGGGGTGGACCATTTGGTGGGACGTACATAGAGCGGACGACCAGACCCATGGAGTGGAAGAGACTATTTGTACCCACCATTCATGTGGGATTTCTGGAGGATGACTATGTGTTTCTATTTTACTTACTACTGTGGTACATTCCATTTAGTTGTACTGTACATTCAGTAGGGTTTGTATAATGGACCATATACTTTTCAGTACTTACCTTGTACACAGTTTTACTTAGTACTTACTTGACTTGCATACTCTGTTGTGTATGTTACTTCATAAAAGTTAATGCCTTCCCTTCTTTTGGGAATTACGCCTTTGGTGCTAGTCGCCAGCCGCTAGCCTATGAAAGGCGGGCCTGGGATAGTCACGACACAGGCCCCAAGGACAGGTCATGAAAAATTGGTATTAGAGTAGTCGGCTCTACCGCAGAACTCAGGACTCTGATATATCCTTCTGTGAAGAAATAATGTTAAGAGTATTGAGTGTGGTTTCAGTCTAGGGAGTCCAGTGTTGGTGCGGCGGCTGACATATCCATACACCAGGACCCTGACCTCTAGTTTCCGACTCAGTGCACAAAAACACTGATTCTTTGTGTGTTTCCTTTTAAAAGTTTTCTTTCTGATTACTTTGTGTCAGCTCACCAGGTATAATATTTAAACCTGGAACACCTATTTCTTTTCCGAATGGCCCCACGAAGGCAGCTAGCCAAGGATCCTAGTAACGTGTAGGATGGCAGCCCACTGAGTGACAAGGCCTCGGTGCAGGGCCCCATTATAGCAGAGGCACTAGCGGTACCACTTCCCGCTGAGCCACCGATGCTACCAGCCCCAACGGTGGAGAGTGCACGCCGGCTGAGCACGTTGTATGAGTTTCAGAGGCAGAGGCTACCCAGGTTGCGGAGAGACGGATCCTCAGGAAGACGAGGATTGGCTGTAGGCCATCGTTGGAGTCTTCAGACTGGTAGGGACACCAGTAGATCTTATATTGGTCCTTGCCGCGAATCTCTTGCACGCAATAGTAGGTAGATGGTAGAGCCTGATGTTCCAGGTGCATAATGAGGCATCTTTACTATGGACAGACTTTGAGAGCCTCATCCACTCGGAGTTTGTTCCAGCCACCCTCTTTGTAGTGCGCATCCAGGAGTTACTACAGTTGCGGCCGGGCAGCATGTCTGTAGCCCAGTACTTGGCAAGATTTACCGACCTCTAGCGCTACTCCAAGTACATAGTACATGACCCATTATTCCAGGCCCGAAATGTTGAGCAAGGACTGAGGCATGATATCCGAGCTTTGAAGATTCCCCTCAGCATCCCGGCGTAGGCGGGGGTGCTAGAGCGAGCCCTATTAGTGGATAGCTTTCGTTCCGAGCAGCCTTCAGTAGCGAGACCCACCACAGGACGGTACAGAGTGGATTCTTCTGCAGTCGACAGTCGGTATATGACGCAGAGGTCTAAGTAGACCAGGCTGACAATTGGGTGACCTCAAGATTCACGTTCATCTATGCGGGGAACACAGCATAGAGCCACCCTTACGAGGAGCAGACAGTGCTATGCATGCGGCGGGCTAGGACACATGGCTTGTGACTGCCTGACCCGCTATGCAGACGAGCAGAAGATAGTGGAGGGACCTCCCAAGTAGAAGAAGAGGTTCGACCGTGGCGGTCTGCAAGGTGAAGGAGGATGAGCCAGATGAGCTGGCCAAGCAGCGGGTGGTGGACGACGCTTCGAGGCTCTACCACCACCACCCCCAGGAGGCCCACCCCGACCACAGGGACCTGGTGGGCTGAGGCAGGCTCAGCTCCAAGCAGCGGAGTCTTATGACCACGGTGCACCCGAGATGATTTGGGGTACTATCTTTGTCTACTCCACCTTTGCTGCAGTTCTTATAGACATATGTGCAAGTCAATCTTTTATTCTCTCTTCCCTTGTTCGGAACTCGAATATTCCGATAGATCCGTTGGCTTGATCCTTATGGATAGATACTCCTACAAGAGAAGACTCGATGATTAAACACCAGTGTTGACAGTGTGAGATTACTCTAGGAGGAGAGATCTTTGGCTTGGATCTTCTTGTAGTGGTGTCAAGGCCTTACGACGACATCTTGGGTATGGACTGGTTATCTACAGTCTATGCTCAGATTGAACGTATTAGGTGCATGGTGCGGTGTGTCTTCATAGATGGGACCAGGTTCACCTTCACCGGTGAGAGGGGAACCTTCACAGCACAAGATGGACTCACGCAGAGGAGAGGGTAGCTGATCGCACATCAGTTGGCTAGTCTCATCCTCGGAGCGGTTGACATGCAATGTCCAATTTTTCCTGTTGTGGTGGATCAGTATGCGGACGTTTCTCTTGAAAACATTCCAGGACTACCTCCTCACATGGAGGTAGACTTCTACATAGAACTGTACCCCGAGACATCATTGATATCCACTCCAGTATATCGGATGGCTCCCACCAAGCTTTGTGTGCTGCGGGTACAGGTGGAGGACTCACAGGGGAAAGGTTTCATCCGACCGAGTGTTTCACCCTGGGCTTCTCTGATTATATTCGACAAGAAGGCGGATGGGATCTTGCGACTATGTTTTGACAACCATCGCCTGAACCAGGTGACCGTGAGGAACAAGTACCCGCTTCCGAGGATTTATAACCTCTTTGATAAGCTCAAGGGGGGATGGTGGTTCCCGAAGATGGAGCTCATGTCGGGCTATCATCAGGTCCGAGTGCGGGACAAGGATGTGCTACAGATGGCCTTTAGTTGTCGGTATGCCCACTATGATTTCTTGGTCATGCCCTTCGGTGTGACCAACACTCCAGTAGTCTTCAGGAGTCTCATGAAAAGGATCTTTCAGCCCTACCCCGATCGGTTTTTCATAGTCTTCATTGGCGACATATTGATTTACTCGACTACCAAGGAGGTGCATGCCTACCACTTACGAGTTTTATAGAATACACTTCGAGAGCACCATCATTATGGTATTCTCTTGAAAGGCCAGTTCTGGCTTTGAGAGTTTCACTTCTTGGGGCACGTAATCTAAAAGGCGGGAGTTGAAGTGGATCCCGCGAAGGTTAAGGAGATACTTTCTTGGGAGCCACCCATGATCGTGATTGAGGTGTGGAGTTTACTAGGTATGGCTGGGTACTATCGGAGATTTGTGCCAGAAATCTCCAGAGTTGCAGCATCGCTTACAACTTTGACGAAGAAGGGGAAACCCTTTTTGTGGTCAGACAGATGTCAGCAGATCTTTCAGGAGCTAAGGCGGAGATTAACCAGTGCGCCCATCTTGAGGATACCTGAGGAGGGCGTAGGGTACATAGTTTACTGCGACGCATCAGGGACTAGAATCAGGTTTTTCCTAATGCAAGAGCGAGCATTGATCGCTTACGGTTCACAACAGTTGAGGTAGCATGAACAGAAATACACCACCCATGACCTGGAGTTAGCAGCAGTGGTGTTCACCCTGAAGATGTGGCAGCACTATCTGATGGGCGAGTGCTTTATAGTCTACTATGATCACTAGAGTCTTAGGTACATTTTCTCGCAGAATGACCTGAACCTGAGACATCAGTGATGGCTCGAGTTCCTCCAGGATAATGATTTTGAGATTTTCTATATTCCTGGGAAAGGGAACGTTATAGATGATGCTCTTAGTAGGAGATCAGGCAATCCACTACTTGGAGAGGTGACAGAGAAGTTAGCCACTTTTCATATGTCCTTCGTGGATAGAGATGGGGCTTCCTATCTTCAGTCCCTCACAGTCACTCCTACACTACTTCAGTGGGTCAGAGAGACACAGCATGGTGACATTGACTGTGAGGCGCGACATAATCAGATATCCTCAGGGCTGGCACCTAATGGATTTTCAGAAGGCGGGGAACATGTCATCCTCTTCATGGGACATACCATAGTACCAGTTACACTACAGGGGGAGGTGTTGAGGGAGTTCTACACTTCCCCTATAGCAATAAATCCTAGAGTATCAAAGATGTACCTGGACCTCAGATGAGAGTACTGGTGGCCGGGTATGAAGAGGGATGTAGTGGAGTTCATTTTACGATGCCTCATTTTCCCGCAAGTGAAGGTGGAGCACTAGGTACCTGCAGGCTTGGTACAACCCTTAGAGGTTCCAGAGTGGATGTAGGACGAGATATCCATGGATTTAGTGATGGGGCTCCCACGTACTTCTAGAGGACACAACACCATCTGGGTGATCATAGACCAACTCACCAAGTCATCCCACTTACTACCGATTAGAGAGAAAGGCTTATAGAGATATTAGGACACCTCTACGTTCATGAGATTGTACGGATTCATGGTGTTCCATAGTCTATCATCTCTGATCGAGATGCTCGCTTTGCTTCCTAGATTTGGAAGGGGTTACATGAGTCTTTTAGGATGTAGCAACGCCCGAGCACTACCTTTCACCCACAGATGGATGGCCAGATGGAGAGGACCATTCAGACACTCGAGGATATGCTTTGTGAATGTGTCCTTGACTTTGGTCGCAGTTGGGAGGATCACCTACCCTTGGTGTAGTTTGCATACAAAAACAGATACCACTCCACCATCGGGATGGCACATTACGAGGCATTTTACGACCGACCATGTAGATCACCTTTGTGCTGGACTGACCCGGGGGAGTCAGCACTCGTAGGACCAGAGATGGTTCGGGATACGACAGAGAAGGTGTAGATCATCCAAGAGTGGATGAGGACTACACAGAGTAGAAAGAAGTCATATGATGACAGGAGTTGGAGACCACTGTAGTTCAAGGATGGCGACCACGTTTTCTTACGGGTCCCACCTCGGCATGTGTTACAAAGATTTGGCCGGGGCGGAAAGTTATCTTCGCACTTCATTTGGCCTTTCTAGGTCCTCAGTAGAGTAGGCGAGGTGGCTTACTGCCTGGCCCTTCCACCTCAGCTCCACCGGGTGTACGACATCTTCCACGTATCTCACCTGAGAAGATATATGCACGACCCAACGCATATCATCGACCACGGGGAGCTGGACATTGATGAAAACGTGACTTTTGTGGAGGTCCCAGTGGAGATCAAGGATCGACAGGAGCGAGTCCTACGTGGATGGTCGATTCCTCTGGTGTTCATTCCTTGGCAGCATGGGAACCTCCAGGAGAGCACATGGGAGCAGGAGGCTCAGATGTGTGCTCAGTACCCCCATTTGTTCCCCTAGTTTATGTTGTAGATTTATAGGGACTTAAATCCCTAAGGTGGGAGTGATGAAAAGACCCGTAAATTTCAAGGAATTGTTTTTAAATACATTGGAATTTTACAAGTCTATGGATTTTGACGACACTCAATTCCGAGGCCCGGTGTGCCCAGAATCAATTTCTGAAGTTTAACTCGGGTACGTTCAATGAACGAACGAGCGGGTTTTTATAACTTTTGAACCAGTGCTCGAAATTAAAATCTGAGGGCACTGATGAGCTCACAGTGTCGATAATTGTTTAAGGGAAAACATTCCGTAGTTGCGTTCACAAAGGAGGAGAAGATAATTTTAGGGGTTTATTTAAGAAGTAAATAAAAATTGCCTGTACAATATTTATTCTATAAGGTGGTTATTCCCTCCCATGGGTAGTAAAGGGTGGGGCCCTTAGCCACTTAACTACCCAAGTGTGGATGTTAGAGAGGTGGGGCCCACATGAGCCCCACCATTTAATTTCCACCAAACTCAATAACAACCCCTCTTTAAATTGGAAAACCCCCCCATTTAATTGAAAAAATGTTTAATTAATGGGGATCTTACCTCTCCCTTCCTTTAAATATGGTAAAAAGTTATTTAATGTGGTGATTTAATACTGAAAGATTCTTTTCTTGTGTAATGAAATAATAGGAGGATCCTATTATTTAATTTTCGGAGAGCTTCGTTGGCGAAAGAAAGATCGGGGGAGAACTCTTGAGCTTTGGAAGAACACCACTCTTTGAAGAAGAATGAAGAAGAATGCCGGTTCCTCGAAGATCGATGAATCTCCACCTATAATCTTCTCCTTGAAATGATAGGAGATTCCGCTTCCTCATCGGTGCACTCTGACGTCACCTATGTTTCCTTTCCCCGTGATGCTGTCTACCACAACACTGACGTCCAACATCAAATGTTGAGGTAAGGGGATTTTTATATATTTCATTATGTGATTTTATACCCTCTTAATGGCATGAAAATTGTATGGTGATGTTTAGAGACACTAACGCAGTGGGTGCGGACAAGCGAACAAGTCCGAAGCCACCGCTACTTTGTTCTTGATGTGCGGAATAATTGGTGATGACGAAGTGAGACCGAAATGGCGATTGGAGGCCTTAACAGTGATGTACAAGTCTCGAGACAACTTCGGGCACAAAAAAGAGAAAATCAGACCATCGGAATGACTCTTGTGGCCCGCGGAAGCTCCCGGCGGTGCGGGAGCACACTGGCGCTGCGTCCTTGGAAAGCGGGGGCCGCGCCCCCCGCTTGGTTCGCTGGCCGAGCCAGCGTGCCCCCCCTGCCTGGGCGGGGCGGGTCACTCGGACCGGGCCATGCCCAGCTGGGCCGGGCCGCACCCTCCCGACCAGAACTGGTCCTCGGGCGGGTCGATCCGGTTCCGACCGACCCAATGTGGGGTTGCGCAGGGCCGGACCGGGCCAAGACCCCCACTTTGGACCGTTTTCGGTTTTTTGCCCATAACAATAGATACGGACCTCCGATAGATGCTCCGTCAGTTGCATAGGAATCCTTGTATCAGGAGAGATGTTTCGGTATATTACAGTTGAGGTTTCAGAAAATATTGGGTCTGATTGGGTTGGATGGAACCGGAAACCAACCGGGCCCTTCGTGCGGAAACGTTTATCACTTAAGGATCGGGCGTCTATTTGACGTGCAGTAGAATGCATTGATTTCCTCTAGATGAGATGGTCATTTTGGAATACTATTCATGAGGTTTTGATGTAGATCGAGTACGGTCGAGTTTTTTTTGTCTTAAAAACCAACTGGGCCCCTGGGACGAAAAAGCCGATAACTCTCAGACCAAGCGTCCGATTGACGCACCGTCTGTCGCGTTGGGTTTCTTTAGGGGAGACAAAACTTCGGTATACATCAAATCTAGAATTCATGATAGTTGATTTATTGAATCCCTTGATCAAGGAGCATACCCTCTCGGAATTGAGCATGTTGTGTGAAGGAACTCTAGAGCTGGCTGCGACTACGATGATGATGACTGCACTTGGATCCTCCCTGGGTTCAGCAGCGGGGACGACTGTACATGGATCCTCCGTGGGTTCGGCAAAGACGATGACCGTACTGGGATTCTCTATGGTTTCAATGACGATGAATACTATTCTTGTATCCTACGTGGTTCCGACAGTATTTGACCTCTGTACTTGTATCCTGAGTGGGTCCGACAGAGTAGCTGGTCTTGTATCCTATGTGGGTAAGAAAACTTAGCTGGTTTTGTATCTTATGTAGGACCGACAAAATAGATGAATCAGTGGCCACATATTAACATCTCTATCGCCTTAAGAAGTGTATACCTATGTTAGATGACTCTTGATTTTCAATCATTTTCATCGATGTGATTTACCTTCTTTCCTAGGTCGATTGGGTTATGCTTTCCTGTGTGAAATGGGTTGTGTTTTCCTGTGTGGACTGGGTTGTGCTTGGGATTGAGAGTTGGAGACGAACTATAACTGATGACTTATGTATATGTATGGGCATATACCTAAGTAGAGTCGATTGATACTTCATTATAGTGTCTTTACTTTGTGTTTTATCCTTCATGGATTTTGAGAGACCATCGGGGGTCTCGGGGTCCCAACCGAGTATCATATACTCACCCCTGCATGAGCTATGCCTGCACTACATTGTGCTTGATGCAGATGACAGACATCACTGATCGAGGTGGAGGATTTTGGAGTTGGATGGTACCTGGGGGTGGACCATTTGGCCGGACATACACAGAGCGGACGACCAGACCCGAGGAGCTGATGAGACTTTTTGTACCCACCCTTCAGGTGGGATTTCGGGAGGACGACTCTGTGTTGCTGTTTTACTTACTAATGTTGTACATTCATTTAATTTTTACTGTACTTTTTGTTGGGTTTGTATACTGGACCATTTAATTTTTAGTTCTTACCTTGTACCCAGAATTACATAGTGCTTACTTCATTTGAGTACTCTATTGTGTATGTTACTTCAGAAAAGGCAATGCCTTCACTTCTTATGGGATTTACACCTTAGGAGCTAGTCGACAGCCCATGGCCTATGGAAGGTGGGCTTGGGGTAGTCACGGAATGAGCCTCGAGGACGGGTCATGACACACTTGTACTCTGGTTGTGTTTGTTTATAGTTATAAAGGCAATAACTTCCCAATTTTAGGGATTTACGCCTTTGGTGCTTGTCGCCAGCCCCTGGCCAATGGAAGGTGGGATCAGGGTAGCCATAATATGAGCCCTAGGGGACGGGTCATGGAAAATTGGTATTAAAGGATTCTGTTCTACCACATAACTTAGGACTATGATATTTCTTTCTATGAAGCAATAATGTTATTGTTAGTAAGTGCGATTTTCAGTTCAGGGAGTCCAGTGTTGGTGCGGCGGCTGACATATCCATACACCAAGACCCTGACTACTGATTTCCGGCATAGTACATGAAAACAATGATTGCGTGTGTGTTTCCAAAAGTTTTCTTTAAGTTAGCTCAAACCAGGTCAGCTCACAAGGTATATTGTTTTGATCGTGTAGCATCTGTTTCATTCAGGATGCCACCCCATGGATGACCAGTAAGAATCTTGAGATTTGTACGTACTGACATCCCTCTGAACAAGAAAGCCTCAGTACAAGGCCCTATTCCAGTTTAGGAACTAGTGGAGGCACCAAAAGTACTATTTTCCATTGGGCCACCGATGCCACCCACCCCAGCTATAGAGAGTGCACACTACTTGAGCACGCAACACGAGTTACAGTGCTAGAAGCCACCCAGGTTCAAGGGAGAGACAGACCCGCATGCGGATAAGGATTGGCTGGAAGCTGTGGTGAGAGTCTTCAGACTGGTTGGGACAAAAACCGACTTTATGGTGATCCTTGATGCCAGTCTTCTTGATGTAGCAGTAGGAAGATGGTGGATCCTGATGCTCTAGATGCATGATATGGAAACAATTCTATGGGCTGACTTTGAGAGCCTGTTTCGGGTGGAGTTTGTACCATCCACCCTTCAAGTGGTGTGGATACAGGAGCTACATCATCTGCAGCAGGGTAGCATGTGTATAGATCAGTACTCAGCGAGGTTCAATGACCTCTCTCACTACTCCACTAATATGGTCTGGGACCCATTCTATAGGGCTTGGACCTTTATGCAGGGAATCGGACGAGAGATCAGAGGTTTAGATATCTCCCACAACATCCTTACGCAGACGGGGGTGTTGGAGCGAGCCCTCATAGTGGAGAATTTCCTTGCTGAGCAGTCTCCAGTAGAAAGACCCACCACAAGTCAACTTGAAGCAGAGTCTTCTGCAGCCGGTAGTAGACAGATGACACAGAGGTCCAAGAGGAGCATACCTATAAGTGGATGACTGAATGACTCAGGATTAGTTGTGCAGGGAACCCAGAGTGGAGACAGATCCAGGCATGCTAGGAGTTGACAGTGTTACTCCTGTGGTAGGCTTGGTCACATGACTCATGAATTTTCGACCCACCATACCGACGATCAGCAGTCAGTTGACAGACATCCTAGGTAGAGGCAGAAGTTCGATCGAGGTAGTCTGCAGGGCGCATGCAGACATGGCAGAGAAGCTAGTCGAGCAGCTAGCGGCGGTCGACGTTACGAGGTGCTACTGCCACCACCACCAGGAGGTCCACCCCAACCGCAGGGAGCGGTTGGACATGGGAGAGCTCAACTTCAGGAAGCCGAGGCCTATGAATATGGATCTCTAGAGATGATAGGAGGTAAGATCTGTGCCTACTACACTTTAGCTTCAGTTCTTATAGACATAGGTTCTGGTCACTCTTTCATAGCCACTTCCCTTGTTCGGATCTCGGAGATTCTGACGGAGCCGTTGGCTCGATCTTTACAAGTAGAGACTCTTACGGGAGTAGACTTGATGATCGCGCACAAGTGCTGGCAGTGTGAGATTACTCTAGGAGGCGAGAGCTTCGGGTGGGATCTTTTCATAGTGGCGTCGAGGCCTAATAAAGTCATCTTGGGTATGGATTGGTAATTTACATTCCATGCTCAGATAGATAGTATTAGGCACAAAGTGCGGTGTGTCCGCACAGATGGGACCAGGTTTACCTTCACTGGTGATAAGAGAACCTTTGTAGCATAGGATAGACTGACTCGGAGGAGGGTATAGTCGATCACTCACCAGTTTTCTTACCTTAACCTCGAAGCAGTTGATGTGGAGAGTCCAACTAATCCTGTAGTGGTGGACCAATACACGGATGTTTTCCCTAAAGTTGTTCCATGACTACCTCCTCGCAGAGAGGGGGACTTGTACATTGACATGTACCTAGGGATAACACCGATATATACTCCAGCATATCGGATGGCTACCGCTGAGCTTCACGACATGAGGTTATGGCTTGAGGACTTGCAGGGGAAGGGATTCATCCAGCCCTGTGTTTCTCCCTGGGCTGCCCCGATTCTGTTCGCCAAGAAGGCGGATGGGAGCTTGAGGCTCTGTGTCGACTACCATCGCCTGAACCAGGTGACTGTGAAGAACAAGTACCCACTCTCGAGGATTGAAGACCTATTTTATCATCTCAAGAGAGCACGATGGTTCTCGAAGATTGACCTCAGGTTAGGATATCACCAGGTTAGAGTTTGAGATGAGGATGTGCAGAAGACAGAATTCAGGTGTCGTTATAGCCACTAATAGTTCTTGGTTATTCCCTTTGGCCTAACCAGTGTTCCAAAAGTGTTCATGAGTCTCATTAACAGGATCTTCTAGCATTACCTCGATCTCTTTTTCATAGTCTTCATTGATGGCATTCTGATATACTTGACTACTAAGGAGGAGAATGCCTACCATTTGTAGGTAGTAAAGTATACACTTCGAGATCACCAGATTTATGGTAATCTATCGAAGTGCGAGTTTTGGTTTCTATAGGTTCACTTCTTGGGACATGTCATCATGGAGGCTGGAGTTTCCGTGGATCCAGTGATGATTGAGGCAGTGCTTGGTTGGGATCCACCCATGATTGTGACAGAGGTTCGGAGATTGCTGGGCTTGGATGGATACAATCATAGATTTGTTCCAAACATTTCCAGAGTCACAGCACCAATTTTAGACTTGATGAAGAAGGGAAACCCTTCATGTGTGTCCTGATGTAGGAGCGAGTAGTGATCACGTATGGTTCTCAGTAGTTGAGACAACAAATGTAGAACTACCCTACCCATGACCTGGAGTTAGTTGTAGTGGTCTTCGCCTTGAAGATGTGGCGACACTATCTGATGGGTGAAAATTTTACTGTGTACTCTGATCATGAGAGTCTCAGGTATATCTTCTCTTAGAAGGACCTGAACCTGAGATAACGATGATGGCTTGCGTTCCTCTAGGACTATGACATAGAGATATTCTATACTCTTGGGAAGGGGAACATTGTTGTAGATTTTCTCAGTAGGGGATCAGGAATTCAATTGTTAGGAGAGGAAACATAGCAGGTGGCTACCTTACATATATCCTTTTTGGATATGGATTGAGAAACCTATCTTCAGCCTCTTACAGTCACTCCTCCACTTCTACAGCGAATCATGAAGGCACATCGTGGAGACGATGACTGTGAGATGTGACTTGATCAGATATCCATGGGGCAGACACCTGATGGATTTTATGAAGGTGGGGAGCACCACATTGTCTTCAGAGGATGTACCATGGTACCAGTTTCACTTCATGAGGAGGTGTCGATGGAGTTGCACAATTCCTATCTAGAGGTACATCCTGGTGTGGTGAAGATGTTTAGGACCACCGATGACAGCATTGGTGTCTAGGTATGAAGAAGGCGGTAGAAGAGTTTGTCTTATGATGCCTCACTTATCAGCAAGTGAAGGCAGAGCACTAGGTACCAGCAGGCATGGTATAGGCCTTAGAGGTACCAGAGTGGATGTGGGATGGGATATCCATGGTCTTCGTGACGGGTCTTCCACGTACATCCAGGAGTCATGATTCGATAAGATTGATTTTCAACAGACTCACAAAGTCATCCCACTACCTACTGATCAAGGAGCAGGGCTCAGTTGAGAGCATGGGATGCCTCTATGTGCAGGAGATAATGCATTTTTATGGAGTAACTTCTTCTATTGTATTCGACCGTGACGTACGATTCACTTCCCTGTTACGGAAGGGGTTGAAGGAGGCTTTCAGGACGTACCTACATCTGAGCACCACCTTCCATCCTCTGATAGATGGTCAGACTAAGAGGACCATTTATACCCTTGAGGACATGCTCCATGCATGTTTCCTCGACTTTGGTTGCAGCTGGGTAGACCACTTACCTTTGGTGGAGTTTTCCGTTATCACTCCACCATCGGTATGGATCCTTTTGAGGCCATGTATGGTCAGTCTTGTAGATCTCCAAAGTGCTAGACAGACCTAGGGGAGTCAGCACTAGTGGGACTAGAGATGGTATGGGTTGACACAGAGAAGGTGCAGATCATCCAAGAGAGGATGAAGACAGTACAGAGCAGGAAGAAGTTGTTTGTTGACAAGAGACAGAGACCTCTAGAGTTCATGGATGACGACCAAGTCTTTCTACGTGTATCACCTCGACGAGGTATGTGGAGATTTGGCTAAGGCGGCAAGTTATCTCCACGATTCATCGGACCTTTCCAGGTCCTCAGCAGAGTAGGAGAGGTGGCTTACCACTTGGCTCTTCCACCTCAGTTTCACCTAGTGCAAGACATCTTCCACGTATCTCAGAAGATGAGATGCGTGGATGACCCATCCCACATCATCGACTATGGGGAGATGGAAATCAATGACGTGGCGACTTTCACAGAGGTTCCATTGGAGATTGAGGATCGATAGGAGCGGGTCCTACGTGGACGGTCGATACCTCAGGTGTGCTTTCGTTGGTAGCACGGGAACCTCTGGGAGAGCACATGGGAGCGGGAGGCTCATATATGTGCTCAGTACCCCCATTTGTTCCCTTAGTTCATGTAGTAGCTTACAGGGACATAAATCCCTAATTTGGGTATAATGTAATGACCTGTATTTCTTGTGGAATTTGTTTTAATACATAGAAATTTTACGTATCCGTAGTTTCTGATGGCACATGATTCTGAGCCCCGATGTGCTTGGAATAAATTTCTGAAGTTTTTTTTGGTACATTCCGTAATTGTACGAGCGGGTTTTTTTATCTTTTGAACTGGTGCTCGGAACTGAAATCTGAGGGCACCGTTGAACTCACAGCGTTAGTGATGTCGTAGTAAGACCTTTACTGTAGTTATGTTTTAACGAGAGTAGAAGATAGTTTTTGGAGTTTTTAAATAAAATTAAATACAAATAAGACTTAACTTATTTTTATTTTATGGTAGATAAAACCTCCAAGTGGAGGTTAGTGGTGGGGGCCACCCACACATAACCTCTCTTGGGAAGATTTTATTTAGTGGGGCCCACAAAAGTTTTTAACTATTCTAACTCCCCATTAATTTTGGAACACCTCTAACCTCCCATTTATGTGGGTCAAACTCTCCAACATCCCCCCTTACTTTAATGTGTCAACTCTCTCACAATTAATTAATTAATCTCTTGCAATTACTTAATTAGCTCCATTTGAATTCTTTTTAATTCAATACCATGATTAAATAATAGACAAAGCTATTATTTCATTTGGTTGGAAATTCATTTTGGTGGGAATTGAGAGATAAATTCATCCTCTCAACAGAGAATGCGAAGAACGCTCCTTCCACTGAAGAACGAAGAGCATCGTCTTCTCCCTCTTCAACCGGGGAAGTGGAGGAAACACCGCCATCCGTGAAGAATGCTGATGACGTAATCTTGATTCATCTTCCCCGAATCCTTCCTCATCGACTTCTTTTTCACCTACCCAGCATCAATAGAATGACAGCTTCTTCCCGCAACATCATCAACGAGCGAAAATCGAGGTAGGAGTTTTATGTTTGATTCTCGTTTCCATTCTTCGTTGTTCGATATTGGTTATTAACTTGCCAATTGACATCACAATAATGTGTAAGGCTCAGGATGCATGAGCACTGCCCGTCCCTCTCCATTTTTTATTTATGTTTGTTGACGATGGAGGCAGAACTACATTGGCGGCCGGCGTCGGGCCGACTGCAAAGAAACCAGCGGTGCAAGGCCGCCAGGTCCCCGGAAAGGGGAATCATCATCATGCCGCGCAGAGGAACCGAGGGCCGTGGCCAAGCCGGGCTGCGGCGGAGGAAGAACATCGCTGTCATTCCTTGCTAGTGGAGAGGAACCATGGCTAGGGCGGGCTGCGGTAGAGGGGTGCGGCGCCGTCAAGCCATGCCGGTGATGTGGAACCGCGGCCAGTGCGGGCCACAGTGGATGGGCGAGGCACCGTTGTGCCACGCCGGTGGTGTGGGAACCGGCTGGCCACTTGGACAGCTGAACAATGTGGGAGCCCTCGGGTTCTGTGGTTTAAAACCGAACCAGCACCTAGCATCGGTTCGGAAGGGGAAACAGGGGGGCACGACACCCTACATCATAGGAATGGCCAGCCGGGCCACACGGCCAGCCGGCCGGGCCACACGGTCAGCCGGCCGGGCCACGCGGCTCGCCATACGTGGCACTTGGCTCACCTACCAGGTGCCACAGCCAGCCTATCGGGTCCTGCAGCCAGCCATCCGGGCCACGCGGCTAGCCCGCCAGGCTGCCCCCTTTAGGCCGGGCCACCCACGGGTCAGGCTGCTTTTGGGCCGGGCCACCTTTGGGCCAGGCCGCCCCATCAGGTTGGTTTAGACCCACGGACCAGGTCAGACCCCAGTTCGGACATGGGTTGGGTCAGGTCGGGTCGATCCCACTGGGTCAGACCAGACTCGAACCTGTCAGACCAGATTAAACCTAATTGCCCATAACTCGGGCTACGAGTGTCCGATCGACGAACCGTCTACGACAACAAAAATCATGGAATGATAATACTTCATTGGCATATACCACTTGAGTTTTGGACATAGTTGGATTATAGTTGGGTTGGTTTGAACATAAAAACCAATTGGGCCCCTAGGAAAAAAATGCCAATAACTCACAGAACGGGCGTCTGCTTGATGCGCCGTCTATTGCGTTGAGACCCCTAAGACATGGTGTTCCTTTGAGATACTTCCCCGTGAGACTTAGTGACACTTTTATTATCGACCAGTAGCTCGTGGACTGGATCCTCCCAGAGACGAGCATATAGAGTGTGGAGACCTAGAAGCTGACAAACCTCACGACTGCTTGACTGATTCGACTCAGAGTGATTCGACTAACCTAGTGGGGAGAATCCGGTATTTGAAGGCAGACCCATGGAAGAGTAGCACCTGGTATTTGGTGGCAGACCCATGGTACTCGACAAGAGGTGTACCTCTGCAGGCTATTAGGGGGAGCTCTCGGTATTTGGTGGCACACCCATTGTGGACGAAGCACCCGGTAGTTGGCAGCAGAACCGTGGTACTCGACAGGAGGAGTACCTCTACAGTCGGAGGTTAGTGAGAAGTGCCTTGGTGTTGCAACATTCCAACTGTTCTCAATAGAGGAGGAGTTCTCCAGCAGCCGTGGTTTTGATCATGAAAAATCCTTGTTTGAGTTGAGTCAATGACTTTTGTGTTTACCTCTTGATTGAGATGAGTTACTTGATAACTTAGGTATATGTATGGGCATATACCAAAGTAATGGTTATCCGTTGAAACCATACATTGTGGTTTATCCTTGTTTGATGTTGTGAGACCTTGGGGGTCTTCTGGTCCCTACTGAGTATCGTTATACTCACCCCTGCACGAGCGATGCCCGCACCTCGTTATGTTGGATGCATAAAAAAGACCGTGCAGACCGAGATGGAGTGTATAAGGACTGGACGGTACCCAGAGGTGGAACTCATGACGAGTCGGTACCTGGAAGAGATGGACAGATATAGAGCACATTTGAGGCTTTCTGTACCTACCCTTCAAGTTAGATCCATGGTGGAAGATACAGGAGCTACTAGACTACTTCCACCTATTTATCTTTTTATTTGTACATATTTTTCCTTTCCTTGTACTTTACTATTGGGCTTGTATTTCCACCCCCTTTACTTTCAGAATACTTTTCATAAAGTGTTTACTTAGTGTTTTCTTCCACTTGTACTCTGGTTGTGTTTGTTTATAGTTATAAAGGAAATTCCTTCCGATTTTTAGGGATTTACGCCTTTGGTGCTAGTCGCCAACCTCTGGCCTATGGAAGGCGGGCTTGGGGGTAGTCACGATATGTGCCCCGGGGGATGGGTCGTGACATAATTATTAATATTGAAATCACTTCTTTAAAAGCTTAAATTTTCCAAAATATTATAGAATTTTTGTATTTTGAAATAACCATGATTTAATATAGTGTAAAAAGCAATGATTTTAGTGGTAATTATGGTAAGTAAATATGTATATTTCGTACATGTAATTTTTTTCTGTTAACACTTTCATAAATAGTTTCAAAAGAACCTGATTCATAAAATGATAAAAATACATTTTAATACTAAATCTTAAAAAATGTTAAAAATGACTTTAATAAATTACCATTAGAATTTTAAAAACTTTTTAATTTTTTTTGAAAACATGGATATGGATGAAAACCCATTTTTAATTGAAGTGATATAAAATATCATATTTTCTTATAACTATTTCCTAAATAAATTTAAGTAAAAAATAGTGGAAAATGGAAACATTACATAGAAAATTTCAAAATTAACATAGCATAAAAAATGAAAGGGTTTCATTAAAAAATGGTCATGTAATTTTCAATAATTTTATTCAAACAGAAATAATATTTATTAAAATGTGATTGAAACATAAATCCTTACTACATTGGTAACATTTGAATCATACCTCCCTTGAATGAAGTAAATTAATTGTAAACTAAAATATCTTGAATTATGAATTATTCATGATATAATATGTAAATAGGAATTATACCCACTATTTAAAAAAATTCGGTGTATGCAAGGTCTCAAAGAAAGATATTTTGAGACGAAACCCTAACGTTGAGACAATAAATTTTCGACTATGTATTTTATATCCTATATATTAAACTTAAACAAAATATTACTTTATTAATAATATTTTATAGGTTTAATCCCTTATACATAAAATAATAATTTCATTTATTTTAATGATATATTTTGTTACTTATTTTGTTATATCCATGTAGGGTTTTATAAAGATGCTGGGTCTATAATTTAAAAAAGGAATCATTATGTTGATTGAGTTAAAAGGACTCATTAGTCCATAATATCCACAATAACACTCATTAAATGATTATAATTTTATAAACAAATAAAAATATTAAAATCGGCCACGAAATATTTTTATTAAAAATTATCAATGTTATAATCTTGGAGATGGTAGGTCACACATACACATTTGTAATGTTACCATTTTTAATAATCATATTAAAAGAAAGGTAACATCTATTTTTTACTTAAATAATTAAAATTATATGTTAAATATAATTTTATTTATTTCAATACACTCTCATGTGAAATTAATGTGAGGTGGTAATAAAAAACGAAACCCATCGCTTCGTGAGCCGATAGTCCATCACACACATGAAAAACATTATCATTTTTCAAATAGAGTTTAAGAAATGATGGTATATGATAAATTTAACTTAAATAATTATTAATAGTTTATGAATATCATATATAATTATTATTTATGTCATCATGAATATCTATGAGAGGTAATTATGGAAAATGAATTACATCGATTCACAAGGTAGTAGTACAACATACACATGAACAATGGTTATGTTTCCCATTTGATGGAAGAAGAGATTGATAAATATTATGGAAAAAAATAATATATAATTATATTTCATATAATATTGTTATTTTATTATAATTGTTAATACCATATTAGAGGTGGAAAAAGAGAAGGAAAAACAAAGGATCTCGGTGAAGTTGATTACCTTCTATAAGTGCAACCTTATTTGGGTATCATATTATTGAAGAAATGGTTTGTATTTTGGGAAGAAAAGAAGATATATAATATTTATATGGATTATTGGGGGAAATATTTGAAGCTTTTGGTTGATCCAAATTTATTTTGTGGTGTGATTAATATAGGTGTGGTGGTTCCATTTTATAGTTGAGGAGGAGTGTCATGTTTTAAAGAGCCAAAACTATTCAATAATGGGAAGCCACTCTCAAGAAATGTATCTAAAAAGTTGAAAAATAAATTATTGGATGATATATAATGATCATAAAAACCACTAACACAAAACATAAACAAGTTTTAAGACTAATATCTACTTTAACTCTCTGGTTAATCAATTTTACCATTTTAATTATTTTTTCTATAATTAGTTGTTTATTCAGTATGTTTAATTTTCATGATAAAAAACAATTCAGATGAAATTTTTATATAATATAAACTATTATGATTCCAAATATCAAATATTTTTTATATAGTTAACTTCACAAAAGTTGTTGGATTTAATTAAAAATAAAACCCACAATCACGAAAAAAGTGGTTTTCCAAAAACAATATTCTATATGGAAAAATGATTTTAAATTTACTCTATAACTAAAACTCATAATTATATAAATTTATATTAGTAATGATAGATTTATAATCCATATTTTTTAGTTCATTCCTCATTTGTTTACTTTAATTATTTTAAATGGAGGAAAATTATGCACTTTAAGAGAGTTTTCTAAAAAATGGGGTTTTAAGCCTAAGAATAAACATATACTAATATATTGTACCAAAATATTTAAAAGTTATTAATTAAAATAAATATAATTAAATAATAGATATTTTATATTTAAAATAAATATAAAAACACAAATTTACTTTTATATTACTTAATAAATTTAAAAAAATGGCTGTTTTAAAAACTAAATATTTTTCACAATCCAATAAAAAATCAAAATCTTTAGAAAATTCATGAAATTTTACCCTAAGTAAATTTTTATTTTATGATTTTAAATGTTATTTCATTATTATAAAATATAATTAGTAATACTTCCAAAAGTTAATTATAATATATTCAGAAAAAATTAATAAATATAATTTTTTAATGGAACGTATTTTTTATTAAATAAAATATCTTATTTAAATGTTTTGTGATTATTTATTTAGAATTTAACAACATATTAATTTTATGTATGACCTTTATATATATTTATAAATTATAAAATTCTATTCATACACACCAATTTAATTAATAGGTTATAACATTAATATATTTTGTGGGGGTGTCTAAGCATTGTGTTGTTTGTCATATACGATATTGAAAATTATGTTCTTGTTTTTTAAATTCTCATAGTGTGACATTGTACCCTACTAAATAATTTTCATCCTCATAATGTGAAAAATTTATTAGAAATTAATGGGTTTACATTAAATATTTTTTGGGGGAAATACACATCTCAAATAGGGTTAATAAAACTTCCTCTGAAATGTTGGAAAGTGAATCATAATGGTTATCACATAACTAGGTTTCCACATTTTAGAAAATTGGTGGGTATTGAAAACATATACATGTAAATAAGATCCATTTAAGAGATAATGGAACACCCTTTCATATAAAGAATGAATATTCCGTATATTTATCATAATGTATAATATTTCTATCTAAATATCTTTTTTCTAATGTTAATGGAACCTTTTACCATCTATAGAAAGGAAATAATTAAACATACATTCCTGAAATGTATACATTATTACACTAATATTTTTCACCAAAATATCATATGTTACCCCATTTGATGAGTATTCAAGGAGATTTTTTTTGGATTAAGAACTAAAATGTACTATTGTAATACCACATGATTCAAACAAATGATATCAAGATATCCCTATTGTATTTATACATTAACCATAACCATAAATTTATTTCACAAATAATGTTAATTCCCAAAATGAATTCTACTTCATATTAATCAAAAAATTAAAAGTTTACCTTAAATAATTCCATAACTACATAAACCTATATACCAAATAAACACAACTTTTAATGATTTAAATGAATCATTTCTATAAAATATTCAATTTAAAAACACATTTTAGACCTATGGGATACTTATAACACACACCAATAAAATATTTCAGAAAATATCATTAATCACAATGAAATACAATTTTTTTAAAATGTTTCCCTTAATATGTTTCTCAAAGTAAAATTAATTTTTATCTTAAAAATTGTTTATCTGAAAATAATGTAATACTAATTAGTGAAAAACATATGCCAGTGGTAGGAATTTCACCCTTTTTTCCATTCTTTTATGGGTCCATGCCCCACATCATTATCGATTGTTATAGTTTATCACCAGAAATGGAGTTTTCATTTTTTATAAAACAATATTTATAAAATTTATATAAAATTACCAATGATATGATAAACATACACGAACTAAATTTAATCATCAAATATATTATAACCACTTAATTCTTCTATAAAACACATTTTTCCCATATGATCAAATAATATTAATTGAGTAAAATACCTCCACATCAATTATATATCAAATATTATATTTTTCTCAATCGTTTTTTGATAAATTACCACCTTAACATTAAATCAACTTTCCTGGTTATTAGTACCAATCACCATATTGTTAAAAATCCATAGGAAAAAATAATGCATATTTATTCTTATAAGTATCATGATTATTATAAGCAAAATAATATTAATAAAAACACATCAACAATATAATTGAAGAATTCCAACACATAAACACTTAAATAATTCCACTTGAATTATTTTTTTATCATAGGATCTTTGGAATTAATCAACTTTTTAGGGAATTCACTCAGATAATAACTAATTTCCCCACATCAATGACATTGAATTGTTATTGACGACTTTGGTCGAGCATTATTTATATGTTTTTAGTTAACCATACTAGTAATTTATATTAAAATATTATATGTTTTTGGAACATTTCCTACACATAATGAATCATTTCATTCCTTTAAGAAATTTTAAATGGTTCCACTTACATCATTTTTACTTGTAAGAAACTTAAACTTATTATCCTTATTATTTTTAACAATTGTACACCGATGAGACTCCATCCTTATCTCATTTGATGTGTTTTAAAATTAAAATGTGTTCTAGTTATTAATATTAACTCAAGATAGAATAATTGGAATGATCATGATATGTCAAAATATCTTTCCAATTAGGTTATACACCTTGTTAGGGAAATAATTACATTTACCATTGCATTTGTTATTAGAATTATTTCCCCAATTTACTACCATTGAATGAAAATAATAAAATAAAAATCATGT
This sequence comes from Viscum album, assembly GCA_963277665.1. Lineage (NCBI taxonomy): Eukaryota > Viridiplantae > Streptophyta > Magnoliopsida > Santalales > Viscaceae > Viscum > Viscum album. Next base: position 1,642,534,184 of record OY728146.1, on the reverse strand, counting down.
GGATAAATTAACATAATAATTTTAAAATTATAAAACTAGAAGGAATAGATTATAAATTATAAGTATATCTAGACTTATGAGTCTATAGGTTTAAATCTAGGTCATGAATGGTATCTTTTCCTATTTATTTTTCTAATATAATAATTATATCTTGTCCTTTATAATGGTTTATAAAGTGTTTCTAAATCTCCATAACATATCCCATGAGAGTTTCAGTCTAGGAATTTAGATATTCTTATTTTCATGCACTAGGTGAAGAAATATTCAGTCTCAATGATCAATTTTCAGAGTTATTACCCTTAGGTACAACTAGTGCAGAGCCACATCCACTAGTAGTATATATAAATGGATATAATTTCCTGGAAACATGTTGATATATACCTCACAAGAAAATTAATAGAAATTTTTATATACATACTCTTACCCTTATAATTATCCTCAGAATTATCCCAAGGGTACTCAATATGTTTTCAAATATCAGTTTCCAAAGGTTAACTAAACCTTTTCTCTGATAACAACTATAGTGACTGAATAAATTTACACATATTTTAACACAAAAAACTATTAATTGAAACCAAATGATCATGTGGTTTGTTGTACATTGATTACTAGGATCATAATATATCAAAATTAATACTAAAATATTACACTTTTTAATTTTATTCTCTAAAATGACCTGTTAAATCCTTTGAAGATCATAAAACTGTATAGGGGTATCCTGGGAAATATATATAAATAATATGTGAGATAAAAATAATAGTAAGATAATAAGCATGACATGGAAACATAATGCGTGAGTTAATGGTTTAACATGATATCATAATTGATAAGTTCCAAGGGTAATCAAGTGTGAGAATAACATAAAGAACATGGTATAATAAGATAATGGTATAATAAGAATTTTTTTTTCTAAAAATAACATGAAATAATCACAAGTCAAGTCTAACTACCTAAATAATATCACATAGTGGTGAAAGTTCCCTAATGGATTAGGTGTATTCCCTAATGCCATAAATAATGCCTCCCGATAATAAATTTTTACCCAATGCATCAAATAATTATATGTTTGCACCCATTATATCAGGTTCAAGATTATGTGTTCTAGAAAAAGAAATTTGTCATAAAACATAAACAATGTAATTACCCCTAGCAAAAAATGGGTTGTATAATATTCTCTCTTGTCATAGCCAAATGAAATTTCAAAATAAAGTAATATGAGTGATGAATATAATGAATGTATTATCACCATAAAATTAAGTGTGATTTAGATAGGTATATATGTGAGATTTATATATAAAAAATATATAATAAATCTATATCATCAAATTTTGTCGTTGTTGATGAAAATTTATTTAATAGATTATATGGAATTTATTTGAGGAAACTAACCTTTTTTACATGTAAATAAATTCTTAAAAATATAATTTTTTTTGAAAATATTTTATAATTTAATTATTTAAATGGAAACATTGATATTTATATAGGAATATTCACAAAATTGAGTGGTTATGATGGTGAGTAATTATATACATCTTGTAAAACTCAAAAATAACTCATTTGACACTGTTGTAAAAAGGTTAAAAAGTACCTTATTTGGAAAAGGAAAATAAGATTATGTTAATACCATTTTGTAAAGAAAACATGTGTCAAAATGGATTTATTAAATTATTTGGATAGTGTTAAATACATTTTTGAAAACATTTTTAGAAAAATAAGATATGGAGGGGAAAACAGTTTTGACTGAAGAGATAAATAATGTAATGTTTTCTTCAAAAGAATTATCTATAATTTTAATTACCAAAGAGAAGAAAATAGAAATTTTATATGGAAATTTATTGAATAAATAAGATATAATAAAATGAATTTTTTTATTACATAATAATTAAATAGTTTCCAAAAATGGAAATTCAAGCATAAACAATCTCGATTAAGTTGATATTGAAACCTAAACCATTTCTATTTTGGTATCTTTTGAATCAAATCTCACATAAATAAAGTAAATTAATTTGAATTTATAATATCATGATATATGAATTATTATTGAGATGATATGTAAAGGGAAATTATTAACACTATTTATAATAATATAGATTCCTAAAATAATGTGTGTCTCAAATGAGGACATTTTTAGATGAATCCATTACACAGAGTCCACACATTTTAATGTGTGTATTTTTTCTCTGATATATTAAAATTATATAAAATATTCTTTTATTAAGATAATTTTATTTTATTAATAGATTTTACTCAAACCATTTAATTTATTAAATTTAATGACATATTTAATTTCTTATTCAGTTCTGTCCACATTAGTCGTTTGGAGGATGCTTCATTGATAATTCCAAAATGATATCAGTGTGTTGACCATGGTTATAGGGTTCATTATTACTTAATATATAGAATTAAAATCAATAAATAATTTTATTTTTAATATATAAATAATAATTTTGAAACAAAACAAGAAATATGGTTATAATATATGAACTATGATTCAATCATGGAGATAATAGGCTATACATACCCATGTGTAACACTTCTATTTTCCATAGATAATAATGGAAATAAGGTAAGTGTGATTTTACATTTATGTAATGATAATTATATAATGAATTTGATATTATTTATCTATATACACTTACATATACTATCTTAGTTATGTAGTAATAAAAAACGAATCACATCACCTCATAAGGTGGTAGTCCACTGTGCACATGAACAATGTTTTTTATTTTTCAATTGATGTAAGTGTAAGATTGTATATAATAATTTTTTTATATAATGATTAAAATTTCATGAATATAATATATGAACATTAAATCCAACATTATTAACCTGCATGAGAGGTGATGAAGCAAAATTATTTACATCAGTTCATGAGGTGGCAGTCCGTCGTACACACAAATGATGGTTTTGTTTACCATTTGATGAAAAGGGGAAATGAATACATAATATAACTTAAAAATAATGGAAAATAAGTATATATTAGAGAATAGTTTTGTTATATTTTAATTTATAATACATAATTAATGGTGTAAAATGAAAATGTTATAATAAGGTGCTCCGTGAAGATGATTATCTTTATTTAGAGGAGTCTCCTTTATATCTATTGTCCAAGACCATGTGGTAGGAATTATGGGAATAAAATAATCTGTATAATGTGTGTCTTGATGTTGGGGAGAGATTTTAATAGAGGTTAGTCAATCTATATGTCTATAGAGGAGTAAATTGGTGAGTTAAGGGGATGACCTTTTATAATTGAGGTGTTGTTACATTTTTGTAAATACTAAAAAATATTAAAAAATGGGAATTCACTCTTAAGAAATGTGCCTCCAAAATTGAAAAATAAAATTGTGGAAAATTTATAAGTCTAGAAACACCTCCACCACTAAAAACTAACATGTTATAAATATTTTAACCTCTTTCTCTCTAAGATTTCTAACAGAATCTATTTTAATTTTTTTACAACAATAACTAATTATTTTAATATTTTACTATTTATTATATAAGAAAATAACTTTGAAATTATTATATAAGATAACTTATTATTAATCTATATATTTATTAGTTTTTATCATATTTAATTCATATATTTAGCACACTCTAATTTAAAATAAAATCAGAAATCATGATGAAAAAAAGGTTTTCTAAAAAATACATTTTCAAGGAAAATAAAATTTTACATTAACACTATACATTATAATAATAATTATATGAATTTATTTTAATAAATTTATATTTATAATATACACATCTCATTTAAAAAATTCATTATTTGGTTTTATTTTTGATAATCAAAATGTAGGGACATTATTCACAGAAAACCAGTTTTAAAAAATTAATTTTAAGACTATGAGTAAACATATACTATCATTTAGTGTAAATTTTATTCCTATGAAATTAATTCAGTTAAATTTAACTAAATAATAAAAAATTTACTTTTAAATAAAATTAATTTAATAATGAAACTTTTAAATGATAAAATTTATCAATGAGAATTAAATGTTTTATAAGTGTCATTATTTTTCTCCATTCACTTAAAAATAAGTAAATTATGTCCAAAATCCTAAAATTTTACCATAAAAAAAATTTATTTTCTGATTTTAAAAATGATTTTAATTTTCTGAAATAAAATCTATAAATATATCATATCGTAATTATAGCATTTTATCATAAAGAAAATTAAAAATTATTTGTGAAGGGAAAATAATTTTTGTAGAATAAAATATCTTTTTTAGAAGATAATTTCATTTCAATTAAGTTTTTATCTCAAAATATTTATTTAGTATGAAATTTATATATATTTAAAATTTTTATAATACTATTTATATTCAGTAATTTTAAGACAAGATTAAAATAATAATATATTTCATGGGATGTTTGAGCTTGGTGTTATGTTTCATATACAGTATTGAAAATTATGTTTTTATTTTTAAAAATAGCTAGTTGTTATATGATACCTTATTAAATAAACATTACCCCGACAATTTGAACTTTTTCCCAGAAATAAGAAGTTCTAAATTAATAAAACCATTTTTGGAAAAACCATTTCGTAAAAAAGTTTAACAAAATTTCCTCTTCAAAGAGGAAATGAGAAACACAAAGGTCATAAGATAACTATATTTCCATATATGAGAAAATTATTAGGAATTGAAATCAGGTATCTAAAAATAATTTCTACTTACGATATTCTATCACACTATTTTCTCTAAAGTGACAGGAGACTGCCAATTTTTTTAAGATGAATCACATTTATATTTCATGATCCTTTTGTTAAATTTGAAGGATAATATTACTATATAGACAATGTATATAAGGATATATACATACATATAAATTATAATTTCATCATTTAATAATTTTTCTCTAAAATATCATCTTTCTCACCAAATGATGAGTATTCATGATGAATTTTTTATTTCCAAATCATTAAAATTATCTTCTAACAGATCACATGATTCTAAAAAATGATATTAAGATATTCCTTTTTGATTTACTTATTAAAAAACAAATAATGGTTGTGATAGGGTAATATAATTCTTGAAAATAATAGGATTTCGAATTCGTCTCTAAATACAAATTAAACATAAATCATTCTATTACTAAGTAAATATACATCACCAATAACCTCAAAATTCAATTATTTTTTTATACTCTTCAAAAATTTTCATTCCATAAAAAAAATTCTAGTCTTAAGGGTTATATATTCCTTAGCATTGTAAACAATTTCCAAAATTTTTTTAATAACCACAAAATCACAAAAAAATCAAAGATATTTGATCCTATAATATGTTTCATAAAATAAACATACTATTTCTCCAAAAAATCATTTATGTAAAAATAATTTCCTAGAAACTAGTATATCACAGAGGCTAGTGGTAGGCATTGCAGTCTTTTCTCCCTTCCGTTGTGGGTTCAAACCCCACATCCTTACTATATGTGATGGTTTGTCAGATGACATGAATGTTTTACTTTTTCTGGAAATATATTTATATAATTCCTATAACATTCCCAAAAATATAATGAATATAATAAAAAAAGTAATAATTAAATTTATTTATAACTAATAAGGTCTTCTATAAAACAAATTTCTACCCACAAGAACAAATAATGTTAATGGACTATAATTACCACAACATCGAGTATATATGAAAGTTTATATTTGCATAAATCATATTTTTTTTTTCATAAAATAACACCATAATAATAAATCACAATTCTAGGTTATTAGTACCATTCAACTTATTCTTTAAAATCCTTAAATAAAATCTAATATATTAATATCCTTAGAAGTTTTGTGATTATAATAACTGGAATACCATTAATAAAAACACAATATTAACATTATTCTGAAATCCAAAACCTAAAAAATTAAATCATTCCACATCAATGATTTTTATAACATAGTACCTTATAAATTAATCCTTGTATTATGGAATTGAATCCGATAATGACTATGTTCCCCACATCCACGATATTGAAATGATAGTTGTGACATATGTTGAACTTTATTCCTTCCTTATTATTAACCATAATCCTAATTTTTATATTGAAATTGTATTATTTTTTTCCTCCATTTCCACACATAAAGAATCTTCCTGTTCCATTAAAAAAAATTTCTAGGGTACTTTATCCCACATTTTTAAAATGTAGAGAACTAAATATTCTTTTATTTATTATCTGTAACACATTATATTCACAATAAACATTAATTATCTTATTTTAGGCTTTTGAATATTAGAATGTATTCTAGTTGTTTATCTTAACTTGAGATACCTCATTTGGAATGATTATAAGATTTAATACTTCCATTCCCACTAGGTTATACTTCTAATTAGGGAAATATTTTCATTTACCATCACAATGGTTATTGGTATTCATTCTCATATTTCCCACTATTTACTAAAAATAATAAAATATCCAAGATGAGAAAGATTTACAATACAAAAAGTGTAACATATAACCTTGAGGTAATAAATTATAAGTGATATGTATACCCAGATGTATGAGTTTATAGATTCCAATTTAGGTTATACATGATAATGTTTCCTCTTAGGTTTTGTAACAAAACATTTTATTCAAATCCATTAGTTTGTAAATCCCTAAAACAAATACAATAAGAGTTTTGAACATGATATGTAGAATGGACTATTGTCATATTCTTATGAATATCATTCCTAGTTCAATGCACCTTCTTCAAAGTTATTATCCCAATGTAAAACTGTTCCAGAGATACATCATCTTATACTATCAAAATTGAGATATATTTTCATAGAAAAAACTATCTACATTTCACCAAAATTTATGGATATTTTGATACACTTTGTATTATCCTTATACTTATCTTCATACTAGTCCCTAACTTTCCCATTAATTTTTAATATCTTAGTTTCCAAAGTATAACTAAATATTTTCTATGATACTATCTATAGATACCCTAGTCTTCTACATATATTATTTTGTGAATTTTAAAATATATTATTTTTAATTACACAATACTTTTCTGGTATCAGAGATGATGTCCTCAGAGGTGATCTGGAATTTTACTCTGCGTGTCTTGCCCCTTCCGATGATGATGTGGCTCAGCACAGTCTCTACGTGGCTCGGTTTGGTGTGTCTTGGCCTTTTTGGCGTTTTCAAAATGATTCGGCTTCTCGTTTGTCTGGAACATCTTTGTAATGCCTCTAGGGGCCTTTCTGACATCGAGAGAGTGGCTTCAGACTCTTGGTTTGTCCCACAAGTCCAAGTGATTCCCCCAACTAGCTCCTAGTCTATCTTCACATCTAATCAATAGTGCTTCAGAGGGGGGTCTTTGAATGTTGACAATGCTGTGAGTTTTTATAGGTTTTTTGATCTAGTGAGGATGGTGTTTTGTTTAATTGGATGTGATTTAGTTGTATTTGGTTGTTCTTGTTCGTTGGTTCAAGTTCATCACTTCCCTTTTACATAGATTTTCTCAACACTATAACTATCTTGCTTCAGAACATAGTAAGGGTGAATCCATGGTTCTGATTAGAGAAGATCCATGGCCAAATTTTTTTTTCTAGTTCAAGATGATCCATATTCCCTCATCAGTAGAATTACCTCGGCACGGTGCTGGGCCATCAAGTCATTAGTGATAGTGGAATGAAATTCTGTCCCTTAAATTATCTTCTTGGATTTTGCGGTTGCGATGGCATGGGTGTCTAATGGAATGGGGTTGAGGCCATCTAGGACAGTCACTGATAGAGGTGTAATGGACTCGTGGATACTTCATTATGGGGATCACAGACAGTCTACAATGAATTTCATTATATGCGGTTGAGATCTGGTCACCTCTACCATGAGTGGATTCTCAGATATTGAATATTGAAGGGGTATGATGCTACCTTTGGTACCGACCCCATGAAATTTTTTATGGGATATCTTATTGAGTAGAAATGTATTAGTGGATGTGTTCCTTAAAAGTGTTGATTCTAGGAATGGGTATTTTTTATAGTCCTGTTCTGGGATGAAACCACCTTGTTTTTTTTATTTTGTTAATATATCTTTTTCCTTGAAGTCATGTGTGGTTTCTTACATTCACCCTTAAAGGGATGTTTATCCAAAATTTAATAAATAGCTTGGCCTTAGAGACATTCATCCATAGAAAATAAGTATGATCTAAAAATAATAGTAATAGAATAAACATAAAAAGGAATCATAATGTGTTATTTAAAGGTATAAATTGATATCCTAAAAGAGAAGGATCAAGGGTAATCACATGGGGGAATAAAATAAAAGATATGGTATAATAAGATCAGGTCATCCTAGGAAAGTTTTAGGAAATATATAACATGACATAAACATGAGTTAATGAAATCTATGTAGTAAATATCATATGGTGGAAGAAGTCTAGAGTTTATTAGGTTTACTCCCTAATCCCACACCTGATGCGTCATGAGAAAAAATATTTATCCAACGCATCAGAGGAATATGAGGGTGCATCCAACATTAATTTTTCATGATTATGTGTACCGAAAAATTTAATCAATCATAAGGAATGTATATAAGAATGACCCATAGAAATAATTGGGTTTAATAATATTCGATCATATCATAAACAAAAGGAATTTAATAATGAAGGAATTTGATCGATGAAAATAGGCATGTATTACCTTATCAAAGAATTTTATATAAATCTTGGTAAATATATGAGATACATATATATTAATATATATAATTTAGAATAAGTCTATAATAAGAAAGGTTTTCTTTATTGTTTAAAATGCATTTGAAAATTTCAAGCATTATTTACTGAAGATATCTCACTTTCGACTTGGAAATCACACCTTCAAAAGCTAGAATTTAATGGAATATTTTATAATTTTTCTAATTTAAATGATCCATGGTTGAGTATAAAGGAATATTCAAATAATTTAGTTGTCGTTATGGTGAGTAATTCAGTATGTTCTATAAAAGTAAAAAAAACATTCATTTCACACCATTGTTGAAATGTAAAAAAGTACATCATTTGAAAAATGAAAAGAATAGTTATTTCATATATTTTTCTAAAAAATTAAATATAATTTTTTTTTTTTAATTTTTTTAAATTTTAAAAACATTATTGTTATTTTTCTAGGAAACATGTATATCTATGAAAAATCTTTTTTCAACCAAAGGGGGAAAGAAAGAACTCTTTTCCTAAAAAAATTTTATAAATAATTTTAAGTACCAAAGAGATAAAAATTGAACTATAAAATGGAAATTTATTTAATAAATAAAGGAGAATAAAATTAGTTTGTTTTATTAGATAATGATAAAATAAATTCCTATAATGGAAATTTAATCATAAACATTCTCGATTAAAATGATATTAAAACATAAAACATAACTACCTTGGTAAATTTTTTATTCATAACTCCAATGAATGAACTAAATTAATTATAACAAAAAATTTCATGTTGTTTTGTGGATTCCTGATAATTTTTTTTTGGATAATATATACACTATATAAAATATTTTTTTTGTATAAAAGAACAGGTGAATCAAAGTAGGATTTTTTTGTGATGAAACCCTTACATTGATTCTAGAATTTGTCATGTATTTTGTTTATATCATGTATAATAAAAATATATAAAATAAAATTTTCCTTGTTAAATTATTTATAATTAAAAAATTACTTCATTAATTTTAATGATATATTTAATTACTTATATAGTTATATCCATATCGGGTGTTTTGATGATTTATGGCTGATAATTTCCAAATAAAATCAGTGTGTTAACCATTGTCTATGTGGTCAATGATACATCATCTAAAAAATAATAATAATCATTGAATAATTATAATTTTTATATATAAATTATACTTTTAAAACATACCTTTAATTATGTTTATATAAAATGAACTATGTTACCATCATAGAGATGGTCAGATGTATGTACTGAAGTGCATTTTTTCCATTTTAAAAAAATTATAACATAAATATGGTAAGTGATATTTTATCATTAAATAATGATAAAATTACCATAAATAAAATTTAATTTCATTAAATACACTTATATTTACCATCCATGTGATGTGGTAATAAAAAACGAATCAAATTGCTTCATAGGGTAGCAGTCTACCCTACCTGTGAATGATGTTATCATTTTCAATTAATGGTAAGGCAAGATGTGGAATGATATGATAATTTTATAGAGCTATCAATATTTCAAGAATATAATATAGAAAAGCTAAATACATCATCATGTTTATCCGTGAGAGGTGATAATGGAAAGAAAAATACAATAGTTTCTAAGGTTCTAGTCCAACATACACAAAAATGGTGGATTCATTTCAAATTTGATGTAATAGGATATGGATAAATATTTTCAAATAATTATAATAATTTAATATATATAATATGATTTTTTTATCATATTTTAATTTTTAAAATATAATTTCATGAGCATAAAAAGAAGTAAAAAAGACAGAGCATAGTGAAGAGAATTACCTTCATATAGGAAACCCTTATTAGGATCTCTTATTAAGGTCCCACTGGTTATTATTTTAAGAGGAATAGATAAACTATAATGTTTATAAAGATGTTGGTAAGATACTTTTGTAGGTTTGGGTTAATGTGAATGAATTTATAGGTGTGAATAATTAAATGGAGGGCTTATCATTTCTAATTGAGATGGAGTGACATTATTAGATAAAAACAATTCAATATTGGGAAGTCACTGTGAAAAAAATTACCTAAAAAAATTTATAAATAAAAGATTATAAGTTCTATTATACTCATAAATACAATATATATAAAAATAAACCTGTTTGAAAACCTTTCTCCTCATTTTGTGGTAAGTTACTCACTTCTAATTGTTTTTACAATAGAAACTTGTTTTTGTAATCCCTTTTTACTATTGATTATGAAAAAATAGGTTAAACATATTATATAATATAAATTAATATTATTATAAATTATTTAATCCTCCTTATCTTTGTAAATTTTAAAAAATTCATAAATTATCATAAAATAAAACCCACAAGCAAGATAAAAAAGCTGTTTTCTAAAAAATGCATTCTTTAAGGGAGATAAGATGTTGCATTGTCTCTATGACTAATAATCGTCATTATTTAAATTTAAATTCCTAAATTTCATTTATTAATTTATAAATTTCTTTTATGTAATTTAAAATAAGTGTTTATTTTAATTAATTAACACTCATAATCATTTTAAACATTAAATTTTTTTTCAGAAAAATGAATTTTAAGCCTATGAATAAAACTATACTAAAATCTAGTAGAAATATAATTAAAGGTAATAAATTGGAATAAATATTAATAAATAATAATCACTATAATTTAAAATGGAATTAAAATAATAATTGGGGCACCTTAAATTGTTAATAAATTAAAAAAGATAATATTTTATTAAAAAATCATTATTTTTCACTATTCACAAAAAACCCAATTTTTTTTAAAAATATCATAATTTAAGCCTAATTTAATTTTTATGTGCTGATTTCAAAATTTATATTTAATTTATAAAATAAAATTTATAAAATTTGTTTCAATTAATTATAATATTTGGATTAAAAAAATGAAATATAAATCATATTTGAAGGAAATATATTTATAATAGAATAAATTATCATTATTAAATGTTGATTTCATATTTTTAAAGAAATTTTAAATTAATTTATTTATAAAAATTACATTATATATACTTTATAAGTTATTTAATACTATTAATAACCTTTATTTTAACGACTAAGTTATAACAATAGTATATTTTCTTGGTCATTTAATTTTGGGGTTGTGGGTCATATATGATATTGAACATTATATTTGTTTTAAAATTATTGGGGTTGTTATAGAAGTATATGTTTAAACTCCTTATAATTGTGATCATTGAGGTTGATTTCATCTCAAATCTAATTGAAAAAGTTATAATTTCAACCCATATTATCTTATTAATCTATGAACACAATATAATTTTTTTTATTTTTTGGAATATAGTTTTATTTTCTACTAAAAGGATAATAATTACAATATATATTTGTTTTATCTATATAATAATATTGAGATTAAATTAAATGATTATCATTAATTTATGAATCATCCATAAATGGAGCTTTCTGCTTCATAATGTAATATGTTGTATGGATGTAAAGCGTGTTCATATTAATTTTGATGATCATTAGATAAATTTTGGGAATCCTAAACCCAAGGAACAATGTTCCTATTGTATTTTTTTTATGGGTGATTTATTCATGATGAACTGCTAGATGTTGAATGATAATAGTTTTTATGGATTGCAAAATATTTAGTTTAATGTTATTATGTTACCTCAGAAGACAAGAAGACTTAATAAATCATTATAGAATTTACCATTGGTCCTAAAATTGGTAAACAAATCATATTGAGAAGAGAAAAAATAAAAAAAAAATTCAGAAACCTCTTTAGCTGAGGTCTATGTGTAAGGTGAATACATTGAATGAAAATAAATCAGAATGAAATAGTGATAAATTGGCCATAAATATCATATATCTCTGTTGATGATTATATGATATGTCATAAAATAGTTTAAGGGTCACAAATTTATATAAATAAAGAAGGGATGAGTTGTAAGGATTTCGACTCTAAAGGTAAAGAACCATTGGTTGAGGATGATGGTTTCACCACTATTCCCCTAAAAAATCAACACAATATAAATATTACTTTTAACATCCAGAAAATATGACTAATAGGTTTACTAGTACAATTAATAATACATAATATTATTTTCAAATAAATATTGAATACCATAGTTCTCAGAAGAATAATTAAATCTTTATTCAAAAAATATTTTATTATTTAGAATATATTAGAGAATATGGTAAATATTTACCATATTTCTATTTATAACAATTTTTTTTATTTTCATTATGGATATTATATTTTGTTTTTTTACAATTATTGAGGAGATTTTATCATAAAAAATTGAATCCTTTTAAGATTTAGTTTATTTGATATTTATACAAGATTGTTAGTGATTTTTGTTTATTAAATATTAAGTAATGATATATGTATTTAAATATAATTTCATATTGTTGTTCTTTGGATATTAGTCTTGGTATTGTACCATTATTATTCTATATTATAAGTAATAAAAATAATGTTCAATATTGTTTGATATAAGAGGGATGATTCTTATGAATTTCATTTTAGATTACAAGTCCAATATCATTGTATATTTTTGTGATAATTCCAATTAAATGTATATCCTCTATGTTATATTTATATAGACATTCTTGGGATAATTTTGTGTAGGTAATGTATATGATGTATGGATGGATAAATTATCCAGAGATGTTTTATAAGAGATATGTATTGTGAATTTTATTCATTAAAAATATAAATGTAGTTGAATTACATAAAACATTAAAGGTGAGCTATGTATTTGTGTAAACATTTCAATATTATAATATTTCTGGGTTGGTTTCATTGTTTAATAATATAATGTATTTTTTTTCTACATTGATAATTGATTGTGGTATATTAGATTTGAGAAATATGTAGTTTAATTATTATTAACAAAATATTATTGATTGTATCTCAGTTTTATTTTAATAAATTTATTATCGAATGTGTTGAGATTAAAATAATTATTTAATAATTTTTTAGATAAAATAGTAAATAGAGGTTGGTTGTGGATGAATGCCTTTCACTATGCAACCATCATAAAAAAATTATTTTCAAAATTAATAAAAATATTTCTCAACCACCCTCAAACATGTCGACCCATGGGAATAATGGTATCACTAGGATCATGTTTTTGGTTGAATTTCAAATCATAACAAATCAACTCTTGATAATTTAATTTCTCTGAAATCCCTACACATTTAATCTACCCCTATTGATGATTATTATGAAAAAATTACTATGTCCATGTTCCCTTGGAAAATTTTCTATGATATAGAGAAGGAAGGGAAATAATGAATAAATGTGGTATGAGATTATTAATTATTTAGTGTTGTATATTGGGTTTCCAAGTATCATATGGGTAGTTTGGGGATGGTTTTACTCAGCTATTAGATTGAACTGGGGAGATATTTGGACCCTCTGTGTGGCTTGGTAGAGTTTGTGAGTGTGAGGATATGACTACATATGCCCTGAAATATACTTTTTAACCCATACATGGATTAAAGTGTTCACATGATACCATACAAAACCCAAGGGGTTGGGTTTTTTGATATTGTACATAACATGGAAGGTCCATGTTGGTAGTGTTATGAATGAAAAGATAATAAATGATGTCTAAATTGAAACCTGGATGATAGAGTATTATCATGTTGTTTGAGTGGACTACCATACTGGGTTGAGTTTTCAGGGAACCTCAAATTGGTTTCCGATTAGATGGTTGATGTGTGATGACCTAAATAAGAGATTCATTATCTTTTATTGACATCCAATCCATTTTATTCAATTTCATTTAATAATTAATTACGTTGAATGAGGTAATATCATTTAAGTAACACTTTATTATATTATTTTCAATATTTATTTAAATGGATAAATTATATATTTAATTGAAATATTTAAATTACAAAATAAAAGTTATTAATATATATTAATACACACATTTATATTTTTTGGAGAAGGTGATTGTTTAAGAAGATAACTTCGAGAATTATGGAATTTTGGTAGCAATTCTGAAAAAGTAGATTCTAATAGTTAATTGGGACATGAAATTTTGTAAATTGGAAGTCACAATAATTTATAAGAGTCATACAATCTTAAATAAGATAACTTTTAAATAAATATAGAGAATAAAATAAAATAATAATAAAATCTTCCAATAGATCATTAAAATATTCAGAAGCTACTATTCTAACCTCTAGGAGATGGTTGGAGCCGGTGAAATAAGAAAATAACTGAGATTCATATGTTTCTTAGTTCATTGTTAATAAATAATGAATCCAAATAGGATTCAAGATTAAAATTAGTCAATTAATTTCCATAAAAATGTTTTCCCACAACATCATTGGGTTGTTTTCCTGATTTTATCATTTTCCATAAAAAGACTAATGGTCTATACATAAGAGAATCCATCTGAACATATCTCTAAATAAAGCATAATGTTATTCCCTTTTTCATCAAATAGATATGTATGATTTTAAAATGATATGTATTGTCATTATGAAACAAACATTTTTTAGAAATGGATTCAATCATGTATAAATTTTTATACTTTTTTGAAATCTCATTATTATCATAGATAATATCCCAAGGATTGATACATATGAATTTATCCTTTTTTGATTGAAGCGAATATCCATCTGTAATGAATTTTTATCATTTAAAATATATTTTTACATAGTATAATTAAAATTTTAAGTTGTTTAATTTTTTTAGAACAAGTATATTATTTTATACAATGAGAAAATTTTCAGAAACCTTATATAATACTTCAATGATGAAACATCATATTTTTTAGATATCATAAAATTAATGTATAATTATTTAATTTTTAATTAAAATAAAATTACCATTAATAGAATAAATCACAGGAATAAATAATTTAAAGGTAATTAGAATATTGTTTCATTGAAAAATTAGATAAACATTGTACCAAACCAGGGATAATTGAGCTGTTCTATGATAGATCTCAAGAAAATTATTTTTGTAAATTACATACAAATGATCATGATTTGGAATCCACTATCACCATATGGGGGATGAAATGATTTGAGATAATCATTACATTAGCACATGCATTATGTTTAAAATATTAAAAATATGATCCATGAATACTATAAGTATGACATAATTAAAAATATTAAAAATATGATCCATGAATACTATAATTTCATAAAATAAATTTTATTTAGCCACATGCATTATGTTTAAAATTGAAAAAGGAATGACTTAATGTTAGTAGAAAAATATTAAAGTATTAATATTAAAGGGAATTCATGATCCATCATAGCTAATCGACTTAGATGTAAAGTATATGGAAAGATGAAATAGATAAATTTAATTTAATTTTATATGAGAAATATAAAAATATTCAGTAAAAGATATATATTGGGGCCACATATGAGGGTAATAAATTATATGTTTATATTTTCCTTTAAAATTTCTTATTTATTTTAATTATTTCCCCATTTTAGATCATGAAATAGAGAGATAAAACCATTTTAGTGATGGTAGATGTGGGTGGAGGAGGAAAAAATTTTCAAGTGCTTGTGTATGATTATCTATAAATCATTTTTGTAATATTTTATCTTACTTTCATGTTTTGGTATATTTATTTTTGACAAAATTTTTCTTTTTCAGAATTTAATAAACTATAATATAATTTGGGTGATAACATATATTATACCTCAACTAAAAATTTCCTTTATATGATAGAATTTATAGGGTTTTGTTGTGAAGTAATGAGTGATTATGGATATGAGTGTGAAAGTTTGTAGAATTTTATAGGATTTCCCAACAGTTCCCTCACCCATTTTCTTGCTTCTTGAGTAATCTGAGAATTACACATTGGTTATATTTCAATATAAAAGGAAATAAGGTCTCTTTTTAATAATCACTACCTATTGAAACACACACTCTTTACAACCCATTGGTGAGGGATGAAGAGATTGGGAATTGATTTATTGATAATTTAATTTGTGAAAGGGTAATGAATTTTAGATATGGATAGCATTTAAATTGATGATACAACACCTCAACCAAAATATTTTATGATAAATTGATGAATGTATCATTTTTTCATTTTGTACTATTTAATAGGTTTCTAAAAAATTACTAAATCAACACTATTTTAATTTTTCTTATTCAGACGAGTTAAAAATTATCACCCTTCTTTGGAGACTACCTTTATAATGCACTATACAAAAGTATACACTTTCTTAATTAATTTCATTATTTAAAATGTTATGAGGGTTGTGTCAAAATTAATTTATCATTTAAAGGGAGGAGGTTACAATTTTCATAAACTTAATTTACATGATCTATTCTAACAATGAACTTTTTTACTCCCATAATCGAGAGATTGAGATAACATCACTAACTAAACTAAAATGCATAAATATTTTACCCGAATTTGAATGTATTTCATTAAAATACTTCAATGACACATCTAGTGTTAAATATGAATCTCATCTCATGGATAAAAATAAATCCCAAACCCTT
The DNA here is from genome assembly GCA_963277665.1 of Viscum album. NCBI lineage: Eukaryota > Viridiplantae > Streptophyta > Magnoliopsida > Santalales > Viscaceae > Viscum > Viscum album. Next base: position 1,642,517,060 of record OY728146.1, on the reverse strand, counting down.
AGATATTTATGCATAGTTGATGCCATTATTTAATATAATCAAACAGACATACCTAAATTTGATGCTGATTATGAATTTCAAACTATATTAATTCCACTTTTTCCTTAGTACCTTGGATGTACACGTGAATATGTCAATTAAAACACCAAAGGGTTAACCCTAGTGTTTGATACATTTAATCCAAGAGTAGTTATTTAAGAATAAGTCCAATGGATGGACTTCTTAGTTTCATTTTATAGAGTAGCTAAAGATATTATTTATTAATCATAACCTAAATAATTCAATAATATATGAAATATTAAAAATATTTTTTAAAATATTATATTAATATTTAAGGAGCACAACTTTAAATAAGGATATATATACCAAAATACAAGCCTCATGAGATACACTTTATGAGTATTTTAAATTATTCTGGAATATATGTGAATATTTTCTACACTAATAATTGAGGAACACTATTTCATAGTTTCCACCAATCTAGGTATACTTGATAGTGAAAAAAATCTATCACATGAATCCTCAAGATGTTATTTTTTAGAAAAGTTACATGTAAATTCCGAAGGATTTAAATATAAGATAATTCAAATTTTATAATATTTTGGTAAAAATGTACTAGAACATTATGATATCATGATGTACGAAAAACTATACCCCATATACTAGAATATAAATTAAATGAGATTACTTGTATGTTTGGAGAAATATTGTATAAGAAAAAAAGTGAATAACTCACACTAATGAACGTTTATTGTCACTTTTTCATACAAATCATTATAATATCACATGTGATAATGTAAAAAAATTAAAACAAAGAAGTTTTATAAGAAAAATATAATTATATTTTAATCTGACCAAAACAATTTAAAAAAATTAATTCATTTGAACATATATCAATTATATCACAACCATGTATTCATAACCAAGGATATCATAGGATTGAATATTTTTAAACTAACATAGAAGAATAGATAAATCATATAGAAATCATTATGGATATGATGATCATGAATATTATAAAATTACCAACTCAACCCAATAAAAACCCAAAAATAAATGTATATGTTGGAATTAAAATTAGTTCTCAATAGATTCACTCTACTAACAAATTCGATTCAAATAAAAATCTACCAAATAGTGGAAATGAGTGAGAAAAGAGTCCTAAAAGGAAACAAGGAATCTAGTCTATGGATAAATAAGTAATATAAGAGGATGTTGGACTTAGAATGTGTAAAACTAAAATAGAAATAACTTATATAAATAGTTTATGGAAAAATAAATATTTTAACTACCATCTAACACAGTAATTGTCAAATAATATAAGATTCAAGTTATGGAAATGAAAAAAAATTACATAGTTTCCAAATTTTTGATATTATTAATCCTCAACCTGAGGACCTTAAAAAATCCCCAAATATCAATAACATGACTTCCATCATAATATTTGGATTCATGAACATTTTATTTTAATTTCAAAACTGGATTTTTTTCTTCACTAATTTATTATGTGAAATAAGATCCTCTATTACTTTAATTACACATTCATCCATTTCTTATTCATATATTTGACATATAAAAACATTTTTTGTAGTATATTTAACTAAAAAATCCACTATAATCACAAATGGAGTCATTAAGGATGTTCTAGTTCAATCGGTGAAATTTAACTTCCTTGGTAATTTCATTGTCTTATACATAGAAGAATAAAATATACCAACACAACAATCTAAAAATTTGGGAAGAAAGTTCAGATAAATATTAAATAAAATCATTAATGTTCATAAAGGTAATTTTATAACAATGTTTTGGGTGAACACTATCCAATTATAATATTTATATTCCAAAAAGTACATGTGATAAGAACACTCATTTTTTTACTTTTATATTTTGATGAGTATAATACATTGGAAGGTTCTAGATTGTTAGAATTTTTAGCTTGGAAAACAAATGATATATGAAAACTCTATTGAAAAATTTGGAGATAAAAATTATTTTTTTTCTAACCATGTGAAGTGGATCTAACTTCTGATATAATTGATTGTTATTATTTATTTTTAAATGGGAATGAAGCTAAAAATTTATCTATTTTGAATAATTTTAAGAAAAATGAGATAATTTAACAAAATATTTTCCATTATTTAGTATATATGCTAGATCTAGAATTGAAACCATTTTAATGTAATTTAATATATTTTTTAACTGAAGGAAATAAGAAACCATTGATTATTAGAAGAAACTTGTATTCTAATTAGAAATATGGAATATAAGAAAGCTATGGGATGTAATTTAAAATAAATTACCTAAATAAGTTCTAAATACCATTTTCATAGAATATTAAAAATAATGATTCAAAACCTATTAGGAAACATTATATAAGATTTAACCAGATACTATTATATGTTTATAATATTGAAATCAAGATGTTTTGGAAGATGAAATTGTTTACCCAAACCTAGACTCATTTTGGGTTATCTTAATTCATATATTTCCCGATAACATTGGATGAAATATTATAAATTATAAACATAACGAAATAATTTCTATGATAGACCAAAATATTTTTAGAGTAAGTATTTGATTGATAAAATTGAATTTGATCATAAGAAAATATTAATTTCCCCTACAATTTATTGACAAAACAATTTATAGTTTATGGGGATAAACACATTAATATTTGTATATACATTTTTAGAAGCCCATTTCTCTTGGGAAACTAGAAAATAGAAGTTCCAATTGTGTTTATAGTAATTTTTATTACATAATATTACCATTTAGATTTTTCAAAACACCAGTTACATTTCAACATATTATTGTATAAGTTTTATTAGATTTTATTGATTAAAAAATTTATGAGATTATTAGAAATTTCAATATATTTTGGAATTTATTTATCACTCTTTCAAAATTATGGATAAATACATGAATTTTTTTTGGAAAAGAATATTTTTTTCAACATAGAAATGTATAGTTTTAGGGTTAAGAGAGGCATTGTTATTGGACATGTAATTTCAAAAGGTGGGATAAAATTTGAAAAATATAACATCGAAGATATTAATGATTTACCATGCCTAACCTATGTGAAACATGTTAGATCCTATAATGGAATAAAAATTTTTATATTAGAGTTATATAGAATTTGGTAGAATAACTTTACTAATAAAACATTACTTTTGAAAATGCATGAATTCATTTTTAATGATCATTACAGAAATAAATTTGTTAAGTTAAATATTTATTAACCATATCACTAATTACATGTCTAGTGATTTGGGACTAACCAATTGAGTTTCCATGTAATAATTCCAAACATGTTTTTGGAGTGTATTTTCTCATGAAATTTAATTAAAACACAATGTCATGGATTATTATTTAAGAACACAAGATGTATCCCAAAACAATTATACCACCACTAAAAAGAAATTTAGATATTTTTTTTATTAAAAAAATTAATTTCATATATTATTGTTATTAAAAAGAATATTTTATTTTTCCATGATTCCTTTATATGCTTGATGTAGAAGGACAATGAAAATAAAAGGATGAAGAGATGTATTCTTTTTCTATATGTGTTTAATTTAGAACTAAAGTTAAAAACTAGAGTTGAAAATCCTTTGGTGGATCACATAATCTGGATTACATATACAGATTGGTAGAAATTAAATATAAATAGATATTCCTAGTCTTTATTCTAGGTGAAAAATAATATTTATTTAGTTCAAAGATACAATGGTATACTAGCATGGTAATTTTACATGTAATTTCTCAAGTTCCATCACACATGAATCCACATCAATTTATATGATATAAAGGAAGATAAAAAATTTATTTTTTGGTTTATGCATAACTTTTGAAATTTTATAATTATAAAATTATAATGAAATATCTTCTTAAAATAGATTTAAAATTTGTACTAGTGTTTATTTGTATATTATCTTCCAGAGGACACATTAGACTCACAAGAACTATTTTAATTTTTTTTGAAATATAGAATTATTATCCCAATATATGTTATATACCCTAAGGGGGTGGGGTGGGGGTTTGGGTTTGGTTGATTAAAATAATTTACTCTTTAGATCATGTTTCATTACTAATCAAAATAAATTTCTCTCTCATTACCATAGGAATGTATGAAAAATGAAAAAATAAATGAGACAGAAAATATTAAATGGTTCACACTCATTGGGAAATGTACAGAGAGAATATAAAGAAACTTTTCCGATATACCATATCTACTATATATCACTTCTTTTGGAGAAATTATGAGTGGACTCACTATCCTTCCTAGTTTACAAACAATCAAAATATGAAAGCTCACTACTCTCTCAACTAAAGTGTGATCACTGACTTCTCAGAATATCGTCCTTTATTTACCTTAATCATTATTTTAACACCTCATTTAGTTGTTAATTATGTTCTTCTTTAATCCACATGATGGATACCATTTTACCATATATTTATTAGGCAATCCCTTTTGGTTCAAATTTTTTATTTCACACATCCTTTGGATGTCTTATGTGAAACATTAACACATTGCAAAAAAAATTATACTTTGTCATACAAGTCCAATTTTCATGAAAAATTTATGATTTTTTTGAAAATCTCTTTGAATTAAACTCCCTTTGGACACACCTCTTACCTGATTTAGAGGCATGATTTTCTCTAAGGTTCAAGCTACTTAAATGAGGATTGTAACTTTAAATTTATTGACTTGGCTGAAACTATGTCTAAAATCCTTATACACGTTTCCATAAGAACATAATATCTCCTCTATCATGGAAGATACTAATTTGACATCATATTTGGCACGTAAAACCCTTTCATGCCAAAGCTTCATCTCTAATTAACTAACATGTGTAAGTCATATTTTATTTCCCAAACTCATCTTTCATGCACATTCAAATACTTCAAAAACGACTTTCCGTGGCCAAATTTTTATGTGATGAACCTAAATCTTGAAATTGTGAAAAACATTTAAAATCACCAACACCCTTGTGCACAAAATTTTAATTTTATGTGAAAATAATTCATTTTCCTAAAACACATTGTATTCACATCTTTTTATACTACCACCAGATAATCCTTTCGTTTTCCTATGTATTTTTAACATACCTTGTCAACAATCCCTATGGAACTCCACAATTGACCATGGAATCCTTATTTGTGAACAAAACAAATCGACCCAAAAGCACTACAATGTAAATTTGATTTATTTATTCCTAATAACAATATTCTGACCAAAATTGTTTAATTATTCCCTTCATTTAAAAAAAAGAATGAAAAGACAATTACAATGAAATATTTCAGAAAATATTATAAATTCCTCAATAAATTATTTATTTTTATAAAATCATCAACTAATGGGGAATATATTTTATGGGACCCGTTCCAATTTCATTTGTATATTCATACATCTTAGTATGTTTAGAATACATTTCAAAATAGATGGAGCCAAATACCCTACAAATAATTAATCCATTATATTTTATTAATTTTTCAATACTGATATCTTTTTTTTTTAATTTTGAATCCCAAGGGAAATCATCGCGGACAAAGAAATACAATTTTTGTATAACAGAATAAATGATTGTATATGGAATTATGGAGTGACCCACAAATCATCATCCTCATATCACCCAAAAATAGAAAAAATTTAGTGTCTAAAAAAATAAATAAAATTATAGAAAATAATTTCAAAATAAATATTTATGATTAGAGAAAAATTTCAAAATTCACATTCTTGGATTATATGATAGGTTTTAAAAACCTAATTGCGATGAGCCCATAGATTTTTATTTTTTGGAAATTATTTCATTTACTAATTTAGTTGGAATAGAAACCATGTTGGGTATTCATGTAGATGAATTTCGGTCATGAATGAGATTGATAGGATTGAAAAATTCAATTCCTATAGATAGAATATATTAAAAAAGATAATAATTGAATAATTAGACATCCATATAAAAGAATAATGTTTTCTGTAAAAATCAATATTAAAATTTAGTCTATGTAAAATTCATTCAATATGTGCAAAATCAAATTTTCCCACTAATATGTGTCCATTTGGGGAAATGTAGATTTTTATATATAGAGATAAGAATGTTTGATTTGGATTCATTGAACCAAATTTTGTGTGGTTTTTGATAACATGTATTTATAATATTGAATATTAATAAAATACTTATCACATCCTAATTATTCTTATGAGTAACATAGTATGTGATAATTTTCTAACAACAACTATCACACTGAAGGGTTATAATAGTTCGCCACTATGATGAGATCCTAGAAGTTATACAACACTATTCTTGAATGAGATTTATATAACCAAATGAATTCATTTGAGTGATACAAATGATACATGCTACTAAGGGTGGAGAATAAAAGTATTTCGAGAAACCTTCTCATTAGCCACACCCTTAATAATATCTAGTATTATATAATGAGAATGATACCTACTAATAGAAAATCCACATGTATATGTGTCATTGGATGTTCCTACATATGGATGTTTGTATAAGTAAATAGACTTTAATATTATTATTAATGCGTATTATGAGTCATCCACTAAGATGTATTGATGAAAACCATGATGATAGATCATTACGACGAGGTATGATATATTGGGCCTGTCATGAGTAATATTTCATTAACGTATAATGAGAGAGAACATTTTTCTCTTAAATTAATTAAAAAGTCTTGTTATCTCATGACATTTTATGAAAATGATATATCCTAAATAAATCCATGGACATGGTGTTCTATAGGAAATTTAATTTTCTAGGAGGTCAAATAAAGATACATCGATCACATTGGTTGATAGAACCAGCATGCAATATGCCTAATTAGAGATATCATTATAAAGGGATTATATTACACAGTATGATATGTCTGAGGTAACATGTTATTGTAGAATTTAATTTTATCTCAATGGGTGACATGGCATGTTTCATTATTCTACCCTTAGACTTTAGGTTACATCACTAAATTCAACTGAGAAAGAGACCAAGAGGGTTTCACACTATGTTTCTCTAGAATATCAGATTAAATTATATATTATGATTTATTATTTAGTAATATAGATAAATATTATCCCCATATGTGGTTTAGTAACTATTAACTAATGCTTGATAGAATATTAATTTTTTTTATATTTAGTAAATTTAATATTTATTTATTGGTGAATAATGTAGTGATATTTATTTAATAAATAAATATACATTATTTAAGGTCTGATATATATTATGGATGAATGAAAGAATACAATTTTTGATATGATGATAAATAAAAAATATAAAATACCATTTGATTAAATCATAATGAATTTTAATTCCAAAGTCAATTTCTTGTCAAGATATAATAATATATTAATTATTATTTTACATCGAGTTTTTCCTTGGATTAAAAAAATAATTTAGGGAATTATGAAATTATTATATATTAATTGTAGGGATATATAAAATAAATTATGTTATTTTATCAAGATATATAATTAATTTTGTCATGTTTGTGGAAAATGAAATTTGAGTATCCTCTAAAATTATAGATAGCCCCCTTCTCTAAGAACTCTTCAAATAACATTGTGTATCCATCCTGCACAAGATCAGAGAGAAAAATTTGGATGATGTTGTCATAGGTATTAAATGTGGAAGACATAAGCACTTGAATATACCATTATATAACCCTATGATTCTTTTGATGATGTCTATAGAATCATGGACCATGTGAGGATCACTGTTAAAGGGATACTACACTTGATTCCTATATCACAATGATGGCACATTAGATATCCATAAATGTAGAAAGAATATAAAAAAGAAAATTATTTATTCAATTAAACTAATTATAAATAATATGTTATGATCCTCCCTCTAGTTCTGGTGTAATTACATATTATCTATTTTTTTGATTCAATTGCTTGGATCATAGTGTTCACAATCAAATGGATCTAAAATTGATCATCAATTATTGAAAAAATCAATGTTGGGCATTTCCCATCACATTCATACACTGCTAACAAAACGTATAAGTGATATTAGAGTGGTCACATAATTATTTATAATTATTTAATGATATATGGTAACTTACAAATTTTTAATTTATTTTTTCAATACAAGATTAATAATTATTTTAATCTGAACTACGAAATAATATTCTTCCTCATTCATTTCTTGTAGATATAATAGAGATTATTAATTATATGCTAAAAATAATATAGAGGAAGTCATCAAGATGATATAAGGTTTTAGACCTAACAAAATCGGACTACACACTATGTTAATAGAGTTATATTCCATGTAGTCATGTTAAATGCATCATAATTGATTCGGAAATTAACTCAAGAATATACATTAATTTACACACATTAAATGCTCCATGTGTTTACTAGAACATAACGGTGCATGGTATGTCAGATTACACACCATGTAGCAAATGTACACGACATGTAATCCCTTTAATTCATATAAAATCCATTTATTACCATACACAACCTACATGACCCATTACCATGTAATTCAGAGATCACTTGATGTGGAACCCATTGGAAACATATTGTATTCCATTTTCTAAGGTACGATTTACATGGTGAGTCCCTAGTAATGATCCTTAGAATGATAGTGAGATAGTTATATGCCACGTCACTCGAATGAACACACTATATACATATAAAAATTACAAATTTTTAATATTTATCAATTATGCTATGTAAAATATGATAATTGAAATTACGTGTGGTCATAAATATAGGACACACCTTGTGATAGGTTTTGATATAAATAAGTATACAAATGATTAATTAATACCTCCCTAATTTTTAGATAATCGTATCAGGTATGGGACATTTTAAATGTTGGTACTCTACATGCATTGAATCATAACACATGACTAGAAAATTTTGTAATTCATGTAGGCATCCCTGAAGTACATATTTTAAAAGTCTGTGATAAGTCATGTAATCCATTTTCCACAAGATTAAAACTATTTATGAGTATAATACATGTTTGGAAGAATCAGACGAGTATTCAATGTGTTTCCTCTAAGGTACATTTATGTACATATGTAATACTAAATTAATTTGTTTAATTTGATTAAATATTTTAAGGATGATAATATCTAAGAAAATTAGATGATAATTATGATAGAATAATTTATTAATTAAAGATAAATCTTAATTTATTCAAGCATGATTTATCCTAAATAAGAATGATGGAAAATATAATGACAGTTTAATCAAATGCATAATTGATTGTATGCATGTGGATGAACCTGATAAAAGATCAGGACATTTTATTATATTGGTTTCTTTTTTAATTTATTAATAATGAAAATTATTGGCCTATGTGCTTTTTCATCTCTTATTGTGTAGGCAATATGTTCCCAGGGCTTCTTTTAGTTAAACCCCTTTTCCCATCAGCTGTGTGTGAGTAAAAGGCATATGTGTATGATGAATCTCCCTATATAGTGAATGTTATTCATGTTTAAGGCCGAGGTGAACCCATTCAAAGGAGATACATAGGGGGACATGTTGAAAGCTATAAGAGAACATGTAATTTGTTCATGATGTTTTTCACTAGGTAAACAGTTAGTTTTTCAATCTAATCAACATTAAAGCACATGATCATAATAATTTATTATTTTATTCATGTTCAGTTGAATAGTTATTTCATTATATATGTATTATCGAGATCAGATAATTTAATGAATTAATGATCATGAATGATACAACTAAAATAAATTATATTATGCATAAATATTATCTAATACATGGTTCATCACTTAATCAAACCCACTTAATTTGAACACACATTTGATAAATATAATAATTGGAAATTTTCACATAAAATAATAAAATCCCTCAATAAAATACTATGTAGGTATATAATTCCATTACATTAGTTATAATCAAACTATAGTTCAATGCGCTTGACCAACGTAAGTTGGGGTGATTTAAATTATCGGTGAATTATAACTTCATGTTTTTAGTGGGTTGAATTATTTTACATCAATTTTTGACTTCCTAAATATGACATGGTATAACTAAGAGGAAAATATTGAGGAAATTCCTTTTAAGGATATCAGGATTGGGGAGTCCAATCATTGGATCAAGTAAATGTGAGTTAATGTGATTAATATTTTGAATTTCTATCTAAAACAATTCATGTTTCTTGACTAACCCATGCTGGGGGGGTAATGATAAAAGGAATATGGATGAATTCCACAATAATATCTATGAAACAAGATATTATAAAGACAATTTTTAGGTTTATTATGTTTTGATTAATTAGTCATTTACTAATAAATATTAAATTTATTTATTCCTCTAAATTTTATCTGATAAAGTATTAAAATTAAGATTATTTTATTTTTTAGAAACAAAATTAAAATTATGTCCAAAATTTAATTGTGATCCATTCATTAGAAGAAAAACCTTCTCATAGACAAAAGTTTCCAACTATGGTAAAGGCACAAACGTGTCATCCTTCACCCTAAAATAATATTATATGTTCTTGAAAAACCATTTCTTATTCCACATGGTATTGAGGAATGTGATTATGAGCTATATATTAGTTCTATACATCTGAATGATTCTATAGATGGTCAGTTTTTAATGCTATCATATATATACAATGAGATTTTGAAGCTAAATTAGGATATTGAAGCTTATAGGATGATATATGACCTTTAGGGTCAATATAATGAGAATTTGAGACATGAAAGGAATGAGATTTCAAATTATTTGATCAAAACAAATCTTGGAGAGTCTTCCCCAGCTGGTGGTTATGTAGTCAGGCTTAGCTAAACTAAACACCAATAAAAATTAGGGATTAATTCCCAGGTGAGTTATATATATATATATATATATATATATCTCATACATTTATCACTACCCATTACCTTATACAACTTTATAATAAACTAAAAAATGAGAAAAAAATTCAGAAGTGTATTTTAGAAAAAAATTACTTCAATTTGAAAAGTGGATAAAGGCACGAGGCATGAAAAACTGGTAGTCCTTAAAGTGAATAACAAAAGGAAGAACAAGGAAAAGGGGCCCAAGGAATATAAATAGTAAAAATTTCTTATTCACCATCATTCCTTGATGATGAAGGCCAAGAGGCAGGGCAAAGAAAAGTGGTAAAAAAAATTTCATGATAAATGTCATACAGTTGGATTATGCACTTCACCCAGAAAAAAGGTGAATCTAAAGATGATTTCTTTATTGAGGTTAATCAGGACATATCTACACATTGAATATTAGATATATCTTGTGGGGCACACATTCTTTTTCAAATGTACATACCGAGTATATTATGAATGATTTTAATAGAAGAAGTGGATCTAAGAGATGTTAATGGTGTAGGGCTGGCTATTCTATAAATTGGTGACTACCACCACTCATTACCAAAGAAAATGATTTTGGTTTTTATGGATTGTTATTATGTACCTATAGTTACAAATAAAAATATTTATGTATCATGCCTTGAAATATATGGGTTTATTTTCATGTTTGGAAATATATGTTTTTTCATTTATATGGAATACATATGTTATGGTATGGAACATTTAAATAATGGTCTTTCTTGTATTTAATTATGGGAACCATGTTTTTTTGCAGGATAAAAAAGGATGTTCACATGACTCCTATAATACCTACCTATGGCATCACTATCTTATTCATGAAAATGAGAATCATTTGACAAAGATCTATCCAGATGGTAATTTGGACTCTTCAGAGCTAAAACCACTTGATAGATTTCTTGAATTTTTATATGTTAAAATGACCAAACCAATATTTGGGGGATATGGTGAAAGGGACATAGCTCTTATAGGATTGGGACACACTGATGTGTGTGGAGTATTTCTAGTAGAAGCTATATGTGTATATTCTTACTTTATAACTTTTACTGATGACTTGAGTTGATATGGCTATATCTACAAAATGAGGAATAAGTCTGAGTATTTTAAGAAACTCAAGAAATTAAATAATAATGTATAGAATCAATATGGTTAGAAGACAAAGAATATATGATCTGATCAAGGTGATGAATATCTTAACTAATATTTTTTCAAATTTTTACCAGAGTTTGGGATTCCTTATAAACATACCCCACCTTATACACCATAGTGGAATGATGTTATTGAAAGGAAGAATCATACATTTTTTGATATGGTATTCTTTATGATGTGTTATTAAGGTATTTCATTATCCTTTTGGGGTTATGCCTTACAAACTATGATAAACGCATTAAACTGAGTTCCAACTAAAGAGGTAAATAGAATTTCCTTCCAGATATGTATTAGAATCCAACCCGTCTATCACATACATGTGTTTGGGGTTTCAAGGTATTTGTTAAGGCCTTAAAGGAAAAAAATTAGAAGCTCGGGGCACAAATAGTATCTTTATAGGGTATCCCAGTGAAATATGGGGATAAGACCTACACAACCACTACGATCGAAAATCAGATATCACCAGAAAAGACAGTTTTCTATAGAAGGATAAAATCATCAAAAAGTATTTCCAAAGCAATATTGACTTTGATGAAGTTGATGCTCAATGTAAACAATAGTTTTTATGTGAACAGATTCTACAGAACCCCATAGAAAAATGGTTAATAAAAACAGAAGTACTCTATAAGATTATAAGAGAGTTAAGAGAACCAGAGATATATGTTTTCTAGTTATAGAGAATGGTGACACATTATTCATTGACACTGATAAGCCTCTTTTATTTAAAGAGGTAATAGAATCCTTAGAAGATGAAAGATAGAATGAAGCCTTGAATTCAAAAATATAATTAATGTATCACAACCATGCGTGGGTTCATATTGATGCACCATTTAATGTAATTACTATTGGATGAAAATGGGTATTCTAGAATAAAATAGATATTGAAGGTAAATTAAATACCTATAAAGAAATGCTAGTGTCTAAAGGGTTTAAACAACATCATGGAATTTGAAGGTGATGAAACCTTTCCACTAGTTTACATGTTTAACCCCATTATAATTGAACATGATATATTAGATTTCCATGAATATGAGATTTGTAAAATGGATTTCAAAACATCATTCATTAATTATTACCTTCTGGATGATGTCTGTATGATACAGAAAAATGGTTTGTTACTCAAGGTGATGCCAAAACAATTTAAAAGGTGGATATATCCATTAATTGATTAAAACATGTATCTAGGTAATAAAACATTCGATTTGATGAATCATTAAAAGAATTTGTTTTCATTATGAATGAATGTGAGTTGTGCGTTTATAAGTTGTTTAGTGGAAATGTGGTTATTATCCCAATATTATATGTTTATAAAATATTACTTATTAAAAATATCCTACTAGTCTTATAATTAGTTAAGTACTAGTTAAACACATTTTTCTCTATGAATGAATAAGTGAATAATCTTATATTCTAGAGATCAAGATCATTCATTATAGATTCAAGATGATTCATGGTCTAATTCAAAGTACATATGTGGGACAAATACTAAAGAGATTTATTATGAAACAATTCAAGAGGGGATTGATTCTAGTGTAACATGGTAAACAAATTTCTAAGAAAATGTGTCTTGAGAAACAAAATGAAAAAGAGAGAATCAGAATGTTCACATATGATTCAGTGATAGGATCAATCATGTATTCCATCTTATATACTAGACTTGATGTTTAATATGCATTGATCATGGTAGGAAGATATAATCTATATCCTGGATAACGACATTCAACTACTATTATGGTGATCCTTAAGTATCTAATAATAATTAAGAATATATTCATGATGTGTGGAGGAGATTAGAAGTTGGTCATTAGGAGTTTTACTAAGGCTGGTTTTTAGACAGATCATCATGATATAAAGATCAAATATAGATAAGTTTTCTTTCCGAATAGAGGACATGTTAGATGGTCGAGTTCAAAGAAGACTATTGGTATTGAATCAATAGAATATTCTGAGTATATAATGATTTATGATAAATCCATATAAGTGGTTTGGATTTGTATCTTTGTCCAAGAGCATAATGTGCTACCTAGCTTTAAATATAGCAACACATTATATTTTGATAATACTTCAGTGGTGGATTTTTAAAAGATCCAAGGTCTCACCAATAGGAAAAGAATATACTCAAGATGCATCACCTCTATATGGATTTCTATCAAAGGGGTGATGTTTTAGTAAGAAAAGTTCTCGTAGAAGAAACCATAGTGGACCACTTTAGTAAATTCCTATCATACCAGAAGCATGAGTATCATGTGAGAGATAGTTGACTAAAGATTGTTAGAAGTTGGCACCAATGAAAGTATGAGTCTATGGGAGTTGCTTGCCTAGAACAAAATTTTGTGTACTTTATGATTACATTTATTAATTGTTTTTAATAATAATAAACTACTTATCACATCATGATTTTTCTTCTATGTAACATAATATGGGATAATGTTCTATGTGTACTATCAAACTTAAACATCATAACATGTCATCCCTATGATGAGAACCTGGAAGTTCTACGACACTATTTATGAATAAATCTTTAATAAATAGATGATATCAGTTGAGGGAAAAATGATATAGCCTATCAGGGGTGGAGACTAATAGAACATTAGAGAACCTTCTCATAGTGTACTCCCTTGGTATGGTCACGTAGGATATTATGAGAATGAGACCTGCCAGTAGGAAATCCACATTTTTATGTTTAATTAGATGTTGCTATCCATGAACATGTGTATTGATAATTATAATATTTTATTATTAATAATTAGTTTTATGAGATGAACACTTATATGTATTGAAGAAAACTGTGATGATTGATGTTCATGGGGAGGTGGGATATGTTGGGCGCATCATGAGTAATATTACATTAATGAGTATGGAGATTAAGTATTTATTTATTATGTTTATTAAAGGAATATGATATCTCAGATTCTTTTATGCAAATGATATAGCCAAAATAAATCCATGTCCATGGTGTTCTATATGATATTTCATTTTTTGGGAAGTCAATAAAAGGGGTGTCGAGCACATAGGTTGATGCCACCATTAAACAACATACTTGATAAGATATATCATGATAAAGGGATTATATTACATAGTAAGAGTTTGTATGGGGTAATATATCATTACACCATTAACTTCATTCTCTATGGGTGTCTTGGTAGGATACTATATGCAATCCTTGGACTTTAGCTGCTTCACCTAATTCGAATATTAAAGAGGCATGGAGGGTCACACAATAAGTGTGTCTAAAATCTCAATTAAATAATATATTATAATTTTTTATTTAACAATTTGAATAAATATTATTCTCATAAGTGGTTTAATAATTATTTATTTTTTCTTAATCACATATAAATAGTAATTTTCTATTTAGTAAATTTAATATTTACTTATTTATTTTAGAATAATGCAGTGATAGTTATTTAATAAAAAAATTGACATTTATTAAGGTCTGAAAATATTATGGATTAATGGAAGACCACTATTTTAGGACCAGTGAGAAATAATAAATATTGAATATTATTTGACAAAATAATATTTAATTTTAATTCAAAAGATATGTTCATGTCGAGAAATAACAATAATAATAATATATGACATATGGTTTTAGGTAGGATTAAATAATTAATTATGGATTGTTGTGAAATTATTTTATTTCAAACCTAGTTATATATAAATACAATTATGTTATATTATCAAGAGAGACAATTCATTTGGTCTTGGTTATGCAGAACAGAATTAGAGAATTCTATCAAGCTCTAGAGATTTCCGTTCTCCAATATTTCTTCCATGAATGGAGAGAAACCTTTCTCCACTTGATCAAAGAGATTTCTTTGGAATTAGTTCTCATATTGATCAAAGTTGGATGATTAAAGTTCATGGATATGCCATGCTATCACCCAATGATTCCTTTGGCGGTGTCAATAGATTAATGGATGATTTGTGGAACACCTCTAGTGGGAATCGACACTTGATTCCGACATTGCAACAAAGGTGGATTGGAAATCCATCAATGAATAATGAATTTCTATAGAGGACATTATTTATTTAATGAAATTATTTATAAATAATATGTAATGTTCCTCCACATGGTTTTGGAATAATTATCAATTGTCTATTTCATTGATTCAATTCCATGGATCATGACATTCATTATCATATAGATCTCAGATTGATCATTGATTATGGAAAAATTAAATATTGGGAACCTCTCATCACACGCTTCCACTATGCTGAGAACCTACAAAGAGCCCATTCATTATTAATGGAAATAGGATGAATATTTATCTTTGAAATTTTCCATAAGCACTAGTGTTGGAGATCATAAACCATTCTATCGTTAAAAGTAAATGTTTATACACTCCAATTACTTTGTTACAAATACTGATTTTCTTAAATAAAATAAAAATTATGTTTATATTAAAATTAATCAATGACACTAAATATTCAATTTTAAGGGAGGGTGAACCTTTATTTTTTATAAATGACATTAAATTTTAGGAATTTAGTTATTATCTTTCTTTTACTTTTTAGTGGCTATCTATTTTTTATTAGATTTAGAAACCTATTAAGATAAAATTGAATACCTTTGTAAGCTTAAAAACAATGGGGACTATGAGATACTGATTTAACCCCAGAAACTCAACCTATATGAATATAAAAATGAATATAGTTTCAAATAAATAGTTTCAGACCTTCATCGAAAGAACACTTATTTTTGAATCTAATCTAATGAAATAATATCCAGTATTTATATTAAATAATTAAGTGGATTTTAATTTCATTATCTTCTTCTACAAAATGACCTCATTTATAGAGAGAACAAATCCATTTATGATTAACAATATTTTTCTAGGAATATTTTTTTATAACCATAGAGAATTGAGTGGTATGATTTGAAAATTAATAAGACATTATTTTTATTTAAAAACCCATTTTTAAATAATAATCATTCATTATATATTTACCCTAACATATGTACTATTTAATTCCCATAGGCAATGAATTTACGTGTCATTAAGCCACAATACAGACCTTAAATCATTTTTCAACCCACACTTGATGTAATGTTAAGATCTGAGTTGTGCTTAAGTGTGGTGGAGGGGGATGCTTTGTGATTTCTACATTAATAGAGGCAGCTTTATAAGAAAATATCATACATAGAAGCCATTTTTTTGAATATCCATAATTCATGGGAAATAATTAAAAACATTAATCATTAAAAGTTGGATATAAATTTCATAGTATTATTTTAATCTCAACGAAGTCTCTAAAACCTCAAAATGTAATCTTTATAGAATTTGAACAATAAAAAAATAAAAAATTTCAAAAGGTATATGAGTGAAATATTAATTTGAATAAAGTGATAAATTTATTAAATATTAATGAAAATAAATGTATTTGAAGCTGAATCTTGTCAATGGACAATTTCGGAGGCTTCTATTCTTGATTATGAAGCTAAAATCATGTATTTTTTTAGTTAAATCTATGCCTCAACATTGAGCTCTGAACATTTATCATTTTAAACATACCGTACCCTAACAATAGAAAAAACCTATATAGTTAACATGAAAAATAATAGTACAGAACTTATTGGGTAGATATTTTGAAACATATCAAGGTAACTGTGACCCATGCATGTGTTTTGAATGATGAAACATATTCTCTAAATTCATATTTGAGTGATGAGAGAAAAACATCCATAATGGTGGATACTAATTTTCTTGGGGGGATAAGAATCTAAGAAATTAATTAAATTTATAACATATGGAAAAAAGAATTAATGACATTAATGAGGTAATATAAGTTCAAGTTCCTTGGTTGTTGATAAAGGGGCTCACATTGGTAGGTTTTTTGACTTTTTATTGGGTAATATTTTTAATGTACTGTTTTTTAGTTTTTCATGGATGAAGTGTTGGTTAATTGATATAGGAAAATAATTTTATTTAATTTCTTGAAGTTTAATTAATTTTAATTTATCACAATAAATAATTAGTGATATATTATAGTGTTTTAGAATTAATGTATTTTTTCATTAGATTTTGATAACATTATCCTAATGGTTAAATTTTAGATTTAAATGATCTTTTTAGTATTCAAATTACAATGAATGTATAACCACCAGTAAATAAACTCAATTATAAATTAGGATATGTAAGTTGAAGTAGGTTCTTTATGAAGATAACTCGTGTAATTATAGATGTTATGTCAAAATTTAGATTTAAAAAATCTGGCACCTCAGGGTGTAACTTTCTTGGTTCTAACATTTTGGTAATTTTTTTCACAAGAGTTTGTGGTTCCCTAGGTTGAAATTTAGAATTTTTAAGGGTTTTATAGGGGTCATGGTTAATAACATTATTTGTAAACCGTGTGATAGAAACCATTCACCTGGGGTTCTGGTGGTCTGGGGGTATTGCACAATATATACATGTTTTTTAAAACCTTAAAAAACAACTATGTGACTAGAGGTGTTTGAGGTAGTGGATTATGAATGTTCCATGCATGGTTTGAAGGATCGTGTGAGAAAATAATGTGGTTTGGCCTATTTGGGGTAATTTTTCATTTTCACCTCCTTTTTAATTTGGGATTCCACCCCTATCCACCCCATTGTTTCCCATAATCCATGTAACATTACTTAAAGTAATATTAATATTTAATGATCCTAAGAGGATATATTAAGATGTGTTCTTTAGGATTTTGGACCCAGTTCAAGAGTTCAGGGTCTCTTTCTCCCCCTATTTGGTTTATCTTATTTTTTATCTATACCTCTATCCCTAATTGACATTATTTTATGATTTTCAATCCTAAGGAAATTCAGAAATTTCATTTTTTTTCTTGTGGCTGTGATCCCACCTTTGAGACATAACCCAGTGGATTTCTTCTAAATTAATATGATTCCACCACTTAAGGTAGGTGTTTCCATTTAATTTCATTTTATTTAACAACTAAATGAATTATTGGGGATTTAAAATTTATTTAAGATAAGTTAATAATTTATATGATAACTAGGTTTGGATAATGCATATTTAATTTATAATTTCTTGAATTTTATTTGGCTTTCTGAGTGTAATTTTATATCAAAGTGGTATTTTGATGGAATTAAATTATTATGTTGTCTACCTATTTTATAAAATGACAAATAGGGTTTACTATTGAAAATACACCATGTTCAATATGTTTTATTCCAAATTAAATTTTCAATGTTGGATTCAATTTTTGTGATTAAGGGGTTTCTTTGTTCTAATAAGTGTTTCGGTTTTATAACATGAATGTGAGATTAACTTTAGTTAATGTTGTTTATGATTTGCAGTGATCATGAATTTATTTGGAATTGTGTTAGGTTTATAATTTTTTTTAAAATTAATTTTAAAAAGTATATTCTATATGTGATAAGTGGAGGGCCAGTTGGAACTTTCTGAAGTATTGTATATTTTTACCTTGTTTATCACCTCATATTATTAGGATGTTATGTTCATCCATGTGATGGATGTTGTGATGTGATTCATGTGGTTCTTATGGATTGGGTTCTTCTCAAGGGTCTTATGTGAGGTAGGAAGGAAGTTATTTTGGTGTTATCACTTGGTGTTTTGTTATTTTCATGTGATTTAATTGTTTTCTAATAGACTAAATCCTTTATTATTCCATGGTAAGACTAAGAATGATAAGTGGAAAGAATTTTTAATGGTGTTAGTAAGCTTGATATTTACACAAGTTCTAGTCACCCCTAGTTGTTTGTAACATTTATCTAGTATGAGTGTCAATGATGAGACTATGATAATAGTGATTCAGTTAATGGATGTGTGACCATTAACCGGATGGTAGTAGGTCAAACATTAAATGTTATGTTATATCTTCTTTCTCCCTATGGTGTTGCCTCTTTTATTATATAATATGTTAAAAATGTTTCCTCTCTGTTAGATTTGGTTAATGTTTTTTAATATTTTCATAAATATTTATTTTTTGTAAAATGTATTTGTTGGAATTTTACATTGTTTCTATTCTACTATTCCATGTTTGGGTGTTGTGTTTTTATTTGGTCCCATGGGGGATAATATTTACCCAATGGTAATTTTTGATACTCTGATGATATTCATCATACATAGGGGATTCAAGACTCTCCTCAATTATGTGGTAGGTTTTTTTGGATGATGGTTTGGATGGTAGACCATGTAGGATCATTTGAAAAGAGTAATAGTGAATAGAGGTATCCCAAAAGAGGCTTAGGTTTTTGAGATTCATCTTCTTTTTATTTAGTAATCAATGGTATAAAAGAGATAGAAACATTGGGACTCAAGTGGTAGGTCTATGGAAGTGATTTTCCCACTCATACTTATGGCGGTTTTCCATTGATGTTTGGGAGTTTTATTTGAAAATCTTTTGAGTTATGGTGTCCTTTTTTGAGATATTTTGCAGTGAAGGGCTATTACTCCATGTTACAAGGTTATTTTGGGAGACTTCTAAGGATATTACTCATTTCAATGTTAAATTAAGATAAATTTAAAGGGATCATGGTTAAGGTTCACAGTTTTTCAAATTGCTCCTAGGCAATGAAGACTTCTCTAGATAACATCTAGTGAACTTAGATGATTGGCAGACATTATAAAAAAACCATGAGAAAAAACCATTCAAAGTGGAGAAGGATTAAATTTTTTGTTATTTCCCCTCCTTAGTTTGTTTGAGGAAAGTTACTGTTTGATAAGTTTGTTTTATTATTTTTGGAATTATTTCATGTTCTTGAACATTATTGAAAACTATTTTTTATTCCTCATTATTTATGTTATTTTTGAAAAAACAATTAGTACTTATGTTACTTGGGTAAATTTTTTTTGAAATCTATAAAATAAGTTTGGGTTGTGTTGGTTTTCAATGAAACAATTTCATGGGTTCTTAGGTGATATAATTATTAAATTTTGTGGGTAAGTTAAGGTGTTATTATTATATTTTTTGAACTATGTTATATGTTATTTTAGTAAAGTAGGTGTTTTGGGTTTTGATAACTTTTAAATTATTTCAGTTTGTGGAATGAAATGAGTCAAAATATTTTGATAACTTTTCTGGAAGGGAGATTTTTGTGACCATGATTCATTGATTTCATTTTTTTCTCTTATATGGAATTTTGAAGTTGTTTTGGAAAAAAATTGGCTTTTTTAGATATTCTCCTTTTGTTGAATTTTAATATTTTTTGATTGATAGTTTTGTTTTGTGTTGTTTTAGAAAGACCCCCCAAGAGAAAAACAATAATTTAAAGAATGGAAGGCCTTGCATAGTTTTCCTAGTCATATTTGTGTTTTAATTCTTGTCTATTAAGGTTCCATGACTCATTATTGAGTAGAAGTGAGATGACCTTATCATCTTGTAAATCATTCACAAGAGTTCATGAAATGATATCCCCAATTTTCTATTCAGATCAAAGATCTCTTGAGTTGATTTGGTTTCTATCGAATTCTGAATGTATTTTCTAACATGATACTAAATTATAAATCTTTTAGGGCGATGTTCATAGTTCATATGTCATAATTTTTTGCCTTTCTGTGGTGGAATCCCAATATTCATTCCCAATAGTTCTAGGCTCTATCTTGGTGGTACTTAAAGTCTACCTTCATCTTATATTTTTATCCTAAATAATTGAGAGTTTAGAAAGAGATAATTTTTTGTGGTACCCTCTAGGGCGATCAGTAAGTGAAAGACTATGTTGAATGTTTTTCTATCATGGTTATTTTCTCTATAAAATTGGATATTAACAATGTGAAGAATACATGGTTCTTCATATGGGTCCTGTATCTAGATCTGCGTTCATTAGTGTTTCATTCTAGCATGAGTATCTATATGGAAGAGATATATAAGTAAATAAAAGTTGAGTTAATCTTATCAGGTTACCCTAAATGAAAATATTATTTAACTACAGGTAGAGCACGTAAGATTGATTTGGAAAATTATATGATGAAAAAGGGAGGTGATTGTGATAAGAAGATATCTACTCAACCTACCATTACAATTTCAGTCATGTGAAATACAGCTGTGGGTTTTAAATATAGGATTTATGGGGAAATTGTATCTTCTTATCCTATATATACAAACAAAATGAATATGTATGGTTTTCCTAGTCACATTAAGATATTTTGTGTGATAGTGAAAAATTATAAAAAAAAATAAAGGATCTTTTTGGAATCAGGTCATCATTCTTCTTTGTCTCTACCATTATAGAGTTCAAAGCCGAGTGTTGTTTTTGGATAATCATTATTGTAATTTTGGTTTTTGGGTTGGGACTCGTATCATCTTTTGTGTACACGGATCATATATATATAATTGATGAAATATATGTTGAACCTATTTTTATACATTTTTAAATTATTATTCCTCATTAAATTTTTTATGTTATTGTATTCTATACATGGTGTGGATATTTTGTTGATGATTTATTAGTATATGACATGGGGACACCTTGGGTATGGTTTATGGAAACATTTGTAATTATTTCATTATTGAGTGGACTCTGGGAGACACTAGGTAGATATTTTCTTATGGATCTCCATGAGTGGGTGTTCTGTGAGATTTATCGCTGAGTTACCAACTACATAGTTTCTTGATCCAAGAATAGAACCATTCCATTCCATGATGAGTATTTTTCTTATAGATGTGTCCCACTTGTTTCTTTGAGTGAATTTTATTTGTGATTGGGTCTAATGATATTTTTTCTTGAGGATAAGTACTGTTTATCAAGTTTTAAGATTGTTTTCATGGATAGTGGAATCATCTTTCTTTTGAGATGATCTTCATGTTGGGTGTGCCTATATGATGTTTCACCATTATAATTAAAATCATTACCGCGGGGAGACCTGTTCTGAACCTCTGTTTGTTTTACATTTTCTAATAGAGTGATACTTTTGGATGAATTTGGTTTGATACTATATTTTTTAGCTTTGGAGAAAACATTTGTGTCTATGGTGTAGTGTCCCGGATTTTTACCATGTTTTATTTTAATATTATATGGGAATTATTTTGAGACGAGGCTTTAAGACGGCATGCAGTTGCAAGTCTTGGTGAGCCTGAAATAAATGTTTGAATTTAATTAAATAATTAAATAACACGCACATGTGGTTTTCATGAAGAAGTGGGATAACTCTTGAAAGATTGATCGAATCAGAAATCAGAGGGCACTGTTGTGTCCAGAGCAGCAGGTTTACCCTAGGAGAGACCTAACATCAGCTGTCATATGCCGATGGTGAAATCCAGTTTTTGGACGTAACTGTAATAAAATATTTTTTAAAAATATTATATTAAATCTTATGATGGTGAATATATTTTTTATCCTTTTTTAATAAATGCTGGAACAGTGGTCCAGGGTTACAGACCTCATAACCCGGATACCCCTAGAGGCTCTGGGAAAGCTCTAAAGGAAACCCCAAATGCGGCGATGACGTTCTTGACAAAGTTCGTCAGTGATGACGACGCGATGACTGGATCTTTGACAATGAATGCCACGAATCTAGGTAGGGTGTTTGGTCTCTTTGTGTTTTATTTCCTATTCTTGATTCCTACAACGAACGTGGACTAATCCATGAAAATATTATCCCGTGGATCGATCGTATTTGGGGGATGGGATTTTGTAGGGATTTTGGGGAAGATCTTCATTCTTGGGATTTAATATGTTGATTATTTTGGTTTTGATCTATCAGCGACAAACCTGGATCATCACAAACAACGATCAAGGTTCTTCCCTCTTGTTCGTTTTGTGATTTAATTCCCTGTTCTTCGTGGAGACTCATCATTCTTCCCCATGCTTGACGTTCTTGGAGGAAATTGATCGTTGCATGTTCATTTTTTGGTGCAATGATCCAAGATGGAAGATCCACACTATGGGTGATGGTCCGGAGCTAGGACAATGGTTTAAGCAGACGATTCAGAGCATATTGAGAGATATGAGTTTTTGGGCATTTTTTACTTTGGATGGATCGTTGGAGGTTTACGATCTGATCGAAGGACCGGAAACACCCGATTCGGTGTTCGTGTGATGGGACGAACCAATATCTGAAGTTTCGCGAAAAACAGGAATGAGAAATGGAAACCGGAAGATCAGCCAAGGCGCGAGTAGGAAGATGGTAGTTCTTGAAATTTCCCTGACTACATGGTGTGTTGTATGGTCTACACGATATGTGTTGATCAGCGGACTACCTAGAATGTACTCTGGGAGTACACGAACATGGGTTGGGTACATGGAGTAGGACACGACATGTATACCCTTCCCTGTATAGACCCGACCAGATACACAGGATACCCCATGTACTGGTACATGGGAAGGGGACACGAATAGAGACCGTGTACGGGCACATGGCCAACGTACACAGAGTGAACCCAAGGTGCTCGGACATGGCGTGTAATCCTTCTACATGTTGTGTAGTTACTTTTTATATGACAACCCTAGAGACACGGGCTATTTATACGGTTAGTACTCAGAGTCAAGGAACACGACGTGCGATCCTACTACACACCATGTTGTCTAGTTTTACACACCGGGACTGGAGACACGTGCCACTTACACGGGTAGTACCTAGAGTCAAGGAACACGGCGTGTAACCATACTACACGACGTGTAACCTGTTTTACATGGCATGATCCAGTGGTATTTTTTTACTTATATTAGTTTTCTAAGGGTTTGTCCCCTTGGTCTATTCCCTAAAGGTTTCTTGGTATCAGTTACTATGTACATGAGTATGATCCTATCAGCAGGACTTCCTGAATAGAGTTGTTGGGATCCCCACTGTGAAGCTCAGAGCCTGATCCTCTATTCATTCTTGGAACCCTATGTAATGTTCTTGGTATCGATTTGAACAACTTTACCCGGGCACCGATCCTCTACTTAACGGATTAGTTCAGACTGAGTTGTTGGAATCACCCCATATCTATTGGTTGTGATCCTCAAATGAGCATCATATTCTCAAGTACTTGTGGAGTGTGTTCTCCCGGAATGATTAATTCGTACCTCTCTCTTCAGACCGAGGAGTGTGTTCTACTTATTACATGATTAGTTGAATCTTCGAGCTTGATCTTAGTGGTGGTTTCTAGATAGTCAATCGTGTATGAGTATATCTGGATATTCTTGTTATATGTTCTATAATCATATACTGTGTAGAGATAAATGTACATTTCCTTTGTGGTATTTTCCCTTGTTGTATTCCTTTGTGGTTTCGGGCTGTCCTACAGGGTATTTTTATACTCACCCCTTCATAGGCTTTTCTTGCACGTGTCGTGTCTTGTGAAGACAAGAGAGCCTTTGACAAGATTCTAGGCGGACCCGGATTGGACAGTTCTTAGTGAGATCAGACAGGATGAGGTGTGTTCCTATGGCTACATATTGCTGTCTCAGTACCTTTCTTTACAGGTTGGACTTTGTTATAGACTCTGTTTTGGTGGGCTTGTACTTTTGGCCCATGGTTTTACATTAATGTACTTTACTTTTCCATCATACTCTGTTGGTTTGGATTTTTAGTGTATTCTGGCATTTCCATTTTTAGTAGTTTTTACTATTCAGCTTTGTGGGCTTGGAGATGTGTGTGTGTGTGTGTGTACAAATTTATAGGAAATGCCTCCCATGTTAGTAAAATTCCTACTCGGTGCTAGTCACCAGCCCCTGGCTTA
Organism: Viscum album; assembly: GCA_963277665.1. Lineage (NCBI taxonomy): Eukaryota > Viridiplantae > Streptophyta > Magnoliopsida > Santalales > Viscaceae > Viscum > Viscum album. Next base: position 1,642,491,434 of record OY728146.1, on the reverse strand, counting down.
TCGGAAGTAGGCTTGGGGAGTTGCAGCTCGGCCCCCACTAGGACGGGTTATTAAAGAGTGGTATCAGAGGTTATTGGTTCTACCTTAGGACGGAGAGTCTGTGAGTTGGTTTGGGAAAAAATGATAAGTATTTAGAGTTCGGATTTCAGGCTAGGGACCCTAGTGTGGGTGCGGGAAGCCGACGTATCCATACACCAGGACTCTGATAACATTCTTTTCGACTCGGAGCACGAGAACACTAGTTTCAAGGGAAAATAATGGTACATGCATCATATATGACTGGGTTATGGTTTTCATGTCCTTCTTGAGTCAGCTCTCTAGATATAATCACTGACTAAGATACATCTTGTTTCTTTACAAGATTCCTCTACGACGTGCACCCGCTAGGATCCAGCAGCTCGATCATGAGGATGACCCCCTCAGTGATGATGCTTTGATACATGGATCAGATCCGCCATCTTTACCTTCAGGTGGTGTGCTAGTTGTTCCACCACCTATGGAGTAGTGTTTATTGCCTGCTGTACAAGTGGAGGAGGAGTGCAGGATGAGCGCACTCCACGAGTTTTAGAGATAGAGACCCCTCAGGTTTCGAGTTGAGCCTGACCCTCAGGCAGCAAAGGACTCGGTTGAGGCAGTGACCAGAGTCTTCCATTTGGTCAATACACCATCACACAAGATGGTGATCCGGACAGTGAGCCTTCTACCGGGCTCAGTAGGGTGATGGTGGAGTTTGGTTATCCAGACTCAAGATGAGGCAACTCTTGCATGGTCCGAGTTTGAGCGTCTCTTCATAGATGAGATTTCACAAGTTACCCTAAGAGTAGTACGTAGACAAGAGATTCTTCAGCTTCATTTGGGAACCATAACGGTGGCTGACTATTCATCGAGGTTTACCGACCTCTCCCAATACTCGATCGATATGGTCAGGGAGCAGTACTTCAGAGCTCAGACTTTTGATCGGGGCTTGCGCAGAGAAATTTGAGCTAGCATCATACCTATAAGAATTCCTACTTACGCTGGGGTTCTCTAGTTGTATTTGGTGTTTGAGAGCTTCTTGGCAGAGCAGAGACTGCCGACAGTTGCCAGTAGTGAGTGAGTTGGAGCAGAGACCCTGGCAGCAGGGAGCGGATGTCAGGGACCCAGGAATGGAATTCGTTTTTAGAGGAGATCCCAGGACAGGGGATCTGCTGTACATGGTTCATAGGATGCCTACATCCAGCCTCGAGAGAGGCGATGCTACTCTTGTGATGGCTGGGGAAATCTTGCTCGAGATTATCCGACCCGCCGTACTACTGACACAGGAGCTGTGGATGGACCACCGAGCTAGAGAAAACATGTGGAGAAGACAAATCTACAGGGTGGAGAATGTGGTAGAGTAGCTGGGAGAGTAGTTGGAGGTGGTAGGCATTTTAACATTTTACCACCACCACCCCAGGAGGTCCACCCCATGCTCAGGGAGCTGGTGGGTAGAGGCAGGGACAACTGCAGGCAGTAGAGGCTTATGACCCAGGTGCTCCTGGAATAATTAGAGGTGCAATCTGTTTCTTTTCTACTTTGGATGCCGTACAGATAGACACGAGTTCTAGTCATTCTTTTCTGGCTGCTTATCTTGTTGGATACCTTGAGATTTCCATTGAGCCATTGACTCGACCCTTACGCTTAGAAACACTGCCTGGAGAAGATTTAGAGATCAAACGCCTTTGCAGACAGTGTGACCTGACCCTTGGAGGTGAGTGTTTCGGTTGCAACCTTTTGGTGGTAGCATCGTGGCTTTACGAATTCATTCTTGGTATGGATTGGCTATCCACAGTTCATTCCTAGATTGATTGTTTTAGGCGAAGGGTGCAGTGTGTCCCAGTGATGGAACGAGGTTCTCCTTGTTCAGTGAAATGGAGACCCAGGCAGTGCAAGATAGACTCGTTCATAAGAGGTAACAACCAATTTCCCATCAGTTGGCTAGCCTAACCCTTGGCATAGAAGATGTTACGAGTTTCCCTTTTCCAACAGTAGTGGATGAGTACGAGGACATATTTAAGGAGGATTTCCCCGGGCTACCTTTCTTTTAGGAGATAGATTTCTGCATTGATTTGAAAATCGGGACGACATAGATATCATCATCAGCATATCGTACGGCTCCTTTAGAGCTTTGCAAGTTGAGAGTGTAGTTGGAAGACTTGTAGAAGAAGTGCTTCGTGAGACCCAGTGCTTCAACTGGGGCGGCCCCAGTATTGTTTTCCAAGATGGTAGATGGGTGCTTGAGGCTGTGTGTGGATTACTGGATCTTTAATGAGGTGACTGTGAAGAACTGGTATCCACTACCGAGGATCAATGACCTCTTCGACCAGTTAAGAGGGGCACGGTGGTTATCAATGGTTGATCTACGATCAAGCTATCACCAGTTGAGAGTACGGGATGAAGATATACCGAAGATGGCTTTTAGATGTTGCTACAGTCACTATGAGTACATAGTGATGACCTTATACATGATGAACACCCTATAAGTGTTTATGGGACTCATGAACCGGATCTTTCAGCCCTTTCTAGATCGGTTCGTAGTGGTTCTCATCGATGATATCCTTGTGTACTCTGCGTCTGGGAGGAGCTTGTGAGGAACCTAAGGATGGATCTAGACACACTCCGAGAGCACCAGTTGTACGGGAAAATCTCGAAGTGTCAATTATGGATACATGAGTTCTACTTTCTAGGACACATTAGCTTAGTAGATGGTGTAGCAGTGGACCCATCCAAGGTAGAGGAATTATTAGCATGGGAGCCACCCCAAAGCGTGATGGAGGTGTGTAATTTCCTTGGGATGGAAGGATACTACCGGAGATTCATTCATGATTTCTCCATGATTTTAGCACCCATGATAGCTTTGACCCAAAAGGGGAAGCCTTTCCTGTGGACTGAGAGATGCCAGCAGGCTTTTCAAATGTTGAGACAGAGTTTGACGAGCACCCTGATCTCGAGACTACCAGAAGAGGGTGTTGAGTACGTAGTGTACTGCGACGCATCATGAACCAGGAATGGTTGTGTCCTAATGCTGAGGCAATTGGTGATTTCCTATAGCTCAGGTCAGTTGAGGCCACATGAGAAGATCTATGCGACCCATGATCTTGAGTTGGCAGTGGTAGTCTTCGCATTGAAGATTTGGTGACACTACCTAATAGGTGAGCGGTTTACCATATACTCTGGTCACAATATTCTCAGACATATCTTTTCTCAGAAGGATCTGAATTTGAGTTAGAGGCGGTGTCTTGAGTTCCTCCAGGATTATGACTTTGAGACCGTTTATATTCCTAGGAAGGGGAATGTTGTGGCAGATGCTCTTAGCTAGAAATCCAGTTCGAGGTTGCTGGATTAGGTGACGAGGTAGTTATCCTCTTTACAGTTATCCATCGTGGATAAAGATGAGGGAGCTTACCTTCAGTCGATGGTTGTTACCCCTCCACTATTACAGTGAGTTAGGGAAGCATAGCTCGAGGATGCTAGCGGTGAGACATTACGTGCTCAGATATTCGTAGGCGATGCTACTAATAATTATTCAAAAGGTGGGGAGCACATTGTTCTTTTCAGAGGGTGAAAAGTAGTTCTAGTGACGTTGCGGGAGGGGGTTCTGAGGGAGTTCCATAAATATCCTTTGGCGGTGCATCCAGGCATGGAAAAGATGTACCAGGACCTCCGACGTCAGTTCTTGTGGCCAGGAATGAAGAAGAGTGTAGAAAAGTTTGTTTCTCGGTGCCTTACTGTTCAGCAAGTAAAGGATGAGCACCAGGTGCCAGTAGGTTTGACTCATCCCCTTGAGGTGCCAATTTGGAAGTGGGACGACATATCCCTGGACTTTGTGAAAGGTTTACCACGTACGTCCAGGGGACATGATGCCATCTAGGTGATCATTGACCAGCTCACCAAGTCGGCCCACTTCCTTGTCATATGGGAGCAGAGTTCAGTAGAGAGATTGGGACACCTCTACGTGCAGGAGATAGTTTAGCATTGTGGAGTGACATCAATGATCGTCTCAGATAGTGATGCTCGTTTCACATCCCGGTTGTGGAAGGGATTTCTGGAATCTTTTGGGACTCAGTTAAGCATGATCAAAATGTTTCATCCTCGGACTGATGGTCAGACAGAGCGTACCATCCAGGTTCTGGAGGATATGATATGAGCTTGCATACTTGACTTCAGTCGTATCTTGGAGGATCATCTACCACTAGTGGAATTTTATTATAACAATAGTTATCATTCCACTATTGGTATGGCACCATTCAAGGCTTTGTACGGGCAACCTTGCAGGTCTCCACATTACTGGAATCACCCGGGAGATTCAGTGCTCATGGGCTCTGAGATGGTGTGAGAAACTACATAGAATGTGTAGGTCATCCAGGAGTATATGGAGACTACACAGAGTCAGAAAATATCTTATGATGACAGGAGTCAGAGGCCCTTGGATTTCTAGGAGGGAGACCACGTGTTTCTTCGAGTCTCACCTTAACGGGGACTGTGGAGATTTGGTTGAGGCAGCAATCTACCTCCGAGTTTCATTGGCCCTTTTATGATTCTGAGTATAGTTGGTGAGGTGGAGTATCGATTGGATCTACCTCCTCCGATGGAAATGGTACACAACGTCTTCCATGTGTCGCAGCTGCGGAGGTACGTGCATGACCCATCACACGTAATGGACTGGGCGAGATGGACATCGATGATGGAGAGACCTTTGCTAAGTACCCAGTAGGGATCAAGGATCAACAAGTGTGTATCCTTCATGGGTGAGCTATTCCCCTGGTTCGTGTCTAGTGGCAGCATGAGAATCTCCAGGAGAGAACGTGGGAGCGAGAGGCTCATATTCGTGTGCAGTACCCACATCTTTTTGAGTAGCATTTGTTTTGGCTTTTTAGGGATGTAAAGCCCTAAGGTGGGTGTGATGTAGTGTCTTGGATTTTTTCCATGGTTTATTTTAATATTATATGGGAATTATTTCGAGACCAGGGTTTAGGACGGTGTGCAGTTTCGAGGCCCGGTGAGCCCGGAAAAAATGTTTGAATTTAATTAAATAATTAAATAACACACCCATGTTGTTTTATGGAAAAAGTGGGATAACTCATGAACATGTGCTCGGATTGAAAATCTGAGGGCACCATTGCATCCAGATCAGTGGGTTTACCCTAGGAGAGACCTAACATCGGCAGTGACAGGTCGGTGGTGAAATCCAGTTTTGGGACATAACCATAATAAAATATTTAATAAAAATATTTTATTAAATCTTGTGGCGGTGAATATATTTTTTATCCTTTTTAAATAAAGGCTTTTGAAGGGGTCCAGGGTTACAGACCTCATAACCTTAAAACCCTTGGAGGCTTTGGGAAAGCTCTAGAGGAAACCCCCAATGCGGTAATGACTTTCTTGATGAATTTCGCCAGCGATGACGACGCAACGACCAGATATTCACCTACGAACGTCACGAATCCAGGTATGGTGTTTGACCTCTTTGTGATTTCTTTCACATTAATGATTCCTACGACGAACGCAGACTAATTCATGAACAAATTTTCCCACGGATCGATCGTATTTGTGGGATGGGATTTTGCGGGGATTTGGGGAAGATCTTTTTTCTTGCAATTTAATCTATTGATTATTTTGGTTTTGATCTTTTAGGGATGAACTCGAATCCTCATGAAAAACGATCGGGGTTTGTCCCTCTTGTTCATTTGGTGATTTAATTACCCATTCTTCATGGAGACTCCTCGTTCTTCCCCGGGCAAAATGTTCTTGGAGAAAATTGATCTTTGTGCGTTCATTTGTTAGCGCAATGATCCGAGATTGTAGATCCACCCACAGGGTGATGTTCCAGAGCTGCGATGACGGTTTCGGTGGATGATTTGGAGCGGATCGAGAGAAATGAGTTTTTGGGAATTTTTCCATTGGAAGGATCGTTAGAAGTTTATGATCCGATCGAAGGACCGAAAACACCCGAATCGATGTTTGTGTGATGGGACAAACCAAGATCTGATGTTTCGTGGAAAACGGAAAAGAGAAACGAAAACTGGAAGATCGGCTGAGGTGCGAGGAGGAAGACAGTGGTTCTGGAAATTTCCTGACTACACGGCGTGTAGTATGGGCTACACTGTGTGTGTTCATGAGCGGACTACCTAGTGTGTACTCCGGGAGTACATGGACATGGGTTGGGTACACATCCATGGACACGACGTGTTTACCCTTCCCTAGACAGGCCCGACCAGATACACAGGATACCCTGTGTACTGGTACACGGGCATGCGACACGAAACGAGACCATGTACGAGCACATGGACAACGTACATGGAGCAAACCCTAGGTGCTCGGACATGGTGTTTAATACTAATACATGCTATGTAGTTACTTTTGTTACAATAAGACTAGAGACATGGGCCATTTACACGGGCAGTACCCGAAGTCAAGGATCCCGGCCTGTGATCCTACTACATGCCGTGTAGTCTAGTTTTACAAACCTGGACTAGAGACACATGTGATTTACACGGGCAGTACCTGGAGTCAAGGAACATTGCGTATAACCATACTAAATGTCGTGTATTATGTTTTACATGGATTGAGCTAGTGGTATTATGTGACTTGGACTAGTTTCCTTAGGGTTCGTTCCCTTGGTCTTTCCCCTGAAGGTTTCCTAGTATCATTTCCTATGTACAAGAGTATGATCCTTTCAGCAGGACTTCTTGAATAGATTTTTTTTGAATCCCCTCTGTGAGACTTAGAGCTGGAAAATCTATTCATTTCTAGAACCCTAAGTAGAGTTCTTAGTATTGACATGACCAACATTACCCGGGAACTGATTGTCTACATAGCAGATTAGTTTAGACTGAGTTTTTGGAATTACCCCATGTATATTAGTTGTGATCCTCATCTGAGTGTCATATTCTGAAGTACATGTGGAGTGTGTTCTCCTGGAATGAGTACTTCATACCTCTCTCTTCAATCCAAGGAGTGTGTTCTCCTTGTTATGTGCTTAGTGGAATCTTCGAACTGGATCTTAGTGGTGGTTTCGCGTTGGTTGGTCGTGTATGATTATATCTAGATTTTCTTGTTATATGTTCTATTATCATATACTGTGTAGAGATGAGTGTATCTTTCCTTTGTGTTATTTTCGTTTTTTGTAATCCTTTGTGGTTTAGGGGTGTCCTACTGGGTATTGTTATACTCACTGATGCACAGGCATTTCCCACACATGTCGTGTCTTGGGCAGACGAGCAAGCCTTTTACTAGATTCTAGGCGGACCAGGTCCGGACAATGCTCAGTGAGATCAGACAGGCCGAGGTGTGTTCCTACGGCTACAGATTTTAGTCCCAGTACCTTTCTATAGAAGTTGGACATTATTACTGACTCTCTTTTGGTGGTCTTGTACTTTTGGCCCAGGGTTTTACATTACTATACTTTACATTCCTGGCATACTATGTTGGTTGGGATTTTTAGTGTATGCATGCATTTCCATTTTTAGTAGTTTTTACTATTCAACTTTGTGGGCTTGGGGATGTGTGTGTGTGTACAGTTTTAGAGGAAATTCCTCCAATGTTTGTAACATGCCTACTCGGTGCTAGTCACCTACCCCTGGCCTATTGGAGGTGGGCTCGCGGGGTTGCAGCTCGAGCCCCATAGGGAGGGGTCTGAACATATGGTGGTGTTTTTATTTTTCCATTGATCTAGTCTGGGATCTACGAGGCTCTTATGAGTAGTTACTAACACAAGAAAGAGTTTTTTACTGCATCTTGTCCTTGATTTTTTAGGTTTTAGAAGTAGGATAGTAATTGAGTCCTCATTAAAGGGATTTCATTCTTGGATTTCCCACTTACCATATGTTACCAAGGACGTTATGAGTGTATAAAGTGGTATGGTTGGTTTTTTGTTACTCCCTGAGGTGTCACTATCTTCATAATAGAAATTTATCCATCTTCCTTTAGAGTTTTGGGTCTCTCGAGTTTAAAATCAGTTTATTTGAAGAGTTTTACAGAGATCCATGGTGAGGAAAATGGTTTGGGAACCATGCAGTAGAAACCTTGTTCCTTTTGTTGTGGTGGTAAGAGAGCATTTCATAGGTTGCGTATGATATTTGGAAATCATACAAGGGAATAATGAATCCTAATGGTTTTTTGGTCATGGTGGGTTCATGATCTATGAAATGTATAAAAAATCATATGAAACAATCATGAGACCTGAATAGAATGGTAAACTTTTTTTACCCCTTTTTTATTTTTTGATTCCATCCTAATCTATCCCCTTTATTTCCTCTCATATGTGGAACCTCCATTGGATCTCTCTCCCTCTCCCAAGATCCAATATGGTTATTTAAAGGGGTTTTATTGGTGATTCTTCATGCAGTTAAAGAGGTTAAGACCTCATTCTTCTTCCCATTTGGGATTATCCCCTTTTATATTCTCTAATAACCCTAGTGGTTATGTTTTTCCAATTTCCATACATCAAGCTATTCTAAAATTGGTGTTTTTCTTTTTAAGGGATGTGATGCCTCCTTTGAAATTAATCCTAATGGATTTCGTTGAAGTAAATATCATCACACCACTTGAGGTAGGTGTTTCTATTTCATTTATTTTAATTTAATATTTCCCTAATATCTTTATGCTTTTAAAGTAGTTTAGAGCTATTTTAATAATTTACAAGATACCGTGATTTGTTTTAATAAGGTTTTCATTGAAAAAACTTGGTTTTCATTTTTCATTGTAAGGGAAATTTTATAATTAAGTAGTGTTTTTATGTAAATGAGTGTTTAATGATATTTATATGTTTGATATAATTCTATAGAAGGATTTTTTTTGAGAAAATCACTAGTTCATTGGGTTTTAATCACAATGTGGTTTTCAAACCGGGCTTCTATTATTGTGTTCAAAAGGATTTCTATTTATAATTGGTGGTGTAGTTTTATAATGTGAAAAGGAACTTATATTTATTTATTTATTTTGTTATTTTTATTGATCATGTACGACCCTGAGATTTTTTGACATATATATTTTTCAAATAAATTTAATTTTACTCAATATCTTTTGTTAAACACAACACTGAGTTTTAACGAAACAAAACATACAATTAAAATGTTGTTATTTTATATTATAGTTTTCAATTAGCTATTCTAATGGGGGTATAAATATTATTTAATAAATTATGAATATATATGGATTACACATATATAAGAAATTATTTCTTTGGTGGCTAATTAATTTGAAATTAAAAGAAATACAATTTTGGAAAAAAAAAGTTTCTGAAAAAGTATTCACACAAATGAATTTTACAAATAATAAATTAATCAAAAATATTTAGGTGAAATATTTTAATTAAATTCCTATATTTAATATTACATAAAAGATTTAAAATTTATTATATGTGTTTTATAGATAGATGATATGAATAAATCCAATTTTATGCTAAAACAGCATGTTTTAAAATGTGGGTTTCTCTCCTTTTTTAAATACATTTATAATAAATTATTTATGCTTATAAAAAATTAATATGATAATATGAAATTAATTTTTTCAATATACACATAAAAAATTATTTTATGTTGAATTTTTTAGAATTTTTTGAAAAGTAGATTTTTTTGTAAAGAATAATAAAAAATGATGGGTTTTATTAAGCATTGTCATTTATATTAAAGCATTTAAAAACATAAAAAATGTCTTAAGATGGATTTAAAAAATTTCTTCCATTATATATTTATTAATATAATTCATTCTATTGTATTCCATTAAATATTAAAATATGATATTAAAACATTATATTCTTTTAAATATTTTCTAATTGAAAACATGGGTTCTCTTTGTATCAAAGGGTTTGATTTTAAATTAAATTAATCTGTTTATGTGATTTGAATTTGAGAAAAATGGTTTCAATATTTTAAATTAGTATAATTTATAATATCTAATATGTTTAAATTAATTTTTGAACATAGTGAATAAGATAAGTAGTTAAATTATTTACTGTACTTATGGTCAACTTGGTTCAGCTAAGGGTTAAATTAGAAAGATAAGGGTTAAAAATGACCCAAAATATATCCAAAAAAAATTTATAGACATATTTTTACCATATATATTCTTTTTTATGTTATGGTAAATATTTTTTATTTTGGTATTTACAAAATCTGGGTACACCTTTTTATATTCAAAAATTACAATGGTGCCACTCATCTCACATTTAAAAGGGTACCCTCTCTCCAGTCCACTTCACACTTAAAAAAAAATTTGGATTGGATTGTACCTTACCAAATAACTTATTTAATTCCTTAATATCAACTAATACGCCTTTTTGGGTAATAAATCCATCCTTTGAATCCCTTTATAAAAATCAATAGAATTTGTTTGAGGAATAGAAAACGTCCCTAACTTTGTATTTTATTTTATTTCTTCACCCAAAAAATTAAATTAGTACTAAAAGAAGATTATATAACAAAATAACTAGATCACATAAATATATATGTTAATTTTTAATGTAATAACTTAAATCTGTCTCTGTTTCCATCATATGGTATATAAATTCCTCATCTATGTGTACAGAGGACTACAACTTTGGGAATCAAAGTAATTCATCTTCCATCACCACCAATCATGGATTGATATAACTGTGGACTTAATTTATTTATATTATATTAATGATATTATTATTATTTTATAATTATGATATAATATATACCATTTTCTATTCTATGGGAATATGTTAATGTCACTCATGTGTACGGAGGACTATCGTATCACAATGTGATGTGATTCGTTCTTCATGTACTCGTAAAAAAATTGTAATAATGTAAGTTTTAAATTAAAATATGTTATATATGTATTAAATAAAAATTATTATAGAATGAAAATATATTATTTATTTTTATTTCTTTCCATCCATTAATAAAATGGAAACAATTTTTACGTCTACATCCTGCCTACTATCTCCATGATTGATGTATTTGAATTTATATATATAGATTTTATGGATTAATCTAAAGAAATATATACTAAATATATATTATATTTATATCATAGTTAATATTATAAAGATTATGGAACTGTGATCAATGTAATAGGAGCGAAAATAAAAAATCCAGACATACATTAAAAAATAAATTATTATCCGCAACGTGATTTTAAAACGGAATTGTTAATAAAAGGGTAATAAATGTTCATAATTAAATCATATATGTTTTTTTAAAGGTTGGGGTTGAGGTCTCATTTATTATTAAAGCAAAGCAAAGATATCTAAAGATTAATTTTCTGTCATTATTTAGTGAGGCATATGATTCAAAAGATTAGTAACATAGTAATGGATTTTTATCTCACATTTTACATATGTTAGTCACATACCATATTAACAACATAATTCATTTATGTTGAGAATATAATAACCATGAATTTATTATATTATTATTCTCCTAAATATTTTTATTATTTACATATCCATTTTATGATCTCACTTTCATGGGGTTTAAAATTCAGATGTTACCAAAGAGGTAAGGGAGTTTTGTCTCAACTATAATTCATTGAGACATATATTTATATATGAACACGTGTTACTTTATGAGATGTATATAATTCAAATTTGACATGTAATGTCATGAATATTATTAATATAATTATTTTCAATGTTTTGTTTGATGTTATTCATCGATGGTGATTATGATTAAGAAGATAGTAAATTGTTAAAGGTTTCATGTTATGATATCATTGTTTATCAATTTTGTTTATGATTAAACTGTTGGTGATGAAATTTTATGATCAATTTACCAATTACATCATTATTATTTTTATTATCTTGTTATTTCATTAAAATAAATGTTTTAATTTCATTTAACTCTCTTTATGTTATCAAGAGGTCAAAATAATGCTATAAGATCCCAAACCAAATATAAAGAACATCCCATATTTAATGTTTTGTGAATAGATTGTTTCCCCAGAGTTGGAATGATCTCATGGGTGTTATTGGGGTTTAAGAAAATGATAAAAAGTAAAATAGGATGAACAATGCTAAGAGCATGGTTGTTTCACGACTTGTAGTAACTATGTGCCATAACCACGCGGGCATAGAGGGAAAGGTTCATAGTTGAAAAACTATGCATGGGGGGAAGACTGAAACCATGTAGACCTAGATAGAGCCATTTCACATAGTCACTACAAGGTCATTCAAACCGTACAAGATCCTAGGAGACTGAGAAACCAAGATCCCCACTTGTATAGAGGCTGTCACATGATTGGTGCGTGGTTTGACCAATCTTAAAAGAAAAACTTGTGTTTCATTAAAAGGGTTGAAATTGTAATTTGTACACTTGTGATTAAATGGTTCTAATATGTAACCTTATTTGAACCCCTATTTCTCAGGTGATGACCCAACAACCTCCTCTTCCATTGGTGTTTTTATATTGATTCGTCTGCACTTAGAGTTATTTATAGTGTGAATCAATGTTTTGGGAAAGTATTCATCACTCATTCTTTCCATTTTATAGTAGATGCATACGTTAATGTTCTATCCTTATGAAGACTAAACCATTGATTTTCCATGGTGTTCATTATATCATCATTGGAGGATGATTTAGTTTAAATAATGTGTTTTTTGGGAATTTAATTGTCTATGAGAATGAGGTAGGTGGTATTTAGGTTTTTCCCATAGTCATGATGTTTTTATAGGTGTACATATCTATTCCACGTTTCTTCCTTGATACATTTTCTTTTTGTTCTATACATAATGTAATCTGTGTTATAATGTGAGGTTTGAGACCCATCACAGACCCCTTTGAGTTTGTTTATGATTTGTAACTGGACCTATGGTTACACATGGAGTAGTTTAAACCCCTAAAAATAATGAAATGAAGTGTGTAAATCTGATATAGGGCCATTATTAAAGTAAATTGGTGGTAAATGGTTAATTTGGTTTGTTAGAATGGTTAAGAGATTAATTAAAATGGATGAATGTATGCTTTTTTGGAATTATAATGATTCATTTATAAATGGTTTCCATGATGTGTTTTGGATTTTTATCCACATTGGTTTTTAATTAAGGGGAATGTTGTTTTGAATTTATGTACTATTTTTTAACAGAGTTCTTAACCTCAAAGTGTTTGAAAATGTAATCTTAATGGATTTCAAATAGGGTTTGAATTATTTGTACGGTTTTATAGTTATGAAAATTTTTTGATGGTTTATTTTTTAGAATAGAATGTAAGGGGTTTCTTTGCCAATAATTTCTTGGTACATAGAGAGTCTCTTGTTCAAGGGAAGTTTGAAAAACAATGTGGGGTGTGACATTGAAAAACATGGGTTATGTCTTATTGTGATGTGTTTAGCCTTGAAGGACAATTAAGACTATTCTAAATGACGAATGATATCAAAATTTTATTAGTGTTTGGATAAATATATAAATAAATCATAATGAAATGGTTTTGGATGGTTAGATGAGATGTGATTAATCTTTATTTGATTCATGGAATGATTATAATGTTTACCAACCTATGATGAATGGTTTGGGATATTGGAATGTTGCTCTACTACCTAGTTTTGGCTAGGATAGATTGATGCTCTACATCCCCCAGTGCAACATAGTTTTTTAGGGTATGCACTATTGTTTCTGAACCCAAAGGTATAGAAATAGTGTTCTATATAATTTTTAGGATGGTCATAAATGATGATCTGAGTCCCAATTGGATCGATGGAATTATGCTACGTGGTTTCCTATTATGAACTAGTGACTAGTATAGCCATACATGACGCACCGATCATGGTTGGATTTTTTGAAAGTGGATCATTGATTTTTGACCTGTTTACCCTTTGATATATGTAAGGTTCACCTAGATTGATTTTCTATGGTACACAAGATTAAACTAATAGATAAATGAATTCCCTTGTGAAATAAAATGGATAATTAATAAATGTTAAGTGTAGAATATCTCCCCTTTCATCTAATTTATTTATCCCACAATGTTTTATCTTAATGAAGTATTCTATAGGCTGACTATGGATTTAGGAACCATTAGTGGTGGCATACTAGGTTTTACTCACACCTTGCTCAGGTTTCCATGGCACATGGGTACCTGAGGAAATGCTACTTATTTATTGTCCTAGGTTTAGGTTAGGGACCTGGTGTTTTTGTTTACGAATGGGACAAAGGGTTAGAGCATGGTTTTTTAGGATTGGGTGGTGACTCAAGTCCATGTTTGGGATGTTTTTGGAGGTTTTAGTTTTTGTGGTTTTAGTTGTATTACTACCTAATTTATATTGTATACATCATATTGTTATAGCATCTGTTAATTTAATCTTATTGAATCATTCATTATGCTATCCATTTATAGTTCCTGTGGTTCATTACATCTATTTATTTAAATTATATTATGGATTTAATATGTAAAGATTATATAGTTTCCTCAAGTTTTTCTTTAGACTCAAGCCGCTAGTTGAAAGCCTTTCGTGAATGAGGATGAATGCTTAAAGTCATACATCGACCAGTGTTAGGGAACACCTTATAGTGGATTCCAGGGTGGTATGTTACAATGTGGTATTACATCAGTGTCTATTCACATACTATTATGAGAATGGTAGATAAGATAATTTGATCTTGTAAGGTATTGGTAATGAGATCATTCCGTGGTTCATACAGCCCCATATGGGGGGACTCAAGTTTAAAGGTGGAATTGATGATATATTTGTTATTTTATAGTTGATTTATATTTCAAAAATGTTTGGATAACTTGGATGTGGTGTTATTGATTTATTTTGTTTTACATGATGGATCAGTATGTCAAGAGTGGGGGTGTGTGTCAATGAATAGTGTAGGCACATAGGATTGATAGGTCATACAAATTCTGCATGTGACAGACAACTCCTTTGAATTCATACACTAAAATATTTCTTTTTGGATTCTAGTTTTATGTGGATTATCTTCATTTAATTGGTTTTTAATGAATTTTACATTGAAACGTGAATTTGATTAAAGCCAGGTATTTTTAAAAATGTTGGGTAAGAAAAATATTTTGAAAATTTTGCCTACTTTTGTTTAAAGAATGGGATTTTTTTTGAAATATGAATTATCAGGGTTTTAAATTGCTAATGTTAATCAATTAGAAATTGATAATGATGGATCCTTTAGGGAAACTATTTAAGGTATCACTACTGTTTTGATTGGAACATGTGTATGGGTGGTTTGGGGTTGAGCGTGCCCATGTTAAAGACCTTGGTTATGTTCATGAGGAATGTGGTGCTTTGTTGTTTGGTTAAAGGGATGGACTTGTTCTACCTTCAGATAATTTGTGACCTCAAGGTTGTGAGACACATTCTTATATTGTGCATGTGTTATCCCTTTTGGGTTATGATTTCACATGTTTGCATATGGACCATGTAAAGGGAGTTTTGGTTATTATTCTATTACTGGTGGTTGTGTTGATGTGGTTGTCGAACCAAGAGTATACCTTATCTTCAGTGAATTGGGTATAGTTTTTTTGGAATAGTGTAAGAGTTTCCACATGAAGAGTAAGTTGTTAATGTTTTGTGTGAATTGTTTAGAGTGATAGCTAGTAGATGTTGCTAAACGTGTCTCATGTTTTTGGGGTTGGAGTCATTTGACCATCGAGGTGGACCTGTGACAGGGGTCGTTTGGGTTGGTAGTTATTTTTGGTTTTTATAGAACAAGTGGATGTTGTGTACCTTGATAGTGGTGAATATATATTGTTCTCTAGTGAAATATTTTCCTATATTAAAGAATTTTATAGGTTTCTTAGATAAAGGGTAAGAACTATGGAGGTTAAATGTGTGTTACAAGTGACTTTGAATGTGAATAATGGGTGGGGGCTTTAGAGGTGTAATCGATGTATTTTGGGTGCCATTAAATTTTGGTAAATTGAATGGTTATGAATTATGTTCTTTCATTGGTAATAATCCTAGATCATATAGTCAGTTAGAAGTATTGTTTTGGAAGAGTTAGAATCATTTAGGGGTCTAACCCACATATTTGGATGAATATTGATGATGAAATAAATTTTATTCTTTGGTGGAATGGATTGGGGTGAAAAAGCATAGATGCACACTTCTATTATGGAAGGGACACCTTCGGTGAGGGGTGGCCACATGGTTAAGTTTGTTTGTGTGAAAGGTTTTGTTTGGGGTGTTGATATTTTCTTGAGTCTAGTGAGATTTATGGACTATGAGGCACAACAGACTGTTTGAGTGATAATTTGGACTAAATACAATGTTATAAATCTCGAGGGATCCTACATCGAGTTCTACGAATGAGTATGAAAACATTTGTTCCCTTGAAGATTATGATTAGGACCGAGTGTTTCACATGTAATCGAAATGCATGATATCATTTGGGATATGTGAATAGGTGGATTAGGATAAGAACATGTGATTTCTAGGTGAAAACATTGGGAAGTGTTTCTTATTCCCAAGATAGTTTGGTTTTGGATTAGTGTGGTGGACAATGTGTTTCCACCAGGATTCCATAGGGTTAGGTCAACAAAACAGTAGTAGGGAGATAATAGTGGTCCCAAAGGTAATATTTATTCATGGAAAATGGGAAGAGGGTGATTAAGTGGTTGTGAGTTTCATTTGTAAATCCCATTCGAGTTATGGTTCTTGAGTGATGATAATATTCTTTCATATAGGGAGGCGTAGGTTATTTCAAGTTAATGATGTGTCACAACAGTGGGATGTGACACTAGTGATGGATTAGTTGTGGTGGTATTAATAAAAAAATGGATGTGCATCTATACTTGAGATGATAATGGAAAATATCATGACATCTTCATAGGTGCAATGAGAGAGCAGATGATATACGCCTAGAAACATAATATTTTCTTCTTTGAGGATGAATGGAATATTTGAAGGTTATACTCTTGTAGTAAGTTAAATATGAGACATGTCGGTTGGGATCACATGACGATAACGGTGACAACGACAAGCCTGATTTGGGGAGTGACATGTTAGTCACAAATGTGTGATATGATCTTTTGATATTAGGTTGAGGTGGTGCGAAAGGAAATATGAGGTGATTTTGTTAGGAATGTTTATGGGAATAGAAACAAAAAATGATAGTTCATGTGATTTGGGGGTTTGGTGCTAGAACCTTATTGTGATTCGGGTATAGAATATGGTACATGTGTTATGAATGTGGAGGTGTAACTTGTGTGAAGGCACCCTGGCCAAGTGAGGTGTTGACATTCCAGAAGTTGTACTTGGGAATTCCTTGATGAGTTAGTAAGGGGTGGTTCGACCTGTAATGATGAATGGAATAAAGGTGTTGGTATGTAATCCTATATTGTTTGATGCATGAAATGATAAGTGCATTTCAACAGGGGAAACAAGTATTGAGGAAGAACTATATTTTATTTAGTTGATATATGGGTGGAGAAGGAGCGTCCTTATGAGGTGGTTTTGAGGGAATGAATATATTCCAATGTTGGATATTGTGTTTGTGGATATCTGGGTGTGATGAGTTAGAAAATACATCGGGTATGTTGTGCATGTTGAGTTTAGGTTCAATTTGTGTCATTTGTTGGTGGATGTGCCAAACATCTAAGGCTGGTGGTGGTCAGCTAAATCATATAGTTAGGAATAAAATAGAGATAATGAGGTTGATTGATTATGTGGATAGTATTATGGAATGGATAGACTTTGCTCAAAGCCTTTTTATTTTTCCGTTTGGGAAAGGTAAATTAGATTTGGTTTTGAATGGTTGAGTTCTTTGAGATGAAAGGTGTTTTTGGGATTTGTTATGCATGTGTTGTTTGGAACAAGGGTATTAAGCCTTATGTTATGGACCAATGTAGGTTATGGTATTTGGTTGGATAATATAATTCTTCTATGAGTGAAAAAATTGTGCAATGGGATGTTTTTAGGGTTGATGTTAATGATGTAGTTTTGAGAAGGATAATTTGTTTGACGTTCATTGGGTTCATGTTGTGGATCGAAATTGGAAAATTCTTCGAGGCATGACTATTTATTCTCATTTTTTTTTGTGAAAACATGGGCATGTTTAGTTGTAAAATTGGTAATTAGAGGTGACAAGTGGTCCTAGTGGTCTGAAAAATTTTCTTAGAGGCATGCTTTTTCTGGGGGACTGCATCTTTAGGATGAGCTATTATATGGTTGGGAGGTTGTAAGATCCTGACCTTGAGATATGGTATATTAGGGTTTATCTTTTTGTTTAATATTGTATTTTAATGAGTTGGAATGATACAATGTGTTTTTTGGGGCTCAAGGAATGGAAAAGAATGAAAAGAGGACAAACTATGCTGAGAGCATGGTTCACACACAGATAGTAGTTACTATTCTCCATAATCAACCAAGCCTAGAGAAAGACGTTAATAGTTGAGAAACCATGAAATGGGGAAGATTGAAACCATACATGATTTGATAGATCCATTCCAGAAAACAAATACATGTTATTTCAAATAATTTAGGCTTTGAGGAGACTGTGCGATCTAGACACCAACATGGAAAGAGATCGGTGCACAGCTGGTGCACGGTTTGGCCAATTGTGTGCCCAAATCATGCGCCTGAAAAAATTGGACAATTCCAATTTTTATCCCTTAGTATTAAATGGTTCTAATCCAAATTTTTCCCCCATTATAATCCCTATATCTAGGGTGATGAATTAGAAGCCTCCCAATAAATGGGGGTTTCTTCATTGATTATTATGTGTTTCAGGTTTCATCATGTGGGAATCAAATCTCTGGGTATGTTTTCGATTCTACTTCCTTCCATTTTCTTGAAGAGGCATGACTGAATATTTCCCTCCTTCCAAATCCCTAAAATCTTTTTTACAAGTTTTTATTAATTGGTGGTCATTTTAATTTGGATCAATAGTTTCTTTTGGGAAAGTAATAATCTATGTGTGTGCGCTAGGTTGTATTAAGGTTTTTTACCATAATCATGATGTTTACATATGTGTATATAGTTGATAAAAGTTTCTTCATTTCTCTATTTTCATTTTATTGGATTAAAAAATTAATTTTTGTGTTAATGTGAGGTTTTAGACCCTTCACGGACCTCGTTGGGTCTGTTTATGATATGACATCAGACATAGTGTATCCAAAGAGTACGTTAAACACCTAAAAAATAATGACATGAATTGGTAAACTTTGAGATTGTGTAATTATTAAAGAGAATGTGTCCTAAATGGTTTATTTTTTATATGAAAATTGTTAAAGGGATAATTGAAATGGTTGAATGTTTGATTTTATGGAATGTCTAAGATGTGTTTTTAAATGGTTTCAATGACGTGTTTTGGATTTTGATTCAGTTTGGATTTCTATGAAAGAAAATGCAGTTTTTAATTTGGTTAATGTTTTATAATGGAGGTTTTGACATCAATGTGTTTTAAAATGGATTCTAATTTGATTTAAAATAGTGTTTAAATTATGTGCGTGGTTCTACAATTATGGAAATAATGTGGGGGTTTCTTTTAAATATCCGAAGGGATTGGTTATCCTAGGACATGATTTAATGTTAAATTGAAAGGCCCTTATTACAGGGATGTTCTAGAATATTTTATGTCGCGCGTGAAATGGTAAAAATTGTGTTGGGTCTTCTTCTGGCGTGCTTGGTTTTAAAGGCCCCTTGGAAAAATTATAAAAGAAGAATGATTAATGATTTTTAAATTTTATGAACGATGTAATAATAATGGAAATGAATGATAATTGAATGGTTGGGGATAGTCATATGAGAATTGTCGAATACCAATTGAATTAAATGACTACTTCTCTATGTTTTCCATCAAATGACTTATGGTTTTCGATTTCATATTGATGCTCCACTCCCTGGTTTATTGTGCGACCAAATATTTCTCCACACACCCTTGTGAACTATATTTTTTTGGGGGAAGGACTGATGCACCTAAACCTAGGGTTAAAGGGACGGAATTATATATCAAGGTTGGTATGGTCAGACATCACATTTAGAGCCCAATTTTATTAATATAATAATGCATTGTGGTTTCTAACCTGTGACAAAGTGGTTGGGAAGGCAGGAAATTACGAACATATGCTAGTTGGATTCCCTGACTGAGTCTCCTTAATTGCAGACATATGGCCCCTATTGTATATGGTAAGGGTACCCATACTAATGAAATGTGGTACATTAGATTAATGTAATTGATAAATGAAAATGACCCTCTGAAATTAAAGGAAAAATTAATTAATGTTACGTCTAAAACATGTTACCTTTCTAATTTCTTAGTTATCACACTTTTTTTATCTTTACTCTATATTTTATATACTATATATGTATTTGGAAACCATTGGTGGTAGCCTATTGAGTTGTACTCATATACGTCTTGGGGTTCCATGATAGTTGGTCACCCAAGTAGATTCTACTTGTTCTTATCACATGTTCATGGATGAGACCTGCTGTTTGGTTTATGAATGGGATGATGGTTTGGTGTTTAGGGTGTTAAGACTATGTTTGTACTCAGGCCCATGTTAGGGATCTCTTTGGATGTTTTTGTTTTGGTGATTTTGTTTTTATGACTACCTAACATGTCGTCTATAAATTATATTGTTATAGCATGTGTTAGTTGGTCACTTATTGGTACTTATAATGTTTTATCCCTTTACCGTTCCTACTACTTATTTCATTTATTGATATTACTTATATTTTGGATTTATTATGATACATGGTTATACTCACCCCATGTCTATTTTTAGACATACAAAACTATTAATCATCCTCAGGAATATTGGGAGGAACTATTGCGGTCAGGTGGCAATCCAAATTAAGAATGTAGATATATTGGCATTCAGGTTAGGATGTTATAAATATATTTTTTAAAATAATTGATATTTGTTTCTTTGGTTGAAATGATTTTTTATTCTATATCCATATTTTTTAAAAAGGTTTTTAATTTTTTTTACAATCCCCAATGTAATTATTAAAGTATTATTATCCATATTTTATTTTTTAAAATGTTTTTTAAAAATAATATTAATGTCATTTTGAAAACAAGTCCTATATTAATTTTATTAAAAATGTGAGTGATTAATTTCTTCCATATGTATGCAATTTTGCACTGCTATATCCAATCAATGTTTTAAATAATATTTTATAATTTTCATTATTTGTTTAAAAAAATAATTTTGAAATTTTATTATATTTTGAAAGGTGGTTTTCAATGTGGAAATTAAATTTTACCCAATACATGATCTAAAATATCTTTGAAGCTTCCTTTATAGGTTTTAATGTTAATTTTCAATGAAAAATATTTTAAAAATGTTTTATGTTTTAAAATGTGTTTATAATTTTGAAAATGAAATTTTCCTCAATGATTGTGTTATCTAATTTTAAAGATTCATTTATAAGTTTTAAATATAATTTTCGATGAAAAGAATTCCCTCAATGATTTATTATGTTTTAGTTTGAAGAATTTATTTTAACAAAATTTATTTTCTTCAATAAATATTCCTATTGTATTTTCATTTTCTGAATCATTTTTCATATAATATGACATCCTCTAATATAACTTCTAATTTAATCGGTGTATTATCCAAGGATATCATTATTACTCTTTCTTTGAATGGTTGATGTATATAACATCTCGATTTTTGTGAATCGTGTTTTTTTCCATCGGTTATTCAATGATATAATTCTAATGAAACCAAATTTTTTTTACATGGTTTATGCAATGATTAAATTATGAAATATATATGAATCTCATTTATTTTCCATGTGATATGCTATAACTAAATAAATATAGAACGTTTTTATTTCTATAGGTTATGATATGTTGAATTTTTTATGTTCTTGTGGAAAAAATATGTATAGATTATGTGATGGATGAGACCTATATATTTATAAAGTAAACTAGTAAATGATTAAGAAATCATGAGTAAATATGATATTCCTGAACCTGATTACAGGGTGTCAAAATTTTATGCATGGACTTGTTAAAAGGTTCATAGTGTTAGGTGTGCAATTTTATTTTATGTATGTATGGTTATATGTGGCCCAAATTATTTATCCATAAGTTTTTTCAAGGTCCTGATTTATTGTCCTTATCTAAATGAGTGAACCTGATTCTGTTTATACATTTTTCACAATGATATAAACTTATGTATATTCCAAAAATATAAGCCTTATTCCAATGTTTTGTTCTTATGGATCATTTTATTTGATCACATTAATATTTAGGTCTTAGAATCTTCCATGATTTATGCCATGACTCTGGTTTATGATCTATGATACGAAGGTTACCATTTCAAAATATTATTCTCATATTTTGACACCCCTACTCTCATTATATGTTGATATCACCATTGGTTATCTTTAGTGAGAATATGATATCAAGATTTCTTATGTTTCCATTCCCCATGTTATTATGAAAGGTATTTTTTATAATATTTCAAAGAAGGGTTATAGTTATTAAGAATATAGTGGGAGATGTTGTTGCTCACTTATAGACAATTTTTTTATGTGTCCCAGTTTTCAAAGGCCCTTGAAATAAAATATTATGGCCCATATCATTATTTTATGTAATGAATATTCATATTCAAATATCTAGAATCTATATATGAGGTTTTTGTGTCTTCACAATTATTATTAGATAAATATTTAATTAGTATTTAGAATCAAGGACGAGAAAACATTAGTGATATTCCTTGGGATATTTCTAATTATTTTTTTATGGGATAAATTTAGGTATAAGTATAAGGATGAGTTAATGTATAGGAAAATGCACTAGAATTTTGTAGAAGGATAGAGAAAGGATTTAAAAGAAATTAAATCCATATTTGGATACTAAAAGGTGACGTGGCTCTTGAATAGAAGTACCTAGCGGTAATAAATCTAAAAAGGGTTTATTAAGCTTGATCAATCATCACATTATTTAGGAAAATGACACTTTTTATACACCTAGTTTTACACTCCCATGAGATCTTCTTTTGAAATTAAAAATCTCTTTAACAACCATCTTGAAGGAATGGATTAATGACCATGAATGGCCTTGGTTAAACAGAAGGTTCTATATATTTTAAAGAGGGTTCCATGATTTAAAAACCATATAAGTGATTTCCATGATTATGTGGTTTTCCAATATGATAATGTTTTTTCACACTATTTTTTTATCTTAGTTAATGGCTAGAACCAAAAGGAAATAGATTAACATTGAATGTTAAAGTTAATGTGTTGATGAAAGATGAAACGGGATGATAACTGGAGAGAAAGATATTATTATTATTCCAATTTAGTTATCACAATTTATGATTAAAAAATTTCACATTAATCAACTATAGTAATCACCAAACGAGATAAGGATAGATTTAATTTAGTATTTGAGTGGGAGACACTTCATAAGAATGGAAATTCAGCTTCATATTTGTTGAGAATGTGGTAAGAAGAACCTTCCTTTAAGTCTTAGAGGAATTAGAATATGTTTTTATTGTGTAAAATTACTACACAACGAAAGTAAGTGCGTAGGGAAAATTAAAAGATATGTTGATGAAATTATTGGGATAAATGGTATCTATAAGTTATAATCTATGGTTCAGTGTTTTGAATATAGAAATTATAGAAATTATTCAAATTAATTTCTTAAGGGGAAGCTAATAGAGAGGAACTGAAACATTTTATAAAAAATGGTTACAATATTGATGATGAAGAGACTAAAAATTATATATGAAAGGAAATACTTGTTAAGGGAAAAGAAGATATTTCAAATTAAATCATTTATGAATAAAGTGGGATTAATCACCTCTTTATGTATAGGGATTCAAATAATTATATTAGTGGTATTTTTTATTAGAATCAATAACCATGAATTGATTATTCTATAGATGTTTTTCAATAGGGAGTTTCCATAATATGTTAAAAAGAATATATATATTAGGAATTCAATTTAATTTAAAGGTGATATTTTTATTAATGGATTGTAACCCTTTAATATATTCATAATTTTGAGAAAATAGTGTTTATTTTGGGTAAAGAGATGATTGATATAGATAAAGTAAATTAGAAATAATTGGTTACCTTAGAACTGTTTAATGATTTAAAGAATAATTATTTTGTGTTTGAATTGATGGAGTAGACAATATTTTTCGATTTATGGAATATATTATAAAATATATGATTTTATTTAAGGATTTATGAATGAGAGTTTGTTTCGAAGAAGGTAATTCGTTATTATGATTTTGAGGTAATTCAGGATATTACTATGTTTTAAGAGAATATATGATCAATTTACTCATATATTTGGAATGTTCTTTTATGATCTACTTTTTGTTTTGTTTCATATTATTAAGAAGTTGATTTTGGAAGTTTGCTTACCTTCTTTCCGAATTTATGGATATCAATTTAAGATATACCTAGAGGATCCTTATGTTCCAATATCCAAGGAATGGATTATGTTGATTTTTTGATATTATTGGTTAACCTCTGATAAGAATTCAATTTTGGTTATAAATAGAGAAATGATCAATGACTTATCATTATGTAATGGATATTGTGTTCCCACGAATACTTCTAGAATAAAAAAATTCACCTTATCTCAAAGGAGTAATGGATGAAGAAGAAATTTATTGAAGAACAAACAACCAAGAGAATTTTTCTTATGATACAAATTAAATCTAAGAACTTGGTATATCATTCCCTTGGAAATTATTTATCATATCAGGATGGTAGCCTATCAATTGGTAATTCCACCAAAAATATCTCTAGTCCATGATGTTTTACATGTATCTCTACTAAGGATTTTATTACCTATTACTTCACATGTAATAAACACAGAGTTCATACCACCAGATCATGATAATTTGTAAAAGGAACTACCAGTTGAGATTCAATATCATACATAGAATGTACAAGAAAACAAGACCACTAACCTTCTCAATTTGTTTTTTTGGATAAACCAGTAGCTCGAGGATGATATGTGGGAAACTGTAGATGTAATGATGCTGAAATATCATAATTTTTTTTATCAAATGTTGAATTTTGAGGAAATAATTCATTTTAATGGGGGTAGAATATAACACCAAGATATATTTTGAAATAATTTTTTTCGAACAAATTTAACTTTCGTCTCTAGCTTGAGTTACATGCAGTAGAAAGTTTTAACGAAAGAAATCATTCGAGTTTAAAATAATTATTTATCATGATATTTATAACATAAAATTATAATGAATATTATGAATAAGATAAGATAAATTATGAAAATATATGTCTTAAAAAATTATGTAAAAAAATTTCTTTAGTTACCAATAAATTGAAATTAAAATATAAAATATTTGAAAATAAAGGAAATATTTTACAAATAAATTAGGAAAAACACATATTTTACATCAAAAAAATAAAAAAATAACTCTTTATGGCTTCGTCTATTAGTATTCATATACTATATATTCAATTAAATGATTAAAATTTTTCTTATGTGTTTTTATGAAAATAAAAAGAATAAATCCAACTTCACTCTTAAAAAATGTATTTTTTATAAAAATAAGTATCTAATTTTTCATGATAATTTTAAATTTCATTTTTTATATTTTTTTGAAAATATTAACATCATTTTTTTAATCTAAATTCTACAGTCTTATTAGGTAAAATTGTTGTGAATTTTTTGAAGTGATAATTTTTTCAAGGAATATTGAAAATATTAGTTTTTATTAAGAATTGTCATTTCTATTGAAGAATATAAAACATAATAATTGTTTTAATATGGGTTTTAGAGAAAAATTAATTTAAATAAACTTAAAAATATATAATTTAGTTCATTGGAATCAATTAAATATATAATTTTAATATTAAAAAGTTCCCCACATTTGAATATTTTATCTTAAAAAAACAATAATCTCATGCATATTTGAGTTTATTTATAAAATTAATTATGCTACCTCAATGAGTTGAATTTAAAAATAATTTATTATGTACTATTGATCAGCCTAATTTATGTTAACTAGTAATCTAGGCATAATTATTTTCCTCAGTCAATATTAATGACAGTAAAAATTATTTAACATAGTAAAGGTAAAAATCAGTTTACCGGGCAGGGTAAACTAAAACAATACGATTTAAAAATGATCCAATGAGTGCACTTTTTTCTAAGAATATATAGGTCATATATATTATAGTTTCCAGAATAGACCATTTTGGAGCCTTTTGAAATGTGAAAAATGTGGGTACACTTTTTTATTTTAAAAATTTACATACGTGTAACTGACCATGATTATAAATGGCCCCACCCTCTCCTCTCTTATCCACATTTCCAAAACCCAATGTTTCAACCAAGACCAATCACCACCTCTCATAGATGGATATAATAATATATTTAATGGTTATATTTGATATTTATGATATTATAGTAATTTTAGATTTATGATATAATATATAACTCCTTACTTTCTATTTAATAGAAATAAGATAATGTCGCTTGTGGGTATAGTAGGCTACCACCTCAATAAACGATGTGATTCGTTCTTCACATATAATTTACAAGGAAGGTAACAATTATTTGTTTAAATAAAAATATGGGATATATATATATGACATTAAAATTATTCTATAATTGTAATAAATTATTTAACATACTTTCATTCAATCCTATATAAAAATGTATACACAGTTCATGCATACATTGGACCTACCATCTCCATGAATGTTGTGTCCTGTTTTTTAACTATATTTTTAGATTACTATAAATACATATAAACTAAATATATATTATTTTTTAAATAATTTTTAAAATTATATAGATTATGTAACCATGATCAATGTTAGTGTACTGAAAAAATTCAAAACATACACAAGAAATAGAGTGGTTATTATCCCAAAAGATATTTTAACAAGGAATTGTTAATAAGAGTGAAATAAAAGTTCATATGTAAAAAATATATGATATGATATATATAATTACTGTTCATTAATTTATTAAGAAGAAAATTATATGCATTATACATGATATTTGAGCATGTATGAATGAAGTCAAGACTTAAAGTAAGGCATTTCTACTATCTCTTTTATTTATGGGATACATATAAAAATCCGGTACTCCTTTATTTTATGTGGTATATAAACTACCCTTTGAAATTTTATATCATGAATATAAATATTTTAATGATATTTTATGTTAAATTTTAATTTATTATTAGTTGGGTCTTACTATTCAAAATATTTCTAATGCGATAAGGGATTTCTATTTCACCATTACTTACATGAGACAAATACCGTATTCACCACCTAATTCTTCTATGAAGTGTATATACATAAAATTAGAGTATTTTAAGATTATTAACCTGAAAATTATTTATATTTACATATCCATTTTAATATATCTTAGTCATGGGGTTTACCGTTGAAACGTTTCCAAAGTGGTTAGGGATTTTTTGTTTCAATTTTCCTTTTTATAGACATTAGTAATGATATGAACCCATATTATTTTATGAGAAGTATATACTACCCCTTTATAATTTTATATCATGAATAAAAATATTCCATTATGTTCAAATTCCCATTTTATGTTATTATTTGATGGGGATATACAATTCATAAGTTACCAAAGTTGTAAAGATTTTATGTTGTAGCCTCATTTATGATCAAGATTGAATATGATTATGCTTTTGAGGAATAAATATTAAAACCCATTTCCCAATAACTTCATGAAATTTATTAATTAATAGTTATTTTCATAGATATATATGTTTTCATTTAATATTTCTCCCTTGATGCACACAAGTGGGCAAAATAATGTTTTAAGGAAAAATCCTCTTCTTTTATCTCTTTGGTTGAAAAACCTTTTACGTTGATTTGAAAACCGTTTTAACATTTACCATGTAATTTATTAAAAACAATTTACCAATTTTTTACTTTTTAAAAATATTAATATCCTTTTCCATTTTAAATTAAGGCCCATTTCGATTTTATTGAAAATGTTAAAGGAATTATTGTTTTAATCTATATTGAATTCTATAACGTCATGGACATTCAAGGTTTTAAATAACCCTTTTCATGTTTCAATGATTATTTCTAATGAAAAATGTTTATAAAATGTTTAAAAAAAAAATAATGTAGGAAGGAAATTTTCATCAAGAAATTTTTTTACTATTTTTTAAATAATACATTTTATGTTTCAAAGGTTATTTTCAAAGAAAATTATATTTTCCTCAAGAACTATTTTTAATGTTGTTTAAATTTTACATTATATGTTCTAATGTTTATGTTACACCACAAAATGAAAATGGGTTAAATGAAAAATGATATGACTCATGTCAACATGGTGCACCATACTTTTCAAGAGCCTACTTGATTAGAAATAAAAAATTAAGAATTCTTGTGCTAGAGTAGTGATCCAGATGGGTGAACTTCTGATATGTTTCCTTGGATGTCTGTGAGTGATGAAAAAAGCCCACTGGAAAGGTCATGTGTTGGCCTATGGGGACTGTCATTAGTTAGATGACCTGTTCGGGCATTTGGATGGGCTCTATAGTGGGGACCGTGTATTTGTAGGGAAACTAGCGGTACATGGTGGGCCAAGACCTGATGACCATGTTAAAGGGTGGGTGTCTATGCTATAAAGTGACCCAGTGGTAACATTTAATATCATAGGAGGATCCAACCATAAGTGCAGTACACTGTCTTGGTTGAGATTTAAGACTCACAATCAGGACGTTGTGCTCTAGTGGGGGGGGGGGGGGGTTGGATGTAACACCCCATAATGATTAAAGGGTTAAATGTTAAATGATATGACCCTTATGAAATAGGATCACCATCCTTTTTGGGAGCCTACATGATTAAAAATTATCAGATAGGTGTGCTTGAACTGGAGTAGTTATTAGGATGGGTGACCTTCTCGGATGTTTCCTAGGGTTTGTGTGAGTGAGGACAAAAGCACTCTAGAGAGGACATGCGCTGGGCTATTGGGACAATCATTAGTCAAATGACCTGTTTGATCATGTGGAAGATCCCAGGTTAAGGACCACATATTTGTGTGGTAATTGGTGGTACCTAGTGGGCCAGGACCCGATGACCTTATTAAATGAAAGGTGTCTGTGCTGTCATCGAGATCCAGTTGTCACATTATACTATAACAACCCTACTTTTTATTTCATATTTAAACATGATTTATTACATGAACATGCACTTAATACATCCTATAATTTTTATAGGTCTAGTGTCTTTGGGGGATATGAACATTACATGAAAACATAATACATAAATGAAAACAACATTATTAGAAACTTCATTTATATGACCTCAAAATTGCTCAGTACATAACATTTAAGGTGTTAACCTTATGAAATAATTAAAAATAGAGTGTGATATAAATCCAAATAAGAGATTAAATAATGCATAACATGAAAAATACAATAAATGTTAGGAAATAGAAAATCAATGGAGAAAAAAGAAACATGAACATAAAGTCATGATATAGAAATATCATTATAACATGGAAATATGGAAACAACATAAACCAAACCACCATAAACATAAAGGAATTGGGTCAACCCCAATCCCAAAATGGTTGAAATATGACAAGAAATAAATCTGGTAAACCCCTATCCCAACATGACATATCATGATATTAAACATTACGCAATGCATTGGAGCACTATTTGGGTAAACCATTCATGAACATTTCAATCTCATGTTTGAGATTCCCACATAGATCATATAACATGGATTTATTCCACATAATCATTTATTCTATGATAAAGGAATTTTGAATATGTATATGAAAGTATAATAAATAATTATATGTTCATAAAGGTGAATACCCATGATAGATAAATGGGAACAGTATTCACTACATGATGATTTCGGCATGGAAAATCGTGGTGCAATTTTGGCAGCATAACAACATCATATGAGGATTCATAAAATGGGTTGATGATAGATAAATGAGAATATAACAATTTAGATTTGAAATGGGTAGTAAGGGGATCATGGAGAATAATAATTCTATATATGATATGGCATTTTAGATTCATAATATAATATAAATTCTTGACTGGAAATGAGAAGAGGGAAATCCCTTATCGAATTTCAGCATGGTAATAGGTGTACATGGGAGGGATTAATGAGACTGAAAGGGGCATCTCATCATTCAAAAATAATAATATATGTATGGGAGATATGAAAAAACATACCCCATAATTTTTAATTGAAAAATAATAGGGTATAACAATATAAGGAAACATGGACAAAAATTAGAATAGAAGGAATGTGAGTATCCATTATATGGATGTGGGATGCCAAAGGCTTGGGAGAGGATTAATGGTAGCTTGGCTCCACATAGGAAGGACTCTAGGGAGTGAAGTTTAGAGTATGTAATATTTTTATGGGGTTTTATTAAAGAGGAATGGGTTCTTGTGTGGGTTTATATAGGAAGGGGTGGGGATTCTTTATTATTCAGATTTTGAAAACTACACACTAAAATATTAAAAAAACCATACACTAGATTTTGACCTTGTTTTTTCCCAATTAGAGTGAAAAAATTATTTTATATGTATATGGGTATAATATATTAAAATAATTTTCATTTTTATGATTAGGTTAGTCATACTCCCAAAGAAATGAATTTAAAATCATAAAATATATTATACTTTTTGGTGGATTCAGTAAGGCATTATAAAATAATTAAAATCAATCAAAAATTAAATTATTTTAAAGTTAAAATATATATTTGTTCTATGATACCTTTTATGGTGTATATTACATCACTATTCGGTCATTATGGAGTCACAATAGACACTATATTTATATATTTTTTATTTTTTATCAAAAAATTCGACTATCCCAAAATATTATGAAATATTAACCTTTGGGTAATTTCAACATATGGATTCCAAAAATAATATTCAATTTTTTTATATATGTGAATTGTCACTTTTAAAATGGAGAGCTGACATTATTGAAAAATTGACGGGCTTTGAAAGAAACAGTTTTTAAACCTTAATAAAAATTACATTTGAATTCATAAAAATTATACGATCATTTCAATTTAATAAAATAAATATAATAATAATATTTTATTAAAATATTAATTAATTAAAAAATCCATTAATCACTTAAAATATTTTTCTTAATTAAATTAGAATGTTAATAAAAAATACTACTTGGGCTTTAAAAATCATTTACAAAGTAACAATAATTGAGTGCAAGTAGGTCCATTTTTCTATACAAAAATAATGCACAAAATCATAATGATATGGTCTAGTAACATGTACCTTTATTACACCAACATATTCCATAACAATAAGGTGTGTGATGGTGGGGATTTATGGGGTCTTTAAGTGAATATAGTTTGGGTCTTAATCTCGATGAGATTGAAATTCTCCTGTAAATAGTTTTTTTCATGATTATGTTTTTGGATCTTCGATTGGTCTTGTTCTAAGGAAAATTCCAGAAATTCTATCTTTCTTAGAGGCAATGAAAAATGGGCTTTATAGGGAATGATCCTACAAGTTGGGGCCATCAATTCCTTTTTTTATGTCAATAGTATTTTTCAAAACCCTATTTTTATACTAGTAATGTGATCGCTATTAAAATATTTTATTAAAAATGGTAAGGATTACTTAATGGTTATTTTAATCCAATTGGATAAAATAAAACAAATGGTGTGCATTTTTTTCTATATCTATATGACTTTTAATTAAAATAAATATCATTTTATTCATAAAAGTTTAGGTCATTACATCCTTCCTCCTTTACTAATATTGCCACCCAAATTTCTTTTTCCAAAACTAAAATAGATTAGTGTAACTCTAACACATCACTTCTTATGGTTACCATGTTTCTTATTCAAACATTTAGTTTATCCACAAGCCATTGATGAGGGGAATTATCTATATTCATATTAATCTTTCCCTAGAATATAAGATCTTGAATATCTTATCCTTGTAGGAGAGGTTTTTATCTAAAGGTACCACCTATGGATTGAGTACATGCAATGGTTCAGGTATATAATTACTCAATAGTGATGCATGGAATACATCATGTTCTGGAGACAGGTTCGGTGGGAGTGCTAGTTATATGACACTACTCTGATATAATCTAGGAACTCAAAAGTGATGATGTAACTTGGACTATGGTTTCCCTTCTTCCAAAATCACATAAGTCTCTTCCATAGATATATACAAAGGAAAACCATATATCTAACACCAAACTCTTGGTCTCATCGATAGCTGTCAGCATAGCACTTTTTTGACTTGGAGTAGCATTAATATATTGTTGGATGATCATAACCTTATCCACCATTTATTTAACCATTTCAAGACTTATAATTTTTCACTCCCCATATTCATCCCAACATTTCAGCTTTCTGCACCTATTCCCTTAAAGGGATTCATAAGTATACATTTGGATGCTTGAGTTGAAACATTTTTTGTAAGATAACTCGACCAAGAGAAGATGCTGATACCATCCTCCTTTGAAATCCATTTACCATTTTCCCAACATTTACTCAAGTGTTTGGATAGTTTTCTCAAAATGGGCATTATTTTGATGGTGATAAGACACACTAACATTCAACTATATATTCAGAGTATGTTAGATACTCTTCTAGAACATAGAAGAGAATCATGGATCTTGATAGGAAGCCATAAATATTGGTACTCCATGCTGCCATACCACTTCATTGATGTATAATCATTCCAATTAATATAATTACAAGTCTTATTGAATTGTAATAAAGTGTTTAGTCTTTGTAATATGATCCACAAAAACCCATATAGCATTATTCCATTTGATGTCTTCAGATGTCCCATAAAAAAGTGCATGGTGATTTTTCCCATTTCCATGTTGGTATGGGTAACGGTTGTGTAGAGACCCGAAGCCTGACGTACATGGACATTACATTACTTTTGCGGAATACTTAATACATAGCAAAATAGACACACAAGGACCGTAATAGTTTAGTGTCTTTGGAAACTCGGAATATAATCTTCTAATCGTGGTAAAAGATATTCAACATCTCCCATAAAGATCTTCTTTTTTACCTAAAACCTTTCTTTATATCCTGGGGAAACGAATACATAAAAGGGTGAGCTCAAATGCTCAGTAAGGGTAAAAAAAGAAATATCAATCACATCATATTCATAAGAACATAACATTTTTGAAATCTTAACCTGCAAAAGAGAGCATAATTTCATAACATGGGATAAATCATGGAAGTGAAATGTAATCACAATAATCATAACTTAAAACATGAAACATTGTGGCATACACCCATAATCATAGAGAACCATTTCTTGTTAGTCAAGACTCATTTCCAAGACTATCTTAGTGGACAAAGTCCCTTTTTGAACTGGGTCACCCTCGTTTCAGTCCTGTTTCACTGAACTGGTATAACCTACCATTCCAGCCATGTCTATCTCATGAGATATAAAATCTTTACCCAATGCATTGGAGGGAGATATAGGTCCCACCCATCTCATAATGATACCATTCTTATGTGTTCCACAAAATCATAAACCATACATCATAGCATAACCCATGTAATAAAAATGGGATTCTTAAACAACATGACATCATAAAACAATTCATATAAGATAAAGGAATTCATAAAAATATTTTCATCACAACATAATCAAATCCATGTAATAATAGGGATAGAAACAGGACCCTTTATTATCTTAGATGGAAAATAATTTTGATAAAACACTTGAACTCCATTCTTGAGGAAAATATCCTTTCTTCTTCAAAGACACTTTTGATTTCATAACATTTCATACAATTCTTAACTAAAAGAAGTTGATTAAAAATAAACTTGAAAACTTGTAAATGAAGCTTCTTGGAAGTAATGTTTTAAAAATACATTCATGTCGTATAAGTTAAAAAAAACATTCGTCTCGTACTTTAGTCGGAAAAGTCAAAAAGTACCTCGTACGAAAAACGACAAAAGATTCCTTTCATTTCCTTTACTAAAAACTCACCGAAGGGTAAAATTGGATTTAAAAATTTTTAGGTGGATGGAAATAATTTTACATATGGAGGAAACATGGATGTGGATGATAAAATACACCCCAGTAAATACCAAAGTATAAACAATCTCGGATAAAAATGAGAGTGTGATATTTCCCTTACCTTAGTTCTGATTTGCTTCATAAGTGTCCGAACCTCCTGTATAAGGATTTAAATAATGTCATTGACTTATAACAGAATCATATTCATTGTTATTATATCATATATGGTTCACTTATGACTTTATATTACCCGTTCTTTTGTAAATTCATGTTAAAATAGCGTTTTGGGTAAAATCGTCTCATTTGTCGTTTGTGTTTTAACTTGTAATTATTCATATGATTACTTAGATCATTATTACTTAATTATAGAATGAAAAACATTATTTATATGTAATATATATTCATAATATACATATATATAATGGATTGATAAATGTAAAGAAATACACCGTTCATGGAGACGGTAGGCCGTACGTACGCATGAACGCTGTTTTTGTTTCCTTATTGAATTGAGTGGAATTATGTAGATGACATACATATATATACACATAAATACAGTAGCTTTATAATGTCATATATTTCATTATTATTGCTTATATATACTTTATAATCATTCTTAAATGGTTAACATGGAGAATGAATCTCATCGCGTCGTGGAGACGGTAGTCCGTACGTACGCACGAGCGATGATATCATTTCCATAATTATTGAATTGAATTGGAGTAGATGATAAAATATATCAGAATCATTATGATGTTATAATAACTATGTATAGTTATTATTTACACCATAATACCCATCCATGAAAAGTGTTGGTGGAAAAATAGATTACACCACGACGTGGAGATGGTATTCCGTACGTACGCACGCGCAGTGATTTCGTTTTCCGTAGGATGGATAGATGGTGAATTAGGATTGTTTCATACTTATAATAACATATCAGTATATGAGTGATATTTATTTTATTACTTCATAATGAAAATACCTAAGAAGAAGAAGTGGAAGAAGAAATAAAGGTGAAAGAATTGGTAACAGAAATTACATCTTCTTTGAAGCGCCTCTTTGAGACCTCCTCTTAGGGCACTAAAATTGGTCTTTGAGGAAGACCAGAACCTCTAAAATGTTTCTAGGGAAGTGGAGAAGAGATTTTTTCAGGGGTTGGCCAAGCTTGAAGGCTCAAAGTTGTGTGAGGAAGAGAGGGAGGAGGTGCCCTTTTATAAGGGAGGAGAGGGGTACCTTTGGAATTCTTAAAAATATTAATTTATAATAAATCTAACACCACTTAAAAACCTCAAAAAATGACTCATATTCAAAGATTATATGCGATAGGGTTGTAATCTCATCAACCAATCAAATTTAGACATGTTTGGATCTTATTTTAAACCTTATCATTTTGATTTATCCTTATTTAATCTATTTAAGTTTATTTGTGTTAATAGAATTATAAATTTTAAATTATAACAAATAATTAATTATTTGTTGTAAATTTTCCATAATTGTTTACTTTATAACAGTATAGACCATATAAATTTAAATTTATAATTTTTAAATATTTTTGTGATTTTTAAACAATTTTATAATATGTTATTTTTGTAAAATAACAATAGTGTCAATTTTGACACTATTCATTTATTTGAATTTAAATAAAATATATACGAAGATATGTTCAAACTAAAAGCTTTAATATATTAATAAAAGGTCACATGTATCTATAAAAATAGTGGATCACATTAAATAGTTAATATAATATTTATTTTATTATTTTGAAAACCATTTATTTGGTTTATCTCTTAATAAAATAATTACTATATCTTTTTTGTATAATTATTTAATATAATTATTTTTTGCATAAAAATATAAAATAAAATCATATGATGAAGATAAATATATTACCTTTCACAATAATACTTTTACTCGAATTTATCATCTTAAAATCACAATATTTAAATTGTTGTATTTATTAAATTATGAAGGTGACAAATTTGGCATCATTTAAAATAAAATAATATAAGTGTCATAATTGTTTGTATAAGACTACAAATGGTCAAATATTCTACCATTGGATTATTATAGTTTCCAATTACATGACCAATAAGTTTTGGTCAGGGTTTTGTGCCTTTTATGGTCACTATTAGTTTAATAAAAACTATATTCTTGATTTTTCACTAGAGAAATAATTTCTGCATCACTATTGTGTCATAATTAATGATAATTATTTAATCCCAAAAAATTCTAAATAAATTCTCATGATGTATATAATTTTGTTAGCTTTATGGATACTATTCATGTTCTAAGTTTTATGATGTTTATCACTATGTTAAAATTATTATACTTATAAGATTTAAGAAAGTGACATGTTGTCAGTTTCTTTGGTTTTAATTATAATTAAATTATTTTCATGGCCAAAAGTCCATAAAATGAATCTAATCAGACCCTTAGTTGATATGGGTTTACTTATAGCCATCAAATAGAATTTTGGAATGTGTTAGGGTAATTTTATAATATTATATTTACCCTTAATTACCCGATTTACCTTTAACTATGGTAAATAAAATTTATCGTAGTTACTATTCATAATTCCCAAAAATAAAAAGTAGCCTATTAACATAATTTGGACCCACTGATTCCAAATATGGAATCAAATTTCTATAATTCAATACACATAAGTTTCAGAAATTAAATTAAAATTAATCCCGTTGTCGAATAAAAATGGGTTTTTCTTTAAAATATTGCAAATGATTGAATTGATTTAACCTACGAATTCATGGTAAAATAAATGCTAATGACATTAATTATATTAAATGGTAAAAATATATTCTATTTATACTTTAAAACCATTGAATATTATAATTTAACCACATAAGATATTATGATGAAAATAGTTGTTTTTAAATAAAATATAGCGTGTTTTTACTATTCATTAAAATATGAAAGTTATCGGAAAAATATCAAAACATTATCTAATGTAAATTTTTACATCTTGATTCAAAATAAGAATTTTATTTTTTCAAATTGAACATATAAACATGTCAAAAACCAGATTTAAAGTGGGTGCGCCATCAAAAGGCGGCAAAACTGCATTTTTTAAAAAATACTAATTTTACCCGAAAAATTTATATTGTTCTTATATGATATTCTAGAAAATGTGTAAGATAAATAATAATGTTATAAAATTCAAAATTTAGTTAATACTATTCATAACGGCTAGTTCATGACAATATTATAATAATATATCATTGTTTATTAAAACCCGGTATTTCGTACAACACACGCTATCAAGGAAGGTCGCGATTGCGTGTAATGCAAGGCAAGTCAGGGTTGCGTGTTGTGAAAGAATCCTTTGTTGTTTCGTATAACAGAATCAAACCATATTTCATTTATACATTCAATATATATATATACTCAATGTTGCGTAGAATAACAATTATCAAAATTGTGTGTAACACGGTCCAAGAATAGTGTTGCGTATACTGCAAGCTAATACGGTGTTGCGTATAGCGCAAGGTAATCTTGGTGTAGAATACAACACAAGACATTAAAACAATATTTTTCATAAAATCTCGGGGTGTTACATTTACCCCCCTTGAAATTAATTTCACCCTCGAAATTCGTCGGGGTTATAAATGTTTTACTATTTGAAAGTTTCTTTGATAGAAACCCACATCGTAAAAAGGAATACCAAAACATATCTTTAAAAACTAAAGTATAAAACGTAATGGTTACCCAAGTTAACTAATCACTGGGTATCCACATAGGAGAACATAGGTGAAAATATGGACAGGGAAGAGAAATCTAACCGTCATGTTCTGATGGAGAGTGGTAGAGAACATGGCTATGGAAAAGCCAACAATCACAAATCCATAAATTTGTTATGATCTAAGGTACCATCTGATTAATCAGATATAAGAGCACTAGGACAACATTTTTGGTTTTCAAGATCGTTTCCCTAAAGTTGAAGAATTTGAATTAGAATAAATACTTACTTTATTTTGGTACAATCTCACTGTTGTTCGTGCCTTGAACAATTTCCACTTCATCTCTTAAATAAATGAAGTTGAATTTGTTATTTGTGAAGTGTTAGCAGATCATGTGATAGAATGATGGGTCATTCCATCTCTTTCAAACAAAAGGTTAGCAAAAGTTATAAGTACATCTTATGGTTAATCGTATATGGTTCCAAAAATGAACTTATACTTCATATATCATACCTCTTAATAAAATAAAACTAGTTTCTACTAACAAGGGACTTCCTGTAGGCTAGTGGTATGAGATAAATGCCAGTCGCATTTCGGTTGTGGGTTCGATTCCCACAGCCTTGTCCGACACGATGGGCTGTCGCCCGTTCTGCTGGTTGTCCTTTTTCTAAAACTATATTACTATAACATCCCATCAATAATATCGAAAAAAAACTTCTATCCTTAAACAATACTAACTTATGTCCAACATAATCCATTCCAATCTTTAGGCTTATCCATAATACTTCAGTCCACTCTCATAACATAGTGAAAACGATTACCAGAGATTTAACACCATCGTGGATCCCCATATATCATAAGATATGTTTTGTTGGTCACATTCCAAACATTCAAAGTCCTTAATCATGTATTCTCATGAATACCTTAGTGAAAACATGAATGTAGTTAAAATTTAACACTTTACAAATACCAAAACCCTCAAAATTCTATATACTCAAACCATGATATCACTTAGTCTTTATATCAATCATGAGCTCATGAATACTTTCAAACATTTCATTTTCTCTTTATCCCTTCATTATGTGCATATCATCTACTTTCCAAAATATCTGAATCACTTTTCATGGTTACCGGTACCTTAAAATTATTGAAAACCACAATAGACCAATACATAAATATTCCAATACACCATAAAAGTACCTCAACAACATTATTCTTGAATACCAATACATAAACACTTCAGTCCATCCACTTCAATGATTGTCCTGGAATAAGTCCTTCCTTGATTTAGAAGTAACTTTTAAGGTCAGGGCATTGAGTTGGGTAATGCCCATGTTCTCCACAAATAATACATTGAACTCCATAACAGTCTGTCACTCTATGACCCTTTTCTCCACATAGATAACATCGGTCCCTCCATTTGAGGTATTCTTCAAGGTTCTTCTTCCCTTCTTTAGAAATCTCAATCTTCCTTTCTTTATGCTCCTCAACATGCGAACATGCATAATAGTCTATCTTCCTCTTCTTTGATGAATTAGGCATACCACTAATTTTTACCTTGTTAATCATATATCGTGATGCATAATTCGGAATAATCACAATATATTTCTCTCTAGGCATTACACAATTTTGTTGCCCATAGTCACCAATTTGTCCATTGGATTCAATGTTAACTGAATTCCTTCTGGTTCCCTCCATTAACTAAAACAAAAAAATAATTATGTGAGAGGAAAAAATCATGCAAGAGAAAACAACATAGTAAAGGGGAAGTACCCTCAATATCTAACATATTATGTTAAATTCTAAGATTGTTAGCATAATTCTAGGACTATAACCTAAACGTATACTTACCCTTAGGGACATCCCTAGACATACCATAGAAATATCTCTAGGGATCTCACTAACGATTTCGCATCCTAGTTTCC
This sequence comes from Viscum album, assembly GCA_963277665.1. Taxonomy (NCBI): domain Eukaryota; kingdom Viridiplantae; phylum Streptophyta; class Magnoliopsida; order Santalales; family Viscaceae; genus Viscum; species Viscum album. Next base: position 1,642,451,918 of record OY728146.1, on the reverse strand, counting down.
AAAGGTTGACTAAACCTTTCCTCTGATACCAACTGTAGAGACCCGAAGCCTGACGTACATGGACATTACATCACCCTTGCGGAATACTTAATACATAGCAAAATAGGCACACAAGGACCGTAATAGTTTAGTGTCTTTAGAAACTCGGAATATAATCTTCTAATCCTGGTGAAAGATCTTCAACATCTCCCATAAAGATCATCTTTTTTACCTAAAACCTTTCTTTATATACTGGGGAAAAGAAAACATAAAAGGGTGAGCTGAAATGCTCAGTAAGGGTAAAAAAAGAAATATCAATCACATCATATTCATAAGAACATAACATTTTGGAAATCTTAACCTGCAAAAGAGAGCATAATTTCATAACATGGGATAAATCATGGAAGTGAAATGTAATCACAATAATCATAACTTAAAACATGAAACTTTGTGGCATACACACATAATCATAGAGAATCACATCTTTTTAGTCAAGACTCATTTCCAAGACTATCTTAGTGGACAAAGTCCCTTTCTGAACCGAGTCACCCTCATTTCAGTCCTGTTTCACTGAACCAGTATAACCTACAATTCCAGCCATGTCTATCTCATGAGATATAAAATCTTTACCCAATGCATTGGAGGGAGATATAGGTCCCACCAATCTCATAATGATACCATTCTTATGTGTGCCACAAAATCATAAACCATACATCATAGCATAACCCATGTAATAAAAATGGGATTCTTAAACAACATGACATCATAAAACAATTCATATAAGATAAAGGAATTATAAAAATATTTTCAAAACAACATAATCAAATCCATGTAATAATAGGGATAGAAACAGAACCCTTTATTATCTTAGATGGAAAATAATTTTGATAAAACACTTGAACTCCATTCTTGAGGAAAATATCCTTTTTTCTTCAAAAACACTTTTCCTTTCATAAGATGTCATACAATTCTAAACTAAAAGAAGTTGATTAAAAATAAACATGAAAACTTGTAAATGAAGCTTCTTGGAAGTAATGTTTTAAAAATACATTCATGTCGTATAAGTTAAAAAAACATTCTTCTCGTACTTTTGTCGGAAATGTCAAAAAGTACCTCGTACGAAAAACGACAAAAGATTCATTTCATTTCCTTTACTAAAAACTCACCGAAGGGTAAAATTGGATTTAAACAATTTTAGGTGGATGGAAATAATATTACATATGGAGGAAATATGGATGTGGATGATAAAATACACCCCAAGAAATACCAAAGTATAAACAATCTCGGATAAAAATGAGAGTGTGATATTTCCCTTACCTTGGGTCTGATTTGCTTCATATGTGTCCGAACCTCCTGTATAATGATTTAAATAATGTCATTGACTTATTAAAGAATCATATTCATTTTTATTATATCATATATGGTTCACTTATTACTTTATATTACCCGTTCATTTGTAAATTCATGTTAAAGTAGCGTTTTGGGTAAAATCGTCTCATTTGTCGTTCGTGTGTTAACTTGTAATTATTCATATGATTACATAGATCATTATTACTTAATTATAGAATATGTAAAATGATTTATATATAATATATATTCATAATATACATATATATAATTTATTGATAAATGGAAAGAAATACACTGTTCATGGAGACGGTAGGTCGTACGTACGCATGAACGCTGTTTTTGTTTCCTTATTGAATTGAGTGGAATTAAGTAGATGACATACATATATATACACATAAATCCAGTAGCTTTATAATGTCATATATTTCATTATTATTTCTTATATATACTTAATAATAATTCTTAAATGGTTAACATGGAGAATGAATCTCATCGCGCCGTGGAGACGGTAGTCCGTACGTACGCACGAGCGATGATATCATTTCCATAATTATTGAATTGAATTGGAGTGGATGATACAATATATCAGAATCATTATGATTTTATAATAACTATGTATAGTTATTCTTTACACCATAATACCCATCCATGTAAGGTGTTGGTGGAAAAACAGATTACACCACGGCGTGGAGACGGTATTCCATACGTACGCACGCGCGGTGATTTCGTTTTTCGTAGGATGGATAGATGGTGAATTAGGATTGTTTCATACTTATAATAACATATCAGTATATTAGTGATACTGATGTTATTACTTCATAATGAAACAACCTAAGAAGAAGAAGTGGAAGAAGAAATAAAGGTGAAAGAATTGGTAATGGAAATTACCTCTTCTTTGAAGTGCCTCTTTGAGACCTCCTCTTAGAGCACTAAAATTGGTCTTTGAGGAAGAAAAAAACCTCTATGATGTTTCTAGGGAAGTGGAGAAGAGATTTTGTCAGGGGTTGGCCGATCTTGAAGGCTCAAAGTTGTGTGAGGAAGAGAGGGAGGAGGTGCCCTTTTATAAGGGAGGAGAGGGGTACCTTTGGAATTCTTAAAAATATTAATTTATAATAAATATAACCCCACTTAAAAACCTCCAAAAATGACTCATATTCGAAGATTATATGATATAGGGTTGTAATAGCATCAACCAATCAAATTTAGACATGTTTGGATCTTATTTTAAACCTTATCATTTTGATTTATCCTTATGTAATCTATTTAAGTTTATTTGTGGTAATAGAATTATAAATTTTAAATTATAACAAATAATTACTTATTTGTTCTGAATTTTCCATAATTGTTTACTTTATAACAGTATTGACCATATAAATTTAAATTTATAATTTTTAAATAATTTTGTGATTTGTAAACAATTTTATAATATGTTATTTTTTTAAAATAACAATAGTGTCAATTTTGACACTATTCATTTATTTGAATTTAAATAAAATATATACAGAAGACATGTTCGAACTAAAATCTTTAATATATTAATAAAAGGTCACATGTATCTATAAAATTAGTGTATCACATTAAATAGTTAATATAATATTTATTTTATTATTTTTAAAACCATTTATTTGGTTTATCTCTTAATAAAATAATTACTATATATTTTTTGTATAATTATTTAATATACTTATCTGTTGCATAAAAATTTAAAATAAAATCCTATGATGAAGATAAATATATTACCTTTCACAATAATACTTTTAATCTAATTTATCATCTTAAAATCACAATATTTAAATTGTTATATTTATTAAATTATGAAAGTGACAACTTTGGCATCATTGAAAATAAAATAATATAAGTGTCATAATTGATTGTATAAGACTCTAAATGGTCAAATATTCTACCATTGGATTATTATAGTTTCTAATTACATGACCAATAAGTTTTGGTCAGGTTTTTGTGCATTTTACGGTCACTATTAGTTTAATAAAAACTATATTCTTGATTTTTCACTAGATAAATAATTTCGGCATCACTATTGTGTCACAATTTATGATAATTTTTTAATCCCAAAAAATTCTAAATAAATTCTCATGATGTAGATAATTTTGTTAGATTTTTGGATACTATTCATGTTCTAAGTTTTATAATGTTTATCACTATGTTAAAATTATTATACTTATAAGATTTAAGAAAGTGACATGTTGTCAATTTCTTTGGTTTTAATAATAAATAAATTATTTTCATGGCCAAAAGTCCATAATATGAATCTAATCCGACCCTTATTTGATATGGGTTTACTTTTAGCCATAAAATAGAATTTTTTCATGTGTTAGGGTAATTTTATAATATTATATTTACCCTCAATTACCCGATTTACCTTTAACTATGGTAAATAAAATTTACCGTAGTTACTATTCATAATTCCCAAAAATAAAAAGTATCCTATTAACATAATTTGGACCCACTGATTCCAAATATGGAATCCAATTTTTAAAATTCAATACACATAAGTTGCAGAAATTAAATCAAAATTAATCCCGTTGTCGAATAAAAACGGGTTTTTCTTTAAAACATTGCAAAAGATTGAATTGATTTAACCTATGAATTCAAGGTAAAATCAATGCTAATGACATTAATTATATTAAATGGTAAAAATATATTCTATTTATACTTCAAAACCATTCAATATTATAATTTAACCACATAAGATATTATGATGAAAAAAGTTGTTTTTAAATAAAATATAGAATGTTTTTATTATTCATTAAAATATGAAAGTTATCGGAAAAATATCAAAACATTATCTAATGTAAATTTTTACATATTGATTCAAAAGAAGAATTTTATTTTGTCAAATTGAACATATAAACATGTCAAAAACTAGATTTAATGTGGGTGCGCCATCAAAAGGCGGCAAAACTGCATTTTTTGAAAAATACTTATTTTACCCGAAAAATTTATTTTGTTCTTATACCATGTTCTAGAAAATGTGTAAGATAAATAATAATGTTATAAAATTCAAAATTTAGTTAATACTATTCATAACGGCTAGTTCATGACAATATTATAATAATATATCATTGTTTATTAAAACCCGGTATTGTGTACAACACACGCTATCGAGGAAGGTCGCGATTGCGTGTAATGCAAGCCAAGTCAGGGTTGGGTGTTGTGAAAGAATCCTTCGTTGTTTCATATAACAGAATCCAACCATATTTCATTTATACATTCAATATATTTATATATATATACTCAATGTTGCATAGAATAACTATTATCAAAATTGTGTGTAACACGGTCCAAGAATAGTGTTGCGTATACTACAAGCTAATACGGTGTTGCGTATAGAGCAAGGTAATCTTGGTGTAGAATACAACACAAGGCATTAAAATAATATTTTTCATAAAATCTCGGGGTGTTACAGGTTGCATCACCCCCTTAGACATCTACCTCTCATCCTTTACATGATGAAATACCAGGAACATTGATGTATATTCAAATTTCTCCTTTTCCTTTTAGTTCAACCAATAACACTCTCGAAGATCCCGATACATATTTGTGTTTTCTGGGTGAATTAAGAAATTTGAACTATGTGCATCATTCAAAAGATCTTTCTTTACATCCGGATTTTATAGAACACATAGTCTTGACCCAAATCTCTCAATTAAGTCTTCACTAACATTGAATCAATAGATTTCCATTTTCTGATAGCTTTCAATTTCATCTAATTTCTAACATGATCATTTAGATCATCTTTTAAGATTTCAAAAATATAAGGTTGAGTAAAAAATTGTGAATGTATTTATGATGTTCCCTTAATTATGATTATCACATCCATCTTTATCAAATCAATGAAGATTGTATGCATTTCAATTCTCATCAATGATAGAATCACTTGACCCTTTCTACATAGAGCATCTCCCACCTTGTTCTCTTTCCCATGGTGGTAATGGATTGAGCAGTTGTAATACATGATGAGATCTAACCATCTTTTTTGGTGTACATTCATCTCTTTTTGTGTGAATATATAATATAGAATTTTTTTATCGGTATATATTTCACACATCTACCAAAATAGGTAATTATACGATATTTTCAATGAAAATATCACCACAGACAACTAGAGATCTTGTACGGGATAGTTTTAATCATAAATTTTCAATTTACATGAGGTATAGGTAATGAATTTATCATTATGCATCAATAAAAAACCCATTCCCTTCATTGAATCACTGCAAATGATTATGAAAATCTCCCCACTTATGGGTAGTATGAGAATATGGTTAGTGATAAGCCACTTCTCCAACTCCATAAATATTTATTCACATTCATCATTCTATGAAAACATGACTCCCTTATGTGTTATCTTATTAGGAGGGTTTGACAATCATGAAAAATTTCTCATAAATTAGTGAGAACATCTAGCTAACCCCAAGAGGCTATGGATATTTGTAAGAGATATCAGCCTCACCCATCCCACAATTTATTTTGTTTTAGAAGGTTCCATAGATATCCCATTGATTTTGATGACATTCCCCGAGATTGATATTTCATCTAATCAGAACTCACACATGTTGTACTTCGCATAGAGCTTCTCCTTTCGCAAGGTCCATAGTATAGTTCTTTGATGCTCCACATAGTCATACTTGGTTAAAGTGTATATTAGAATATCTTCTACAAATACTACAAAAAATTCATTAAGGTAATCTCTAAAGACTATATTGATCAATTCCATGAATATTTTTAAAGAATTAGTGTGTCTGAATGGCATTTTTATAAATTCATAGTGCCAATAACATGTACGAATAGCAGTCCTGGGGACATCATAATTTTTTACCCTTAATTGGTAATATCCCAATAACAGATCCACCTTGAAGAAGTAATGTGTTCCATGTAGTTGATAAAACAAGATATCAATTCTTTGAAAATGATTCTTTTTCTTTATCGTGATTTTGTTGACCTCAAGATAATCTATGAAAAGGCGCATTGTCCAATCAACATTCTTGAAGAAAAGAATTGGTGCACCCAATGGTGAAGTAGTTGGGCATATATATCTTTTATCCAGATTCTCATTTATTTGTTTCTTTAGCCACTAAATCTCCACAACATCCATTCTATACATGCTCTTGGATATTGGAAATTCCCCAAGTATAAGATCAATAAAGAATTCAACATTAATTCTAGGAGGAAGTCTATGAAATTCATTAGGAAACACATCAGTGAGTTCCCTCACATTAGAAATTTCTTCAAGTATGGTTCTTTCCTTATAATCAATCATTTGAAAATTATATGCAAGCTCATAGGGTAGTAATATCCATTATAGATATAATGGTGATAAAGAACATTCATCCTCCTCCTTGCACTTGTATAGAATGAGGGGTTGATTCACTATATGAAGAGTGATTTCCCTATCATGAAAATTCATGTTAATTATATATAGGTAAAGCCCATCCATAGAAATAATTTCATCAATTTAGACAAAGGGAAGTATGATGTAGTTCTCCAAGAAGTGAAATCCACACATTATGATAGGGTAGGAGTTATATTAATGGGATGTAATAATTGCCCAATTTTTTATTGTCACCCACATTTCTACTTCCTTGATTTGTGGTGGTGATTGGAATTTTCTACTAATATTTGGAGATATAAAAGAATGAGTAAGACTATATATGATATCCCGATATTTCACATGTTTATTATGGTTCTACTATATCAAATATATACTTATGGATGGGTATCTTAAACAATTGAAAACATAAAGGGGAATCCAAATACATTAATGGGATAACATGTAAATTACATTTACCTCCTTAACTTATGAATTTATAAGCTTCGATATATGTTAACCCTATTCTACATCATAAAATATATTCTTGGGGTCATTATTTGTTCCCTTAATAATGATCTATACTAATCTAACGAATTTACTAAAGCATGTCCCCCCAAGTGTGTCTATACAAGAGTGCAGCAATGCCCATTGTCATGCACCAGTTCCCATTCAAGTCTAGCTCAAAGTGGGGTTTTGAGGTTTTACCCCTTAATACATATGTTCCAAAACCACCTCTACTTGTTCATATCTAGACATGTATGAATTTTATTAACAACCCACTAACTATATAGTCACCAAAATATAGGGAGTATTTTATTATACTTAGTCCTATCCCAAAGGGTTTCGGTAGGGTTTTTTAATAATAATCCCCAAAATAACTAAACCTATCCTTTCATACCAACTATAAAAAGCTAATCTCTATTTCATACTTATACATGATTTATTACATAAAAATACACTTAATAAAACCCAAAAGGTCAAGAGGTCTATTGTATTTAGGGATTAGAAAAGTTACATGATAACTTAAGACAAAAAATACAACATCTTTATTGAAAACATCTTTTATATGACCACAAAATTCCTTCATAGATAGAATTAAGTTGGATAACCTTAGGGATAACATAAGAAAAGGGTGAGATATAAAGCCCAATAAGTGAGTAAATAAAGAATAAAATAAAAAAATACACTACATGTTTTCAAATATAAATATCAATAGAGCATAAGGAAACAATGAACATAAAGTAATGATATAACATGATCATTATAACATGGAAATGTAGAAACATCTTAAAAAACTACATGATAAACCTCAAGGAATTCGGTAAACCCATGTCCCATAATGGTGGAAAAATGTCCAAAAAGGAATTAGGTAATCCGATCTCCCAACATGACGTATCATGATACTAAACATTACCCAATGCATTGGAGCACTATCAAGGCACACCCCTCATAAACCTTTTAATCTCATGTTTAAGTGTTCCATATACATCATATAACATGGATTCATTCAACATCATAATTTATTCCCTGATAAAATAACATGGAAGAAATATATCAAAGTCTCTAACAAATATGTATTTTCACATAATGGTGAATACCCTTAACAGATAAATGGAAATTGTATTCACTACATGATGATTTTGGCATGGAGAATCGTGGTTCAATTTCGACAACATAATGACATCACAATGGGATTAATAAAATGGGATGATGAGATAGAAAGGGGAATGTAATCATTTAGACATTAAATGGGAATTAATGGGATCATGGAGAAGAATATTGCAACATATGAAATATAATTTTAGATGCATAATATAATAGAAATGCATGAATGGAAATTAGGAGAGATAAATCCCTTACATAATTTCAGCATGGTAACATGTACCCATGGGAGGGATTAATGATAGTGAAATGGGTCTCTTATCATTCAAACATAATAAGGGAAGTATGGGAGATGTGAGAAAACAAACCCCAGTAATTTAATTTAATAATTAATGGGTATGACAATATAAAAAATCATTGACAAAAATCTGAACGGAAGGAATATAGGTATCCATTACTTGGATGTGTGATCCCAAATTCTAGGGAGAGGATTTCTAGAAGCTTGGGGGAACCTTCAGAGGACTATAGGTAGTAAATTTAATAGTGATGATGAGCTTAAAAATGTTTCAGTGAAGAGTAATGGGTGATAGTGTTGGATTATATAGTAAAGGAGGGGGAATTCATTATTTTTTAGTTTTTTAACACCACATGGTAAAATTTTCAAAACCACAATCCTTGCCATGGTTTTTTCCTTTATTTTTAACCAAAGAGGATTGGAAATTTTTATTTTATAAGGCCGTGGGCTTAAGTTATTAAAATACTTTCCTTTATTATGTGGAGGTGAATCACACTCTCGAAGAAAGGAATTTAAAATCATAAAATATATTATACATTTTGGAGGATTCATTATGTCATTATAAAATAAGTCAAATAAATAAAAAATAACATTATTTTAAATCTAAAACATATGTTTGGTTTAATATCCCTTTTATGGTATTTATTACATCACTATTGGGTCATTACATTGTCATTAAAGACACCATTTATATATTATTTAATTTTACCCAAAAATTCAACTATCTCAAATTATTATGAAAAAAATCAAAATTGGATAATTTTGATGTCCTAATTCCAAAAATAATATTAAATTTATCTAGATAATTTGATAAATGTGTGATATTTCTCTTTTAAAATTGATAACTCACATTAATTGAAAATTGACATGTTTTTTTAAAAAATTAAACATTAATAAAAATTACATTTGACATCATAAAAATTATACTATCATCAATATATAATATAATAAATTTAATATTAATATTTCATTAAAATATTTTTTAATTAAAAAATATATTAATTACCCAAAATAGATTTTTTAATAAAAAATGAATATTAATCAAAAATACTATTTTTTCTTTACAAATCACTAAAAATTAAATATAATAGAATGAATTTATACTTATTCTTCTATACAAAAAAATTCACATAATAAGAATTCTATAGTATGATTACATATCCCTTTATTACACAAGCATATTCCCCATGAGTAAGGTGTGCGATGGTGGAGCTTTCATGGGGTTGTTCGGTGAATATGGTTTGGGCCGTGATCTTGATGAGCTTGAACATATCCCGTAAATGGTTTAGTTTATTATTATGTTTTGGGATCTTGGATTGGGATTGGTCTAGGGAAATGAGAAGAAATGTTGTCTCCCTTGGAAGCTCTAGTAAATGGGATTCATAGGGTAAGATCATACGGGTTGAGGTAATCACTTCACCTGTCTCTGTCAAAAGTATTTGTTTATACCCTATATTTATACTAGTCATGTGATCACTATTTAATTACTATATTAACAATTGTACATATTATTTAACAGATATTTATGTCCAATTATATATAATAAAACAAAAGGAGGTAATGTGTATTCCATATCCTTAATACATTTAATTAAATGGAATGGAATTTTATTCATAACATTTTGGGTTGTTACATTTTATTATCAAGGAAAAAGATATTAAAAATGATTTATGTGTTTTTAGTTTTAAAAGGATAATTTAATATAAAAATAAATTTCCATCTAAATTTTTTGAAAGAGTATTTTTGAAATAATTTTTAAATCAAAGATTAAATCCTTATATGCAACTTGTGATTTAAATGGGTTATGATCCAAAGATATCATTCTTATTCTTTCTCCGAGTGGTTTTGGTTTATGATGAGAATATTTTTATAAAAATAATTTGTTTTTCATGGGTTATAGTATGATAAAATTATTTTGAAACCTATATGTTGTTCCGTGGGTTATGAAATGAAGAAAACAATGAAATTTATACATGACCCATTTATTTTACAAGGGTTATTCTATGATGTAATTCTTATGGAACTCATTTATTATTATCAGTTATGATATGGTGAATATTTTAAGATCTTGTGGCACAAAAATGTATGGATTATGTGATAGTTGAGACCTATATCTTCCTCCAATGCATTTGGTAAATATGGATAAATCATGAGTAATTATGATTTTCATGAACCTTATAACATGTTCACAATATTATTCATGATCCTGATTATATATTAATAGTATTACACATAAAACTATCTTTTAAATTGTTAAATTTGTGAATGGAGCAAGATTTATGACCACAAGTTTATGTAATGTATTTATTTCAAGTCATTAACTCAATAATTGAACATTTTATATTTATACATGTTCACATTTTATAAAATTATTTGTATTCCATATATCTATTTTTTATTCCCTTATTATGTTAGTACTCATAATGTTCTTTGATTCTCTTATGAATCATGTCTTATGAAATAAAAATATTTATACCAAGACTTAGGTGTATGATATATGATATTCATGGTATGTTTATTAAATTTCATTCTCATGTTCTCATATAATTGCGATCATGATATATTGATATATCCCTTTAATACCCTTATAAATCATCTCATCTCACCTTATCTTAGGTTTCCTTTCCCCAGGTTATGATGAAAGGTATTATATATGATATATATAATAAGGGATCATGTTATTAAAAAACATGTTGAAGATTATCTATCTCTCTTAAAGAAATTTTTTTACATGTCCATGTCTCCAAAGGAACTAGACCTTAAAATATTTTGCATGGAATGATATGTTATATAAAGAATATTCATGTTTGAAGATGTAATATCTATCTATGAGATTTATGAGTCTTTACAGATCTTGATTTTTATTAGAATTATACATTTTTCAAATTATTTTAAAAAGGATTTTTAAAATATGTATTCTATGTAGGATAGTTGAAGGCCCTATTGGAAGATTTTGATGTGATATTTATTATTCCCTTTTTGAGATTCTATTTTTATGATGATATAATTATCCATGTGATGGATGTTGTGATTTGATTCATGTGGTGCTTTAGGATTCAGGATCTTCTCAAGGGTACATTGTGTGGCAGGATGAATATGAACATGGTGATAATATTTTTTTTCTCATGTAAAACTTACTTTATTATTCAATGGAGAGATCGAGGGTACTAGGTGGTATGTATTGGGATGGTGTCAGACTTGTTTAGATTTATGAAATGTCTAGTATCACGTATTTTCATGTAACATTTTTCTAGTAGGAGTGTCACTAATTAGAATATGGTAAGAGGGATTCAATTGACATATTATTGACCATTAACCATTTGAATGTATGTCCATCTTTACATGTCATGTGCTATTCCATTAGTCCATGTAGTTCATCCTAATGGTATGTATCATATTTTATGTATTTTAAATATATTTTGGGATGAATGTTTCCTCTTTATTGAATGTAATTTCATAATTTATTGACAATATTGTGGTTTAGTATATTCTTTGTCTAGTTTGGATCTATCCATTTATAATAATTTTATTGTGACATTCAATGGTTATTTTTGTTATATTTTTCTAGTTTCCTTGATTAATATTTATTTATGTGTATAAAATATTTTTAGGAAAAATGGTGAAATTTATTTCAAAGTGAAATTCTTAATTTTCATACTTTTTCATTTATTTAAACCATTTATGGGTGTTTTCTAATATCATCGCTTTTTAAAGATAAATCGTTGGATCTGAAAAATGGAATTGGTTTTGGAAACATATCTTTATGGAATGTTTTGTAAAATATTTTCCTTCAAAAATTGAATGTTACTTTTTACATTATTCCTATATTATGTAAATGAAAATTAAAGGCTATTTGTATATATTCTTTTCAAACAAGAAATATTAATTTTATTAATAAAATGAATGAATTTTAATCATGGTGTTGTCCCACTTGATTTATGTAACTCTGAATACTCAAAAATATTGGTATATAATATCCATTTTTTATAAAGTTTCCTTCAGTTTTGGATCTAAATTTTGATTTAGTACCATCTTCTATGTGAAATATGTGGTTATTGGGATCATGGGGGTGGACTGTGAGTCACATGGAAATAGTGATCAAACCTTTGGTTTAAGGGAAATAGATGTATCATGTTTTGATTCATCACATTTGGTATATCTATTATATTATTTTTGTTATTTTATTTTAGTATTATTTTATAAAAAATTTTATTTGTTGTAAACTCTATTCATTGGTGTTTCTATTTGCCTATCTTCTATTATTAAATGCTTGGGTTGGGAGATTATATTTGGATCCTTGAGGGTGAAACTACCCCATTCGTTATGTTTGATACCCTGGAAAATTTTTATCATCCAGGGGGTTAAGGAAATCACATGGGTATATGCTAGGGTGGTTCATACTTTGGTATAGATGGAAGACTTGGTTGGTTCATTACAAAAAGTACTTAGAATTTATTCTTACATGGAAATTGGTGAGGTTAAACTCATTGAAATGTGATAGAGTCATGTAATCATGCTAAAAATTCGTTTTGAAGAAAATAATAGATCAATAGAAAGAAATATTAATAATATTTGGGGGTTTTAAAATAATCCAAACCAAGAGCTCAAACATACATAATCTAGTTAATGGAGATGAAATTGGAAGAGTATTTAGATATGTAAGTTTCTCAATACATACATAATAAATTATGAAAATTAAGAGTATTGTAGTCGGAAATTGGAAATTTATCTGATCTATATTATATATTTATCACCATTTGGAGGGAATGTAAACATGTTTATTTTGTTTTTGAGGATTAATGGACTATAAATAAGAAACCACATGATACATAACATTTCCTACTGATGCATGTAGTTATATCCACTACTACTTGAGTGGTACTTAGCATTTATAATGAAAATAAATGTTTTTAGGATATTTTAATTTTTTTGAAGTGGAAGCATTCCTATATAAGTTATAATACTTAAGAGAAATCACAGTCGAATCTTATGTAATATACTTTGGATTAATCCCCATGAATTTTTCATTTTAATTTTAAATATTACATCCATGATTAATATAGATTTCTTTTGTAAAAGATATTTTTATTGTGTGTAATAAATGTTTAGGATATTTAATATTATTTGGTTCTTTTTTAACATTTTATACTTGGAACTATTTATTTAAAATGAACATATTATATTTTCAGGATAATAAATTAGGGATTTTTATAGATATCGTAGAAGTGACATTCGATAATTATTTTTATGATGTCTAATTATTCCAGAGAATAAAATTTTATGCATTTATAAATAGTTTCCAAAAACAAAATGATATATATTTTAAAAGATCAGAGAAATAGATACCTACACAGTAGAGAAAAAATATATATCGTAACATTTCTCCAGAAAAATAATTTTGGAAAGTACATCTATATTGGGGATGGTGAAGTATGGTGAGCTAGGAAATTCATTTAATTTCATTCCAAGAATACTCCTTTTTTCATTGATTGATACTATTAATAATTAGGAATAATTAATAAAAAAATTGAAAAAAATGGTTAATAAAATCGTATTCAACTTTAGGTCATAAATTAAAATTAGAATTTTGGAAGAATAAATATAATGTTAAGTACCTCATAGAAAGAATGTTGAAGGATATTTGTTATTCTTCTTGGATTATCCTCATGGATAAATAAAATATTTAATTACATAATTCAAAAAATATAGGTGACATTGAAAAGGATTAATGAAAATAGATCTACATAAACTAGAGAGGGATGATATATTGGAGGTGATGAACGTTTGAAGTTATTGTTTTAAAAAAAATTATATCATATATTAATTATTATTTTTGAATAACCATAATAATAAAAGGATAAATCCATTTTGGTGATTTTGAATGTGCGATGGATTTTTTTTCGATAATTGATTTTCATCATAAATAAAATAATTCTAGGTATTGATATATTTAATTGAATGTGATTGTGTTTACTTTGTACTTCATGCAGCAAAATTTTATTTGGGTGATAACATAATTTCACCATAGACATTAAATTTCCTATATATAATGAAATTGGTTTTGTTTTATGATGAACAATCAAGTGATTACAGATACAAGTGTAAAAGGAAGTATATTTTTCATGGATTTATCAAGAGTTCATTCACATGATTGGTTTCTTCTCATGTCATTTGGGTAGAATCAATTTTTTTCATTAAAATTCATATGATGGAAAATATTTTCATACTAATCATTACTTATTGAACATAAAAATCATTAAAACCCATTAATTATGGATGCATAAGTTGTGAACTATATCATTGATCAAAATTAAACATAACTAGTAGTCTAGTTTAGAGCATGGTAACATAGAAATTTCTGATACAATCCCCAATAAAATCACTAATATCATTACATTATAAAATAAAATTTTACCGTAATCAAAATTGTTTGGTATTTATTTTGAACCAAATTAAATCCCCACAATTTTCAACCAACTAATTGTGAAAATCTTAATTTTCACCCCTTTTGGGATACTATGATTGGCCGCTATTATACAATAGTATAAACTTAGATAATGAATTAATTTTTTTCTTCCTTATTGTTGGTTTTACACTTGTATTTAATTCTACCTATAACTACCTTATCTAACAATGTGGGAAATATCATATCTTTTCAAATGGTGCACCACATTAAAAAACAAGTGTCCATCTACTTATATAATGCTTTTATAAAAATATTATGATCATTTGTTATGATTGTTTTCAAAAAAAAATTTCCATTTTATTGTAAAATATCACCAAGAGTATTATGGTGATGTTATTAATTCTATTATATTTCATTTAAATTCTGTATTTTATATATTTTGAACAATTGGACAGGTAATATTTTGATTACTCTACCAGGGAAATTATAAAAGTATGTTTATGTTCATTTAAATTAATAAAAATGTAAAACATATTTTATTAGTTAAAAAAATCACCATTGGTAATTTTTTTGAGAATATAATATTTTAGACATAAATTTAGACATATAATAGTTGTAACAATGATGATGCATGAGGAGCTCATGATAAGTCTCATGATCAAATATTATGCAACATTTTCATTTCAGATTTATTATTCTATATTGTCTAATTTTATAAAAATTTAATTTACCATCATCGACAGTGATAAACCATCAATAGAATTTCATAGAAATAAACTATCAATGATTATTATTAGGCAATACTTTTTTTAGATATTTATGAAATGGAAAATGAAATATTATGTGAAAAGTAATTTTATAATAGTTGTATCATTCCCGTTAATTACTACATTAAGGAAATGATAATGGTGTGCTGTTCGCTAATGGGTGGTGTTATCTAATGGTTCACTATGAAAGTTTGAAATCACATCTATCTTAGGAATGATACTATTTTGATTTATTTCTAACTAACATGATTAGAATATTGAATATTGTTTTTGTTAGACTTATGTCTCTTGATATTCTTTTTAATAGACACTTTTCATTTCTATTCATTTGATGCATTCGAGATAAGATATTCAAGGGGATCTGTTTGTGTGGTATGAACTTATTTATAGAGTTAAATATACGTGTCTATTTTATCCCGTCATCAACTAATCTATCTTGAGATAGAATAAATTTTAAGGAGATTCTAAAAAAGAAATCATATTCCCTTTTTAGTAAGAACTAGAGAAAATTGGATTTTTAGAATATGCGGTGTAAAAAAAAGTAAAGAGTATTTTACTTTCAGAATTTTAAGCCGGTTATTTGATAAATAGAGTTGAAAATATTTTTTTATGATGGTTGCTAAATGAAGAATGTAGAAAATCTCGGCCAGAATGTTTTTAAATAGACTTTTAAATATAAAAAAATTAAAAAATAGTTTTAATGTTTTTAATTTATTAGCTAAAAATAATTAAGGCACATATATTATTACATTTATTACTAAAATTATTCATTAAAAATTATTTCTTGTAATTATTTAATAAATCATTTCATTTTTATGTCTAAAATTTTGATGGTAACAAAAATATATGACCTCATGAAAATATAATTATATCATATGTTAGATTTAAAACTAATTTGTGACAAATTTTTCTATAAAAATACCATGACACTAGAATTACCTTCCTAGTAATATATTTATTTCTAAATATACACGTTTTATGTATATTTTTTAAATGTTTCATTCAAAAATATTTCCCCCAAGGGTTTTATCATGACTACCCCTACTAGATTCCCTCCCATTCTAGTAGTGAAGATGATTTTGACCCATAATTACCCCTCCAATATTCCATAGGTCGGTGACTGTCAATAAGGATATATTAATAGTACGGGAAGTATTACCCTCATAATTCAAAGGTATATATGAAATAGCCACTATTAATCATAATGAATATAAATGAAACCAATCACAATACAACATAGAAATGTCACATTTAAATAATATTCTGTAAACAAAATCCTCTACAGAAACACATATGTTAGCTAATGCCCAATATATATGAACTCTAATGACCACTGTTAGCTTGTAAAAACCATATTTATAATTTACTCCATCCAAAAAATATGGAATATATATATATAAAGGGGTGAGAATATAATTATAAATTGATGGATCCTTCCAAAAATCTATCATTAAAATGTTGAATAAGAGTATAAAAGTCATAATTAATGAACAAAGAAACCAACTCATCTTCTAATATTAGTCAAATACAACCAATTCACGTGAATGAATTATCACCAAATATACATAGAATAATGTAATATAAATATCAAAATAATATATGTTGAATGGTACCCCACGACCACATCCCCACTGAACTAGTTTCTATCACACCCCAAATGCTAAGATTCTATGCTTTAGTCATTTCAATATAATCCAAATACTATAACTATAAAACCAAATATCCACAGAATTATGTAATACCAACCATTAAATAAGAACCATATACCATATAATAATTACCAAATGTCTAAAAGTCAAAGTCATATAATATCAAGGTAATTAAAACCGGACGAAAATCAACCTCATTCCCTTATCCCTGCCCCAAACATAACGAAATTATAAATTTTATTTTTATAAATCCCTTTCTTTAACTTGGTTGAGAGGTAACCCATTACATTAGCTGAATAATGAAAGGTTCAAATTAAATGAAAATATATAGAAATAAGGCTAACAGGGACAACACCTAAACTCCAAAAAAACCATAAGAAATAATGTCATCCATCTCCTCTATCTCATCATGTATGAATCTCCAATGCTTCCTAAAATGACTTGTTACATGAATTATATGAACGTTAAACACTACCGGTGGTCAGTTTCACTACCACTACTCCCTATACAAATTTACCACATTATGAATCCCTATACTGTCTCCACTTGTACTTCTCCAAAACTACTCCATTGCTAACAGGCCATGGG
The DNA here is from genome assembly GCA_963277665.1 of Viscum album. NCBI lineage: Eukaryota > Viridiplantae > Streptophyta > Magnoliopsida > Santalales > Viscaceae > Viscum > Viscum album. Next base: position 1,642,433,950 of record OY728146.1, on the reverse strand, counting down.
GCCCAATGGCCTTGGAGATTCTAGAGTACCTACGACCCAAAGTCCCAATTTTTTGGCCAAAAATACCCTAAGATAATAATAATAAAGCTTCCATGGTATTTTGATACATTACATATGGTTGTATCCTAAATGAAATAATTTTATAGTACTACTACAGAACTAACAAAAAATTACACCAACTTGGTTCAGAACTGATGTGTCAAGAAGGATTATACAGTAACATTACCCCTATAGAAGACATAAAATTACCCTCATCCTTATGTATACATTCCCCACCTTGATTGTAAAGACGCGGAAATTCTGTGGAATTTTTTTTTCTTAAATTCATGGGATTTTTATGAGTCCCTGAAAATTTACGTCCCTTGATTCCAAGGCCCGGTGTGCCCGGAATCAAATTTTGATGTTTTGTTCGGGTACGTTCAGTAAACGTGCGAGAAAAATTTTATAACTTTTGAACCGGTGCTCAGAATTGAAATCCAAGGGCACCGTTGAACTCACAGGGCTGATATTCTCTTACGAAGACATTCACCTCGATGGCAGTTGGTTGGGAATGGAAGTTAGTTTTTGGGGTTTTTATATAAATTAAACATAAATAAGGTGATATCTTATTTTTATTTGATGGTGGTAAAAACCTCCAAGAGGAGGTTAGTGGTGGTGGGGCCCACCCGCACATAACCTCCATTGGGAGGATATCCTTGGTGGGGCCTAAAAAATCATTAAACCCCCTTTAACCCCCATTTATGTGCAAGAAAACTCTTCACCTTCCCCACTATTTAATTGACCCAACCCATATCATTTATTTGGTAAAGTTTCACAATTTAATTTAGCTCCTTTTGAATCCATTTGAATTATTCCCAACCATTAAAATTATAGATATTCTATTATTTTTGGTTTTCAATTCATTTTGTGGAGATTGAGTATGGAATCCTGCCTTTTTATTACTTAACTTTTCATTACATTTTACCAACATTGGATCTTTAAAGTCTGGTGTCTTTGAAATTAGGAACCTAATTCATGAAAAAACATAACAAATTCTTCTAAACCACTTGTAAGGCTTTAACATAAGTTCATCCTATGTATAATTACTGCATCTCATAACCTGGAGTCATACATTCAAAGGAAAGGGTGAGAATAAATCCAAGTAAGGGTAAACAAGGGAGTCAATGTACTTGTGATATCAATAAGAACATGAATAAAAAAATGAAGACATGAGAAATGAAAGAATAGGTATATCATAAAAAAAGAAATTGGAACATAAATTGAATATGTGGCTACAAAATTTCATTTAGAAAATCAATTCTGTATCACCAAGGTCAATCCCCAAGGTGTAATTAAAAAATTACCAAGGTTATTCACCAAGGTATCATTAAAATGGTCATCTTTAGGGATTAAGCCTTTACCCAATGTATTGGAGCGCTATTAGGGTTCACCCTGAATTTTGTTTATTATAATGTGAGTCACATTTATCATCATCAATAATTTCATAAACAACCCATATAGCAAAAAATAAATGGGTTTCATTTCATTGTCATAATATTTTAAAAAATTCTTTAAAGACGTGATCTTAATGTCACCTTAAACCCATGGAAAAAGGAAAGAGGGTCTCATGTATGTATATCCTAGAATTTAAAATACAATTTTTTAATATATATGTGAATACCCTTGTTGAATAAAGAGTTTGTATTATTCACTTAATAATATAAATGAACTTGAGAAAAAGAGAGAGACATATTGAGACAAAAAATCGGCAGCACAACGGCTATGTTGCAGGGTTTTAGAAAACATTGATAAAAAAGTGGACATGGGTCACCAACTCATAGATGATCCATAAAATAGTTGAGGGAACGAATATAAAAGATATAATAACACGGTAATGAAATTTTAAGGACATACCATTTGAAATGGAATACTTTTAAAGGAAGATAATAATAAAATTTCTCTTATGAAGAATTCGGCAGCCTAACGGCCTCATTTAAAACATCAAAGAAAAATAAATTGATGATATTAAATATTGTCTATCATCATGTGAACATAAAATGATATTATGATGAATATAGATATCATACCCCCACATGGGAAAAATGAACTAGAAATACTTGACATGAACGTAGAACTTTGAAAATGGGAAGAGTGAATGAATCCCTTAAAAAAATTCAACAGCCTAACAGCGCCACTTAAACATTCATAAATTGAATTGATGAGAGATTGAGGGGGTATATAATCATATGAAAATGAAAATTAAAGTAGGATTAATATAAAAGAACATCCCCAACATAAGTACATGGAGCATAAAATAAATGACCTAAAGAAGAATACATGAAAAGAAAGAGAGAGGTAGGATCCCTTACAAATATTTGGCAGCCTAACGGCGCCACTTAATCATTATTAAAATTAATTAATGAGAGAAAGAGGGGGTATGTAATCATATGAACATGAAAATGAAAGTAGGATTAATGTAAAAGAACATCCCCAACATAAGAACATGGAGCGTAAAATAAATGACATAAAGGAGAGTACATGAAAAGAAAGAGAGAGGTATGATCCCTTACCTTGAAGAGTAACTTCGAATGATTGAAGGTCGAGACCTTTGTAGGCATTAGGGAACCTTGGGAGGACTCCTTGAGAGGTAAATAGTCTAGAACATTGTTGGGTAGGATTTGGAAATGAAATGAATGAGGGAATTTTTGGTATTTATAAGAGAAGTGAGAGGACAATGCATTAATTGCCAAGGGACACCTCATCGGTGGTTTTGGAAAAACCACGGGCTTGCCCATGGTATTGGACACTTGAAAAACCTCATAACTTATCTTACTATTATTAAGTCGAGCCGAATTATTGCATAATTATTACATCCTTAATGATGTCATTAAACACTCGAAACTCAAAAATAGTATTTTCACTATTCACTGAAAATTCAAATTTCTCATAAAAATAAAACAACATTCACCTTTACCAAATTTTGATGCTCTGATTTCAAAAATTAACTCCATTTTATGAAAATAATTTTCTAAATATTTATAATTTGATTTTTAAATAAAAACACTCTTTATTGAATATTCAACTATTTAAGAAAAACCCAAAAAATTCACCTTAACCTAATATCGATGCTCTGAATTCAAAAATTAACACCACTTTATAAAAATAATTTTCTACATATTTTTAATTTAATTTTAAAATAAAAAACACTATTCCCCTGAAAAACTAATATATAAATAGTACTTTCTGAAACATTTATTTACCTATTTTATTTAATCATATTACTTAATCAAGGTTCATAGATTATATTAATACATTATTAAGTGATGTTACTTAATCCATTTGATCAAATTACTAATCATAAGAATAAAATCACTATTCATAATTTACTATTCATAAAAAAAATTATGTTGATCTTATTAGACTCTAAATTTTTTACTGAACATAACTGTACAAGACTATTTTTTGAAAATAATTACACATTATTAATTATTTAAGGTTTAAATAAATATTTTAAAAATATCATTTTTCTAAAATTCATCAATAATATCCATAACATATTTATTTGGACATTTGAAAATTTCCATACTTCACCATAAGAAGAAATCAATGTTTTTTATTTAAATCAAAGGATTACACAAGGCAATTACTGTCTTGTTAAATAACCGCTTATAACACCAGCATAGGACCTAAGAGTAAGGTGTGCTAGGGTGACAGAATCTCGGGGCAGCTTGGCCAACATTGCCCGAGTAGTGATTTCTATCATCTTGAACTTCTCAAGAAGGCAATTCCATTCCAGATTCACACGATGAAGATAAGCTTGGGTTTGGTCTAGAGCAACGCCCAAGGTGGTACCTCCTTCCCGAGTTCTGTCAGATGGGCTTCGATCGGCCAAAGACTACTGGATGGGGCCATCAATTCTTCTTTCCATATTAATTAATAAAGATCACTTGTATTTAGATGCAATAATCGCAAGATTTAGTTTCCAATGGTCAAATTGACCAATGATCATATAACAGGAAAAACCCAATGGTCTTATTTTAATTATACTGATTTTATTAAATGAAATAGTTTTGTTGAGTATAAAATAAAATAACACACAAAGTTAGGAAACAAAATATAATAAAAATTTTGGGTCATTACAATCTTCAACCCTTAAGAAATTGCGTCCATGAAATTTAAAAATTGGTCGTGGAAATTTCATCGAAAGTACCACATCAGAAAAAGAGTCAGTAAAAATATTACTTTAAAAGAATGAAAGGGATGTACAAAGGTCAGCCGAGTTAACCCATACTAGGATTCCATGTAGGAAAACATATATATGGAAGACCAAACAAAGGGTCATGTTCTGATAGAGAGTGATAGAAAACATGATTAGGAGAAACTTAACCACAATAAGATCACAAATTTATGATGTGTTAAATGGTCTTTGATTACCCAATAGGAAACGTAAACCATCAATGTTTTTGTTATAAATTCAGTTTCATAATTTTGAGGAATTCATTTACTATATTGTATAAAAATATAAGGACATATACTTACCATCAAGTATAGTTTCATCCTTTAATAAGTTTCAACCATGGATAATAACTTCTCTAAAGAATGAGCATTCCAAAAGACTTTGTCTCATCCAAATCACAAGAATCATCTTCTAGAGAATCAAATAACCCATAAAAGAAGAACTATATATTCCCCTTGTCTTTAGTTATCAACTAAAAATAAAATGATAATTACGAGATCATATAATCCCCAAAAAGTATAATCCTTTGTAAAAAGAAATATAACTATTAATCTCCAAAATTCAACAAAAGTACCCAAAGTTACAGAAAGACCATTCAATACACAATAATCCTTAAGATTCTTCAGAATAATCCAATCTAAGATTGGATCCCAAAACTCAAGAGGAGTTAATCACAAACTATTCCCCAATAAATCTTAACATTTATCACAAAATAACATATACTACTATTAAAGTCTCATAATAAAGTGTAATTAACCTGTTCACATATTCTCTATGCTAGGTTCATAATTTTCTAGAAATAACCCAAATCACCATATGTCCACAACAAATACATAAAATAATCTACCATTCCTCATCAATTTACATGCTATAGTATTTTATTTCCCTTAGGCATATAGTACTTCAAAATAGAAAAAATCATCCAAAATAACCTTTATCATTTAATCATCAAATCATTTTCCTATACAAAGGTTATAAATTTTATAAACATAAGTTTCCAAAATCAACTTATTCTTGATCCATAAAAATAGCAGGTGTATTATTCAGTCAGAAGGGAATAACAGCAAACTCATAATGCCCACATCTTGATTTGGAAGGCAGTTTTTGGAATATCATCATTATTCACCCTCAATTGATGTTAACTAGAACGAAGATCAATCTTAGAGAAGAATTGAGTCCCATAAATTTGGTAAAATAAGTCATCAATTCATGGAAGAGAGTATTTGTTCTTTTCTAGGATCCCATTCATTTATCTATAATCAATGCATAGCTACATCGATCCATCCTTCTTCATCACAAAGAGAACTGGTGCTCCCCAAGGAGACCCACTTGGTCAGATAAACCCATTCTCTAATAGATCTCGGAGTTATTTTTTTTAATTCCTCTAGATCCACATTTTCCATCCTATAGGGGGTCTTTGACATCGGATGAGATCCAGGTAAGAGTTCGATGGAGAACTCTACCTCTATTTCTGGGGGAGGTCTGGGTAAATCTTCAGGAAATACAACTACATATTCCTAGAATATGGGGAAATTTTATAAAATAATAAATCCTTTGTGAGAAACTTATTTCATTAACATATATTTTAACTAAAAAATAATTTTATGTCTTAAAACTTCATGCTTAGAAAATTGAATTTATCTATAATTCCTTCATAATGATTCATAAAAACCATGAGATTATCCAAAGATATCCTCCGGGTGTGTCATAACCAAGAGTGCAGCAATGACCGTTGTCGTGTACCAATTATCGTTCGAGTCTAACTCAAAGCGGTGTTTTCAGGTTTTACCCTTATGTATATCTGTGCAGAGCCACCTCTACCTGCTCGAATCGAGACAGGGATGCATTTTCATGATAAACCAATTACTCAATACTCACCAAAATTCCAAGAATATTTACTATATTTAAACATTTCTATAAGGTTCATCCAAAATATTTCATATCCTAATTTCCAAAAATAACTAGACTATCCTTTGATACCAACTATTTCAACCATCCATTTTATTACATAACGTTTCATTACATTTTACAAATAGAGGATCTTTAAAGTCCATTGTATTTGAAATCAGGAACATAACACATGAAAACAACATAAAAAATTATTCTAAACCACCTTTAAGGCTTCATAATAAGTTCATCCTAAGTAGAATTACTGCATCTCATAACCAGGAGTCATACATTAAAAGTAAAGGGTGGGCAGAAATCCCAGTAAGGGTAACCAAGGGAGTCTATGTACTTGTGATATCAATCAGAACATGAATAAATAATTAAGACATGATCAATGGAAGAATAGGAATATGAAAAAGAAAAGAACATGGAACATAACTAGAATATGAGGCCACAAAATTTTATTAAGACAATCATTTCCGTATCACCAAGGTCCATCCCCAAGGTGTCTTTAAAAATTACAACAGTTATTCACCAAGGTATCGTTAAAATGGTCATCTCTGAAGATTAAGTCTTCTCCCAATGCATTGGATCTCTATCATGGTGCAACCTTAATTTTTCTTTATTATCATATGAGAAACATATATCATCATCAATCATTTCATAAACAACCCATATAGCATAAAATAAATGGGTTTCATTTGATAGTCATAAAATTTTAAAAACTGCTTTAAAGACGTGATCTTTATGTCACTTTAACCCCATGAAAAACCATAGAGGGTCCGAATTATGTAAATAAAAGAATTTAAAATAGAAAATTCTGATATATATGTGAATACCCATATATAAAAAAGAGTTTGTAGTATTCACTTAAAAAAATAAATGAATTTGAAAAAAAGAGAGAGACATTTTCAGACGGAAAATCTGTTGCATAATGACTATGTTGTAGGGTTTTAGAAAACATTTAAAATGGAGGGGACATGGGTCAGCCACTCATAAATGATCAATAAAATAGTATAGGAACAGAACATAAAGGATATAAGAACATGTTAATGAAATTTTAAGGATATACCATATGAAATGAAAAACATGAAAGAAAGGCAAGAATAAAATTTCTCTTATGAAGAATTCGGCAGCCTGACGATGCCACTTAAAACTTCAAAATAAATTGATTGATGAGATTAAATAGGTACAATGATCATGTGAAAAAAAGGAACGTATGATAAATATAGATATCATAAACCAAAATATAAAAAAGTAACTTGAAAGACTTGACATGAATGTAGAACTTTGAAATTGGGAAAGGTGAAAGAATCCCTTAAAAAAAATTGGCAGCCTAACGACGCCACTAAAACATTATTAAATTAAATTGATTAGAGAAAGAGAGGGTATATCATCATATGAACATGAAAAGGACAGTGTGATGAATATAAAATAACATCCCCACCATAAGAACATGGAGCTTAAAATAAATAACACGAAGGAGAATAAATGAAAAGAAAAGAGAGGCAAGATCCCTCACAAAAATTCGGCAGCCTAACGGTGCCACTTAAACATTATTAAAATTAATTGATGAGAGAATGAGGGGGTCTCTCATCATATGAACATGAAATGGACAATACGATTAATATAAAATAACATCCCCAACATAAGAACATGGAGCTTAAAATAAATGACATAAAAGAGAATACATGAAAAGAAAGAGAGTGGTAGGATCCCTTACCCTGAAGAGTAAATTCGAAAGATTGATGTTTGGGACCTTAGGAGGCTTGAGGAAACCTTAGGAGGACTCATTGGGAAGTAAAGAGACCAGAACATCATTGGGGAGGATTTGGAAATGAAATTAATTTGGGAAAGGCTTGGTATTTATAGGAGAAGTGAGGGGACAAAGCATTAATTGCCAAGAGACACCTCATCGGTGGTATTGGCAAAACCATGGGCTTGCCCATGGTATTTTCCCATGGTATTGGCCACTTCAGAAACCTAATACCATATCTTACTATTAATAAGTCGACCAAAATTACTGCATTATTATTACATCCTTAATGATGTCACCAAACACCTGAAACTCAAAAACTGTATTTTCACTATTCACCAAAAATTCAACTTTCTCAGAAAAATCCCAAATTTCACCTTAACCAAATATCGATGTTCTGATTTCAAAAATGAACTCCCTTTTATGAAAATAACTTTCTAAATATTTTTGATTTAATTTTTCAATAAAAACACTATTCACTGAAAATTCCACTGTTTCAGAAAAATCCCAAAAATTCACCTTAACCTAATATTGATGCTCTGAATTCAAAAATGAACTCTGGTTTATAAAAATAATTTTTCAAATATTTTTAATTTAATTTAAAAAAAACACTATTCACCCGAAAAACTAATACTTAAATAGTACTTTTTGGAATAGTTATTTACTTATTTTATTGAATCGCGTTACTTAATAAAGGTGCCTAGATTATATTAATACTTTCATAAGTTAGGTTACTTAATTCATTAGATCACATTTCTAATCATAAGCATAAAATCACTATTCATAATTTACTATTCATAAAAACTTTTGTTAATCTTATTAGACTCTAAATTTTTTACTGAACATAATTGTTGAAGACCATTTTTTGAAAATCATTACACATTATTAATTATATTAGGTTTACATAAATATTTTTAAAATATCATTTTTCGAAAATTCATCAATAATATTTATACTATATTTATCTAGACATTTGAAAATTCACAAACTTCACCAAAAGAAGAAATAACCATTTTAATTTAAATCAACGGATTACACAAGATCGTTATGGTCTCATTACATAAACCCTTATAACACCAGCATATGACCTAAGAGTAAGGTGTGCTTGGGTGACAAAATCATGGGGCGGCTTGAACAAAATTTAATGAGTAGTGATTTCTACCAGCTTGAACTTCTCGCGAATGCGATTCTGTTCCAGCTTTACACGATGAAGTTCGGCTTGGGTCAGGTCCAGAGCAAAGCCCAAAGGTGCTATCTCCTTCCCCAGTTCCATCATATGGGCTTCGATCGGCCCGAGAATAATATATGGGGCCATCGAATCTTATTTATATACAAATTAATCAAGATCACTTGTATTTAGAGACAATAATCGTAACATTTAGTTTCGAAAGGTCATATTGACCAATGGTCATATAACAGTCGAAACCCAATGGTATTATTTTTATTATACTGATTTTATTAAATGAAATAGTTTTTTTGAGTATAAAATAAAATAACACAAAAAGATAGGGAACAAAATTTATTCAAAATTTCGGGTCGTTACCTTGAGAGAGGGATTGGAAGGACGTGGAGAACCTCATCCTTCCAACAAAGAATGCCACTCACCACCGAAGAATGATGAAATACTTCTTCAATCATCAACCATGCCATACAAGAAGGAGTCGAACACGAAGGACACCGTCTTCAACTTCGTCCCCTCCGAATGATCATATGCCAACGATGGGTATCTTCTTCCATTTCTGACATTGACCAAATGACGCTTGCCTTCCCATGACTCGGTCACTAATCGACAAGCGAGGTAGGGGTTGTTCTATGTTTGTGTTTTACCCTCGATTAATCGTCGTTTAAATTAGGGATTGTGAACTACCGATTGTTATCGCCATAACGTGGAAGGATCTTCCCGCATGAACATGGACTGACCCTCCCCATTAATTTCTCCTCATTTGTTGAAAACCGTGGTACGAAGCAGTGGCAGCCGGCCGTGAAAGGAAATCAGAGGTGCAAGGCTGCTGGGTCATCAGAAGGGCCCGACACAGTCGTTCTGTGTGGAGGAGAAGGGGGCCGTGGCCATGTCGGGCTGCGGCAGAGGGGGCGTGGTGCTGTTGTTCCCCACAGGTGGAAGGGTCGCGGCCAAGCCGACCGCAGCGGTCTGACGCAGTGGCGAGGTGCCATCACGCCACACTGAGAAGTTGAGTAGCAGCTAGGGTGGGCCCCATTAGTGGAGTATGGGCGCAGCACCGTCGTGCCGCGTCGATGGTGCGAAACCAGCTGGCCGATCATCCGTCCTGAAATTGCGGGAGCACGCGGGTCCCAAGGGTTTATTGAACCGCCGCCTAGCACCGGTTTTGTTCGGAAGGGAGGGGGCGCGACCCCCCCCCCCCACATGCGGCTAGCCATCCAGGCCGACGGGACCCCAAACAGCCGGGCCACGTGTGCCGCCAGCTTTCCGGGCCCCATTGGCTGCCGGGCCGAGCCGTCCCCTCAGGCCGGGTCGGACCCGTGGACCGGTTCGGGCAGGATCAGTCCGACTGGGTCAGACCGGACACAGACCCGCTATGGCCTGTTATCACATTATCAACATATCTTGGGCTATGGGTGTCCGATCGACAAACTGACTTCAGCGATAGAAGGCTTAGAGTGAGACGGTAGTTTTGTTATACCCCACTTGAGGCTTCGAAATAGTTGGGGTATGGTCAGTTTGGATTGACCCTAAAATCCAACCGGGCCCCCGAAACGGAAATGCCAATAACTCACATATTGGGTGTCCTATTGACGCACCGTTTGTTGGGTTGAAATCACTATGACGAGGTGGACCTTTCAGATGCTTCTACACGGTCTTCATGATAGTTGGTGTATCGACCCATAGCTCGTTTAGAAAATTCTCCCAAAGATGAGCGAGCAGAGTATGGAGACCTAGTAACTGGATGAGACCTGAGGACTGCTGACCTTTCGACTCAGAGTGTTTTGACTAGACCTATGGGAAGTGCCTCTATGTGACACGACATACCCACAGTGGTGAGTGCCTCTGTGTGACGCATCAAACCCATGGTACTCGATAGGAGGAGTACCTCAGCAGGCTATGAGGGGGAGCGCCTCTGTGTGACGCGACATACCCATAGTGGGAAGTGCCTCTATGTGACCTAGCAGACCCACATTACTCGATAGGAGGAGTACCACAGTTGTCCAAGAAGTTGTGAAGCGCCTCTGTGTGATGCGGCAGACCCACTGTACTCATTAGAGGAGGAGTACACCATCATTCGAGATTCTAACATTTTAACTGTGGATGTTACTTGATACTACCCCAAGAATGAAATTCTGGTTTGAGCTGGGCCATTGAATTTTGTGTTTACCTCATTACTGAGAAGTGTTACTAGATAACACAGGTATATGTATGGGAATATACCTATGTAAGGGTTATCCTTTTATTTTTGACTTTTTGGTTATCCTTAATGCATATTATGAGACCTTGAGGGTCTCGGGGTCCCCACTGAGTATCATTATACTCACCAATTCATGCGATATGCCCTCACCTCTTTGTGTTGGTTGCAAATAAAAGATAGCACTGACTAAGGTAGAGAGTAGTAGGACTGGACGATACCCGGAGGTGGAACATTCGGCGTGACGGTGCACGGTGTGGACAGACAGATGTGGAGTGCTGAGGAGGCCATATGTACCTACCATTCAGGTAGGAACCCAGGAGGACAACCCATTAGCTACATTACTTGTTTTCAGTTGTACATTCTTTCAGTTGTACCTGTACTTTACTGTTGGGATTGTATTTCCGGACCCTTTTACTTTCCAGTAATTCTTCGATATACAGTATTACATAGTGTTTTTCATCCAGTTGTGTACCCTGATTGTGTGTGTTTTATTTTTATAAAGGCAAGGCCTTCCCAACTTGGGGATTTATGCCTTTGGTGCTAGTCCCTAGCCCCTGGCCTATGGATATTTTTCTTGGGGTAGTCACGACACCATCCCCGAGGACAAGTCATGAAAAAATTGTATTAGAGGAGTCAGTTCTACTGCAGAACATAGGACTTTGATCATTCTTTTCTTGTGAAGAAATAGTGATAAGGTTACTAAGAGTGGTTTTCAGTTCAGGGAGTCCAGTGTTTGTTCGAGCGGCCGACGTATAAATACACCAGGAACCTGACTAAAGATTTCTGACTTAGTGCCCGAAAACACTGATTGTGTGCATTTCTTTAAAAGTTTTCTTAACTCAGCTCAACCGGGTCAGCTCACTAGGTATAATCTTTTGACAGTGTCACATCTATTTCATTCAGTATGCCTCCCCACAGAGCCCCGAGAGTGGTACGCTCTGATAGCCCACCGAGCGTTAAAGCCTCAGTGTAGGTCCCTTTACCAGCAGATGCACCAGTAGTACCACTTCCTGTTGGGCCACTAATGCCACCAGTCCCAATAGCAGATGATGAACTCTACTTTAGCATGTTGCACGAGTTCCAGCACCAAAGGCCACCTAGGTTCCATGGAGAGAAGGACCCACTAGTGGCTAAGGATTTGCTGGAGGCTGTAGTGAGAGTCTTCAGGCTGGTAGGAACACTAGTAGACCTCTTGGTGATTTTTGTTGCATGTCTCCTTCAGGAAGCAGTTGGAAAATGGTGGAGCATGATGCTCCAGGTCCACGACGAGGTGACACTACTCTGGATAGACTTTGAGAGCATGTTCCTGGTGTATATTGTTCCAGCCAGCCTTCGAGTGGTGTGGATACAGGAGCTACTTCATCAAAAGTCGGGCAGCATGACAGTAGCACATTACTCAGCGAGGTTCACTGACCTCTCGCGCTACTCCAGAGATATGGTACGAGACCCATTCTATAGGGCATGGACCATCAAGTAGGGGTTCATGTGAGAGATCAGGGCATCGATGATCTCTCTCTGCATCTCGACGCATGCGGGGGTGTTAAAGAGAGCACTTCTAGTGGAGAGTTTCCTTGCCGAGCAGTCACCTTCGGTGAGACCCACCACTAGTCAACTTGTAGTGGAGTCTTATACTTCTGTAAGTAGACAGAGAACGCAGTGGTCCAAGAGGACCAGATCCATGGGTGGATGACTACATGACTCATGATTAGTTGTTCGGGGCACCTGGGGTAGTGACTTATATGCTAGGAGCAGACAGTGCTACTCATGCGGTGGGCTGGGTCACCTAGCTCGTGACTATCTGAACCGCCGTTCAGATGACCAGAAGAAAGTTGAGGGACCTCCCAAGCAAAGGAAAAGGTTCGATTGAGGCTGTCCATAGGGCGCAAGAGGATTTGGCAGAGGAGCTAGTCGAGCAGCTAGCAGTGGATGATGTTACGAAGTGCTACCGCCACCACCAACAGGAGGTCCACCCCGACTGCAGGGAGTAGGTGGACAAGGGAGAGCTCAGCTTCAGACAGTTGAGGCATACGACCATGATGCTACAGAGATGATTCGAGGTACTATCTGTGTCTACTCCACCATAGCTACAGTTCTTATAGACACAGGTTCCGGTCATTCCTTCATAGCCATTACCCTCATTCGGATCTCAAGGAGTCCAATGGAACTGTTGGCTCGATCCTTATGGCTAGACACTCCTACCAGAGTAGACTCGGTGATTATGCTCTAGTTCCGACAGTGGGAGCTTTCTCTAGGAGGTTAGAGCTTCGGCTGGGATCTCCTCATAGCGACATCGAAGCCTTACGACATCATCTTGTGTATGAGCTTGTTATCTACAGTCCATGATCAGATCGACTGTATTAGGAGAAATATGCGGTGTGTCCACATAGGTGGGACAAGTTTCACCTTTTCCAGTGAGAAGGGAACCTTTGCAGCACATGACAAACTTACATGGAGGAGGGTGCGGCCGATCACTCACTAGATGGCTTGCGTTACCCTCGGAGCCGATGATGTGGAGATTCTGACTTAACCTGTAGTGGTGGAGCAGTACACAGATGTTTTCCATGATGATTTCCCATGATTACCTCCTCACCGAGAGGTGGATTTCTACATTGACTTGTACCACTGGATGATGTCAATATCTACTCTAGCACATCGAATGGCTCATGCTCAGGTTTCTGAGCTATGAGTACAACTGGGGGACTTGTAGGGGAAGGGAATCATCCGGCCCAGAAGGTGGATGGGAGCGTGAGGCTTTGGGTTGAATACTGTCACCTGAACCAGGTGACTATGAAGAACAAGTACCCACTCCTGAGGATCAGCTACCTATTTGATCAACTCATTCTAGCACGATGGTTCTCAATGATAGACCTGATATCAGGCTATCACCAGCTCAGAGTTCGAGATAAGGATGCGCAGAAGACGACCATCAGGTGTCGGTATGGACACTATGTGTTCTTGGTTATTCCCTTCGGCATAACCAACACTCTAGTAGTGTTCATGAGTCTCATGAACATGATCATCTAGCCATACCTTGATCTCTTTTTCATAGTCTTCATCGAAGACATTCTGATCTACTCGACTAACGAGGAGGAGTATGCCTACCATTTTCAGGTAATACTAGACACACTATGAGAGAACCAGCTATATCATAAGATCTCTAATTTAATGTTGTGGATTCGAGAGGTTCACTTCTTCGGACATGTCATCTTGGAGGCCGGATTTGCAGTAGATCCAGTGAAGATTGAAGTGGTACTTTCTTGGGAGTCAACCAGGAGTGTGAAGGAGGTACAAAGTTTCTTAGGCTTGGATGGATACTACAAAATATTTGTCCTTTACTTCTCTAGAGTTGCAGCCCCACATTCAGCCTTGACGAAGAAGGGGAAACCCTTGGTGTGGTTAGAGAGATGTCAGCAGAGCTTTCAGGAGATGAGGAAGAGGTTGAATAGTGCCCCCATCTTGAGGCTTCCATATGTGGGCGTTAGGTATGTAGTTTATTGTGATGCATCAGGGACCGGACTCTGGTGTGTCCTGATGTCGGAGCTATCTGTGATCACGTATGGTTCTCGAAAACTGAGACAACATGAGAAGAACTACGCTACCCGTGACCAAGATTTAGCAGCAGTGGTCTTTTCCTTGAAGACATGGAGACACTGTCTGATGGGTGAACATTTTACCGTGTACTCTAATCACAAGATTCTCAGGTATATCTTATCTCAAATAGAACTAAACCTGAGACACCATCATTGGATTGAGTTCCTCCAGGACCATGAATTTGATATAGTCTATACTACTAGGAAGGGGAGCATTGTTGTGGATGCTCGCAGCAGGAGATCTGGTATACAGCTCCTTGGAGATGAGACAGAGCAGCTGGCAGACTTACATATATCCTTTGTGGATAGGGATGGAGAAACCTTTCTACAGTCTCTTATAGTCACTCCTCCACTTTTTCAGTGATTCAGGGAGGCGCTGCGTGGGGACACTGACTGTGAGACACGACATGCTCAAATATCAACAGGTTAGGCACCTAATAGATTTTCAGAAGGTGGGGAGCATGTCATCATCTCCAGAGGACGTACCATGGTACCAGTTGCACTTTAGGAGGAAGTGTTTAGGGAGTTCCACACTACCCCTCTAGCGGTACATTGAGGAGTAGATAATATGTAGCAGGACCTTCAACGACAGCACTGGTGGCTAGGTATGAAGAAGGAAATAATAGAGTTTGTCTATCAATGTCTCACTTGTCAGCAAGTGAAGGCGGATTACAAGGTAGCAGTAGGCTTGGTTCATCCCTTAGAGATCCCAGAGTAGAAGTGGGATAGGATATGCATGGACTTCATGATGGTTCTTCCACATACATCTAGGAGTCATGATATGATTTTGGTAATCGTCGACTGACTCACCAAGTCGGCCCACTTCCTACTAATCAGAGAGCAGAGCTCAGTAGGTAGCTTGAGATTCCTCTATGTACAAGAGATTATGAATTTTCAGGGAGTAACTTCTTCAATTGTCTCTGAACATGACACATGGTTTACATCCCGGCTATGGAAGGGGTTGCCAGAGGCTTTTGGGATACAACTTCGCTTGATCACCGTCATCCATCCTCAGACAGAAGGTCAGACTGAGCAGACCATTCAGACCCTCGAGGAAATGCACCGAGCCCGTGTCCTCGACTTTGGTCACAGCTGGGAGGATCACATACCATTGGTAGTGTTTTCCTATAACAATAGCTATCACTCTACCATTGGTATGGCACCTTTTGAGGCCTTGTATGGTCGACCATGCAGATCACCACTATGCTTGACAGACCCAGATGAGTCAGCACTAGTGGGACCAGAGATGGTATGAGCTACCATGAAGAAGGTACAAATCATCCAGGATTGGATGAAGACTATACAGAGTAGGCATAATTCATATGCTGACATGAGACAGAATCCTTTGGAGTTCGAGGATGGCGACCACGTCTTTCTATGGGTCTCCTCTCGATGAGGTCTCTTGAGATTTGGCTAAGGCAGAAAGTTGTCTTCACGGTTCATCAGACCTTTTCAAGTACTCATCATAGCAGGTGAGGTGGCTTACTGCTTAGCTCTTCCACCTTAGTTTCATGGGGTACACAATGTCTTCCACATATCTCAGCTGGGGAGATGCGTGCACGACCCATCCCACATCATCGACCCTGGGGAGCTGAACATCGATGATGGGGAAACTTTCACGGAGGTTCTTGTAGGGATTGAGGATTGACAAGATCACGTCCTACGTGGACGGTTGATACCTCAAGTGCATGTTCACTAGCAGCATAGGAACCTCCAAATAGCACATGGGAGCGGAAGGCTCAAATTCGTGCTCAGTACCCCCATTTGTAACCTTAGTATGAGTTATCTCTTATGGGTATGTAAAACCCTGAGGTGGGGAGAATGTAAAGACATGGAAATTCCATGGAATTTTTCCCCTAAATTAATTGGATTTCAATGAGTCCATGAAAATTTACCAATACTAATTCTGAGGCGTGGTGTGCACGGAATCAAATTCTGAAGTTTCATTCAGGTACGTTCAGTAAACGTGCGAGCTGGATTTTATAACTTTTGAACTGGTTCTCAGAATTGAAATCTGAGGGAATCATTGAACTCACAACGCCGATATTCACTTAATAAGAGTTTCACCTTGACGACATTTGTTCAGGAATGAAAGTTACTTTTTAGGGTTTTTAAATAAATTAAATAAAAATAAGGTGATAGCGTATTTTTATTTTGTGGTGGTTAAAACATCCAAGAAGCGGTTAGAGGTGGGGGCCACCACACCATAAACCTCCCATCTTAGGTTATAGTGGTGGGGCCCACCCGCACATAACCACACTTGATATGATATCCTTGATGGGGTCCACTCAGGCTTTAAACCCCCTTTAACCCCCCCCATTTATGTGGGAGAAATTTATTCACCTTCCCGACCACTTAATTGTGCCAACCCATCTCATTTATTTGGTTAAGTTTCACAATTTAATTTAAATCCTTTTGAATCTATTTGAATTCTTACCAACCATTAAAATAATAGACAGTCTATTATTTTTGGTTGGAAATTCATTTGGTGGAGTTGAGAGAGGGATTGGAAGGACTTGGAGAACTTGATCCTTCTAACGAAGAACCCCACTCACCATCAAAGAACACAAAACTCCTTCTTAGATCCTCAATTGTGCCAAAATAGAAGGATTCAACCACGAAGAATTCCAACTTAGACTTAGTCCCATCAGAGCACTCATCCGCCAATGACGGGTATGCTCTTCCATTTCCAATGTCGACGAAACAATGCCCCCCTTCTCATGACTCTGTCAATGATCGACAAGCGAGGTAGGGGTTGTTCTATGTATGAGTGTACCCTCCATTAATAATTGTTAAAATTATGGGTTGTGAACTACTGATTGTAATCTCCATAACGTGGAAGGCTCGGGCCGCACAAACACGGCCCGACCCTCCCCCTTCGTTTCTCCTCGTTTGTTGACGACTGTGGTGTGGAGCATCAGCGGACAGCGTCAGGACGACCGTGATGGAAAACGGGGGAGAAAGGCCACTGGGTCGCCAGAAGGGCATGGCTTCGTAATGCCATGTGGAGGAGCAGGGGGACACGCCCTAGTCGGGCCGCTGCAGAGGCAGCACGGCACCGTCGCGCCGCACAGGTGGAAGGGCCGCGACCAGGCAAGCAACGACGGTCAGACGTAGCAGTGTGGTGCCGTCACACCGTGCAGAGAAGGTGTGCCTTGGCCAGGGCGGACAACGGTGGTGGAGAAGGGGCGCGGTTTCATCACGCCGCACCGGTGGTGTGCAACCTGCTCACCTATCGGCCATCCGGACAACGTAGGACCCAGCGGGTCCCGTCGGTTTACAGAATTGACACTCAGCACTGGTTTTGTTCGAAAGAAGGTGGGGCGACACCCCCCACCCATACACGGCCAGCCCACTGGGCCGTAGGGCTGCCAGCCAGCCATTCCACGTGGGCCGCTAGCTCACCTATCCACGAGGGCTGCCAAGCCGGGCCGCCCCCTCGGGCAGTGTTAGACTCGCTGACCGGGTTGGGCTGGGTCAGTCCCACTGGGTCGGACCGGACCCTGACCCTCTATGGCCTGTTATCACTTTATCGCCATATCTTGGGCTATGGGTGTCTGATTGTTGAACCGTCTACTACGAAAGAAGGATTAGAGGGAGACAGTTCCTTGGGGATACCCAACTCGAGGTTTCGACACAGTTGGGGTAAAATCGGGTTGGTTTGAACCTAAAATCCAACCGGGCCCCCAGAACGGAAATGCCATTAACTCACAGACCGGGTGCCTGATTGACGTGTCATCTGTTGCGTTGAGATCCCTATGATGAGGTAGAACTTTGAGATACATCTACACGGTCTTTGATAAAGTTAGATTATCAACCCATAGCTCATGGAGCAGATCCTTCTAGAGACGAGCGAGAAGAGTACGGAGATCTAGTAGCTGGCGGAGACCCGACGACTGCTGTGTTTCGACTAGCCCTGTGGGAAGCACCTTTATGTGACGTGGTAGAACCATAGTGGGGAGTGCCTATGTGTGACACAGCAGACCCGGGTTACTCAATAGGAGGAGTGCCTTAGAAGGCTACTAGGGGGAGCACCACTATGTGAGGCAGCATACTGATAGTGGGGAGCGCCTCTGTGTGACACAACAGACCCATGATACTCGACAAGAGGAATACCACAGCAGTTTATGAAGGTCAGAAGCACCACTATGTGATGTGGCATGCCCACTGTACTCGTAGAGGAGGAGTTCACCATCAGATGAGATTCTGATAGTTTGAGTGTGGATTTTACTTGCTACTACCCCATGAATTAAATCCCGGTTTCAGCTGACACAGTGAATTTTGTGTTTACCTCATGATTTAAATGGGTTACTAGATAACATAGGTATATGTATGGTCATATACCTATGTAAGGGTTATCCATTGATTATTTACATTGTGGTTATCCTTGTTGGATATTATGAGACCTTGAGGGTCCTAGGGTCGCTGCTTAGTATCATTATACTCACACATGCACAGGCTATGACCGCACCTTTTTGTGTTGGTTGCAGATGACAGACATCGATAACTGAGGCAGAGAGTAGCAGGACTGGACGGTACACAGAGGTGAACCACTCAACGTGACGGTAGACGATGTGGACGGATAAACGTGGAGTGCCGAGGAGGCCATCTATACCTACCCTTCATGTAGGAACCCTAAATGATGATCCATTAGTTTCATTACATTTTTTAGTTGTACATTCTTTCACTTGTATCTGTAATTTACCATTGGGCTTGTATTTCTGGCACCTTTTACTTTCCAACACTTCTTTTGTATATAGTATTGCTTTGTGTTTTTCTTCCAGTTGTGTACTCTGATTGTTTGTGTTTAGTTTATATAAAGGCAATGACTTCCCATCATAGGGATTTACACCTTTGGTGTTAGTCGCTAGCCCTTGGCCTATGGAAGGCGGGCTTGGGGTAGTCATGACATGGGCCCCAAGGATGGGTTGTGACATTGAATCCACATCGCAACCAAAAACCTAACTTTTCTAATATATATATGCTATAACATTGTAAAATTTAAGCCTATATATACATAATACTAAACATTGGTCCATCACAACATGTATTACATCTTAAGGGAGAGTCAGAAAGAGGGTGTTGTGAACCATATATCTCATATAAAACCTATACGTTTGGAAAGAAACCTAGAACCCAAAACCTCATATGTAAGTAAATTTTTTAACCTATCATGGGTAGTGGTGCATAACACTTTAAAAGAAAATTTTAGGGGATATTTTATAACACATTATCAAATCAGTTGGGTACATTGTTTAACCCCACTATACCAGTATATAACAACAGCATCTTCATATTAATCATTTTTAAAAATATCTACCACTAATAAAAAAAACATAAACCAACTATACTAATTCTCTAAAATATCTATAAAAAACATCAACTACTTATTTCAACACAACATTTCTAAATTTTATAGATTTACTATTATGAGACACAATAATTTCATTTCAATTATTTTGATTACAACTAGCCTTTATTTATGTTTCCACATTCATTTATTCCCTTAATTTACATTGTTTTACTAATTTTCATTTAAATTTTCTTATTGTAGAATAATAAATTTCAATAATCATGTTCATCCCATTCCTACTTCAAAATCATCTTCTTACATTCAAATGTATTTTTATGATTCCCGTTATAGAAAACTAATCATGAATAACTTATATCCTCTTCCCCATAACATTTCCAAAATATTTATATGAAAAACAACTATACTTGAGCACTCAACATTCTATATAAATAAATTACTAACAATATCCCTTAAAAAATACTGATTTTTTTAAAAAATCACTAAATATCATGATAGAAGAGATGTCATAAAAGAAAAAAAAATAATTTTATTAAAAATTGATATTTGATAGATTAATCACCACATAATTAAATTTAGAAATAGTAAACTTCATAATTTCTGATCTCATCTTCAAATACTTTTTTACATCATTCCCAAGTTATAAAAACGATTAAAAAATTAATAAATACATAAAATACATCAATGAAACCCAAATAAACACTAGGATCATCTCTAAACTCATAAAGATACAAGATAATTATGGAAATAACAAAATAAAAAAGCAATGAATGAGAAGACACACAATACTAATTAAAATTTTTATTTCAATTTATTTGATCATTTTAGGAATGTTCTAAAAAATATTCTGTTGAATGAAAAAGAAATATTAATATATGTTTTACAATTTAAAATAAATATAATGATTGAATACCCTACCTAAACTAAATCATCGTGAAATAAAACAAAAAATGAATGAGAAGAAAAGATCAATAACCACCCAACTCACTTGGATCCACCAATAAAATGAACCACATTATAACCTTATCAAAATAATTAACGATACACCAAAAAACTAATGGAACACTAATTTCATTACCTATGAAAATAGGATAACTCAGAATGAATGAATAAAACATATAGTAAAACACACTTTAGAGCACATGATATCATCCATAAAAAGATAAGGATCAAAAGTTAACATCTAATTTCTTAATATAACTCAAGATACTCTACAAGACATTTAGAGTTGAAATGATGTTGAAAAAATTTAATATATTCTAAAGGAACATATGAAATTAATTTAAATATAGAAAACATAATATCACAACATTACATTCATTTTCATTTTTTAACATAATACTGATATTATATAAATGATGTTATCCTCTAGAAATATCATTTGTTAAAAACATTAATGTTTTAGGTAAATAAGGATGATCATGGTGAAATAGAATATATCATGACAGAAATCACGAATCTATGAGGATCGTTTAGCCACCATTAGTTTTAACATTAAACATTATAACCCCCAAACTAGGTTCATGACCGCATACTACCACCATGACACAATGGTTCAAAAATATGATAATATGTGTAATTTTTTTCCAAATCCTCTCAGATTTAATGACCATTACAATCCTCCAATTGCACTCTCTGGGACTAACATCAAATTACCAAAAAATTGTTTATCATATAGTTTAAAAAAGAATAGTAAAAAAATAAACGATAACTAACTAGAAATGTATCAAAATATCATGTTGTAAGACCCTCCCCACAATAATCCTCATCACATTATAATGCCTTTTATGACTAAAAAACCTACATATAATTCTCGTCAGAAACTTATATTCGACAAAATTGTGGTTAAGAACTCCCTTTAATGGAGAAAGAACCCCTTATAATTGAATTTATTAGAAAAAATATATTTCATTCATAACTCACCTCAAAAAATCATCCAAACCCCATCCAATGCCACTAAATCTAAAAGTTCTATATTAGGAGAAAAAAAATATCTACATAAGATATCTGTAAAAAATAAAACATATTGAAATCATAACCAAATTCATGAAAAAAAATGAATCCACAAAACACAACACCCCAAAAGATATATATAAAATTAGAATATACCCATTAATAAAATATAAGAATTTCCCTTGAAGGAAATTATATTTCACAACACTAGAATAAGAGAAAAATCACAATATAAAAAAATATGGCTCAAAAATGTTTTAGTTAATTTCTAAACATCTATGAATATCACATTTATGTACAATCTTTTCATTGATCTAAACTCTATAAAACATAACCTAAATTAATAAAATTACCTTAAAAACATTCGCATAAGGATATTTAATCCCAACTAATAGCTCTAGGAATATCGCATCATTTGACACATCAAAATTTCACTAATAGATGATAAAATATTCCTTTTGAAGGTATCAAAGAAGCCGCAATAGATGGAAGGATTGATGAATCTAATCCATATTACGAGGAATATAAAATCAATATATTAACTCAATAATTCACATAAATATCTTAATTGGTTTGATAATTCAGAATGAAAACAAACTTCAATTTTTAATCCTTCAATACCCATGATGGAATAAAATCATCATTGAAATAAGATCAATAACTAGATAGTAAAAACACCTCCTTCCATGATTAAAAGAAGTCTTATGATGATCATAATCTACCTTCATTCATTCATGAATTGTGTAAATATTCTTGGTCTAATATTATATCAAATATGGAGCAATGATCCCCAACTACCCATTATCAATCTTCCATAAAGGTGATCTAAAAAGATACCCATACAATAATTTTAATAGATATGTAAGAGTGAATGATGTTTTTATAGAAAAAATCAACCAAATCTTTATGCTTCACCTATAATCCTATGATATCAAAAACATATCTGTACAAAAATTCCAACAATTTATAGAAAATTTACTCTACTTATCCACTCATATGTGGATGAAATGTAGTGGTAATATGTTTTTTGGATCATAAATAATAATTCAAACACTTTCATAAATACTAATTAAAATCATGATAAATATTTAATATGATCATACTTTAAACCCCATAATGCTTAAAATTCAGTCCCACTTATATATTTCATAAAACATCTATTATAAAGTATTGGTAATTACCATGAAATGTACTGAATTTATATATTTAATCAAGATTATATAAGGCAAATGACATCCTTCCCAAGAATGAGGTAAAATGGTAGTTAAATCCATTGAAATATGTCCCCACATTGACTTGAGGACTTCAAATATTTAAATTAACCCACTTGAAATATGATGCTTGACCTTCACCTACTAAAACACCAATCACCAAGGAATGAAATTCATTATCAATTGATTCATCCCCAACCAACAAAACTAACATCTCATGTAATTTTATATTATAGTGACATTAGAATTTGATACCAAAGGAGATATCAAAAATACATGGAGAACAACCGCACCCCCCTTATTAAACAATGAGCCTCCCTCTGAACAAAACTTGATTATGATCATCATCGAAGAACCCCTAAAGATAATATATATATATATATATATAAGGTTCATAACAATTATTAACTTTTTAATCTTTTAATTTATGTACCACCACCAGCTACACCAAGGTTTCTATCATAGTATTATGACACTGGAAGCTTATACCATCATATTACTCTATGCCTATATACGAGGGTCAAAGATTCTATATAACACTCCATCTATTTTTAAACTCATAAATAATGTCACAATGAGACCTACTAGTTTTTATTTAAGTATATTAATTCCCCATATTAAGAGAAGAAGTAATAATAAGGTCATAGTCCAATAAAAATTCCATCCACCACTACTGATATATATCAAAGTTTCATTGATATAGAATATACCTCGAGATCTTATGATCAATAAAAAACTAAAAAATATCCATGATGAATTAATTACATCTAGAATTGATTGAGAACAAAACATTCTCTAGAAAATTTCGTGGGTAGAATTTTTATACTCATGGGGATATAATTATTGATCCCTGTGAGAGATCACTAACATATGATACATTAAAACACAAACAAAAAATATTGGAAATTCATTACAAAAATCTCTCAAAAAAATATTACCCCATTAAATAAATGGAAGCTCATAACATTAATTAGCTTCTCCTATATATTAATAGATTCCTCATGACACAGATATGTCTATATGATGGCCTGGTCTTTCTTAGTAGAAGATATCAATGTTGGTGAAATTTGATGAAAATTGGATAAAAAAACATATAATAGCCTCCTAAACTGAGAAGCATACTAAACATTGAATCATTATTAGAAGACAATGAAGAGAAAAAACCTTTATATTTTATGGATATAGTACAAATGCATTTATAGACATTAAATATCTAATAATGTGTATCTAATGCATTAGAAACATACAATTAGATATGTATAGATCTAATGTGATAAAAATATCTATAAACCTTCTGTAAATTACTTGCTTGATACACCTTATACATGGAATACATGAGGATTACATTGATGAAAATAGAAATGGACTGATAGAATGGCTAATGAATCAATGATTCTAATATACCCATGAAAATAAATGGGTTATTTTGGACACTAAAAAACATAACTATGAACTGAAAGGGACCATAATGACACTAAAATATTGTTTTCAAAATATCCTCTATCTTTACACTCAATTAATGATACCGATTATTTAAAGAGAACATAAAGAACCAAATAAATACCTTCAACTTATGAAACATAATATATATCCTTATTATGGGATAAATTTTATTTTTTATCACCAGGTTCAAAAACTGTTAGTCATCACAGAACCTCACATATTTTTTTATAAATAGAAAAATATAACCACATAGAGACACACTAGGTGTAATGAAACCTATATGAATTGGATCATAATTTTGATAATGAATTTTACATTAAACATAAGGTTCCATTTGATAAGGATCCATCAAAATCAAAGAGTCTCCACATTGTAACTCTATCCTAAACAAGATGTCACATGAAGAGGTAGATCTAAAATAACTTCAGAAAAGAAATAAGAGAACTCTAAAAAACTACTATGTACACCTATGAATGAACTTCCCCTGACCTAATACTAAATCTATTAGCTGAAATGATAATGTATTTATACACATTTTGACCATATGAGGATCATACTCAATAGTAGACATTATGTTTTCACATTGCACATCGAGAAAAACCTTCCTCATAAAAAAATAAATAATATTAAATTTAAAATAAAACCATTAAATTACATAAAAAAATTGTATGGTTTCATTTATAGAAGGAATTAATCTCAAAAATATAGTTTTTTCACACTATGAACTCATTTACCCAACACACTTTAAGGTATATATATTGAAATCTGACTAGAATTATCAACGCCAATAGAACCAAAAGTCTGTCGACCTTGAGTTCTAGAGGCCAAACTAAGTAAAGAATAATTTTGACATGAAAATATATTGATTTATACAAAATCAAAACCCTGCTTAGAAGAAAACCAAATGCTTCCTTGAAGGATTTATACCCTACCAGGTGATGGGTTACCTATTCCATGAAAATGAAAATTTTCTACTACTCGAAATCACTCTCCCGAATGATAAAAAAACATTATAAATGCATTATAACCTATTTCACTAAGGAATATGAATATCATCGATAATTCCTCTACGAGATCCAAACATCCTATAATATCCTTATGCATACTAACCTAGCTACTATGTATAATTCTTTTTTAGAAACTACATCAAAGGGTGTAAAATGAAAAACCCCTTTTCTACACTAAACATTAACAACTACTAGGCATTTAAATCATCATTTTACATGTACTCTATGATATAGACTATATTTTTAACACATTTAATTATTATTTCAATGAATAAAAAACCATTATTTTTTCATTTTGCATTAAAATGCATCATTTTTAGTGTTTAGATAGATTTTTGATTTAATTGTTAAAATTGAAGAAATCAATGTTTTTATGTGATTTTAATCATTTATAGAATAAATATCTCAATCCATGATTTTATTTAGAACTATATAAAATATATTTAAAATATACATTAGGGGATGAGAAGGTTGGAATTTTGGTTAAGATATTGTTCATATAAAATTCACTTATTGCGTATCGCATTTAAGGAATTTCATATAACATGCAATTCATATATAACTTAAATCTATTTTATATGTCTTTTGTATATATAATAATAGTTGTGGTGATTTAATATGATATTAATTTCCATAACATATTAAAATTAAATTATTTTAATAATTCCATGCCTTTCTATATAACATTTTGTCCACTTCCTTATGTCTTTGGATGTACTTATGTATGAATATCCCTTTTTGAGGGACGTTTCCAAAGAAACCATTTTAATATATATTTCTAATTCTAATGTAATAATACATTAAATTCAAACAAAATATATTAATTATTTTGAAATAATATTCTAACTCCAGAGTAAAATAATATAATAGTTTGTGTGATTTGTATAGAATAGAAACATAGAAATTATTAGTTGGTCATGAACAAATTTTTAACCAATTCATGTGATTCCAAAGAATATGATGTTTAATATTAAATAGAAAATGGGATACTCAAGAGTGAAATAATTGTCAATAAAATAAAAATGATCATTAAATTTACTTCTATTGTATGTGATGGATGAATTACTACTACCACTAAGAGAGTGTTTATGAAAAGCTAGAAAATGATCATGAAGGTTCCTAATGTGAGATATAGAGGAAATTAATACTTTTAGAATAGGTTCCTTCTAATTTTTTTATATTTTTTAAGATATAAAAAAGGATAAATGGAGATGAAAAAGGTTCATCGACCTTGTAGTGTGAAAAAAAATTTAAAATAATATAAACTAATAAAATCTATGAATAAAACAAGAGACAAAGGGAAATAATGGGGATGGACAATGATTTAACTATTCATTCCTGATCTCTTAATGAGTCTATTATAGAGGTTATCAAAACACTATCCTTTAACAATATTTTTAATTTCATTGATTATTTTTTTATTTCTTTAGAAATAATATTTTTGAAAAAAAATTACTTTTTTCTCAAATGTTGTTTCTATTAAATAGGCTTAAATTAATGTTAAATTTATGGAAAAAAATTTAGTTTTTCTTACTGATTAATGTTATTTGGGAATTTTTTCCTTTGAGAATTGTGAGTACAATTTGGTTAAATTTATGTGTAGGTATATGAAATTTCAAATCAGTTTTATCAAAGGATCAACACAAATATCAATGTCCTGTTATAGTATTTAGGAATATTTAGGTTTTATTATAGAGATGATTGGCTGATAATTGAGAAATTCAATTATACAATCCAATTATAAAATGAATTAGGGTGTGTATAATGGATTAAAACATTCCTATAATATTTTCCTTTAACAATGTTATGCTTACTTTTTTTAAATATAATTTAACATTTGATTATAATACATTTAACAACTTATTTCTATTAGTTAAATAAATTTTAATTTATTTTATTTATTGTTGAAACATTCTAAAATCCCCAATTGATATAGTCTATGAAAAAAAAAATTATTGTTTTAAAATGTAGAAAGAATCCTATTCAACTCAGAACCTTTGGAATTTTATATTATATTCTTTAAGGTGATTAATTTTAATTGAGTCTTCTATTAATTTCTTTTATAATAGTTCAGATTATCAAGGATGTTTCTCAATGTTATTTTTATTTTATTTTTCAAAAATTGAAGTTCAAATGCAATTTTATTTCATTAGATGTTGATATTCATTTGACTTATCATTCTAGAGATTCAAGTGTTAAAAATTCTAATATTTCAAGTGGAAAATAACCTACTAATAGAGCAAGAAGAAACCATTTTGAATATGAAATAACCCTGAAAACTTATTTAATATTCCCATAATTTACATTATCCTATTAAGATAATAAAGAAAATTATTTTAAAAACCATGATGTACCTATTGGATTTAATATTAAACATGGATTTATTCAATAACATCAAAAATTCAATGTGTTTATAGATGATAATATAGAAAATCATATTCAAGTTTTTAGTTACCTATGTGATAAAAAGAAACCAAAAACATTAGATAAAGACTAAATGAATAATATTGAATTTTTATATTATTCAGATGAAACTATAAAATATTTTTTATTCACAGTCAATATTGATTAAAAATTGAAATGAGTTGAAAAATTTATTCGTTATAATTTTTTTCCTATTTCTAGAATTGATACTATTTAATAAGATATATTTGGAATTAATAAATCCCAAGGATAAACATTACAATAATATTTGGAAATATTGAAGTGACACTGATTTAGTTGCACAGAAATTCAAATTAGAAAACAAGTTCTTATTAACTATTATTGTGAAGGAATTTGTCTTACAGATAGTAGCCAGATTGTTACCCAAATAATAGTAGTGAAAGTGTATTTTGAGTTGAAAAAACCCTGGATGATTCTTCAAATCTTATAATGAAACCCCCTAAATTCTAATCAATTTAGAATAATAATAATTATTCATGTAAACATATTGAAATAAATTATCGTCAACTCTGAAAATAGAATGATTATGTTCTAATTAATAAATATAACCACTTTGTTTAGGAAAATGATGGTATATTACACATACTTAATTTAATCAAACCCAAAAATAAATTTAAAAATCATTTTTTGTTAAATAATTTTCTATTCAAATTAACCTTTTATTGACGAATTTCCTCAAATAGAATAACCTTATAAAAATTTAAATATTGTTTTTACAAGAAGAACCATCCAATCATTCCATCAACGACCTTTTCAACCCAGTAAATGTTTTAATCAAGGCTTGAATAATCAATCCTCTAGTATATTTATAGATCCCAAAAAAATGTACATTTACAAGTTGAGTTAATAAATTAGCAATCTATTAACATCAGTGATCAAGATAAATTTATTTCTAGAATAAATTTCCAACCAAAATATAATATTATAAAATATAAAACTAATATTAAATAAACTACTAATAAAAAACAAATCATGATGAATAATTTAATGTATTTAATGGTATTACTCTCTACTAATTCTTTTAGTTTATGGAATCAAATCATTGAAGGTTTTACTTTTTAATTACAAGTGAATCCAAATGATAAAGGAAAATAAAAATTGAATGCTATGGAAAATATAGGGGACACAATCTGAGTGATCTCAAAATTGAAAAGTCCAAACCTAAGCCTAAACCCAAACAAGTACAATATAATTCCAAATGTTTCTCATCTAGTTTATATCATCATGATGTGAGAATAATTATTGGTGAACGTATTTAATTGTAAAAATTTTTTTTGGAGGAAAAAATAACTATCAATAGAGTAATATTTTCTTAATAGGAACAGAAATATATAGAAAAGGGTGAGAATATATTTTCATCTCAAAATAGTATAGAAATTGGTCAAGAATAGTATAATGAACCACTTCTCTATCCTAGTATTAACAACAAGTAAAGAAAAGTGCTAAACTTTGTTGAATAAAGACATTTTAGAGAAACATATAAAATATCAATCCTATATATATTTTATTTGTTTTTTGAAAAACATTATTAGATTAAACGTTTTTTGAATGAAACATTTTCTCATAAGGTAATGTTTCTGGGAGTAAAGTTAATTTATGGAGTAATTCATCCAACATGATTCAACATACCATCCTCTTAAATTTAAATATTCATGAACTATAACCATTTCTTACACCATATGAGAATGTGAATTATAGTATGTAATCTTGATTTTGACTCATATATAAATTTTATTAAACATTACAATTATTTCTTTTTTTAGGATGAAGTGATTAAACCAACTGAAATATTCCATTTACATTCATATTGGACTACCACTAAACTTTATGGTGTAATAGGAAATATTTTGGTTTAGGTAAGAGAAATGATTTGGATTAATATTTTATATTCCTTGGATATGGAAGATTATATGTCTAGTACACATGATCCTATAATTATTAGGAGGTCTCTTTTGAATAGTTGCAAGTATATCATTAACATTCACAAATAACTGTTTTTCACTATAATTGGTAATATAAAGTGCTTAGATTATCATTTATAATTTCAATAAACATTCAATTGGAAATCACTCATCACCTTAAATGAACATTAAGGATATGTTTTATGATGATTTAATTCTTGATTTTTTATATAATGATTCAAAAATTGTTGAACAAAAACCATAACATTTATATTTTCTTTAATATTCTATACATGATAGTGAAAATAATGCAAGAAAATAATTTTATAAAGATGAAACGTCTACATGTAGCCTTTCAATTTTTAACGTTTTTTATATAGTTTCATTGAAACCATAGAAAATGGGGAAAAAGATAATATTTATTACCATGAAATGGAATAAATTATGGATTTTTCATATCAAATAAGTATTGAATAATTCAAATTTAATAAACATATTTTTGAAAGTTTAGACCTTTTATCTTTATTTCAAATATGGATTTTTTTTGTAAAATCACGACTCCAAACAGAATATTGAACATAATTTTCCCCCAAATATGATATAGATTTTTCTAGTATTGGTGAATAATTAATAAAATAAATTGATATTGTTGAGTCACATGAACTATATTTAATCAATGAAAATTGAGTCACTGTGTTATATTTGAAACCACTACATAGGAATCTCAATTATATACTATTTGGGAAAATAAAGAAATCATAACCATTATTTATTAAGGAATATAAAAATACCAATAGAAAAACAAATTTATTAGTCTTAATAACACATATGAAAAGTTGATTATGTACTATATATGATTTAACAGAATTTATTCCATTAGTTTTTATGCAAAAAACTTTTTGTGAGGAAAATGAGAACCATCTTAGAAAATTTAAATGGATAGAAAACCCAAAACATTTAGAGGTTTTAAAATTTTAATTCATAAATTTATTGGATTATATGTGTATTTTTACAATCATTGAAAGCCAATGGGTGAATCTCATTAATTTCATTAATAAAAAGTATTGATTTAAAATTTAAAAAAAATAATTTGGTGAGATTATACCTCTTTGTATTTAATATTAATGGAGAATTTGTGTTCATTAATTAAAATTGAATTTGGTGACTCAAAAGGACCACATCCAATTTAAAATATTTACACAATATACTTGATAGATTATCTTGATTGGAGAACTATTTCAAAATTAATTAATTTAAGGGTTACATTAAAATTCACATAACACATAAGAATCTATCAGAAATGACTTTCACATATTTTGTTAGAACATATGGGTATAAAATAATTCTATTTGTTTTTTTTTGTAATTTCATGAACATTTTTCAAAGTCATATGATGATATTTTCTTTGATATTTTCTAAAAATAAATAGGGATGTTTTAATGGGTGAATTTACAATTTATTATTTATGGTTTAAATGTTTTTTTGTAATGGTTTAATTTTATTATTAATACTCACATTGATAAAAATATTTCTATCAATTCTAAGAAATTATTCATCATGTTTTCTAATGAAATTGCGCTTTTAAATATTGAATCTAAATCTAGAATTCTTGTGGAACAATGTAAGGTTAAGTCCATTTGTTGGAAATGTTTGTTATTATAGTAGATTCATTGAATAATTTTAGAAAAAATCTATTATATACTCTAGATTATAATAATCACCATTTTTATTTGGTTAGAGTAGAAGACAATATTTTTAATAGATAAATAAGAATATAATATATCCACCCATTTTCGAACAAACAAAATGGGGCTTTCATTTTAAATTAAGGAATGATGAATATGATTTTACCCTTAGGGATGTTTTGAGATATACCTTTATAGAGATATATCAATCGATTGATTATACATATAGGAAATTAGATAAACATAAAAGAAACTACACAACAATTTCGAATGAGAAACTAGTTATTTTATTCTCTTTAGATAATTTTTTTACTTATATTTTTATAAAGTGACTATTTTCACCATCTATTATATAATTAAATTTTTAAGAAGAAACATGATGAAAAAATTATAATATTTAATTATTTTGTTGAAATAAGAGATAATAAAGGATTTGAAATCTTTTTTAATGATTTTTTGAGTACATTTACCAATTTTTTAGATGAAAAACTATCGATATTTACTCCATAAAATTAAATATTCCCGATGAGAATTTACATGACATTGAGTGGTTTAAGCCAGACTTATCTAAACATGTGAATTATTTTTACTGTGAGGATGAACTGAACTAGTTTTATAATAATCATATTTTTAATCTTATGAGAAATTTAATGAATTAATTTTTTTGAATTCTATTACTTTTGGAATATTGGTAGTGATCAATTAATTAGGATATTCATTCCAAATTCTATATTCCAATCTGTTATGTTTTTTTTCATAATTTATTTGTCATGCCTTAGACCCTCCCTCCAATGTCCAGTGATAATAGATATATACATTACATACTTTCTTCGATACCTAATATAAAATCCATGATATAACCATATTTATTTAAAAAATCAAAATAATTATATCATATAATTCATTGTAAAGGTTCATTTTAGGTGTAGAAATCTAGATAATTTGGGAAAAAATAACTATAAAATCTCTTGTTATTTACTAAAAATATTCATTTTTTACTATATACGAAACTATATATTCTACAAATACACTTCAATAAATCGCAAAAATTCATTAGAATGTTATATAATTATAATAATGTTACATGGACTATATTTCATAATAAAATAGGGATATATAAACATGATAAGCGGTCATCTGAAATGTTGAGTAGTGGAAATAAATAGCAAAGGAAATTCTTGATCAAATATATAATAAGTATTATGTTAGTAAAAAGTAAAAAATTATGAACAAATAATATAATATAAATAACTATAATCTATGTACAAAAATATTATATAATAGACATTATTAATACTAATAAAATACCTATAGAATATATAATTTCATACCATGAAACCCCTTTTCACGACTTCATTCTAAGACCCATTAATTATCTTTTAGTCCAGAGTTAATATATCTTTATAAATTCGGTAATTTTACAGAAAAGTCACAAACATTTCCCATATCATCACAATATTTGATTAATCTTGGGGATATATATTTCTAGGACCCATCCATTAAAAGATTATGTAAAATTTATTAACTATAAGAGTGAATATGAACCTTCTTACCATTCCAAAAGAAACAATTAAATGAATAAAAACATTATTATTCATATAATTAAGAATACCAAACATAAATTCCTTATGAACTCATGTTCGCCATAAACATGTGTCAATATGTGAATAATTTTCCCCTTGTTAATAAAAGTGATAAAATTATCCTGAAAAATCATGGGAATGAACATGGATGGTCAACCAAAATATTGTTAACTTGCCAAAAATATTCTATATTGGAATAACAATATACAATATGCCAACAATTTTCCCTGTGTAAATAAGTACAATTATTTCTAGGTGAATATCTTCCTTTTGGATTTATTGAAAATGTTATTCTCACACAATATATAGAATTAGGTATATGATTAAGTCAATATTTTAATCAGATTATTATAATCGATCTGGAGAATGAAAGTGGATGGTTTTAAAATGAAATATCACAAAAAGTGAGAAATAATTTTCAAATGGATTATTTCATATATATATATATATATATATATATATCCCCAACTAAAAAAATTATATAATATTGTATAATAAAATCAAAGAGTATAATGTACCCAACATATATGTAATAAGTTCAAAGGGTGATCACAACTCAATGAATGACAATTTAGTTACCAAAAATCCCCACCACCTAGGAAAAAATGAATCAATATGGATATGAATTATGAAACCTAATTTGGATATTAAGTATCCCGAAATGAAATGAAATAATGTATACTATAATCAAGGGATAACAAATCAATAGAACACCATACCAATGGATCAAATTGTATAACATATAACACGTCTCAATGATTTAAAATTAAGAACAAGAAAAACCTTATAACATGAGTAAGATTTTAATAAAAACCTATTGAAATAAGAATATTTTAAATTTACATCAAATAGAATTTTTAAAATAAATTTCAGGTTATTATATACAATATAGGATGTATATATACCATAAAAATTAAATTAGTCTTATAATACAAAACATTTCTCATATAGTGGAATTTGAGACGATATCCCTTACCTCTTATCTAACATCTATGAATGTACATTAAAATCCTATATAAGAAAATTAATATTTTGTAATACTTAATTGAAAAATTACTCATATTTATTTTCATACACACTTTTATAAATAGATTTTATCTACATGAATTCTTATTATTTTACTCATTGGGTGTCTATAGTCTTGATTGATTGTACAAGTTTAATTATAGCAATGTCTGTGTTTATTATCATTTAAATAATTATAATTACTAGATCATTATAAATAATTTTAATTAAAATTTATGTTATGTTTCAAATTCCATTCATTGGTGTTATAGTCTTTATCCTTGTAGATGAAATTGACAATAAGAATGTTCTAGTTATTCCTGACAATTAAAGGGTGTTTTCTTAATTTATTAACTGAATGTTGAAATAAAATCTCTATAACTAGAAAAAATAATTATTTAATCATTTATATAATGCTATAAATATAATTATTTTCTCATATCCAATCATGATATCAATTCATAGTATCATTCAATTAAGTGGGTAAACCAGCCCAAACATGAACATACCCTAATTTAATGAATGATTATGAGGTTGTTTGATGTAATATCCTTATAAAAAAATAATAATGATATTATTTACTATTTATTTTTGTGATTTATCATAATAATTAACAATTATAATAAAAAAATATGAATATGAAAATAATTCACAATTTTAAAAAGGATATCTAATTAGTTCCCTTATTTTAAATGATTAAATTAACAATTCTCTTTTATTAATAATATCATTAATAGGTTCTATATTTTTTCATACCAAAATGTAAATTAATTCTATAATGTTATTTTTATCCATTACTAACTTTGTTATATCAATTCATTGAAGTGGTGAAGAAAAAAAATGAAACACGTTGTGTCGTGGAGGCTGCAGTTTCCACAATACAAAGATGAAATTTTTTTACGTAACAAATGTTTTATATGAATAAAAAATATACTTAAAATAGTAAAATTAAATTACATAAATCATACATATATCATTTATATTAGTGTATAAAAATTAAATTTCAAATAATATAATAAAGAAGATAACTAAGTGGTTGACAGTACTCATGTTGAGGACTTGAATCATCCATATAATTCTATTTTAAAATGAAGACATCATGTTATACAATGGTGAAAAAATCTTCTTAATGATATATATGGTTATAAAAATAGAATTTTATCATATTATCATGATGAAATTTGATGTATATGAGAGTCGGGAAGTGCTGATGATTTAACCCTTTCATAAGTGAATAAAAGGTAGTTTTGGGATTAACCCTTACATTTTGATAAATTTAAGGTTTCAATTCAAGATTCAATGGATGAAAAATGGACAATAGAGGAGATAAAAATGATTGTGGATATAAAATCACATAATATAAATTTTTTAGTTAAATTTTATCATTTTATGGATTTTTAACTATTTTCCTTTAACAGAAAATCACTTTTACCATAGTAATAAAATTTTAAAAGTTAGTTCTAATTATTAATTAGAAGTGAATGATTTTATATATTACCTAATATTATAATTCTTTTTAAATATTTGAAATAATTGATAAAAAATTAT
Source organism: Viscum album (assembly GCA_963277665.1). Taxonomy (NCBI): domain Eukaryota; kingdom Viridiplantae; phylum Streptophyta; class Magnoliopsida; order Santalales; family Viscaceae; genus Viscum; species Viscum album. The sequence goes on along the minus strand of OY728146.1, from coordinate 1,642,398,029 downwards.
AATGGTGTTAAAAGATAATTTTAAAATAAATACAGAGAATGCTGTAAAAACATTTTTTAGAGAAATAAACATTTAATATTAAAATTTATATATAATGTAGAATTATATATGATATTGATTATATTTAAATAAATTTAATTAATATAATAAATAAATTATATGAGGGTTCTATTTCAAGGAAAATCTAAATCACTCTTGGAGAGTACAAGATTCAATGAAATGAATAAAAGTAGTTTTTTATATTGAAGTATAATATGAATTAATTATAGAAAATTTATCCATATGTTTTCCAAGTAAAAATAATATTTTAAAATGAATAATTTTATTCATAATATTGATTTTCTAATTTTTTAAAAGGTTTTTATAAATGGTGAGTCCAATATATTAAAATAGTAAATTCGTACATATTACAAGTTTCGTTAAAACCTTATTTGTCAACTAAAATCCCTCCTTTTCAGAAAAAGAAAACAAATTCATACAAATTATATTTTCATATAAGGAATTGAAAAATTAATTTCACTTGTATAAGATTAGAAGTATATAATTTATAAATTATTATTTTAACTATATAAAAAAATATAATAGGAAAATCGATTAAATAAGAAATTGACATTTTAAAATATTTTAGGCTATTATAGTTATTTCATATCATCAACCAACTAAATCCTTTTGAACCAGTTATTAATATCAAAAATAATTTATCATTAATTATATTTTTCTTGAAATATAAAGTTTTGTAACATAACGTTTAATTTTTTAGAAAAAATTATTATAAAAATTAAATGATGTTATTAGTCCTTTTCGATAAAGTCGTTCATTTTTTTCATGTTAATATTATACATTTTTTTATATACATATATGTCATAAATTGGTTTCTATAATTCATTCCCACTAATCAATGATAATATTTTTAAAAATTATAATTAATTATTTATTTTTCATCTAAATATATCATGATTTTTTATAAGTTCGGTGTTTCATGTGGGGAATGTTATTAAACACATCAAAATATTTAAATGTCATTATATACTAGAATTTCAGGGTGTTAAATTCTCCCCCAATAAATAAGTTACATCCTCACAATTTGACTCATATTATATGAGTAATTTCTAAAATGAACTCATATTTATTTATATACCACGTGATTATCATGTGTTTAATTAGTTTTGGAATGAGATTTATCAACCTGAAATATCCTTATCAACACTTTATAAAGAGAACTAACCCATTCCCAATTTCACATAGAATTATTCTAAGGGAAGAATATATACATGTATAAGGAATAACATCCCATTCACCATTAGAATAATTTATTTTATAATCATACTACAAGAGGATTTTATTTATAAGACAATATCATATAGATTGTTGATACATGCATGACATATGAAACAAGATAATATAGAGTGAAAACCCACTACATGATTTATTAGTTGTAGTTGTATAGGACTTTCTTTATTCTCATGGTTATTGGTGAATATATCATTCTTTGGGCCTTGTATTGGGACATTGAGTCACATAATTTCCATCACTCATGTAATTGAATCACTAGATTTTTGTTGGTTCAATCATTACTTTACAAAAATGAGTTTGATGACCTTCATCTCCACAATTCTATCATTAATCTAATCCCTTTATGGAAAATTCCCCCATGTTTCATTCAATATTTTTACATATATTATATTGTATTTTTTTCCTTCATGGTCATCTTATCTTGTTATTTAATGATGAATGATCATTATTTTCCTTGGTGTGTTTGAGACATAAACTATGATAACATTGTGAATCAGAATTTTTTATCGCTACATTGGAATAATTACAAGAAATTAAAATCATGTAGTTTTCCGACTTGGTTTTCCATTATAATAGTTTGAACATTTTCCATCACATCCATTGTTAACTTTGTTCCTTCATAAATCAGATGATACTAAAACCAAGTGTGTTTAAATGTGTGATGATCATTATAAGAGACTTGTTGTAAATAACCAGATGATAATTTAACCTAAATATATCCAACCTTTTAACATTATCATGTTATCCTATAATTCAAAAAAAACTAGTTGAATCATAATCCATTCAATCTATATCAATCATATTTTAGTATATATAATCCTTAGTTTAGTCTCTGTTACATTGTTTTGGGTTCCCTCATACTAATTAATCAAATAATTAATATAAATATTCCAACTAAATATTAAAATGAGTAAACTATTTTAACCACAATAATAACTGTAATCTAGGCTCCCAAAATTCAACTTATCCTTCCAAAATCATTAGATATTCTTAAAATCATATACCCAAGTATATATAGACCATAATCATATAATCTGAATAACATACCTTTTAAAAAACTACATGAATCTCATAGACATTAAACCATAGAGTTATTATATATTCCTCTAAAAATTATCTCCATTTTTATTTATGAAATGGTGTTAGCCCCTAGTTTATAAGGTTACACACTAGTTGAAATATACATAATCCCAAATATTTTATGGACTCCACAAAATATCATAAATCAATTATCAATCCCATGATTACCATTTTTAATATAAATTAATTCTTCAAAATCAAGACGTCCTTTATTATCCCATATTTATATATATATATATTAAATGTTAGAGTTATCCATTCCCCAATAATTTTTTCAATAATTATCCCCAAAAATAAAATCATTACATAAAATCAATTTCCAAGGTCATTTATATACATTAATATATGTTTATGAACCTTTAATGTTGAGGTTAAAACAAATATATGTATATTTTGAACATAATCATCAACAACATATTGAATATAAAAAAATGTCATTTATAAATTTCACTTCTCTAATTAAAATAGCTAATAATATCAATAATTAATTTCTTTAGTGATATCAACCTCACTGTAATTATTAAGACTAGGAAATTATTTTTTTCCATCATAGTAGGAATATACTAAAATTATCAACCATTTATGTATCTACCTTATTCAGTTATAAGACAATGTTGTTTCTAGATACATACCTTTCTCAGATTCACATTTTTCATGTTTTAACTATATAATAAAAAATGGATATAATAATATCAACAATATGTATGTGAAAATATCAATATGAATACATATTTTATTATGAATCATTTAGTTTTAATATATAATTTATTTAGATCAACCTATGACTCCCTTGTTTAATCATTGGTTATCCATGGTCATTTATCTATTATGTTCTCTAACATTATTGTTTAGCATCATTATTAAATCTTTCAAAATGGTTTGTAAATTGAATTACATATAACAAGGCATATACATTGGGAGTGTCTCACTAGGTATGCAGTCTTAGGCCCACTCATGATGTATCAACGTGATGATTGAGTAAACTCATAAACAACCCTTTTTAGGTTGATTACACTGAGCATAATTGTGGAATAATGAAATATACTTTCTAGTGTCTAGACATGGATTTATTATAGGGAAAACCACTCAATATCTACATTAATTAAAATTTGGATGTTATTAACTATATAGACTTATTACGAGTGTTTTCAAGAATGTTTTATTTTATCAAACCTCAAATAGAATGAGTATCACATCATTAACATTAAATCATATAATATTCAAAATGGTTATCCATACCATTAAAATTGTGATCAACCATAAATATTGGTGATAAATTAACCTAAAAATTTTAATATAAAATGTTATAATGACCTTTAATCTAATACTAACTGTGACAACACATACATTCCCTCTTTAATATAGTTCACATTGGAACATATTTTATATACATTATCTTATATCATCAATAAAAACCATATATACCCATCATTGATTAAAAAATTGAAAATTATTTCATCCAAAATATTTCAATGAATATTTTTAGGTTTATATCATTATAGAATTAAAAAAAACTATAAAATCCCATGTTATTTGCATCAAATATATTGTTTTCACCATATACAAAACTAAATAATAAATAAAAAGTCCTTAACATATCCCATAATTCATGTCACACATGATATAATTATAAACATGTTATGTCTAGTACTTATCCTCATAATATAGGGAAATGGAATGATAATATGGGGTGAGATAAAATTCTCAATAAGGGGAATATATAATAGAAGTAATCTAGTCATAAACATTGGATACATATTATGGAAAGAAAATGTAAAAAACATGGATCCATAAATCAAAACCAAACAAAGGGAATTCAATATCCATGAAAATAAATAAAAATATGAATTTAAATAATAATAATATCCTATTTATTGAAATAATAATGCAATATATCAAAAACGTGATGCCAATTCTTGTGCCAAGAAACATACCATGTCCTCGAGACTGAAGTAAATACATCATGTTGAATTTTCTAGGAATACACCAAAAAACATTATCTTTCTAATGATACCTATTACTGAATTGAGGGGATATATAATTCCAAGACCCATCCATCATACTAGAATGTTTAATGAATTCACTATTAGAGTCACCATGACTATTAAAACTCTTTCCTAAGGAATCCTTAGCTAAATAAAAACATGGCTATATATATAATGAATAATACATACTATAAAATACATGATTGACATATTTTTTTACTAAATATTCATCCATAATTTCAATATATTTCCCCTTGTAAATATAAGGGATAAAATGTTCAGGACCCATCCATATAGATAAGGTGGTTATTCCTATAATAGATATCCAACATGATAATAATAATCTACCTTTGTGTAACAACATATGTCATGCCAAAACATTTTCCCATGTCAATAAAATAACATCATATATTGGTGATCATTATCCAATATCGATTATATAATATTTGACGTTCATTCTATATATATCTATGGGTGTATTTTTTAGTAAAGAATGAAATAACATGATCACAATTCTTTTAGAGAAAGATTGTAGATGGTTTCAAAAGAACATATCATAAGAAGTGATAAATATTTTTCAAAGGTTTTATGTGGTAGGAACATATATATCCACCAAATATATTTAAATAATACCATATTATACAATAAAATAGTATAATTTACCCAACATATAAGAAAAAATTCATAAGACGATCATATATCGATGAAAAAAAATATAGTTAATAATAATCATCACTACAGGGGGAAAATTAAATCACAAGATAATTGAATAAAGAAACAAGATTATGATTATAAACACCATGAAATATATGTAAATAAATTACTATAAATTCTTGGTATTGTGATTAAATAGAAAAAAATACAAAGTAAGACATATTATAACATGTAATATGCCGAAAAAATATAAAATGATACCAATAAACCACAGACAGCTTGATTAACAAATTAATAAACATGAATTTAAAGGTTCATATTTTAATTTCAGTTAAAATTCCATAATTAAAATATAATTAATGATATTATATGTCAAAAAGGTTGGAAATAAACCACAAAAATCAAATTAGTTTCATAACACCAACCATTTATCCAATAGAGGAATTTAAGAAGAAAATTCTTACATCTATTCCTGAATTCCAAGTATAGATTTTGAAACCATATATAAAAAAACATATCAATCATAAAAATGTAATTTAAAACCTTACCAATACATATTTTTATCCACATTCTTCATAAATATTTACTATCTATAGGAATTATTTATATGTTTCACATAGAGTGTTTATTGTCTAGATATTTTGTAGTAGTTTCCTAATAATGATGTATGTGTTTATTCTTATTTAAAATGTAATAACTAGTATATAATTAATGTTAATTATATATTAAATTTAAAATTATTTATTTGTTTTAAAATTAATTTCCTAGGTTTTTTTATTCATCCTTCAATTTCAAATTGATAATAGACATATATTTGTGATTTTTGACAATCAAATGGTGTTTCCTTAATAATTTAAATAAATATTGATATAAAATATTAATACTAAAAAAATTCATTTAAAAAATAATATAAAATTATTTTAGTAATTATATTCTCATAGTCATTCATGATATAAATTCTTACTATCGTTCAATTAGGTTGTGAAACCGACAGGAAAATGAAAATATTCTAAATTAATTAATGATTATGAGGTGGTTTTGATTTAATACCCTTATAATAGAATAATAGAGATATTAATAATTGTTTATTTGTTGATATATTTTAATTATAAAAAATAAATAAATGTAATGGATATGAAAATATTAAACATTTTGAATAAAATGTTATCCTCTTAGTACACTTATTTTGAATGATTAAATTAATAATGATCAGTTTTTTATAATATGATTAAAATATTCTATAATTTGAAATAAAAAACCTTAATAAAATCATAAAAAATGTTATACACTTTATATAATCACTAAATCTATCCTTATGAGGCATTGAGGAAGAAAACTATGTTGTATTGTGGTAGCGGTAGTCCGCACAACACATGAATGCAGATTTTTATCTTAATGAATTTCTTATATAAAATAGATATAAATTTAAATCAATATTTTATTAATAATGTATATAATTTTTTATATTACAATTATATTAGCTTGTCTATAATAAATTTAAAATAAAATAATTTTGAAGAAGACTATGTTGGTGATAATACTCACGCTAAGGACATAAATGTTCCACCAAAGTATCCATTGAAATGGTGGCCTTCAGATAAAAAGTGGTGAACAAAAGCTTTTGAAAATGGGAGAGGGATATAGTAGGAGAAAACACGTAGATTCAGAATATTAAATTATATGGATATGGTAGTCTGGATGTATCAATGATTTGACACATTTATCAGTGATAGGAATGGATGTATTGTGTGTGAAACTTAAATATTCAATAATGAATGGTTACTACTTGTAGGTCATAATGAGTGTATCAAGATGGTGTTTAATTGAGTACCCAAATTTATTTCTTAATAAATGGATTTAAATAAAATCACCCAGTTCAATTAAAAAGGACCAAGTAAACCAAAATAGTAGATTGATATTATTTCTAATATTTTAAAAGATTTTTCAAATATTTACTTGGTCATAGTGAAAACAACTATGATAAATACATTAACATTTGTAATTAATTTACTTAGAAATAAATTTATATTAACATTAATTGATATTAATACTCATTATTGGGTTTTTCTTATAGAATAAAAGTGATTCAACTTAAAGGAAGAAAAAAAAAAGAAAAAAGACATAGAGAAAAAAAATAAGAGGTTCTATATCATGATGAGATTTAGTTATATCCACTTTGAATTCACCAACTGCCCTAAATATTATATTAAATAATCTATGATCCACTACCTGGATCAAGTGTATAAAAATAAATTTATCCAGGTCACACATGACCTCTTCCACCAAATTCTTGAGAATAATCAAATACATTCCACAAATGATATATTATACAACACTGTTGGAAAAAGGAGAGTTTTGAGAATATATCTAGTATCATATAGTTTTAGTGTAGGAGACAATGTGTGTGTTTAAAATAGAGTATTCACATGCTTCTTGTAATTTATATAAAATAGGAAAACATGGAATGTAGAGGTGTAAGATGAATTTGTTTTCAATTTATGGTAAGCTTTGAATATTTTGACTCCTTGAATAATGCTAGAGTCATAGTTCGAGTGGATTTTTTATAATTTTTAGTATAATAGAGTGTTATAAACTCTTACATTCTACTATAGGTAGAAGCTAAATGTAATGTGTTCTTTACTTCTTATACAATTAATCACTCTTAATGAATCTTAATTTAAAGCCCATTAATATTATTTTGATATAGGAATTTTATTCTCTTGATCTTTGGGTGCATCTTAGTTATTATTTCATTCATAAATCATCATTATTATTCACATTAGAGAGTGTTATCCTTATTTTATGAAGAGCATGTAAGAGGCATATTTTTAGTTTACTCGGAAAGTGCATCTAAGAGACATGAGATGAAATTTGAGTAGAGACATATTTCTACGTACCCCTGTAGTACTGTAAATGGTGTTGTAACATGTATTTTAGCACGTATTATTTGAGGATTGTAGTAGTAGGAACAATTCATCCAACTGTGCCTTTGGGCCACATGTTTGGTCCTCCGGTCTAGCAAGGATTTTAGGCAACCCAGTGCCTTTAGGAAAGTTGTCTCTCAATGCCTTCGGGAAACCTCAAGGGCTTTGGACCACCCCAAGGACTTGAGGCCACATGAATTAGTAGATGTACCAGTAAAACTACATGGTTAAATCTCTATATGAGGATTCATAGAAGGAGAATTCACCAGAGGAGAGCTAACCGGAATTAGAATAATTAGAGGGTATGGTATTTATATTGGTACCAAGCATGTAAATATCAGAAAAATACAGCTATCCATCTAGACCTATGATGGTGGAGTGCTGATATGATGTCATGTTGTGGGGAGGAGCAGTTCCATGTTGTCTTGTCTGGGTGATTTCCATTAAGACCTATAGGTCATGTAATTTTCATTAATCCTTCGAGCCTTGTAAGGATTCCACCTCACCCCTTGAAAGGTGTATTATCAAAAATAATAATTAAAATGTCCGTCAGGACATTCAGCCTAATGAGAAAAAACATCTAGATATATTTCTTCCTCATACTCAGGATGACACATTATTTAATGCATCTCTTCAAAAAAAAGGTTAAGAACAATAAATAAAATAATTTTGTGCATTAAATTCAATAAACTATACATTAGGAATATTTAATATAAAATAAATAGTATAGTTTCAATGAGTATTTTTCATGGTGAGAAAATCCTTGGAGGTGACATAGGTCAGTGGTGAGTCGAGATAACACTAATTCCAAACCAATAGTTGATCTGGTTTCGTGGTATGTATTTTGGAAAATTATCCAAATTTTAGGATTAATGAAAATTCATCATTTTGTAATAGAAAATTTAAATGATTTACCAAAATTCCATTCTGGCTGTGAGAAATAGGTGATAGAATATGATTCCAATACAAATCCAAATATTAGTCCTCGTGGTAAGACATTACCGACAGTGACTCCACCTCAATAGTGATTCATCCATGGAAGTGATTAATATACAAGAGTGACTAATACTCCATAATTACTGATCATCAATGGTGAATAATATGTAATCATGATTAATCTTAAACGGTGAGTCATCCTTATTCAAATTTCACCAAACATACTTATAATTTAAAAATGATAAAATGATACAAAAAGTCATTTATATCATAATAAAATAATTTTTTGATCATTAAAATAAGGGTTCTAACAATCGACACATTTTTATGATCCCAAATTAGTGAATTTTATACACATAAAATTAATAGCAAATCAAGAAATTTTTTATACCATGGTATGAAATGTAATGATCAAGGATAAATAAAGAACACAAATTATTAAAATTAATTAGAAAGTAGACAATAACAATGAAAATGTGTCATGAAATAATGTTTTCAATACATATTGAACGAAATATAATTATGGTATTAGAAGAATACAAATATAGAAATAAAAATTCGATAAACTTATCCCCTTTTGGGATTATCAAAATTTCAATAGAAAAAGAATTCATAGAAGAAGAATATTAATCAATATAATAAGAATAATGAGTGAATTTTTATTTAATAAATATCACTCAAAGTATAAGAAAAAGGTTTCAATAAAGTTACACAAAAACATCACTCTCACAAAAAAATAGTCTAAACATCAATTTCTCATAGGCTGTGTGGAAGGATCAAGATGTGATTTTCCCTTTGCATTGTCTGAAGTAGATGGATCAACATCAGAACCTGATGGAGCATTGGTAAAGGTAGTAGGAATAATAATCAATGAAGGTTTCCTTCCAATGATGATTGGTATGAGGTATTGTACATCTTCTTAAGGTATAGAGAAAGAAAAATTATGGAAATTGGATGGAAATGATACATTGGGATCTCTGGTTATAATAGGTTTGATGAAATCTGGAACAGTAGGTAGAGGTGATAAATGTGATTTAATTAGTATGCCATCCTAAGCCCGTACAACAGTTCCAGACACATTCTGAAATAATTTCATCAAATTGATAACGCCCATAATTTTTTTCATCTCTCTCTACTGGAAAAAAATATTTATTCACTTTAATAAAAAACATCAACACTAGAGTCATCACGTTCAACTAATTTACATTTTCATCAAATGATTGGTGGACTAGGGGAATTCTTTGATTCTATTCCAGATACTTGAAATGTGTATTGAACTCATTATTAGTGTGTATAATTGACAGGTAATAAATTATGTATCTAGTGATATTTCTTCATAAGAATTCATGTCTTTCTCATTCTCTTTAACCAAGATGAGTACACGATAACTTATAAATCAAATTAACTAGAGATTTCTCTGGATACCTTGTTGTCTGGAGATTAAGTCCACCATTATTTTTTTTACTACAAAAAAACATGTCCCATTAATTAAACATCAGATCCATCCATATTTCAAAATATTTACTAAGAGTCTAAAAAATAGTAGGCTATGTAGTTTCAGATTCAACCATATAAGGTAACACAAGAAAGACCTCAACAGATCTTTGTACATCACCTAGTTAACCAAAAATAGAAGGGTCAACTCCCATATGCATAGAAACTAACTCCTTAAAAATGACATCAACCTTCTTCTACTCATCCACTTACTATGTAGTAATAGTATGTTCATCTTCCATATAAATACCATCTCTAAGAACTCTAATATTACTACCAAGTTTAGGTTCATCTGTATGAATTACCAAGATTAGAGATTTCTCCCCCCAACTATATCTTCCGTTTATTCTATTGTTTTTCTGTCCACATAACCAATAAATATTGGTCAATATTAAGATATAGAAATTTAATCTCTGGGAGAATGAACATGTTGTTGGGGGTATTTATATATCCTCGACTCGAATTCTTCCATTAGGATCATTAGTATCAAAATCTTCATCAAGGTAAAAACCATTTCCATCACCATTTATATATCCATACTCATAACCATTTTCATCATCATAATATTCTTCTTCATCTCAATTTCAATTTCCATAGTCAATTTAGTAGAACTCTTGAATTTATCTTCACATGAAACTTATATATCTTCCTCATCACTACCTTATTTTAGGAGTTTCTCTCTAACATGGAGTGTCTTGGGAGGGTTGTAAGAACCATAGGTAAAAGAATAAGATCTATGGTGTAGATTTAGTTCACTTACATTATTTAATTATAATTCTTTTTGATCTTCATATATATAGGAAGATACATTTTCTTTATCATCACTATCATAATATTCAACAATCACACCAAGAATCATGATAGGGTTGACTAGATATTTCACTCTTGAATAAGAGACAACTCAGTTGAACTCTTCATACAACCATTCACTATTTTTGATTCATTTCTTATATCATGGATTCCATCTAATTTTCATCCTTATACAAATCACACATGTGACATGAAATCCTCTGAATTCCACTAATGATTCTATACATTTCCTAAATAATCTGTTTTATAGTATCATTGATGGAATAAATATATGGTAGATTAAGGAATTATACTATGATGATAGATATGTTATTTCTAATATATGAGGAATTAGATTACTACAGAAGTTGATATTTTCTCCTATCATCATTTGATACAAAAGGTACACATATTGGTACATCATAATAGTAAAATCTACCATCCTTGGGAAATGTATATGCTAAATGAACATGAAAAGAAACCTGAATTCAACACCATGTTAAGAGGTTACTAGTTTTCTCACAAATCCATATCTTATTAACCAATAAAATGATTCTACATAAACACAATTCTTACTAGTCCGTGAAATAGTCCCTTAGTAATCATTTCCTACTCCTTCATGCGTAACCTTTAAACATTCAGTCCACTAAAATGAGGAAAATAAAACCATCAATACATTTATTTTATTTATCACCCAGTATTTGTTTTATTCATAAAAAAGAAAAAAAACTAGTAATACTAGTATACCACCCTAGGATAAAAAGGACTCTCATTTGAAGAGAACCATTCTATCCATCCTTCGTCCTATAAAACATTGAGCACCAAAAACTTGGTCAACAATATCAATTCATCTTGAACTTATTTATCAAGAATAACCACAATTTTCGATAGACTAGGATCCAAGGCACTACAATAGAACGAATAGACCCCCCCATATAGAGACCATAACCATTTACACATATCATGACATGATTTTAAGAATAATATACCAATATATTACACGACCATGACTATAAATTCTAGTGTCATAGAATACTATGATCATCAAACTTATAACATGGGTCTGAATAAAGCTTTTATTTATTTATTATTCATATAGATATCCTAACTCCTATTGTGATATTACCTCATCATAGGATAACCTAGGGATAAAATGAACAAAGGGATGATCCAAATTCTTAGTTTGGAAATAAACATAAGAATGAAGCTTTAACACATGGGTTAGAAGGCATGACATAATGATATAAAAATTCATTGAACATATGGAATCAAAACAAATTATAATGGGATAATATAAATATGGAGGCATTGTAATGTGGTAGCAGCATAATAAATGAATGTAGTATGATTCAGGGATCGTTGCACATAGAGGATCACAGGCGAAGGATAACCACCAAGACCATTTCAAATAGTATCATGAGTCAAGGCTAACCGTTATGACTATTGGTCATAACATCTCATGAGAATCAACTTTACCCATTTAATTGAAGCATTATCTAAGATAACCCCACATAACATGTTCATGAATATTCTTTTCACATATAGAATCAAACATAATCAACTATACATAAACATAAGAGTGCCAATGGAATGAAATAGGTATAATAATCATGTATCAAAGCATAATAGTTGGGGATATCATACAAGTGTCCATGAATGAAAGTAATTAAAAATTCATGAAAATGATAAGGGAAAATAGGAATATATCATGGTATGTGATGTCGAACCGAAGTGACTATATTTATGATGATTATTTATGAAATCACAGGATTAAAACATTTTAGTACGGTTTTGAGGAAAATACCAAAGAATCATTAAATTTAAAAAGGGAATAATATTTTGTATAAAAACGGAAGTGAACCAAAAATTATTTCATAATAAATATAATTATTTTATAAAAAAATATTTTATTAAAACACATTATAGAGTGCACTTGAAATTAGGTTAGAATTTATGATGTTCCCTTAATACAGGTTTTCTAATCATGAAGTATTCCAGATGGAACAGGTTAAAAACATATATATTTCCCCAAAATAGAATAATTAATGGGTCTTGATAAAAGAGTTTGTAACATGTAAACATAATTTGGATTATGTAATTAAATTAACATATATATTAATTTGGGTAAGAAGAAAGATAGAGAAACCCGAAGGAATAATGGAGGTTCGGGTAGAATCCCTTACCTTAAGTCTGATGGTATCCTTTATTTGATCTCAATGTCCTTTATAACAAAAATTTCATTCATTAATTAATATGTTAATAACCTCTTATTCAGTAAATATATATATTTTAGCCTTATTAATTTCATTCATGACTTTTTTAAGGGTTAGGAGGTTCAATTTTATTGTTAGGGAGTGTTTATTTCCTTGGCTTTCAGGATTGGTTTAGTTATACACATGTTAGTTTAAAAATGTAAGATATTAGTGGGTGTATATAATTTAATTTCTACATTATTAGTGAATATATATATTATTACATGGACATAAAATTCATTTTTTTAATATAGAGTGAAGATGAATCATGATATAAAACATTACTGATTTCCCTTCTGGTTAAATGGTTGTTTTTTATCACATCGAACACATTTTAATTTATAAATTAATGTCATGTGTAAAAAATATTCCAGAACCATAAATGACATATAATAAAAATATTATATTCTTGTTCTACCATCAATGTGGTTTCATGACGAGAATTGAATATGGTAATAGAAATTGAAACCCCATCATCCCTGAATGTGTAAATTTAACACATCTTGAATGGAGTTTTCATTTTTAGTATAAAAGGATGATAAAGGATATAATATGATAAATTATTCCATTATCATAACAAAATTAAATTACATGTAAGATACTATTGAATATCATAAAATATGGAAGAAATTATTTGTGGAAATAAAATGAAAGAAATGATCTTGAATGAAAATAAAAGAAATCAAATGAGGAGTTTACATCTTGAATATAACTTCTTTGATAACCTCTTCATGGAAGAGGATTCAGTCCTCTAAAGAGACCAAGGGATGATAGAACTGCAAGAGGGTATTATGGATATATTTTATCATAATTTATTCAAGGCACAAGACTTTATAAGAGTGAAGAGAAGAGGTAAAGACATGTTATATTTATAGTGGAGGAGAGGAGGGGTTTCCAATTATTTTAATCATTAGTTTAGTATTTTTTTCCAATAAATTTAATGATATGGATTCATGTGAAAAAATAGTAATAATTTCTTGTGATTCCGATCCAATGGCCATTTAAATCATCCCTGACTCATGCATGATGCATAAATTCAGATGTTAGCACTTTTCGTAAATTATCGTATTTTACTATTCATAAAAAATTCATGTATTTTAGAAAATTAGGAAAAATTCACCCAAACCAATTTCCTAGGTGTAGAATAAAAAAATGAACACCCTTTTATGAATAAAATTTTTTAAATATGGAAATTTTGTTTTTAAAAAAATCATCTTTTACTTGAAAAATACAAATTTTAAAATTATAAATGATTTCATATTACTATTAAAAATTAAATAATGCCTCATAAAATTTTCCTTTAATCTAAATACTTCATAACAATAATTTATGAATACATTTTATGAAAATTATATTCTCTTTTTTAGTTGTTAAATTATTTATGAGTTTATAAATAAATATTTTTGACTTATTAAAATACTAGTACTATCATATGGCTATTAATAAGTGGGAAAATTTTATTTGTAGTTTCATTGGTAAAGTTACTATTTACATAGAAGGATTAATATTCAAAAGTTTCATATTAATATTCATTAGGTTAAGATTACTATTCATGAGGGTTAGTTACTATTCATAAATAATTAATTATTTATTAGCGGACTCCAAAAATCATACTGATTGTAACTGTGTATGTCAGATTTTCAAAATTCAAGTCACAAAAGTGATGACAAAATTTTTAAATGTCACATTGTACATACTATTTAATTTCTTATGATTTCATGTAATTATATGACATAGTTATTGTAATATAACTTCACTGATTCTACTTTGTGTCATTTCATTATTCCCCCCTTATGAAATTTATACCTTGAAATTTTGTTCTACATTCTGAGCCAAAAACAGGTGCATGTACTTTTTTTCATTTCCTCCTCCAGTTCCCATGTTTCCACTGGGACTTTTGGTTCCTCCATATTACGTTGACCACATGAGTATTCTTTTTATGTAGATGTTTATCACTATGATCCATGATCTTCACTGTCTACTCCACGTATGAAAGATCATTCTCCAATTGTACCACTTCTAAAGACAGTGCATGTGAAGGATCTGGTATGTACATTCATAAGAGGGTTACATGGAATACATCATGTACTTTAGACAACATAGGTGGAGTGTGCTAGTATATATTCCACAGCTCTCACATGACCATGATTCCCGAAGGGGTCTATGTACCTTGGACTTAGCTTTCCTTTCTTCCCAAACCTCATAACATTTTCCATGGAGATATGCAGAGGAATACAATATAACAAACATTGAACTAAAGAACTCATCAATCATTATATTAATATCACTTCTATCGAATTTTTGATTCCTTATTATGATATAGAACGTTTTTCACATTCTCCATGATTTTTTCACCAATTTCATGTCCTAGCAGCTTATGCACAGGAACATCATTCCGACATGATGTTGTTTGGAACCTTTTCCCATAATGTTCTTCATATGTTTCAATTCGAATTATAGTGTGAAAAATCATGTTATAGGATAATTCAACCAGTGGAAGATGTTTATCCTACCCTCTTTTTAAGGCTATATAACATGATCTCAACATATCTAACAATTCGTCAATAGTTCACTCAGATTGGATATCCATTTGATGATGATATGCCGTATTGAAGTTATATTCAGTGATTAGAGGATGTTGAAAACATTTCTAGAACATCAAGGTGAATCTATAATCATTATTGGGTATAATAAATAACGGTATAACATGAAATGTTACCACCACGTATATATATATATACATATATATCAGTGAATGTTGATCTGATGACAAGTCCTCTCAAATTGTGATAAAGTACGATGTCTTTGTAAGATGATCCACAATGGACCATATAGAATTGCTTCCTCTGGATGTTCTTGGAAGTCCAATGACAAATCCATGATGAGTTTCTTCCAATTACATGTTGTTATGGGTAGTAGTCTCTTCATCACCTAAGAATTTTATCATTCAACCTTCACTTGTTTACATACCAAGCTCATTGATGACAATTCAGAAATTTTCTTCTTCATATTATCCCACCAAAAGATCTCTAGGAGATATCGATACATCTTTTTGATCGCCTAGTGAATAGATAAGGTTGAGCTATTTGAATCATTAAAAAGAAACTTATTTATATCTAGATATAATGGTAGACATAATCAAGACCCAAATCATACAATTCCTTTCTCATCAATATTGAAATTACATGATTTCCCATTTCTAATAGCTTCGACCCATTTCTAAATTTCAATATCTTTTATTTGAGAATACATTCTTTTATCCATGAGGGATGGTTGATAAATCATATTTGAAAGAATTTATGATGTTCCTCATGTACTTATTCCCATGTCTATCCTATGAAAATATGATAATATTGGATCCTTTTGAATTCTCATCATTGAAAAATGATTCGATATCCTTTCTACTTAGAGAGTCTTCCACCGTATTTTCCTTACCATTGAGAATTCATAATCATTGATGAGCTCTAACCATATTAACTAGAACACATTAAGATATTTATGTGTGAATAAATATTTTAGACTCTTGTGGTCAGTATATATCTTACACTTCTTCCCTTAGGGATTATTCTGGCAGATTTTGAGTGCAATGATCAGAGCCTCTAACTCCCAATCATGAATTGGATAGTTTTTCTAACCAATTTTCAGCTTCCTTTAGGAATAGGATATCACTTTATCATTTTGCATCAGCATATATCCTACACCCTTCTTTGAAGAATTAATTTACACAACAAAGAGTTCTCATCTTGTTGGGAGTGTGAGTAATGGGGTAGTGATAATCCTTTTTTGAGATCCTTAAAGTGTTCCACGCGTTATTGAATCCAGACATACTTCACTCCCTTCCATTTTATCTTGTTCATAGGTTGTAAAACCATGAAATATTCTTTAAAAATATTTGATAATTCGCGACTAGACCTAGAAATATCTGGATCCCCATAACAAATGTTGGTGTGGGACATTCTTCAATTTACATTATCTTTCAATTGTCTACAAATAACCCTTTTTTAGTTATTTGATGACCCATTAATGATACATCCTATATCCAGAACTCACATTTTCTATACTTTTAATATTGTTTATCCATTCGCAAATTCATTAGCATATTATTCAAATGTTCCTTGTCATCCATCTTTCCCTTGAAGTATATCTGAATATCATTGATAACGACTATCAAAAAATTTTCTAGGTAATATCTAAAGACTCTATACATTATATGTTTGAAAATTTTTGGGGCATTATTGATTCTGAAGAGAATCCCGTTGAACTCATAGTGTCCACACCTCATGAAAAGGGTAGTCTTGGGAATATCATCCTTACTCAACTTTAATTAGTGATAACATGACTTGAGGTGCACATTAGAGAAGTAACTAGCCCCATAAAGATGGTAAAACAAGTTATCTATCTGAGGTAGGGGATACATGTTCTTTATCATGATTTTTAAGCTCCCGATAATCAATTAAGAGGTGCATTGAAACACCCTTTTTCTTGATGAAAAGGACTGTCGCACCCCATGGTGAAGCAATCAGGCATATAAAACTGTTCTCTAGATTCTCCTATAACTACTTCCATAGCTCCTCCATCTCTATGATGACCATTATATAAGGTTTATTTGATATAGGCAGGTATCTTAGAATAAGTCCAATTGAGAACTCAAACTATTGATCTTGAGTAAGATCGTACAATTCTTCAGGGAATACAATAACGTAATTCCTCACGATGGGCCTATCTTGGATAAGTGTCATATCCTTTGTATCAATAATTTTACCTAGAAAAGATTACTCAAAAGTTATTAATATACACATTAGAGATAATAATTTTAATATAGTTTCATCTTCTACCTTACACTTGTGAATAATTGGAGGTCACTTCATGATTTGATTGGTGATCTCCCATTCAGGAATGTTGACATTTTCATTTCATAAAGAAGGACAATCCATGAACAAGATAACATCAAAATACACTAATGGAATTATGTTAGGAATTTATAGGAGGTTAAGTCCAAAAAAATTTACTAGGAGGGAGTTGTAAACCATAGACACAATAAATTACCCAATCACTATTCTAATAGATAACTTGTTGTCCGAATTTGGAGGTAGAGTTTGAATAGTTCTACTAAACGTGCATGATATGAATGAATGAATAAAAACATAATCAAATAGTATGTTCATTACTTTTAAAGAATAAATTTCATACCTATCAACACATCACTGTCCGAATGAACCTCAGTAGTAGTAATAATAAAAGACATTCCTTGTTTCCTTGGAGATTGTTGTTGATTGCCTCTAAAAACCCTTATATTAAGGAAAATTTTCAAATAATGTCCATCATCCTTACAGTTGTAAGCATAAAATATAGGTTTATTGTTTATATGAACCATAATTTCTTCTACCACATTAGGTGAATTATTTATATCCCATCTGCAGTTCTTTTCCTAATGTCTCATCGTTCCAAAATTGAAGCAATTCCAGGTCCCCATTAGAATGTTCCTAGGATGCTTATTCCCACAATTTTGATACGTGGGATATTCTATCTTTCATCAATCATGGTAATTATTTTCCAAACAAATCATATGAGAATCCATATTATTCTTCTTTTAATCGGGCCCCTGAGACCACTGGGAGTCTCCGATCTATATTTAGACCATGTGGGAACCACGAAAAATCTCTTTATAAATATCAAAGACTTGAATCTCCAATGCATTTTGTTGAAGTATATTTAGTAGGATAAAGAATAGTTGAAACTTTATTTTAGTGTTCATGAAAAATCTAGAGGCATATCTTGAAAGCATTGTGATGTTTTCTTCATATTCCCTGATGGAATCATCTTCCTTCTATATGTGTAGGAGAAACTCTCTTTCCATATTGGGGCTGAAGGTTCGAAGATAATATTTATTGAAAAGAATTTTATGGAATTCCTCCAAGTACATGTAATCCATTTCCTCTTTGGACTTTGTATTATTGATCAGTGTCCACAACTAATCAGATTCCCCATAAAAAATATAGACCACCGGTGTGAATTTATCTTCTTTTGAGAACTGGAGGACAAAGAATATCATTTCAATGGAGTTACTCCATTGTTCCAAAAGGAGGGGATCAGAAGATACACTAAATTTTTTTGGCCTTTTACTCATGAAGTATTCAATTGAAAAATTCTCTTTCCATAGAAGAAGAGAGATAGATCTATATGATTTATGTTATTATTCATAACTTGATCCATATAAGTAAGTATTACTAGGACGTTTTTTGCCCCCATTACCATCATACCTGGCATATCATTAGAGAAATATTCACATTACCAATCACATTTATTGTTGGAACATGTTCTTCTATTTTCTTCTAGGAACAATGAAAAATAATATTCAATTATGGGGCTTGAATACATTGAAAATAAGCATAAAAAATGATAATTTAAATATAAAAGGATAAACACTAAATGGGAAATTATATCCTAAAATTCAATTCCCTAGGTTTAAATATAAGTTATCATCAATTTTTTTCATAAAAAATATTATTATGGGATTTTTTTAATTTCAATTAATAATGGTACATAATGATATTATGAATTTACCAAACCATATCCCCCAAGAGTGTCAGATGAAGAGTACAGTAAGGCCCATTGTCATGCACCAGTTCTTGTTCTAGTCTATATCAATGCGATGTTTTTAGGTTTTACACCAAGATTCTTATGTTCTATAGCCACATCCACTTGTTCTTATCCAGATAGGGATGTATTTTCATGAAAAACCACTTACTCTATACTTACAAAAATATAGTGATGTTTTCTTATCCACAATATCATCCTTAAGGTTCTTAATAAAGTGATATAATCCTAATATCTAAAAATAACTATATCATCCTCTAATAATAGATATAACTTCCCTAGCCTTTTAAAAATATAATTATATGATTTTAGGCATAATAAAACATCATATTACAATATTAGGATCATAAAGTCGAGTGTCTTAGATGACTAGGTACCTAAAACATAAAACATGGGACTAAATAAAACATTTCATTATTTATTCTTCATAAATAGATAATAACTCCAATTTTTCTCATACATTTTCATAGGATAACCTAAGGATAACATGAGAAAAGTGAGAAGCTAAAATCCCGGTAAGGGACTAAACATAAGAATAATCCTTTAACACATGGGTTAAAAGGCATGACATAATGATATATAAAGGCATGGAACATATGGAATCATAACATATAAGAATGGGATTATAAAAAAATAGATTCATAATAAGGTGAAAGCAGTAGAAAACATGAAATTATAATGATTCAATTCTCTTTGCACATAGAGGTGCACAAGTCAGGGTTGACCACCGAGATCGTAGAATATAGTATCACGAGTCAAGGATAACTCCCAAGACCGTAGCACATAATGTCTCATGAGAATCAAATTTACCCAGTATATTAGAGAGCTATCTAGAAGAATCCATTATAACTAGCTCATGAATATTCATTCTACATATAGAATGATATATCATTAATCTTACAAAAAATAAGGGTTCCCATGAAAATAAATGGGTATAATGATCATGTCATATATCAAAATAGATGGGTGCATCATAAAAGTGTCCATGAAAGAAAACTATTAAAACATACATGGAAATTGATAAGTGAAAATAAAAATATATCCAGTTATGTGATTTCCATAATAAGTGAAAAATTTTAATAAGTGTATTTATCAAATTGTAACAATAAAACATTTTAGTATGGTTCTAAGGAAATTAATAAAGGGTAATTAAAATTGAAATGGGAATAGTATTTTGTCAAAAACATGAAGAGAAACAAGAATGTTATCATAATATAAATAATAAATATTATAATATCAATGGTGTCTTAAAATAGATAATTTAGTAAACTTTAATAAGGGAATAATTTGAGAAGTTCCATTAAAACAATATTTCTTATCAGGATGTATTTAAGAGGGAACCACTTAAAAAATGTATATCGCTGAAAGAGAATAATGAATGGATTTTGATATATGACTTTGGATAATTTAAATAAAAATTAGAATATGTACATAAAAAAACATATAACTTAATTTGGGTAAGAAAAATGATATAGAAACCTGAAGGAATAATGGAGGTTCGGGTAGAATCCCTTTCCCTATGTATGATGGTGTCCTTCACTTGATTTTAATGTCCAGGATAACAATATTTAAATAATTAGATAATTTTTAATGTTAATTATATTCATGATAATTATTTGTTATAGTCTTATTATGTTCATTCATGACTTGTTTTGGTGGTATAAGAAGTTCAATTTCATTGTTTGAGGGCATTTGTTTCCTTGGTTTTCAGGATAGTTTAAGTCATATACATGTAAGGATAAACATGTTGGATGTGAATGGTTGTCCAAAATTGAAGTTGTATGTTATTAGGTATCATCCAAAAGATTACATATTGATAAAATTTATTTGGTTGTTTGGAGTGAAGATGAATCATTATATAAAACTTTAATGATATCCCTTTTGGTTAAATCGTGATTTTTATCACATTGAAAACATTTTTTTATAAATTAATACCATGTTTAAAAACGATTCAAGAACCATACATTAGACATATTTCAAACATTATATTCTGGTTCTACCATCAACATGGAATCATTACTATAATTTAATATGGTAATATAAATTTAAAACCTGTCGTCCTTGAATGTGATAATTTAACACATATCAGATAAGGTTTTCATTTATAGTATAAAATAAGGTTAAATGAGATATCATGATGAACTATTAAAATATCATAAGAAAATTATAGTGTATTTAAGGTACTAGATTTATCAAAACATATGGATGAATGATGTGAGTAATGAAAAAGAATGATAGGAACTTGAAATGAAATAAATGAAATGAAAAGAGGAGTTTACCGGTTGAATATAACATCCTTGAGAACCTCCTCTGGGGAGAGGATTTGGTATTTTGAAGAGACAAAGGGATGATGGATGTGGTACAAGGGCGTAATGAGATATTTTAGTAGAATTTATACAATGCAAAAAAATTTAGAGAAGTGAAGAGAAGAGGTAAAGAGGGGTTTTATTTATAGTGGAGGAGATGACAAGTTTCACATTATTTTAATCATTAGTTTTGTTTTTTTTCACAAGACTATGAATATTATATATTATTATTGAAAAAAGAGTAATAAGATCATGAGATTCAAAGCCAATGGCTATTTACATCATCCATGACACAACAATGATGAAGAAATTTAGGTTTTAGAACTTATTATAAATTATGGTGTTTTACTATTCATAAAAAGTTATGTATTTCTACAAAATACCAAAAGTTAGCCCTTAAAAATTTTCAATGATTATAATAAAAAAATGAACTACATTTTATGAAATTAGTTTTCTAAATTTTTGAAATAAAATTTTGAAATAAAAATATCATTTACTTGAAAAATACAATTTTTAAAAATATATCTAATTTTAAAATGCATTTAAAAATTAACTAAGGTCTCATAAAATTATCCTTTAATCATAAGACATAAAACAATAATTTATGATTATATTTTAAAAATGTAATTTTTTTTAATTATTATATTATTCATACATTCTTAATTAACGATTTAGGAATTATAAAAATACCAACACTATCATATTGTCACTTACAAGATGGATGAATTTTATTTTTACTTTCATTGGTAGGGTCACTATTTACATGGAAAAATTACTATTCATAAAGGTCATATTACCATTCATAAGTATAAAATTATTATTTATAAGGGTCAGTTACTATTCACCGAAAATTATGTTTGTCTTATCGAACACCAAACATCATGATGATCGCAACCGTGTGTGTAAGATTTTCAAAATTTGAATCATATAAGTGACCATATTATGTTTAAAGGTCACATAGTACTTTGATATTCGTTTTGATGTGATTTCATCTGATTATATGAAATAATTTTATTATGGGTATTTCAATTGATTAAACATTAGGTCGTTACTCACTTTCTGCTTCACTGCAGGATGTAACATGTCCAGAGATGAATTTGAATCTCACTTCATTCTAACCATTAATATTAGATTGGCATGTTTTGGAGAAGGTAAGGTATGGTTGATAGTTATGAGTGAAAATTTTGTGATATAGTTCAAGAGAATAATTATTGGGGGTTGTGTATGGAAAATATACAAGGCACGTCAATTAAAACATTTGGGATTTTTTGGATTCATATGTCAAAAAATAAAAATGATAAATAAAAATGAATTAAATATAATATAATTATTACAAAAAACCAATTAAAATGTTTCCCAAAAAATTCTAAGGCATAATATTTCCAATGAAATGTAGAAAAATGGTGATTAGAAACATAATTGTTTAAGAAATACAATTGTTAGTAAAAACTCAATAGTTAGTAATTTCTATAATAGGTTAAAATAAACAATAGGTAATACTCAATCTTGGCTAAAATTAAATGGTGAGTTCTATAAAATTAAACATAACCAATTTTATTAATTCCTATATCATGTTTTATGTAGTCCATTCTATTTGAAATGAAAGGAACAGTGAATATATGAGCAAGATAATGTTCTATACCAATGTATTTAAGAGTGATATCCTATTTTTTACTAAAGATATCTAAAAAGTGATGTCTTATATCAATGTATTTTGTTCTTGTGTGAGATACATGGTTCTTTGAAATATTTATAGAACTTGTATTATGAAAATTTATAGGGAAATGATAAAATTGATTTCCATAATTTAGCAATGTGTATTTCATCACCAAAATTTGTGCACAGTAGGTACCATTAGCTATGTATTCGACTTGAGGAGTTAACAGTGAAAAAGTTGGTATCTTACTACACAAAGATACTTGAGACTTGCCAAAATAAGACATTTTTTAGACAGTTGTTTTCTATCTAACTTACAACTACAAAAATCATCATCTGAATAACTAGCTAAGTCAAATTCTTGTCTTATAGGGTAAAAAGTCATAAATTTGTTGTATATTTGAGGTGTTTGAAAATATATCTTACAAAAACTATGTCTAACACTTTTGGGATTTCTTTAAAATGATAAAAAATGAACACAATAAACATAATATATGTTTTGATAGTAGTTAAGTAGATAAGGCTTCCAATCATACCCCTATAACAGGTTTGATCCACTAGTTTCCCAATATCATTAAGATCTAATTTATATGTGGTACTCATAGGAGTATCACTACTCTTATTTCTATACAAGTTATAATGATTCAAAATATCATTTTTATATTTAATTTGATTTTAAATAATTACATATTTATTTTGAAAAATAAAAAAACCAGGAATGGATATAAGTTGACCCATTAAACTCTTTTCAAATTCATTTTTCATATTTTTTTTAAAATTCTATATGTATATAATTTTTATTGGATCAAAAAAATATCATATATATAAAGTTTTACAAATAAAACATATTTAGAATTTTTTATAAATAACGTAGGAGAAACTACACCTTTTGAAATACCTTTTAAAATAATTAATGAGTGATCCTATCACACCAAGATCTAGTATGATGTTTAAAACTATATAATGATTTTGTTAATTTGGAAAAATGGTTTTAAAATGGGTATTTTGAAAATTTGGGGGTTGTTAAAAAAACATCCTAAACTATATACCTATTTAAGAATTCACTTTTTACATCCATTTTATATAGTTAAAAATATATTTGTGTTACATATAAAATTTTTATTCAAATGTTTTTATGTTTGGGTACAAGTGAAAAGGTCTATTCATAGTCTATTCCTTCTTCATGACTATACCCTTGTGTAACAAATCGATCCTTATATCTTATTATTATTCCAGATTCATCAATGTTATTTCTAACCACCCATTTGGTTCCTATAATGAATGTGTATTTCAATCCTTCAAAACATTCCCACACCTTATTTATATCAAATTGATTGAGATCTTCTTCTATATCCATTATGTAGAAATCATCATTAATTTCCTTATTTACGTTCATGGTTTCAGGATGAAATAAGAATTCTTGATGTCAAACCTTATTTCTTATAGAATCTCAAGTTTTTGTACCACTATGAAGGTATCCAAATACAATATCTAAATTATGGTATCTAAGATTCCTAATATCTCTAGAAAAGAAGGGTCAATAAACTAAGGGTTTCTTATAGGTTCATGTTCATGTTCTGAATGTTCTTCAAATCTAGATGAATTATCTAATCATTCCACTATAGATTCAGATGGTTTTGAATTTATGTTAAATTTAGATAAATCAACCTCAATGTGTTCAAAGGATGATTTAGACTATTATCAATTTTTATCATAAAATATTTCATGAATAAACTCTTTGAAATTATTAGTTGTTTTGTTAAAAACTCGGTAAGATTTACAAGAAGTAGAATAACAAATGAAAATGTCATCATAATATTTGGGTGAAATTTTTTCAAGATTATATTTTCTGTTAAGAAGAATTATTTTCAACCAAAAACACTAAATTAATTAACGTTAGTCTTCCTACTATTAAAAATATCATAAAGGGTCTTCTCTAAGATAGGTCCTATTAAAACTGTATTGATTATATAGTAGGTTGTGTTCACTGACTCTAGCCAAATGTAGATAGGTATGTCATATTCATTAAGCATTGTCTAGCATATCTCTTGAATAGTTCTATTCCTTCTTTCTAAAAATACACTCTATTGGGCGGGGGTGTCCTAGGTGAATAGATGTTATGACTATTGGTGTTTTTTTATAGAATGGACTTCATTTTTGGATTTTTATACTCATGGACATGGTCACTTCTGAAGGTATTAAATCAATGTCAACTTATGTTTTCTACAGATTTAGAATAAAAAAATAAGAACAATAGTAACTCTTGGGAGCTAATAATAATAACCATGTATACCAATAAAGTTCATCTACAAGTACATAATCATATTCCTTCCATTTTAGACTAGAAACTATGGATGGTACAAACATGTTAATGAAAAATAACTCAAGGGGTAGAGAAACAGAAACATATCTCTTGGGTTTATATGAAATATTGTGATGGTTATCATTACGATATAGGTTATAGACATGGTTATTGGGAATTCATATTTTGGTATATCTATAACTAACCCTTTCCTAGTAATATGTCTAAGTGAGTGACAATTAATGTGTCTTAGTCTCCTATTACAAATATATGAATCTTTATATAACAAACTTATGCCATAATATTTTTGAGAAATCAAAGAATTAGGATTAACTGTATAAATTTTCTCAAGTCAAAAAGTAGTAAACACTAAAGAATTTTTAGAATTAAAAACAATTACAACATTGTTTTATAATTTTACATGAAAACCATCATCACAAAATTTTGATATGCTAAGTGCGTTACAATTTAAACCATAAAAAATAGTATATTAGAAATTAAAATCAAATTAGTGTTACCAATTTTTATAAGGATGGTGATATTTCATTTAACATCATCATAGAAGATTACATGAACATTATAAATATCTTTTATTTTCTATAATATCTAATAGTATCAGATCATATGTATTTAACTTCAATAATTTATGTACCATATATTATTATAGGAACACTTTAAAAATCATTCTTAAAAAACACCTTTTAAACTAAAAAGTTTATTCATTCTAGTTTTTATTGGGTCCAAAAATGTAAAGGAATAGATCCTTATTAACCCATATTTTTTATAGGATTCCTATAAGAATATTGATTTTTTGGGAATAATAACTTCATTTTTACATTTGAAAAATAACTAGATAAGGAATTTTTATATTTAGACTTTAGAATAAATATGTGCTTATCATGTGTTCTCTATCCAGGTTGGTTTTCTAGAACTTTATCATATGTTAGAGAATTGTGTTTACCTATAATATGATAATATGTTTCTCTTCTATTTCTGAATCGTTATTTAATTTATCATTTTAAATATTCATTCCAATATTCTCATTTAATAGTTGATCATTCTTTCCTCTTTTAACAGAGTTATATTGGATTTATCATTAAATGATAAATCTTGATTTTTATTAATTGATTTTTATTTGTATTTTTCTTATTTGTACGTTCCTTTAAGAATGTTGAAATAATCATAAATTTTTTTATTTAGACATATAATCATAATTTTCATTTTCATAGTTATCTTTTTTATGTATAAATGATACAGTTGGTACCTCAGAAACATTTTTCGTGAAGAACATATTGGATCTATCGAGTATTTATTCTCGAGTACAATCAGATTCACAACATCATTCCTTAGAGACACTCCATGTAGATTTCACGGCTTTCTTATATATCTAATCTATTTCCTTATACATTTTCTTATATTTCATCTTAGGATATTCTTCCTTAACATGTCATTTTCACTTTTACCCATTGTAACTACTCTCATTTTAGTAGTCAATTTTTTTCCAATCCAATTTTTATGTTCTTATACTATCACACTATTTTTTGTATTTTTGTTTCCTAAAGAATTTATTTTTAATTTAAAATTTATAAAATCTTATGGCTAGATTGGCCATATCCTCATCACTATCGGCTGGTGACTCTTCATCATTGGAACTTTCGACTTGCACATTTCATTTTCTTATTTGTTTTGATGTAGTATACACGGAATAAACTTACTTTATTTTATGATAATCATCCTATTACCTATAAAATTTACACTATTCCTAACACATCTTCAATTGGAAAATTAATTACTTGACATATAGTTTACTGATTTCACAATATTACCTTATTAAAACATATGTCACTCTCAATCTTTCTATAAGGCATCTGAGAAGTGTCATTATATAATCCTTTTTAGACACTGGATTTCCTAAAGAGCATATAATACTAAATATGTCATTGAACATGAGATACATATATGAAATTAATTTATAAAGTTACATCTTGATCATATCATATTTAACAATTCATATATTCAATCCAATTTCTTTAACATTTATAGTTATTTCATGTGAAATAACTAAAGTATACCATATTTACCAAGAAGTTTTACTAGTGGATACTTCCTTAAATTATTCATATCTTAATGAATAAAAAATTAAATTCATGACTTTTAATTTACTTTTATATCAATGTTTATTAACATCATCCCAAGTATATATAGTAGTATTTGGAAACTCATACTTATCCTCCATATAAGATCAAATTTCAAAACCCTTACTACCTATAAGCATTTTTATTTTTTTCTTACACTGATCATAGTTAATTACATTAAAAATGTGAGGCCCATTAGTATCACAACCACTTGGAATATTTACTATTTAAATTTTTAAATTTCAATATTATATAAATTTATTATATTTACGACATAAATACAAATAATAGTTGAAAATATTCTGAAAAAATGATGATACAAAATGATGGTCAGAATGAGTATCTCAAGAGGAGTGTGACTTGAGTACCTAATTAAAAATTTCTATTAAAAAATGGATTTAAATAAAATATCCTAGTTTAATTAAATTATTTAATGTTAACAAAAAAACTAATTCATATACTTTATGATCTTTTAAAATAATTATGAAAGGCTGTGAAGGTCTCTATTAAAATAATTTTGAGAAAAGTTTTATCTTTTGAAATCAATTGAATTAACCAGAAATGTATAATAAATATTAACTATCAGTTTTTTGGGTTTGTTTATAGAATAAAATAGATTAAAATTAATGAAGAAACACATAAGAATAAAAATAAGAGGTTCAGTCTTAATCTAAGACCTAATCATATATAAATGGAAATCAACCCTACCAATAATATTATATAAAATACTCAATGATCTGTAAACATGATTTACATTAGATCCACAATGCTTTCTAGGTCACACATGAGATATTCCACTGAACCTATGGGAATAAAAAAATTACATGCCACACATGACCTATAACATAACACAATGGGAAAATAAATTGCATGTTGAGAATATATCTAGTATATTCTTGTTTAAGTTTAGGAAAAACTGTGTAGTTTTAAAACATATTATACACACACTACTCATAATAGAAATGAAATTAAAAATAGAGCATGTAAAGGTGTAAGAAAATGATGTATTATTTTTCCAATAAGAGCCTCAATGCATTAATTTTTGAATGTATATTGAGTGGTATCTTGAGTTGAGTTTCTAAAATTTGAAGTAGAAAAGAGTGTCATAAAATCTATTGTTCTACTGTATGAGGAATATAAATGTATTGTGTGCTTCACATATTCTACAGTTGATCACTAGTTATGATTCCTCATGTAAGGCACATAAATAATATTTTGATCTTTTAATGTTTATATATATCTCTGAGTGTGTTTCTCCTTTAACTGTTAATTCTACAATAATATATATTTTCCATACGAGGTAGTCTACTACTTATTTTATCAAAAATATACATGAGTTTCCATGTGGTTAAAAACCATCCAGATATCTTGAATCATCAAACTCAAATTTGACATATTCTTTAATGCAACTTATCAAAACAATTATGAGTGATCATTAAAATATATTTCAAAATTAAACTCAATAAACAAGACTACAAGAATATTTAATTCATCATAAATAGAATATTGGGGGTGGGTCTTTTTTGATGGCGAGACAATCTTTGCCGGTGAGTCAGGCTAGCGGTGATTCATGTTTAATGGTGACTTATATCTAGTGGTAGGTCGATCCAACACTTATCATAATGTTGAGTTTAATGAAAATTCATCCAATGGTAGTAGGTAATTCCAATACATTACCAAGATTCTGTTATGGTAGTAATACTGTGGTGACTGTATGTGATTTCAGTACATAGCCAAAATTTAGTCGTGGTGGTGAGACATTTTTGATAGTAACTAAACCTCAACAGTGATTCAGCCTTATAGGTGACTAGTATTAAAAGGTGACTAATATTCAATTGTGACTAAATTTAAATGGTGACTAATCTTCAATGGTTGATAATCTTCAATAGCGAGTCATCCTAATCTAATTTTCCCAAATCTACCTTATAATGTAAAATTATACCAAACACATAAAACTCATTCATAGCATAATAAACAAGATTTTTTGATCCTTATAACATGGGTTCGAGAAGTATTCAATGGTTGGACAATAAAAATTTTATAATAGGGAAATTATAATATTTTCAGTTGAAACTCACCTTATTAAATCCTTTTTGGGAAACATTTGAGGGTTTTCTTGCATTTTACATATACAATTTTTCATTTTACCCAAACATAAATTCATCTTAGTAATATAATTTTAATCCTTAGTAATTAATTTAAATGAAAATAATAATATTTAAAATTTTACTTAATTTTGTACATATAATTTCATATTTGATTTTTTTTTCAATTTTTTTCTCATTTTGAGACATATAAATTCTAAAATAAATACATATAATCATGAACTTTTTTATCAAAATCGGGTTATTTATATTTAATATATATTTATGAAAAAAATATATTTCATTCTAACTATAATGTAATAAATTTAATTATTATAAAAAAATATATAAGGCTTACAAGTGACATAAAACCGAATCTCTACTGAATAATACTTGATCTGATGAAATATTAAAAATTGTTTTTATAATAAATTAATATCTCAATTTGTTATATAAATGTGTTCCCATAAATTCATATGTTCAAAGAATATATTAAAAATGAATAATTATACTTTGGAAATTCATATTTTGTTAATTAAAAGGATTTAAAAGTTTCGTGGTCATTTTTATATAATGGTATATTTATACAAATTTCATGTTTCATGAAAAAAAATATTTCTCTACTAAAAAGAAAATTTTTAATAAAATGTTCAGAAAGAAGACTAATTATATTTTCATATGTGGAAATAAAAATTAATGTTTATTTTTACTAATTTTAAATTGAAAAAATTGTAAATACAGTTTTTGAAAAAAAAATATTTAATATAACTGAAAAGATGTTTTAATCGGAAAATTGAATGTTAAAATATTTATTATTATTTTAATTATTTGTTATCATGTACCAAGTAAATTTATGTTTACCAAATATTAATATAAAATAGAATTTATCATTAATAATATGTTTCTTAAATTAGAAATTCCAATCGCAAAAATGAATTTTTTTACAAAAATACATTTATAAATAATAAATGATATTTTTTTCATTTTAGGTAAATTCATAGAATTTAATTATTATTATAATTAACCTTTAATTTATATACATATATAATTCAAAATGAAATTACACATATTCATTACCATTAGATAAACTACTATGTTTTTCATTGTTATATATAAATATTTATACGTTATTAACAAACATGATGGATTTGTTTATATTTTATGTTTCTTGTTGACTAAGTCATCGATCACATTGACTTATTTAAATGTAATCACATAATATTACTTAGGGGTGTTATATTATAAAATTGATGTTACTTTTCATCTCATATAACTTATATTTAAGTGATTTATTTGGGTCTTTATTATCCCACTATTTTTATATATTCTTTTGTGTTAGGTAAATCCTATAAAACATTCAAATTTCACATAAATATTTACATGAAAAATAAGATTTTACAGCTTCCAATTTTATTTTTTTATTTGTTTTATATATGGGTTAGGGGTTTGATGGAACAATTTTATTATTCTTTTGGATAAATTTACATTTTCTATTTTTTTTATTATATTTCGATGTGGGTTCAATTTATTTCCACTAGATATGAAGATTAAAAAGTGGTTTCCAAACATGTTAATGTCAATTTATTTTCAATATATATTCATTTCCTATGTTTCTAATTGGAGATTAAGGTACTAATTTTTTTAATGGAATATGAGAATATATTTTAATAAAATATGGAGTTCAAAATATTGTTTCTATGAAATTTAAAAACTATTTTTTTAGAGATTAAATAAATATGAAACAATGAATATGAATGATCTATGACATACATAGAAAAAATAAAAAAAAACTTTCATTGAATTTTTATCATTAATGAGTTTAGAGAGGGATATAAAGAGCTATTATTGGATTCAAAGATGAATTTTTTCCATTAAATTTCATATTAAATGGTTTGAAATTTTCATTATTAATCATGTAATCCATTTAGTGCTATATAGATTAATAAACAAGTTAATGAAAAAACCATTAAAAATAAATGGGCACAAAATATGTCTTTTTAGAGATAATTTCCATGAAACATTAAGAGGGATGATCATCCATAAATTTACCGGGTACAACTAATCACGTGGTTGTTTTCTCTATTTTCATCTTCTTTTTCACTCTGCATAAACATATTATTTTTAATTATTATATAAATAATTTCAAAGTGTGTAACTTTTAGAAAATTAGTGTGTTTGTGAGTGTGTAGAATACTTTAATAAAATACTTTTTGGTTCTTTTCTTGTTAAATTCTTCTTAACATTTTTTTGGAAATTTCAAATTTGTTTCTATAAATTTTTGTGATAATTGTTTAAATTTTGTGTTTTTTTAAAACTTGTAAGATAAAAATCACAATATAATTTTAATTTTTGATAACCATTTAAACAGGTGAATTGATTTGGCTTCTGGAAATGAATTATATGAATTAATAAATGGCTTTACTCTAAATATAAGTTTTTTAACTTGATGAATAAACTTATATATTTTTAATCCCGTGCCTATATTGATTATCCTAAATTTTATATCACCATAAATTGAGGCCATTAAATGTAATTTTGATAAAATATTAATGTAATATCATATCTTTAGTTTACTAAACCAAACATATTATAAAGATGATTTACTATGTTTCTTAAAAATAATATGAGTTTAAAAAACTTGTGTGTGAGGATTGGGGAAATTGATTATTTTTAAAAGAACAATTTTGAAAATATAATTTTTAATCAGGAATTTCCATAATATTTTATCATTTTGAGCCTTTATAAATCTATTAATAACATATTTTTGGACACATTTCAAGTATATAATCCCTATCGAACCTGATATGGATGTAAAAAGTCATGACATCATTAAACTCATGTGTGGAGAGATTATGTCTTATGGAGTAATACAATATATTGACTGATTTTCATAGAATAATTATGGATGAAGGAATGCATTTGAGATGTTTTTTTTTGTGATACTACCGATGATGATTTTGAGAAAAATTTAGAAAACATAATCTTTGAAAAATATGTAGTAAAAAATATGCTATATAAAAAAATCAAAATTAAAATTCTCGTGATGCGAAAGTGTGTTTTCATTCGAAATACAGGATAAAAAGTTTAAATCATTGTTTAAAGATCAAAATATTCCATCATAACCTTCAAAAATTTAATTATTGAATGTTTTTTAAAAAACCTGAAGCTCCAATATATATATTTTGTTGGTGGATAAGTTTATTATGAAAAAACGATTAATGTGTAGGATGTCCATGAATATTTTAAATAAATTTAGAGATGATTAATTCATAAGGGGATTAATTAGTAGAATATACTTGAGTGTTAACTCAATCATGATTTTTTATCATAAAGATCCAAAAATCCATTTTTCTTTAGAAATTTTCGAAGCTCAAACCTTACATGAAATATGACAATAAAAATTCCGAAACCATTATCAGTAGAAAAAAATTTCATGACTCAACATGTTGGATATTTAAGAAATTATAAATAATATGGTGACCTATATATTTTTTTGGTTAATAAAATACATGTTATTTTTATGATAGATAAATAATTTAAGGTATGTTTTTTTGTGAATGTTAAGTCAAATGAATATCAAAAGGAATGAATAAAATTAATATATATAATTTTTAATAATTTTTATTTATTAATATTGGTAATTATTAGCGATTTTAAATAAATTGGAGGATCTCATGTTTTTGTTCAAATTTAATTAATTGTTATTTTGATTCTTAATTGTCTTCATGTACCCATCACAAGTGTTTTGAATTTTAAATAACATGAAAAGGAATTAATTTCATGTGATTTTTAATGATTAAATGCCCATTATTTTTCATTTTTGGAAATGTTTTATAATTTATAGTGTTTGGGGACATTAAAGATTAAATTTGGAAACTAAATAAATTCAATATTTTTTGGTATTTTAAATTATTTCTTGAATAAATTTATCACGAAAATTGTTTATTTGAAAATTTATGAAATATTTTTAAAATTTTATTCAATACATGAAATGTTTATTTTTTTTTGGGTATGTATGCTTTCAAATGACATCCACTAATTTTTTTGACTATAAATATATTTCATATGAATTTTATGTTTTTATCTGACATTAGAAATTTTCATATATATTTTACTATTTTTTAATGCATGTTAAAATTCCATATTCATATTCATTTCCATTATTTATCACTTTGAAATAAACATAAAAATTAAATTGAGTTTTAGTATGACATTATATCTAAACCTATAAGAGTTTAAATCAATTTTATCTTGTATATATTACATAGAACTTTTCCGGAGAAATTATCGACCTCAATTTAATAGGAATTGTATAGTCATATGAAATAAATTTATAGAAAATTTATAAATTCTTAAAAAAATCTTTGAAATCCAATGTCGTATGATTTGTTACTTTTTTAACATTTGAGAGAATGTTGAAATAAAACCTACCAGGAAATAGTGATGATTTTTCATCTAATCCACGTGATTCCATTTTAATATAAAATGAATATATTGGGTGTCATGGGATATGTAAATGACAAATTAATGTGATGAAAATCATAATGATTATGGAATTTACGATTTATCTATGTTAAGATGGAATTATTGTTGATGAAAATTGGATGGTATTTGTGAAAATATGTGGAATGCACATGTAGGTTCTTGAGGTGTGATATAAAGTCTATCTACCCTTAAAAAACATTCACTCCAATTAAAAAGATCTATAATGACCAGAAATTGAAAAAATGAGATATACAAGGTGAATAAACTAGGTAGTCTGTTGCTGTTTAAAAAATCACACAAACATCTATAATCTAGGTTGTTGAAAAGAGATAGATAGATAGAATGTTCCAAGATGATGTGAGATAATTTATCCAATATTAGATAAACTACAAAAGAATATTTGTGAGTAAATATCCAAGTAAAATTCTTTTAGAGTATTTTGTTTTTCATTTTATCTGTTTTTATTTCCCTCGAAACAATATTTTTGAATAAATAAGGTCATTTTTATTTCACAAATGTTTTTTAATATAAAATTTTATTTTTTTTTCAATTTATGACTGAAAATTTAGTTTTATCACAATTTAATCTTCTTGAGAGTGGGATTTCGATTTATCATTATGAGATCAATTTGGTTTAATTTATTAATGGTCATTCAGAATTTAATTAAATTTTAGAACAGGATCAATTACTATTGCAAGGCTCTCAAGGTGTATTTTGGTAGATTTATGAGATCACATAGAGGCATTTGGGTTATAATTTTATGTTTAATTCTATAATCAAATCATACTTGTAAGAAGGTATTTTATCAATGTTCAACACTTCTCCATAACTAATTTAATAAATTATAGGATTTATAATTATTTTTAGTTAATTTTTTATTTTTTTCTAAAATATATAACCTATCATTTATTTTAATTAAATATATTTACATTTCAGTAAAATATTGTAATGAAAATATATAATCCCAATGTTTTTTATCCTTGAATATAAAAAAAGTTATTTTATTAATATTATCCATTAACCTCCTCATGTAACTGCCTTAATGCTGTTATAGGAAAATATTTATGGGGACAAAATTTGAATTATATTTCATAAAAAAGTATCTATATTATTTTAAATTAGCAGAAAACTAGAATTAATTCCCTAGTAGAAGATTGAGAATTTTCTAATCTATATAATTTGGAAATATAATTCTATCTTCATCTCCTCATTAGTAAGTGTCATGATTTACAAGACCGAATATAGCCTCAATATCCATAACTATACATTATTAATTTCTAATATATGCATTGTTTAGATGACCGAGTTTATAAAATTATTATATATATAACATAATCTTTTTCTAACACATCAATATATTCCATCAAGTATAATATATCATCTTAGTTTATTATTTCATGATATATTTCCTCCTTGAAATTCCATTCTGTATCCTTCTCATCTTAATAAAAGATAACAGAAAAACAAATGAGATACTTAAATGAGAATTCAAGATCCCACACACTCAACCCTCCATTAATTTGTGTGAGAAACTCCTAACAGATTTATTTCCTCAATTCCAAAGAATGTTACTCCCTATAAAAATTATTTTATAATTCATGTCATGGGACAATGAACTCCTCACACTATTTATTAGGTATAATCCACCAATAATGAGTATCTCAACTCAGTAGTCTAACAGACAGTGGAATCCAATGCTAATTTCATGCATGAATAAATAAATATAAAATCTCATGATCTTATAACCACTTTTATGTCTCTTTATTTAAGGTGGACCCATCATACTTGTAAAAATACACTACTGATAAAACAAAAAATTGTATCCTTATTCACAAATAATTCCTCATCGATGTCTACCATGCAGTCAACTAGAGAATATTGTTTGACCTCCCCCATATAGACCACACATGGAAAATGTTAACCTTTAAAATATTTAAATTTAAAAAGGTAAGAATCCATAATATTGATATATAATATTTTTTTTTAAATTACATAATTTTATAAACAATTCAAGTTTACATGAAGAATCCAAAGTGAAACACAAGATAAATCAATTATGATGAATAAACCTCACATTTGTCTCTTATTTATAATAATAATCATCAGACATAATATATTCTATAGTCTTATGGTCCATGCGTCAAATTATAGTCTTCCTTAAACTCAAATTCCCTATCCTTTTTCCCTTTCATATTTTAGAACTAGTCTCAATTATTATGGTTTCCCTACCAAGATGATACATCCCTAACCAGTGAAAAAAATAACAACTCAATTCCAACTCTAAAATAATCAATGAGACCACTCTTTAATGATTTGGCCCCACTATAAACCCTCTTAGACGAGCATTAAATATGAGCATGACTTTAAAATCCATTCTCAGATCTAGAAAAAATCTACACATCTATAGTTTTATAAAAATGGATGATAAAACCATGGATTTATGGATGTATACTACCATGGGCTAATATGGACCATGCTAGTAGGAAATCATATAGACACATTCAGTTTTATCCCCAGTAATTATCCCACCTATAAAGGTTTTATGACTATGATTCATATGGTCTATGGTGCGAGGATAATGTGGGGCTATTGGAAATGAGTGTGAAGTTCATGGGAAAGACTAATATCTTAATTAAAATTGTTCATGGTAGATGGCATTGTGTTATATCCACAATCTATGTGGAATATGGGGAAATTGTCTTATACGACAACAATTTATTTTATATATGTCCATGGTTTTCCTATAACCCCTTGTTTAAGATGCCCATTTATGATATTTGTGTTGGAATATCCTATGGCCATACCTCTTGATCATGGTCAAATATCAATATAAAATACATAAATTTATAAATATAAAATAATATATATATAAATGAATAAATGAATAAATGAATGAATATATATATCCCCCAGGGCCTAGAATATTGGAAAAGGGCCTAGTGGGGTGTCGAAAAGGCATGTGGTTTGGGTCTCCTTGATTTCATGAATTTGTATGTTTTCATGTTTATTAGTAGCATTATGATTTCCCTTCCAGACCATTTGATATATATATATATATGTATAAAATTCTATAGGTATGTCATAAAGTCTTAACTATATAGTCAGATGGTTTAAAGATAAAACAAAAGTTATAGTTAATTTTTTATAATTTTTGTATCCCACATCCATGGAAATTTACTATGACTATAATTAATAATGACTACCATAGTTTAAGGCCATGGATATAGGCTTTATAATGTGGAAATTCACATGGTAATATTGTAGCCCAAACCATTCTGAGCCTTTGAAAAAGTGTACCTATAGTTTATGGTCAGAAATAATCCATGGCCTTGGGATATTGAAATGAAAATATTATCAAAAGGATATTTAATCAAGTCTATAATCTGTAAACAAGGTCAATGTGTCTATTTACAGGGATTATTCCAATTTAAATTAACATATTTTCTAGTTATTCCTCTAACAAACTACAGGTCTGTGACTAATATCGACGAAATAATAAGGAAATTTGATAATAATTAGTCATATATATACTGAACAAATGAAAAATACCAATAAAAACTAATAATATAAATAGAACCAATCCCAAAAATTCATGTAAATTTTATAAAGAAACAAATGAATCTAATAGAAAACACCAAAAGTAGTTCATATGGTAGTTATACTATGAATATCTTTAAACATTGATGATCACCATGAGCTTATTTATCTAATCATATTAACATACTAATTATCTTAAATTTAGAAAATGGGAATATATATATTAATATTTAAAGGACTCAGTATACAAGTGTATATTGAAACACAAACTTACTATACTCTACTTCTTATGAAAAACATTTAACACATTATGAAGTATTTTATTTAAATTGACTATGTTTCTATAACACAATGATATTTAAAGTGTGGAATATTATGATTAATAATGTACATAAAACAAAACAGCAAGGTATAAGAGAAGGTAGAACCTAGATTCATTATAATATATTTCATTTTAAATAAATTCAATATCTTTGATAGCTTGTTTTTCACGAAACAATAAATTTAAATGAAATATTACACTATATTAAAAAAATTATTCTTTAGACTTGAACATTATGACATACCTATTAGGTTAGTAGGTATGAATATGAGTAAATAAAGTTGGAAAATTAAATGGTTTACACATGTTTAAAATATATTCAATTGTTATATATTGGTTGGTTATAAAATAAGAACCATTTGAATGAAAAAAATAAATTTTTTCCCGAAACATTATATTTCAATAAATGGAGGTTTCACTGTGGTTTGTTCACATAATTGAAAATTAACTTTTTTCCAATTTTATATTATTTATATAAAATAATAAATTTTAAATCTACATGTCAAAATAATCATTGAGTAATTTTGTTTTTTAATTTTTTGAAAAGGTAATTTTTTTACAAATAGTATAAAATTCTAATTTTTGTTGAAAACTAAATTTATAGAATTTTTTAAATAAAATTTAGATTATATTTTAAACTAATTTTAATATTAAATTAGTAAAATAATATTAATATTTACCAAATTTAGGTCACTAGAATCAATTTAATATTGAATTCCTAAATAATTTGTTTAAATTTTTGATAGTTTCTCTTTGGAAAAACAATTTTTCAAATACATATATAGGTTTAATTTTAAATTAAATTCTTAAAATTATGTTATTTAGATTTGTAAAGAAGGATTCAAAAATTGGAATCCGAAATTGTTTTTATCTAATAAGATCAAGATAATCTTTTACAATAATGAAATGTGAAAATTTTAATTTTATTACCACTGTTAATGTAAAAATGAGTTTACCGACGATTAAACATAAATTATAAGTGATATAAGTGAAAAAATTGTATAATTCATAATTTTTGCACATATTTTAACCATATAATTTAAAAGGTTTGAAAACATTCCATTTGGGTTCCTTTTTTCTTTATAAAAATGTTGGTGGAGTTCTTTCTTTTCAATAATTCCAACCGTGTGCACTCCCAAATTTATAAAAGGTCACCCACTCTAATCTATTTTACAAAAATTCAAATATAATAGGTTTACTCCTGAACCACCAAAATGACTTCCATCATTCAATAACATTATCTTAGAAGACATAGTATTTTCATAATGACATCATAGGAATAATTTTCGTGCAAACTAAAATACGTTTTCAGAAGAAGAGGTAATGTCATATACCATACGTTTTATTTTATTTATTATTCTATATTTGTAAAATATTATTATACCATGATGATATAAAAAAATAATATTTTCATTATAATGATATTTTTATGTTATTTACATGAGGTACAACCATCCCCTACTCCTATTAATGGGGAATGGAGCCGTTGATTGTGTGTATAATACCCTACCGCCTCATGAAGCGATGCCATTCATTTTTAAATTATGATTTTAATAAAACATAATAAGGATTAATTTGATCTTATATATAATATTAAGAATTTAATAATCAATATTTAATGTAAATTTATCATATAAATTCATACAATATTATCCATTTAATAAATGATAACGATGATTGTGTGTCTGACAAACTACCTCCTCGTGAAGCGATGTGATTCTTTTTTTAATAACAATTTACATGGACGGTAAAAATGATATATTTAATGGTTATATGGGGTATATTTGACATTATATATATTATAAAAAATTAATATACAATCCACATCCTTACCATTTCACATGTTAATGAAATGATAATGTCCTTCATGTGTATGTACGAACTACCGTTTTTATGAAGTGATGTGATTCATTCTCCATGTTTAAAATTAAATAAGGATCATAATGATGTATTTAATGATAAAATTATATTTATAATTTCAATTGAATTATAGTAATGATGGGAATATATCCAATGTTCATGATCTGAACATTTCATGATATAACTTGTTAGAGAAAACTAAGTAATTAACACCCAAAACAGTATTAATAATGAAATTTTATTGGTGAATTAGTAATAATGTTTTATAAAAGGACCATATATTACATTAAAAGTAATAATATTATTTTTTATATGGAAATAAAATTTTTAATATCTCTATATAATAGGTTAATGAGTGATCAACTAATCGGTAGTGTGAGGTAAGGTGTTTCATAACACAATTTCCTTTCATTTGGTTACACGACTACTTTATTGATTACATTATCCCATAATTATGTGATAAATGTATTTCGTTTTTAATACATGATTTATTTACGCTTTTATTTTTGTTTATATATATTCTTTACACTTAACCACCTCATTGACTAACTCTCACCTCAATGATATAACATTTATAATGGTTTTTCTAAATCTTCCTTCTTTGAGACACAAGTTGTTTTAAGCAGGAAATTTATTTTAAATTGTTCATATACATACCTTTAACATATAATATCATGAATAATTCCTAATTTGGGATATTTTATGTGTTAATTCATCTACTTCTTTTTTTGTATGATGCGATTTAAATGTTTCCAATCTTTTAAGTGTTTATGTTTCACACTCATTTTAACTAGTATTAGAGAAGATTGAATTTACATTGAAGGAAATTAATTGATCATATCCTAATTATAGCCTTTATTTCTGTTACACATTATATATTAATGAAAATTTCATGTAATTTTACTATTTTAATGTCTTTGGTACATAACATTATTATGAAATTTTTAAACACCGTCATTAATATTTTCGGATGAAAATCATTATTTTTCTAATTATTGCTTTCTAAAAATTGTTATAGAAATGCTCTAACATGATTTTTTAAGGTAAATATTAACCTTAATTATACTTTCTAAAAAATTATAAATGAAATATTCTGGTCATTTTTTGGAATAATGTTTTATTGATTACTCTTAAAATAGTATGAATGTAATTTTTTATTAATATATTTTACATGAATGAAACTTTCAAACCACCATACCTGCATAATGTATTAAAGAATCGTTTTTAAGTTTGAATGGTTAATTTTAAAATAAAATTATTATTTTTTATAATTTATTAGATCTTAAATAACTATTTTATAAATGTAATGGATATTTTCCTCATGAAAATTTCAAATACATCTTTTAAAATAATTTTCATTATAAGTTGAAATGATTTGATGTTTTTATAATTAAGAAGGTTAAGTTCCTAAATAATATTTTTAATATTTTTAAAATTATTTTCATCAATGAAAAAATCCTTCTATATTATCAGTTTCTTATAAATTATTTTGAAATTTCTCCCTTATATATACATAGTTTATTCTCTCTTCCTTTTATTATGGAATACAAGTCATGTGAACATTTTTCACACGAATTACTCATTAAATTTTATTTAATTATGATATAAATCAAGATTATGAAACTCATTTTCCATAAATGATTAATTACTAGGATATTAATTATTATTGATTTCCTTCATATTGGACACATAAATCATGAACATTTTATAATGGGAACACTTATAGAGAATTATAATGCATTTTTTAAAGCTTTTGTCACCCAAGGAATCATGTTTGAGATTAGGGGATGAAATTAATCCATTATAAGACTTATTACACCATGTGATATTGTAAAAGAATTTATTATACACTCAAATTTATGTATTTTTTTGTGTTAATTTTACATTTACTATGATTCCAGGATCTTATGATACCATGTTCCTTTAGTTCTTATTCCATGTGTTTAATCGTGTCCCTTATATTTTATCATATATTTTTTTACCTTTTACTTATATGTTATGTTTCATTATCATATTAATTTCCTTTCAAAACTATCGACCTCAACCCTTTCTCTATGTACTCCTCAGGTCATCCATCAAGATTTATGATCTTGAATGGATATTACAAGCATAGTATGAACAATAACATAATGATTCTATTTTTTTATAATGAAGCTAGTTTTCCAAAGACACTATGCCTTTAAGATCCCTATGTCATATTAATGGTTTAATATTTTTTATAATTTAGAAATAATAAGTATTCAATGAATGGGTATTTATAGATAATCCTATCATTAATTAATGAAATATATAAAATTGTTAAAATAAGTACTGACAATATAATTTTTTTATGAAAAACCATAGGTATGGTGATTTTTAAAAATATGACAAATTTATGAATTTTGAAATGTCAATGGTATATAGTGTAATAAAATACTTTTAGTGTGATGGAGGATCCAAATTAAATCATCAGTAGTTGTGAAGAGATGATGAGTCTATCAGATGAAAAATAATAAGTTTATACTAATTTCATTGAAAATACCTCTGTGATGGGTAAAATCCATCAATTTGATGATTATATATAAATTGAGAAGAACATCATCGATCAAAAGAATAATAATAATGAAAAAACTATGAACGATACAATCTCTTTATGCCATTAATAACCTATTTAATTAGATTGATTCTGATTGTTACCTTTATAATTGTTTTCAATGAGATTCCAGTTATGATAATTCATCAAAAAATCCCTTATATTTTCTTATTCTATTTATTATTTTATTGATCTAACATATTTTATAGTGGGAGAATTGATATTGAATCACAAAATATGGATAATTGAGTTACTAGATTTAGAATCTTTAGAACCAACATACAGGTTATTGCTGCGGGTATGATGATCTACACGTGTTAGTAGTTAAATTATTTGGCTTCAGGTTTGTTAAAGTATGTACCTATACATTATGCTAATAGAGGGATTATATGGA
Source organism: Viscum album (assembly GCA_963277665.1). Classification (NCBI taxonomy): domain Eukaryota; kingdom Viridiplantae; phylum Streptophyta; class Magnoliopsida; order Santalales; family Viscaceae; genus Viscum; species Viscum album. The sequence continues at coordinate 1,642,354,372 of OY728146.1, read as the reverse complement.
AATGAAAATAGATCCATGATTCTGGCATAAGGAATAAGGTATATTTCAGTAGATCTATAGTAAATTATTCCTTGAATCAGGTTTAGACCCCCCTTGTGATTTGGGGAAAAGTGAAATTTATAATGTACATTAAGGTTTATATCTTTTATATAAATAATCCATGTTTTTTTACTATCTAGTATGAATATTTTTTCATCAGTATATATAAAATACCATAGTTTTATTTTTCTACTTTGAATATTAATGGTAAAAATAATAATAAATTTATAATCATTAAAATTATTTTGTCATTACATTGATTTTTTGTTGTAACATATATACTATGTATTGGCTATAGATTTAATCATTTAGGAGGTTTAAATTTGTGATAATATTTTAATCTATAATTCACCACCTAGTTTAGTGTGTTTTAAATATCATATATTATCTTACATTTGGTATCAAATGTGGTTTCTACATTTGATATTGAAAGTGATAATTTTTTTCATTTATTTTACTTTATACAATTTTTATTTTGTTTTTCTTTTCAACGAAAAGTGTGTAAAAATATATTATAATATTGATAAGTTTGGAGATTAGTACAATTGATAATATGAATACTAAAATAACACATGTTTAGAGGTAAATGTTTTTTAATAATGGAGTGAAAATATTGAAACCTCTATTATTAACAATAGATTTAAAATTTACCTTACTCATACTAGTATATGCAATGTACATGAGAAGGAATTTTTTGATTATTTCAAGAGAATAAGGGAATCCATTATGAATATATCATAGAGATAAAAATAAAAATAAATATTCAATTAAATATAATATATATAGTCATGTTTCACCGTCTTGAATAGATTTTAGAATACGAGTAAGGTCATTAGTTATAGACATTGGAACATCAAAAGTTCATGAGACAAAGAGTGGAATGAAAAGGTAAATCTATCAGGATTTTGATTTTATATTTCATTAAAGTGTTTTCTAAATGAATCAAAGGCTAATAACCATTTTCAATAGTTGATAATAACTTTGTGAAAATAATTGTGTATGGATTATCTGGAGGATAAATTTATTGATATTCTTATGAACTAATGAGAATCTAAATTAACTGCTATTGATGATAAAAAATATATTATGAATCTAGGTATTTTTTACATAATCTGAACCTTAATGTAATTTTGGATTTATTTAAATATATTTATTTATATAGATATAATGAAAAATAGTGTTTCATCAAAATCAACTAGAATATAAAATACTAGAACTTTTAAAACAATCACATGTAAGAGAAATTAAACAGATGATTATAATGATAAAGAATATGAGATAACTGTTTGTGAACTTTCTATTATGGAAATGAAAATATTAAAAAAAAATAAAAATCAAACTAGACACATTATATAAATTGGAAAATGATATTATGAAAACTAATTTGTTAAAAGTGTATAAAGAAATGTTGTATTCCACATTATTTCAATGAATTAAAGAATAAATGAAGAAGTTATTTTAGAAAATATTCTAAGGAGAAATGTAAGAAGAGTTAAAAAGATATAAAAACATAGTGTGTGAGGAAATTATATAATATATCTGAAATTCCATCCAAATAATTTCATAGTTGTAGAGAAGACAAAATATTTGACGAATATGGTGAAAAAGATAATGAGTAGATTAAATGTTGAACATCTGATTTAACAGTTTTTAGATAAGGAAATTATTCTATGCTTTATTAAATGATATTGATTATTAGAATTCAAATAATTTTGATGAAGATGAGTGAGATACAAAAAATATTGAAGAAATAAGAGAATATACTAACGAATATTAAAATAGATATCAAACATTATATTAGAAGTATTCAAATATTGTGGCAGAAACTACTTATACAAAGGTAAAACTTTTAAATTTTAAATAAAATTGAATTTAAATTAGAGTGGAAAATGGGAATCTGGTTTTTTAGCAAGATATGTCAAAAAATATGAAAAAACTAATAATATTTGTCTAAATGTTAAAATAAAATAAAGACAATGTAATTTCATCTTAATGAAAAAAAATTTAAAGAAGAAAAAATAACCAGGAATAAAAATTAGAGAATTTAACTTTTAACCAATTTTAAAAAAATATTCCCAAAATTAATTTGGATTTTAAAAGTTAAAAGAGGTTATTGATTAACTTCACTACATGGAGGAAGGAATTTTAAAGATTATATAAACAATTTATACTATCCAAACATTCAAAATTCATATTTGGAAGTAAATCATCATGAAAATAAATTTGTAATAAAATATATTTTATTGCAATTCAATCACCATATTTCAACATGTGTCAATTAAGAAGACATTAGAAGAAATGATTTTATTTAATAAATATTCAATCTTTTAGATAACCATTAACATTATTTTTATTATAAATTTATATATATAAACACCATAAATATACTCAAAAATTCGTTCCTATGATATTATTTTTAGATACTTCTATACCTAAAAAGGATTATCTTCTGAATAAATAATTCTGATGATTTTAAATACTGTGAATCAATATCTGAATACAAATCATCGATTCCACTAGTATATTTTTATGTATACTAAACTATATCATCAATTTGTTTCATATTAATTTTTTAATACATTTTGTTTTTATTAACATATTTATTCCACTCCTTTTTATTTAGAGGGATTATTTTTTTAATATTTTTCTATATATATAAAATAACATGAATTTAAAATTAAATGGAGCTTATAATTGTCTAGTTTAAATATTTTTTTGGAATCTTGTTTCAATAAATAATGATAATTAATTTTTAAATGAAGATAATTTATAAACTTTTTACATTATTTTTTTCTTGTTCATCATAATTTTGGTCGTCTTATTCAATTATCATAGTTTCAAAATATCCTTATAAATTAGAAATTGTGATAATTAAATATTCTTAGATACTTAGTTATGACATAATTTTTGTTATGTATTTAAATATGATCTAATATATCATTTCAATATTCCTTGGGATTTCTAATTCCCTAAAAAAAATAATTATTTGGATCTAGAGTTATTGGATTCATTCATTGAAAGAAATAGTAAAAATCATGATATTTTTTCAGTGAAAAATTTTTATCTATCATTCTAGGAATGGTGTCTTCCAGAAATATTTTAATAAGGTATTTTGTTGGATAAATGTTTATTCTTTCAAATCCTTTTTAATGTTATGAATTTATTTTGAAATATATTGTCGAATTTCATAGAAAGATAAAGATAGTCTCCCTAATTAATGTTTATAAAGGAAGCTATCCTTTGTTGATCAGAGAGTTCTATAGATCAATGTCGTTTTTAGATGGGGAAATAGTAAAAATGGTAACCATTCTTTGTTTTCATTTATTTTTTAACCTTGATTTTTTGAACTTTTCCTCCAATACTAGATGTAAGTTTTAATGTAGAATATTTTTTTAATAAAAAGTTCCATATGTTCAAAGTGGTTTCTTGAAAGATGATACAAAAAATAGTTTTTTTATTTTCAATGAGTATGTTCATAAACAATTCATTTATCCCCATAAGTTTTTATAGTTTTTATTGGATACATTCTTTTCTTTTAGTAGGAGAAGGTGATAATGATACGATTAAGATTCAAGACTTTTACTTCATTGATTTTTTAGAAAAAATATAGAAGATAAACATCTAAGATATTGTATATAATAATTTAGAAGCTATATGAAGTGGTTAGGTTAAGGTGAAAATGTTTATTATATGTATATATGGATAATATAGTCATTCTCATGCTATTAAAAGAATTTATGTTAGAAAAAATGGAATATTAGAAATGTAATAAAGATAACCAATCAATGAAAAAGAAATTTATAGGACGATGATAACATGTGACATCTAAAAGAAAATCACGGTTGAAAAAATTAAACATTTAATTTTACTAAATTATAAAAATCTATAAAAGGATAAAAGACTAAAAAATATATTTTTTTCTATAAAACTGAAAATAAATTAATTTTCCGAGAATTGAAATATATCTTGACAATAATATGCTTTAAATTTGAGAAAATAATGTTAGAATAATGAAATTATAAAGATGGAATTAAATGTGAGAATGAATAATTAAAGGGAACATAAAAGGATTGTTTAATCTCATATTGAATTTTTGAATGAAAAGGAAGAGGTTCCAAGAAATGAGAAACATTGTAGATAATCTAGAAAACCATATTTTTTTCTTCATAAAAATGAAAAAGATCATTGAGAAGATATAAAATGAAATTTTATTTAACAAAAAAGTTTAAGGTGTTATTATAAGTTAAAACATTCTCATGTTGCTAGATATATCTTAACTAATAATACTATCATATAAAAAGTTGTTGAAGAAAAAAACTGATGATAAAAAAGGATTTTTAAGGAAAGGGAAAAAAAGCTACACCTAAAGTTCATTATAAATATTCTAGCCTATCTTAATCTTTTTGAGTGGTTGTGAACCATAGACACAATAGATGATAATAATGGAAAAGAGATTTCAGTATAATTTAAAACAAAAATTGATACTCTATTAAAAATATTGTAAGTTAATCATATTAATTCAAATATTTGTTTGGCCACCTTAGGATAATTCATCTCAAAGAAATGTATTCATAAAAAATATTTTGAAAAGGTTGATAATGTTGTAGTTATGATGTATATTATTTTTTTTTATATCTGATAGAATCATATTATAATTTATTTATTTTCATTAATTCATCTCCACTGAATAATCCATCTATGAAATCTAGTCCACTAGAAGAAATATCAAATACTACATTTTCAAAATATTTTGAGAAGAAAATAGATAAATAAATTATATTACTAAAGATATAATGGGAAATGAGTAATTATCACTAGAACAATATAAATCTAATATTGGTAATCCTTTATCCCTATATTAAATAATAACGACAAATGAAGAAAAAAAATTAATATTTTTTTATAAATACAAAATTGTAGTTTCAGGTTGATCTTTTAATCAGAATATTGATTCAATTTCTAACATGAAATGATAAATGAAGAAAGTTTTACCCTATAATAAAATATATGAATATTTCTCAAGATTATAAATGGATTAAGAAGATGTTATATTGGGTATCTTAAGGTAATGGAAATAAAAATATAGATAAATAAGTCAATGATTTGAAAGAATTATTGTTATGAAATTTTGGAACGTTAAATAAATCATTAGATAAGGGCATAAATTCCATTGATTATATGTTAACATTCTTTTATTAGATTCTTAATACTCATTAAAAAATATCAATGGACATAGAATATATTTCCATAGTGCTTAGCGGTAAATATTTTTTAAATTTTTACATATAACGATGAATTGAATCAGTAAGATATCAATTAGGATATGAAAATTGTTGATCGGAATTTGATGTTTTAAGAGGTTATAGTAAGGAAAGATCAATTTTTAAAGCAATGTGAATATGAATTTTCTAATAGGATAGTTGAATTTTACCACAATTCAATGTGTTTGATTAGATGCTAGATAATTAATAAAAGTAAATTATGAATCAGAATAATATGATCAATAAATCAACCAAGTAAGGCTTATTTTCAATTATTTATTAAAAAAATTTCAAACAAAACATTTTGGTGTTCCTTGACTATTTATTTTAAAACTTTATTCTTAATTCCATGAATATATATTTTATTTGAAGAATATATTTCAATAAAATTATGAATAATTCTTATTTAATTATTGAAATATATTTTTTTATTTTAATTGAATTGAAATCTACATTATTTCTCTAGGGTTCTCATTCCAATTTCAAAAAGAAATCATTTTCTTAATTTTTTTCATTAATTTCAATAAAAGTTGGAGAAATATTTAACAAATTATATATTAATAGATGTGTATTTAAATCATAAAGTTTAATAATAATTTACCTGATATACAAAGGGGGTTATATAAAGGGGGAATTGAGTTAAAGGAATTAATTATTCATCAGTTTGTATGAAAACAATATGTTTTATTTATTTTAATGTCTCTATCATTTTAATTTCTAATTATGTGATTGTGATTTTAAAAAATATGAATATTATAGAGTCATAAACTTATATTATTTTACATTTTGGAAAAACCTTAAAAGACATTTTTTATTATTTTATTTAACTTGATTAATTTATTTAAACATTGATGAATATAGAAGAGAGAATATATAATATTATTTCTAAAAACATATGGTTTTTTAATAAAATATTTATGTTCTAAGTATTTGTAAAAATATTTATAGTTTTAGAATTATGAAATACTAGTTGTTCAGAACTTAATTAATTACCAAGAGGATTATTATGTTCACAAATAAATTAATTCTTACCTGTAGTAGGGCACCATATCCATTGATATATGGAAAATAAATTTATACTTATGCAATTTAAACTCACTCTGGGATGTAAAAAATATATATATTGGAAGATCATAAAAAAATAGATATAAATTTATTGGATCAGAAGAAGAATGAAAATTAAGTTTATATATAATAATAAATAACTTGATGTCTTGAATATATTTTTGATTTAGAGTGCTTTTGATTGATTTTTTTCTGAGTGTTTTTTATGTGATTAAAATTGTCGGAATTAAATATAAAATATCTAGGTGTTTTTATTGTAATTTTTTTATTGAGCTATTGATCATTTTAACCAGATAACTAAGACTTCTATCCTAGAAGTAGGAGAACCAAGATCCTAGTTTTAGTATTTGGATAACTGAGTTATTAGTCTTAGTAATAATTATTTTGAGCATGAACATTTAATAGTGTATTTTATAAGTTTATGGTTTTGGGAAGAAGTCCCCAAATGATCAGTATGATCAAGGTATTCTAGGGTTTGAAATATTGTGCCACGATTTAGGATTAATCAAATGAACACTATTTGACAATTCTATAGTCAAGGGTACATTTAATCTTGTTTCAAAATCCCCTTTTTTATTTGGTAAATATACAATTTATAATATCTACTAGTGAGTATTTGTTTTGTAAATAAGTACTATATTTTTTTGTTAAATTCCATAATATTTATTAATTAATCTGTAGATATAAAATACTCAGAGTATTTTTTTTGATTGTGTATATTAATTTCATTTATTTTTTTAAAATTTAAATCATTTCAATTAGGTTTTTATTACTTATATTTTTTGTTGATATATCAATATTCGTTTTAATGACAGTTTCAATGCTTGAAGATGTTTTAAAATTTGATTCTCATTTAATCTAGAATTCAAACCTCCTAAAGTTATTTTTCTATACCTTATATGATTAGATAATGTACTCAATAAGGTTTTCCTAAAACTATTTTTATTAAAAATGTATCTATTAGTCAATAAAAACCATCCCATAATCTATAAAAAATACCACCCCTCCCCACCAAGGATCATTCTCAAAAATCTAAACATAATGTAGTGACATAAAATAGAAAATATATAAATAGAAATGATCTCTGATTCACCAATAATATAATTTCTCTCAAAGCCCAACGACTTCTGTCATGTGCTTCAATCCCATAAGTAATTATCTAACTACATAATTATATAACCACATATTCACATATAAAAATAATCACAACAATAACCACATAATAATTTAATAAATAATTGTCACTAAATATCAATATATCATCACCACATATTTGTAAGGTAATATAAACATAAAGGACATTAACTTTTCACCCTCATATGTTTTTGTATTCCTCGCCCCGAATCCACGTCAAAATCAAAAACCCATGTCAACCAATATATATACACTGTAACCCAAAGCTATTCCAACCCATGCATATATTGAAAAACCTTGATCCATCCAATCATAAAAAATATCTGAAGGGAGTGCATATATTTGGGTATTTTAAGACACTCAATTTCTATATAGCATGTTTATTGGAGAAAAAACATGTATCTCAAAACATGATATTCGAATCAATCGCTTTACATGACTTAAATGGCAGTGAATAAGAAGTAAAAAGAAAAAAATAGGGGATATAGTATAATATTTCAACACTAATTCCATGGGTTCACTTTCAAACCACAATAAAATATCCCACAAACTCCTCATCATCACCTCCACATGCTAATAACATCTTCTACCGGGAATTCTAAAATAAATTATACACACTTCTTCCATAGAATTTCCACAAAAAACACAAAATCTAATATGGGTGACCACATTTTTATATTTACTTATTTATTATCACCTATCAAACTATATTCATTTCAACACATTTTGTTTACACACACTTTTCTAATTTGGCCACATTCATTTAAAAAATTTATTTACCACTTTTTCTAACATATCAATCAAATTATCACAGGTAGTTACCAAATAATTTAAATCATTAAGTATAAAAAACAATTTTAACCATTAAATTAATAATTTATTATTAATTTAACCAACCCATATCAAAGAAACGATTAATCAACAAAAAAATCCTCTTTCTCTTCACTTTTAGAGAAAATTCATCACAAAAACTATCTTTTAAATATTCTCTACATTCTTATATAAGAATAAATATATCATTAACTCATCAAACAATCAAACAAATCCCAACATCATGTTTGTAACAACCGTTAATCAAAATCATGATGTTATATAATGAACAATAAAATGAAAATCAATTTAATTAAACATATACAATTAATATGTTATGGAATTCTTCATTAACATTAGATATAACATATTTTAAAATTCCATATTTCTTATTCATCTATGAATTTTATATAATAAAAACTTAATGACCTTGTTTAACACATCATTAATGGAATAAACCATATCAATATAACAACATAAACCATATTAAATTATAAAAATACATAAAAACTAGAATGATATGGAACTAATAATAGAAACTTGTATAGAAATCTTGTATACGCTGTCCAAATTAATTTATTCATATATATTTTATTTATGTTTAAGAAAAATTACTAAAACACATCCATTGAATTCTATAACATGATTTACCCATTATTTACATTGTAAAATAAGTAAAAATTATGAAATCCATACTGAAGATATTGCTTTGTCTTTAAAAGAGAGAAACAATAATAAAGAACCACTAATTGAATATGGATCCGCCAAAAGACCAACCCACATTAGATCCCTTTTCAAAAATCGAATAGGGTCTTACCAATCTAAAAGAATATCAATTATATAACCTTCCAAGAGAGTACAATCGAGATGCCACAACAAAAACATGAAGTGAAAATTACCTTGGATCGTAAGATCTCAACCATGCTAAGATATATATCGAAAGACATCATGAAATTATCCGATCACACTCAAGACACTCAATGATATTCCTTGAGTTTAAAGGAGTTAAAACTAGTCAAATAAAACTTGAAGGATCACATGGATTTAAATTTATATCTAGAAGAAACAAAATCAAGACATTCCAGTATTACTAATTATATAATGGTTTCCCAATTAGAATTCAAAATAAACTCCTGGAAAAATTAATTAAAATCATCCCATATAAATATTATTTAATAAGGAAATATGATAATGCAACATATATAGTCACAAATAAATTTAGGTATCTCCAATGATAATAATGAAATCCTTGGTCACAACATCAGACTCAATAATCCCTAAACCAGGATCACATCGCAACTTAAACCCAATGGCATGACGTTCAGAAAAATGGGAATTTGAGGATTTTTCTTCCAAAGTGTTCCACGATTGAATAACAATTTCCACACCATAATGGAATAATAATATACTAATATAGAAATACCTTGAGAATCTACTTACCAAAACAAAAACATACCATGATGTATCCAAAATATCCCGACTAACCAGAAATGTAAAAAATACCTCATTCTTGAATACACATGTTTCAAGACACCACATCACACTATAATTCATCACAACCAGTAAAAAAATTGATATCTTTTTCCTAGAGATGTTTTACCCAACCACACTAACATGAAACACTATAATTCATGAAAAAACCAACACTTCTATCTATATTTCCTCCAAAAACTTTACATTTCTTCCATATCAAACGTCCAAACACATACTAGAATACTCCAATACCTCCAGACCATAATTTAGTGAATCAAAAAAAAATTGAGCTTCTATAGGTTTTCTGTGAAAAAATGATTAAAAAAATTCCACAATGTAAAAGATATATTACATAATATATATAAATATTATCCAATTAATTATTTGTTTGAAATGAAATGAATATTATATTCCTCGAAAAAAGTATTAATATATTTATTATGTTAGGTTTTTCATAAATCACCATTAATATTTTTTTAATTGACCAAATAAATATTTTTTACACAGATCTAAAATCTCTCTTCTAAAATTAGTGTAAAAAAATCGGATACTCTAAATATATCTTCCCTTAAAAAAATAGTTTTTAACGTTTTATGAAAAAAAATTAATAATTTTATTAAAAATTTACTACAAAACAAAATATATTTTCAATAAAAAAATATGAATATTTTTTACATATTTTATTATGGAAAATACATCAAAAATATATTTTTATCAGTTTAAGAAAATGTATATTTTGAAATACTAGGTCAAAAAATACCATGACACCCAAATACAATCTAAAATAAATATATAAATATTCACTAATTTGTTTTTTAAAAATAATCAGTCTGAAAAAATTGTCCAGAAAATATATTTTATACCTAATAGAAAATAAAAAGTAATTAATGAATTGAAATTATTAATTATTTATAATTTTTCATTAATTATTATTGTAAATAATTTTTTGAAGTTAATTATTAGTTAATAGTGAGTAGGTTTTAGTTATTAATTAATAATTTTTAATTAAAAGTTATTATATTATATTGGTTGTTAATCATTAGTATCTAGAAATTACTAATCACTAATAATTAATCATTAATTATTTTAATTAGTTTTTTCTAATTATGAATTAAGAATTAATAAGAAATAATTAATACTTAATTATTACCGATTAATAACTAGTTTTTAAGAATCCATTTGAAATCATATATAAATAATAATTAAAAATAATTAATTGAAAATGAATTGATAAAATATACTAATGATGAATAATTAATTAATTATTCCTATTTTTATTAATTAGTTATTTTTAATACTATTATATTAATATATGATAAATTTAATGAATAATTTAGGATACATATTTTATGTTAATTCTTTCAAAGGAATAGGAGAGAGCCCTAAAATTAAGCATGGAATATGAAAATTAGTTTAATATTGAGGGATAAATTTAGAATTTAGAAAAATAAAAAAAATATAATAAATAAATGAATATTAAAAAATAATTTTAATAATTATTAATTTATAATTAACAATTTGTAATGTTTTTGGCCTCTAAAGATATTAAAATAACTTTTCATTGAATATTTAGGGAAAATGGGAGAATATATTTAATTGATTGTTCATAATAGAAGTATGTCAGGTAAAAAATATGTGTTTTTGATAGAATTACATAATTCTAATACACTATGTAATTCAGTTAAATAAATCCTTAGTGAAAAGTTTTATTATCTTAAGTCATATAAGATGGTTCAATTAATAGATGTATGGATATGATATATCTAATTTTTTGAAATATTTTCATTGGGTTTTATATGTTTTTCATAAAATTATGACTAATTAAATATGATATGTTTGTAATATTTTACAATATTATGTGTACTTTTGGATGGACCAGTATTTGGGATAATCTAGAGAAGAACAAGGAATATTCACATCATGGAATGAAATTAGGTAAATGACTATTGAAATATTCAAAAGGAGTTTATAATATCACGATTCACATCATAAATTTGAATTTCAGGTTGTGAACGGTTCATGACATGAGTTTGTGGCTTGAAATAGAATATGGAAGATGAAATGGGGTGAAATAATCTGGGAAAAAAGGTTTCATGTTATGAGTCCAAATTTACAATTTGAATGTTTAAATTTTTCAATGTTTGAATGAAGGATATGACAATATAGAGTAGTATACTAACCATATGGTTGTTAATGTGAAACCCTCTTTTAAACCGCAAATCAATGTAACAAGATTCCAAATTACTAATTTTCTATGATATTTTAGTAGTCACGATAATTTAATACCAAGGGACCAAAAATATTGAATATACAACATTCATTGGTCTATGTTAACGAATTTCGTACATTAATGGTTTATTTAGATTCTTATAAATATAACATCAAACCTTTATAAATAAAATCATTTATCATCCTTTTATGTTATAATATCTTTTCTATGGAATTTGTTTAAATCATCACCAATGATCACCCCAAAACGATTGGCCAAAAACTTTTTGGGAGAGATGAATTTGCTAACAGGGATGTGTACCAAAAAATTATGGTTTTCCTTTACATTAAGGTGAATCTATTCAGTAGTATCATGTTGTGTTGGAGAATATATTTTATTTTCTATTAATTCGTAGAACAAATTATTTCAATTTTGAACATTACCCAACATGAGTGAGATAATTATTTCCACAAATTTAATTGTACTGTTCTTTTACTTTTTGAAATCTTATCTTAGTTTGAAAAACTTTTTGTGATTCATTAAACCATGGGGAGTTGAGAATATAGGTTAAAATTGGTCTACCTGAACAAATTTTGATCAATTTTTCAAAAAACTATTTTACATTTATGTAATCTGATTATTTTTTAGGAGTTGCATATATAATTTATTTTTTAAAAACTCATTTGGAAACTAGTTCCACTCTCTTCCATAATTCCTCACTATTTTATTCATTATTTGATTTTTACGATTAGATTATTAATTAAACTAAAATTAGAGTGACCTAATATTTGGTAACATTCGGTCAATTCAGTGGCCGATATTTGTTTGACTGGTCTAATACTTTTTCTATCATAGGCTAGTATAGTTAGTTCGAATAAAGGAAATATATATTTATAATAATATTTTCAAAAATTATTTAATGATATACATCAAATTTACTAAGAACTTACATGTTCATGATGTTGTTTTTAGCAGAAATGTTGTGCTTCTTCTGTGAATGTGGGATTTTTTGTAGTATAAAGAATATTTCCAACATAATTGTAGAGAAATCATTCAATCACCCCCCTATTTTGGGTTATTACACTCTTTATAGTATGATTGTTTTTTACTCATGAAACAAATTGTCTTTTATATATATGATATTATATAGTTAAATTGTATGTAGTTTTTCCTAAAAATAGACCTCTTATTTTACATTTTAAAGGCATCATATTTTTAGAGGCATAAGGTTTAAAAAATTATCTCATTTTTAATTAATCTGAGAAATATACCCTCTAAATATGAATATTCATAGGTATATTGAAATTTCATATCATAGATAAGAAATGAACTATCATTTATGATCATCATAGTAATGCTAAAATAGTGTAATTTATTTGTTAAATTCTATAAGTGTGTTGTATTATAGTCCAAACTGCATAAGTCATTCATGGAATACATTATAAAATACCTTTTCATTCATGTAACATTAACAAAAATAGAAGGATATTTCCAATAAATTGTTTATTTGATACCTTATTTGAAATTAAAATATTTACTATCATAAAAAAATTCTATAAATAATAATGATAATATATTAAAAAATAAGATAAATATTAATATATCTTAATAAATAAATATTAAATAATGATAAAAAAATTAAAATAAGAATAAAACAATAATAAAATTAAAAGAATTTGTAATTGAAATGTTATTCCTCACATTTTATCTTGAAAATAATAATAATAACTACAATTACGGAATGAAGGGAAAATATTATAATTATGATATTAATTATAAATGAAAAATGAGTAATATTTTTTATTTTACTTATGTTGGAAAGGTTATATATAAGGCATTAATATGGTCAATGGTTATATAGCCTTTGATAATATGACAATGGGGTATTTATTCATTGAATTTATTAGCATTGGGTATATATATATCTAAAATTTATATTTAATATTTGATATAAAATTTAAAGTAAGTCATTAGATATAGATAACATATTTGTTTTAAATTTTACTTATAAAAATATATATATTGGAATGAAATAGAAAATTCAAATTAATTGAAAAATAATATTTATTATAACATATTTTATAAAATTTATTCCTTTCAGAAATTAAATAAAATTAATGTACTTTTAATGTTCACAGAAAAATTTTAAAATCAATTTTATAATAAAATTCAATGAATTAGTAATATATAAATAGTAAAATATAACAATAGACAAATAAAGTAATTTAATGGTATGATTTCTTTTTAAAAAAAGTCATTCCATGTGTTGTGTAATTTTATCATATTAAATTCTATCAATCACTTTCAAATATATATGTTAATAAAATTAATTTTTTATATATATAATAAAATAAATAAATATTCACATAATGATTACTAATTAGTATGAAATAATAATTAAACCACATGGTGTTTAAAATTTTATTTTTCTAAAAACATTTTATTATAAAATATAATATTTTTTTAAAAGAATTATTTCTCATATTATAATTTGAATTTTATTTAAGGGATTCAATATTTTGAATTAAATTACAAGAATGAGTTATGATGAGTAAATGTTTTTGTAAAATCATTTAATGTGGTAAATAAATAAAATAATGTGAAATGTTCTAAAAATGGGTAAAATAAAATGAGAGTAATATTAGATAACTAAAATCATATATAAAAAATCTATAAATATTTTATTATGAATTATAGTACATCCTACTATTAAAAAGTATATTTCCTTACCTACAACACACAACTCCCATGTGATTATATCTCTGCCCTTCAGCTAAGCCATGATTCTAAAGAAATGTCCATCATTTGTATCTATACAAGTACCTCACCTCTCCCCACTCTATTTTTTTTATAATTACATTTTAACTTTAATTCCAAATAGAATATCCTCTCCAAAACTCCCCTCCAATGTTCTGGAACATTTTGTCACACAAAGCTATACCAAATTGATTATTTCAGAGGGGCTCTATAAGAGATATTCAATACTTCGATGTAAGTTTTATTTGTTTCCTAATATTTTTTCTTTTACAACTTCATCAAAAAAATTAATATATTTTATAACATTAATAAAATGTTTTTAAAATCATTACTCTCCCATAAAAGTGAAATTATAACTATTCAATATACTGTCTTTAATCATTATATCATTATAACATGTTCTCATTTGGGTTAGTTATGATACATATTTTTAAAATTCAATTATGTTTAGATAATAAATGATTAAAAAAACAAATACACATTTAATACGTCATAATAATGATTAAAAACTATTTATTCAAGTTTATAATATATATATATATATATGTATGTATATTCATAAACTAAAATCAATTCTTTTATCGAATGAAAAATAAATTAAAATAGATTTCTAAATATTCTATAGGATACATCACCATAAAATCAATAAAAATTGATGGAACTTCAAAACCCTATAAAAAATATTTATCAACTATAGTAAAAATTTGTAGGTGATGAAGATATGATAAAAAATAATTTATAAATAATACCATACCACAGTAAGAATTAAAGAAATTGTTAACACCAAGTGATTAATTTAAGATTTAATGACTAAAAAATAGGGATAAGGAAATTATAATTTAATATTATAATTTAAAATTAATATATACATGTTTCTAAAATGTATTTATATGAATTAGTAATAGATTATAAAGGGATTTAGAGAATATATGACCAAGGAGGAATATATGGTAACTGTTCATTTTATTAATTTCAATTCCTTTAGACATGTTTTATATTTTATACCAATTTTATTTAAATGCTTGGTATATTACAGAATTAATATAATTTATAATGATTTTTTTAGAAAATATAAAATTTAATTTTTGATCTCTCTTTCCTTGGATTTTGATTTATATATTAATTATCTTGTAAGGGTTTTTATTTTATCAATATTCATACCATAACACATAATAATTATTGTTTTACCTTATTATTATGTGTTTTGTATATTATTACCAATTATGTTATCATGTTTTTTTCTCATCCCATATGGGAAAATACAATATTAAGGTAAAAACGTTTTCTTTTTTTATTTAATTCTTGATAAAAAATGAAATATTTTGAAAAAAATTCTCAATCACAATATTAGGTATTTCCCCCATATGCATTTTATTTTTTACCAAAAAAATTCATTTTATTATTCTCAAATATAAATATGTGTTATTTTAAAAACATTTTATATTTACCTTTATTAATAATAAAAACAAAATCTAATATATTTTTTATCAATTCATATTTCTCCAATACTTTTTAATATATTTTAACATAATTTCCTTCCATATCCATATACTATGTGTCTACAGAAAAATATTTCATGAAATTTAACATTTACATATATTTCAAGGTAAAATTATTTGGTTGATTACTCTTAAAATATTTATATAAATTTTTTCTTGCCATTACAAGATTCATAAATTTATTTATATCATTTTTATGCTAATTTTAAAAGATATATTATAGTATTAGTTATTGATTTCTCGTAGCTACACCTCTATATTTATAAATTATTTAAAATATATAGAATTATGTTTCATGCACGACCTACTATGTTCTCTTGTGCTATTTTTTCAGGTTATTTAATTTTTAGTTCATCAAATCTAATTCTTGAATTATTTTATATTATATCACTACATGTATTTTGTTAGTCAATTTTTATTCGATGGGTAAACAAGTTTATATGTAAAATATTTTTCTTAAGGAACACAAATATATGTGGTTTAAATAATTTTATGGGTGGGTCTATGATTATATATTCCTCTAAAGCATTGTGTGAATATATATATCCCGTTATATTACTACTGATTGTGAGTAGTGATTCTTGATTCTCTATAGTACATAGGCAATGAAGACCAATCCACTATGCTATGGTAGACAAGTAGTGATTCTTGAGTCACTTTTTTAGGATGGTCATGTTATATAACCTTGAAATATGTTTTGATTGTTTATGATTAGGTTTTTTATAAATTATTAGGTTATGATCTATAGATCAAAATAATAATTTCATTTTCTATAATCTTATACCATTATATATGTTATGATTTCATAAAAATATTTCATAGGATATATGACTTTATTCCATGATCTATGTTGTTCTATCATACCTTATAACTAAATCTTAATACATATAGTTCTTATTAATATGTAATTTCAACCATTTTAATTTTTCATCACATTATTATGATCTATTATTATTAGTATGAGTTAAATGGTTTTCAGTTGTTGAGAAATTTAGATCAATCTTTATGTTTCATATTTCATTGTGAAGTTCTATAAAGGAATATTCTTTTCTATGAATTTTTATATATTGATGTAATTTTATATAATAAACTGGTGATCTACCTAATATTTATTAAATGTAAACATTTAGGTTCTAGGAGATATTTTATATTTGTGATTTAAAGTTTAAACCAGAAAATAATATATGACTTGTTTGTGTTATTCTTGTGTTGTCTCATTTTTTATATGAATGGATTTTTGGGAATATATTATCAATTATAATTTAACTAAAATTAAATAAAACATGATTTAATATAGTGTCATGGTTTGAATAAATATTACATAGATTAATTTCAAATAAAATATTAATATATTATTATTTAGTACACCCATCACAGCTTTTTGATTTATTAAATGGATCCTACAAAGTTAAAATAACTAAAAATGTGTGTAGTGGAAAATTTAGAGATTCACTCCATGAACAACCAAATGGGTTGGGTGATGCTGTGAAATCCTTCAAGGATATTATATCTCATGTTATGAGAAATAATGAGAACAATGTTGATCTTTCAATAACCCCAACAAAATGGAAAATTACTATCATGTTCTTCATATTAAAATGGTAACCCTACGTAGGCTATATTTTGGTCCACTACTTACCAGGAAATAGCCCATAACAATTGAAATTGTATTTTATTTTCATTAATGGATATGACATAAAACTTTAGTCTAACAATTTATCATTTATAGTGTCAAATAGATCAATTTTAGACCTTAGTAAAGAAAAAAGGAAAAAAAATTACATCACTAAATGGTAGACATTAATTTTTATATTTTTCAATAAAAAACTTTCCCCAAAATCTTCAAATAAAGATGTTGTAAGAAATACATTACCTTAATAAGAAAAAAGAAATAATAAATCGATTCATATTAAGTAGACATAATAATAATTATATGGAATTACCTAGGTTTTGAAATATCCAGGTAATAGTATGTTCTATTTTTAACATTTAATAGTTTTTTACTCTGTGTAAAGAGGGTGTCATAGTTGGCTAATGAGTTTTTTAATGGAATTTGGCTTAGTGATAACTCCATATTCATTTTACTCTGTGGAATGTCTATTCATTATGAGATATTTTTTATAAAGGAGTATTGAACCATGTTCATTTCATGAATAAAATACATTTCATGGGTTATAGTTATATAATGAATTGGATTTCCAAGTTTTATTAATAATGAAAATGCTAGTTTCATTATATATGCAACACAAGGGATTCACATTTTGAATTTGTGACTTAAGATGTGAAATTTTCCTACCATATGAGTTTCTTCTAGCTGTGTGAGTAATTATTCCTCTAATATATCTCACTCTTCCACTCTTGATACCTAAGGATTCTCTAGTAGTTTTTATTGGATTATTCTCCTTTGAGCTTTTATTTTCTGGTGATGTAATATCCTTCTTGGTTGGTATCTCTTCATTTGGTAAATCGGATCATTCTATTAATTTTTTTTAATTTTACATGGATTTGATATTGTTTTGGGGAATTATTTTTGGGATCTATTGATCTTGTGATGTTTCTTATTTATTCCCTACAAGATTCGTTGTCTTGTTATTTCTTGGAGGTCGAATCCTTGGTCAGTTTTAGGGAAGAATTTTAGTTTCTCAAGGTATGGGTTGATATAAATTCTATATAAAACATTTTTATTATAGAAGTTTATTATAATATATGAAAATAATTAATAGATCATCTATATAATTTTTCTACATCCCCTTTCTGTGTCTGAAAAAAATTCATTGTTATTGTATGACACGAGTTTGAAGTAGGTGGTTCCATCTCATGCCAATGTTATATTATCCTTGGTAGATCTTAGTTTAATTAATCATTTTAAAAACTAAATTGAATGATTATTTATTAATTTATTTTTGTTTTTAAATGGTTTTTGATAATAGATGGTACTCTTAAAACTATGGTAAAAGAAAATTTTAATCATAAGGCACTGTAAAATGGATTTTAAAACTAATTTTGAAACAAATAAGTATATGGTTTTTGGAATTTTTATTTTTATAATGTGATCAAACATCTTGAAATGATTTAATAAATTAAACACATGGGATCATTCAGTACTTATGTGGGAGTGTTTTATTGGGTATCATTCATTGATATTTTTGGACTGTTAATTTCATAGAGTGTTCTTTCATTACTATACCATTGATTCGGAGGATATAAGACTTGTTATATATTTTATGGAGTTTAATTTTGGGGAGTTCCTATGTCACCAATATTCGATATGTTAGTTATAGGGACATGATGTACATAATTTATTGAGGTACGGGTGGTATAACCATCTTGAATTATGTTTTCCTTATCATGTTTTTTATTATATATTAATTATAAAAATGTTGGTTTGATATGAAATTATTCATTCTTTGGATAATGAAAATTAATATTTAAATTATTCTGTGAAACAACATTAAATAAATTATTTTGGAACAATGGAAATGGATGAAAAATTTTCCATCTTTTTTTATATAAAATCTACATAAATATTATCATGCCATGCTTTTTAATTGACAATACATGGAATATTGTAATTATGCCTAATATGGAACACATATGTGATATTCTAAGTATCCTATTTAGTCCATTCCATGTACACTCCCTAGGGGGTTTCAGACCTTGTATTATCTTACTATTCTAAAAATAGATTGGTGCCACAGTGAGGTGGATAATTTTATATCATATGAGTATGGGTAGCAGGAGGTCATATGATGGGGTGTCCCCCTTTTACCACATGCATTAGTAGTGTATATTTGTAGATATACATTAATATTCTTGTTTGGGGATATGCGCTTTTGTTTTTACCTATCCAATTTTTTGTTGTATCACTACCGTAGTTATTTTTTATAGAATACTTATTCACTACAAATTTTCCACTATACATTGATATATATTCCATGTATCTTATTTCATTTTGGGTGAAATATTTATATATTTCTTATTATTTTACAATATTATACTAGTCACTAGCCCATGGGGGTTGGTAATTCCCTTATGAACTTACCATAATCAGGTGTAAAACATATATTGATGGGTTTTCTATATCATTTCATGAAAATTTTCTATCGAATCATGGTTATTCTTTATTGTGGTATGTGGGTAGATATGATATTGGATTATCAGGTCTTGGGAGGAATGTTCCCATGAGTTCTAGGCCATATCATGCCATGAAGAGCCTTAAGCTACTATGTGATGATGGGATATATGTCTAATGTGCTAGGATTTGACCTTAATCTCAATTGTTTATTTTTTTACTATAAAACTAATTTTATCTTACAATGGGATTTTTTAATTTTATTTATAGTGTGTTCGAATATTCCTCTGATAATTCTTTCCATGGTGGAACAAGTGGTTGTAATGAGATATGCTCATAAATGGAATATTAATTTCAATCAAAATGTTTCAAAATCTATTGTATGAGATGTTTTTTTTCATTGACCATAATGTACCACAGGTTCAAAATCAGGATATTGATGTGCAACTATGAGTGGGAGAAGATAATGACTAATTTCAAGAGTTATTACATGAGACACCCCTATAATTTAATGGTATGAATGAACCTTAATAAATTATAGACTAGATGGAAAAGATAACTAGGTGGTTTAACATCTTATCTACAATTGAGTCTACCATGGAGGAATTTGAATCAATCATGATTGAGTGTCCAAATAAGAGGTGGGTAGATTTTATGGGTTAGGAATATTTTCATGTGGACACATATTAAAATGCTTTTAAGACCCTATTTATTTAGTAGTTTCCTAGATTTTATGACAACATAAAACTCTTTGGAGTTCCTTAAATTACAATAGGAAGGGTTCTTAGTTTTATAATACACCAAAACATTTGTGGAGATGGTTCATTTCTCTCCATAGGTGGTGAAGAATGATCAGATGAAAGATCATAAATACCTATAGATATTATGACTAGAAATTCAGTCATTGTTATATATGCTAAATATTACCACCTATACTGATATGGTTGGTAGGGTTATCATGAAAGAAATCAATATGACGGAAATGATTAGATTCACTGCTCATTTCCTTCCACCCGGCGGATGCTTCAGTGAAACACATTGAAAGAAGAGGAAGTCGAAATAATCACAAGGGTGTTGGGGGTGGTTCACAATACAAATTCCCATCTGAATCATCATTATAAGTCAATATTGTTCTATTATATTTGTATTTATGTGTAAATTAAAGTAATATCTGGCATTCTTTCCATACACACACGAATGATTACAATGCTTTTGGCCATTAGGGACATCTACAGGGGTTCTTCTAGGGATTGTTTACCATGTTTTGGTCATGGGTATTTTTATCCAAGGTAAAATACAACAAATTGAAATTCTCTAAAGTATACATGGCTCACTTCCAAATCCTTAGGGGTGAAGCACTATAATAAATTGGATGAGTCCTAATAGTGGCTTATGTAGGACCGACTATAGTGAGGGGTACTAAATTCATTGAATCTTATATATAATTACTGTAATTGGTACATGTGACTCACCCTTGCTTATAACATCCCATTTTTTTATATTTTGAATCATATTACCGAGATCATATCCATTGTTATGGATTTTTTATGACTCTTTTAAAGAATAAGAATCGTGGTTTTCATTTTTTTCTATGAGTTCCCTATAGTTAGTGAGTGTGGAGTAAGTTGAGAATTTCATAGTTTTTGATCTAGAACAATTTTACATAATCATCAAGATGGGATATATTCATTTTAATTATTTTAATAATTAATTCTGTCATCTTACTATTTAATGTTTTGCTACTGATGGGAGCTCTCATAAATTTTAGGGATAGTTGGATTTGAGGATCAGTTGTGTGGGACCTTCTTGCCCAATGATTTAGATATTGTTTTCTATCACTGTATTTAATTGTGATGATGTTTTTAGCATCTATTATTATCCGTTCGTTGTCATGGTTATTCCATATTCTATTCCACATGAATTTTAAGGTCATTATCTATAATGGGAGGTAGAGTTCACAATCAATCTGATTCTAGATACTATTTCGATCTCAATACACTCTTATCGCATGAAACCTATTGATGTGAATGTTATCAAGAACCATTTTAATCATTTGACATGGAATGGTTTTGTTTACCCTAGTATTTCACAATTATCATCCAATATTCTCTTTATTAATAAGGCTAATGATTTATTTCATTTGGGTACAGACTGTCTACAGATAAATAGTGTGTATTTTAATAATGAGTACCCTTTTCCCCATGAGGATGACTTATTTAATCTATTAAATGGGAAGTGTTTTTCAAAAACTGATCTTTGGTCAGGGTATCATTATATTAGGGTTAAAGAGTATGATATTCTATTGAAAACTTTCTAGATTAGGTTTTACCATTATTAATATCTCGTATTTCATTTTGGTCTAACTAAAAAAAATATATGTTTATGTAATTGATGTACCAAATATTCCATCAGTATCTCTACAACTATGTTATTGTTTGATATCCGATTTTATTTAAGAACCACATGTGAGAAATAATACCATTTAATATAGTTTTTATGATTCTAAGTATCCATGAACATTATGGGAATATACCAAAATCCATTTCCTGAGTTCTAGAAGTAATGTTCTTGGGGAACCTGATTTCAGAATATTTGTTTTAGTCAATCTTGATAAGGTGAAGACTATCTTATCCAGGAAAAACCTATGGAATTACTTTGTGATTTAGATATTCTTATGCATTACTAGATAATATTTATGCTTCATCAGGGATTTTTCATGGCTAGTAAATCCTTTGACTACTCTGACCATGAAAGGGGTGAAATTAAATTGGGATTCTATATGTCAGACTTCTTTTGATTGAGTTGAATATTATTTTCATATAGTCTTTTATTAAGATATTTCCTAAGTCTAGTAATGGGTATGTGGTATACTATGACGGTTCTAAAGCTATTATCGGTTTTTGCAGAAGTAGGATTATCAGGTGGTGGTATATGAATTATGTGATCTTCAAAAGCTTGATAACAATTTCCATAATCAATATTTGGATCTTTTCCCTATTTTGAATGAGATTAATTATTGGTGATAGTATCATTCTGGGGAGAGTTTCATGGTATGTTCTTATCAAAATATTTTTATAAATATATTTTTTTCAAATGGAATTGAATCTCAGATATAGGTAGAGGATAGAATACAACATGAATATGAATTCAATATAGAATTATCCCTTGGGAAGAAGAATGTCATTGCATATGATCTTAGTTGTAATTTTCATTCACAAACTATATAAGAATATAAGGAGGACTGTATACTTATGGGGATTCTCACTCTGTTACATATAGATGTTTAATAGAAAGATTCCAGTATGGATTTAACCACTATTTGGTTGTCATTATATCTAATTATGTATATTCTTCAAGACCAACAACCTGATAAATAGTACAAAGGATTTATATAAACATTTTAATTTTTGAAAATCATTTATAGTAGGAATATCCCTTAAAATAGTATTTTATACATCAGGGATTAGTTTCTCATCCCATCATCTGTCTAAAATTTAATGTTACGTTACTTTCATAATTCTGCATGGTTATTTCACCCTAGCACTATTAATAAGTATTATGACATATGCTGACATAACATATTGAAGATTAGGATGTGAAATATGTTTTTTTATGTGTCCCACTTTTACACCTATGATTATAGATGGAAGACAACCTAGAGCCTTTTTGTATACTCCGTACTCTAATAGTGATGGTTTGGAAATGGGATGAGGTGTCTATTAACTTCATTATTTTATTTCCTTTGACTATCCATGAAAATAATTATTTTTTGGTGGTCATGTATAGGTTTAATATATGTGATCATGGAAACAACCATGTTTGAAGATCTAGGTATTCTTTAAGTGTAAATATTGTTAGGTATCTTGGGGTACCATCTACTATTTTCTCATATAGGGACCCAATTTCCCCTCTATAATTGGGATGAGTATACAAGAGGTGGTGTGGACATAGGTCATATTGATGAAAAAATATGATCCATATAAATATAAATAAAAAAAGCATTCCATTTAGACACGGAATGATATTATCCATGCCATGGTATTGGATTTTAGTATATTGTGTGATATCGAATAGGAAATGTATGAGTTTGATTATAGAAATAAGAAAAATTTGGTAATCACTATGAAACCATTCAATAATTCTTATGGTTTCCAATAATTTTTACATCATTAATTACTATAGGTGGATTACACCCCTTATTTTGGAAAATTATTGTTCATGATATGCATATTATGATTCCGGATATATGTCAAAGCATGTTTACAACTGAGTGTCTACCAAAATTAAATACTAATCACTGATGATTTCCTTTTGAGTTCTTTATTAGTGATCAGGTTTTATTGTATGTTTCTCTTCTGTTATTTTACAATAATTTTTAGAAATTGGAAAATATATCTTTCTGATATGATGGACTATTTTTATCAATTAGAATCCATTATAGGTTTTATATGATTTGGCATTACTGGGTCAGTTGTTATGTAATCTTAATGTTTTCCATATATCTCAACTCAAGAATACCACTTTGATCCTCCCCGCGATCTGAGGTGAGATGAGATTTAGTTGGAGCTAGATGTTTTCATTGTGGAGAAACTAGACGAGTACATGGATTATCAAATTAAAATACGATGTGGGAGTTATATTCTATTTGTCAAAGTATTATGGGATGATAACTAAAATTTGAATGATACTTGAGAGAATGAATAGTTATTGAATGGTACATGGAATAACCTTTTCATATAGAACATTTTTCCAAGTGAGTTTATATAGATATAAAGTCCTATGGTTGGGAG
The DNA here is from genome assembly GCA_963277665.1 of Viscum album. Lineage (NCBI taxonomy): Eukaryota > Viridiplantae > Streptophyta > Magnoliopsida > Santalales > Viscaceae > Viscum > Viscum album. The sequence goes on along the minus strand of OY728146.1, from coordinate 1,642,329,263 downwards.
ATTTATAACATCTTGGTTAAGGCATTTTACCATTTTAATGATAATTTTTATACAGTTTGTGTTCTCATGTAATTAGAGATGACCTGAGAGTTTCTCCAAAGAAATTGGCAGGGGTTTCAGCTGTAGAACAAATTCATTTCATGTATGGTTTATTTATGCCTTGATATTTTGAAAGGAACAAACAATGAGTTGGGTTCATGATGTGAATGTAATACATGATGTGGATTTCAGTAACATCTTGAATGGTCTATCCATTATTTATTAACTAAGGTGACACTTTTATCAATGTTTATTCAACATCGAGGATTCATCGAATTAACTGGTGACTCATCACGTAATTCTTTCTAAAAAGTTATTTCTTATTTCACTATACACATGATTTCTCATATCATTAAACTCTTTCATTATCTCTCAATCCCTAGGAATTTTGCAGTAATTTTTTGAGAGGATTCTTCTCATTCAAGATTCTCCTTATGGTGAATTTATCTCCTACATGTATTGTTTTTCTTTTTTGTGTATTTTCAATCATTATCTTCTCAATTTATAAATTTCTACTTGGTTTTGATGTGGTTTTGGGAATAATTTTTGAGATTTAAGGATAATTTGTAGTTTTTATATCATTCCTCTTTAGATTCGTTGTGTGGTAATTTTCAAGGCCTAGATATTATGTTGGTAGTGGTGAGACATGTGAGTTTATAAATCTATGTGTTGTTTTTACTTCTCCGTTGACACATTTTATTAAAGAGTAATATTATTATATGTGTAAATAAATTATATGGACTCTTTTCATTGTTCTAACATCTATTTATGGTTTGTGTGGATCTTATCATTGGTGGTGAGTGATATGATTTTAAGGTAGGTGGTTTCATATCTTTCCAATATTTAATGAAACTATATTACCATTGGATTTATAAATTCATTTATAACCAAAATTTAATTCTTTTTTATAGGTTTATTTGTGTGTGTAAATGTTTTTTTTGTGAAAAATGGGGATTAGCCTAAATTTGGTAAATAAATGTTCTTTTCAAAGCATTGTGAAACATGTTTTCAAAAAAGGATTTTATTAAAAATTGTTATTGGGATTTTTTGTCAAAATATGGTAAGACCTAATAAAATTATTTGATAAATAAAACATGTATGAGATTTTGGTATATAGGGGGTGGGTGTAGTATTGGGCCTCAACCATTAATATAATAAGCAAGTTCACGTTATGATGATCTATTCTATTCCAGTTCCCATGACTCAAGAGATCTAGGACATATTTTACATTGTGGGGGGATCAATTTATGGGGTGTTACTTTTTTCCATGGACATGATGCATAGATTCTTGGGACTTGAGACAGTAGTTGTTGAGGTATGATTAGTATATATCTCCAAAATTATGTTATACTTGGCGTTTTTTCTTTTTTCATTGGATTTGAAATATATGTTTTGTATGGATTGATTCATTTTTGACTGATGAAAACGGTTATTAGAATCATGATTTGAATAATTTTTTTCATACCTATTTTGGAATTACTGAAAAAGGGGAAATAGAATAACAATTTTTTTTAAAAAAAATTATTATCTCTTATCATGAAAGGAGTTCATTAAATTGACAAAATTGGGGTTATTATACAATGACATGATATGGATCACCTAGGTGATATCCTACTATTCCTATTTATCTCACACAATGTATACTCTCCTAGAGGTGTGTAGACCTTGAATTATCTAACAATGCACGATAGGGAAATCCAATATATTATTCTAGTACGGTTTATACAGGCTGGGTATGGGAATCTATAGCTGAGATAGGGGGTTTCTCCCACGTGTCACATGGATTTAAAATGGTGAATTATTTAAGTCCTTTTTGCGTTGTTTGGTAACATGTGCCTTGAGTTTTTATATTAATTATTTTGGTTTGTATCATCCCTATTAGTTTAATTGTTTACGGAATATTTATTCTCAATCTCTATATTTTCACTACACATTTATATATATTCCATTTATCAGGATTCATGTTGGTTGAAATCATTCACTCTATTTGTTATTCGACTCCAAATGGTTAGTCGCCAGCCTATGGGGATTGGGAACACCCTCCAAGTATTTTTGCAGTAAGGTTTAGAACCTAGTTGGATATTGTTTTTTCATATGGTTCATGATAGTTTATATTATCAATCTTAAAAATAGGCCAAAATTTTTGTGGTGTTATAAAATTTTGTCTCAAAAAATCATTACCTATAAGGGCATTTGACAGGTATGAATATATTGATTAATGTTAACTGATTATGGTAATGGGAAATGGATACTCTAATTATTCACATGAATTTTTAATCATGTAATAGAAAATGGATTTTCATGGATAATAAAATTATTAATTCCTTATATGAAAGAAGTTCCAACAACCAATATATAATAAATGTGGGAGAAAGCAACTTGGTAATTTAGTAATTGCTCCACTAATAAATTTTATATGTTATAGATTCGGACATAAAATAAAAAATTTATAATGAAATATGAATAGAAAAAATAAAATAATTGAGTATAATAGGGTTCCAATTAATGTGCCACTAATAATTCTAAGATTTAAATATAATTAATTTGGGAATTATCAAATATCAATGCACTAATCCATGATCCAATGAAGAAAATAAACTAAATTAACCTCTAAAACCAGGGAATAAGGAAGGTAATATCAAATAAATATATCTAAAGTTTATCATGATGGTGAATTAGTTAAATGTACACTCATTATCAATTCAAGATAAGTAAGTGTATTTTTTTTATTTCTCTTCACATTCCATTATATTTCAAAGAATTACTAAGAATATTAATTTGTTATCTCAAATATTTGGTATTGAAGAATTGATGAATTGAACCAGTGGTTTTATAATTATATCAAAAGTATAAAAATACTCATAAATTTAAGTTTGGGGAAAAATACTTCCTAAAAATCCATCTATAAATCCCTTGGTATAATATTATGTCACATTATACATGGATTGACTCACTATTCATAGGTCTCTCATTAAATATTTGGATAAAAAAATTTCATTTAATATTCAAAATTTTCCCATGATAAAATTACGGTACAAATATGATTATGTTGTTTTAATGGACAGGAATTATAAAATATTGGTATTGATACCCAATGATGTGGGTGAATCAGACTCACATACATAGGGATAAAACCAACATAATAGATATTTTATTGTATGAGAATGTGACAATTTATTCAGAAAATACCTGTATATATTTCCAATAGATCATGATGGGGTGCTTATATAGAAACACAAACATAATATACCTTAATGATACATTATTTTGTTGCATAATAAATAAAAAAATATGAAAAATGATGCCCAAATACGATATTAAATTAGTTCATTTGGAAACATTGGAACATAAACACTAATAGATAAGGGAGATACATGATCTCCCACTAGTTTTTTTATGACCAGAACCCTTACTAGATACAACATAAATAACACATACCTTCATAACCTGGGGAAATGAAATATAAAAATGTGTGAGATGATATGCGCAATAAGGGTAAAAAAGGGAGATATGGAAGCATAAAGCTGAAATTAATTATATGTCAATGAGATTATAACATTTGGAGATCATACCCTACGTATAAAAGACTATAAACATAAATCATGTAATGAATATTGGTAGTTTATAAGACATTAATCATAAGGGAATCAAGAGCATATAACATGTACTCATAAAATAGGAATAATAAATGTTGTTACGAAAGACACATAAACTAATAAAATTATTTATATAGTATTCAAGGACCTAATTTAAATTCTACCTTAGTGGAAGGGGTTCACTCCCCAAACCATCTTAGTATTCATTGTTTACTACCAAGACCATATTAGAAGACACAGTCCCCCGTTAAACTGATTTGACTAACATTTCCATCCAAGCATATCTCATGAGATATAAATCATTACCAAATTAATTAGAGGTAGTTATTGGTCCCACCCATGTCATAATGAAATTATACATAAATTGTACAATAGAATATAAAAAATAATAATATCATAACCAATTAAATAAAATGGTTATCAAAAACATGAATTCATATCATATCATGTGGAAAATATATAGTTTTACTATTCATTTTTTCAAATCATAACTCATGAAAAAAAGAAGGATTAATAAAAACATAACATGTGAAGGGGAAACATGCTTCATAAACATCATGCCATCAAAACATAAACCATTTAAAGAAAGAATATGAAAGGATGATTTGGATAATCTCCCCATAAAAGCTTTATTAATATAAATGGATAACATTTGATTTGGAAAATAATTTGGATGTGTCATTTAAAAACATTTCATGTGAAAATTATCAATTCTAAATTGAAAAAAATTTAAAACATATTACATCTTTGGAAACCATTTTCATTGAAAATATATTTGAATAATTATGAACAAATAAATGAAATCCCTAAAAAATGAAGAAAATTTCCCATGAAATTAGGCTTATGGGATCATTTTAAGAAATTGATATTTATTTAAAAATGTGGTTTTTTGAATAAAACATATTTTTGACCGAAGAGATAAATAAGGCTAGATTTTATTAAAAACAATTTCTTAATTATCATATGGTAAAAGGAGTAAAACAATGTCACTTATAAATGTGTATATCTTAAATAAATACTGGATATTAATATTTATTAGTGTTCTTAATATATGGATCATAATATTTCACCAATGTAAACATAATCATAAATATTCGTAATAAAATAGGGAATTTTTTAAATAAACACTTACCAATTTAGAAACATTAAATAATACTCTGAATGTAAAACAATTACCTTACATGTTGATTAAAATATCAATAGAATGAGTATATGAATGGTATAATATGTAAAATCTAATTATATACACCACATAAATGAATATGGGTACATAGAAAACCATGTTTCATAAAAGAAGAAAATTAAAACAAAACTACCTTAATGATTTAGTTAATTTTGACCCATAAAAAATCCCCTAAAATAGATATAATAAAATTGGAATTAAAATAGCCACAATATTAAGGATAATAATCATATAATATATTAATGGTCCATATATAAATCAAACAAAATAAATAAGTGGGAAATATAGAATAGGACTTGTAGAAATAAATTTGAGATTAGAAATCCCCATACAACTTGAGTAGCTTTCAAATCATGAGAACCGTGAAATAATAAAATCAATTAAAACAGTGAATATCATTAATTAAAGGAAATTAATTATATAAAATTTCATTTTGTATTATTTACACCTCACAACTATAATAAGTTTTCAATATAACATATATCTCACAAAATAAAAGGTGAGAAGAGAAAACCCTTTTCCTAAGTCATGAATTTCTTTGTACACTTTCAATGATGTATTATAATAAATATATGTTTATTGTAAATTTGATAGAGAACCATATTATTATGTTTAATACCATATATGATTTTAATATTACTTTATAATACCCATTTATTAAATTTTTAATGTTAATGTTACGTTTTATTGAGACAGTAGGCCTTATATATGCCTGAATGCCGTTTAGTTTTATTATCATACTGAAAGAAAGAAATGTGAATATGTATATGTGTATATATATTTTTTCATTTAATTTTATTTATTATTATATATATATTATATACATTTACTAAACCTATATATAATACATTCCATTTAATGTGTGAAGGAATCACATCTCTTTGAGGAGGCGGTAGTCCACACATCCAAAAATGAAGTTTTTGTATTCCTAAAAAATTGATTGCATGAATGTATGTGTTATATAATAATTATATATGAATAAATAAATCATTGATATCATGTATATAATATAAAAATAGTGTTTCCATCATAATTCCAAACTGTTTGATGTGGTAAAGGAAAGAAAAACGACATTGTTTTGTGAGGCAATAGTCCACCATACAAACAAACAATAGGGTTTTCACCCCTTTGATGGAAATATGATTAGGTATAGATAAAACCCTTATAATTAAATAATAGTTATATTTAGAATAGTGAGTTTTTTATGTAATCATGTTATAAGAATAATTTACGGGGAGGAGAGTAAAAAATAATACAAAAAGACTATAGGGAGGGCTGATACCTACTCTTTGGGTAAATACTTTTTGTTAGAACCAAAGAGATTCTTTGGAATGATTTGTCACAAAATGGAGGATTCTAAAATTATGCGGGGGATGTTGGTAAGATATTAAAATGGGTTTCCTTGATCAAAGGGCTTGAGAGGTGAGAATATGTTATGGGGTGAGTGTACTTTTCAGTAGAGCAAGAGTGTCATTCTTGTAAATATATAAAGGTAAATATTATTTAGGGGAATCCCATACATAATGTGCCTCCAATAATTGTCAATTTCTGATTCATGAGGTTAATTGGTCCAAATATGTCCATACATTTTATTTTAGACTTGTTTCTAGGTTATTTTTTCCCTTTAATTAATGATTAACCACTATGTAATCTTGTATTTACCTTAACCGCTGTAATTAATTTTAATTACATTAACTGATAATTTTTTTCAAAAGCTATGTTGAATTTATTAGACAATATAATTTATTCTGATTACCAATATGGAATCCATTTTCCAAAATTCTAGTCATATTTGTTCAACAAATAATTTAAATTAATCCCACATATATGTCACAACAACCATTTTTGAAGCCAAAATGTTTAAAATATTGAACCATTTTTATATCCAAATTCAAATTGAAATTGGTTCCAATGAAATAAATTGGATTAAATTATGTATAATTGATCTATTTAATCTTTAAAACCAAATTAAAATATTATTTCTCAATATAAATAAGTTATATGAAAAAGTAGTGTTGAATCCGAATTAATGGTGTTTCACTATTCATCAAAGAAACATGATTTGTGGGAAAACTAAAATTATCAACCTCAGATATTATTTTTGTAATTAGGAATTAAAAAATTAATTTTATTTTATCAAATTAAATTTATAAATGTTTCTAAGCACAATTTAATTATTTTTCATAGAAGGACATATAATGTAGCTTATTTGAGAAAATAGTATTTTTAAACATATAATGAATTTAACAAAAATGATATGTTTTATTATAAAGAAGTTTTATTTTTAATATAACATTATAAATAATATTTAAAACCTTTCCATTTGTACTCATATTACAATGTTTAATGGTTAGGTTATAACTACCTCATTTAAATAATTATAATAATTAAATGTTATTTCGTAGAAACTAAATTTTGCGTGTAATGCAGGCCATGTTTGTGTTTTGTGTAGTACAAGATTATCTTAGTGTAGTATATAAAGAAAGCTTAAATTCTATTAACATTCAATATAATACATCAAAAAATTATGTTATTCCAAAAAATGTTACATAAAAACATCTGGTGATACATTCTACCCTTGTTAAAATGTATTCCACCCTCAAAGTTCTTCATCCTGAGCTATCTGTTTGAAACCTCAATCTTCATAGGGCACGAATAGGTTATGGGTATTTCTATTGGGGTTCCTCCCTTGAATCTCATTATAATTTCATGATAACACAAAATAATGATGCTTTGGAAATGAAATGTATATACCTTTCCCCATGAGATCGTTGGATTTAATAATCAGTTTAGGCCACATGTCCTATTATGTTTCTAGATCAACTTGGCTAATCTCATCAATGGTGGTGGATACTCCATCCTCAAATTCTGGAGGAGTGTTTTAGAGGTCATCCTATTTTACTTCCAACTATTTTTTCATGATGAATTTTCAAACATGGTGGGTAATCTGAGAGAATACCTATCACTATAAATATAATATAATCCATGATAATGTGTGACTTCCCGGTTAAAAGAGCCTCAAAGAGGTGCCCCACACCCAGATGGTCACATGGCCTCAAGATAATTTCCCCAAATGCTAGAGGCTTTTGACTAGCAGTGAGGGCCATGGATGTGATAATGGGGAAATTATTTCCTCATTGGAAGAGTAACGCAACTGAAATAAATATATAACAATACTGGAAGAAGTAATAACATGCAATAAGAAGGAAAACAGAAGTGATAAACAACTTGAGAACATATATAAATGATTCATGATACATGTGTCTAGGAAATAATCCAAACAAGTAACAATTCAAGAATACAGTACTAAACCAAAGTACAAAAGAAAGGCTAGTAAATAGCTTTACAGCATCCCAAGCCTCATCTTGGTCCCATGCTCCGCATCTCCACTACAATCAAATACCTGAAGTAGAAGGGTGCTTTCCCTTATCAATACCTGCAATAGAATAATCTGTTTGGGCCCAAAATCATAACCCAAATAAGGTGTGAGATGAATCCCAGTAGGCAACCACCCAATGATCTGGTCTTAACAGTATGCAAATATATGTGGTAGGTAATATGTAAAATGAAACAATAAACAAGGAAATACTCAAAATTAAAGAGTATAATAGTTTTAATTGCACCCATTACCTTTTGTTAGTTAAGCAACCAACAATCATAATTAACCATCTATGAAGTTCTCATAGATTAACCCCTCTCGTTCAATCAATCAAACACAAGATACCTGAGGTGAGGTACTCACAGTCTAACCCCTCTGGTTCAGCATTAGAAAACACTGTCTAAGGAATCACTCACCATCAATTTCCCCAGTGGACTCATATCGGTAACTATGGAAACTCTAAGGAAGCCCTTAATGTCCAATTCTCCCTTGTGGTCTTGTAACAAGGAAACTATAGACACTCTGAAGGAGCACAAAGTCCATTCCTCTTATGATCTCACAACATAAATGTAAACAAGCACCCTAGATAATCCCTGACCATCCATTTTCACTATGGCCTACCACAACGAATTCTCACAGCCCTATGTAAACCAATCATGCAAAAATGGTGTATGGAAACCAATGTAAACCTCAAGAACTAATTGGATAAATGGTCTATAGCATATCAAAACATGTCAAATAAAATCCCTCTATCCTAATAATACTAAGCACCAAAAAACAAAGCAACCAAATTGGAAAATCAAGACCCAATGGTCAATATCAAGTAAACATGGGAAAGACATCCATATAAAGATAAATGAACCTATTTACAATCATAAAAACTCTACAAAATCACGTAAGGAATTTTAGGAAAATATAATGCTAAGAACCATAAGCACGCAAAACCCCGAACAAGGTTATTTGCAATTCATCCACATATAACTCAAAGACTAACTATGTAATGGCACAAATCACCTATATTGGTATTGTATGAATGATATACATTATACTTGGGATCTTAATAACCATAGAATACCATAGATCAATAAATATGAAAAAAACATTCAACCGAGGATATCTCCTAGAAGATGAGAAATCAAGAGATGAGGTTCAAGAAGAAGGAGGAACTCACTAATGTGATTCCAACACAACTGACAGAGTTCAATTCAGATAATGGATAGAAAGTCAAGGTCTCTAAGATGAATCTATGGTCTTCTTCACTTCTATACGAGAGAGATGAAGAAGAAGGGTGTTCTGTCTATTAGATGTGACCCCAGTCTGTTTAAAAAAATAAAAATAAATTACATGACATATTATTCAAGGGTACATGGAATGTAACTTATTTAACCGGCCTCTGCTTTAGGTAGTCTCCAAGTCACCCCACATATCCCTGTAGTTATCTTCCACACGGCCAGTACATGGTCACCCAAGGAAACTTGGTACACGATGTGTACTTATAAGTACATGTCTTATACTCCTAAAATTTCTAGAAACACCTATTTTTATAAAAAACAACCAGAAAAGAAAAACATAACTGAAAAGAAGATATAGGTTCTACCAAAATTCCCCCCGTAAAGAAATTTGTTCGTGAATTTGACTACCAAGGAAGCATTGAAGAATAGTCCTTTAATAGCTCTGGTCACTATGATTGTACATCAGTATCCCTATTCTATGTATTGTCTATTACTTTCTCGTGCTATCATAGCACTCATACAAGAGTAACAGATCATCCATGAAGAACCTTTGCACTTCGATCAACCTCCTCAGGTTCAAAGACATGAGATGGGTATGGGAAGTAATGTCTTAGTATAGAAACATTGAAGACATCATGAATAGCCTCATACCTATAAGGTAACTACAACTGTCAGGAAACCAAATTGACTCTCTCAAAATCCTCAAATGGTCCATCATATCTCGGTGAAGGATTCCACTGTCTCCTAATACATTTATGTCCCAACCACGCTATGACACGGAGTAAAACATGATCTCCGACCTCAAACTCTAGACGTCATCTTCGTCACTTCTGTCGTGACTGTGAAATAGCCATCCTCTTTCAAATCTACTCTCTCTGATTTGTGGACTCTTTGACATGACAAGGCCCCAACATAGTGGTATCTCCTACCCCCAACCAATATAATGGTGATCGACATGGCCTACTGTACAAATCCTCATAAGGATCCATCAGGATAGTTTCATGAAACTATCATTGTATGAAAACTCTATAAGAGATATGGTCATCTCCCAAGAACCTCCAAAATCTAGGATGCATGATTGAAGCATGCCCTCCATCACCTGAATCTTACACTCAGACTGGCCATATGTCTAGGGATGGTAATCCATAATTAGAAGTACCTGTGTACCCAAAGATATATGTCTCACCTTCCATACCTGAGAAGTAAACCTAGTATCCCTGTTTGAAACAACGGAGTGTCGAACCCCACATATACGTACAATCTCCCAGATATAAAACCATACCATCTTATCAACACTAAAGGTATCTTGATTCGTACTAATTGAGAGACCATCGTGAGTCTACAGAGACAACCCAAACTACATCATTCCCTCTAGGTGACCTCGGAAAACCTGTCATGAAGTCCATTTCGACATCATTCCACTTCCACTTGGGAATGAGTAAGTGCAAAAAAAGCCCTGATAATAAATAATTATCCACCTAAACTTTTTAACAGGTGGAACACCTCATGAAAAAACCCAAAACAACTCTTTTCATACCTGGCCACCAATACTAACGGTGCAGATCTGGGTACATCTTGGTGACAACATGATGAAATTCCCAAACTGAGGAATGAAACTCCCACATTAGCTCCTCACGCATGTCTGCCGACACCCATACACATACATAAAAATGAAATATCTCATCCACTATTATGGTCCATCCAAGAATAGGGTCCTCTCCTGGCACACTCTCCCATAGAATAAGGCCTTCATCATCTGATAGCTACCATATTCACACTCGATCATATAGAGTAGATGTGAAAACTATAGATAATGGAATGTCTATCGATGTCTATCGTTCACCTCCCAATACATATTAAGGAATAGAGACATGAAATTCTACTCACTAAAATCCACTTAAACTACATGTATTTGAGTCCTCCTTCTCAATGCATGGTCTACTTCATTGCCTTTTACAATCTTGTAGGCAAGCTCGATGTCAAAGGACTTAAGGTACTCAACCCACCTTCAGTATCTCAAATTCAGATTGCGCTAAGTAAATACGTACATGGGACTGTTCAGGTTGGTGAAAACCACAAAATGATCTCCCAAAAAATAATTTATCCAACAACATAAGGTATGAACAACTGAATCCAACTAGAGATCAAGCGTCTGGTAGTTCCTCTCATGGGGTCTCAACTGCTGAGACCTGTACGCAATGACTCCTCCCCCTGCTTAATCACTGCTCCCAGTTCGATAACTAATGCATCATAGTAAACTATATAACACTTACCCAGCACTGAAAAAACATGGTGCTAAAGTCAACCTACCCTTCAGATCATGAAACACTTACTCACAAAAATCATTCCACAGGTACTTCACACCCTTCTTAGTCCAGACCAGCAACAGCGCTGCTAATTTTGAAAATTCCTGTATGAAATTCCTGTTGTACCCATCAATCCCTAGGAAACTCAGTACCACAAATTTGATCTTTGGTTTCTTCCAAGAAACTACAAATTTAACTTTCTATGGGTCTACTAGTAATCTTATCTCTGAGATAAAATAACCCAAGAAATGAATTTTTCCCATCCAAAAGTGGAATTTTGAGAGCTTTTCATATAACTGATGCTCTCTCCGTGTACTCAAAACTATCTCAAGACGGGTAGCATGGTCGTTTTGAGTGTGAGAGTACACCAAGATATCATCCACGAAGACTACCATGAAAGAATCCAGGTATGGATGGAACACTCAGTTCATCAATGCCATGAAAACCGCTGGTGCATTCGTGTGACCGAACATCACAACCACATACTCATATATACCATACCTACTTCGAATGGGGGTTAGAGGTATAATAGATGGTCTAACATGAAACTAGTGGTAACGAGATCTGAAATCAATCTTTGAGAGCACCCAGGCTCCATGAAGAGGATCAACGAGATCATCAATCCTTGGTAAGGGATATCTATTTGTGAAAATCAACTGGTTCAACATCTAATAGTACAAAAAAATAATGAGGGTACTGTCTACCATATTTTCAAATGGGACAGGAAAAACCCATGTAGAATTACTGGGTGGGTTGAAACCCTTATCATAAACTACTACAACTACTTTCTTGAGCTCTTGTAACTCTGGTGTTGCCATCCTATAATGAGGAATGGACACTAGTGCCACCCCTAGCACAAGATGAATATAAAATTCTACCTATCACTCTGGACTCAAACCTAAAAAGTTATCTAGAATAAAATCCTTCAAATGATCCACCACTAGATAAAAGTACAACTGTGATGTACCCTGGTCCTCCTGATATAGACTAGAAATCTGATCTATGAATCCTCCCAACCCATGATGCCCGGGTCCAACTATTCTGGCTTGGACACCCCATTTGTATTTATATTAAAAAACATCCCCTGGTGGTGTGAAACTCACCGTATGATGATAAAATTTGATGTCTACCTGGAAGGAAACTAACCAGTCCATTCTGAGAATGAAATCACAGTCAGTCATCTCTAAGACATAAAGTTCCCATAAAAAGTGATACCACCAACCTCAATAGAGAACTCCTTTCACTATTGGACACTAGTCGTTCTTGTCCCAAAAAGAGTGTCCAACATCAAGACATCAACAGAAGAAAATATACAGAGCCCAATTCCCTCCACAAAATCAACAGACATGAATCTATGGGAATACCTACTATTTAAAAGTGTGTAAGCTATAATTAAAGAAACTAGGATCATACCTCGAAACGTAGGGGTCTGGGATCCTACTCATGGTTGGTTTGCTGCACTACAAATGTCTGGCCTATAACGCGGCCCTGTGACCCTGCCTGACCACCCGAAGCTGATCCACCCTATTGTTACTGAATGTCTAGCAACTGGATACCACTGCCACAACCTCCACCATGGACTGAATGCCCAGAAGAACACCAATGTCCATATTTATGAGAAACGGGTTGTCCTTCTCATGAATGTGGAGTCATAGAAGAACTGCAATCACCACCTGATGGTGAGAAGAACTAACACAACTACTAAAAAGGACCCATCATGACACAAGATCGGCACTAACCTTGGTCTCTCAGGCACTGTGGTCTCATATGCCTACTCTTCCCACACTGGTAGCACACCACCTGGCCACTAGAAGAGGTATCCCACCTACTACGATCCCTACTTGTAGACTCCTTGCGGCACCTCCTACTATCAGTCTGAGGGGTACCAACTCCGGATGCCAAACTGCCCTAGGTCATAACTCTAGAATCACTCAAATTGTGTTCCATGATCTGTTTCTATTTAACTATAGATGCGATGGAATTCAACCTAAATATGTTCATTTGAGATGGGATGTTGTTCCTAAGACCATCATCAAACTTCCTCGCCCGAAATAACTCATCACCTCCTGGGATGGTTGTGAGGCGCTGCAGCACTGTAAAATGAGAAGAAAACTCTATAACTGAAAGAGTACCCTTCTTCAGACTCATGAAATCTCAGGTTCAATCATCCCTCAACATCTATGGGAAAATTTATTCATAGAAGGAACATTGGAACTCATCCCAAGCCATGACCTATTGGAATCCTGCTAGTGAGATTACATCACACCTTCTCTTGGTGGAGTCTGGAGGCATATACATTGCGAGCTTCACCCTTCTCTCGGGAGACGTCTCTATATGCTCGAAGATAGACATCATGGATTATAACCATGACTCTGGAGCTTGAGGTCCTCCATTCCCTATGAAGGTGGGAGGATGCTACTACTATAAAACTTGTGTCAACTCTGCCATAAATAGGGTAGGATGCAGTACTCCTTGGAAGGTCTGAATGAACATCAGGAATCCCCCTCGGAACTGTGCATTAGCACCTGCATCATCAATAATGGATGGTGCCATGAATGGTACTAGAGGAGGATCTCCTTGAGGTTATTGATCAACAATGTCTGGTGTCTAATCACTACCCTGTAATTGATGTACAACCAGAGGACATCTCGGTGGAACAACTCTGTAAGGTCAAGCACACACCTTAGATCAATATTATCAAGGAATAAACCTTATAAGTGTAAGAAGGGAACCAGAGAAAAAATTAATTAATGATTTCAAAAAGATAGATACACTCTGTGTATAACTCCTACACGACATGTTCCTTTAATCCTTCAAGTTGGCGTGTACTCATACCAACTTTGGTTGTGTAACACCCCCTACACACGCTGTGTTCTCCCAAGACACGACAACTACTTGAACCGTGTTCCCCTACCCGAGTTCTTTTACATGACTAAACCACACAGTTCCCCAAGAACAAGACTACATGGAGTCTTTGTGCTCAACATGGCATGTGCTTGACGAACTTCACCAACCTATGTTTTTAGTCACATGGATAGTTACACGGATGACTCTACATATCGTGTTTGTGCTAGAAATGGCGTGTACTAGATGAAATTCAATGACCCGTTTTATTATTCACACAACCAGTTACACAGCTTACTCTACATGGCATTATTGTGTCAGCCATGATGTGTTCTAACTACCCATTTTCCACCTGAGTTGTAGGTCACACGGCTCGACACATGGACTATACACATGGCCTATACGTTCGGTACACAATGTGTTTCACCAATGAATTCCCAACCCTATGTATTATCCCACATAGGCAGTAACACAGTTATGTACTACAGGGCGTGTACATACTATTCACAACGTGTACTTAAGAAAACCAATTCCTTCCCGAACAGAATGATACATGGAGTTTATTTATCATTAAACGCCATATATTCTTTGTTTTTTTGGATATTAAGCCTCAAAAAACTACTACGAAACCATGAAAACACTGAAACAAACATGAAAGTGCTAAATTCCGATTCATGAAGGCCCAAACTCCTCATGAATCAAATCTTGGCATCTTATACATGTCATATACAAGCATAAAAATGTAATAATCCACCAAATTCATGTCCTTGAGGGCCCATAACACCTCGAGAACCAAAGTTTGGCATTAATTCAAACCAAACATTACACAATTCAATATTCTATCAAAAAGAAGGTATTCTATCAAGGTATTTATCAAAAAGTATGCATATCTAGCTCAACATCTATAACGACAACATGCAATCAGTAATGCACCATAAATGGCATGGAAAGAATGCATGACATGTGATCTATAGCAAGTACCTAAATGATACATAAGATTGAATACCCTCATATCACCGGGTTGAAATAGAAATAGAACCTCAGTAATATCAACACTAACAACATAAAACATGTGAATCACCCAATAGTGAAATAAAGTCA
Organism: Viscum album; assembly: GCA_963277665.1. Taxonomy (NCBI): domain Eukaryota; kingdom Viridiplantae; phylum Streptophyta; class Magnoliopsida; order Santalales; family Viscaceae; genus Viscum; species Viscum album. Next base: position 1,642,313,583 of record OY728146.1, on the reverse strand, counting down.
TCTGTAATAATTTCAAACCCAAAAACATTGTCATAATCGAGGTAAATTTTATTTTACATATAAACTGGTTAGCTAGTCTTGGGGACATCTTATTAAAAATTACATATTCATTCATATCCCTAATTGTAGGCTCTTAATAGTAAGTAAAGAAGAAAATAATTCCTCTGATACCACATTTTAACATACTGGTTCCATGAGCCGCACATAGGTTCCCCATACATGGTTGGTCACATGGCCTCAAGCGCATCTCCCCAAATGCTAGAGGTTGTCAAATAGAAGTGATGGAATTGGGTGTGATAGTTGGGAAACTATTCCTTCATTGGTTGAGTACTGTAGTGGAAATAAATAGATAACAATAGTAGAAGGAGCAATAACATGAAATAAGTAAATAGTGTAAGTAATAAACAATTGGAGCACATATATAAAGGATTCATGATAGATATGTCTAGGAAAGAAGCCAAAAAAATCACAATGATTTAATATAACACTAAACCAATGTACAAAAGAAATGAAAGTAAACAGATCCACAACATCACAAGCCTCAACTTGGTCCCATGCTCCCTAGCTCCAAAAAAATCAAGTACCTGAAATGTAAGAGAATTTGACCTTATCATGACCAAAAGCAATACAATATATTTGGGACCAAAATCATGACCCAAACAGGGTGTGAGACGAATCCTAGTGGGCGACCACCCAATGATCTTTGCCTAAAAGTTAGTTAATATATATGGTAAGCAATATGCAAATTGATCCAAAAAATGTGAATACTCAAAAGTAAACTATCCTACAGTTTAAATTACAAACATTTCCATTTATTAGTTTAGAAACCATCAATCATAAGTAACCCTATAGGAAGTACTCATAGACTAACCCCTTCAGTTCAAATAATCAAACATAATAAACCATCTGGGAAGTACTAATAGTCTAATCCCTTTGGTTCAAATTTAGCAAAGACTCTCTAAGGAAGAACTCACTGTCAATTCCCCATGTGGTATCATATCGGTAACTATAGACACTCTAAGGAAGCACTAAACTTCCAATCCCATATGTGGTTTCGTAACAAGGAAACTACAGACACTCTAAGGGAGCACAAATTCCATCAACCTTATGGTCTCGCAATGTAAAATTAAATAGACACTCTGGAGATGCCCTCAGCGTCCATTCTCCCTATGGTGTACTACAACAGGTTCCCACAACCCTGTGAAAATCAATCCTACAAAAACGGTGTATGGAAAACAAAGTAAACATCAAGAAATACTTGGATAAAAATTCAACAGCATGTCACAACATGTCAAATAAAATCACTCCATCCTAAGAATACCAGGCATGAAAAACAAATCTTCCAATCATGAAATGCCATACCAAAGGGTCAATATCAAGAAAACATGGGCAACACATCCATAGAAAGATTCATAACCCTATTTACAATCATAAAAGCTATACTAAATCACACAAGGAATAGAAAGAAAATGTCGAGCTATGAACCATAAACATGAAATACCCCGAACACGGGTATTGGGAAATTTTTCACATATAACTCATCTAATAGCTTGGGAACGACACAAACCATGTACCTCGGTGTTGTACAACTGATATACATGAGCCCCAGACCTTGAATTTCCCTAAAACACAATATATCTAAAAAATACTAAAAACGTTCATCCAAGGATATCTCTTGAAAGATGATAAATTAAGAATGTGGTTCTAGAGGAAGAAGTAACTCACAAATGTGATTAAAACTCAACTAACATAGCTCGATTCAGAGAACTATGGTGAGCTGGTGGCTCAGAGAAGAATCAGCGGTCACATTCACTACTAGAAGAGAAAAATGGAGAAGATGGGTGTTCTGTCAATTTGACATGACCCCAGCCCATTTAATGAAATAAAAAAAGTACATGGCATGTTTTTTAAGGGTACATGACATGTACTTAATTTAACCGGCCTATACATTAGGCGGTCTCCAGGTCACCCCACACCGCCATGTATTCAACCGGTAACTAGCCAGCACATAGTCACCCGTGGAAACCGAGTATATAATGTGTACATATAAGTACAAGATGTATACTCCTAAAATTTCAAGAAACTCATATTTTTCTCAAAAACATCCATTACTAAAAGAAATACCTAAAAATAATTTCAAGGTTCTTACATAAGGGATATTTATATACTGAACTACTAGATTCAGTGGAATAAAATTAAGGGGATGCATGTATTAATTTTTATTACTACTATGGGATGGAATGTTATGGGAACCCTAAGTTATATAGAATATGTCGGGGAAATATTCAAGGCTTTCTAATGTTACAAGATAATTCATAGATGAATATAAATAATTATTAATATATCCCATTGAAAAATCCATATTATTTGATGTTATTTCTAACACATGGATATTATGTACGGATTTTTTGGTTCATGATAGCTTGTTGGGATTGAATACATTTCTAAAAAATGGTTTATGGGAAATACATAATCATTTTTCATAATTTTCTTGGGATTCTCTAGGGTAGTCCCCAAGCCATTAAGTGTTAAAAAATTCATATCATCATCTACAGTTGGGTTTTCCCGTCCCTATTAGAAAATATCACCTCAACATATCTGGACCCACAAATGTTGAAAGGGGGAACCGTTACCTTGTAGGATGTTGATCATCCCATCGATTGGGTATTTAAAGCATTGATGAAATTTTTATGGTACCACCATATGAATATGGATCCATCCTATTCCAATAAAGAAATAAAATATTGTGTGTTTCTATATAAATATGGACTCAACATTATAATTTGGATGCCCAAATTTATCCTTGAGCTTGATATTTTTAGTGGTAGTTGCTCACTCTTGTCATTCCCTTGAATGGGTAACTTCATCAGAGATAATTCTTCCATCACTATAGCCAATATCATTATATGATATTAATTAAGATGCATGATGACCCATAATTTATAGAAATAGATACTACTTAACAATTGAAGAATTTTAATTAAACAATAAAACTAAGACATGATATAACCATATAAGTATAATGTCATTAGAAATTGAGAAACATAAACAAATGGTTCATAAGACATCTTCATTGTATCCCACTTATTTCTTCAAAACTAGACCTATTTTTGACACATCTTACTTAATAAACTTATTTATTACATAGGAAATAACATATGAATGGGTGAGATCATATGCTAAGTAAGGGTAAAAAAGGGATATATCAATCATATAATAATCATACTACATAATAACATAACATTTGAAATCTTATCCTACATATGAAATATAATTATATCATGCCATGAGATAAATAATATAAATCTATAACAATCAATGAACATAATCCTACAAGTCATGACATAAAAAATTATATTATTTGGTATACACATATGTATAGAAAATCATTTCTTATTAGTCAAGGCTCATTACCAAGGCCATCATAGCGGAAGAACTCCATTACTGAACCGAGTTTAATCCTTGTTCTATCCCATTAAAACTAAACTGAGATAATTTACCATTATTCCTTTGTCTATCACATGATATATAAAATTTTTTCCAATAATTTGGATGTAGATATAGGTCCCACACATCTCATAATGAAATCACTTTTATGTGTTCCACAAAAAACATAAATCATTCATCATAGCGTAACCCATGGAACAAAATGGTTTTCTTAAATATAATTCAATCATAAAATATATAAAACTAATGGATTTAATAAATAGTATTAAATCATAAAAACAATAAAATAATAGTGTTAATTTGGGAAAACACAACAATATTAAAATAATTTCATCTTAGATTGATGATAATATTTATAAAATTAATTAAATTAATTCTTGGAGAAAATATCATTTCTTTTTCAAGATTTTTTTTAAATGAAACATAATTTTAATTTAAAAGTATTTTTTTTGAAAATGAACATGAAATATATATTAATGGTAAATACTTATATATAAAAATCTCGAATAATAATGACATTTGCGAAATTATCCTTTTCTACAGGTCTAATTTCCTTTGTATGTATTTGAACCACCCATTTAATTATTTAAATATTTTTATTGATTTATTACAAAATTAAACTCATTTTTATGATATCATATATTTTAGCGACTCAAGTTTTGGCACTGTCAGACTTTGGAATATTTCTATGAATATTTCGAGAGCTAGTCGTGAAGAAGACGTGCGATTCTGAAGCCCAATGCACCTGGAAGTAATTTTACAGAAATTTTATTTATTTTATACTATACACATGTAGGGGGTGTGTTATCTCCTAAAATGTAGTTCAAAATAGGAATTTGAGGGCACGATTGCGTCCAGGTTGTGCCATTTACCCTTGGTGGGGTGTAAACATTGTGGGCGAATGTCTACTGTGAGAAAACCCAACAGGGGAATTTTCCTAAATAAATAGAAAATTTAATTTATAAGATTTGGCATGAATAACTCATGAACGGAGTCTTAGATTAAATATTCATGCCTAGCATTGCTTTCATAACGTCGTGTTCACCCTAGGCGTGACATAATTTTAGTCGGCGCTCGTTGCTGGGTCGGAGGCGTGTTGTCGGGGAGTTAAAATGATGTTTTTTTAAAATATTAATAAAAATCAATCAATCCCCCCTCCCAACTCCTTTTCTCTATGAACGGAAAAAACCATCCCACAACCTTCCTTAATCTCCATATTGAGTCGTGGGCAACCTTTTTCTGCGCTAATCGTCAGCAGATCGAGCATCAGGACGTCGCAGGCGTTGTTCTACAACTGAATCTTCGACGATCTGCCAACAGGTAGGTGGTTTGAGTTTTAAAATCCCAGATCCTGTTTTTGGTTTGTTTTTCTACAAACTTTTATAAGGGTTGTGTATTTCAGGTCCCAAGCTTTCTAAAACATGTTTCGGATCTGAATTTGGTGCACCGGGGTGCTCCGAGTGGCACCCTGATGTTTTCCAGATGAAAACCGGAATTCCAGTGGTGGCTATGGAGTATTCTAGTGAGGGAGGCAGCATAGTGGATTCTAGCTCTAGTGTAGTATTTTCTAGCAGCAGTGCGGTGGTTTCCGGTGAGCCGGGCGGTGGTTTAGCCAGGGTTTTCTGGGGGTTCTGTAATCCCTTGTAACTCGCAAACTAGGAGTCTTTTTTAGATCTGTTTATGGTGACACAAATCTTGCATCGAGATGGAACTCTTGAGAATATTTAGCGAATTTTTTGAGTTGGTTTTTTTTGGCATGGGGCCATGAAATGTTGGAATAATAATAATATTTTATTGTTTTCAACTTCAATCTGCCATAACTCCTACTTGGAGTGTCCAAATGACGTTTCATCAGTGGAATTGAAACCCTGATGATATGGAAGACTCTTGAAGATAGTTTTAGTGTGTTGGGACTGAGAATAGGGAGTGGGCCCCACCAGGCCGAGTTCCGATGTTTGCAAAGAAACGTGACTTTTCCACTATGTGTCTGTTTTGGATGATCGAGTAATCAACCCCATTTGTTTTTTCGAGGGGATCGTAATGATGTGATCCACATGACGAGTTTTGGGATCATGGTGTGGGTTCCACCTGGGATGGCTATGGCGAATAGTACCTTTTTCACTGGGTGTCTGTTTTGGATGATCGAGTAGTCTATCTCATGGGTTTTTCTGAGGGGATCGCAATGGTGTGATCCGATTGATGAGTTTGGTGATCGTGTTGTGGGCCCCACATGGGTTGGATGTGGTGAATAATACCTTGTTCATCGGTTTTCCATTTTTGGTGAGTAAACCTCTTATCCTGCAAGTTTTTTCGCATAGATCCCGATGGTGGCCACGTTATCAGCCTTGCAGGTGTGCAGTGTGGCATTGTGGCGGGTCGCTCAGGTTAGAGACGTTTGGACCAATAGTGGTTGAGGGTAATCCCTTGGTTCATTCCTAAAAGGGTTTACAGTACATCACAAGCTACATACAGGTTTGTGATCCTCTCGATGGGATGATTAATCATTTCGAGTTGTGGGATCCATCTATTGGGCCCAAAGAGGGATATTCTCTCATTTTTTCCCTAGATCGGGTTCTTGGTATCACAATGACAGCTTATCCACAAGCAGTGATCCCCTATCTAGTAGGTTAAACCCATAGGGTTTCTGGAATCATCTGGAATATTATCCCCTATGCAGTGGGCCGTGCTCAGTAGGGTTGTGCCATTGTCGGGTATACAATCCCCTACTAAGTATGAAGATTATAGTAGGGTTGAGATGTCATTGGTTATATGATCCCCTACTCAGTTCTTGGTTTCTGTAGGGATGCGATATCGTCAATTCAATCCCCTGTAGTGTGAGATATATCATATTGGGTTTCGGTATCGGCATAAATTTCTTGACACGGGTTACGATCCTCTCTCCGAGTGACATGTTTCTGATGAGCGCCAGATCGGGTTGTGGTATCCCCCATCAGATCCTGGGACTGATCACTTATCTATGAGATCTTTGAATACTATATCGGGTTATTGTATCCCACAATGGATCCTGGGAGTGATCCCACATCTGGGAGATCTTCGAATACTAGTGTGGGTTCTGGCATTCCCAAGAGAACCCAAGGAGTGATCCCCTATCCGAGGAGTTTGGGGTTTTTTCTGTATTAGTGTTACTTTCTTAGTGATGATATGTGACGAGCGTGATCTCTTAGGCGAGCATCTAGGTTGTTTGTGTGGGAATTAATGGAGTGTATCGATCGGTCAAGTTTCATCTGGAATACAGTGCTTGTGGAGTGTGTTCTCCTGATTGGGAACCATTTCTAGTGATGAGGTCGGTACCTCATGTGGCTTGGTGCGTGAGTCAAGTATATCTGGTTGTTCATGGTATGTGTATGGGCGTATACCTGGGAAGATGTTCAAGATATATGTTTGGGTGTATACCTGAGTGGATGTTCATGGTGAATGTATGGGCATAAACATGGATTGAGCTGACTAGTTTTGTTTAGCCGAGGATGGTCACGAGATAGGTTTTCTCTCTTGTCTGGCTTCCCTCTGGCTGGGATGAGTGGACTGTTTCTTTTCAATTGCCCTCTTTTGTTTTGTGTTTTTGGGGTGCCTACTGAGTATTGTTATACTCACCCTTGCATGGGAATTTCCCACACATGTTTGTGTCTTGTACAGACCACATGCCTTTTGACGGAGTCCTAGGAGGACCCAGAGAAGGTGGAGCTGTGTGAGAAGGACTAACCATGGATTCCTACCATAGCTACGTAGAATAGCTTTCTAGTGGTGGGTTTTGTAGTGTAACCCTTCATCCAGGAAGGTTGGACACCTTTATAGTTATCATTTCGTGAGCTATGTTTTTCCCTTTGTACTTCTGTTGCACTCAGGATTGGGATAGATGTATGTATACTTTTATTTTCAGTGTTAGATATCTCTTCACTGTTCCATGGAGGTGTATGTGGCTGTGTGTGTATAGGAACCTTAGGCTAATGCCTCCCTTGTCTGTGAAAACCAACTCTGTGATGGTTTCCAGCCCTTGGCCTGTTGGAGGTAGGCTTGGGGTGTCACAGCTCGAGCCTCGTGGGATCGGGTCGCGACAGAGTGGTATCAGAGGAGCTTACACCTTTGGGATCCCAGAGCGTAGCTGTTCTAGATGTGAGTTTCATTTGGGTTGCATAGCAGCACTGTTAGGATATTTCGAGATCATATTTCAGGCTAGGGACTCCAGTGTTAGTGCGGTGGCCAACGTATCCATTCACCAGGACTCTGACAACATGATTTTCAACTTGAGACTTTTTTACACTGGTTGCAGGGGAAAATAATGGTACATGAATCATAAAGAACTGGGTTTTTGTGTTTCCCTTGTTTTTATTGAGTCAGCTCTCTAGATATACTCTTTCACTATGGTGCATCTTGATTGAATTTCAGGATTCCTCCATGACGACAACCAGTGAGGGCTCCGCAGTGGGATTATGGTGACGATCCTCCATGTATAGATGTTATAGACCAGGGCGCAGTTTCTGATACTAGACTTCCAGGTGGTCCTCCCGAGGGGCCACCACCTGTCGAGCAGCTCGTTGTGCCAGCATGGCATGATGTGGTTGCGCGCAAGCTGAGTACGCCACACGAGTTCTAGGGGAAGCGACCTCTGAGGTTCCGGGGTAATCCATACCACCAGGAAGCTGATGACGAGCTTGGGATAGTCACCTGAGTTTTCTACTTGGTGAGGACACCTCCTGATCAGATGGTGGTACTAGCGGCGAGCCTTCTACATGGTTCGGCCAGGTGATGGGGGAGCCTAGTGACGTAGTCCCACAATGAGGAGATGCTCACGTGGGTGTAGTTTGAGCAGCTCTTCTAGGAAGAGTTCTATCCGGTGACGCTGAGGATAGTGAAGATTTAAGAGCATCTACAACTTCAGCATGAGGGAATGACTGTTTCGGAGTACTCAGAATGGTTTACAGACCTATCGCACTACTCCCTGGATATGGTTTGGGACCCATTCTTTAGGGCTCAAATCATCGAGTAGGGCCTACATAGGGACATTCGAGCAGCTGTGGTTTCTTTGTGCCTGCCCATCTATGCTGGAGTGCTGGAGTGGTCCCTAGTGCTGGAGAGATTTCTGGCAGACCAGATCCCACCGGTTAGTGTCGGGCACGTGAGAGCAAAGACTTTGTTAGCTGGAACGACATTTGGTAGCTGACGATAGACTCCGGGGACCATACATATGCGACTTTTTAGGAGGTAACCCTAGGATAGAGGATATGAGGCTCAGGAATCTCGCGCCGGTTTTGGGTAGCCTTAGGAGAGGTGGTGTTAAGCTTACGATGTCTAGGGACATCTTGCTAGGTAGTGTCCGACCCCCCATTCAGCTGAGAGGGAGCTAGTTTACAAGCCACCGTGGCAGTGTAAACGTCTCGAGCATGGTGGTACATAGGGCGGCAGACATGGCAATGGATATGGTGTAGCAGCGGGAGGTGGTCGGCGGTAGCATATTCCACCACCACCAACCCCAAGTAGTCCACATTTGGCTTAGGGAGCTGGTCGCCGAGGGCGAGGACAGTTGCAAGCCTTAGAGGCTATTAACACAGAGGCTCCGCGAATAGATAGAGGTATGTCTTGTGTCCTTTCTAATTTCTATAGTAGTTTTGATAGACACTATTTAGCGATAATCTTCCCTTTCCGTTTCTTTCTCATGTTTTGTTCTAGGAGTTGGTAAGACCATGTGTGAGTGTTTCTCTATGTGCTTTGAATGTGTGACGAAGAGGGATCATTCCCCCACCGAGATGCGTTTTTGTGATGCGATCAAAACCATGAGGGCGAGTTAGTGCCTCCCAATGTGTATAATGTTGAGGTGTGTTGGACGAGTCCCTATGACTTATGTGTTTGGGTAGGGTTGTTTGTTAGTTAACTCACTGGCGTGGGAGACCCAATGGAGAGTCCACTTGCTTTATTTGTGATTATGAATTTTTGGGGACAAAAAGTTCTAAGGTGGGGGGGGATATAGCGACTCGAGTTTGGGCCTTGTCAGACACTTAAATATTCCTACGAATATTTCCAGATCTAGGCTTGAAGATGGTGTGCGATTCTAAAACCCGATGTGCCTAGAATTAATTTTATAAAAATTTTATATTTTTTTATACTATGCACATGTCGGGGGTGTGTTATCTCCTAAAAGGTTGCATAGAATGGCAATATGAGGGCACAGTTGCATCGAGAGCATGTCGTTTACCCTAGGCGGGGTGTAAATGTTCTGGGCGCAGGGCTGCTGTGGGAAATACTGCCAGGGGAATTTTAGTAAATAAATTGAAATGTTTATTTATGAGCATCGTCTCGAATAACTCCTGAACAAAGTCTCGGGTCAAAAATCTTAGCCTGCCGTTGCATTTAGAATGTTGTGTTTACCATAGGCGCGACATAATTTTAGTCGATGCTAGGATCTGGGTCAGAGGCATGTTGGCGGGGAGTTAAAATGAATTTTTTATTAAAAAAAATATTTATAAAAATCAATGAAGCCCCCCACCCAACTCATCTCCTCTACACAGTGCGAAACCCCTCCCCCAACCTCCTTTCTTTGCCAAATCGAGCCAGGAACGACTGTTTTTAGTGCCGATCGTCAGCGAATCAAGCTTCAGAGTGACGTGAGTGTTGTTATGCACCTCAAGCTTCAGCGATCCTCCAATAGGTAGGAAGTTTGAGTTTTAAAATCCCAGATCATGTTTTTGTGTTGTTTTTGTTCAAATTTTCGTAAGGGTTGTGTAGTTCAGGTCCTGTTCTTTCCAAAAAATGTTTCAAATCCATATTTGGAGCACTGGGGTTCTCCCAAAAGTTTTCCAGTGGAAAAACCGGATTCCAGTGGCATCTATAGAAGATTCTAGTGAGGGCGGCGACAGCGCAGAAAATTCTAGCTCCGGTGTGGTGGTTTCTAGCAGTGACGCGGTGGTTTCCGGTGAGGTAGGCAGTGGTCTGGCCAGGTTTTTTCGTGGGTAATTTAAAACCGAATAACTCAAAAAACTAGGAGTCTGATTTGAGAGCCATTTTTGGAGACACAAAGCTTGCGTCGAGAAAGACCTCTTGAGATTCTTTAGAGAATTTTTTCAGTCTATTTTTTGGCCCGATCCCATGAAACGTTGGAAATAATAATAATATGTTATTATTTTCAACTTCAATCTGCCACAACTCCTACCCGGAGTTTCCAAATGAATTGCAGTCAGTGGAATTGAATCCTTGATGATACTGCAGACGTTTCAAGATAGTTTTTGGGTGTTGGGTCCAAGAATAGGGTGTGGGCCCCTTCGAGGCCGGGATTCAATGTTTGTAGAGAAAAATGATTTTTCCACTCGGTGTCCATTTTGGACAATCGAGTAGTCGAACCTATGTGTTTTTATGAGGGTATCACAATGGTGTGATCTACTTGATGAGTTTCGGGATCGTGGTGTGGGCTCCACCCAGGCTGGCAACGGTGAATAGAACTTTTTCACCTAATGTCCATTTTGGATGATCGAGTAGTCAATCTCAAGGATTTTTTCAAGGGGATCACAATGGTGTGATCCAATTGATGAGTTTTGAGATCGTGGTGTGGGTCCCACATGGGCAGGCTACAGTAAATAGTACCTTGTTCACCGGTTTTCCATTTTGGGAGAGTAAACATCCAAATCCTGCATGTTTTACCACGTGGATCGTGATGGTGACCTTGGTATCGGCCTTGGAGGTATGCGGTGTGGCGTTGTGGTGGGTCACACGGGTTAGCGACATTTGCACCTATAGTTGTTGAGGGTACTCCCTTGGTTCGAACCTACGAGGGTTAACGTAGCATCACAACCTTAGTATAGGTTTTTGATCCTCTTGATGGGATGTTTAATCTGTTAGAGTTGTGACTTCCCTCTGGTGGGCTCAATGCGGCGTCCTCTAGCATCATTTCCCTTGATCGGGTTCTTGGTATCGCTGTGACTGCTTATCCATGGGTGGTGATCCCATATATAGTAGGTTAACCCCATAAGGTTTTTGGAATCAGTGGGAATATTATCCCCTATGCAGTGGGCCATGCTCAGTAGGGTCATGGCATCGTCGGGTATATGATCCCCTACTCAGTATGAAGATTAGATTGGGGTAGCGGTATCATTGGTTATATGATCCCCTACTCAGTGATTGGTTACTCTAGGGTTTCAGGATCGTTAGTTCAATACCCTACATCTTGAGATGTACCAGATAGGGTTTCATTATCGTCATGACCATCGTGACATCGGTGAAAATCCTCTATCTGAGTGACGTGTTTCTAACGAGCACCAGATCGGGTGGTGGTATCCCCCAACGGATCTTGGGAGTGATCCCCTATCTGTGAGATCTTCGAATTCCAGATCGGGTTGTGGTATCCCCCAGTGGATCTTGGTAGTGATCCCCTATCAACGAGATATTCGAATACCGATGTGGGTTCTAAAATCCCCTAGAAGAACCTAGGAGTGATCCCCTATCCTGGGAGTTTTTTGTTTTTGTTGTTTCAGCGTGACTTTCTCAGTGATGATATCTGTGGAGCATGATATATCGGGTGAGCATCTGGGATGTTTGTGTGGGACCCGAGGGAGTGTATCTCTCAGACAAGTGTCATTTATATGATAGTGCTCATGGAGTGTGTTCTCTTGGTTGTAAAATGTTTCCGGTGATGAGGTCGACACCTCATTTTGTTTGGTGTGTGAGTCGAGTATAACTAGATGTTCATGGTATATGTATGGGTGTATACCTGGGAAGATGTTAGAGATATATGTTTGGGCGTATACTTGAGTAGATGATCAAGGTGTATTTATGGTCATAAAATTGGATTGATCTGAATATTTGTGTTTAGACCAGGATGGTCATGAGATGGAGTTTCAATCTTGTCTGGATTCCCTCTGGATGGGATGAGTTGACTGTTGCCCTTAAGTTGCTCTATTTTGTTTCCAGTGTTTGGGGTGCCTACTGAGTATTGTTATACTCACCCATTAATGTCCTTTCCAACACATGTTTGTGTCTTGTGAAGACCACATGCCTTTCGACAAAGTACTAGGAGGACCTGGAGCAGGCAGAGCTGAGTGGGCGGGACTGACCGTGGAGTCTTACCGGAGATATGTCGGGGATCTTTCTGGTGGTGCGTTTGGTAGCGTACCCCTTCTTCCAGGTAGGTTGGTTGCATTTGTAGATTTCTTTTGGTATTCCTTGTTGTTCCCTTTGTACTTCTATTACACTCTGGTTTGGGATATATGTATACAGGCTTTTTAGTGTAAGATATCTCAATACCGTTTCATGGAGGTGTATGTGGTTGTGTGTGTGTACAGGTACCTTAGGCTAATTCCTCCCATGTGTGTGATAACCTACTCGGCACTGGTCGCCAGCCCCTGGAATATTGGAGGCGGGCTTGGGTAGTCACGGCTCGAGCCCTGTGGGGTCGGGTCGTGACATATATGATCATATTATCACCAATTTGTTAATAACATTTCATCATTACTCATTATTCGGGTATTAACAACATTATTTCCCTCTGCATTTTTGGTTGGATAAGTTATTATTCCTCTTCTTAGGTTATAGTTTTATCTTTTAAAGAATTATATTATTATAATATAAATATATTTTATTCATTAAATTCATTTTTATAATCTTGGTTTAATGGAGATCATGTAGAATGAGTCGCATCAGACCGTGGAGGCGATAGGTTGAACGTACCCACGAGCGATGATATCATTCCCATAATTTTTTAATGTTATTGAATTGGATTTTGTATAATATTTCCTAATAAATATAATTTATAATAATAATATATAGTTTTAGTTTCCATCATTATACCCAACCAAATATTCTAGTGGTGAAAATCATATAACACCATAGCGTGGAGACAGTAGGTTATACACACACCCGCGTTGTGATTTCCTTTTTCGTAGGATGGATAAAAGATATAATATGGTTGTTTAATAATCCTAATGACATATCTGAATATAATTGAGGATGTAATTAGTACTTTATAATTAAAAAACACATGAACACAAAGTAAAAGAATAATGAAGTTTGAATGAATAAATAGTGGGGATTACCTCTTTGTTGATGTGATCTATCTAAATCTCCTCTTAAAGCATATGATTTTGTCCTCAGAGACGATAGAAACCTATATAATGTTACTAGGGATGATTAGAAGGAAAAATGGTAGGTTATAACCGAACATTGGGTCACAATTTGAAGTATGTGGTGAGGGAGGAGGTTCCCTTTTATAATTTTGGGGTCGGGTACTTTTGGGATCTCAAAATATATTAATTTAAAATAAAATAAAAAACAATAAAAAACGTCAAAAATGTACCAAATTAAAAGATGAGATTATATAGGGTTGTAATTTCATCATCTAGTAAATTTATAGAAATTTTATTGTCAATTTAAACCTTATCATTTTTATTAACACTCAATTATTCTATTTAAATTTTCAGTTGGGTAACAAATATTTTAGTATTAAAAGGGTGACATATTTACTTATTTTATGCCAATTATACCATAAAGAATTTTCTTAGAACATTATGTACCAAATTAAAATTATTATATATTGTTTTTTAAAAATGTTTTATGATTATAAATAATTTAATAAAACATTATTTTGAAATAAAAATCAATAGTGTCAACTTGGACACTATTCAATTCATTTAATATGAAAAATATTTTGATAACAAGTTAATTTTGAACCAAATACTTTGTTATATTCATAAAAAGTAAAGGTATCATATAAAATTCATTAGATATATTAATTATCCCATATTATATTTATTTTAATATTTTTAATAATATTTATTTAATATTTCCCTTAATAAAATAACTACTATGATATCATTTATTTATTATTTAATACGATTATATTGTGGATAATCAAATAAAAATAAAATACAATTGAAAAGATAAATTTTATAGATTTCCAAATAACACTTATAATAGAATATATATATTCTATATATTCCTTCTTAAAAAATGTTATATTAATTAAACAATTAATGTAGAAACTTAAACATCACTTTAAATAAAATAATATAAGTCTCATAATTTCTTCTATAAGGAGCCCAATAGTCAATAAATAGACTCTTGGTTATTTTATGGTTGACATATACTTGACTAATAACATTTTGTCACGTTTTTTGGTCTTTTAGTGTTTATTGTGATTTTAATAATATTTATTTTATTTAATTCTCGTCAATTAAACAATTTATACAGTATTGATGTATAAGTCTTATATGTAATTAATTATATTAAAAAAGTAAAATCAATTAACATGTTAAAGAAAAAAATTATCATTAAAATAAATATTTAAAATTGAATTTATCTTATATATATATTTATATTAAAAATTATTTAATTATTAAAATATGAGTGATATATATTTTACATTAATTTAATGAAAACAAATTTTATGTCCAAATCTCATACAGTTGGCTTCCAAAGGACACCGTTTCGAACTATAGAATATTTTTTTAGAAACACACTCTTCCAATGATATTAGAAAAGGTTTTATGGTAATAATATTATTTTTAACATTAATTACCTATTTTACCCTTTTACTATATTAATAATAATTAAAAAAGTTATTATTCTTAATATCAAAATTTAAAAGTATGCTACTTACATATTTTGGATTTTAAGATTTCATATACGGAATGCATATCATAAAATTCAAATCACGGAATATGAAGAAATTAATTTAATATTAATCCCATTTTTTGGAAGAGATAACACATTTTAAATGTTAAAACATTGAAAAAGATTGAAATGTTTTTTACATGATAATTTTGTATAAAATTAATAACAATGACATATATTATATTTAATGATAAAAAATCCTATTCTATTTATTCATTAAACTATTCAATGTTATTATTTAACCATATAAATAATTTTGAGGAAAAAAGTTTTTATCAATTAAAATATGTTGTAATTTTTACTATTCATCAAAACAAGAATGTTATGTGAAAAAGATCAAAAATTCATCCAATGAAATGTTTTATATTCCACATTCAACATATATGATTTATTTTTTATATACACATTATTAATGTGTCAAAATAGTAATTCAAAAATGGTTCTTAATTGAAAGGCGAAAAACTAGCATTTGAAATATACTTGATTTTATAACTCAATTAGGGTTTATTTATACCATAGGAAAAAATATCCATTAGAAGAATATAGAAAATATTTTACCAAATATTTAACAAATATTTTTAATTAAATATTTTACTAATAGTAATTCACTCAATATATTAATACAAAAAAACAACTATAAAAATGATATATATTTTTTATAAATAATTCGTTGTTAATGAATTAACCATGCATTTTTTTGAGATTGTTATATAAATTCTTTCTTACCTAATGGCTAGGTTATAATTGTCATTTTATACTAAGGGAATCTGATGGTTTGTTTGAACTCATGATTACATGCAATGAAAGTAATTGAAGAATTAAAATTATTTAATGAAAATATTTCATAAAAACACTCGGGTGTTACATTCTACCCCTAAACTAAATTTATCCATTAAAAGTAGTCATTTGGATGTAAAAAAGATGAGGATACCCTTTCCTCATACTATCCTCAAGTTCCCATGTAGCTTCCTCAAATTCGTTGTTTTCTACAATAAAATTAAATAAGTGAGTTTTCTGGTTTCGTAGAACATTTTCACTATGATCCAAAATATCTATCAATTCTTCATCAAAAGAAATATCTTTCTCCAAAAGTATGAATTATGTGTTTAGTACATGTGAAGGAATATGTATGTACTTAATCTGAAGATATGTATGGAACACATCATCAACTTTAGATACATTCGGTGGAATCCTCAATCGATAAGATTCCTTTGTAACATGATCCAAAATTTCAAATGGGCTCATTAACATAGGGATTATTTTTCCCTTCATTCAAAATCTCTCTACTCTCTTCCAGGGATAAATTTGTAGAAACACCTTTCAAACCCCTTCAAACTCCATGTATTTTCTTCAGTTATCAACAGAACGTTTTTTGGTCAAATTTGAGCTACTTTAATGTTTGATTGAATAAGTATAAATTTTTCTACCATTTCATCAATAATATCATGTCCATATAGTTTCATTCCCAAACATCATCAAAGAATGTAGGATTTCTGCACTTCTTTCAATAGCGTATTCATAATTACCCCTCTGAATACTAGTTTGAAACAAATTTTTGTCTAAAAATTCCCACAAGGGCAGCTGTTCATCACAACCCCAATTGAAATCCACAAAGAATGATCCCAAAAAGTAGTATACAGTTTGAATTTTCCTCTCAGACTGACTGTACATATGAGGTTTATAAGCACTTCTGTAGCTTTACTATGTATCCAGAGCCTACATCAGACTTCACTAGAACATCGAGATAATCCTTGAATCCCAGTCTGATTTAATGTAATGTTTTACGTCATGAAATCTTACTACTTCCTCCACATATATCCTGGAAAGGTTATCAAGAGATATGTCCTATATAATAGCAATGAAGTGTGATGACTTTGTATGGTGATAAACTTTAACCCATATAACATTATGGTATTTAGTTGTTTTGGAAAGTCTAATGAAAAATTAAATACTGATGTTATCCCATTTCCATTTAGGTATGAGTGATGGTTGTAACATACTTGTAGACTTATTTATCTCAACCCTAACTTGCTGACAAACCAAGAACATAGAGACATATTCAGCAACGTCTATTTTCATGGCATTCCACTAAAAATACTCTTTCATTGTCATTTTACATCTTTGTGATTCAATGATGATTTGAGAATGAGGAACTGTGATCCTCATCCAATAGCTAATTTATTAATTCGGGTATAAGAGGAATACAAACACAGTTTTTAAACCCTAGTATTCCATCTAAATTAAGGTTGAATTAATTAACATTTATCACCATATTTTTTAGATATATATCTTCCTTATCTACCACATTGATCATGAATTTTATATATTATTGAACATTCATTTGAGAAAGATATTATTTATCCTCTTTTAATTTCCAAGATTAATCCTTTAAAAATCCATAAATATTGGACCCTTTTTGATCCTCATCATGGAGCAGATAACATGGTCCTCTAAACTAAAAGAATCTTCCACCTTGTCTGCTTTCCTTGGGTGGTAATATATTGAGGAATCATATTTTTTTTAAACCCCAACCATATTATTTAGTGCATATTGATCTCCTTTTGTGTGAAAATATTCTTTATGCTTTTAATGATAAGTATAAATATCACACCTTTCACCATAAAGATAATACCTTTATATATTTAATGAGAATATTACCAAAACTAACTCTAAATCATGAGTTGGGTGATTTATCTCATGGATTTTCAATTGTCGTGAGGCCTATGTTGTCACCATATATTTTTTAATGAGAATACAACCAAATCATTTCTTGGATTCATTACTACAGGTCACAATCATTATCCACAAATAAGGTAGTGTAAACATAGGGACACTAGCTATCCTTCTTTTTATCTCTTTGAAATTCTCTTCAAATAAAAACATCCACATGAACATAACTCATTTATGACTCATCTTGGTGAGTGTATTAGAATATCCTGAAGTATTTTTCAAAAAATATATATTATATCCCGCCAAACCTAGAAAATTTTGGATCTCATTTACCGTTATTGGTCTCAGCCAACATTTAATAACTTATATTTTTCCTGGATCCACATATATACCATAACTTGGGATTATGTGATCAAAAAATGAAACTTTCAAAAGCTAAAATTCACATTTGGTAATTTATTTCAAAAGATTCCCCTTTGTTAGTGACTTTAGTACAATTCTTAATTGAACTTTATTTTCTTCCTTTCTCTTCTAATAGAAAATAATATCATCTATAAAGAATACCACTAATTGATTAAGATATTATTTAAAGAATATATTAATCAGATCCGTTAATATAATAAGATAATTAGTAATATCAAAAGGAATCATTATAAATTCATAGTATTCATACCTTGTATGGAATGCCATATTTAGTATATCATCTTTCTTCACTATTGATTTATGATATCCTAAATTTAGATTAATCTTTGAAATGTATTGAGCTCCACATAGTAGGTAAAATAAGTCATGAATGTGGGGAAGATGATATTTTTTCTTGATAGTGATACTGTTATGTTCTAGATAATCAATGTATTATCTCATTGATCTATATTTCTTCTAAACAAACAGAACTGGTGATCCCAAGGTGACATCCTAGGGTATATGAATCCATTTTCAATATTCTCTTGGAGTTTCTTATTTAATTCATGGAACTAAATTGGGTCCATTCTATAAGGTGTACTTGAAATAGACATATAAATTGGTATGAGTTCTATTGAAAATTCAACCTCACAATAATGTGGAATACCTAATAATTCTTCTAGAAAGAAATCATCAAACTCTAGTAAAAACTTTTATTTTTAATGGTGTGTTTCTACACATAAATTTGAGATATAAAACCTTCATTTACCAGAATCAAGACACATACCATGGATGAAGTATCCACTACAAGGTCATATTCATCCTCACATCAATAGATGATCATCGATTGATACAGAATATGCAATGGGACTTCCCTTCATTAGAATTTGAAATGAGATCCAAATAGAAAATGCCAATCCATTCCAGGAATAACAACAAATTCCACTATAGGAAGGATCAAAATATTTTCAGGGGAACATTCCGACACACTTCAACTAGAGAAGAATTATAAACTCTTGATCTGACTGTTGTGCGATTAAGAGTTGTTAAAACTAACTCAACATCTAATTGCTGAGGTAATACGACAATATCCATAAAAAATTATTCAGAAATAAATGTGTGGGTGGATTTAGAAATAAATAAAATAATTTATACTATAGAGTGGATGATAAATGTATAATTGAACACTTTATTACCTTAATCCACATCGCTGATACTGATCGCATGTGAATTTCCTTTTTCTATGTACTTAAGAGTTTGCTGATGCCGATCATCATCAATAACCCTTCGATTATGTAATTGATTATCACAATTCCCCATTTCCTTGATATTATAACATTAATGAATAGGAGGTGAATTCTATGAATCCTTTTCTATATTCAGATTGTTAGATATTTTTTTCCATCACTTCGGCATTCAACCTCTCGATGACCTTCTATTACACACATAAAACATTTTCTAGTCCCTCTAATTCGATTTTCTCCATGTTTCTTTTCCAAAAATTGATAATAAGGGAAAACTAATCTTATTTTTGTGTGGTCTTTATATTTTATCCCGAATTCCATTTTTCTCATGATATAAAACCCAAAATACTAATGGGTTATCCAATCTCCATATCAACCTTGATAGCACATCAAATTATTTCCTCATAGCTATTGATGACCCTTGTGGCTAATTCCGTTAGGAGACGTGGTTTTAAGCCACTATAAAATCATTCAATTTTACTCTCAGGTTGGATAATAATTACAAAATCATACTGTGTAAGTCATGTAAAATTTTATTCATAGGTACCAATGGACACATCATCCATTTTCGTAAGCTCACGGAACTAATTACCTTTTCTTATGTGAAGAATATCTGAAAATTACTTATTGGAAATTATTATCATAAACTCGTCCCATTCCATGGATCCAATATCATATCTTTTCCACGTATTCTTGATAAGGTTCCACCATTGATCAGATTCACTTTAAAAAATATAGACTATTAATATGTATTTATAATGTTCTAAACATTGGATAAATGAAAATATCATTTCAATAGTACTGATTTATTTTTCAGCCACTAATGGATCAAAAGAACCACTGAATGATGGTGGACTCTACCTCATGATGGAATCAACCGAATTTTGATCCCTTATTTTCTTATTTCTAAGACCTTCATGATTCATAAATTGAGATCATTTTTTGACAATAGCTACATGATTTTAAATTCAATCTTCCATAACATTATTTTCTCAAAAGTAAAATCATTTAATGGTCCTTTTCCTTCAACATTAATACAATTCCTTCAAGTTTCAACCATTGACTAAAACCAATAATCATAGTGTGAGAAACTACTATCATAATAAGAAAACTACATAATCAAGAATAAAATATGAATTTATGAGGAATTATGTTTTATCCTAGGTTAATCATGATCATTTATAAAACACTAGGATTTTAACCTATACCTTGACATATTCATAGGGTTCTTCAAATTTTGTTCTCATCCTAGTTTCCAATGGTTAACTATACATTTCCTCCAATACAAGAATTAATGACCCATACTTTAAATACATAGATTTTAATTTCAAAATTGAATAATATTAATTTAAAAATATAAAAAATCCATGATAGGATCATATATGTATAGTGTCATTATAAAATTAGAAACATAATAGCTAGTTCTTAAACATCATTATTTAATAATTTATATAAACAAAGGGATATCATAAATTAAATTTCATCATTAAAAAATAAAATTATAGTTATGAAGGGGAAAACATAATTCTATTTAAATAATTTCATCTTATATGGATAATAGTTTTGAAAAAAAATAAAATTATTAAATGATGGATATATTTGTTCTTCTTAATAAAACATTTTTTTTTCAAAATGATACAAATTTTTAATAGATAATATTTTTTTGAACGATAAACATGAAATATTGTAATAGAATACTCATAGAAATATGGAATTATGAAATCATAAAAATCTGATCATACTCTATAATTTAAATGAAAACATTCTTTTCATAAATTTTTTGAAAGTCAAAAAGTACCTCGTATCGAAAGAGAGAAAAGATTCTATTCGTAAAATTTTGTAAAAAATAAACGATGGGTAAAATTGGATTTAAATATTAGTAGATGTATATAAATATTATTTTATGATATATATGTATAAAAAATTGACATGGATGATAAATATACCCTAGTAAATACTTACATATAAATAATCACGAAAAATTAAAAGATTTGCATAATTATCCATTACCTTTGGTCTGATTCCCTTTATATATGTCCAATAATCATGTATAATAATTTAATTAACTTAATTGAATTATCCCAGAATCATATTAATCATAATTATTTCATATATGATCATATTATCATCCGTTTTTAAAAACATTACATTATTACTCGTTATTTTGTTGTTAGATACTTAATTTTCTTATGCATGTTTTGTTGGATAAGTTCTTGTTCCTTTTATTATGGTATATTTATATCATTAAAAGAATGATATTAGTATAATATAATAAAATTTACTCTTTAAATTCATTTATATGATCATTATTTACTGATGATAATGTAAAATGAACCATATCGCATCGTGCAGACAATAGGTCGTGCGTACGCACGAGTGACGATATCATTCTCATTATTGTTGAATGCTATTGAAGTGGATGGTGTATAATATTTCAGAATCAAAATAATTTAAAATAATTAAATAAAGTTATTATTTCCATCATTATACTCATACAAGTAAGGTGGTGGTGTAAAAATAGATTACACTAAGGATTGGAGACGACAAACCATACATACACACATGTAGTGATTTCAGTTTTTATAGGATGGATAGAAGATGTAATATGATTTTTCTGTGATCATAATAAAATAATAACACATAAGTGATACTAAATTTATTACTTCATAATGAAACGTCTAATAAATACTAAGTAGAAGAAGAAATAAGTTTGAATGAATCAGTATAACAGATTACTAATTCTTTGACGTGCTCCCTCTAAATATCCTCTTAAAGAACTTGATTTCGTATTTGAAGAATAAAAGAACATATATAATGTATCTAGGGATGTTTATAAGGGATATTTCAGGGTATGGTCTTTCTTTAAGTCTCATAGTGAATAGAATATATGAGAGATGAAGTTTCATTTTATAATTAATGGGAGGGGTACTTTTGTGCTCTAAACAAATATTAAAATTATAATAAAATAAAACACCAAAAAACCTAAAAATGGCCCAATTTAGAATATTATATGAGATAAGGTTTCGATATCATCAAAAAATAAATTTTATAAAAGTTTGTATATCAATTTAAACCATATCATTTAAATTAAAACTTATTTATTCTATTTAATTTTTATCTGTGGTGGAAAATATTTCATTATAAAAAGGGTTCAATATTATCTAATTTGATGTAAATTAGACCATGAAATTATAAATTAGAAAATTTTAGACTATATCATAATTGTAATATAGTTTTTTTAAAAACTTATCCTTTTCATCTAATTTAATATATCATTATTTTTATAAATAATCAATAGTGTAAATTTTCAAACTATTCAATTCATTGATTTTTAAAAATAATAAGATAAAATGTTAACTTCGATCCAAAAATTTTATTCTATTATTAATAGGATAAGGTAATCTATAAAATTAATTTGGAATATTAATTACCCAAATTATACTTTTTTAACATTTTTAATAATATTTATTTGATATTAACGTTACTAAAATAATTAATGTAATGGTTTTGGGTAATTTTTTAATGTGCTCATTTTTTATATGAAATTTAAAATAATATAATAATAAAAAGATAAATCTAATAGATATCATAAGAATACTTATAATAGAAAATTTATCAGTAGAATCATTCTTAAAAAATGTTATATTAATTAAAAAATTAATGTGGAAACTTTAACCTAACTTTAAATAAATTAACATAACTGTTATAATCTGCTATATATGGCTCTAAATGGTAAATAACTAGAACCATTGATGTTTAGTTTCAATATATACTATATAATTTATATTTAGTCACTTTTTGGGTCTTTAAATGGTTATTAAAAATGTAATAGTTATTTTCTTATTGATTTCTCGTCAATTAAATAATTTATATATCATTAAAGAATTGGTTTTAAAGGAAATTATTTAAATACTAAAAATAAAAAATAAATTAACATAATAAAGAAAATAAATTATCATTAATATAATTATATTTTATTTAATTTCTCTTCTGTATATCCTTATATGAAAATTATTTAATAATTAAAATTTTATTGATACATGTTTATCTTTTATTTGAATAAAATAAATTAAATATCCTAATCTCAACCAATTGGCTTCCAAAGACTCCATTTCAACCAAAAATGATTTCGGTCGAAATGAACTCATAAATTTCTATCATGACACGTGTTAGTATAATAATATTATTTTATACCCTTTATTACATGATTTACCCTATTATCGTAATGATAATAATTACCGGAACTACTATTCATAATGTCCAAAAATGAAAGTAAGCTATTTCCATAATTTTGACATAGTATATAAAAATATTCAATCCATTTTTAATGTTTTAATGAACATAAGTTGTAGGAATTAATTTAAAATTATGTTCACTGTTGGAAAGAGGGAATGCGTTTTAAAAGATAAAACATTGCAAAAGATTGAAATGTTTTTACATCTGAATTCACTATTAAATTAATGGAAATGAAATAAATTAAATTTAGTGATAAAAAATAAAATTTATGTATTATTTAAAACCATTCAATAATATAATTTATCCATATAAATTGTTTTTATTAAAAACATGTTTTCAATTAAAATTTTGTGTATTATTATTATTCATCAAAACATAAAATAATTCAAACAAATATAAAAAATTCATCCAATATAAATTTCTATATTCTTCTTCAAAATAAAATATTTATGTTTTCATATAAAAATTATTATTTTTTAAAAATCATATTTTAAAAAGGTTCTCCATTAAATGGTTGAAAATTATCATTTAAAAAATATAGGTTTTTATACATCAGAGAGGGTTTATTCTCACCCTATGAAATATATAAATTTTATGAATGTTAAAAATATATTATTAAGTAAATCACATATATATTTGATCAATTTAATTTAATAATAGTAATTCTGTCAATTTTTTTATAAAAAAAAAATATAATATATTTTTATTGTTCATAAATAATTGGTTGGCAATGAATTAACCGTGCATTTACATAATATAGTGATATTTATATCATTTAACTTAATGTATTTGTTATAATAATAATTTTATACTAAGGTTATCTCGTGGTTCATTTAAACTCATTATTGCGTATAATGAAAGCTATTGAAGAATTAAAATTATTTAAATAAAATATTTCATAAAAAATTCAGTTGATATTAGATGGGGTTGATCGTTGAACCATTTTCAACTATAACTCTTAATAATTCAACCTCATCAAGTATTATAGAAATATACATAGGCCTCATTTGTTCCAAGAAAATGGTATCCTCAATTTTTCCATTAATGATATGGTGGTAGGACATGATAGTGATACAGTCAACACTCTATAAACCTCAAATTTAATGAATTAGATCTCAATCATACGTGGGATATTGAGGGACTCGATGAGTACCTCTCTATGTTTATTTGAAAGATGTTGAGAACATGGGATTAAGAGTTTGGATAGAACAATAATCATCTATTTCAAAATGTTAAATATTTTTTCATATGATTGTGCTTCCTAAGGTTGAGTTTCTTTTTATTATGTGTCTTAGAAGATGATAAATTTTAGGTATATGAAACAAGTTATTGATTAGAGGGTGAGGTAGCATATTGTACATGTGGAATAGGACATACCGGCATTACCATAATCTAGGATGATTAGAAAATTAAACCCCTTCTATTCGATCATGTAAAATGACAAGACTAGAATTACCACTATAGGGATATGGGGAATTTATATGCTTTTGATTAGATTACTAAAGTACCTACCCATGCATGTCATCTTCATATATAGACTTTATAAATATTTGACTAGAATAATGATTTCGGTCATGTCTATGTTGTCACCAAAATCCTCAAGTTCTATTTCCTTGACATATAGTTCACAGTAATGTTTTGGGAACTCATAAAATTATATATATTAGTCATTTTTGATAAGTTAACTACATTAACAAAACAAAAAATGATAAATCCATCTGGAAAGGGTTCTATTTTGTGGGATGCATCCCATTTTCTGGATGTTGAAGGAATGAATTTTACATGTTTCATAGCATGTGTAGGAGTTTAATATGAATTTTGGTATTTTTTATTTTCTTTTGACTAAAGATTTCATCTTCTATTAGGAGGTGTATTCAATGAATCCCCAATGTTAATTGGATTTTTATTGGGTTGTAGTGTTTTTCTCCTATAATGACATGGGATTATTCAACAATAATTTGAGTCATCATGTTATCAAACTCTTTTCAATGATTGGACAAAACTTCATTCTAATAACCATCTTTCTACTATAATGGTATTTAAAAATTAAACCTATTCTTGAGGGATCTCTATTATCACCTATCTAGAATCAACCATGCTTTGGAGGATTTTTTAACGAGAAAGTAGTATGGGATGGTGTGGCCTTGTACTTTTTGTAAAAGAAGGTGGATATGATACTCAGTGTGGTTGACCTCATTGGATTTACTAGGTTATGGTAGCTCCATTAGTTAATTTTCCATATATTTAACAAAAATAAAAATAAATATAATAATTTTAGAAGGAATATCCCTTGTTCATCCATCACTCAGAGCCTTGGAAACAAAGATCTGTTTTTTTCTTCCGACTAAGGGTGACTCTGTTACAGTTGCTTATCGATGGGAGTTACTAGATGATTGGTGACATTATTGGGTTGTTGAATGGGGAATGCTATTTTTTAGGGTAAAAATAGTAGGATCTTAGTTTCCCAAAAAATTTACTTCTGTTATAGTCATGAGATAAGATATAGATTGGGTTCACTGAGTGGAACCTTCTAGAAATTGTGTTGTCTCTATATACTCATAGAATCCACATTGATACTTAATCATAAGTAAATGTTTATGTATGGAATACAAAAAATTCTCATAATAATACTATAGAATTGTTTTTGATTAGATTTGGATAATGAGTAAATATATTAAGACTTTCCATTAGGTGACAAATTGGAAAATTCATTCATTTTCATTTTTTCAATAGGTGTAGTTGGTAATTATTATTTTCTATAATGTGGATGTGAAATATTAAGGTAATTTATGACGGTATTCTCATACTAAAATGGATCATATTATAAGGATATTGTACTAAAAAAGGATAGTCATACCGTAGTATATACAAAGCATCTCAGTTTGGTCACCTCCAATTGATCTTGAGGACCCATCATCAGGCCACGTCAAAACACATAGTATGTTATATGATGTTATGGGTATTATATGACATCATATTTTGAGAAAATAAAATTTATAAAATTGTATGGAGGAAAATATTCAACTAAAAAATGGGATACGAAATCATTTTAGGATACAAAGGTGTTGAACCCTCTAGGAATCTAGTTTATTTACTATATTTTGATAATCCCAATTATGATTTATTATACGTTGATAATCTCAATATTTCTTATTTACAGTTTGATGATTCTTTTTGTGGATAAATACTTTCTTTAGTATTTTTGTACTTCAGAA
The DNA here is from genome assembly GCA_963277665.1 of Viscum album. Taxonomy (NCBI): domain Eukaryota; kingdom Viridiplantae; phylum Streptophyta; class Magnoliopsida; order Santalales; family Viscaceae; genus Viscum; species Viscum album. Next base: position 1,642,286,759 of record OY728146.1, on the reverse strand, counting down.
ACATATTTATATCTTATGATAATTATATTATAATCAAAGAATTTGGTTAAGAAAAGCTCTATTAGTTTATGTTTAGTATTAGACTTTCGGTTTCTGGATTTATGTATACTCTGACTTAACTCATTCTTCAAATAGAATGCTTAAACAGAATAGATCTACCGATACAGAACAGAGCTACCGATACAGTTATGTCTACCGCTATGTGAGAACTACCGGTATAGATTAGTCACCGTTACACAAGTCTACCAATACATCAAAGTCTACCAATACATCAAGAAAGCTACTGATAGGGACTTACCGCTACTGATACAGACAATTCTACCACTACTGATACAAGACAAACCTACAGCTACCGATACAAGAAACTCTACCACTACCAATGCAATCAAGTCTACTGACAGAAAGTATACCATTACAAATGAAGTCTACCGATAGAAGGATTACCGATGGAAAGGCTACTGTTACACAAATGGTTATCGTTACACAAGAAGCTACTAGTACATAGACCTACCGATACACAAGGCTACTGATATCCAACGCTACCGTTCCAGAGACAAAACCCGATGATGCTTTAATTTATTTATCATTATTTAATCTAACCAACGGTCATATCAGGCATATTTTAATACACTGGCTTTTATTTATTGTGTGTTGTTGTATGTCAGGGAATCGTACCTCGTACCTGTAATAAGGAAATCACTTCTGTTGCCGGAGCTCATGCATTAAATAATAGATGCTCCTGCTGCTGAAGGGAGAGGTTGAAAAAACAAATAAGAGCGTGACAAAAAATAAGAAGGTGCTGAAATTTGTGCATGAAAAGAGACAACTAAACTTACACGAAGAGCTCATACATTCCTACATACCTATGAAGAGCCAAGAACGAAAAAGAGAACATCAACACATGAACTTCATCGACTACTTTCTCCTCCGTCTCTTCACCTGGATGTCAAGGAAGCAGACGACACTCTATTTTCCAAACACAAACTAGAAGAGGACTTAGAACCAATTCTGATCAATCCAAAGGAGTCCAGAGCTGCACTACTATAACTATAGCCATTCTAAACTCTACATCTTTACCTCTGTGATTTATTATTTACTTTTCGAGTAGTTTGTGTCATCTGCTATATTTTTACACACAAACTGTCTCATGTACTTTAACTGGAGGATCTGTAAATTATCACTCAAACTCTTACATCTTTTATTTCCCACTGGGATAATGTTAGATGTCATGCGTGACCTGGACAGCTTGTTTGCTGTTGTGTTTGTTTCCCATGAATAAAAGTGGTAGAGGTCTTAGACCTGGACAGTTTTATACTGTTGTAATCCCCGATCCAGGGTGTGATCACTTTTACATAAAGTTTTGAGAGGACTAAGTCTCAGCTTGAGACTGAACCTCTTGGTTATATCTGCTGTGCTTATTTCTTTTCAAAGTTATTTTTATTCTGCTGCAAACTACTTTAAAACCAAAAACTGTTTTAATGTCACTTTGATAATTAAACTCGCAATTGTTTATATTAGTTGTAAATTAGTAAGTTAGTATCAAAATTTAATCAACTCTTCTGATTTGATTAACTGGGAAATAATCAATCCCTTGAGAACCTAACAAATCCATTACATTGATATAAATTCCCTACAGCTTCATTCTGTGTTTTATTTAAGGGAATTTGGTAATTTATTTTTAAATAAAAATTTTAATTGGAACTCAATTCACCCCCCTCTTGAGTGTCCACTCCGAACAACATTTTTTATAAGAGGAATTAAAATATTTTCTGAAGTACTCTGTTTTTCAACTATGATTTTAGTTTTATTTTATAGTTCTTAAAATTTCTGTTATTTCTAAATTTTTATCTCTTTAAAATTTTTATTTTAACCTAGTTATCATGGATAACAGACATCAAGGTGTTTCTACTAATAGACCACCATTTTTCAATGGAAACAACTATGCTCAGTGGAAGATTAAGATGAAAATTCATTTAGAAAGCATGGGTTTTGATATTTTGATTTCCATAGAATCAAAATATAAAATTCCTACTACTGTTAGATCTACTTGGAATGAAGCTACAAAGACAGCCTACAATAATAATTGCAAATCTTTGAATTCTCTGTATTGTGCTTTAGGAGATGAGGAATTTAATAGAATATCTTCTTGTAAGACTGCACATGAAATTTGGGATACCTTAAGTGTTTATCATGAGGGAACAACTAACGTAAAGGAAATGAGATTGAACACCTATACTATTAAATATGATAATTTTGTGATGAAGCCTGATGAACCTATTTCTGATAAGTATCTCAGGTTTAACGAAATTTTCAACACAATGATCTCACTGGGAAAGGATATTCCATCAAAGGAGTAGATCATGAGAATTTTGAGATGCCTACCTGAAAGATGAAGGGGAACTTCTGTTTCAATTAGAGAATCATGTGATATTGGTGAACTTCCAGTTAAAGAGCTTATTGTTAAGTTGATGATGTATGAAGAAGAGCTTAAAGTAAACAAAGAAGAAGAAGATGAACCAAAAATGAATTCAGTTGCCTTCAAGACATCACCTTCAATGAATAAGGAGAAACATCAAGTTGTAAGTGATAGCTCAAGCTGTGATGAAAGTGAAAGTGCATCTGGCAGTGATGCAGAAATGGCTCACATAGCCAGAAGATTTAAGAAGTTTTATAGGAAAAAGAAGTTTTTCAGAAATTCAAATTACAAAGGTAAGTATGACAACAAGAGACACTGGAAAAAGGACAGGAAGAAATCTGACAAATATGATGAAGTTGTCTTCTATGAATGTAAGAGAAAAGGACATATAAAAGCAGATTGTCCAAAACTGAAATACAAGAAGAAATATGAGTAAAGGATAATAAGTACAGGAATGCCATGAAGGCTACTTGGAGTGCTTCTGAAGATAGTTCCAGTGAATCTGAAGCTTCTGATGCTGAAATCAGAAATAAGGAAAACATGTGTTTTATGAAAAACACCTCTGAGGTAACAACTGAAACTCCTACTTTAAAATGTTATTATTCTGGAGATGATTCTGATTCTGAAAATATGTCAAATTTGAACTATTTGAATACTGTAATATATTGGAAGAAACCTGGAATGATCTGAAAGACAAATAAAAAGGTATAAAAAAAGTATGCTTTAACTGTTAATCATAAATATGATCTTGACATAGAAATGTAAAACAATGCTCGATTACTTAAAGAAAACACCGAACTGAAATTTTCAAATGAGAAACATAGGAAGGATTTAGAAAAATTCAGAAATTTCAAAGATACTCTTACAAAAATTCTACTTAAGTAGATCGCACATAGATATACTACTGGCATTGGATACCAACCTGGACAATGAAAAATAACCAAAAATAGATTTATTCCTATATCTGGACTGAATACTGCTAGTTCTAGTTCTGGACATTTATATGCTTCAAGTAGTTATATTCATAGTTATGGATCTAATAAAGTTTATCTTTCAAAATTTGTTGATTCTGAAAATTATTTGAGACCCATAAGAAAAAATTGTGTAACTAAAGTTTTATTGGCTAACCAGTGTGGACCCATTAAAATAAGGGTACCAAAATCATTTCCTATCTAAATCTATTTTGTTGGGAACCTACTTAAACAGCTCCGGTAGAAAGACCTGGTACTTGGACAGTGGATGTTCAAGACATATGTCAGGATTATTCTCATGCTTTAAAAGCTTAGTCAGAGTTGATGGAGGTTCTGTCACATTTGGTGATAATTCTAAATGGAAAATCATCGGCTTAGGCCAGATTGGTAACACTGACTCAGTATTAATTTCTAATGTTCCATTTGTTGATGGACTTAAATATAATTTACTAAGTATTTCTCAGTTATGTGATGATGGTTTCAATATTAAATTTTAAAATGATTCTTGTAATGTTTATTCTAAAAATGCTTTAGTATTTTCTACCTTGCGAAATGAAAATGTTTATGCTGTTGATTTAAATTCTTTAGCTATGCAAAATATTACTTGTTTTAATGATTTTCATAAAGAGTCTTGTCTTTGGAACAGAAGATTAGGACACTGAAATGTACATTCACATAGAAAACTTACTAGGAAGAACATAGTTAGAGACCTACCAAAAATTGAATTCCTAGCAGATAAAGTTTGTAATCCATGTCAAAAGGGAAAGAAACATAAATTTTCTTTCAAATCAAAGTAAGATGTGTCAACTTCTCAACCTCTCGAGTTGGTTCACATGGATTTGTTTGGACCTTCTATAGTTTCTGGTTTAAATGGGAAGCACAATGTTTATGTTATAGTAGATTACTATTCTAGGTATACTTGGGTATATTTTCTAGCTCACAAAAGTGAAGCTTGTTTTTACTTTGTTAAATATTCCATGTCTGTAGTGAACCATAGTGGACTTAAGATTAAAACCTTGAGAAGTGATCATGGTTGTGAGTTTGAAATTCATGAGTTTGAATCCTACTACTCACACAATGGCTATAGTCACAATTTCTCTAACCCTAGGACACCTCGGCAAAATGGTGTAGTGGAAAGGAGGAATAGAACCCTTCAGGAAATATCCAGAACCATGCTCAATGAGTATGACCTACATGTTTATTTTTCGGCTGAAGATGTCAATATAGCTTGTTATATTATCAATAGAGTCCTGATCAGACCTATTTTTAAGAAGACCCCTTATGAGTTGTGGAACCATTGGAAACCTAAGGTTAACTTTTTCAGAGTTTTTGGTTTCAAAGTCTTTATTCTTAATACTAATGATAATCTTGTTAAGTTTACAACCAAGAGTGATGACAGAATTTTTCTAGGTTACTTTATTTCTAGTACTGCTTATAGAGTTTTCAATAAAAGAATCAAATGTGTGGAGGAATCTGTTCACATCAAATTTGATGAAACTGATCCACATGAACCTAAGACCTCTCTTGAAAATCTTAAATATGATCTATATATTTTGAACCTTAATGATAAAGTCAGTGGGCCTATAGTTAAAATGTCCAGTTCTGGAAATTTTCTAGAACCAGCTTTTGTTGACTTCCAACCTATTGATGAACCTGAAATCTCTAGCCCTACCTTTTCAAGACCAACTAGGATTCTGAAGAACCATCCATTAGATTCTGTTGTAGGAAATATTGATAGAGGAACACAGACTAGAGCTTCTCTAAGAAATCAGGTTGAACATCAAGATTTTCTTTCATAGTTAGAACCTAAAAATATCAATGATGCTATCAATGATGAATTTTTGGGAAATATCTATGCAAGAATAACTAAATCAATTTGAAAGAAATAAAGTCTGGGAACTAGTAGAAAGACCTAAAGACACTTTGACCATATGCAGAAAGTGGGTGTGTAGAAACAAAGTTGATGAATATGGAAATATCATTAGAAACAAAGCTAGAATAGTTGCACAAGGTTACAATCAAGAAGAAGGAATTGAGTACGAGGAAACCTTTGCACCTGTAGCTAGATTAGAGGCAATTCGGATCTTACATGCCTTTGTATCACATCTAAATTTCATGTTATATCAAATGGTCGTGAAAAGTGATTTTCTAAATGTTTTTATTTTTAAAGATGTTTTTTTAGAACAACCACCTGGTTTTTCAAATCCTCACTTTCAAAATCATGTTTTTATACTTTCTAATGCTTTATATGGTTTAAAACAAGCTCCAAGAGATTGGTATGAAAGACTTACAAATTTTCTTATTTCAAAAGGATTTACAAAAGGAATTTCTGATCCCATTCTTTTTATAAAAATAATTTCAAAATATGTTTTAACAATACAAATCTATGTTGATGATATTATTTTTGGATCTTCGAAAAATTCTTTATGTACTGATTTTTCAAAGGTTATGCAAAATGAGTTTTAAATGAGCTTAATAGGAGAGCTTATGTACTTTCTTGGATTTCAAATATTTCAAACTAAAGAAGGTATTATTTTGAATCGAATAAATATACTAAGGATTTATTTAAACATTTTGGTTTGGATAGTATTAAGGGAAGTGATACACCTATAAGTACCACCTGTAAATTGGATATTGATGAAACTGGTAAACCAGTAGATCAAACTAATTATAGAGGTATGATTGGGAGTTTAATTTATCTTACTGCTAGTCGACCAGATATTATGTTTAGTGTATGTATGTGTGCTAGATTTCAACTTAACCATAAAGAGTCACACATAATCACTGTTAAAAGGATTTTCAAATATCTTAAGTATACTACAAATTTAGGTTTGTTTTATCCAAAAGGACAATCATTTGTTTTAATAAGTTATTCAGATGCTGGCTTTTCTGGATGCATGTTAGACAAAAAGAGCACATCTAGAACATGTCATTTACTTGTAAAGTCCCTAGTATCATCGTGTAGTAATAAACAGAACTCAATTGCATTATTTACTGCTAAAGCAGAGTATATAGCTGCTGGTAGTTGCTGTGAATAGATTATGTGGATGAAACACACTCTATGGACTATGGATTTGAGTTTAAACATGTTTCAATTAACTGTGACAACACTAGTGCAATCAACATCTCAAAGACCCCTGTGTCTCACTCTAGAACTAAACACATTGATGTTATCCACCACATTCTAAGAGATCATTATCAAAGAGGTGATATAACACTTGATTTTATAGGCACTGAACTTTAATTAGATGATATTTTCACTAAGCCTTTATGTTCAGAAAGATTATGATTTATTAGACATTAATTAGGAATGATAACTTACTCTTAAACTGTTAGGAATCCTCACCGTTAGAGAAACCTCACCATTATAGAAACCTCACCATTAGGAGACCTCACCGTTAGAAGACCTCACTGTTAGGAGACTTTACCGGTGCGTCATGCGCTGTTTTAAAATTCTGTAAAGATGAGACTTCGAACTATTTTTAAAAGATTTATTTTATATGTGAATCCTAAATTAGATTAAACCCGATATTAGACTTCAATAAATCTCACCGCGAACTCGTTTGTTCGAATCCCTCCAGCCTCAACCTCTCAAGCCGCAAAACCCTAAACCTTAGATCTGTAATGGCCCGTGTTAAGAGACCTCAGGTTACAGATGGTAGTGATGAGCCGCAAGCGAAAAGACAGAAGGTGACCAATGCGGATGCCAGTGTACGCGGTGAATGTGTAGCTCAAAGAAATCCAGTAAACCCAAATGTCTCAAGGAGAGATATTGTCTTTGAGAAAGAGGTGTGTGCAGAATGGCTCATGGAGAGCAAGCCCTTGGTTCTTAAGGTCTTAAAAGTACAAGGTTGGCTCGAGTTATTCACAAAAAACAATGGACCTTATTATCCAGGACCGGTGAAACAGTTCTATGAGTTTGTTCGTTTTGAGATGTCCGAAGAAGAAAACAAGATGTTATCTTATGTAAATGGTCACAAATTCTTCTTTACTTCGGTTGAATGGGCTGGGAACATAAAAGTTCCACATGAAGGTGATTATTCATTTTATTCAAAATCCATACCCTCAACCAGTGACTTGTTTATGTATAAAGATGATTTGTTAGAGCTGACAGGGAATGAGACCCCTAGAAATATCATAGCTGTAGAGATGGCAGGGGAAGATAAACTTCTTTTCAAGTTTATCCAACATGTATTTAGTCCAAGGAGAGGAGACTTTGCTACACTGAGATTCCAGGACATTTATTTGTTACATCTGTTGAAGCATGGAGTTAAGGTAAATATGTGTAGATTGATTATGATTCAGATTGAGGATATGACTAGACCGAAGTCTAAGTCAAATTCACTGTTCTTCTAAAAGTTGAATTCTGTTATGATGAAAGCAAATGAGGTGGTTGGACATCAGGATGAAATGATAGTAGTTAAGGATAAATTCTGCATCACCAGGACAGTCTGTAAATATATGAAAGTCAGCTGGAATCCTTGGATAAAATCATGGGTGAATGATGAAGGAAGAATATATGATAAGTTCACACCAAAGTCCATCCCTCTAGACCAAAGAATGTGAGAGATCCTGGTCTTGGACCAGATGATCCAGAACTGGTCTACAGTGATGATGAAGATGAGGAGGAAGAGACATCATTTGAGGAAGGAGGAGACCCTAATTTACCTCCTAGTCCTATACCTCAAACCATTTCTTATGGAGCAGCTATCCCTCCAAAAGAACTACCTAGGAGAGAAACTATTTTGAAGGAAAATGATACTGAGACTGAGGAAGAAGAAGGATAAGCATGTCATTATGTTGTTAAGGACACCTCTGAAGAGGATGAGGCAACCGAATCCGATAGTGTCATTAATGGAGAAAAGGAGGCTTCTGGTGAAGCAAATGATGAGGAAAATGAAGAAGAAGAGCTCAGTTTGAGCCCTCTGATAGAAATTACAGTCAAAATAGTGCCTGATCTGGAAGCAGAAGTAGCATCTGTTGTTGAGAAAGTTCTTGAGCCATCAGAGCAAATGGATATTGAATCTGCTTCAGTTGAAGAGGAAATTATAGAATTACATCAAGCAGAACAGTTGGAGGAGATACCTCAGGAGAATATTCCATGTGAAGGGGAGCATCTTGGTTCAGTGTATGTCTTGTATGACATTGATGGTTGGACATCAGATCCAGGATATTTGGTTCTTGGACTAAATTATGAAGATTATGATGAGGAAGACCAGCCCCAAAGAGAATCAGTTATCCTACCTGTTGTGGCTGAAAATTTGGCAACCATGGAGGACCTTGAGTCCTTAAAGGATGAAATGAAAGAGACACGGAGGGAATTAGTGGCAGATTTGAAGACAAGTATGGTTGAAGAGATGAGGAATGTGGAGAAATCCCTGGAGCTATCTCTGGGATGTGTTGTTGCTAGTCCAATGAAATGAATGATTGATGAAGCTAAAGTATGCCATACTCAAATTGAGAGTTGGACAGGAGCTGTGGTTGCTCTCAGACATTCAATTGCTTCATTGACTTCTTTGAACAGTTCTCAAACCCAAATGCACACTAATATCAGTTATATCAAAGAAGTAGTCAAGCAAATTTTGGATGTTTTTTAGGCTTTTAAGACATCAGTCAATGAACATTTGAACAGTTAATATGAACTTGTTCAGAAGGTGGTTAGTAATCTAACACAATCTTTCAAGGAGACAGTAGATTTCTTAGTTAAACCCCTTCCCTCATCCAGCTCCACTGTGAACCATGACCAGATCAGAACTGTTATTCAGGAAGAGTTGGCTAAGGCCAGTACCAGTGGCTCCTTTGATACTCAGATCTTTGCTACCACTAGGGAAGTTAGTAGTTTTGTTCGTGATCACCTGCGAGAAGCTACTACTTCTCAAGAGGTAATTAAAAATAAAGTGGATGCTTATTTTGAGAAGGTTTACACCAAGCATCAAATGACCAACCATTTCCAGCTGTTGCTAAAGAATCTGAAGTTGCCTCCAGTGACTCAGGCTTTCAGAGAACAGGTTAGTAAGCTAAGGGAGCTTACTCCTACCTTGGAAAATTCATTGAAAATCGAGATGATTTTGTGTCTGCAATGGAGAGAGGATGGATTATTATTATGGATTGCAGGAACCTATTGCTACCATTCATACATGTGGATTCCTGACCTGTGATTGTACCTCCTTCTCTTCCTAATTCTGCCTCTGGGAGTACACCTCAGTTGACTCCAGCTCAGGCTCTTCGATGTTTGACAACTATGATTCCTCAGAAGAGCACAAATTTCAGATCCGGAACAGTTTCAGGGGCTGACCCTCTGGTTGTTCTTTCCACTATTCCTAAGCCTTCTACTGAATCAGACCCTGCACCCTCTTCTGATCCTAAGGGAAAGACTCCTGTTCAAGAGGACGATTGAGTGATTCTAGATCTTTTTTATAGGCTCCACTTGTATTTTTGACCTTCTTATTTTATCAGTGTATCTCTTGTCCATTAATGAAATACTTATTACTTTCTCTACTGTACTATGTTTCTATTACTTTGCTAGTCATTAACTTTTATATGATACCCTTGTTTTTGTTAATCACAAAGGGGGAGAAAAACATGAGTCTTAAGAGTTAACAAAGGGGAGAAAAACACAAAGGGGGAAAATGAGACCTACGAGAATCTTGTAGTACTTTTGAAAGGGGGAGGAATATGGAGGCTTTGTTTTAATAAAAGAAAATCCTTTTCCTCTGATTCTAATTCATCTCTGATTGTAATTCTTTTCATTTTGGAATAAGTTGTGATTATCAAAAGGGGGAGATTTTTGAACCCTCTAGGAATCTAGTTGATTTACTATATTTTGATAATCCCAATTATGATTTATTATATGTTGATAATCCCAATATAGCTTATTTATAGTTTGATGATTCTTTTTGTAGATAAATACTTACTTTAGTATTTGTATACTTCATACACATATTTATATGTTATGATAATTATATTATAATAAATGAATTTGGTTAAGAAATGCCCTATTATTTTATGTTTAGTATTAGACATTCGTTTACAGGATGTATGTATACTCTGACTTAACTCATTCTGCCAATAGAATGCTTAAACCGAATAGAGCTACCGATACAGAACAGAGCTACCGATACAGTTAAGTCTACCGCTATGTGAGAGCTACCGGTATAGATTAGTCACCATTACACAGGTCTACCGATACATCAAATTATACCGATACATCAAGGAAGATACCGATAGGGACTTACCGCTACTGATACACACATGTCTACCGCTACTGATACAAGACAAGTCTACAGCTACCGATACAAGAAAGTCTACCGCTACTGATGTAATCAATTCTACCGACAGAAAGTCTACCGTTACAAATGAAGTCTACCAATATAAGGTTTACCAATGGAAAGGATACCGTTACACAAAGGGCTACCATTACACAAGAAGCTGCTAATATTCAGACCTACCGATACACAAGTCTACCGATATCCAAAGCTACCGTTCTAGAGACAGAACCCGATGCTGCTTTAATTTCATTATTATTATTTAATATAACCAACAGTCATATCAGGTATATTTTAATACACTAAAATTTATTTATTGTGTGTTGTTGGATTTCAGGGAACCGTACCTCGTACCTGCAAAAAGAAAATCACTTCTTTTGCCGGAGCTTGTGCATTAAATAAGAGATGCTCCTATTGCTAAAAGGAGAGGTTGGGAAAAAAATTAAGAGCGTGATAAAAATAAGAAGGTGCTGAAACATGTACATGAAATGAGATGACTGAACTTACACGAAGATCTCATACATTCCTGCATACCTATGAAGATCCAAGAACAAAAAAGATAACATCAACACAAGAACTTCATCGACTACTTTCTCCTCTGTCTCTACACCTGGAAGTCAAGGAAGCAGACGACACTCTGTTTTCCAGAAAAAAACAGAAGAGGACTCATAACCAATTCGGATCAATCCAAAGGAGTCCATAGCTGCACTTTAATCACTAGAGCCATTCTAAACTCTACATATTTGCCTCCGTGATTTATTATTTACTTTTCGAGTAGTGTGTGTCATCTGTTGTATTTTTATACACACACTGCCTCCTGTACTTTAACTGGAAGATCTGTAAATCCTCACTCAAACTATTACATCATTTATTTCCTACTGGGATAGTGGTAGAGGTCGTGCATGACATGGATAGCTGGTTTGCTGTTGTGTTTGTTTCCCACGAATAACAGTGGTAGAGGTCTTAGACCTAGACAGTTGTATACTATTGTAATCCCTGATCCAGGGTGTGGATCACTTTTATATAATGTTTTGAGAGGACTATGTTTCAACTTGAGACTGAACCTCTTGGTTATATCTTCTGTGCTTATTTCCTTTCAAAGTAATTTTTATTCCGCTACAAACTACATTAAAACCAAAAACTGTTTTAAAGTCACATTGATAATTAAACTCGCAAGTGTTTATATTAGTTGTAAGTCAGCAAGTTAGTTTCAAAAGTTAATCAACTCTTATGATTTGATTAACATGGAAATAATAAATCCCATGAGAACCTAACAGATCCTTTACATTGATATAAAATCAATACAGATTATTTCTGTGTTTTATTTAGGAGAATTTGGTAAATGATTTTTAAACAGAAATTTTAATTAGAACTCAATTCACCCCCCTCTTGAGTGTCCACTCCAACCAAAAGGGGAGCATTTCCATTCTATTGCTTCCATTTGAGTTGGTGCGTATTTAATGGCATTGATGTGTCCTGGAGGTATAAATGTTTGGGCCACTTCTTGTCAACATGGATTGGGTGAGGGTGGATGATATAACCCTATTTCATATCAGTTGGACTCTAAATTAATGCCATGACCCAATGATAACCCAAAAGGCGGATATTTCCAATGTAATGGAGGAAATTCATTAACATCCTCAGCTCCCCCAGTCATGTAGACTAGTTGAAAACATTAGAAGATAACCTGATTCTAAAATGACTCTTCTTTCTGAATATTATATTCATCTAGACATTTGGGAGGAGGTTTATTTATTCATATTAGAATATGATACATAGCAGGAATGTGGACCCTGAGTAGTTCCTCATTGAGCATTCAAATATTATGTATCTCGTTTTTATTTTTTACAAATAATTCAACTATGAAGGGAATTTTGGTTTCTCTTTGTAGTTAATGGGATGAACAAATACCATTACAATTATCCTCATCATTATTTTGTTAAGGAGGTTTCATTTATTCACATGGATGTATTTGGTTCTAGAACCTTCTAACATTCCTCATATATCCAAAATTTGTTTTTACATCTAGGGTGCATATCTCTTGATTCATAGTTTCTATGTTTCATTTATCTATATTCACCTCTCGGTGTACATAATTTTATTTATTGATGGTGATTACATTCCTCGATGTGTATAGGCAAAAAGGTAGGTACCCCATCACTCTCTACAAAATAGGGTTATTATGTACCATTAAATCTTCCATATAGTGTGACATCAGGGTCATTTCCCTAACCCTGAGTCATATTAGGATAGTTTTTCATGTGTCCCATATAGGGTTTGAACACCATTTCAATATGTTTCCCCTATCTTGGTTAGTGAATAGTTACCTTCATGGAGTTTTTGGTTAAACATTCCTTGTCGGACCCAAAAGAAAGAGGTTTGTGTGATAATGGGAAGAACAACTAGAATGTATACCATCATAATTACCTCTCAACCTAGAGAGGAATGATTCATTTTGAGGATATGATAATGAAAAAAAACACCTCATCCTTTGGGATATGGAAGATTCTAGGCCACTATTTTCCCATTCTGATTCTATTTTTGAGTATATTAGGACTCCAGTCAAGGATTTGATTGTATCCACACAAACACAATAAATCTTAGTGCTGGTGTTATGCTAACAACATATTAGTATAAGATATATATAAATCATATTCCAATGGAATAAATAAACTATCATACATTGTAAATTATATTAATACATGAGTCTTTTATTACAAATGAAGACACAAATTTCAACGTAATGTTTTTTTGATAATAACATTATTCCATCATATATATCCCAACATATCTTTCTTAGTACACATTAGGGAATCTTAGGGAATGGAAAAAATAAGGGTGAGATCTAATTCTAGGTAAGGGTTAATTATAGAGTATGAAATAATACATCATTAAGAATAATTGTTATGGAAAGCTTATTATCTCAACACACATTATATGTAATCAATAAAATGAGAAGGAAGTGTGTAAAAAATATGGACATTTAAATAACTGGAAACACATGCCATTTAATTGGACGTACTATCTTGACACGATATGGCATAATTAAAATAGAAAGATAAATAACTTAAAATAAATTTTATTTAATCAATAAACTATGATTTCAATGTAGCCATATATAGTTTTATAGTGTAAATTTCATGGATAATAATAAGTTAATTTAGAATGTAGAAAATGAATAATTATTGGATTCAATATTTCATAGGTACATCATACAGTTACTATAATGTACATTCATAAGAAAATTTAACATACTACTATCACGACCATTCACAATAATGTTTAGTATGGGTCTGGTTTCAAACTCAAAGAGTTTGTGCCCAATAAAATTCAACACATGAGACCAATGATGCATTAAGGGGATACAATTAAATGGTCCCCAACCCATGTCATAGCAATCCATAATATTCATCAAATACTGGATAATCTATTTAACTAATAAAAAATGATCCTTATTATCAAATATTAAAATTTAATAAATGATACAGATTTATCAAATTTACCCATTTAATAAAGTGAATATCAAATTAAAAAACATAGGTAAAAATTGTATAGAATTTAAACAATAAACATATTCATGATTAATGATATTGAAAATTTGGGGAAATTTGATTTCCAATGATCATATGACAACAAATATTTCAAGGGTTCTCCAAAAATGAGTCAAGAAAGTGAATTTCTATATTATCCTTGGACAAATAAATCATAAACCATATTATAGGAAGAATAAGGATGATATATATACAATATATCACCAATGGAGTAAAATAAAGGGTTATATTTGTGGATGAATAGAAATACCATCCAAATATATTTTAAATACATTCATGATGACACTGTCCCTTTAATTTTTTAAAATATATTGAAAATAAATTCCTTTTAAAATCAATTTTAAAAAATATATCATGAAAAATATATTTGTAAAAATGAAAAAGGAATCTTAAAATAATTGATGGCGGGTAATTCCATATAGTGTAGAAAGTGAAGCACCCTATACCACCCTAAAAAGGGAGGGCTGAAACAGGGTGTCAAATTTTTATTTTAATGTGATGGATATTGTTGCCACATAGATAGGAACATGTTAAATTTTACTATCGTAAACGTGTATTAATTTAAACTTTCATACTCAGAAGGACTAGAAAATAATTTTACAAGGTTTACTATTAAGGGACATTATACGGAGCATACCCCTACAGGTTTTCGGTCATACCAATGTCCACTACTATTCATATGTTATGGATTTAAACTATTTAGAAAATTCACTCTATTACAGGAAAACTACATTTAAATGGTTTTAGGGATATCACACTATATCCCTTAGATCATTTCTATTTACACCCCCTTTCTTACTGCATTGGGAAGAATCCAAACATAGTTTACCAACATGAAGGTCAATTCAATTGTTTGGAATTAAATCATCAATCCTAAACTATAGATATACATTCTGTTGAAGTTTCATTTTTCCATGTGGATGTGTTATATTTTTCATCATACTATTCTTTCATGAGAATGCCCATGTGAACTAGCCTTTTTCCTCTATGTATCACACTGAACCATGTACTGCGAGTGCTTCATGTACCACCTCCACATACTTCCTTCTTATGACACCTCTATGTACCTCTTTCAGAACCATCTTATTCTCCGTGGATCAACTCCACATCCTCTAACCATCTTCCTCTAACCATTTTCCATCTTGAGATTTAGTGGCCCACAAATTCCCTACTGTGGACTATCTCCGCGTACATCTTCTTATTTTGTAGAAAATTCCTCATGAGCCTCTTCTCGTTTGTGGGGTAGTCTTCCAGTGAACCATTTCATAACATTCCCTAAATTCCTCCCAAGAACTCTAATAAAATATATCTATCCTTAATCAAAGTATTAGTACTCTGTAAGTATGAAAATAGATACCCATATTTTTCTAAACTGAGATTTACCAAATCATCACCATGTACGGTGCTCGCATGAACCATTCTTCCCTAAGTGGTCCATGTATCGCCTTTTTTTCATGGTGTCCATGATATTCAATGAACCTATCTCTAAATAATTTTCTCTAACAAGCCATCCCACAAACCATCTCTTCTCCAAACCTATCCACCTTTTTTCATATATGACATGCCATCCCACAAAATGTTTTCCTTCTATGAACCACATTCCTTTCTGAAAACCTTCTTTACTCTGTGAAACATTCCAAATACATGGTACATATATTTTTTTCATTCTATGAACCATTCCAACGTACCTCATTCTATATCATGAATGGTGCTTCATGTTCCGCATACTTTCTTCTCCTATGCATAAAATCGTATATTTCCAAAAACCAAACTCCATATTTTGAGGCAAAAAATGTGGATGGAACCGAGAAATTATAACACCTTTAACCCTTGATTCAGCCTATAAAATAAGTGTCATTGTATTGAAAACTCCTTGATCAACTTGATGTGGATTGACAACAAACACAATTAATACTATAGTTCTAGAAAAGAATAGCCTTGTGTCCAACAGAAAGAGCATTCCTTTCGCATGGTAAAAAGGTTATAAAAGTTCTTTTTTAGAAACAGACAACAATATATATTTAAAAATAATTTAAAATTTAAAAGGGTAAAAATTACAATAATAAATAATTTTTCAAAGGAAAAAAACACATTTCAAATCCTTTCTTAGAAAATTAGGGTTTCATATTAAAACTGTTTCCCCGACCAAAGAGAGAAATGAATTCAGGTTTTCTCGAAAATATTTTATAAAAACATTTAATACTATAGTGTTGGAAAATTTTAATATTAAATGAAAAATTTCATTAACAACCATTTTATTATAAGATTAAATATTGTATTATAATATTATCATATTATTTCCATTAATGTAAATTCAAGAATAAATAATCTCTATTTAAATAAGACGGTGGTATAAACTCTTAAAATGATCTTACCATTTAATTGAGAATTGATCAATGAATCTGTTATGTTTATCAAGCATAAAACCACATAATATCATTTTAATTACATAAATTTATAGTAAAATTAATTATACAAAAAATCATAGAATATTAACAACAAAGTGGATGTAATATGACATACTGAAAGAAATTGAATTATGAAATTTCTTTACAACTTGGAATATTTTTGTTCAAATCCCCTTAGAGGAAATAATATAAATTAAAACTAAAAATACCATTAATAATGAATTATTAATTATATTAAAATTCAAAGAGAATTATATGGATCATTTTAAAGAATCTAGGTGAAAACATTATAATAGTCCGTAATGAAATGAAATTGAAATGAGATCCCTTACTGATTTGGAAATGTATGAACCATAAATTACTTGAAGGATAGGTCATAAAATAGATATGAAAATACACATAAACTTTTGTATAATAATTATATAATAATTTAATTTTATTATATACACTACACAACAAAAACAAGTGGTGATGTTAGCATATATCTCATTAAAATTCATGTGAGATGATAAATCCACATACAATACAAACCCATTTATTGAACACTATTTAACATCATTTATAGTGGTTTTAAGGATGTTATTAAATTATAAAATAAATAAATTAATATTTAATACATCTTAAATTATCATTTAAAAAATTATCACCCTTCAATTAATAATCTTTTTTTTATTTTTATTGTTTCTTGTGTTTTCTACCTTGTTTTTTAATATGTCTTGACCTCTTATTTGTTCATTTCAATTACTTAGATTCTGATTTAATCGTATATAAAATTTAAAACATGATATAAAAAGAATATTTTTTCATTATATATGTATTTTAAATATTCTATATTTTTTGAGATATTAATGAAGTGCACCGTTCATAGAGACGGTAGGCTTTACATATGCATGATCATTATTTTCATTTTCTTATCATTTTAAAATAATTAAAATTAAATGGTATATAAATAAATTAATTACAGTATAAAAATAATTTCATAGATGTCACATATTTTTATTTAACCCATCCTTAATAAAATTCATGTAACTTGTTAATGGATCACATCACTTTGAGCAGGCGGTAGTCTAGACGTCCACACACGATGTTATCATTTTCCAAAAAATAGAAAACCTGAAGGTATGTGTTATGAAAAATTAAAGAAGAAAAAATAAATTAAAAACAACATATATATAATATATAAACTATAAATCCATCATAATTACCAAACATGAATGGTGGTAATGAAAGAACTAATGACAACGGTTTGTGAGGTGGTAGTCTGCCATACAAACAAATAATGACTGCATATCTAAATTATGGAAGTTTGTTAAATTGTTGTTCAAAAACATAATAAGAGAAAATATTAGTATATATAGCATAATTATGTTATTATATAATCATGATATATAAATAAATTAAGTGGTGGATGATAAAATGACACAAATGCGATCTCTGAAATATGTTACTTCATTTTTTGGTAATAACTTTTAGTTTATACCAACGGACTATCATAGATGTACTTATTCAAAATGTAAGTATTGTAGGATTATGGGAGGGGGTTTGGAGGATATATTATCATGTTTTTTACAAGATAAAGGGGTTTATATTTTGGAATAAGTGGTAGTGGTGGGTTCCAATTTATTGCGTAGGAGGAGTGTAATTCTTGTAAAATTTTTAAAGAGGGAATACCACCCAAATTTTTTCATGTCATGCTTCTTAAAAAAAGATAAAAATTTTACAAAATGGAGATTATTGTCAATATATTTCCATAAAACAGGCTTTGAAAAGTTTTTTAGGTCATCATGGTTTTTATGGCTAGCGCTTAGACCCTTGTTAAGCCAAATGATCTGTTAATCGCTGTAATTAATTTTTATTACATTAACTAATATTTTTGATTAAAATTTAACATAACATTAATATAAATTATATAATATTATTATTCAAATAAATTAATCCATTATCACAAATTACAATCATATAGGTGGTAGAAATAAATTTCAAATTAGTCACATAGATGGGACGACAAAGCACATTTTTAATGTGAAAATGTTATGTTTTTATACCCATTTTCAATGTGAAATTTATTTTAATGTCCTTAATTGTATTAATATAAGTATAATTAAAATAATTTAAACTGAAAAACTATTAAAAATATAATTCCACCTTATAGATTTTTGAAATGAAAAATCAATTTTCAATTAAACTTTTGAATTTTCACTATTCATCCAAAAAAACATCTCCTAAAAATAAAAAAATTCCACCTAAGGTAATTTTTATTATACTATTTCAAAATTTATCTTCATTTTTTCAAATAAATTTATAAAAGGGTGAAGCTTTAGTTTTATAACATGTTCTCCATTAATATTTAAACATACCATTATAAAAATATAGCTTCATGAGCGTAATATTGTATTTTTTTATCATATTATGCCTATAAAATCTATAGGGTGATTGTAACAAATATTTTATTAAATAAATAATATATAAATTTAACTAAGATAATTAAATAATTAGAATTATTTTAATTATTATGATAAAACACCATTTTTAGAATAAAAACATTTTATTTATATTAAATTGGTTTTTATATTCTTTTATAATTAATTGGTAAAAAATTAATTCATTTTAAGTTTGTGAAATACATATATTTTTATAATTTTTTTAATCAAAATAATAACTAAAAAATAATATCTAGGTTATGTCTTATTCTATTAAATAATAATTATTTGACAATATATTTTTATTCCGTAAAACACGGTCCTATGGGTAATTCAATATATCAAAGAAAATATGTGTTTCATATGACATAACCTAACTCAGTATTACATGAATTGAAAGTTATAGAGTATATTAAAATAAATTAAAATATTATAAATACCTTAAAATCCGAGAAGGTTATATTTTCTTTTCTAAATTTTCTATTGTGTGTTAGACATTCTATTTAATAAAAGTTAATCTTATTGAATTTTCTCGGTGTTACGTTATCCCCACCATAAATAAATTGAATCCTTGTAATTTAAACTCTATCATGGAAGTAAAAGGTATGATAATTGGAAATTTATCTTTCAAAAACCCCACATAATAGAAGGTCTAATAAAAAATAATCTAAATAATAAATAATGGGATGCACAATGGTCATATGGAAGAACATATTACCAAGATTAAATGTAGGAGAAAATTATAGGAAAGTGAAAATACAGACTTAGCGAAAATGAGTAAATACTTATAGATGGTTATTGAGGACATTGATAATAAAAAAGTGAATGATAAATTGAATTTTATGTGCCGATTAACCATAAATATACGATGATTTAAAAGACAATAATTTTGATAAATATTAAGGTATAATGAATTTTTTTTGATCATTTTCCAAATATTGTATAATTATTTTACTTCATAAAAATATAAGGACAAATACATTCGTGAAATATTTATATATCACAAAAAATTATTTATATCCTTTATCTGTTGTTTTATCAATTTCTAATTCATCTATTAATTTATGAAATGGATATCCTAAAATTAACATTGATCCTTGATGCACTAAAATATAGTTTTAATGGATCGCAAAGCTCATATAAGAGTGAAAAGTCTTTTAATTTTATCTATATATTATCCAAGGCCAATATTGTTAATAATTTAATCTCCAAACCTAGAAAGTAACACTACTGGTTTATCATTAAAATATATTAGCCAAAAATTTTAACTAATAAAAATGATATATTAACAAAGACATTACATAGGATAGTAGTTGGTGTGAAACACTTATCTGCATTAGGTCATGGAATCAATCCCCAATGCATCACCAAATAAAATGGGTTTTCGTCCCAAATGTGGGTTTTACTTTTTCTATACGATATTAGTATTATTCCAATGACCTTACAAATAATATTATGAAAATACCAAATATTTAATCATTGAATATTATTTTAACAATGATTTTCAGTACACTATTTTTTTAAATTAGAACAATCTTATTTGACTATTATTTCAAGGTCATTAATGATAATTTTAACCCTAAAGGATATTAATACCTTTAAACCTATGTCTATAAAGTTTAAATGATTTATTCCTCAAATAATGTTTCCATTGAAATTTATACTTGCACTAATTCTCCAAAATGACTTTAATATCATAGGAATGAAATACCATATTACCTTAAAAGAGGTTATCATATTAAATTAAACTAATGATCAATATTGAATTTATAAAATCATGATGGTATATACATGGTGAATTATTTCTAGGAAGAAAATAAATTTATACGATATTAAATATTTATGTTGTTCTTCTATAATAACATCAAAGTCTATGATAGGGTTATATTCTCTATTCTATGTTTTCATAAATCTAGTTTCCATGGTTTCTAATAAACATTCATTGATACAAACTATATCAACCCAACCCCTAAAATCAATGATCTGGTGTCATTATTCCATTACATTTTCATAACATACAACAAAATTGCATCACATAAGACCAATAAATTTAGTTGTCTTAGTAAAATAGATATATACATGGGTCTTTTAAAAAAAACTAATACACAAAATAAAACTAAATTTTTTTGATAATAACTTTATTCCATCTATCGTATCCTTGCATGTATTTCTTATAACACTTCATACAATCTAGGGGTAATGCAACAAAATAAGGGTGAGCTCAAATACTCAGTATGGGTAATGCATAAGGGACGGAATAATGAATAAATTAGAATATTCATTATGGCCATGTAAATATATAAAATCATATGCCATTGAATTAATATACTTAGAAGGAAATGTGTAAAAAATTCATAAATTTAAATAAATGAAATCAAATTCCTATGAAATAACTTTAATATCATAATAAGATAATGTGAAACCAATATGTAAAGTTAAATAACTGAAAACACATTCGATTTAATCGATAAACTTAGAATTAAATTCACACATATGTTTTTTCATAGTGAAAATATCATGGATAGAAATAATTAAACTATAAATACAAGAAATTCTAAATTATTAGATGCCATGATTCATAGGTACATGGAAACATTACTATTCGTACTTTTCACATAATTATTTAGAATACTACTATCATGAATTTTGAAAAGCCTATTTAGAACCTTCGTGGGTACAAAATTGAAGGGTTTGTGGCCAAATAGTTTCATCTCATTAGAGTATCTATGCATCTATGGGATTAATTTAAATAATCCCCAGCCATTTCATACCAATCCAAATAATTCATCATATATAAAATAATCATTTTTATTCATAAAAAATGCGACTTATACACCAATAGTTTTAATGAATAAAGGATATGGATTTACCAATATTTCCCCAATTACTCATGTAACTATTATAGTAAACACTGTATGTAAAAATGGTATAAGCTTTTAAAAAATAATCTTGTCCCTGATAAATTATGTGGATAATTAATAGATATTTTATGCCCAATGATCACAAGAAAGTGATTATTTCTTTGTGTCTAAAAAATTTAATAAAACAATTGAATTTTATAAATATTATTTTAAAAATCAATCATAAACATCCAAAGGAAGAATAATTATAGTTTCAATACAATATAACATATGTGGAGTAATATTAAAGTATTTTTTCATTGATGAATAAAAATATTATAAAAAAGATCATTTAAAATTATTACTGAGGATAATAAAAATAATATTAATTAGAAAAAACATTAAAATGAAAAACTGGTATATATTTTATTAATATATCATTTTGGAAAGGTGAAAAACATTTTTGAAACATTTTTTATAAAACCATGTTTTTTGAAGAAATCAGCATCTCCATCTAAGGAGATAAATGAATTCAGGTTTTCTTGAAAATGTTTTCTAAAATATTTTGAGTACCAAAGAGTGGAAAAAATATAATATTAATTGAAAAATATCGTGAATAAAAAGAGGATAATATAATTAAATGGTGTCTTATACATTAATGAAACAATTATGTTTTATTCTAAATTCAATAATAAATAATCTGAATTTAAAAGGGATTGTGATATAAACCCCTAAGATGATCATAATGTTGAAGGGATAATTAATCAAATAACCGATTATGTGTATCATATTTAATACCAGATAAAGAGGTTTAATTAATTAAATATATCTTGAAATTCATTACACAAATAATCATAAAATATAAACATTAATGAGGATGTGATATAATCCAATATAAATGAATTGATTCATTGAATTTCATTCCCACTTGGTTGAAATATGGTCATATCTTATTAGATTAAATAATTAAAATTAAATATAATAATAGCATGAATAATGAATTATTCATAGTATTAAATTTTCTAGGGTTATATACAGACCATTTTAAGGGAACTAGGTGCATAACAATAAAAAAATTCCTTAATGATATTAAATTGTGCCGAAATCCCATACTAATTTGGGAACGCATGAAATGTAAACCCATAGTAAGTGAGATCATAAAATGAATTTGTAAATATCCATAAATTTATGAATAAAAATATTATAATACATTCATGGGAAGTATAAAGACTATACATCAAAAACATGTGGCGACTAAAAAATAGATCTCATAGAAATAAAAGTGAGATGAGACATCCCCTTACCATATGATCCCTTTTCTTAAACACAAATTAAGTTTATGTATAATGGTTTTAACATTTTATTAGCTTAATATAAAACCATATTAATGTTTATAATATCATATATGATAATTTTTATAACTTATTATCACCTTTTCAATAATATGGTTTTATTATTTTCATTATTTCAGTTGTTAATTTCCATGTTTTTGAGTATGTTTGGACTTGTTATTTTTCCCCTGTTAAATAAATCATGATTTCATAATCTCCAAAATTTAAAACTTGATTTAATTATCATATATATTAATTATATTTTTATTTTTATGAATCCATAGCATTTGGATATAGAAATGAAATGCATCATTCATGAATGTGGTTGGTCGTACGTACTCATGAAAATTGTTTCCATTTTCATGTCAAATTAAAAGAATAAAAATTAAATGGTAAATATATATTATAAATATTGTAATAAATTCATTTCATTTATATCACATATATTTATTAATATGATCCTTAATACATTCCATTAATGGTGTGAAATAATTACATCATTTTAAGGAGGTGGTTGTCCGCATGTCGACAAACAATGTTATCGTTTTCTAAAAATTGGAAGGTTAGAAGGTATTTGTTATGAACTAATTCTAGAATCATAAATAAATTATTAATACCATCATTATAGTATTTAAAATATAAATCCATCATTTTTTTAAACCTTTAGAGGTGGTAATGGAGGAATTGATGACAGAGGTTCATGAGGTGGTAGTCCGGCTTAGATACAAACAATGATTTTGTCTCCCATATGATATGAATGTGTGAATGATTAGGTCATAACCATAACATAAAAAAATAAAGTATATTGATGATAATTATTTTCTTATATAACTAATATATAATAATAATATAAGAGGTGGATAAATAATTTAATCAAAAATTATTGTTGAAGAACATTACCTCTTATTCGAGTAACACATTTTAATTTATACCAAAGCACTTCCATGGTTGGATTCTTTACCAATGTTTGGTATATAGGATAAGTGTGAGATATTTTTTATGGATCTTTTTTCATATTTTTTATGAGAAAAATTTCAGGATGAGGAGGGATATTCTTGAATTTTTTAGAAAGGGTTAAATCCACCAACATTTTTTTCAATGTCATGTGCCTCCAATATTGAACCCAATTATATCCAACATAGTATATCGTCTAAATATTTGTAAAAAATAGGATTTTTAGAGAAATATAGTTTATTTTGGCCCTTATGTTTAATGTTAATTCCCTTGTAAAGGTATTTTTAATCTTAATGGCTTTAATTAATTTTAACTTAACTCAATAAAATTGTTAATCAAAAAATGATTAAATTAATGAAAATTATAAATTTTATGTATTATAAATATTTAGTCTATTTTTTTATAATTAAAATCACACAATTTATTTAAATTAATTTAAAATTAATCTCATTTAGGGGAATATAAAGTTTGCCTTTTATGTGAAACTAGTCAAAAGTTTGAAATGTTTTAATATCCAATAACAATGTAAAATTGATTCCAACAATATAAATTGGATTATTATATGTAATATTTAACTAATTTATAATTTAAACACATTAAAAATATAATTTATCATGATGAATTATTTAAAGGAAAAATCTATTTTCAAATAGAATTTATCATTTTTCACAATTGATCAAAAAAAGCATTACAGAAAATTACCAAAAATTCAATCTATGATAATTTTGACATTAAAATTTAAAAATAATATTTATCTTTTCAATGAAAATTTATTAAAGTGTAATATTTTATTTTTAAAATTTTTCCCATTATACGGCTTTAAAACCACCTTTATAATAATATAGCCTTCTATACGTAATTTGGGGTTGTTCTAATCTTATGAATCTAAAATATATTGGATGAAGTTCAAAAACATTTTATTAAAAAATAATATATAAATTTAAATAAATAATTCATTATTAGTAATTAATTTAATTGATTATGATAAGACTTTTTATTGACCATAAAAATATTTCCTCTTTATTCAATTTTTTATATTAATGTCCAATTAATTGGTAACTAATGAATTAATTTTATATTTTTGTAATCTATATATTTTAATAAGTATGTAAATAATATTAGTAACTAATAATTTAATGTCGAGGATATAAATTTTCTATTAAATAATAATATTTTATTAATATAATTTTTATCAGTAAAACTCAGTATTGGGTGTAACACCAGCTATCGAAGAAACTCATAGTAGCGTGTGATGAAAATTAACTCTATATTGCATAAACTGAAAGCTAAAAAAATATATTAAATTTATTTAAAATATTATATATATGAAAAATTATTGAGAGGTTTTATTCCTTTTTATGTTTGGTGTTGTGTTTCATACACGATATTGAATAAATGTCACTCATTTAGAATTTTTGTGGAATTATATTGACTTCAATCAAGATAGAATTTATTAAATAAACCCCCTAGACCTGTGTGATGGGATTGATTTGGAACCACTACTGATTTCTCCATCATCCTCTTGGGATGTGATGAACCTGGTGGGGGATATTGAGTCAGAAATTCCCCCACACCATTGGGACAGGGGTTTTTTAACCTTACACCAATATATTTGGGATATTATAGGGGTTTTTTGAACCTAGGGGTGGCAGAAGTAGTAAAATTTCCCCCATCCATAAGTGATGGATTTTCTCATGGATGAATTCCAGGGAATCTTCTATTGATATCTGATTGATTTGGTAAAATTGTATTCAAACATGAAGCAAGTGAAATTGAATCTTATAAAAAGAGTCATTTTATATGTGAATTTTTTAGGTAGTCCACAACATTAGATTATGGGTTTTAAATGTGTTCCCATTTTATTAGGAGGCCTAAATTAGATGTCTTCTGGTGTCCCCCTCTCTATTTTCATGTCATCTTTGCATCCTTAAAGTGAAAGAGTCTCACTATATTGACCAATTGGCACACACACTACCTTTCCCCTGATTTTACCTATAGATTTGATATTATATGATGTTGTATCTAGAAAACATACTATTATGAGGATATAGAGATATTGGATGGTCCATACATTCACCATCCATGGATACGTATGTGTTATGAGGCTCTAGAAATCTGTCTATGGAAATTTTTTATGATATAGAGACAAACAATCCTTAATCTTTTTCCATGATCTTCTAATCCTAGGATCTGATCTATAGAGAACATGACCATATCTCATTAAAAATGGTGTTTATTATTGATTCGGAGGTTACCCTCATATACTTGAAAATGAGGTTTTTATCCTTGGATCGCTAATGAATCACTGATATATTTTGGAATAAGTAAGGGATCAAATCATTTTCTAGATAATATAAGATCTTGTTGTTGGTAGTGGAAATGGGTAAGAACATGGTTGGGCGGTTGTTTACAGCTAAAACTCTCCATATACCCATGTCATCCCCTTATTCATTAGGGTCATATTCCCCTCCCTAGTCAGACCATAGAGCTTGATTTTCTGGGATTCCTATTGACTATGGTGAATTGATCCTCATAGATTATGAGGAACTCTATATGATTATAATTAGTTTTTTATGAACCTCAATATATAATGGTGTTTGGGAAAGGAATGGATTTCCTTGTACGAGAGAGATTTTTTATGGGGAGGTTTTCCATGGTGGAAATATGGAGTATGGCCCCTGTGGTCAAACTCTACACTGATGTGAAGGTGTATATCAATGTAGTGATCACATTATTCTTCATTTAAGGAGTCGAATGATTTTTGAGCTGTTGTATATTTTCTTCATACATCCAAACAGACACTAGAATTGAGAAGATTAGGGATATTAGCCTTATTATGAGTCATGGATGGAATATGATGATCATCATTTGTAGTTGAATTGGGATATGAGCCTAATACATGATGTTTTTTATAATATATTGATAAATTTATGGTGCATTGGGAATATGATCCCATTTTTGAGATGCTACTAGAGTTTGCCAATGAGATTTTGTATCATTAGAAGGAATATGAGCCTTCATGTGGGTGGTTTTTGAAATACAGTGGTCAATCCTTAATGAAGTAATGGTATGACCCTGGTTAAAAATGAATTACCGATTAGAATATCATGAAGATTCGTTGGAGTAGGACACGTTATATGACCTTAATTTTGTATAGTCTCTAAATGGAAAAAATTTATTCATTCATTAGCTAAAGAAGGGATACACTCCTGAATTCTGCAAGCTATTGGAATATGTCGGTGGATCAATTTTTCTGTTTCAAGAATGTATGATTCCTTAGAAATGTTTTAAATCAAATTTGGTCAACACATTTTCATTTTAAAAGATATGAAATCAGGTATCTTCAATTGAAGAGGGGATATAAGATTTCTAATATCATCTTTTTTCTATCAGTGTATGCTCAAGGGCTTCATGCGTAGGGGATGGGCCATGTTCCTCTATCCCAATTTCTTAAATACTATGCATGCATACTCGATCTGATTGAGTAGGGATATGATCCTCCTTGCTAGCCACCCCTATAATATTACATTGGGTATCATTAGTGTATGTTGGGATATGTGTTGACTCCAATTTATCTATAGCTTTTTGTGCCTATATAGACCTCATTTGTATCCATGAATGAGTGTAGAGGGTGGAAATACGTCATGTGGATCCTTCGGTAGGATTTTGAGGGGCATTGGTGGGATAGTTCTAGTGACATGGATGACAAGAGTCTTCCTTAGATACTCCTAAATTGGGATGGATCCAAAGTCAATTCCTTGATCCACCTTACTATGTTAATAATGGTTCTAATTTTCATGATTTTGGGATATGTAACTAAAGAATTCAGTGCTGGCGACAGGTTCCACTGGTTTCATTGCAACTTTATATGAATGATATGATCATGATGAATTCATCTTCTAAATACTTATACATAATTCTTATAGGGTTAGGATCATACCACGTGTGTAATATTCCTAGACCATCACGTCTTCAACCTGTAGAAAAAATAGACGATGGGGGGTGTTATTTTTCAATCATTAGATGTTTCTGATATTGCTAAGACACCCTAACATTACCTTGATGAATACATGATTTTTGGGTGAAAGTGTTGTTTGTGTGAACAGGTTTTTGTCACAACGGAAACAAGAAATATGTTCATTGATCCATGAACCATCCAAGAATGATATTGGTGTTTCGAGTATAGGATTTAACCTTCATGAGGCATACTATGTATCTTGTGATAACAAGAATAAAAAACAAGATAGTTCATTTCAGATAAATACGTTTATTTTAATATTTTTTTTAAATGATATATATGAGGTCACACATGTATTAGGTATAGATATTGAGACATGGGAAGGAATCCTTTATATCATACTCATAAAAGTTGTTAGAGACTTCATATTTCAGTCTTCCACCAACCCGTTGATGTTTGGGGATATATAATAAATAATTGTGAGGGTTATTTCCCTGGGGATTACTAATATAAAAATTCCATTAAAACATACACAACGGTTTATTTCTAGTTATGGAGTCATTTTCATCATGTTATTGAATCATTCATACAAACTATGATTTCATTGATTGGGGTAGTATTATAATTCATTTGATTTTATTATTTCATGTCCACAATACAATGCGAGTCATGATCAGTGTGATAGACATCAAATAGAAACTAAAAAGACTTTTTGTATATGGATGTGGAACTTATGCACTAGGGTGTCCCTAATAGAGTGTTTGATAAGAATCCCAAGCCTTTGTATGGAAACATAGAAGTACAACATATATAAAGAATCTGATTCCTCATAGTTCAATTAGTTTCTTAATTCCCCAATTGATGAGGGAGAATGATAGAAACATATGGAGTGGGTTCAAAGAAATTACGTATTAGTGACTTATTAGGAATATGATGACCATGTTTGAGCCCATTTGTTATCTATTGATTGACCTGGAATGATGATAGACATACAAGAGGGGGGATCTGGTGAAATGACATATCAAGGACTTACACAAAACTAGATTCCAAATATCTGACCAATACCCTCTGATAGATTTGTGTTGAAGACCATGTGTGGCATAGGGATCTCAAAATAAGTGTATAACCATAGTCTATTTAGGATATATCCCATATGAAGTTGGAATTCCCATCTAATGACTCATAGTTTGTGGTTTCTACATTTTGAGGACACATGGTAGAGTATTCTTTCGATTCAAGGATGAAACTTATGGGTGTCATCCTCACATATCTTGGGAGTCTACCTGACATGTAGCGACACAACCCCAAAAATCTTGGATCCGATGTCATCTATCAATTACATTGGCATGATTACATGGAATCAAATCCTAATGAACTGTGAATTTATTAGCCTTCGTAAAATTGATAAATACATGATTCTTGTATTAAAATTAATGCATTGATTAAAACATAATTGTTTTTATAACTAAATTAATATATAACTCTGAGGGTAATAAATTCAATCTTGTGTATCCTTGTATATCATTCATAGTATGATTTTGGGATTATTGTGAATAGATAACCTTATAAAGGTGACATCAAATTCTCAATATGGGTAATGTATTGCGGAAGAAACAATTAATCAATTAGAATAGTCATTATAGAATGCTATAAAATTAAACACACTTTCCATTTAATCAATAAACTAAATGGTTGTGTGTAAACAATATAGAAAGATATTAATTGGTAATATATTCCATTAAAATAAATATATAATTTAAATCAAATTTGTAAAGGTATGATACTAAAACATATTCTTTTTAATAAATGAAATGTATCCATGGATATGCTGAATAAAAATATAATGGATGAATATTAACTGAAATTAAATATAGTAAATTCTTGATTATTGGACACACGGTTTCCTAGATACAAGGTATACTTAGCATTAAGACCTTTCAAAATAAATTTATAACATATAATGTAAAACACAATATAAGGTAGTTATCTATATGACTCATCCCTTTAGACCACTAATGTATTGGGGTTATATCTATAACTAGGCCCCACCCAGGTTTTACCAGTAAAAATCATTCCTCATATATATAATAATCAATTTAACAATGATCCTGATCAAATATTTGTATGGAGTAAAAGATATGGATTTATCAATATTCACCCAAATAATCAATTATCATTAAAATTAAACACTGTATAAAGATGATATATAGTTTAGGAAATGAACATATCCATGATAAATGATATGGTAAATTAGAGTAAATTCATTATTCAATGATCATAGGGAATTTAATATTTCAAGGGGACTAAAAGGAATCAAGAGAGTGAATGAAGATACTATCGTTGAAAAAATAAATCATAAACCTTAAAGTGGAATATTAAGGATGCAATCAATACAACATAGTAGAAGTGGAGTAAAATAAACATTTTTTAATGTTTACTATTGTAAAATATTATAAATATATATATATAAACGTTTTTAAGGAAAGTATTCTTTTATTTTGAAAACCCTATTGAAAGAAAATTTCATTGAATTTAATATTTTTTTTAAAAAATCATTAAAATCAACTTTTTAAACAAGAAAATGAAAATTCTGAGGGATGAAAGTGGGTAAATCTATACATTACATACAAGGTAAAAAAACATTCTATGTGCATGTTAAAATTTTAGTAAAATGATTTTTTTGGAAAGGGACAATAATATTCCATTGAAAACATTGGTAAAAAATGGGCAACAAGTTATTTACCCACTCGTTTTAAAAAAAAATTCTTAATTTTTTTAATAAAACATGGTTTTAGAGGAATACAGGTTCCCCCACTAAAGAGAAAAATGATTTTGGGTTTTTTAAAAACATTTAAAAAAAACATTAGTACCAATGAGTGGAAAATAGTCCTAATAATTTAAAAAGGTCTGGAATTATCACAAGAGAAGAAAATGAAAGGGGTTATTGAACAATATTAAAATAAATTCCCCAAATAAAAACACCCTTGAATGATCATTAATGTTATTGTTGAGGAATGTTATCTGTAAATATTTCAATGTGCCCCACACTACTTTGAAAAATTTTAAATCATAAAACTCTTGAAGGTATATTATTAAATGAAAGATTTAAATACAACTAAGATAAACTAATTCATGATATAATATATAAAAATGGTCAATATATATACCTAAAAAAATAAGTTATTGGTGACCAGGATAATTATCTCATAGAAGTAAATAGTGAGATAAAAACCCCCTTAACTTTAATTTTCATTCAGGAGAACATCCATTACATTCATCAAGAATAAACCTAGGTTAATTATTTACTTTTTGGATAATTTTTTCATGTTTATTATTAAATTTATTTCACTTATTTACATTTTATATACATATACATAATCAATTACATTTATGTTGGTTATTTTGAAGAAATTTGTTTTATGTGTAAAAAAATACATTGGTAGGTAAACTATGGGAAAAGGGGTCATTATAAAACAACTAAAAAATAATAATAATTAAATAATTATTATATTAATAAAAAATTATACTATTAAAAACAATAATTAATCATGGTTATTAGAAATGAATCAACCTTACATTCATGGAGTCGGTAGATCGGACGTACGCATGAGTAACGTTTTCATTTTTCAAATGATCATTATAATAAGAAGGTAAGTAGATTAATATCATTAAATAATTATAATAACATCATAAATAACATATTATTTAATCATATGTACTTATATATATATTTATTATGATGTAAATGGAATCACATCATTCTAGGAAGTGGTAGTCCGTATGTCTATGAATGACGTTATCACTTTTCATTTATGTAAAAGGGCAATAAAAATGATATATATTATATTTATAGAAAGGTAATTATGTCAAAAAAATAATTTAGAGGTTTTTATGTCACATATGATTAATTAAAACCATCCTTTATTTGTTCCATGTCTTGCGTGAATGAATAACATCAGATTCAGGATGCGGTAGTCCACATTTCCACAAACGATGTTTTGATATTTAAAAAAAATGGAAATTATAATTAAATGTGTTATTATAGAACTAAAGAATCATAAATACAAAATAATTTTTATATATAACATATATAAATAGATTATCAATCATAATTTCAGCCAAGATAGGAGTTAATGTAAAAAAATATATAGTTATTGTATTGTGAGGTAGTACTTCACTGTACGCAGAAATAACATGTTCGTTACACATTAGATGGAAGTGTGTGAAATTTTAGGTAGAAACCCTATAATAAAAACATAATATTATTTTTATGATAATGGATTTGTTATAAAAAAAATATAATAAGAATATTTGACGGGTTGGAGGATGGAAATATTACTAAATATCTTAAGGAAAGAATTTAACTGTTAATCAGGTAAAATCTTTTAGATTGTACCAAAATGCTTTATTGGATGGACTTACTCCTAAGGAAACAATTCTATTATTAGGGTATTTATGTTGAGGATCTAATTTGGAAGATATTGGATGATACATAGTGTCTTTAGATGTGTGATGAAGTTTGTGGATATGAGCCCTTATTATAGTGGAGGAAGAGTGACATTTTTATAATACATAGAAAATGGAATTCCTACAATTTTTTTCCTATATAAAGTGGAAAAATGATGGACCCTATTTGAGATAAGATATTATCGGGTCAATATATTTCCATCCAATATATCTTTCAGAACTTTATATGCCATTTTGGGCCTTAAGGTTAAGGTTTATTTTGGTATTATTTTTAATTTAACATTAATTGTTATAATTAATTTTAATCACATTCAATAATAGTTTTGTTAAAAAACAAACTTGGTATCATTATATATTTTAAATTATGAATATTAAAAATTTTGAATCAATTTTTAAAAATTCCAATCATTGAAGTGGTAGAAATTGATTTAAATTTTATCCTACAGGTGGGACGCCAATGTAGATTTTTAATGTAAAAACATCATAAATTTTGATATGTTTTTAAATCCTATTTGAATGTGATATTTTTATTAATTAATTTAATTTTATTAATTTATAAAAATATCATCTTATTGGACTTTAAAACCAATTAAATTTTTTTTTATCATTACAAATATATTTTAGGAAAAAAAGATAGGAAGTAAAATTCTATAGCTTTAACTATTCATTAAAATGATATATTTCCAAAAAATACAAAATATTATCCCTAACCTAATATTTATGTTTTTATTTTAATTTTGGAGTTTATTTTGACATACTAAAAAATTCAACTGTCAATATTCTGATTTAAAATGGGTATCCATTAAAATGGTATAAATATTCCAATATAAAAATATAGGTTTTATGTGAAAAGTTGAGTTTGTTCATATATTATGCTAGTACAACCTAGTGGATGAATATAATTTTTTTTACTGAATATATAACCTATATATTTCATTAAAAAACATACTAATTTTTATTAATTATGATTATTAAGGAAAAAAATCTTTGGGAGAAAATAAATAATAATATTTCTTTTCATATCCAATTGGTTCTTATTTTTGTTTCTCAAAAATTAGTAACCATTGAATTCATTTGTTATTTATACAAACCTTAAATTTTCATTAGTTATTTAGTACTATTCATAAACTCTACAAAATGGATTTATTATATCATATTATATTATATAATAATATTTTAATAATACATTGTTATTTGTTGAAACTCAGTCTTGTGTGTAACACAATCTATCGAGAAAGGTCACTATTGTGTGTAATGAAATATATCATTGAAGGACGGTCATGAATGAAATTCCTAATAACTTAGTGGTGAGTGCATTGAAAGATATAGAATATATTATATATATTTCTGATTTTAATGTATTGGGCTAATATATTTCCTTTTTACAATTGGTGTTACCTGTCATAAACACAGTTGAATAAAAACTTATAATTTATAATTTCAGGTGTTAGAGGACATTTCACAATGTGTCATCTTGACAAGTTTAGTGGTCTACACATGGTTAATGTTGACATTTATTGGTGTTGTTTCATGATCATGTTTGCAAGACTGAATGAATTCACATCTTCCAACCAACATGTCAGGAAGACATCACATTAACCAGCTTCAATGAATGGGGGACTTCTCATGTTTTAATGACATATACAAGATAATTTATTGACTTATATTAATTTTTTAGATGCCATCACATGATCTGGATAGCGTGTCAATATGTTTCTATGTCACGGCCTGACATCTTCAAGATGTGGGAAGAGAAAACAATGTGACATGCCCTTCCTTTATCAAGATGGAGATATAGTGACCCCATCGAGTCCCACCTTCAATAGGCCCTATAGTGGTGAATAACACCATGGGTAAAACATATAAAAAAATGTAAGGAATAAACCTTTTTTTAAAACAAGATCTAGAGATAATATGAAAAATACTAAACAACAAAAAACTTTTATATAAAGGAAACCTTAATCCAAAACATGCAATATTTAAAAAAGAACACCTGTAAAATTACAACAAAGATTCCAATGCAATGTACCAAAAGAAAGAGTCTATGTAGCATCATAAAAAAAATTCTGGTGGCTCAGCTAGTAATGTCTAAAATAGTCCTTAAATTATACATGGAGACCTGAAAGTATTTTTATAACGTATGGTGAGAATACATTTATACTCATTAGGGAGAACAAGGATGCTCAAAGACAAGTGGGGGAAACAATTTAAGGCCCCTATTGGGAATAATAGAAACCAGTAGAACCTAACAAGGAATGCTAACCATCCCATCCTCACCAAGGCATGCTCACCAAATAATTCTTGTCATGTTAAGTAATAGTATAAGCACTTAGATTATTTGGGTACTCCGCACAAATTTTCCCACTTATTAACTGCTCATTCCTAAATAATAACATCTTGATGCTACCACACTTACCATAATAAAGTCCCACTACCATAACTACCTCATACACACGTGGGAATCAAACCACACATACCCCACCTGCATACAACTGGGTCATAAAAACCACACCTCTCGCATGAAAACACATGGGAATAATAAAAAAACATGGGAAACAAACCTGTCTAGTAAAATCCAAGGACCCTCATCCACAACATGACCTTCCATAGGAATCTAGAGCTATAGTAAACCGCAATCCATTACAGCATTCCTAGATACGCTCGAGTGTTAAGAACCCAAAAGGGGGTGCAAAGATGAAAGTCTGTAACCTGCCATCCATCCTCCCACAGAGATGCTAGGAATTACACCCTCCACCATGCAAAGTGGGTGGTCATCATGTAGTTATCAACATGGATTGGGTGCGTATTGAAAATCACAAGGAACATTAATTTATACATGTAGGTAAAAAAGAACTATTCCCAACCCTTGTGTTTAAAAAAACAACCAGCCCACACAAAACCAACTTTTCTGCTTCCCCTATATGCACAACCACACTATAGACACAGCGAAAGAATAAACCCAACTCATTTTTCATTTAATCACTAGTCTTTCTTTATTAAGGATTTATCTGTGATTAATTCCAACACTACCGATGAAACCACTATCCATAACCATTCTGCACACAACAAGATAGTAATGATGTATTCCCACTACACCAATAACACATAAACACATTTCAGTAACCTCAATAACATCACTCAATAGAAAAAAAAAAGAAAATGGTTTTCACACTACATACATGTTCATCTGTTCCACAAAAAAAATTCAACCTATCAACCTGATATTCCATCACACCTCTCGTACCACCCCATACAAAAATCCCGCATAGAAAGACCACAAAACAGAAGCCCCACTATAGAAATAGGGAAAAACACAAACATAAATTCATTCCCTCTATCCACCCATATACCCATAATAGGATGACCAATAGTAGTGTCACAAAATCCCCATGTAGTAAAAAACCCAACCAATCATGACACAAAACCACACCATTAAGCCAAGAATATTCTGATTTGACAAGAGGGGTTCTTTAATTCCCCTTTAAATAACATGGGTGATCAAATAACAAAATAGACAATGGGGAATCCATTTATTTAACCAAGTTCACCTAATTAGATGGGTTGATATTTGTGATTATTCACAGTGTATCAAAATTTGTAATAAGAACATCACAAAGGCGCAAGAAAAGGCCACCAATAACCCTAATTTTTAGAAGTCCTTACAACCAAAAAATGTATAACTAAAAACAAGGATAATAAAAATAAAATAGTGATCAAAATTCATCCTTCTTCAATTCCCTTCCCAAAATCTTGACATGCCCGGTTATATTTTTATCATCATTTCACCCCTCATTTATTACTCTTGTTAATGAATGGATTAATCCATTATCTCCCAAGAATCATTACTACACCCAAACCGAATGATACCCAATTTAAAAGAGTTCAAGGAGAATCCATACATGGATTAATATATGACTAGATCTCCTCCAATTTCCAAAAAGGTGGTCAAATGAGCTGTAGATAATTCCAAGGAATGTTGAAAAATATGAGGCTCTAGCATAGGAAAATGACTCATATGGGGAATAAAAATTCTCGGAGAATCAAGAGAAAATAGAATGTAGGACCACAGATTTAGAAAATCTAGATATTATATCAACGGAATGGGAAATAGATTCAAGGGAATATAAAGATGGTTCTTGGTTAAGATTATATGGTTTTACTATTTCAAATTAGAAGGAGTTTTAGGAAATTAATGATATAATTAGTATCCATGGAAACACTATTATAAATGATCAAAGAACCCTTTAGTCTCTATTTAAGTCAAATAAAATGTAAGAGGGGAGAAACTGAAAAAACTGGGAAAAATGGAAGAAAGATGACAACGTTGATACTGACCCAGATACTAACGTCGATGTTGATGCTGACAAGGGTAGTTCAAAAAGACACACTGACACTATGAATTTAAAACAACATGCCAACACCAATTGTACAAAATTACACATTGGCCCTGATAGTAAAAAGGACTCATCGACACTGAGAGTTCAAAATGACAAAAAGACATCGATAGTTCAAAATAAAATGCTTACACCAAGAGATCCAAATGACTCATCGAAAAAGACATTTCTAAAGGACATGCTGACACCAATAGTTTAGAATGACATGCTGATGTAGCATGTTCAAAATGCAGTTCATAATAACACTCCGACACCGATAGATCAAAATGACTCACCGACACCAATAGTTCAAAATGACACACTGACACTGATAGTTAAAAAAGACATGATAGTACCAACAATTCGAAATGAAAAACAAGAACAGATGGTTCAAAATTACATGATGACACCAATAGTTCAAAACATCACACCAATTTAAAAACAAGGCTTTTGGGTAAACTTATGTGAATGAGTCACTGATATCCCCCTGATCCCCACCAAAAACTAGATTTTCATAAACGAATAGACCGAAGTGGTATAATCCATTACATTAAATACCTCTCAAACTATTCTCGTCATCAAGAATTCAAAACCAACCTCATAAAAATGGTTTTGAACAACCATCATGTAAGATACCTCTCAGAGAAAAACAATCATACGTTGTTCGAAAACTAGAGTGAAATCCTCGACATCCAAGAACACATGCCTAACATTTCCTACCACAAAAATAAATGCGAATTTCAAGGAACACATTATCCCGTAAGAAAAATTAGTAAGATACTTCCTCCATGTCATGATACTATCATCTTTGGGAATAACTGACTCATCCTCCTGAGTTTAAACACAATCACATTAATGAATATTCATTAGTAACTACGTCCTCCCCTCACAATATGTTGAGACTTCCAACACATCATAGAAAAAGTTAACAACTCATCTCATAGATAACAAGGTCTAGCATTACACCAAAATCAAAGCACAATGGAAAACACAAGATAAAATCTTAGAAAAGATACATTTACTAGGATGCATTGCTTCCTATCTCTCCTACGAACTCTCCTTGAGTCGACAATGCCTCCATAACACATAAACAAGGGGAATGGTCTGCCCATGAAACTCCTTCTCATGATGATCCTGGATCTCCACTAGATGATCCATGAACATTATATCGTCCTATAAATATAACTCTCCCCAATCAGTGACATGGTAGCCTTTTTGAATATATCGACAAAGAAAAGAGACATGAAAGTCCTCATGAATCCTCACCAACTGTGATGGTAATGCTAGCTAATATGACACCTTTTAAACTCTTCCAAACAACTCAAAAGGATCGATGAACCTGAGAGAAATCTTGATCACTCTCCCAAACTACTGCTGCCCACGTTGAGGGGAAACCTTCCAGAATACATGATCCCTATCCATGAACTCTGAGGGCCTTCTCCTACGATTGCAATACGACTTATACTGGTCCTTTTCTTCCTTCATTCTCTAAAAGAAAATATACTCCTTTTTGGTTGAACAATACACCATTTCTGTACTAAAAAAACCTTATTCCTAACTTCTATCTACCACATGGGTGAATGACACGATCTTCCAAATAAATTCTCAAATGGAGCCATGATGATGGAAGAGTGATAAAAATTACTGTAATAAAACTCTAACAAGAGATAATGTCATACCCAAGTCCTACTAATGTCCATAACACATACCTACAACTTGTCCTCCTGTGTTTGGGTTGTCCTTTTTCTTTTTTAATCCATATGAGGGTGAAAAGTAGTGCTGTGACGTAACTAAGCTCCAAAAGCATGCTAAAATCCCCTCTAGACTCACAACGTAAAATTTTTGTCCAAATCCGAGACAACAAGTCTTAGAAATCCATGCAGTGGAACCACATCAACCCAATACCTCTATGTCAGGCCATCTACTATGCTCGACTACTTGATCTCTAAGAAGATAGGTGATTTTCTCAACCGATCCACTAATACCCATCTATCAATGCATCCTATCTTATCGCTGCAGAATTATATGATAAAATAAATCAAGATATAATCCCACTTCAACATGGGGAAATAAATGGGCTACAAAAAACCACCAGGAACACAGTTCTCATCCTTCACTTGTTGGCACACTAGGCACATTTCCACAAACATCGCCACTAATTGCTTCATCCCAGGTCACCAAAAATGCCTTCTGAAGCCCCGGTACATCTTCCAAAATCTTTGGTGTACCCCCAAGGGTGATCTATGGAACTCGTGAAGAACTCCCACATGAATTTCCACTGAAAAAATGGCTTCCCATGGAAGAGCCTTGGATTATGACCATCCTCCGTCCATCCATTCATAGCATCTCCCTGCTCAACGTGATCACACATCAGTTCAGTCTCTAAGTCTCCCCACTGAGACTCCACCACCTACTACATCATGGAATATTTCACTTTCATCTAAAAATAACTTCAACCATTATACACTCTCACATCTAGATGCAAAGAAAAAAACTCTTCCATTTCCTTCAATGAATATGTGGATTCTCGTAATACCTCCTTCTTCAACTTCCTACTCAAGGAATCTATTATCACATTGCCATTTAATATGGGGTAAGAGATATAAATGTTGTTGTCTTATAGAAACACTATCCACCTCTGTTTCCACAAGATCATGTCCCATTGGAAAAATATACACCACAACATGTTATGATCTGTGAAGAGAACAGAGCACTCCCGAATGAGGTATCACCGCCACACCATAAGTGAAAACCTGACCACTATAATCTCTAGATCATGGGTGGAATAGGTAATTTTGTAGGGACATAACATTGTAGTCCAATAAAAGATCACTCCCTACTACTACATCATAACACACCCCAAACCTAAGTTGGAGGCATCACAAAACTCCTTAAACATGACCCCTTCCTCTAGAAACATGAGCACTAAAGAATTGACCAAACGCCCCTTCAGATCACTAAAATAATCCTGACACTCTTCACTCCACACAATGGTCTGGAAATTCATTGTCAAGGCTGTAAATCGATCTAAAACTCTAGAGAAGTTATGTATGAACATCTAATAATAGCCTTCCAGACACAAGAAGCTAAAAAACTGTACCTCATAATTGGGTGCTTACCAAGAAACAACTAATTTTTCCGTTTATATGTCCACTTCTATCCCATAATGAGAGACCATATTTCCTTGAAATTGAAACTCTTGTGTCCTGAACTTTCACATGTAAAACTACCCATAGTGTCGGTGGTAAAAGATGACGTCCATGATAGTCCTTGGATGTCTCACATGCTCCTCCTTTTACCTTGAGTAGATTAGGGTGAATTTAATGAACACAGCAACGAACAATTCCAGGTACACACAAAAAAAAGATTTCATGAGAACCATGAACATGTATGGTGTGTTTGTGACACCAAAAAACATGACCATGAACTCAAAATTCCTATACCTACACCTGAATTACTTCTTTGTGATGTCACCCACCCTCACCCTCAATTGGTTCTATCTAGAATAATGATCGATCTTAAAGTACCATCCTTCTTCCTTTAGCTACTTGAAGAGATCTTATATTATTGGGAGAGGGTAACAATTTTTGAATATCACATGATTCAGTCTCCGGTAATCTATATAGATCCCGATATCTATATATTATTTGTTCACGATAAAGACTGGGTCAACCCACAATGACACACTGGTCCAGATAAATCCCTTCCTAATTATATTGTTGATCTGAATCTGCAACTCCCATAACTCTAAAAGTTCCATCTGAAAAGGAGCGATTGAAATCAGATAGGCACCAGGATATAAGTCTATCGCAAACATGACGTCACATCAAGGGAGTAGAGCCACAAATTCCTTGAGTAAAACTTCTCGGAATTCCCCTACATCATTCAAAACCTCCACCACAACAATATCTACCGATTACAATTACATCTTGGTCAACATGAAATCAAGGGGATCCACATGCTATCCACCCACCAAAAAACTCTCCTCACTACCAAAAGTTACACGTTGGACACCCACATCTGAGAACAGAACACTCTTCTATATGTAGGCAATAACAACATGAAAATAGAATAATTGATAAATTACAAGGATGAAATCGAATGGTTTTATCTTTAGTATAAAAAGATCCCCACTGGTCCTTGCAGCCCCAGCATTAGACTACATTCCCAAAAAACATCGATCAAAACAGGTTGAATTCCAACTGGTGTGCTCAACACTAGGGGAACAAAAGGTCTCTCTATGACTAATACCAAAGAATGGGCCAGACTAGGAGCAACAAATAACCTTAGTCCCTATAACATGGGGGAAGAGAGAGTACAAGGAGGCCAAAAATAGAACTGTTGAAGCCTACTCCCTACTGGATGAAACCTATAAGGACCTGAAACCAGAGACTTGATGTCGACTACCACACTATTTGTTGAACATATCTAGCTCCCCAGTCACGATATAAATCCCAATGAGTGAATCCTATTCACTACCTCATCTTTCTTTTGAATCTCTATGTATATCGATAGATTGAAGGGGGTAACTGCACACTAATTAGAAGATTTAAGGTCATTCTCCATGTAACTCACTCAAGACTCCTCATCCAATAATTGGTTTGGAGAAAAACAGAGGAGATCCTTGAACCAGATCCCCATTTCCCTCACTGACATACTCCCCTACTAAAGGGAGAGAATCTCCATAATCTTATTGACCTTCGTTTTCAAAGAAAAAACTATGCCCAAAACTCATTCTCAATGTCGGCCCATGAAACATTGGTCTCCTTCCTCTTCCCAAGGTAAAACATCCACTACTGACAAAATGCTCCTCACATCTATCTCACCGCCAGTGGAACATAGTACTCTCTAAGAGTTAGGATCAAGGTAGCTATGATCGAAAGCTCCTAATGAAATCATTCTGGCTCCAGGTTTGAAACACTACCTTCATACTTCACCAGGGTCTGTCGCTAGAAACCACGAAAGTTCTTTTACAATAATTCATATTCTTTTTCTCGATCAACCCTCTATGGTTCAATCATGTTGTCCTAATGATACTCATCTTCTCATACCATATGTGGTTGATATCCAGGTTACATAAAATAAAAAGTTAAACAAGTAACTCTTGAGCTCAGGTAGTATAAAAATTTTCTATTAATTTATTTTAACACTTCATGTATTTTAAATTCCTTGAACATCAATGAAACACAATAAGAAAAGTCATTATGATGTTTGTACCTTTCCTAGGGTCTCTACAATATGATCATCTTAGCCTCATTTATCCATTCTTTAGGGCTAGTGTCCATGTGTTGAATCATGGGGGGCCTAAAATCCCATGTCCAAGATGGTATTCCCTATCATATTTCATCCACCAAGATTTAATAACACCATTTCTTAACAATCACATGAAATCCTCGCCTTTTCTAACTCCAAACTCTATCCAATCCTTAAAAAATAAGCTCTGATACCATTCTGTCATGACCCTCCTTCTTCTGGATGAGAGAAGGGAGAAAAAAGTGTCTTGCCCTTCCTTCTTCATGACGAAAGATAGATAATGACCCCCAAGTCCCACAATCATGAGGCCCCAGAGTGGTGACTTGAACCAATGGTATAGAATCTCACATAAATGGAAGACATTACACGTTTTTTGAAAACAAGATCGAGAGATAAGATATAAAATCCCAAAAAACGAAAATTGATATATAAAAGAAAACCCAAATTCAACCCATGCATGATTTAAACATTACTTCCATAAAATTATAACCATCGAACCAAATAAATGTAAAAAATAAAGAGTTTATGTTCCTTGGGCATGGTATGCCTCTGGGCCTTCAGGTCATGTATTAAAGGTCTTTCAGGCCTTGTACCATGGGTATATGGGTCATGTATAGGTT
Organism: Viscum album; assembly: GCA_963277665.1. Taxonomy (NCBI): domain Eukaryota; kingdom Viridiplantae; phylum Streptophyta; class Magnoliopsida; order Santalales; family Viscaceae; genus Viscum; species Viscum album. Next base: position 1,642,243,932 of record OY728146.1, on the reverse strand, counting down.
CAACTTCAACCCTTAAAAGGTGTATTATCTATAATAAAATAATAAAGAAGTCCTTTGGGCCATTTGGATGGTAGAGTGAGAGTAAAAATATATAAAGTAGGGAGGCAAAGGTAGCTCATTCACAAGTTGGTGACACATGTTTATTCTGATTTGGAAACAACATAAACCAACAACACCTAACATGGAATGACAAGCAACCCAACCTCACCAAGGAATTCCCACTAAATAACACAAGTCAATTAATGTAATAGTATAGGCACTTCGATGATTTGGGAACCCCTCAGCACTTTCCTCACTGGTTAAATTCTCATTCCTAATGGATAATGTCTTGAACCTAATTCCCTTCCCCAAATGTAGTCCCACTACCCACAACTTCTCACAAACACATGGGCTAGAAACAACACATATCTCACCCATAGATACCTGGGTCACACCAACAACCCCTCTTGACCAAAAACACTTGGGTAAAATCCTAATGAATCATAGGAAACAAACTTGTCCCTCAAAAACCTGGGCTCCTCACCCACAACACATCCTTCCTAGGAATATGGCGCTATGTTAACTCTCAATCCATGACATCCTTCCCAGATATGCTCAAGTGGTAAGAACCAGGAAGGGGTTCAATGAAGAATGTCACTATCTATCCATCTATCATCCCACCAAGATGTTGTGAAACACACCATCCCCCATGAAATGGGGGTGTTTGACACATGCTGATCAACATGGATAGGGTTCATATTGAAAATAAAATAGAACACAAATATATTCATATAGGTAAACAAGAACTCAGCCCAAACTATGGGTTTAAATCAAACAACTATCCCACCTTGATCCTCCTTTTTTGCTACCCCAATATGTACAACCACATTGTACCTATAACCAAAGTACAAACCCAACTACTTTATTTCCATTTAATAACTATTAATTATTTATTAAAGACTTCACGATAATTAATTCTAGAACTATGAAATAAACTACTTTCCCAACTATTCTCAACACCACAAGTTATTCAAGTTGTTGTTCCAATATACAAACAACACATAACCGCATTTTTGTCCCTAAGCACAATGTCGCTCGACAGCCACAATGAAAAAAAGATGTAATTCGATTTCTTACAAGTTCATCCTTTCCAAAAAAACAATTAGTCTTTCAAAATAATATTCCATCACACCTCATGAACCAACCCATACACAAATCCCAATACAAAATACCACAAAAAAGTATCCCCACTCCACAAACAGGCCATACCCCCAAACACAAAGTCATTCCCTCTATACACCCATGTACCTATAACAAGGCTACCAACATAAACATCAAAAAACACCCTCAATGTAAAAAACACAACCCAAAACAACACACAACAACACTATTAAGCCAAGAATATTCTAATTTTTCCAGAGGGGTTCTTTAATTTCACATTAAATAACATGGGTCATTACAGAACATGTTTGATCACGGGGAATCTATTTATCTAACCAAGTGTAAATGATAAAATAGATTGATATTTGTGATTATTCACATTGTATCAATAGCAAGAAAAATCACGTCAATTGTTCACAAGAAAAGGCCACCAGTGACCATGATTTTCAGAAGGCCTCACAGCCACAACAATTAATAAAAGGAAGCAATGATAACAAAAATACTACAGTTATCAACATTCATCCATATTAAATTCAATGGTTTTTATCATAAAAGGTCATGTTATCTATTTATTATTATACTAACCCTTATTTATTACTCTTTTTTAAAAAAAATTCATCTATTCACCCCCAAGAAGAATTAATACACCCACCCCTCATGATACACAACATTAGAATGATAAAGGAAATACCCTACTTAGATTAACAGATGATCGAAACTCCACCTTTAACAAAACATGGGGTCGTTAAAGTCGTAGGAAAATCCATGGAAAACCAAAAAAGAGAGGTAAGAGCATAGGCCCTCGAAACATCTGTTGAAGAAAAGTTCTCTACGAACCAAGATAAAAGAGAAGATATGACCTTGGCTTTAGAAAATCCATATCCTATATCAAGGGAATGGGAAATAGTTTCAAGGGCCAGTAATGGTGGATCATGGTTATGATTACACAGTGTGAAAATTTAAATGTCTATAAAGAATTTGGATATTAATGATATATCTAAAATACTTTGAAACACCTTTAAAAATTCTCAAAAAACCCTTTAAACTTGATTTACAACTAATAAAATTTAAGAGGCTTGAAACTGGAAAAACTGGGAAAACTTGAAAAATGATTCTAATGATGATGTCGACACTAAAGTTAGAGATGACACTGATAGTTCAAAATGATACACCTACAACGAAAATTTAAAATGACTCCCCAACACCGATAGTTTAAAATGACACATGGACACCGACAGTTCAAAATGAATCACTAACACCGATAGTTCAAAATGACATGCCGACATTGATAGAGCAAGATGGAATGCCGACATCGAGAGTTCAAAATTACTCACAAACACAATTTATTCAAAACTCCACACTAAAATTAGTAATTTAAAATGACACACAGACATTGACGGTTCAAAATGAGGATCAAAATGACATACTGACACCGAAAGATCAAAATAACTCACCGACATCGATATATCAAAATGACATGCTGACACTGAGAGTTAAAAATGAAAAACCAATACAGACAGTTCAAAATGAAACACTGACATCGATATATCAAAATGATATGTTGACACTGAATGTTCAAAATGACACACTAATATAAAAACATGACTTTTGAAAAAATTTCATAGAATGAGTCACTAATAGCTCCTATAACCCCCCCCCCCAACATTGGATTTTCACAAATGAATAAAACCGATTTTTCTAGTCCATTAAATGTTTATTTAAATGGATTAAATGTCCATATAATATCATATAATCTTTCTAGCATGTCAAGAAGGAAACATGTGACTTGGATGACATGTCTAAGGGACATCACATAATATAGATAGAATTTTTAGAACGAATCATGATATATGGATCACATTTTTAGAGATCATTGGATGATCTGTATGGAAGGTATGTGTGTGATCCTATGAATAAAAAATGTGTCACACTAGGTTTATGATGACATCACATGAAAATCATAGAATCCATTTTCACATGGAATTCTCTCTTCTTCAAGATATTTTTTAAAAAATTCCATGATTTTCATCAGGAGATGATCTATTGAGGCCTTACATGACTAATTTAACATGTGAAAGATCCGTTTCTTGACCTTTAAAACATGATCTGACCACTTCATCTGATCTATTGACTTATCACATGAGGCATATAGTGTAATTATTTATGTCATTCCCCAGGGTTACCTAGTGGAAAACTCTTACGATTTTGTGGTTCTCCAATATGAGAATGTTTTCTCACCTATATACTCCCATGTGTGTTTATTTTTGTAGTGAGGGGAGATTATAGGAATCACCACCTTTGATCTGAAATATTTTACATTGTTCAAAAATAACTTTTAATGGCATGAGTTAGTGGTTCAAAAATCACATGAGGCATATAGTGTAATTCTTTATGTCATTCCCCAGGGTTACCTAGTGGAAAAATCTTACGATTTTGTGGTTCTCCAATATGAGAATGTTTTCCTCACCTATATACTCCCATGTGTGTTTATTTTTGTAGTGAGGGGAGATTATAGGAATCACCACCTTTGATCTGATATATTTTACATTTTTCAAAAATAACATTTAATGGCATGAGTTAGTGGTTCAAAAATCACATCATGTTCTTCACATGATCCTACCATGGGACATTAATGAAATCTTCTTTCTATTGCATGATAAATAGAGATCGCATAATCAATTTTTCATTAACTTGTTTATCAAAACCATGAACTGTAATTAGAAGTTCACATAATTGAATTGACATGTCAAAATACCCTCACACGATTAAGGTGGAATTTCTGGGTCTCATCATAATAATAGTTTGGAATATTCAGATCCCATTATGAGATCAAGCTAGCTTGTATATAGCCCTTCTCATGAATATCTTCATGAATACATTTTAAAGAAGCCTCAAAATTATTTCAATTTCATTTTATTACACTTTTGGTTTAATCCCAATAAATACCCATCCTGGAATCACATTATAAAATGGAAATTTATGAGATACATTGTGTGATTATGGAGACATGTAAAATATTATTCACTTGAAAAATATAACATCTCTCAATGGGGTTATTCATTATCTACAACTGACCCCAAATAATGAATAATTATTCCATGTGAAAATAAATGTGGCTATATTTCCATTAATCATCCCCCATTTTTATTTTTATTTTAATGAATTTATTCGATGATTTTTAGGCATTACTCGATTGACATGACACATGATTGGGGGAATTTTAATGATAGTCGTTTCGTGGTCATCAGTGTTTGTATTGAAGCATTCATTAAATAAAGAAGGCTAGTAAGAGGATTTTTTTGGTGATAATAAAATGATGATATAAAGTTATTTTCATGATTTTCATTGGTTCACATGACTTATATGATAGTGGTTCCCATTCATCATGTATCCCTAAAACTCCTTTCATTCCTTTTCAGAGAAAATAAAATCTATGCTTCAGTCATTTCTTTGATCATAAAAATTTTTATGATCATTTGGTGGGTGTCAAACCACATGATATTTTGAATGTATTTACTATTTTTTATTTTAAAATTCATTTAATAATATGTATGGATTTATTGTATCTCTATATCACTTCTCCTAAAATTTATAAAAATTAGAAAATAATTTTTTTATTTTTCAAATCAATAATTCTTATAAAGGGAGTAATTTCATCCCGGAAAGAAAGAAATAACTTATATTTATGTAATAATTTTTTAATCATCAACCCACATATATCTGAATATAACAATTTAAGAAGGCAAGTTGAAAAAATCTCAACTTCATTTGGTATAGAGATTATAATATTTACTTTCTAGAAAATAGATCAACACAAATATTTTGTTCTTATCATGTTAATAATTTCATGAATATTATCTCCCATTATTATCTTGATAACATTAAATTAAAAAAATACGAAATATCCTTTTATGCTAAATATGACTTTATTCGATAATGATATGGTAGCATGAACCCTTTATATTCCCATCATGAAAAAAATTCTGTTCAGTGGTCTTTTGATGAAACACTCCCTAAAATTCTTTTATAAAAAACCCAACATTCATGAATTTTTTACCTTTATCATATTGTTTTTAAAAAATAAAAAAATTGTGTTTCATCGCATCATCAGATTAACCTCTTTTGGATTTTAAATATTCATTCCTAGTGGTGATAGACCCAACGCCTTTAATTAAGAGTGACATGCATCTACCAAAAATCATTTTAGTTTATTTTAAATAATTCAAATTCTTCAATAGATTCTAATATCATTTCATATATTATTAACACTGAATATCAAAAATCCATGTTTGATTGTAATTTATAGTATTTAGATAAATTTTAAATAAAATAGGTTTTTCATTTACTTTTCTTTCATAACATATAGCTATTTAGGGTTTTTATAAAGGTTTTATTTTTGGAGAATCATCGAAGGTCATCCTTTAGAATGATGTATAGGATATTCACATCTTTCAAAACTAGTTTATAGGGGTTGGAATATACTCTAAATTTTCAGATCAACATTATTAGGATGCATATTTTGAGTGGGTCAAATCCCCCTTAAACATTGCATCTAAATTTTCATTATATTCTTGTGATATTATTGGCTGAACTAAGATATATTTGTTGTATTTATGTATCTACAACAAATCCAATAATAATCGTAAAAGGAATATTTTTTCATGAAACTTCCTTACCATCTCGAGTTTTAAATATTCTTTTCATCAATATTCGTAATTTTATCCTTGATTAATTTTTGTACCCAAATTTTTTTTCTATCTTTAAAAATTATCTTCTTCATCTTATACTTATTCTCATCCATAATAGAATCACCAATATTAACTAATTATGGTTTAGAAATTGATATGTTGGAAACATTTGATTCTTCATACATGCTGATTTTTGATACATAGATTGTTTTATCATTATTAATATATTGAATATATTCATAATTATGATCAACCATTGAGGATCATTTTTTTATTCACCTATTATTTTCAAATTTTATAAATTTATCCATCTAATTAATGTATGTTTTGGATGTTTGAATTTTTTTCCTAAACATTAGCATGTTTTCTTGATTACTTTCCAATTTTTCCTCCTTTATATTCATTTTTCATTCATTATCTACATTTATATTATACTTCCCATTAAAAAAGATCATCAGATTATAAATATCTCTAAACAAATTTTTTTTCCCTCAAGAAAATATTATTTTCTTTCTATAGTATTTTTCATTTTTTAAATCTTTGACATTTTTTATTGTCTTATAATCATTCAATGTATATTTTTCATGTATATTTTCAGTTAAAATGCCATCATAGTTTCATCCTCTTCATTCCTACTAATTTCCTCACTATTTAAATTTTTATAATTCAAATTTTTAATAAAATTATTTTTAGCAGCATCATTAGTGATTCTTTTAGTTTCTTCATCAATGTATGGATTTTATTTATATTTTGACAAAAAACTTCTAAATTTTCATGTAGAGAACATTTAATATTTTTTAGGTGAATATTTTTTAGAGTCGTATATATTTCCCTTAAATGATCTTCTTGAATTTATATCATCTTTATCACTTTTTTCATCTTCCTTTATTCATATAGAATTTTTATTATAGTGCCAAATACCTCTATATTAAAAATATTTCATCAATATCTTACCTTTTTTACTTTATAGATCCCCATGACACATTTTTTGAATATTTGGATATAAATTCATCAATTTTTTTACTAACCATTCATTCAGTCTGAGAGTCATTAAATTCTTCGTCTTCAATAACTTTGTTTTGGAAATCCATTCTCTAGAAGCTTTATAATAAAATTATTAAGAAAAATTCCTTTGGATTTCATAAATTTATATCTTCTCATTTAATATGTGATGAGAGTTCTATAAAAATAATCCCAAGATTGAGTTTCATGATTTCTATATTTAAATTATTATAATCTATAATCAAACTAATTGGGAAGAATTATTGAGATGTTTTCAACAATTGTTGAATATCCCATATTTTCACCAATATGTCTTCTGTTTCATGTAATTTCATTAAATATTTTAATTAGGTCAAAAATATATTCATAATCACATATTTTGATAAGGCAACACTCTATTCTATAGATTTCTATTATATCTTTCATAAATTTCATATTTTCATCATATATTTTCTTTAACATCTCTAAAATTCCTTTAGAAATTCCAACTCCATTAAATCGAAGAGACTCACTTTCGTAGACTAAAGAAAGTATATTTTTTTTTGGATCGCCCATCATTCACTCAATTTTTCTTATCAGCGGATGTAATAGGATCATGATTAGTATTTGTAGGGAATATATCTTTCTTAACATATATAAATTTATAAATAGAAGACATATGACATGTAAATCTTTTGTATTTCAAGATATGATAGTTTTTTCCATAGAAAACATTAATCCCATTACAATTCACAGAATTATAAACATCAAGAGAAGCTTATAATGCAACCGAATATAGAAAAATGTCAACAATGGAAACCATTTATACGATATAAAATGAATGTCTCAATGTGATCATTAATAGGGGGAGCAACATATCAATGATATTTTTATTTTTACAATTAATTTTTTATTATGAAAAAAATTATCCCATTTGTAGATAGTTTCAACTTTTTAAAAAAAACAAGTGTAAAAAACAACAATATGAACACAAGAATTTACATTATTTACATCTTAAAAAAAGTATCTATCCTTGTAATTGTTTGGAAACAACCTAGTACCACATAATCCACTAAAAACAATCCTTCTATGGTATTACAAAAAGAAGGGAATATCCTTACCCTGTTGTTTAAATATGAATCGCACAATAGTGGATGCGATTCATAACATAAAATATATAAAAATCATTTATTGTAAAAAAATCAAAAACCATCACTGATTGGATAAGAATGTTGTAACTATTCTACTTGTATAAACTTTTATTTTCAAATCATGAAAAAAATATTCACATTTTTTTCCAATAGAAGGTTAGAACCACTTCATTCATTTGGTTTTCCATCCAGCTTTTTATTCCAGAAAAGACTATCTGAAATAGCCTATCATGAATAGTCCATCATGAATGGTTCATCCAATTCCTTATGAAAAAATTTGAACCTTATCAATTCCCAATCCATTCGATTTCACATAATATAAAATTTATTCTGGTAAACTTTGATCACAACCTATCCTTTAATTAAAAACTTCTTATTTAATTAAACTAATAGATTCCTTTATAAGGAACATTCTGCTCAAAATATTGGCCAAGAGGACATAATTTGATTTCTCATTCATTAGATGAATACGTACAAAACTAATTATTCAGTAATTAAACCTTCTAGTACTTTTTTAACCATTTCACCTATAACATACAAATACATTCACCACATTATATTTGATATATTTAAATATAAAAGGTTGGAACTGTAATTTATTTTCGCACTAAAAGAAAAGTAAAATTTCAAAACACATTCTAAAACCAATTCACATAAATATTCCCAACAATTCTAGTACCTTCTCAAATAAATTTGGGAAATTTTAGTTACTTTTAACTTATTCAATTTTTCGTAAAACTTAATGAGAATCAAGATTTTCATCAATGATATTTGGAATAGTAAATGAACAGATCACCATTGACACATTTGATATTTTTTTTATCATCATAAATATGTTCAATACAAAAAAACTCAAATGAGATTTTTTATTTCTTGAATAATCTATATAATTCATCAATCATATGAGATTTCACCTTATGATACAAAAAAGCATCATAAGAATATTTTGGAAATAATATACTAGAGTCTTTAAACTTATGATAAATTCCATATAAAACATTGATCAGTGAATTAGTAGAACTGAGAGAATTTGTTTGACTCAGAATTTTTCTAATGTCATCCTTCATAATATTTAATTTTTCATAACCCAAAATAAATTTTAAAATGGTTTTTTTCAATTACCATCATCTGAATGAAATTTTTATATCTAGAATAATTCATATATATTATTTTGTATGATTATGTGAAAAAAAATATTAAGAACCTTTCCTTAACAACCCTTGATGTTTCAGATTGAATTTATACAAAAATATTTCCTACTGATTTCATTCTGAAACATATTCCATTTTATAAATTTATAAATATTCTTGTTTTCAATAATTATTAAAAAAACTAATTCCAGTCATTGTATTTCCATAATATTAAAACTTCTTAAACTTTTATCATAGTATCGTATCATACTCAACTATTATTTCTATGTAAAAACAAAAAAAATTATAGTATATCATCTATATTATATTTTTGTTTGGTGAATTTCCCATGACTTTATTAAATAAAATTTTACCACCAACTCCCCAAATATCTCTCACCTTATTCAAAATGTTTGGTTTAGGGGAATTGGTAACTCATCATGTGGTAAATGTTTATAAATGTAAAGAATCATTATATTTTATTCATCCAAATAGTGTTTTTTAAAATATTATTTTCCTGAAAAAACATTAAAAAATTTCTCATATAAACATCCAACACACAAACAACAATCAATGGAATTTGTTACAAAACACAATCTAATCATTTTGTATGAAAAAAAAATTTGGAACATTTATTCGGCTTGGTTAATTTTTTTCCAATCCTCTTTATCTAAATACAAATTTTTTATCTCCATTTTTGAATACATTATAAAAGTACTATGATTTTTTAAAAGATAAAAAATTATTCCAAAAAAACATCATACAAATAATAACATCAAAACAACATCCATCATCTCTAAAATCTCTTCCAACCCACTTTGTCCCAACAATTTTTATTTTTGTTCACTTACTAATTTTAATAATTAGGTTTCAAATATACCAAATTATTTCGCACAATAATATAATAGTTTGTGTGCATAAATTATCATTTTCTCCTAAGTGATGATTTATTGTACAAAAATCATTCCTTTTCGGGGTTATTACCCCTAACTAAAGCTGTTTCTGACCCACATCCTATTGAGGTATCCAAGCATTGATATATTTTATATGAAACCAAAAACGTTTTACATTAAAAAATTTTTTCCTATGGTCAATCTTATCCTTAAGGCTTTCACAAGGGGTTTTATAATCTTAATCCCACAAATTAGTATACTTTTCTATCACAAAAACTCATTCAAACCAAATTTAAATACACATTATTTAATGATATAAGAATTAAAGATACACTTATTACAACCCCATAAGATCAGGATGACTGGTATATTGGGTTTATTTGATACATAATGTTACAACTTATATCAGAAATACAAAAAAAATATGTAAAAAATTGATAACAACTTCTTATATTTAATGGACTTTATAATCCTAAATGGGATAACCACGGGATGAACATAAGAAATTGGTGACATATAAATCAAAGTAAGGGAATAATGATAGAATAAAATGATAATTTTAATAAATGTGGTTCAAGAAAAATTTCATGGTAACATAAGAGGATTGAGAATTATAAATAGGAAAATTGAAGAAATATATATATTATAAACATGAAGGAAACATTGAATCATTGAGACAACATTATAATCATATCATATGATTAATTAAAGGGAATTCACAAAGATATAATATCATAGTGTCCAAATTATAACCTCCCATAAAACATACATGGAATTTAATGAGATTAAAACACTACCCAGTGCATTGGAGGGCTATATAATTCCATTCCCACCAGTCGCATTCTTAAGAGGCACATGCATAATTATTCCACATAAATCATTTAAAATGAGGATATATATCATATAATTTAATCCCATGACTAAAAAGTTCCAGATACACACATGAAATCGACCCCAATGATTATTTATAGTTACATCGTGGTGAATACCTCTTAGTAGAAATTGTTATGCGTATTCACTATAACAATGTATAACATGGAAAACAATGGTTAACATCGGCAAAATAATGTGGGTGAATAATGATTAATGGAATTCCGAAATTAGAGTGAAATGTGTGTATAATTACTTTTCAAAAATAATGAAAGAGACATGTATGTGTAAAAATCCAAATATGATAAATTTTAAATCAAATTAAAAATATAAAGAATGTTCTTGAAAAATTTAGAGAATGAGAAGATTGGTTACATTAAGAGGGTGCTTATAAGATATTGGGAGGAGATTTTTTAGTGTTGGGTGGGACATTATGTGGCATCTAGAGAGGGAGGGTAAATATTTAATTCAATATACATGAGTTTTCAGTGATGTAGAAAAGAAGATGGGTGGTTTTTTGTAGTATAGGTGAGGTGAATGTTTTATTAATTTCCACAACATTGGTTATGGATACTATAGGATAAATTAATCCAACCCACAAACTATACAATGTGATTATAGTGTTTCTATCTAAATAATAATGTATTCACTATATTATAATTTAAATAATAGAAATCTTTAATATAATACCCTTGGTGATGTGGAAGGGAGTCCTATTTATAAATATATGATTTCAAAACAATAAAATATAAAATTGGTTTTGGAAGATTAACTACGATTTTATAAATCTAATAAAATATCATAAAAACATTATATTAAAAGGTAAACAAAACTTCTTTTATTAATATTCATTATTTTATTTATTGAATCACATTTTGGGAATTTTTGATCTTATAATACATACATTATAATTATATCATATTTCATTTTTACCTAAAAATTAATCCATCTCAAAAAATAATTAACAAATCACTATTGGATAATTTCTATGTGATGGTTTCAAATATAATATCTCTTTTATCCAAATAATTCTCTGAATATGATAATTTTCACTTTAAGATAAGAATTCTTGTTTATTAAAAAAATGTTTAAATAACCACTATTTTTTTACCCATATTAAACTAATATTTCATATATTAAAATTATATTATCATTAATATTTGTTAAATAATAGTGAATAATATTAATTTTTTAAAAGATAATCTATTACAAAAATTATTTAATTCATCAAAATGTGTTTTTGGATTGGTGCTATGTATTTCCCAAAAATACAATTTTTTATTATATCAAAATCTAGTTTTTATAAAAACAATTTGTTATTAATATTCTTGTAATTAATGATAAATATTATCATAATTTTTGTTTGAAAAAAATATATATATAAATTCATAATGTTAGGGTCTAGATATATATCCTTTATTTAACTATAAAATTCTTTATGAGCAAGGTATACAACAGTGATAATTTCTTGGTTGTGGTTCAAATAATATGTATTTGATTTTGACCTCAATGAGCTCAGACTAATCTCATAAATTATTTCTACAAATCATTAGTTATATAATCTTTTATTTGGATTGTTCAATAGAAAATATCAATGAGGTAATCTCCCTTAGATGCACAAATAAATGGGCTTTATATGGTACACTACTACTGTTCAAGGACATTTATTTGTTTATGTCAATGGGAATTTATGATAACCCCTAACATGTACTAATCATATGATCACTATATAATGACTATAGTATCAATTATTATAATTTTTAGTGATCCATTAAATATAACATGATATAATTTTTAATAGTATATTATAACTAGAGCAGTTCTTGTGTTTTATATTATTTCATCTCGTAATATGGAATTACCTCATTTAAAAAAAGGAATTTCATTTTTAAAATAATAAGTCGTTATATTTATTATCTATTTTGAAATTTCACCATAAAAATCCTTATTTGATATACTAAATCATATGATGGTATTTCAATTTCATTTTCTCTTCCATTTCACATGTTTTTGGTCAATATTGTGGTTCTACCATATTGCTTGGATAAAGTGAGTTATCATGTTTCATAGAACATTTTATTTATGATCTAAGATCATCACTATCTACTCCTCTTATGAAATATTATTATCTAATTGTAAGACCTCTATATTTAGTACATTTGACTTGTTTGGTAGGCACTACCTCAATTGAGATACATGGAAACCATCATATACATGAGATAAGTTAGGTGGGTGTGTTGGATGATAGGCGAACACTATGATGTGATCATGGATGTTTTAGTGGATGATGTATCTTAGTAAAATAATTCTTTTATTTCCAAATATCATGAAATTCTTCCATGATTATATAAATGGAACACTATATCTATGAACTCAAAATCCATGTCTCATTGATGATTATCTATATATATTTTCTATTGAATTTGGAATTATTTAATATTATTTTGAATTGATTTAAACTTATCTATAGTTTCTCTGATAAGATCAGGCACCATTTACTTTCTCTCTCTAACATCACCCCAACAATTCAATTTCCAACACCTCTTCCCATTTTGACCCTTATAATGTGAAATTTTAATGCTATAATTAAAATTTTGATTATATGAGAAATCCACTAGGGGAAGGTGATGATCCAAACATCATTTTAAATCCATTGAACATGATATCACTATATCCTATAGATTTTTAATGGTTCTCTCAGATTGACCATCAATATATGGGTGATAATCAATATTGAAAATATTCTTTATATCCTATTCTAGTTGACGGCTTCTCTAGAAAAATGATGTGGAAAATCAAATTTTGATAAGATATAGTGGATAGTTCCACTCCATGCAGTGTTAACAATTACATTTTTTATATCTTAGAGAGTTAGTCAAGGGTCAAGTATTCCTTGATAGAAATAAAATGTGCTAGCTTTGTTAGTCAATAGATAACCACCCAGATAGTGTAATTACATTAATAGGCCATATAGATTTATATGGAATAAAATCCGTGGTTATGTTTAACCACTCTTATACTACTATGGTGAATGGTTTAATGATAACCCTGAACTTATGTTGTTAAACCTTGACATTTTTCTATACCAATCATCATGATATATATTATGTAATATCTATCTACATGATATGAAACTAGAAGTGTTTGTCCATATCTCAATACATCTCAGTGCTTCTTGGATGGATAGAAAATTATGATATATGTATTATCTAAAAGTTAGTTCTTCAGATATTGTTTCTATGGAACCCATATCTAAGTTTCAAATCATATAACTCAATATGTTTTAATGTTTAACTTTTTAATATTCTCTAGATTATTTTAGAACATCATCGTATTTCGTTCTCTCCTTGATCCTCTCTAGAATATATGGTTGATTAGTTATTTGGGTAAGTTTAGATGGATATACTTTTATTATTCCTATTTCCATCATTTAAATGTCCATGAATATTGGATCCCTTACAATTCTCATCATGGGTATGGTTAAGAAATCCTTTATCTTCATATCAGCTTACAATTTTGTTTCATTCCCATGATGGTAATGGATTGGAAAATCATAATCCTTTATCAGATGTGACCAGCTTCATTGGATCATATTGAAGTCATTTTGTGTGAATATATAATTAAGGCTTTTATGCTTTGTATATATGTCACACATATCCCCATACATATAATGTCACCAAATCATCAATTAAATGACCACTGTAACCAATTGTAGATCATGTGTTGGGTAGCTCTTCTCATGGACCATTAATTTCAGGGGGTCATATGCTATTACTTTGATAACATTCATGTGTACACAACCCATGTTTATTTTTGATTTATCAATGTAGATCAAAAATACCTCACCGTTTGTGGGGAATGTGAGTACAGATATAGTGATTCATCACTTCATCAGCTTTTTAATTACATCTTCACATGGATTAGTATATAAAAACATGACACACTTCAACATTATCCTGGATAGTGGTGTTGATAATTATGATACGTTTCCATAAAATCGATGATAATAACCAAATAATCCAATGAAACTATGGGTTTATATCATATAAGTTGTTATGTAATACAATCTAGTTTTACCTATTTATAATGAATCATATATATCCCTTTTGGTGATAAAATTCCACAATAATGTTACTTTCTCCATACAAAACATACAATTACTACACTTTTTAGAAAAAATTTTAATTTCAAAAGTATCTTATATGAAATTAAAATGCTCATAATGTTCCTCATTAAATTTATAGTATATATGTATAACAATTGTAATCACCATCAAAAAAATTTCTTTGGTAATCCCTAAATTATCAATTCATCAAGCCCATAAAATTCTCTAGAGAATTCGTGAGTCCAAATGACGTCACTTTGAAGTAATAGTGATTTTACCCTATATAAATATTATTCTTTTGGACATTAATTTTTTTAACCATTTACGGTATAAGGAATATGACTATTTTCATACAAATATGGATATTTGGGGGTATATATGGAGTGGACATTATCCTCATCAAAATATCAGACTAAAACATTGTTCAGGGAAACCATATGAGATATTTATATTATAGTTTTTCTTAAAAACATTGACCATAATACATTATTAGTAATATCGTGGCACAATATTCATAAAAATATCCCCTCTTCTAATTATCAATGTTCTAAATATTCTATTAATGGGAAATTTAATGTAATTTGAAATGATAAATCCACCTTTTAGTCTTTCTAGTCACAATACATTAATTCCTGATACTATGAACTAGAGGGAAATAAGCTTATAGTAATTGGAAAAACATAATTCTAAAAATTAAACCTGTACTACACTTTTCCAATCAATTCATAGAGTCGTTTGGATAGAGATTTTAATTCCCTATTACAACTTTTTAAAGGATGATTCCTTATTTTTAAAATGACATGATCCTGATGGAAACTACAGAGAATAATAATGTCACTTCCTTTCATATGATACAAAATTTAATGTATATTTATGAAACCACTATATGTATAACATGGTTTCCCCATTCAATTCATTAAAATTAATTGTTCGTTAAAGCATGTTTTTGAGAACATATGCTGGATTGATATAAAATCAATGGGATTGAGGATCATTGATTAGCTAGATATATACCATGAAAGATGAATATGAGGATTATATACCTTTTCCTCCATTGAAATAATATGGAACGATATTGATGAGCACTCGTTGCATTCATATGAGTATGGTCTCAATAGGGATGAATACATATCTTTATCATATCCATATTTTATTGAATGGAATCCATCATAAATCCATGATAATTTTTTGGAATACACACTCAGGGATTCCCCATAGCGTTTTTGGATATTGTAACCATAGTTAATTATAATAGGTATGAGAATATGGATATTATAGAAGAAAAAAAATCATTTTGACTAGATAAACCAAGACACCTGTAGATATATAATAATAAACTTAATTCCTCACACAACATCCCAACATTTTTTAATGGTATTCAAAATAAATATGAAGTTATATACCTAGGTAGTTGTTCACCTCTTAGGTTTATTTTTTTTAATAATGGTTAAGAACATACAGTGAGAGGAATATATCAAACTCATGACACCAAGGTGAAAGCATAAGTTGAAAAGGTTATTAAGGATAAATAAATGCTGGAGGTCCAATATCGCAAGGGTATTTATAACATTTATTCAATTTAAAATATGAATTTTGTAATTAGGTTTTTTACTGATTTACAGGGATTTGAGATTACACATTCAAGATGATTACATTTCAATTCCAATAATCAAGGTTTTTTATCATCAACTTGTATTTATGTTCCCTTTTTCATGGTTGGATACTATTTGAACAATCATATCCCAATATATCATGATGATGGAGAGGAAATTACCTACTGGTCAACCAAATGTGTGTATAAATATAAAGTGATTACATTTTACATATAGAGTGAACTGTATAATTATAGGAATTCTATTCACCACATCATTAATTCCTTTCATCTAAAGATAATATAATTCAATTTTTAAAATTTAGTATTAAAGTATATCTAATCTTATGATCACCATTTTGACATTGAGCAAGTATTTTACAAACTATGATATTAAAAGTTAATTATAAACCTACTAAATTATGTGTTATAGTGAAATAAAAAATCCACTATCGAGTCCAACATCATAGTATTAATGAGTAAATATGGAAATCTAGAGAAATACATAATATATCCCTCCAAGAAACCTAAAAATATTACGATTAATTCATGATACCCTCTCTTAAATTGGGAAGTTAATTATAAATATATCTATAATGTTTTTTCACTAGAAAAACTTGAGGAATATATGAGATTGTTATTAGATGTAAAATGACTAAAATAATGATTTTAATGATCAAAATACATATATTTTTAACTCTCAATTTTTATTCGACTTAATAAAGGAAACCTCGTATCATTTACATGAAATACATGGAAAAATACATTGGTGCTCCCATTTCATTATAAATAATTTACAAAATTAAAATATAAATTACTATCTTCAAAGAATAATGGTGTATGGTGAAATGTGATACACCAAAATCATGATGGATTTACGTGAATCTATAATTTTTGTGTAGAAGATCTACCATTATGAGAAACATGAAAATATCAACCTGATCTAGTGAGTAGGTCCAATGAAGTTTATATTTGCGGACCCTATGTTGATAAGATGATTAGAAATATTCCCTTTCAACAGATAGTAATACAACAATAATTTCTTTCATAAAATTATATTGAAGAAAACAATTATCATATTACCTAGTAGCCCAACAATAATTATTAGATACGCTTATGTATATAAAATTATGTCATAAAGAGGTTTTATCTATTTTTTAATATTCATATGAGTGTTAAATTTATTTTTATAGTGCTTATTGATATTTTATTGGGAATAAGATGGAGGTCCTGAAACACAATTTATTTTGTTAGGGGATTTTCTTCATTGATCATATAAAGTAACTTTTCCCAACACTATCCTAATTTTAGATAAATGTAAAAATAATGTGTTTAAGGACTAACATTAATTAATGGTTTTATGTTTCCCTTATAGATACCAGTTTCATGAATGAATATCAAAGAAGATTAAAAATTGTTATTCATGTAAATAAATGGAGTCTATAACATAAATATTGATTATTTAATACCCCTAAATGGTTATGTTTCTTATTTGATTCCATAATTTCTTTTATTTATAGAGTTGTCTCACCTTCCACTCTCATACAATGATTTAACTGATTCATTGACATAACTTTACTTGGCCCATGAGGACCCATATTTGGATATAGATGGGTTTTTATTATGCACCAAACAGTTTCCTCACTAATTCATAAAAACTATATACAAAAAATTAAAAAAAAAGAGATACAACCATTGGTTGAAGTGATTTGTCACATAATTCTACTAAAACAAAGACCAAAAATAACTTTTCCATCTTACAGTCACATAAAAATGAGGAATATTCAAATGGTTGATCTAGAATGGATCATATTCATCAATATATGGAATATTTCTCCCATTATAATTATCTATAATTCCAAAATGGTCACAATAATTGAGTCTATGATGGGGTCTTCTATAGATTTTCCAATAATGGATAGACCCTCCCTGGAATGAAGAAATTAAACACTATATCATGTGATACCCGTTAATCATAGACAAAAATATTCGGTAGAATTAATATACATGATCATTTTATCTTTTAATGATACATGACTATATGTGTTTTTATAAATTATATCAATCATTTAAGATACATTCTAATTGAATCCATAAATCACTTGATTTATATTACCCTACTAAATGATCCATGCTATTTTATCATTTATGGGATTAAAGTTAGGGGTCCCTAAATTGAAGTCATTATTCGGTAGTTTATGTTTATCAATACTTCTTATGACTTCCTCAAATGGAGTGATGTTATAACTCAAAAAGAAGGTATAACCAATGTTTTGACTATCTTTATGATATAAAATAGAATCACTATATTTGGAGTTCCTTATATTATTATGTTGGACAATGACCCTTACTTGTTCATATCAATGATGAAAATACTATATATGGAGTATAATAATGAAGATAATCACTCATCTCACTGCCATGTAGTTTCTTATAGAAAAATAAAGGTTTGCAATAAGACTATATTGACTATCCATTAAAAAATTAGGATAAGGATAAAAATTTTGAGACTGAAAAACTTATTAATACATTCTTCCTTTATCATAATAGTGCCCATACGTTTTTGAAAGCTACATTATAATCATTATTTTATTGGATATAATAGTAATTAGCAATAGATTTCACATTAATTTAGTTCAAATAGCCATTTTTAATAAAATAAGTGAAGACATTAAATCATATATCCGTCTGAATGAATTGGGTTGCCCAAATGAGAAAATGATAAACACATATCATTACATTGAATTCCACCAAAACTATTTTTTTGAATGCATTTAAAAATATGATTTTTCTCTAATCATTCATTCTAGGTGAATTTTTTATACAATTTATATTAATAACAATACCATGTAATAATCTTGAAAATTGATAAATAAAATGGGAAAAGCCATATACTATTCAAACATTATATTATAATAGAGAATACATAATAATTATAATTAATATAGAGTGTATTAGACCTCATACGAATGCAAGGATCCTCAATAAATACATATCATGAGTCTGTGTAGGTTTTAATTGGTCCTCATAACATGAGCAATAAAAAATGACCCCATATTCCCAATGACATAGTCCTAAATGCATTAAATACGAATAATTTCTTCTTGAATATAAAATTCATCAAACAAAAGCCATTATAAAAATATTTTAAAAATTATAAATAATTTTATTAAATGATTCCTTCAATATTATATGGTTTTTGGATAATACTGACTGATACATTATTTTTAGAGTGGGTTTTTCTAAATGAAATAACCTCAGTACATGATATCCTGATTCATATTAGAGATCTTAATAAATTGTACCACCACCTCTGATGGACTTAATTAAATAATCCAATAACTAAATATACAATATACTTTAAAATAACATCTCATAGGTTGATTCTTATTTCCATAAGATACAAATGGATGTTAAACCACCATTGTTGGTAATTATAATAATCATTCCCATACCCCCCATTTTCTTTTTTAACATGATGTTAAAAAGATTTAAAATTCACATTAGGCTTCACCCACTCACCCCTCACCAGGTCACCCTTTCATAATATCACCTATTTTTTCAAATTTGTGAGCTATATCACTGAGGGGAACTCAACATACATGCACTATATGTGCATTAATTAGTTTCATTACATTACACATATTGATTCCCAAATCTCCCATTGTAGCCAAATCTATAAATTATATTTATTTCAATCCCCTAAAAACCCTATTATTTTGAACCTCATAAATTCAAATAAAATTATATTTTGTATCCCAACACTCATATGAAACTATTTTATTCACATTCTACAGATGAACCTTATAATCCTAGAGTCCTCTTCTATGAACTACAAATGAATTGATTCCTATTATTATTTAATACATAGAAAACTCATTATATTTATTTCGTTCGAACCTAACGATGTTTGGACTCTCCACTTACAATGGTACTTATCACATTTAATATATTCAATGTATATTAATTTTATTCCAAGATTTTGTGGATATTAATTACCTTTTTATATGATATCTGACAATAATAATTACTTCTATCATGGATCCATCTAAAAACCCTCACATACTTTTTATCCACTTCAATACTTTGGGATGATCTAATTGTTTTTAGTTTTGATCTAGGGTGATTCAAATTTCATTGGAAAATTATCTTCCCATATATAATAACTTGTATTTTTTAGAATTTGAATCACTAGAAACTATAACAGTTACTAGTAATGTGTTAATAGAAAAACAAAGGATTCCTTTATTTAGTGACAAAATATGTTCCAAATATATAACCATCCTATAACCACCAAATGAAATATTTTGGTCTTATGGAAAATTTATTATAGTCTAAAATGACTTCAATATCATTTTAGTGAAAATTATTATTAAAAATTGTTTTTAGTCATCCTCAGAATACCTATTTAGTAATATGGTAACAAAAATATCATTTAAACATACTCAATTTTAGTCCTATTCGTTATATTGTTATTCTATAATTTCTCAATTAATGTGAGTCAATTTAAAATTTATAAAACCATTTATCCCATATTCAAATATATGGAAATTAATTTTTATCCATATCCTCCACATGATTTTTAACATTTATCTTTCTTTCATACATCAATAAAAGTGATATGTAAAATCTTGTTATGTATAATAAATTAATTATATTATAAAACAGTCATTTATATCAGTGTGATCTATGTTTTTATGAGAAAAAACTATATAGGTATTTAAATCAAGAAAAATTAATGATCCCATATTTTCAAAACTATATATTTTAATTTCAATTTTTTCAGTCCCATAAATGTATTATTTTAGTGTAAATTTTTTCATTTTATAGTTTTAGTAGTATATTCTGGTAAATTTCCAAAATAGACAAAATTTGGATTTAAAAAAAATTTATTAATATATTTAGGCCCTAACAAAATATACATTAATATAAATACTGAATGTTTTTTTATCTAAAAAAAACCTTGATATTGATTTCCATCTTCTGAAATGAAATCTAAATTCACCATTTGATGTCCCAAAACTAGCTCACAAGTCATGCCGTAAAATCCATTCATATATATAAATAATGTTGATGATGGGACTCTATATTATAACTGGATGTTAAAAATGATTTTCAATTATACATGGATATGTAGAAGATATTAATTAAAATCATTATAATGGAGATATTCCAAATCTTGAATTATGCAAGACCATAAATTCAAGGGAAATCAGATTTTGGGAATACGATGAGTTACTAAGCACATTATAAATTGTTAGAGTAAATGGGATGTATATCGATCTAAATATTTCTAATGAATATTAAATTTCATGCATAAAAAAATTAAATATAGTGTAAGAACATTCCAGGAAAAAAATTTCTAAAATTAAGTCATTAAATAAATATACTATTCATAGAAATTTCGAGGAAAAATATAGAGCCATATATGTCACCACTTATGCCTATAAATTTTTTTCCATTCTCATTTTGAATGCTTTAGAGACCTCTGTTTGGTATTGTTTTAGTTTTCTTGTCACTTTTTTATATTAATATTATTATGAATTGTTGATATATATTAGTCTTTTTATTTATCTCATTTATTCATTTTTAATCTTAGGTTTTTCAAGATAGTTTTCATCTCATATGTGATCACTAATACTAAATATCATGACTATCTAAACTATGGAAGTTCCCATTGGAGAAATCATGTGATGAGACCAAGTAATTTCATATAATTATTAATGTTTCATATTTTCTTTGAGTTAGGATGAGGGTAATATTAGTGGGACCGGGGCCATTGTGTCTCTACATGCCACCTGAGGCTTATATTTCTCCTCTACAATATATTACCACAATTGAGGGGTATATGAGTGGTATATCAATGATTTTTGAGTGGACTATATATTCAAAACATGAGAAATATTGGATTTTCCAGCATACTATAGAGAATATTCATTAATCCTATTTGGAACTAATAACAAGAAGATGAAGGTTCACTCTCTGTGTTTCAAATAAATGTTCTACTTTCTGTACTTTATCATTCATTCTCTCGGAATTGTTTTTGTCTAAATTTCATTTATATATATAGATATTTATTAATAATTCATGCATCATTCAACCTCATACTTTTTTAATTGTTTATTTTTATATTAGTTAGACTAAAAATAGTGATGATACTATTTTTGTATTGTGGTACCTACCTCCTCAAGAGATAACCCGAGTTTTCACTATATTAAATGCATAGGTAAATAAAATATTTCATAGGGAACTGAAAAAACACCCTTTCATCAGAAAATAACAATAATATCTCTGTAAATATCTTTTTAACTTGTTTGTTAGAATAAACATTATGTTAATAATTCAAATTTTTATAAAATTATCAATCTTTTAGGAAAGAAATATCACTATTGATAAAATTAGATTATGTACCATGATATAAAACAATATGAACCAATACATTGAGGGTGTTTATATTGACATTTTTCAATCACAAATTCACATTGTTTTTTATTTTACATACTAACAATATAAGCCATATCTACACATTTGGTTAAAGTAGTTTAATGTTAAATATCTTCCATCTCTAGTTTCAAATTAATGACCTTAAAAATTCAAATGAAAATGTTATAGTAATCATAAAGTAAAAAAATCACATCAATGAAGTCACTAAAAATATTTAAGTCACTTTCACCTATCCTTAATATATCTTTGGAAAAATTTCGTGCCTCTACAAAAAAAGATATAATTTTTTTGGATGAAATCCCATAAAGAGAGGCCTAGAAAAAAGGCCAAATGTTAACATTTTAATACATACCACTTCTTGGATTAGTGATATATTATAGGATTGGAATGAAACAAAATCATGAACATTGTCTTATAAAATAACTATCTATATTCAATTGGAATTTTTATTTAATTCATGCAATTCAATTAGTGAAATTCCATATGTATTATTTTAACTTTGTATTTCATCAGCAATGGTTTGAATTGAAAACACAACCACATGATTTAGAGTAATTCTATGAAGATATTTCTGATACGAATTAACATTTTAATATATAGGATTAATATATATATTATTTATTGTCTCCCTAATAAATTTTACATAAAAACCCTTATGATTTGGTATTAAGACTGATACAACATGTGTAATTTCCTAGTGAGTTTATAGTCTTTCATGTCAAGAAACAATCATGGGATGAATTAGGATATAGAATATTATTTCCTCATCCCATCATAGATAAGGGATCAATGATTAGATAGAAAATACATCAGAAAAATCACATCAAATTTAACCAAATAGAGAATAAATATATGAGTGGGAAGAACATTCCGACAAACCATAATACATGAAGAGTTATAAACATGCGATGAAATATATAGACCTATATTATTTTTCATCTATAATTCTTTTTTAGTCATGTTTTTTGGATTTTATTTTGTTAAAAATATTCTATATATAATGGAGTTCATTGAATAAAAATAAAATAGTAAATTTATAGTTCTTCAGTGGATTTTGGTTGTACATTACACAACTTTATTTTAATGAATCACTTTTATAGATGTGATTGTATAAAATTTTCCATTCTATATTGGGAATTGAGGATTATTATATCATTTTACCCTATTCTTTCATGGATTAGAGTACGATTTGGTGTAAATTACATACTCCTTAATATTATTTCATTCATGTGTTCTTCGTATATCAAGATGATCTTTCATTATATATTTTATTGGTCAGACTCTTCATATATCATCGTAATTCACATTCCTTATATAATTCCCTTCAAAATATAATAATTTCACTATTACGTTGAGTAAATTATTTCAATTATTCTTCCCATATATTCAAAATTCTGTAAAATTAATCATCATTACTGCCGTGATTTTATAATTTGAGTTCCTTGAATTCCAATTTTGATCTTTTTTCTACATAACCATGAAAATAATGGGAGTATATAATGTCTATTTATATAATGATATAACAGCATAATATTATCCATATCTACAAAATTCCATTATAGAATTTTTTTATGAGCCTTGGTTTAAAGGAATTAAAAAATTGTTGATTTTGCTTTCAGCGTTAAATGTAAAACTGAATACATACCTTTGAAAGCCATATGATGTCATGATTTTAATGAACCTATTGATTGGTCATCATTTTCATTTATATAAGGGAAATATATATAAATTTTAGTACATATTTTTGATGTAATATACTTATTGAAAAAAAAATTAATCTTTTCCCATTATATATAGTTTATTTAATTCACTTTCCTTGTGATCATTATTTTGGTCTACCATTAGTCCATCAAACCATATATATGATACATAGATATAAAAAAACATTTCCTACTCTATGAATTAGATAATAGAATTTATAAATTCTATTTTTTATTCACTAATCGCAAATTAGTCTAATATAAGACCCAATAAAGTATAGTGGACATTACAATGTGATATAATTAATAGATTGTTTTTTCTTCCAAAATGTGTTTGAGAGTTAGATATTATTTTTCTTACTGATCACCAATTTGGAATGTTGGTTTAGAATATTCCTGAGTTTTTTTACTCCAACCCATATTATTTTTAGTTCCTCATTGGTATCATCATTTCATTTTCAATATCACTCATTATTTAAATTTTTCTTCAACGTTTTACCCACTAATTAAAACCAAAAATAATTAGTGTGATTATAATTAATTACAAATAAATTTTTTAGATGTTATGATAATATAAAATCCATAGTATGATTTTCTAAATTATAACAACTTCATTTCGATCAAAGACAATTTAAATTGGTTTAACAAGGATTTTGATATAATATAGCTGGATTTATGTTCTACCCTATTATATTTCATAACATAGTCCCCAGATTTAATTGAACCCTTATATAATACCAAATGTGAGGTCCCAATTACAAAATAAATACATATTAAAATATTCTACTTCAATATTGCATATATGGCATCATTAAATACCAACAGAACCGATAGAATTCAGGAATTTTAAAATCAAATACATTAAAAAATGACTTCTTCAGTCATTATTAAAAAGTCCTAATAATAAACATGACACATGATAAATATATTTAAATTTCAGATGTAATAATTTATTTGATTACCTGGGTAATGGAAACATAAGTCCATGTGAGCATAGATGATTAGAATCCAAAGGAAAAAAGAGATATTAATAGAAGATCATAAGCGAGCAAAAGAAGAATAAGTAGTTATGAGAACACAATCAAGTTACCTGATTATATTAAAATGAAATCATACCTAATAAAAAATGGATCATAAATCCTGAATCCTTACATATGTCTTTTGTAATAACAAAATATATTAGTCACAGGATTTTGAAAATATGAGTTGATAATAACAAAATAAGAAAAAATATACTAGAACATGAAATGATAGTGGTTTTTTGAAAAACAATAACAACTGACTTTAATTACTTATATAAAATATAACTTTAAGAGATTTCATAACTTTGACAACATAGTCATGTAGCACAGTTGATTATTTTTACTATCCATTCTAATAAATATAAAGAAATTGGTTGAATTTATAGTCCTTTATATATCATATTCTGATATATAAATCATTTAGTAAGCGTGGAAGGGTTATATAATTCCTTGACTACCCAAAATACAACAAAAAATATACATATATTTGTCAGGTGAATGTGAAAACATTAAAAATTTAATCAAAAAATATTTAAACTATCATAAATAAAAGGGTTTCATAAAAACCTACAAAAGAAATAATCAAAATCTATATAGAGAAAATATTTTATCAATTTCATTAAAAAATATCCCTAGTGAAGCATAAGGTACATTAAAATATTTTCACAAATATTATTAACACTTTAAAAAAATATATAATATTTTATCTTAAATAAGAATTAATATCCTTTTGGGTTTTAATACCATGATTTAATAATTAAATAAACTATAAATAAATAGTTTTATGAATATAATGAGAACAAAAATAAAAATTACCATGAAGAACTATGTGAATATTGAATGGATGATTTTCTAGTAAATCTATAGAAAATGGTGTGATAACGAGAAAATGTGAAAAATAAAAAAAATACATTTCATAATTATGTAATGGAAGTCAAAGTCAATAGAAAATAACCTTACACAATCATAGAATTAGAGATAGTGAATTACATAAAATAATATGAAAAACATGGGAATAGTGTAATAATGATTGTTTTATAAATTTATATTCATTATTTAACGTATAAAAAATTATATTAAACACAATACATAGATTAAAATGAACAATGATATAATATTATTATTCAAATATTACCATTAAGAAATAGTTTTTGGTTTGGCAGTTATAAATAAGAATAACCATATTATGAAATATATGTATAAATACATTCCTTACCAAAAATAATAATCAATCATTAATTGATTATCAATTTTTTGGAAATAATGATAATATCTTTAGAAGGTAAAATATGAGTTTTTTAGAAAACTGTTTTTTTCACTTAATATATTTTATTCAAAATAGATTAAATTTATCATTATTGAAAAATGTAATAATTATATAATTATATTATATATCCAATTGAGTTATTATAAAATAATTTTCATATTGTTAAAATGAATGGAATTATAATAAAATTATTTTATTCTTCAAAAATATATTTTCTTAAAAATTAATTTCATTCTATTTTGTGTGTGGATATTAATTATTCTCTAACAATTTTATTAATTTTAAATTAATAAATTGAAATTATTTTTCCATTTATAATATAAATTCTACCTTATGGTGAAACAAATATATTTTTCTAAAATATTAATTATGGAGTGAAAAATTTAAAAATATTTATTTTTTAAAAAATATAATTTCTAATCAATTATTTAAAAATTACAATTTGTTTGGAATTTATTTTAAAATTTATTTAGTTCATTATTATTAATCATAATACATAAAATTTTAGTGGAATCAACATTATGCTTGAATTCAACATAAAAACATTTTATACTTAAAATGCATTTTTATGAAAAATTGTTTCTCATCATGTCTTGTGGTTTTATTTTTAATGTATTTACATCCATTAAATAGAATTGGGTTTTAGAAAAAATACTCAATATTTGGAATCAAGATTTCCAAAATTCTTAATGTTTCCATTATCATTTTTGGTTTTAATGAATAGTAACTTAGGAAAAGAAGGTAGATACCATGATAAGAGTTAAAATTAGTTAGAACAAAAAAAGGAAAGTTTCAAGATTACCCTAAAAATTATCTAAATACAATTTCATAGCCATATTTAGATGATATATCATCAATTATTTTAATCAAATCTATTTTTGGGTCCATATGGATTTATAAATACATTAATATATTTTATATCTTTTGAAAAATTCCATGTCTGCCCCCTCCCCTACTTATTAAAGGACACCAATATCCTCTCTTTTATACACTTCAATAGAATATTATAATAGAATATATATATATATATATATATATATCTTATTTAAATGCAAACATATGTCTAAGAGGTTTTATTTTGATCTTACATCTCTTAGCGGAAGGGTTTAATTATAATCAGAAGGAGGATATCTGAATAGGAAGAAGTAAAGTTCTTAACCGAGGCTTTTTCGTTCATTTCAACTTATAAATAAATTAAATATTCTTCAAAATTGATAAAATAATAAATTTAGTATAATTCATATGATTTAATTGTATTATTTTAGTGTTTTAACACCTTTTCATTGATTTAAATATCTACTGATGAATAAAATCATCACTCATGCATCTGTGCAGACTACAGCCGCATGAGATAATGTATTTCATATATCATTGGTCATAATAATGGATCCCAATTAAATAATAAGAACAATAATATTTTAATTTCATTATTTAATGGTTAATAAATATTCAACTTCATTATTTACCATCCAATAGAAAAGAAAAAAATCACTTCTAGGTATGTACAGACTAATGCCTCTCATACCGAGGTATTTTATTTTTAGTAATCTCATCAAATAGAATATATTAATATGTTTATTTAATGAAATATTATTATATTTATGATATAATATTAATCATATAAATTAAAACCTATACCAACCTTCTTTCTCTCATTTTCATTGAAAAGTTAATATTTTACTAATTTGTAAATACATAATTCTGACTCCATGGTTTTAAAAAATTACAAATTTTTTAACAATATTATTTATTTAGATCTAAAATTACTATTAATGTATGAATATTGTAATTATATCATTATTATGATTATATACATTATTTAATTGTGATCTATTTTACCACTTTCAACATATTCATGTCATTTTTGGAATTTTGAAGCAAACATCATCAAAAAATTAAAATAGACCTTAATAAATTAACTTTTTAGGTTAAAAAAATTATATAAATGAAATAAAAGGAGTAATAAACATGTAATTTTTTATTAATAAAGTAAAAAAATATACATAAGCTTACCATATAGGAAGATAAATAACATATGTGAGATGTTAGACTGGAGGTAAGGGATGATTTACATTAAAATATTTTTATAACATCTTCAATGTTTTTTCGAAATAATTTTGTCACATGTACATGATATTAAAATTATTTTATGGATTTATTTTATTTTTTAATTAATTTATTATACTTTTCAGTTTATATCTATTTTAAATTTCATCTGAAGGCTTTTAGAAATAATCTTTGTACATAATTTATATGGATTAATTTTTCCAATTGGAAAAAAATGAATGTTATATTTTAAAAAATATAACATGTGTAGAATTTCCCACCATAATGAAAGATAATTTTTATATGTATTAATATTCATTTTTATGGTATTTCAAAAAAAAAATTATTTTAATTTATTATAGAAATTTTACTAAATGTGTCTTCAATGAAAAACTTTTTTTTCATTATTTTTGCAAATATTATGAAAACAATATTATATATGTTATAAAAAGAATATTTAATGAAATTTTATGATGTAACTATTAGATTATATGTGTTTTATTAATTTTATTTTAATTTTTATTATTTATGATCAAAAGTGAGCTCTACTTATCTCTCCATTTCAATAGGTAATGATTATGTTCTTTTTATAATTATGTTGGAATCAACCGAGACATGTATTACATTCGTGTAGATTATTTTATGGGTTATTATAAGTGTTATATGAGGATGATTTCCCAAGGAAACCACATTAATTTTAAATGCATTCTAATGATTTACGTGGAAATATATTTTTATACAATATGCTAATATTAGTTGGATTAAAGAAACTATTATGCCTCTTTATGTGTAGAATGATATGTTCTTATGAATTTTTTTTAATGGGTTCTCATGTTTTCTTTGAAACCGTCATGATTATGAACATTATTTTATATTCTATCATTATTTTTATTTTTAAAAACATTGGTTAGTAAAGATGATCTCTTGTTTAGGTAAATTATTATTTGATATCAACTTTAATTATGATAGCTGGAAAATATCTAATATGATCACATGTTTTTAAAATTAATTTAAATATTTTTTTCAACCATTTTTATATATCCCTTACTAATATTTTCTGATCATCCCATGTTTTTTAATTTTTTCCTACGGCTTAAGGATGAGTAAGAATAATGATGATGCCATGTTTTAAATCATGATTATATTTCATTAAAATAAAGGTTTATTTCATTTTAAAGTTGATTATTGTGGTAATAATATATATTGATTGGAAGTGTCCACATTTTAAATTACAAGATTTTTATATAAGAGAAACTTTAATATTCTATAGAAATCGTATCATTAAATGTTATTTGAGAAGAAAATAAAAAAAAATCTGTATTTAGAAGTCATGGTTATGGGTATGATAAGGATAATTTATTTAGAAACCTTTTATATTAATAAATTTATATTAAATCTTTTTAGATATATAATAAATACATTAAATAAAGACATGCATGAGGATCATAATAGTTTAGTTTATTTTGAGATAAGGGAGAAAATATTCTAATTTGGTGAAGGATCTTATACATCTCTCAAAAATATATTTCTCTTTATTACTCTTCATAATCATACCCTACTTAAAACCATTATTTATAACATTGGCAAATAAAACATAATAAAGGATGATATAATATGCTTATTAAGGGTAAAAAAGTCAAGTATCCATGATCACATAATGTGGTAATGAGCATTATAGTATGAGAAAAAGAGTATAATATTTTAAGAACATACCATGAATATCAAAGAACAAAATCATCAGTCATGGAATAAATATTTTTAGTTAATAACACATGAATCATATGGAAATTGAATAACATGGTCCGTGAGAGTATAAAATTGACATAATACATAGAATTGTTTCATATAAATAATTACGGAAAATATTTTCCATAGTAGTCAATGACAACTTAAAATTTTGTCATAATGGAATGGGTTCACTCCCCAAACCATCATAGCTGTCAAGGTTCACTCACAAGACTTTCATAGTGGATAAATTCCCTTCATGAACCAGGTTCACTACCCATTATAGGCCTATATATCTCAAGAGATATAAATCTTTATCCAATGCATTGGTGGGAGATATAGGTCTCACTCATCACATTATGAAATTCATATGTATGTGTGATAAATTATAATAAAATATTCATCATATCATATCCCATGAAATGAAAATGGTTTCATAAATAATTCATCATACCGAAAATTATGGAACAAGGATATGTTTCCAAACAATATCATTATTTTATCATACCATAATCCAGGAAAAAAATAAGGTTTCATAATTATTTATTTATGCTATAAACCATGGAAGATAAATAGGTTTCATAAAAATCATTCCATCATTAAAATAAACCATTCAAAGAATGAATTATATTGTTATCCTTTGATAATATATCTCTTAAGTCATAATTAACATCAATAGATGTTATCTTTAATAGAAAATTATTTTGAAATGTCATTTAAAATATTATTTGACAAAAATATACATTCCACTTTGAAAAAATAATTAATCATAAAATTTTCTCAAAATACTATTCTATGAAAATATCCAAGGATGGTTAAAAATTAAGCATCAGAGAAATTATTAGTGATGATGTTGTGGAATTCAATTCATATCGTACACATAAAAACAATTATTCCATTCACATTTTTAGTAAAATCCAAACAAGAATGGTTCAAATAATTAAATGAATATTTTCATAAAAATAATTTGTAATAAATTCCTAAATTGGTAAAATAACATTTAAAAATCATTTTGAAAATGATGAAAATATTTTTCAATTCATTTTTAGAAATCATGGGTTATGAAGAAAAATTGGTGTCCTCCAAAGAGAGAAATAAAGATGATTTTTCTTAAAAATGTTGTTTCGAACACCTGAGACTATAAAATGTGGAAAATTAATGGAAAACATGTATTCTCATGAAATGAAAAAATAATAACAAAATGCATCAGTTTCTTAATAAATGTATCATAATATTTTATTTGTGTAATCCTAATCATAAATAATCCCAACAAATGATGAGATTGTAACAAAAAATCATCACCACTTTGATATATTTGAATTGTAATCCCCCTGAAGAAATGAATTTAATTGAAATATAAATTATAATGATAATAAAAAATCATTATATTACATGTCAAATCGGTTGTATATACACCTTAGAAAAGAATATAGGTGTATAACATAACTATTTGTCTCAAGGAATGAAAATTAGGAAAAAAATCATTTACCTCAACTATTGGCTTCCCTCACACACATTGAAACCTATGTTCTAATAAACATAATTTTATTATACACAAATTATATTACACAAATTTTATATATCATACCATATATGAAATTCTTATGACCTTTTATTACATGTTTAATAACAATTCTATATTATGGTCACATTTTGGGCAATAACTACATCATTTTTCATGTATGTCATGATTTTTTAATGTTCCTACCACATTTATCATGGTTCAATAATATCTAGTATTTTTAACATGATAAAAATTTCATATATATTATGAATATTTTTTTATTGTAATCCATAACATTTATAGATAAAAAATGATGCACACTATTCATAGAGATAGTAGAACATACATAAGCATGAAAACTATATCCATTTTCTTGACAGATTGATATAAAGAAATGTAAATTATATTTTAATGTACGAAAATAATTTTTAACACATATATATAATTTTTTTTAAATTCATCCTTAATAACTTTCATGTAAATTATTAATGAATCACATTGCTTCGTGAGGGGGTTGTCCGCCGGAGACAAGAGAGAAGTTATCGTATTCTTGATGAATGGAATGTTTGAAGGTATATGTGATACAGTAATTAAAAAATTATAATAATTTTATATATATAATATATAAAAAAAATTAATCCATCATTATATCTATTTCTAGTAGGTGTTGAGGGTAAATATAATAACATTACCTCTTGAGGTGGTAGTCCTCTGTACACATGAATGATGATTTCGTATACCATTTGATGGGAGAGGAAATTGTTGTCGGTCAGGAACATAACCTAACAACATATAATTATATTTACTATAATTATTTCATTATATAATATGGGTATAATAATAATTTATGGAGTTTGAATAAGATATAAAATTAAACATTCGGTTTGGATTGTTACCCCTTATTTGGAAAACATCTTTTTTTTTGCACAGAAAGGATTAATGTGATATATTGGGGAAAAATAAAGACTTATAGGATGAAGGTAGGTGTAAGTAAAAATTTATTTTTAATTTCCTATACAATAAAATGGTTTTTGGAACTATAAATATTATTTTATAATTGGTACCCTTTTATCAGTTAGATCATTGGAACCCTTATATTTTTTTGAAAATAAAATGATGTACACATGTTTCTGAACTTCCATAAGAAATAATAATAGACCAAAATTAGGAATATAAAATATTATGTCTATATATTACTATTAAATTTGTTTTTGAAAATAATTGGGTAATTTTAATAATTATCTGTTTAGTTTAAACCCATAGTGAACCCATTTTTACTTTAAGCACAATAAATACTATTTACTATTTTTTTGATTTATTATGTGAAAAATTCACGTTTAATGTATTATATAATATTAATTAAAATTAATTAAAATATTGAATATATTTTCCCAAATTCTATTCACATATGTAAAACAATTTAATTTGAAATTAAACGCACATTCGCAATAAGATAGATATATTCCAAATTAAAAAATTTAAAAGTTTAACAAGTGTTTATGGGGAAATTAAAAATAATAATTATTCTGATGAAATAACTTGGATTAATTGATAAATACTTGAACAAATTTTCATTTTAACAATAATTTAATAAATGTGAAACTTTTAAAATATTTAAATGAAAATGATGATTACAATAAAAATTAGTATTTTTCAATTTTGATTGAAACATTAATCATTATAAAAAAAATAAATAAATCTAAGATAATTTTTACATGATTATTTATAAATTATATTTATTAAATAAAATTCATTTATCTATAATTTCGAAAATAAAATTTTATTTTTTATATAAATAGTAATTTTTTTGGAAAATAGTATTTCCAAAAATATAAAGTCAATTCTACAAATTATGTAATTTTCTTAAATATGTTTTCTTTATATAAAAAACATATAAAAAATAATTAAAGAATAATTAACACAATTCAAATCATTATGTTTAATTTCTAGGTTATGATGGTCTCATTTAAATAATAATATTAATTGTTTTTCTCGGTTTGTTAAAAATCGATGTTGCGTAAAACACAAGCTAACAAAAAAATTAATTTATTAATAAAAATTAATAAAACATAGGGCGGTACATTATAACCCCCATAAAATAAATTTCATCATTGAAATATTTCACTTGATATAAAAAAATTAGTATTATTCTGTCTTCACATATCCATAGGTTCCCATGTAACTTGTTCAAACTAATGGTTTCACCACAAAACATTAACCCTGTGAGTGGTACTATTCTGTACAATATTATATGTATGGTGTATAATCTCTACCAGTTGTTCCTCATATGAAATTCCATTCTCCAATTGTACAACCTCTTTGTTTAGTTCATGTAATGTATTATTTATTTATTTTCTCATGAATGAAAAATGAAATACATCATAAAACTGAATGGGGTTCTATGGAAGTGGATAACAATAGGCTACCATCAAAATATGATCAAGAATTTATAAGGGTATGATATACATAAGTCTTATTTTTCCATTATTTTAAAATCCTATAAACTTTTTACAAGTAGAAATTATCATGACCCCTCCAAACGAGGCATGTGTCAAGACTTCTCCAAGCCTCCCTCCATTAGGAAAGGGGATGGATACAAGGATTGGATAGGGATATCACTCACATGGGAGGATTGAGAATGAGGCACGCACACACACACACACACATATATATATATAATCCCATACAATTATAAAATGTACAACAATAGTTAAACCATTTATGCATACATCAAAATCCCATCGTCATAGTATAAGGATAAATACTCAAAAAGAAAAAAGGTCCAAATACAAGACCACTACGGAGAGTATGAAAATAATTACAATCTAAAAGTGTAGAGGGAGACTACTGTAAAGGTAACCGTCAGGATACACCCACTAAATTCTATCTCAATAATATATACCTGTATCTATCCCCTCATTGAATCCATTTATAGTCTAATCATTGTTATAAGACAAACATTTATGGTAAAATCCCATGAAAGAGTGTGTATAAAAATACCTCGCTAGACACACAAAAATAACTGACCATATAAAAGAAATAATAAGAGTCATTTCAACAAAGGTACATGTCTATAGTATATAGAAAAAGAATATCTATATATACTAAGCGAAGACACATTTTATCAATGTAATCTCACAACTGTGATGTGAGTCTAGGGACCCTACTCGATGGTTCTAAATAGAACTCATTTGGGAGACCATTCTTTATGTCAATAGATAACAATACACAGATGTGGATCACACCCAAGGCTATGGGATATCCAAACAAATTAATCTGGAATCAACCTTTATGTATAGGATTGAAACTGATATTCTTTTTTTCACAAAGATACTATGAACACCACCTAGGCCAAGATAATGACATAGAATCTCACTCGAGTACTCAATTAAGTATTATAACAACTCTATCCAATGGTATCCCACTAAAGGGATCAACATCCTATGTGTAAGACATGATTTTATATTATTCCCCATGTAATGAATCATGGGAATGTACCCTAAAAACATGTCTAAAAGAAATGGGAAAAATTTTATATGGATTCATTGAAGGAGTATACTGCTTTTACTAGCTGTACATGGTGTTTCCCTATGGCCTTAGTTCCTGACCATATACCACTACCCATTCCCAGGTCCATCGTTGGGTTATAGTACATGGAATGTCCATGCTCATGAACTCCTAGTCTAGTATATGTTAGGCTGGGTATTTCCATGTATTGATAAACATGATTGGGCCCATGTACCTTATCAGGTGCATGTCAAGAAGCCAATAAAGGACTACACACTGTGTGATAGGGGTGGCACGCCATGTGATACTTATGTTCATGTAGAACCCCTAGCACTGCTCCAGTGGTCGCACATAGTGTGTAAACTAGAAATACATGTTGTGTATTAAGAAATTTTTCAGATTCCCAGGTCAATTTCACATGTTGTCAACCACTCCCCAAACTATAAATCGAGCCATGACCCCCTCTGAAAATCAATGAACACCATCATATGATCCTTTCATCCATTGATCATTGAAATACAGCCATCAGAACCCAAGGTAAATACCTTCATCATGTATTTCAGTTTCCACATGTTAAAATAACATAATGAAAATCAAATATGGTCTCAATCCATCATCATAGCTTGATTCTATCATTATTCCACACCTTGATCTATGATATCAGTATGTTTTACCATTAAATGGGTGAACAATGATTGATCAAATGGTATTTGTATAATAATGTTATAATGTAATTACCTACAATGAACGATGTGTAGGGGAGGAACTACACAAAGAAAAAATACAAAGAATGGGCTAATTGCAATCATCATGTTATCATTCACATGTTACCATTATAAAAATGAGTAAAGGATAAAAAATAATAAAAAAATAAATCACTAATTCCTTGATAAATATAACCCATATCTGTAATATGAACGATATGTGAATCAATTCAAAAGTTGATTGATTCCCGTCTATTGTAAGAATAATAAAACAAGGATATAGAAAAATAAAAACACATAATAACTTGTTTCAAATCAATTTATAGTTAAAAAATTATATTTTATTGTTGTTAGAAATATTATTAGTCTCTGTTGCACACTACTCGGTGATTCCATGGGCCATTCATTTTCCTCTAATGAAAGCTCATCCAACAATATCCAATAGCTTGTATCTATTTGCAGGGTTATCTGATTAACCCATCAAATATTATATAACAACATTTATAAAGAAACTAATTAACTTGTTGGAAATAAATCAAATGACTTATTTCATTAAATTAATTTATATAAATTACTAACCACAACTATTCCCAACAGAAACATCAAACATGTTCTAAGTATATGTCATGAATATTGTAAAACCCAATCTCTTAACTCACGAGTGGCCTTATATTTCTGATCCAAGAATTCATTTAGATGTTATTCAATTTTTTTCATGAAAACTAGGCACAAATGAATTTAATATATTTAATATATATAATGAATAGATTTTGGGCACACTAGGCCCTAGAATCTCATACTGTCTCCATAGTTTACTATAAAAAACAATCATACAATAATCAAAAAAATACATGGAACAATTGGTGTTTGTTACATTGTCCCCACCTTAGGGATTTACATCCAATAACGAAAAAATAGCGTCTATACAAAAAGATGAGTGTACTGATCATGAATATGTGTTTCCCTCACTTAGGTTTTTTCCTGAATATTCTTTTACTACCACCTAAAAAACACTAGGGGAATCAATCACTCACAAAGGATCTTGTTATCTCGAACCTTGATCACTATTGGGTACTTTTAAAAGGTAGATCCATCCTCAATGTCTATATCAATCTAGTCTATAACATAAAATAGATCATACACATATTTCTTTAGCCATGACATGTGGAAGACATTATATACCTGGTCGAACAATGATAGTAATGATAAGAGGTATGCCACCCCCACCAAATCTATGTAGTATCTATAAATGAATTGTTATTTTTGTTGACATATTCCTAACATGGGAACATCATTGTAATCCACATCACTATGAAATCCATAGAAGAAAAGGGCCTCCCTCATTGAACTACATAGGCATTCATCATCATTTTATATCGGAATTTGATGGAATTTTTACATCCTCAACCACTCCTAAATAATATTCAATATTTCTATGGTGACTCACACCAACTATGGTCAAAAAAGTGCTGATAGTCATGGGTTATTCTAATATTGGGGTGACTAGTACGTTCATCCATACTTCCATTCAATGTTTCCATATCGATGGTGGAATAGAATCTATCTTTTTTTTTGAAAACCCCTTCAATAGTAGGTGATCCATCCAACTATATCCGAAGTATAACATTCAAACATGAATCATGTACTCACTGACCTAAATGGTATTCTCAGTCTGGCCGTCTGTCTTGGGGTGAAGAGTCATGATCAAATGATGTTGGGTCTCAGAATCCTCCAAAAACATTCCACATCCAAAATTTGAATTGAACATCGTGGTTATAAATGATAATTGAGGGAACTACTTGTTGTCAAACTATATCTTTCACATAGAGTCTCCATGAGAACTAGACTAAACTATGAACTAGAATATTTATGAATTGGGCCAATATAGTGGGTAAATATATAATCAACCAGATTGAATTTTGTCCCTTGGATGTGCATTTTAACCCTATAATGAATTCCAAGGATATATCATCCCACTTCTATACTGGATTCACAAGGGGTTTCCTTTAAACCAGCTAGAACATAGTTCTCCTCCCTCCTTTTCTAAAAATTATATCATCTAGAGAAAAACTATTCAACCCCCTTAATCACCCTAGACCACAATAACTAACATTATAGGTCCTGGTACATCTTTTCTATAGCTATATTTACCTAAAATGTATATATATGAAACTCTCTCAGAACCCCCTCCATCAACATTACTGGTACCATCATGCTTCTTCTAAAAAGAATGTCATTATCCCAAAATTTATTAGATAAATGAAGATAATATCAATTGAATATTTGAGTACATAGGGTCACACATTCATTATCCCCAAGATGATCCTCCCTAACTTGTTCTATAGTAAGAATGGTAACAACCATCGAGTATAGGTAATATTTTTCATCCCCTTCTACAAAGGACATTTAAAATGATGTTAAATTAAATAACACCTCACTTAGAAATTGTGAATAAGATCTCATACTATGTTCATCTACCACCAGATTCCCCATCCAAAAAATATATATAGTATTTAAGTCACAATACTAGAGGAAATTCATCTATCACCACCATCTCATGTTAGGATCCTACTGAGAGAATATATACTTAAGACTCCTGTGGTTAGAATATATGATAAAATTCCCAATTATGAGGTAGGTTTTTACATAATTTATGTGAGGAATACTAATACTAACTCAAGATCATGGGTCATGCAGTTGTTTTCATATAGTCTCAACTGATATGAACCATAGGAAGTCCATATTTTTCCCTTCATTAGAAAAAATACAAGCATAGTTTCAATTTCAACTTAGAAGACCACATTCTCATCACTTTACTTTGGAAATATCTAGATGGGATAACTCATTAATCTTTGCATCATATCTTGGAAATAATACTACAACCTCTTAATATACACAAAATTGTTCACCTTTTGGGTCAAATATTTCATAGTAGGGGATATCCTGAAGAATTAAGGTATGAAGAACAGATATTATCCTTCCAACTAGAGTAATAATCACACCTCCATCACACTCTCGTGTGGATCCCAACACAACACTTCCTCGACCATATACGGGTCCATTTATACACCATATACTATGATAGTTTTTCCATGAAAGTGTAAATCAAAAATAAATAACTGAATCATTGAGATATTACCAAAAATATGGTGATCTCATTGTGTGTCTAGGACCATCCGCAAATGTCTTGTATGTTCCTACTTAGAAACTAGGTATACTATGATATTTTCAATAAAGACAACCATGAACATTTCTAGGAATTGGTGGAAGATCTATTTCATGAGTCCCAAAAACAATGTTGTTGTGTTTATCATGCTCAAGGGAATCACCATATACTCATAGTGAACATAGTGATCACTTACAGTCATCTTCAGTATATCCTCATCTCATACTCAAATTGGTGATAGCCTTATCTGAGGTAAATCTTGGAGATCCATCAATCCCATCACAACCAATCAAAGAGATAACCTACTATCGGTAATGGATATATTTTATTTATGTTCACCTGGTTTCCGATATAGTAGTCCACATATAACCTCCACCTCCTATCTTCCTTCTTCGAATACAACACTATGGATACCCAGGGTAAAACATTATGTCTAGAAAATCCTTTCCTTTAAAATTCATCCATCTTTACCCTCATATAATGTAGCTCTTTGGGTGTCATCCCATATAAAATCTTTGATATCTGTTTTTTCTTGGGGAGTAGATCATTGATTATGTTTATCTTTTAGTGGGGATTTAATATTGAT
Source organism: Viscum album (assembly GCA_963277665.1). NCBI lineage: Eukaryota > Viridiplantae > Streptophyta > Magnoliopsida > Santalales > Viscaceae > Viscum > Viscum album. The sequence goes on along the minus strand of OY728146.1, from coordinate 1,642,203,712 downwards.
ATTTTATTAGGTAAGGCTTCCACATACTCTTCCACCACTATAGGAAAATGATTACTCATATCATCAACTAAAACATGCATCATGATAGAAAAATGATGATTAATAAGATACAACCTCTTAATAATGATTATATCATTCTTTTCCTCTTATTCCTTTTCACCCAAAAAGAAAAAAATACTCCCATCATGTAAGACACTATAATTATTATGCCTATGAAATCATATTTGGGCATTAATTATAGATAACCAGTCCATAACTAAGATGAATTCATAAGGTCTCATCATTGCTACAAAGAGATCCCAAATGATACTCTCACCCCTAAGATCATGTTCACACCATCGACATAAGTGTGTGGTCCCCGAGTCACCTCCACTAGGAGTCTCTATGAAATATAGCCTAATTAATAGAATAATCAAAATCTCTATATCTCAAACTGGATATGTGAAATCAATGGATTGGATCATACCCATATATATCAATATTTTCGGGAATGTATAGAAGATGAATAACATACAACAAATCATCCCTGGGCCATTGGATTAAAATCCTTGACTAACTGTAGCTTCCCTCACCCATAACCACTAGACCCTTGATCCATGTGGGGACCACCTTCGGGTGGTGGTGGAAACATGTAAAAATATCTGCCACTTATAACTTCTCTACCAACACCTCTTCCACATCTTACTCCATGCATTATTGATTTCTCCAATATCTACCTCGATCTATGTAACTTATCCACTATATCACTATTATCCATACATCAGGTCGGAAAATTCTCATACAAGATGTCACTGACCCTCATAAGAGTAGTACAACCTCTCACTATGATGACTATATCCATCATGAGATTCCTAAACCATAGAACCTCTCTCCTATGATCACCTACTAAAGCATATTGTAATTCTAGGTACCATGTATTCAATAATCTCCCTTTAATTTAATTCTCTACTCCTTTGTTCCAACTAAAAACACCAACTATCTATATTTTTTCAGGTGGGAAACTCTCGACCCCCAAAGCATGATCGGACAAACCATTAGAGGATGGAATTAATAGAGGTATCATGCTAACTTGAATTTATATGTACATTCATTTCTTAAAGATCAAATCTTGAATGAACTAATCACTAAACATATCCATATAGTATCAAGACAGGTTATTAAACCAGGAAGAATAACCATCCATAGTAATACTATCCACCTAAAGCTCTATAATCTACTTTCAATATATGTGTTCCAACATATGTGGATAATACTCCTCTCAGAAAAGGAACATGAACTCGAAATATGAATGAGTCACCTCACCATTATATTACATCACTAATCCACATCATCATCATACAGAGCCTTAGATAAGGCTTGTTGTATTGACTACCATCTATTATACATATGTTCTCACATGATTGAAGACTCATATCGATATCTGAATCCAATACTCAGTCGATTATAGGTATGTCTTACCCTGAACCTAAAGGGTCACTGATCATGAAACTCATGAAGCATACTCATCCTATAGACCTCATATTATATTACTTCATGTACAATTATATACTAAATAGGTACTAGGAATATGAGTACACCACATAGACGTAACACCTCAGGAACATGCCCCAACACTGAAGTATCATCATCAAGGGGATCATCCACATGATCTTAATGCTAAATACAAACTGTAAAATGTCATGGAGGTATCTTGAAACAAACCAGATGCACCATGATCAATGAGTATATATGGGGAGATGTTCTATAGTGACATGGAAACTACCACCCTTCCTAATATGATGGATATAATTTTTTTCACTCCAACCAATTTCTACATCTTCCATGTGCAAAAGAATTTGATTAGAGTCGTAGTTTATGGATGCATAGATTATAGTATGGAAACTGGAGAACATGTCTTCAAACATGAACATGAAACACATAACACCTTTTCCAAAAACAAGCCATAGATAATTTATTCGTAATATAGAACTGAGATTTCTGATACCACTCCTCCAAGAACCATCCAGACACGACACATTTCTTGACTACCCCAAGAAACCCGCCAATAGGCCAAGGACTAGATACTATCACCATGTAGGTGATTCACATACATGGTAGGCCTTAGGATATGTTACCTATAAACATGAACACATATCTAATCCCAGAAATTTTTTAACTGTAAAAAAATGATAAACCATGCATACATACAACTAATTTACAGAATCATAGCAAGAAAAAAATCCTAGAAAAAATATACAAATAAAATCCCAGTACTATGAGTCAGAAAACATGTCCCAAAAGAAATTATATAAGCGGAATTTTGTCATGGTAACCACTGTTACACACAATTTTCTAAAACATTGCATGGGAAATCATATTCGTAACATAAATTTGTAGAAACACCTTATCAACAACATTTAATTTTATATAACACCAATGATGGTTAGTGATTGACTGATATTTCTCCTTTTTCATCATATTAAATGTATATTGATGTCTATCATCATTATTTAAATTCATATTTTGTCACTAGTTAGAATAGTTCAAATACTCCCTATATTTGAAACACTAGAGTGTGGGTGCTGCATTTTGTGGATACTTTTGACTATTTTCAACATTAGAAAACATTTTCCCATTACATTGGTATTTTATTAATAGATGAACCTCCATTAATAAAAGATAATATTTATTCGTAACCTTAATAAAAATTCATCCATGTTTCTCTCTACACATCGATCATAAAGGAAAGATCATCATCCTATCTCTATGGTCTTTATATTTGATTTTGAATTTTATTTCATATTCCCATAGAAACCATCAGATTATTATGTTCCTACGGCTTCTATTTCCTCCTTGATAGAACATCAAAATATATATTCATATAAAAATATGTATCTTATGGATAATTACATTCAGATACATGGTTTTAATCCACTAAATAAATCATGAGAATTAATTTTATGGTGGATTACAGTACCGGGAGTATACCTTGAATGTTTTGTAAATGTTTCTTCATAAGTACTAAAAGATTCATCATCCTTTTTCATTAGATCAAGGAAATAATTCTCCCCCTTTTTATAAGAAATATAAGGAATGTACATATTGAAATATAAGTTCCTTAACTCTTCCCAATGTATGGAAAAAATTCATCTTGTTTTTTTATTCATGATGAGATCTTTCCATTCATCAGCCATTCATTATAAAAAATAGACATCCAAAATAATTTTTTCATGCTCTGAACAATATATAATTGAAAATATCTTTTAATTGGTAGTGGTCCATTTCCCAAGACACTAAAATTTGGAATACCCACAGAAATAAGGGTAAAATTTCATGACGTAGGAATCAATAGAATGGTGTTCCCTCCTTTTATCATTTGAATGTATAGCCTGATTTAAATATTGATAATGTTGAATGAGAATAGAAATGATATTATTCATTACAATTCAAATAATTTTTCAATACTTATGAAAATAATCTTTTAAATTTCTTTCACACTCATAATTAATACAGTTCCTTCGGGTTCCATCTACTATAAAAACAAAATATCTAGTGTAAGGGACAATTTTTATATTAGAGAACCACATAATCATGAAAATTTACTTTTATGATGTATATATCCTGACATATTATTTTTATTCTATGACACAATTGGTTTAGGCTAGGTCATTCATAGTTATCCTCTATTTAATTCATTATTGATGGTTCATAATTTTTTTTTGAACTTTCAATGGATACCCATGGATTTTTCTAACATGGTTGATATACAGGTCCATTTTCATCCTCTATTTGGTGATCGCGTCAAGATAAGTGCACCATTTTCTATGTTATTACACCTAGGTACCTTTGTGACAGATCCACATCTGCTATAAGTATTTAGGTTTGGATGTAATTTCATAAAAACTAGATAGTCAACCCTTTACAAAGACTGCTAGAAAATTTCCAATATTTTTACTCATCATTATAATTATATGCAGATATATCCTTAGGGATCTGAATAATTTTTTCTCATCCTAGTTTTAAAATGATAACTAAAAATACCCACTAATACCTATTATAGTAACCCCGTATTTTAATACATGGATATTACATCTTTTTATATATGTATTCAACACATTGAAAAGATACACATATTATGAACATAATATTTTAGTTTCCTTGGAGACAATGTACACAATATTATAATTTGGAGAAAGGTTTCTCCATTCCCCATAAATATATTCCCCTTAATTACTATTCAAAAAATATATCCTACTTAAAACCTTCTTCATAACCTGGGGAAATGAAACATAATAATGGGTGATCTCAAATACTCTATATGGATAAGAATATGAGATATCAATGATCACATAATCATTAAATTAGTCTATGGTATTGATAATATGAGCATCATATATAAAAACCATACACTATATATCAAAGATAAAAATCATGAGTCAAGGTTGAAATATTTTTAGTTTATAAAAGATGAATCAAAATGAAATAAAATAACATACGCCATGAGATTATAACATTGGAATAAGACATATAATTGAGGAAGATACATAATTATTTTATATCATTTAATTAGTACACTATTTGAAAAAAAAATATACCAATGGTTTGGAACTATTGGTATTTGTCCCAAAACTAATGGTATATGTTTTACCAGTGGTTTTTGTGGTCGTTATCTTGGATAAAATTGGTATATACCAATAATAATTGTTTTGGTAAACCATTGATATATGTGGGGGATACCTACTGTATCCAAATTATTGAAATAGGTATTTCATAAAAGGAACAATCCATTGGTTTTGATCCCTGAACCTCAGATTTATATTTCAATGACATAACCATTAAGCTATTGTGCTTTATGGACACATAATATGATAAATATTAATATTTATATTTATAATTAAGTTAATTTATGATATATTCAATTTTATATGATAAATAATTCATTAAAAATTACAATACCTATACTAATGGCTTTCTAAATCGTCATTATACGTATTTATATTTTTGGTACCTATACCAATGGTTTTGGAAAAAAAATTGGTATATGGTATTTAAATTTAGGATATAAAAACATATTCAAATAATATGTTGGTATATACATCACCTATACCAATTATTTGGAAAAAAACCACAGGTCTAGGGTCTTTAAATTGAGGTTATACATATGGTTTCAGCTAAATCGTTTGGATAGGGTCACATTATGTTACATATACCAACTATTTTGGACATACTATTGGTATATTATCATTTTAGGATACATATAGTGATAATTTGTCCAAAATTATTGGTATATATCAATTCTTATAGGTCCATTTTCTTGTAATGGCAGTCGAGGCTCAAATCCCAGGGTATAATATTGGAATAGTTTCACTTCCAAAACTAATATAACAATAAATGATCTCTCCCAAGACCATCATAGTAGAAAGATTCCCATACTGAACTAGGTTTACTCACCATTCCAGTCCGGTATATCTCATGTTATTTATATTTTTTCCAATTCATTAGAGGTAGATATTGGTCTCAAATGTCACTTAATGAAAATCATATCTATGTCTAACACAAGATAATAAAATAATGATCATATCATATCTTATGAAATGATAAGGGTTTAATTAATATTTCATCATATGATAATTTGTGGAAAGTAATAAATTTTCATAACAATTTTATAATATTATCATAGCATGACCCATGGAAAGAAGTAGGCGTCATAAGAATGTCATTGTGGTATAACCTTCGGAAGAGAAACAAGTTTCTGAAATGTCAGGAAAAAATAAACATAAACCATTCAAAGAAATTATAATAATGGTATACATGGATCATATCACTTGTAGTTTAGAGATCATCACATATTGTAAATAAATTTAAGAGATCTTTTAGATATTTTTTTGAGGAATATATCGTTTCAATATTGAAAAAACATTCCAAAAACATAAAATATCTTCAAAAAAATTTCTCTGAAATTTAATATTGTATATAATAATGTAATATTCATTTTAATATATGGTCATAATGGTGGTTTATTTCATTTATTCCTTACATTATTAAATAATGGTTCCTTTCACATTTTCTATAAAATCTAGACGAGAGTTGTTTAGAAAACGACATGAAGATTCCATTAAAAAATATTCATAAAAATGTGAACCATGGGTAAAAAATTAATTTAATAAAACATTTAAATAATGTAAAAATAATAATTCAAAAACATTATAAAATTCTTATTTTGGAAGAAAAAGTATTTTCGACTGAAGAGGGAAAAAACAAATTTTTTCTAACAATCATTATTTTGAAATCATTAGTATACAAAAATAACGAATTGAAGAAAAAAAATCCATCACAATGAAATAATAATATCAAAATAAAATAAATTACACTCTTGATATATTGATCATAAAACGTTTTCCATCAGAAACATAATCATTTAAAATATAGATAAATGAATAGATTTTAATATAAAATCTATACCACTTTTGGAAACATTGAAATGTTATCCCCATGATTTAATAACATTAAATGTTGCCTAAAAATGTTATTAATTTATAATTTCATGAAATTTAATGTCAATGTGGAGGTATATCACCTCATAAAATATGATAGGCTCATAACATAGAACATATTTCATGGAAAGAAAATTGACACTAGAATCCCTTACCACAATTCTCGACATTCATAATATATAATAGAATATTATTTAAAATAAAATTATTTATATTATAAATTTATTACATAACTATACATAAATACATATATATATATATATATGTTTGTGTCTGTATCATACCATACCATAGTTTCTTATGTCCTTTTATTACTCATTTATTAACAATTATATGTTAATGCCACATTTTAGGAAATAATATCATTATTTTTCAAAAATGTTCTGATTTTTTATTTTTGGTCCTCTTAATTTTATCAGGGATCCATAATATCCATAATTTTTATTATTATATAAATATACTATATATTAATTTTATATTTTTTCAATTTAATCCATAAAAAGTTGTAATAGAAATTTAAATGCACCATTTATGGAGGTGATATGTCAAATGTATGCATGAACGCTATTTCCATTTTCTTGGTGTTTTAAAAGAAATAAAGGTAACTAAAATATTAAAATTATAGAATAATTTTTATTTAATATAAATGATGTATTTTAATTAATCACATCTTATAAAATTCTATGTATTGTGTGGATATATCACATTGTTTCTTGATGTGGTGGTTCACCGTACACATGAGTGACATCATCGCATTCCCACAGAATGTAATGTATAAAGGTATATGTATTGAAATAATTACATACGTATAAAAATATCATAATTAAAATATATAAAAATTTATTCAATAATTATATATTTCCATTATAGGTGGTGATGGAAAATGAATTCCATTAGTTCGTGAAGTGATATTCCAATGTATGCACAAATGATAATTTGGTATCCCATTTGATGGAAAATCGGATAATTATAATTATTTACCACAACATAAAAACATTTAATTATTTTGGAGATGAATATTTTTCTATATCATAATGGTTTAATAATAAATTAGTTATGTAGAGGAAGAAATTATATAAAATGCTCGGTTAGGGGTGTTTCCTCTTCTTTAGAAAATTTATTTTGGTTTGTAAAAATATGATTCTTCGGTTTGTTTTATGACGAAAATAATTCAACTAGGATGGGGTGGGTGAATTTAGGAATTTTTTGGGAAGTAATTGGGAAAATAAATTTTTTTTAGGAATTTTGAATAAGAGTGGAGACAGGGTGGCCTTTTATAATTTTGGTGAGTAAGACACTTGAAATGTTTTGAAAAAAAAGGTGTACTGATGTTTTCCACATGCCAAAATGATCCAAAATGGACCAGTATCATGCCAAAAAAAATAATCACAAAATATTTATATAATTATGGGTTTTCAAAGTAATTGGGTTTTTACAATTATCATTTTAGTTTAACATCTTATTAAATCTATTCTTACCTTAACCCTAGATAAATATTTATACATTTTTTACTATTCATTATGGGAAAAAATTATGTTGGCCTTATAAAATAATATTAATTATCCTAATTATAAATATTGAGTCCATTGTTTCAAATTCAATTCATTTATGTGAAAATTTTTAATTTAAAATTATACACACTAATGTGATGAGAAAGTGGGTTTTTGAAGAGAAAATTTTAAAAATTTTAAAAGTTTTTATATTAAAATTTAATTTCAATAATTATTATGATGAAATAAATTTAATTAATTAATATTTAATTTATTCAATTTAACATTTAAAAAATTTTTAAAATAAAAATGATGATTATGATTTTTTAGAACTAAGATGTAGTTTTCAATAAACAAACATTATTTTTACAATTCACTGAAAATTTATTATTTTTTAAAAAATAGAAACAATTAACTATTAAATAAATTTACATGTTTTTTTTAAAAGATTATATTTATTTTATCAAAATATTTTTTTAAAAAAATTAAATAAAATAATTGTATGGGAAATAAGAAAAATTGTTTTTTAGGGAAATATGTATTTTTGAAACATAAAAATAATATTTAGAAAATTTGGTAATTTTTTCATCAATATATTTTAATTAAATGAAACAGTTTTACATATGAATTAGAGATTACTTCTCAATATTCTTATTTTTATTTCTATATGGTATCTTAAAATCGTATCATTTAAATAATAATATAAATAATTTGTGATGGGTTTCTAAAACTTAGTGTCGTGTGTAACATAAGTGATTATAGAAATTTAATTTATTTGAAATAAATAAATTCATAAAAACTCAGGGTGCATAATTTTACTTATCTTCGGCATCTGAAAAATGATCCAGATAACTTTATAGGGTTGGACTTTATTTGATCACAATTTAATGGTCCTCTACAACCACAAAGGATAGAATATTTTGAGTAATTAAGGTTATTTTGGATAAATTGGAAGAGTTGAATGAATAATGACACGGTAAGGATATCTTAGTGTTTATCATCTTCCTAAGATGATTTATAACAATGTAACCATAATAATGTTTTTTAATAAATTTAAATAAAAAGCATGAAGATAATAAATAATAGATGTGATAGATAATGTGATGGTCGCCTGGATGAACAACATAATGGAATTGGATATGGGGTGAAAAATCATTTCCTTGTTATTAAATATTAATCTCAGGTTTTAATTCATAGAAAAACCTATTTTAGCTTCTTGACATAAGAAATAATAGAAATAGGTAGTTCCATGGATGTTTATGTGATAAATATCATCTTGGTAAATTCATCAAACTATGTTTCATGAATGTGGGAAAAAAACTAGAGAAATATATTAATGTAATGCGATGTCGTTTTATATGTGGTAATAAAGGGAGTAGTGAAATAATACAATAAGGAAAGAATAAGAGTTATGTTAACACCATGAAGTGGAAAATTGTTCGTCTTAAGGTAAAAATTGAATACATTAAATGTTGGGAGTAATGGAATTATGAAAATAGGTTTACATGGGAGAAATATCTAGGATTACATCAATAATACTATAGAGATAATGGTTAATTGTGTTCTAATTTTATCATAGTTGAATATGAAGAAAATTTTAATGACATACAAAATGTAAAATTATATTTTAGATTATATTTTAATATTGATGAATATTATGAAATCATTTATATTTATGATTATAGGAATGAAGTATTACAGTGTAAGATGAAAAATAATGTGTAATAGAATATGAATTATGATGAAAGATTTACCTTTCTATATATAGGTATTGAAGAGTCTTGTTGTGTAAAGGACTAATATACCATTGAATGAATTAATATGGTTTTGATGTTTTCTATAATATGAGTACTTTTTTGAGGCATTTATTGAGTTTTAATATATTAAATATATATATAACACTTATGGTAAAATAATGTTTTACTGAGATGGTTGTATGTGGAATAAGTATTTATATTTTATGAAGAAATGCTTATAGGTATTTTTAACCATTCGGGTCAAGATAATCATTGATGTTGAGATAATTTAGGTTAATTATGATGAAACTTTTATTTATTTTTGGGAAAAATGTTTTTTCATATATGTAACCATGAGATCGAAAATTGATTTGGTGAATATTTTATTAATTTTATTTCTTAATAATTTCACTATTTGGGGAATATTATATGACTTAGTTAAATGAGAATATTTTTTCCAAAAATGGTATTTTATTTTTGGAATAATTTATTTATTATCTTTAGGAGGTATATATATTTCTATTTTGGATTTTTTGTGATTCATTTTATTTATGGAAAATACAAAATTTTACTAAATTTTATAGGATTTGGACAAAATGTTTTGAACATATATGAATTTATGGGTGATTAATGTTTTTTAGAGATAAATGTTAATTTGAACTTCGAAAAATATGTGATAAAATCCTTCTAATATTTGGGTTTCAAACTTGGTTAGGAAAATTTTGATGAGTTTTAAGGTTATTTATTTTTGGAATGTTTAATGTTTTAATCTGTGTGTTATTACTAAGAATTTTATGATTAATTTATCATTTATTTCTATAATATTTTTAAAAAAATTGTTCAAAAAGTTTTGGTTTTTGTTAATGCCAATGATTGGAGGAATAACATGTTATCCTTTTTAGGAGAATTTGATATATTATATGATTATTTTAGTGCATCATAATAGATGAATTAATAATGAATATTCATTTCTTGGTATAGGAAATAATAGTAATGTTAAAATTGATCGAAGCACAAAAAATGATGAAATTTTGCATATGAAATGGAAATAAATCAGGAACGAACATTTTCTCATCCATTCATTTTTAATGGTAAAATAATACATCATCTATAAGAAATAGATATTAAATTAAATATATTATCCTTTTATGATTATTTCAAATAAATTTATGGTCATTTCTCTTATCAATAAAAGAACAACATTATTTATTATATTGATCATCTAACCATGTCTCTATTTTTAATTCCCACCAATTTTCTCCTTTTCTAAAAATCTAGTTATGTGTAATTACCAATAATATATACATTTCCCTCCATCTCTTTTTAAATAAAAATTTTATTAGTTACTTTTTATTAAATAGGATTTAAAAAATGTATTTATAAATATTAAAATAGTTTTACCTTTAATAATCAGACTTTTTATCTTCAACTCCTTGGAATTGTTTTTTAAAATCCATTTATTAGGAATGAGGTAAATTTTCATATAAGAAATTTCCTTAAGTGTGCATAATGCAACACCCTATTATTTAATAATTTATATTCATTGAATAATGTGTATCATGAAATGTGTTATACACAATAACATGTTTAAAAGGAACTGTGACATAATATTATTATTTAAATATGAATATTATATTTTAGATATTTGTTTGGTAAGTATAAATTGTAATAAAACTAAAACTAAATATATATATATATATATATATATATTCATTATTAAATAAAATTAATAATAAATTATTTAATTATTATAAATTACTAGGAATTGACGATAAAATCTTTTGAAATGTAAAATAGATAAATTTCATAAAACTATTTTTATGTGGACAATTAATTTAGGTCTCAATAGAGTTAATGTTTTAAAATTTTATAAATCTCTATAAGGGTATAAATAGATTATATATTAAATTTAATGAATTAAAATTCATTTATTTATGGTTATTAAGAAATGAATAAAATTAAAATCATTACATATTTCAAGAATTTAAATTTTATTTTCAAGTTCATTTTTTCATTTTTGTGTTGATATTTAAATAATTTATAACACATTAGTATATTATATTCAAAAAATTGATGTACTTTTTGAATTCAGAATTTCAAAATTAGCTAAATGTGAAATTTTGAGATTTTTCTGAAGAGTTTAATTTTTCAGTGAATAGTCAAAATTACAAATTTTATAGAAAATTGTCTTCTCTATTCAAGTATTTACAATCTAATATTTTTTAATATTAGATAATAATATTTCAATAGTAAATTTTTATTTAATATAATACAATAAATGTTTTTATAATTGAAATTAAACCTACTTTTACTGTAAATTTTTTTTATACTAGAAAAGGCATATTTATGAAAAATCATTTTTATTAGGTTTTCTAAGATTATTTTCAAATGATTTTTTGATAATCATTTAAAATGATTTTGATAAAATATGATCCTTATTTGAATTCATAATTTTAAAATTTTGTAATTATCCCACTTTAATTTTTTTCATTATTAATAGTAACATTGGTAATAAAATTAGTAAACATGTTATGAGTTAAAAATGAGTTTAATGGGTAAAATATAAAAACATAACAGTTAAAATGACGTAAACAGTCCAAATCCTGTTTTACATACATATTTTGATTCTATCTTATCTCTTATTTGAAAATGATACATTATAAATACATTTCTTATGAGAAATACATTAATGTATTTAATTTTTTTTTGAGATTTCCATGTGTGTCCTCTCCTCAACATATAAAAGGACAACCCCTATCTTATCCACACTTCAAAAATCTCTTAGTGTCATCAACAGACCTAGACCAATGTGTTTTATTTAGATATTCACATGGCCCCATAAACCCCACTCCAAACACTAGAGGATACCTACAAGAATCTAGGGTCATACTCTGTTAGTGGTATGAATAAACCCTTAGTATCATTTCCTTGAACAATAATAATAAAACAAAACATAATAAAATATAATAATTAGTGAAAACATGTGGAATCTATGTATATGGAATACTAGTAATATGGATAAGTAAATAGGGCTCTTAGAGTGGCATTAAAAACCCAAGAATATGTGCAAGTGGGTAAAAAAATAAAAAAAATGAGTATCCTCTTGAGTACATCTCAGAACAGGTCCCAGTTCCATTCTCCCCGATTGAAATTTTTTTTATATGCCTCATTTTCATACCTAGATCCATATACATGATTTCATCACATGCATCAAAATTATTGTCTAGGGTTTCTATATTAAAAACCAATATGAAACAACCAATTCACCTGTAAAAAGAGTGTAAATGTATAACAAGTGTATTCCATGATAAAATAAATCCAAATAAATCATAAGAAACATAAAATCATGTACAGTGAAATCCATTATTAACCAAGCTTCCCCAAACCCCTAAACATAACTACTTCAAATTAATTCTAGAATTTTTATCAAGTGAAACTAAAAATGATAAAAATCAAGCCATATTGCTGGTGACAAGTCTATTGGTATCCTTATAGAATAAATAAAATCACTGTACTCAGTATCCTTAAGGAATTGAGTTTAGGAATGCTCCTAGGTATCCTAAAGACATGAAGTTCTATCAAGAAGATAGTGAAATCATAATCCTACCCTATATTGGGGAACACCAACATTATTGTTCGATGTCATGTTAATTTTTCCTCTATGTGGAAAACATTTCATGATGATCCATCTATTAAAAATACCCATAAATAACCCCCAATGGAAATATAACATACGAAGAGATTTTGAAACAAATAAATAATTCATAGAATAATGAGAATCAGAGTAAAATTATATCAACATATAAATCAACATCAAGAATAGTAACATGATACAATAAAAATTCTTGTGGAAATAAAAAATCATATATGGGTATCATGACAACACACACACACCCATGAGTATTCACTCTCATGTAAAAACCAAATTCATTCCAACACATTAATCATAAAATTGAGACAAGTTTATACAAGTGATCATGATGGTAATGAACATAATTTATGAATTTTTTTTATGATTAACTCCAATTTACATCTCGGATCCAAGAATGAACCATGTCTCACAATCATAGATAATGAATCACCCATCAGGATGACTATATCAGTTTTAGGTTCATCATGGAGTAGTTTTAAAGAGGGATCTCTAGATTATTCCATGTTAATAAACTCATTCTAGAATCACATAACTAATGTAATATACCAATGGAATAAATTATGATGTACTTCTAATAATGGTTTTATAATTCACTCAGTTTTTTTTGATTCAAGAACAAATCATGAATTCCTCCCTAATTGGAGATTAGAGCTTCATGTTAAGTCAATAATCATCCAAATATGATAAATACATTGATATATAACGGATTAAAGATGATATTTGAGAAGAAAAATGTATCTAAATGATCATTAATAATAAATTTATCAGGAAACATCTCTTTTCTCAAGATACATATATATCGTCAAGAAGGGTTGTTGCCAGAACATATAATCCTTTACAATATCCTATAAAATTCAATTTGGTTATCATCCATAATCAATCCATTATCTCTAAGAGGATGAGGATTGTTAATAATGAATACCAAACTATCATAAATTACTTTTTGATGGAATATCATAAAATTCTTATGAAATAATCTAATCTTTCTTAATCATCCATAATTAGAAAATGGAAAAGTGATGTAAACATAATATCATTATAAAAACAATATATACATCAATGATATAACAAATTTCACTATAAGTGTGAAGGATTTTTAATATATATGATGTCCTCGCCATTCTAGTATCAGTTTATTGATCTAACCTTAAAGGAGTAAGGGGCGATAAATGAGAGACTTATTAATGAAAGAAAGGAGGCCTCATATTCATATTAGGTTCCTAGGGGTTGGAATTTGGGTATTAAATGTAGGTCAAAACATATGAAATTAATACCCTTAGGGTGAATTTAATGCATCTTAAAATTGGAAATATTTACATGCTGGTGGCTTTCCATCATTAGGTTAGTGTGGTCTACAGAAAAATATTGGGCCATTAGAACCCCACTAGCTTTCAAATGGGTTCCATCTACAGGCATGGTGTTTCCTTCTAGCCATCTTGAGGTTATGACCTCCTCAAGTCACCCATACTTGATTCCAAGAACCATATTCAATAAAAACCATCCTTTTCACATGTCATAAAAGAGACAAAATAATATATAAATAAGAAATATATTAAATTGATATATATGATATATTTAAATAAAACGGGTATATAATAATTCACATATTTTAAAAACATATCATCACAGACATGTACCTTTAACGGTTCTTCCCAAACCATGCTGGCCACAGAGTTTGAACCACAGCCTCTTACTCATAATCCTCTTCATGGATCTATCAATGAAAACATTGAACATGTACTAATTTTATTTTCTTCCATCTAAATATTATTTTCCACTTGTATAAGATCTACATCAGGTTCTCCATGTACGATGGTTTAAGATATAACTTAACATCCATAAAATTGATGAAATTCATATAATCAATCATGTACCTTCAGTTATATGAAATATAAAAGTCACCACGCATCAATTCGTAGAGATAATCATGATCTAAATGGTACACCACATTCTCGGACTACTCGGTGATCTCAATGGGTACAAAAAATCAAAAAAGCTTACTTCCCTTTCATCCTCTGATATTGAAATATTAATGAAAGAGTCACTCTTAGGAATTCCCAGGAACATATAAAAACTATGAAGGAATCATCCTACTATTGGAATATGAATTCAGTGTTCTTTGAGTTTGATCAACCTATTCTGATTCTGTTTAACTCTCTTAGAGGTCTCATGTGACATACTAGGCCCCATAACTTATTCCTCATGTGCATCATGAGAATATAGAAGTGACCAAAATAGTCATATGTAATGAAAATTATAAGGTTACATCTGTAAAAATTCATGGTAACTATTGTTGTAGATGAACTCATCTAAGTTTAAGAGATCACCCCAAAACCCACTAAAGTCATTGAAAAAATCACGATTCATATCCCCATGTATAAGGATCGTCTACTTGAACTTTCTATTTATCATAAGATAGAATGTTGTTCTTAATCTCAGTTAAGTTCCTCTGGACTTATATATTTCCCTGTATAATCATGATTTATATCATGAATCTCCTCTAATAAAATGACCATCGTTACACCATAGAATTATATTTTCTCAAATATATGTTTCATTATCATATATCATACAGATTGAGCCTCACAGATTAGAATGAAATGAGAAACATTCATCATCCAATTGAATGTCTCCAAAATTGATTCATGGATACCTATGGTATTGGTTAACCCCATCACAATATCTATCTCTATGTCCTCTACCTTCCACATTGTAAAATACTGAATTTTTTGAAAACCCCTGGCACACTTCTACACAACCATTATCCTCTAGTAGGTAAGGCATTGGGAATGAAATCCAATGGTGTCCATCTTTATCCCCGATCACTAAACTGTCACCTAAAATCATGGTACATATTTGTCGCATGAGGATATTACTCACACATAGAGTAATGGACCCCCCTCAAAAGATCCTCCCTAGAAGAATTAGGTGTTACCACTCTTCTATGAACAAAGAGCACATGATCTTCATCCCAAGACCATCCTGGTTCTAGGTTACCTCCAAATAATTATTATCACATCATGATGCATTCTAGGCTAGTGATCTACCCAGACATTAAACAATACACTATTCAATATGAGACCTCCAATGGAGCATGTAACATTGACCACTGATCCTTAGAATTACCAACACTTTGGACAACTGATAATCTCATCAGGTGCTATTGTTTCTCTATAGTCCATTCTCCAAACCCCTAATATACCTATATCTTACACCTAAATTATTCTTCAATGGTGGTACCCTGATGAGGTTTTTACACCATCACGTATTCAAAAAACACAAGATAATATACTAGAATCCTCTATCTTATATTGAATCTCTATTAAGTGATGTTATAAAAAAGTCACCTATTTTTTGTGTAATCAAGAAACCTCTCACCAAACAAATAGTGTCACCCAAACAACCAAACATAGTCCAATACATCCAAATCAGAGTATTTTGTATGAGTGCTCCTCCTACGGGGTTGTGACCGAAATGACCCCTAACCTAGTACCCACTCCTGATTAATTGGTTTTTTCAGATACAAAGAGTTCATACATATGAGAACGTAGCATAACTATTCCCTAATTTGGAAAAACCAACACTGGGTTATGGTAATCCTCATATTCATCTTCATAAAAACTTATTCGCTTCAATATGATCAAAACTAGAACTTCACTCCATTCATTATCAGTGTAGTCGAGGGTGCTGATAAAGAAGAAAATTCCTTGAAAACCCATTGGTATTTTTTTACTAAACTCAAAAATATCATGATCTAAAAAATTGGGAGTGTTCCCATGACATCACTACCTCATATTCTATGGTTCCATTGATATACCAATGTAAGACACAAAATTCAACAATAATTTTTCATCCCACATCAAAAATTTACACTTTGACTTCATGGAATAAATATTATGTGGTCAAAGTGTACTCATGATTATCTCAAGATGTTTGTAATGTAGTTCTCAGGCCCATGTGTAAATGAGAATGTATTCAATGAACACTAGAAAAAATGATTCCAAATATGGGAGAAATATCTTGTTTATTATAGATATAAAAAATATTTGTGCATTAATCATACCAAATGACATCACCAAGGGCTCATCTATCCTATACACACTCTGAAACGTCTTCTTTAGAAATTATTCCACTCTATCTCATAACTTTTGATAGATTGTATGATGATCAATCATGGAGAACTACCAGGCTCCCTATAACTGATCAAAGAGACCACTAATAATAAGAAAAGAATTATTGTTCTACACCATCACCTACTATAGATTTCATTAATATTTATAGAGTTGAAGACCACCATCAACATTCCTTGTGACCTAAAAAATTGCATCCATTGTTGAAGTAATCTTCATGATAAATCGCTTTTACTCTAGGTGCTGAATATACACTTTGATATCCATTATAACATCAAGTGACATAAGATAAGGGGTTATATAAATGGGTTTCAAACCTAGAATGAGCCCTATCTCAATGCTAAATACACCATTACATGGATGAACATTGAGGTCAACCAGAATTTCATCATAGTAGATATCCACAAATAAAGGAAAACACATGGGAGATACTATCATTACTATTGAATGTTCTAATTCCAAATTCAATCCCATGATCACCGTGATCTATTTCAAATCATGAACAATTACACCTACTCCTAGTTCCCAATATACATTCATCAGGGGGCTATGATGAACATCCATGAATCATGTTGTTTAAATGAACAATATCCTCATGCTTTCTAAAAGCTCCATGAACACTTGAGTATAGTTCAACATCATCATACAAAGAATGAAAAATCTATGAAATTTTACCTAGAGGTTTTCCATTTTTAACATTATACCATCATGTCATGTTTATTACAACCCATTACTAACTTGTGGGTCTCTATTGTATAAAATATTCTATATTACCTTTCCAATCATTTAGTGTCTCAACATGGTTGGAGACACCCTAAATGATATATATCTAGTCCTCGTCACCATGTGGTCTACCAATTCCATAAATGGATGGTCGGAAAAATGGATTGACATCTCCGGTGTAGTATACCATAGACCATGGAACACCCATTCCCATAGTAGGAACTAGTGGATGATCTACTGGCTAGGGTGGGATCACTGCATGTTCTAAAGGAGATATTGAGGTACCATGCTATGGTACAATATCCTATATAGTAGGTTATGGAACAATGGAATCATCCTTTGTGGGAGTACCTCAAACAATGTCTTTTAGTGGTCTTATCATTCCCCTATAAATAAACATCTTTGGTAACATGAAATAAATAGATAGAATATTAAAATAGATTATAATCAGTCTGAGGGATCACAAAAATATTGTTTTTATGAGGACACCCACAAAAAATGGTATATCACTGTAAACCCTAATCATGGTTGTTTGTCCCTATTCTTTATTAAAAATCATATATGTAAATAGAAAATAAAATCTTATGTTCTAATAAATAATTTCGTTATAGATAAATAAAAATTGGATTTTAAATAGAAAAATCAAAAATCAAAGTAAAAAATATATCCCAAATAGATTACTAGTCAAGGAATTAAATTTAAGAGATACTAAAAAACCATATATAGATATCCTAAATTCCTAGTCATGATGC
The DNA here is from genome assembly GCA_963277665.1 of Viscum album. Classification (NCBI taxonomy): domain Eukaryota; kingdom Viridiplantae; phylum Streptophyta; class Magnoliopsida; order Santalales; family Viscaceae; genus Viscum; species Viscum album. The sequence continues at coordinate 1,642,184,756 of OY728146.1, read as the reverse complement.
ATGAACATACCCAATTATTAATAAAACTCTAATAGTAATAAAATAAATGGTAAGTTGGAGGTGTATAATAGATGAGATGGATAGGCACAAGGAAACTCCACTACCAGAGTCCATCACAACCTATATCTTTTCTACCATTTCTCAGATTAGTCTAATAAAAAGAAGAAAACATTTATATAATATTATTATGTAATGCCTTAACCCGAACCACCGGGTCTAACATGGAGATTCACATGGCCTCATGTTTTCCACTCCATATGAAAGAGGCTATTGACAAGAAGTGAGGGGTTTAAGTCTATATAGACAGAAACTATACCCACAATACTATTGCAATGAAAAATAATAATATAACAGAAGATAATAAAATGTAGTAATCAGATTAAACATATAGAAACTGTGCATATGGAACACCAATCATACAAATAGGTAAATTGGGATCCATGTGTGGAAATCCAAACCCAAGTATAGGTGAATCAGGGTAAATAAATATATTCACTACAGTATCTTCTATTGTACATCCTGGTACCTCTACTAGATCGATTCTCATCAACTCAAATGTATTCTATGAAAAAATATCCCTTGATGGGATATATATACAAGAATTATTTATGTGCATTGAAATTCCCGTACATGCTATGAGTAATAAAACCTTTCATGAAACAACTAATTCATCTATAAGATGAGTGAACACGTATAATAGGGTGTATTCTACAATATAAATAATTTTAGAATAAATAATAAGAGACATAAAATGATGTATCAACAAGTCTTGTAATATAAAAGATGCTACAAAAACCTATCTATAATTATTTTATCTCTATATTAGTTTGAGGATCAGGATTCATCAAGAAAAAAAAGATGAATTAGACAAAATTATGGAGACATGACTCTCTATATCCTTAAATAAATAACATAATCAATCTACTTGTTACACTCAAGGAATCATTTTTTGATCATTCCTTGCATCCTCAAAGAAGATAGGTCTATTTGGGCCACAAGGAAATCATGTTCCTAACATATGTAGTGGTACTCTATCTTCTAAATCATACAACATGAACACTTTCCCTCAACGGGGGAATCAAACCATGCTGGTTCATATATAAAAAAAAATAAACAACATGCAAATTATAGATAATAGAAGAAAATTTACATATTGATAAACAAACATATCTTGACATCGTGAGAAACATATTATCATTATATAAAAACATGTAAATCAATTGAAATAATGGTAACACACTACGCCCTTGATAATCATGGAATCAAGGATCATCTATTGGTATCAAAACAACTCACAGACCCAAATGTCATCACTACTAATAAATAAAAATAACCATTCCAACATGTGAATCATTCTATAGAAACAATTGAATACAAGATCCTATGATGGTTATGAACATACTACCTCATGGTTTTGGTGATGAAATCTAATTTTCATCATGGATTGATGAATAAACTGTGTATCACAGTAGTGGATATTGAATATCATGAAATGGTTTTTTATATTAGGTTATGGGCCTTGAGGAAGAGATTTAAAATGGAGTCTTAAAATTATAACATCTATATAAATTCATCTTGGTTCACATTCCAGGATTTCTATTTTGATGGAATCTACTCTAAGGTATTTTGTAGAAAGAACACTAATTCCCCATATTAATAGTTAATTCATGTAAACATAATTAATTAAATTCCTCTTCTAGAAGAGAGCCTTGAGTCTAGTAAATTATCATTGGTCAATAGTAAATATTCCATTTCCAAATTGAGTAAAATTTAATGTTAGAAGACGAAAAATGATTTTAAATGATTTATATTAAAATACATACCATGAAGCATCGTTATTCTTGAAATTTTTATCTCATATCAATAGAGGTTATCATTGATTCATTGAATCATCCACTAATATAAAATCATGTCATCAAGAGATTAAGGTTGCATCATCAATCTACCTTGATGAAGGGGTTTTGGTGGGTATTAATGAACACGTACCCATTTTACTACCAATATAAACAATAGATCTTGATTTAGTAAAAAAACAATGTATTATTTCGAGATCAAAAATTATTTTAGAAATAAAATGAGGAATTAACATAAGTTCATCATATAAACTGTATATCTATCATAGATATATTATAATTTCATAATAAGGATGGAGGATTTGGAATATATATAAGAATAGCACACTATTATAGTTCCTTCAGATCGTTCCCATGTTGAAAGAGCATGGAAAGATGAATGGGATTGTTAAAGAGAAAATTATGGAGGAATCGTATTTAATTTAGATTCATAGGGGGTAGAAATTAGGGAATTATGTGGAGTTTCATTAATATGGAATTAATATCCATGGGGTATAAATAATTAACCATCAGACTAGGAACATTGGCATTCTATTGGAGTCTATAGAAAAATTGAAACTTATTAGAACCCCATCGTCTAGCTGGAGGCATCCACTATATAGCATATATCTATTTTCCATCCACCTCATGGACATTCCCTCTCAAAATTTTATTCTTTATTTCGAGGAAAATTGGTTAGAAAAACACCATTCCATAACCCATATCAGATAAGAACATAATGAAAAAGGAAAAATTTATAAATATTAAATATCTCATACAGTTAAATAAAACAAGGATGTTATTCTTATCTCAGTTTATCCCTATACATATCCCTTCATAACATCCCACCCCATATACTAGAAGTCTTATATTGATCAAAATACCATCATATTAAGTATTTAAGTAAAAATATAATGAGGTTGTCCAAAGAATATGAAGAATTCTGGACTAATATATTTCAATTTATATCTTATTTAATATCTTTTTAATATTATTAAAATGTTCTAGAATATTATTATTTATATGGTATAACACTTTTTAAAATAATTAACAATCAAATAAAAAAAAATTTCTCCTGCACAAGTAAATTCTACCACCTTATGAAATGATGTATTTTATTTTTTATCATCGACTCTTATATTCGGTTATATTAATGCATTCAGAAGAAATCATATGATATACATGATACAAATTTAATTTTTTAATGGTAAAAAAATATACTTCTTTAATTTATATCCAATAAAAAATAACAACATCACTTTTGTGAATGTGTGAAATACCACATCACCAACAGATGTATTTTTATCGTCACCACCTCACATAGATTATATATAGGTGTATTTAAGTAATTAATATTCTATTTATTATATAATTTAATTAAAGATATTTTAAATTATGATTTCCGTCTATTCCTCATATTCATTGAAAATTATAAAGCTTACCCATGAATATGTATGACCTTTTTTTGAAGAGGATGGTGCATTGGCCAGAAAACCAAAGCACAAATATTATAAAATAATAAGATTACAAAAGTCTAAATGAAGGAATCATATTACAATTCATATTATAAAGGAAAAGAATCTGACATGTATGACCTACCATATATATGATTGTAGAATAATTATCTTTTCATAACCATATTACATAGTTGTTATAAAATTATAATTAATATATTATATTGATAATTTGAAAATGGTTAATATTATTTAAATATTATATTCTATATTTATTTGACTAATGTCAACAAACCAAAGTCATTTTGTATTTATAAACCCTAAAAATGATGGATGTAAAATTAATTACTATAATTTATTAAGTATAATATGGGTATGAATGAAATAAAAGGAATAATAAACATGAAAAAACCATAAAAAATAAATATTTAACAATAGTATATTCTTCATAATGATAAAGAATGTACATTAAATTCCATACATGTGGTTAGGGTCCCTTTAATCTTAAACATTATTTTTAAATATTTAAAGATTTATCTTCTACATATTTTTAATACAAGTAAATATTTTCAAACATAACATGTCAATGTAATTTATATATGAAGAAATGGATTATAAAGATTATTTTATTTATCTTTTGACATTCTATCAATGGTTTTCACAATGAATTATTTTATGTACTCTATTTACGATAACTTTCAATAAAGAGAAAATTGAATGTCATATTTTAATGTATATGAACTAAATAGAATTTACCACTACCATGACTATAATTCATTATGAAGCTTCCTCTACACGATTTCATGGGCTTTTAGTCGAATTTTATTTTTCCTATTCTTCTTTTAATTTACGATTGAAATGTTTCCAAATAAAAATGACTAATATTATAATTTTTATGTAAATCCTAAAAGTGCTTATGAATATGTGTTAAATGGAATATTATATTATATTATAAGATGTAAAAGAATGATTATATGCATTTTATTCATTTTAAGGTCCATTTACATTGTATATGATGATGTGTGTGCTCGAAATATATATCCAATGCAATGTCTTATGAATAGGTTTTATAAACAATTATTTTGGGATAAATTTATTTGGTAATTCAATTTGTGTGGGATCATATAGGGTTTATATGAAGATGATTTCCCAGGGAAAGAATATGAAATTTCTATTCTTGATAATGTGTTTCATGGAAATATTTTTATTTCTTAACATATTCTGATGAAATTTTTTAATGGAATGATTATTCACTTATAATGGTTAGAGGCATTCGGTTATGAATTTCTTTAATAAGGTCTCATGTTTTATAATAATAACTTAAGATTACTACTTTTAAGTTAAGTTTTATTATAATTATTTAATAAAAAACAGTTGTAATTTAATATCATTTCATGTGTAATTAAATATTAATTTGAGGTAAATTATTATTATGTTAAATGTAAAAACAATTATATGATTTCATGATTTTGAAATAGACTAAGTGGTTTCATTAAGCCTTTTTTACATTCCCCTTACTGATATCCTTTGGCTTAGACCATTATTTCTAAATAATCAAATGGTTTAAGTATGACAATGAATGATTATATTATCATGTAAAAATAATGACGTTTTTTATGAAATGTAAATGTGTTTTATTTAAAAGTGTTATATTGTGGAATTAATAGATACTGAGTGAGAGTGTCTACATTTTAATTTATTCATATGTCATATATGTGTTATAAAATAATTATATCAAACTTTAAACGTGAAAAAGTATTTTATAATGAAAAAAATGAAATCTTGAATTAAAAATAAATATTTTGGGTTGAATAAGTATTATATCCTTATCTATATAGTCAAATGATTCCCATAATAAAGTAAGATACAATACCATCACCACATATGAGTATCCTTTTGTATTATTTATGAAAGAATCAGAGGAAACATGCTTAAGAGACAATAAAACTCTAGATATAATCTTAAGAGAAGAAAATAAGTATATTTTTAGAGTAATATTTTTTAATGGTATTTAATATAAGAATATGGTCACAGAAAGTCTAAATTTAAAATTAATATTAGAAATTAAACTGTTATATCATTTATATTACATTAATGAAGGCCAATAAAGATGTAACATGATTTGAATGTTTAAATAAAAATAACTTCTAGAATTTTGTGATTAAAAAATTATTGGAGAATTATATACCCCACAAAAAAGAAAATAGGTTAAGAATATGGGACACATCTCAATGAAAGAAAATTTTGATCAAAAATCCATACCTCTAATCCTAGATTTTGAAAAAGTGATTTAACCCCATTTATAATAAATAAAATAATCTTAATCAGTATGTTATAAACCATATATATAAATATATTTAATTATTTTAGTACACTTTAAGTACAATAATATATATTATTTTTTTTTATTCATCATTAAATATATGAAGTTTCATTATTTTTTAATGTTTCATAATGCAGATATCAATCCCCATTATTTGGATACATGTTCATAATTCATAAATAACTCAACATATTATAATTATTATGTTTAAATGATTTATGTAGTATCATGTTAATTTAATTGAAGTTGTTGGTATAGTTCATGAGAATTGAATCTAGGATGATAATGTTTACGTTAATTTTACCATTATGAAAAAATTACTTTATAATTAACATTAAATTTTATGCCAAACTCGATAACCCAAATGACGAAACATTATCATAAAATACATGACTATTATATCATTTTACATGAATATTAAATTAGTCTCACAATAATTTACACCTATAAAAATAATGGGTTTTTGTCTCTAAATATTATATACTCAATCATTGTATTTAAAAATATATATACAAACATTCCATAAGTTACCAAAATAAATGTTACCTTTTAGACATATCATATTAGACACCTTTGTTGATACCATGGGGATATAGAAACATAAGAATGTGTGATATTAGATACCAAATAATCATAGTAATGGAAGAAAACAATTAAACATCAAATTTGATCATTATAAGGGAATGATTTTATGAGAAAAAAATAAATATACATGACCATAAAATTGGAAAATAATAAAAACAAATCATAGATCATTAATCCTTAGCCATGTGATAATAACATATGCATAAAAATAATGAATTTGTGAGTTGGATGTACAAAAAAATATAAAATAGATTCTTATGATTTGCCTCAAAGAAAAGACCTTTATCACAGAGTGGAAATATTGCCATAGTTTTTAGGGTAGAGATTATATTCCTCGTAAATAATAATAGTGAAGTCACTTTTTATATTGGTTTCACTCGTTATTCTTTCCAATCGTTAGGGAACTAATTCCCTTAGTGGCTCGGGTTCACTCCTTATTCATTAATATAACATATCAATTGATAGGAATCATAATGAAATGTTTTTTAAGGAAAAATATTTTCAATCCCACCCATTTCATAATTAAATTTATACATATGTATTCCATAAGAACCATAAAATTTTCTTACTTCCATCATTTATATGGGATACAAATGTGTTTTATGAAAAATTAAATAAAACATAATCATATTATTTTAATGGAATGTAGTTTTATGATTTCATTAAAGAATATTACTATTAAAATATAAGGAATATTAATTTATTTTTACATACACTAAAAATACTATTAGAAAAAAAAAGGTAATATAATTTGGAAAACAAGTTACAATATCATTTTTCTAACAACTTATAAAAATAAAAAATGCATAGAAAATAATAAATAATATTTTTTATTGAACAACTATTCTAAAAAATTTAATATTAATAAAAAAAGATAATTCCAATGGGAAAACATTATCTAGAAGAAATCATTAAGAAAATTTTTTTACCATTTTTTAATTAGAGTCACATATGTCCCATACAAAAAATGCTTTAATGATTTATTTTAATTTTTTTAATATATTAAAAGTTATTAGAAAATTACCCTATGAAAACATTTTATTATATAAACAAAAATTCTGGGAGTTGTATAAATTATATAACCATAAAATAAAATATATTTTATAAGAGACCTAATAACAGTACAAATGGATATTTTAAAGAAAACCCATTATGGGTTTGGTAAAATTTGAATCCAAATATCAGGAAAGAGATAAAAAAATATATGGATTTTTAAATCCAAATAATTTTTATTAATGGTTTCTTATAATAAATTATGGGGTATTAAAAATCCACACAAAATAAATAGGGTGTTTAATAAAGATCATTTCTCATTAAAGGTAATTTGAGACGACAAAACCATTACTACAAACGTCTTTATGGTCAGACTTGGAATAAAAACTTATATAAAAACAATAAATTTAGTTTAAATAATTATTAGATACATAGTTATATTAATATATACCATTAAATTCTAATTTATTATTACACACATAGTAATAATTCTCGGTTAAAATACAATTTTTTGTGATAACTATTCTATTTCCCATCCATGTTCTAATTCGATGGTTTTGGTCCTTACATAATGGTCAAAATTTTATATTATAATTTAATTTCATTATAGAATAGGTTATGTTTTTTATATAATTATGGAGTCCATAGTTAATTTTATAGAACTTGTGGTGACGATTTTCATGGAATGGAAAAAAATATTTTCTAGAAATTCAATTCTATAAAAGGAATATATTTTCTTCATAAATTATATATTTATATAGACATTATAAAAAAAATTAAGAAATATTTAATTAATTAATTTTATAAAAAATATTAGTATTATCAAATATTCATTATTCATTAATGACACAATTTTTTTAAAAACAATCATGTAGCCAGTAAAACAAACCCAAACAATAATATACTATAACAATATAATTAGTAAGAATATACTATTTCATAATCATATTATCAATTTTAATGAGACATGATGATATCAATAAAAATTATGAATTTATATATTTATATTCAAGGAGTGGTTCAATGAACAAGATATAAATTAATTGTCCATAATAAGATATCGCTTATGTGGAGAGCTAGAATCTCATCTTGAAGGACCTAGTAAAAATGAGAGGTTTATGACATATCATTTGAGATATAAGCTGATTAATGATAGATAGGATTATTAGTTAAGTATATATTGTATATAAATATATGGTATTTTTTTTGTTTATTTGAGGTGTGTGGGGATCCTACTACAAGTGAGCGAAGTGGTTGATTTGTAAAAACACATTATTTTATTTTAATGATGTTCCAATTTCAAAGGAATGTGAAGAAAAAGATAAAAAATTGTATATGGGATAATTATTATTCAACAAATACCTCACCCATAACATTATAGATATATTTTCATGATATTTTGTGCTATTATCACATAGTTTTTTTCATTTTACCTTATTTTAACTTTTCCATGGTTACTAAAATTGATAATGGAAACTTATTTTTATTCCAAAAAATTAAATTCAAATTTTTATAAAATTCAAAATTATTATTCAAAATTTGAAAATTATTTGACAGAATAACTTATCTATAGTTGATATAATGTAATTTTAATATCAGTGCATGCCACACTAAAACATGATTTATAAGGAAATTTATTTCAAGCATAAAAATGAATTTACTCTTATTAATTTAAATATAATAATCATTAAATGATTTTTAATATTATTGGTGGAATATATTACATATTTGTTTTAAAATAATATTTCGACAAATTTTATTGAATTAATATATTTCATTAAAAATAAACTATGCATATGAAAATATATTACTAGAAAATGTCAAATATTAGCATCGATTTTTCATAAAATTCCTTATAACTAATTGATAATATAATTATGAATTATTATTCATTTAGTTATTTATATAACAAATATTTCAATAAGAGTAAATGGAGGGAGGAGAGCTCGCGTCGATGGCGATGCCCTAGCTGATGACTGAGAATGGATTCCCCCCTTCCTAACAGTGGGAGAGGGGAGGACGGGTTGGCTTCACCGCATCTAGGGGCGCATAGGCCTTTTGTACCATTTTCAAACCCTAGCTTCTTCTCTGATTTCCCATCAATTTCCATCATCCCAAAAGTCCCAAATCTTCACCTTGGGGAACCAAAACTCTTGATTACTTTATCAAAATTCTCTATGGCTTTGAGCTTCATGGATCTGACCCTGGTTGCCCAGTTCTCGCATCGACGGCCTTCGGTTGATGACTTCGACAGTTTTGTATTCAGCAATTGGGATCTATAGGACCGCATAGTAATAGGGTGAATGGATAATCATCACATGATGATACAATTCACTTCAGAGGATGATTTGATCCATGCTTGGTCCAGTTCTCCTCGTAGGTGAAACAGATGCAAATTCTTCCTTCTTCGATGGTCTTCTGACATTTTCATGAATCGGGACCCTCCTACGGTTGCGACATGGGTAAGTTTTCTGAATCTCCCTTTTCCCTTTCAATATCCCTCTATAATTCATTTGATAGGCAACTTAGTTGGCCGATTTTTATAGTCTGATGCCCACACATCCTCTGTGTGCCACCCAGTAAATCCACACCTTTATGTTGAAGTGGATGCCTTGAGGCCACCAGTCGATTGGATATGGATTACTATTGGGGAGGGGTTCCGATGGAGGTAGGCTGTTTTATTTGAGGATTGGGTTGATTTCTGCTTGAGTTGTAGCTGCCTGGGTCATTCGGTCAGTCAGTGTCTGGGTGGAGCTAGGAGTCGAAGGTCGGTTACTGTGTTGAAGAGGCCTGGTAGGTTGCCTGGTCAGGGGCTGAGATGTACAGATGATGGAAAGTTTGGCATTGCTGTTGAGCTGGGTGGTTTAGGGTTGGGAAAGAAAGTTGGGGAACACATTAATCCGTCTGTGGCTATGGTTTTTGACAGATTTAAGCAAGATCTTCAACTGAAGGTTTTAATGGTCCTGGTATTGGTTCTGGAGGCAGCTCGGGAGTTCTTGACTCCTCTAGGGCTGATCTACATTGTGTGCATTGGCTAAGCCAGGATGATTCTAGCAAGGTCAGTGGGCCATTTTGTTATGGTTATGATCAGCAGAAGGAGGGAGACCTGCATTTGGGTCTAGTCGGTGATGGGTCAGCTCATAAAGAAAGCACCATCTGTCTGTCTATTCGGGAGGAGGTGCAGCCGACATCTGATGGTGTTTTGCAGATCTCAATTGACACTTGAAATCAATTCCAGGAGTTGTCTCATATTAAAGAGGAGGGGATCTATTCAATGAGGAATAAATGCTTACAGGTTTCCTTGGAGGGTAGATTAGGGAAGGAGGTTGATGATGGTCATGTATTTGGGGATCCTCCACAAGGTCTGGCTTTGATTGACAGCAATTGATGATATGAGAAAGGTCAAGATGTTTTCCAAATTGATCATGTCACTAGAAAAGGGGGGATGTGTCAGAGAGTGAAAAAGAAAACCAGAATGGTTTGGTTAAACCCTCTTATAGTGATGTTGTCAAGGATGTGAAGAAGAATTCTGGAATGGAGACACTTCCTCCAGTTAAGAGAAGGCCGAGGAAGAATTATTAAACTTTTCCAAAGCCAGTGGCAACTAGATCCTCTATCAAGCAGTCCTATGAGGAACTGATATCTCTGGAGAAACTGAACCTCAGAAGGAAGTACGCGAAGATCCTTAAGCACTATGAGAGCTCAGAATGGGAATCATTCATTGTAGAGGATCTCCATGGGTGCGGAGATGGGTATGACTTTTATGACATGTAATTAGTATCTCATGTTTGTTTGCCTGTTCACTGGACTTCTCTTTTCTTAATAAATGGTCTCAGACTTTACCTCAGTCTAAGATTTCCTGGTAAATATTTCAATAAATTTAATACTCCAAATAAGGTATCATTATCTTTTAAATATAATATTTTTTATCAAAACATTTATAATTAGTTTGGAATATTTATTTTAGGTTTATATTATACTATGAATATAAAAAAAATATTTTAGATAAAATTACATGAATTTTATCTACAAATTTTATCAAGATAATTTCCTGAAATTATTAAATGTAACAAAAATATACAAAATCATTCAAATTGATCATTTAAAATAATTTTTTTCTTAGGTCTATGAAAATCATTATTTGTAAAAGAAACATTTATTTTAATAATTATATTACATCTCAATATCTTATAATGTTTTTTTAATTATTTTATAAAGTAATATTATCACAGTTCAGTGTTGTGTGCATTACAATCCATCAAAAACATTAAATTTATTCTTAAGGGAAATATATTCTATAATTATAAGGGGTTACATTATTCGTCCATTAAAATAATTTCATCCTAATAATTCAATTTATTTAATCAAAAAATAGGGATTTTACTCTCTCATTATATCCTTTGGTTCCCACATAGCTGCCTTGATTTTTTGATTCCTTCTAAAATCCCTAAGGATGTGAGTTTCTTTGTTTCTCCATTATTTAAGTCTATGATTGAATATTTATATTGGTTTCTCTTTGTAAAAACGGAACAGATGTAGATATATAACATTTGAGTATAAATCTTGTAAGTGGTTAAGAATGAAATTTCTCAAACGAAATACATGCAACATATAATCATCTTCTAATATGAACAATTGATGTGAAATTTGATAAGATACTACTCCCATATGATCTAGGATTTAAAGATTCCAAATGTACCAAGTTATCAACATTCCCTTATTTGAAAAATTAATAAAATATTTAAAATTAGATATTCAAAGGATTTAATTTTCTCTAAATTTTTGTTTCAAATTTCATATAAAATTATTAACATTGGTTTTTAGTCAGCACTGTGTAGTTTTAATGTTTTTTTGAATGGTTTGAATGTTACCTAACATCTACTAATTAATATCTTGTTCCAATATTTTAAAATCACTATCTTCATCCTAATTTATTCTAGTTCTTCACCTATTCCCATATAGAGCCTCATATATCACATTCTGAATACTATAACATATAATATTGTTACCTGAGAATTTTTCTAATGAATTATAATGATCATTAACACCTATTAAATCTATTAAATATGATCACAACATATCTTATATGGTTTTAATTTCTTCTTATATTTACTATATGTTTTTGGATGATATATAGTGATAATGTTCAACTCCATATTCAATACATGCAGAAAAATTGATCCAGTACTAAATGTTATTTTAGATATAATAAAAAAGATGTATCCCATGAAATATTACCACTTCCTTAATAATTATCATATAAATTTTATAAGGTGATAAATATTAATTGAAAAATTTGAAATGAACTTAATCCTTAAGGTTATTTATGTCAACCAAAATGGGAATATGGAATTTATATTTTTTGGGATTCCTATGATAAAATCCATGGCGTTTTTTTCTTATATATAATTTGGTATGTGTGGTGGTTGAATCATCCCCTTAGACATTTTATGTTCATCGTTGGAATACTTTCATTCCATGAATCGAGATACATACACTATAAAATATTTTTAAATATCCCATACAATTGATTGATGAGATATCAATAAATCATTGTGCTTAATGGATGTATTATGAATGAAAATATTTCTTTCTTCATCAAAAAGATCATTCTTAAATTATACATAGATTGAACAGAACTTTAGGTCATTACCATTGTCATTAAATTATTCTAAATGTGGAACTCTAGAACATTTATTAACACTTTTATAATTTCAATATCATCATTTTATGTCATTTTTATTTTCAAGACAATGGATAGTTTACTGCATATTTTATAATATTAATATTTTCCCATTTTATTATGATTTTAGGGCTAACCTTTATATATCTTTGAGTGTTAGATCATTTAAAACTTCATCATTTGTAATTTGTCATGATCATTTCTACTCATATAATTAGCCACCTTGTTTCTATTAACAAAGAGAAATTTTATTTTGGAAATCAAAATCATTAATTAACTCCAAACATCTCTATTAGTGGATAATATATTCATAATGTAGAAATATATACTTTATGATTTAATGATTAGTATGTATATAAAATTTTCACTATAGAGTTAATATCAACTTATTATTAAAGGAAAAAAACAACAATAATGAAGTGCACTGTGTTGCATTTGTTGTCAATGAGGTATGTTGTTGTCAAGGAATGAATGGATGTATGTCAAGGAGTTTCAATATGTGAATGACAAAGGATGTGATGGTGATGGTGATGAAGGAGAATGGCCATGGTACTAAGATGCATGTCACTTAGGGGATTCACTAAGGGACATAGGATGTTGTGGTTGAAACATTCTCTATGAAAATCAGACGACTGATGAGCTGCTCTTTTAGTTCCAAGAACTTGTATCAAGTAGATACAATGTCACAACAATGTTAGAAGAACATGCATTGTATTAAAAATGCATGAGGAGTTGAAGTGATCCATCTACAATCACTAAGTGGATGAATTGGTGCTAATGAAGTCCATGTACTAATTATTAGTGCATGATGAATTGAAGATGATCCAACTTGATCTCTGATTGGATCATTGAGGAATGTTGAAGAATTATTTGATTCAGGAGCTTCGATTGAAGAAGAACATTCTGGACGTCCATTCTTAAATATTGAATACATGATTAAGAAGCATTGAGGAATTCAAATGAAGAAGAATATGAGAAGAAATGAAGAGGAAGAATGTCTTGGAAGAAGTGGCATTTGGCATTTGAACTTGGGTTACTTTGTTTTTATACAAAGTCCCTAAGTCTCTACTTAAGCAAAAAATTAGGCCACCAAGGGCTAGCCTTAAGGGTTCAACCCAAGGCACATGTGGGACTAAGTCACCACGCCCAAGGGGATCCCATGGGGCCAGCCCGAGAGAGGTCGGGGCCGTGTATAAGCCCCGAGGCCACGCGGTGATGAAGCCCGCGCAGCGTGAGCACGAGGAGCGCGCCCGTGACATGCATAGTGGGCGCCAGTGGCGCGCCCGAGTGGCAGGGGTGGGCGCAAAGCGCGCCTGCTATGAGAACACGGTGCGGGGCGGCACCGTGGAGGGAGAAGATACAACTAAGGTGAGGATGGGAGTGCTTGGGTGAAAAACCGCGGAAAAATCGTCCGCCGTTTCGATGTGGGACAACGAGATTTCGCCCAGGATTTAATCTGGGCCGTTCATCCCATCTCGCGTGAGATCTCAGCCGCTCATCTCATCTGCCGCGTGCCGCGATCTAATCCAGCCGTCCGATGTATTTCAAACTCCAGATCCGACGGTCGAGGAGTCGTCCTCAACCTTGTGCTCGCCCGAAGCCACCCACGTGCCTCCGTTCGAACCAGAGGCCTCCCCAACGACAAAATTCGAGTTCCCGGCCATCTCCGATCAAGCCGAAGAGTCCATTTGGATCGTCTCGACGCACTGAACCTATCCATGCTTAAAAGTGGGCTTGCATGCAACGAGAGGAGAATTTGACGTTCGGACGAAGCAACCGAAGGTGCGAGGCCATTCGGTGTTGATGCTTTGCATGGATTGGGTTTAAAAAAGGCCATGCACACGTTCAACGAATCATGCATGAAGAGAAAAATAACAGAAGAGGGAACCCGCGTGAAACAGAAGAGAAAGTTCAAGATTTGAAAAATATTGAAAACCTGATAAATTTGGGGATTCAAATATATAACTCCACGGATGTAAAGCACCGCCTCTGCCTATAAAAATGAGGTCGAGCCCTTGAGGCTTGCTTGCTGAAGTTCTTGTTCAAGATTTGTGTCCCGTGAGAGCCCTCTGCCTCGCGAAGAAGAAGCCACCACGCAAGTATCTTGCGCGGCTGGGTTCATTTTGAGCACTCCTTGCGCGAAAGAAGAAAGGGAGGTCCCCTGCGCGCTACCCCTTTACGCGACAGGAAGGAGAGGTTGGGTAGCGTGACCTTGCGCGCTCCCTCTATGCACCACGCCCCCTGCGCGGCAGTGGTGCTTGTGCGACCCACGGCTACCCCTTGCACCCTTGACACATGCGCGACCCGTGCTTGAAGAAGACACCCGTGGGAAGTGTGTGTGCATAAGTGGAGAAGGACACATTCGGGTGTGTGTGCAAGAAGGGAAGGAAAGGCCGTAGCCTTGTGCAAACAAAGAAGACCACATCTTAGGCTTTTGAAGGTGCAAATTGAACATGAAGGCCGAGGGCACACTT
Organism: Viscum album; assembly: GCA_963277665.1. Lineage (NCBI taxonomy): Eukaryota > Viridiplantae > Streptophyta > Magnoliopsida > Santalales > Viscaceae > Viscum > Viscum album. The sequence goes on along the minus strand of OY728146.1, from coordinate 1,642,169,412 downwards.
TGTGTGAGTGAAAAATTGAAGAACACACTTTGTGTGTGAAAGTGAAGTAGGCCGTAGCCTTATGGGTGAACACATTAAAGAACAAATAAAAGAACACGTTTTGTATGTGTGCAAAACAAGAAGAAGAATAGGCCAAGTCTCAGGTGTGTGCAAAAGTGAAAGAAGTGTGTGCAAAGAGCAAAGAGGCCGATCCTAGTGTGTGTGCACTAAGTGAAGTGAACACACTTAGAAGAAGGAAGAAAGAGGAGACCCACACACTAAAGTGCAACACACTTGTGAGTGTGTAAACAAAAAGAACAAAGTGTGAAGAAGGAAGAAGGTGTGTGTGCTAAAAGTATTTACACCCATTGTGGGTTTATCACACCAAGGAGAAAAAGGGAGTGCATGCATGCATGCATGCACATGCACACGTGAACAAAGCCAAATCTGGTTGTGTGCATTTGAGGAGTCCAAGACCAGGAGATCTTGAAGATATTGTGATGCCATGCACTCAGTGCATGAAGTTGATGTGATGTGAGACTGGACCAGACTGAAGTTAAAGATATCAGTTGTCTGACTATTCAGTAGTTGGAGAGAGAAGCCAGGTCATCCTGAGAAGAAGGAGATAAATCCTGAGCAAGACGAGAAGACCTGATCAACTCAAGTGATTAGAGGTACAGAGCAAGGCCAGCAGTCTTTATCCCAGACTGCTGAAGATACTTGAAGAACTTAAAGTGAAGAAGAGCTACTCTTGTGACTCGAGGAGCCAGGAGAAGCCCCCTATGAGACTCAGGGTGGAAGAAGTCTTTAGTGGGATTCTGGAGCAGGCCAGTGGGACTCTGGTAACACTGTGGGACTCAGTATAAAGACCCTCCTGTGGGACTCAGGAGAGATACAGTGGGACTCTGTATCGACCATTATAATACTAACCGATTATAATGGAGAAACCATGTTGGGGCGTATAACCAACATGGCAAGGACGTAGGCCTTTGGTGCCGAACCTTGTAAATCCGTGTGTCCTATGCCTTTACATTTACTGCATCATTCGAGGAAAGGCTGAGAGATACAAGAAGAGTGGATCGAGGCTTTAACCAGCCACAGAGGTTTAATTGATAAAGAATCAATTAGTAAAAAGTTTTAAGGGACCACTGATTCACCCCCCCCCCTCTAAGTGATTCACACTGATCTGGGCACTTCAATTGGTATCAGAGCGAAGGTTACCTCTAAAATATCCAAGAGAGTCTTTATGAAGTGCAGATTTGAGGAAATGAGCGACCAACCTCAAATGGAGATATCTGCCAAGACTCAGAAAAATAGAAAGATGAAACAAGCCAAGAAGATGAGGAAGGCATGTCCTAGCTGTGATGAAGTTGGAACAATGAAAAATCTTCAAAGTGCAATATAATATCTTCAGAAGACAGTCCCCAAGGAAGTGGCAATGTGTATAGCTACTGGCATCCTTGATCTTCAAGAAGAAAAATCACAGTTAGAAGAAGATGCCAATGCATGGAAGATCAATTGGCAAAAAGGGTTGGCATAACCAATACTCTCAGAAAGCTGGTGAAGGTTAAAGATGAAACCATTTCTCTTTGCAATGAAAGATATGAAGACACTGCTGAAGAATTGCAAAGAAGCATTTATGAGAATGAAATCTTTATGATAATGATCAAAGAAGTTTTCCATGCACTGGAGAAGTTTCACAAAGTGTCAATGAATGTCATAGATGCTCAACTCGAAGACAAAGTCAAAATGGTGAAGGAGCTTGACAATTCATTTCTAGAAATGAATAAGGTGCATGAAGACCAGATGAAGCAGATGGAAGATAAATGGGAAGGAAGGCTAAGAACTGTTGAGGATGAGAAGAACTCCCTTAACATGAAATGCATAGAACTAGAGGTGATATTGAAAAATCTGCAATCACCCAAAGCCAAAGCCTCCCAGTCAGCTGAAAGGGGAAATGTTTCTACTCAAGTATGCATTGAGCAGGATAATTCTAAAAGAAAGACATCCTCTAATAAAAGGGAAACAACTTATAAAAAGAAGGTACCATCCATACCATCTTGTACTCATGCTTCTAAAAGTGTTTCTACTAAAAGTGCAGGATGGAAGAATGAATCCAAACAAGTATGGATGAAGACAGTGAAGAAAGAATGCTCTCCTAAAGCAGCACAACAATTCAAGACAAGTACCCTACAATCAGAAAGAATCAAAAGGTCAAGATTTGTGGGTCAATGTTGGTGTTGTAACAAGTATGGGAATTGTGCAAAGGATTGTTGGTACAATCCACTAAATGCCAAAGCACAGAGGAAGCCCATGCCTAGGGGGAGCAAGCTAGAAGAAAAGAAGCAGCATCCACAGGTCCAGAGACGTCTGTTTACTGCAAATAGATTTGGCTTGCTTGATAACATCTTGGATGTGTGCAAAAGTGGTCAAATAGATACATTTCAATCTCCAACTTTAGCCAGAGCTCAAAAGAAGAAAAGATCACAGAACCTGGCTCAGAAAGAATCCTTGGGAAGCAAGAAGAAAGTTGAAGATGCTCCCAAGAAGGTTTTGAAAAAGGAAAAGAAGTCCTTGGAGTCTAAATCCTAGAAGGGTGATGCATCCAGAAGGACCACCAAGAAAACATGCTTCTACTGTGGAAAGAAAGGACACACCATGGATCTTTGTGAACAAGCCATGGAACTGAATAGAAGCAGACTGGACTCAAAAGGACAATCAATCGAGAAGAAGCAGAAGGGATTGATTGAAAATAAGTTGCCTAAGAAAGGTAGCTTAACAGCATCAAAAGAACCATGTGGAATTTCCAAAACTGAGGCCTCACTTCCAAATGACTTGTAAGTCATATGGCCAAATCAGTTGCAACTTGCCAAAGATCTGCAGAGAGCTGAAGATGAAGTTCTAGAAATTGCTAAGTCAAAAGGGAAGAAGAAGATTTCACATGAAGATGTGTTGACATCCACACCTGCACAATCATCATTGAAGATCAAATGTGCAAGTGTGAAGAATGGTGAAAATGGGACATCTCGGTTGAGAGAATCTTCTCAACCTTGTTGTTTACATTGATGAACCAAGGAGGTTCCATCTTATTCCCTAATCACTTGTATTTACATGTGCTGACATTGCATGGAATTGAAGATGATGATCATTCTCATCTGGAGAGTGGTTTGGACAGAATGGAGTGCACCCCTTGAGGGGGGGCCAATCTGGAGAAGATGATATTTTGGGATTTAATATCATCTTGAGAAAAGTGAAGGTATTCCAATCATACTTTCATCCCTTGTTTCTTAATTGTATTCATCATGACAATTAAGGGGGAGTATTGATTGAAGGCAAATGGATTAAAGGGGGAGCTTTATCTTTGCACCTGAACATTCTAATGAGTTTTGTGAAGTTGTGTAGGATTTAGCAATTCATTGATATATCTGAAAAATTTCAACCCCTTGGAGCATGATCTCACATGTACAGTGAATGTTGGACAGCATTGAGTACCTTGGTTACATCACTCTTGTTTTCTACACCGGGTTAGCCCAAGTAGACTTAGAGTTTATTTACTAAAGGTTCTTTGCTAAAGAGAACATGTGACATCATCCCTCTCTCAGTGTTTTTCAAGAAAATACTTTTCAAAGGGAGGAAGTGATATTTTGAAGAGAACCACACCACACCTTTGCATTTGATTGCCAATAAGGGGGAGAAAATATTGGCCCACATATTGACCCATTCATATGTTCTGAAGAAGTGTATTGACAAAAAATACAAAGGGGGAGATTGAAGTGCACTGTGTTGCATTTGTTGTCAATGAGGTATGTTGTTGTCAAGGAATAAATGGATGGATGTCAAGGAGTTTCAATATGTGAATGACAAAGGATGTGATGGTGATGGTGATGAAGGATAATGGCCATGGTACTAAGATGCATGTCACTTAGGAGATTCACTATGTGACATAGGATGTTGTGGTTGAAACATTCTCTATGAAAATCAGACGATTGTTGAGCTACTATTTTAGTTCCAAGAACTTGTATCAAGTAGATACAATGTCACAACAATGTTAGAAGACCATGAATTGTATTGACAATGCATGAGGAGTTGAAGTGATCCATCCTAAATCACTAAGTGGATGAATTGGTGATAATGAAGTCTATGTACTAATTCTTAGTGCATGATGAATTGAGGATGATCCAACTTGATCTCTGATTGGATCATTGAAGAATGTTGAAGAATTATTTGATTCAGGAGCTTCGGTTGAAGAAGAACCTTCGGGACGTCCATTCTTAAATATTGAATACATGATTAAGAAGAATTGAGGAATTCAAATGAAGACGAAGATGAGAAGAAATGAAGAGGAAGAATGGCTTGGAAGAAGTGGAATTTGGCATTTGAACTTGGGTTACATTGTTTTTATACAAAGTCCCTAAGTCTCTACTTAAGCAAAAAAATAGGCCACCAAGGGCCAGCCTTAAGGGTTCAACCCAAGGCACATGTGGGACTAAGTCACCACGCCCAAGGGGATCCCATGGGGCCAGCCCGAGAGAGGCCGGGGCCGTGTATAAGCCCCGAGGCCACACGGTGATGAAGCCCGCGCAGCGTGAGCGCGAGGAGCGCGCCCGCGACATGCATAGTGGGCGCCAGTGGCACGCTCGAGTGGAAGGGGTGGGTGCAAAGCGCGCCCGCTAAGAGAACACGGTGCGGGGCGGCACCGTGGAGGGAGAAGATACAACTGAGGTTAGGATGGGAGCGCTTGGGTGATAAACCGCGGAAAAATCGGCCGCCGTTTCGATGTGGGACAACGAGATTTCGCCCAGGATTTAATCTGGGCCATTCATCCCATCTCGCGTGAGATCTCAGCCGCTCATCTCATCTGCCGCGCGCCGCGATCTAATCCTGCCGTCCGATGTATTTCAAACTCCGGATCCGACGGTTGAGGAGTCTTCCTCAACCTTGTGCTCGCCCGAAGCCACCCGCGTGCCTCCATTTGAACCAAAGGCCTCCCCAACGACAAAATTCGAGTTCCCGGCCATCTTCGATCAAGCCGAAGAGTCCATTTGGATCGTCTCGACGCAATGAACCTATCCATGCTTAAATGTGGGCTTGCATGCAACGAGAAGAGAATTTGAAGTTTGGCCGAAGAAACCGAAGGTGCGAGGCCATTCAGTGTTGATGCTTTGCATGGATTGGGTTTAAAAAAGGCCATGCACACGTTCAACGAAGCATGCATGAAGAGAAAAATAACAGAAGTGGGAACCCGCGTGAAACAGAAGAGATAGTTCAAGATTTGCAAAATCTTGAAAACCCGATAAATTTGGGGATTCAAAGATATAACTCCACGGATGTAAAGCACCGCCTCTTCCTATAAAAATGAGGTCGAGCCCTTGAGGCTTGCTTGCTGAAGTTCTTGTTGAAGATTTGTGTCCCGTGAGAGCCCTCTGCCTCACGAAGAAGAAGCCACCACACAAGTATCTTGCACGGCTGGGTTCCTTTTGCGCACTCCTTGCGCGAAAGAAGAAAGGGAGGTCCCATGCGCGCTACCCCTTTGCGCGACAGGAAGGAGAGGTTGGGCAGCGCGACCTTGTGCGCTCTCTATGTGCACCACGCCCCCTGCGCGGCAGTGGTGCTTGTGTGACCCACGGCTACCCCTTGCACCCGTGACACATGCGCGGCCTGTGCTTGAAGAAGACACCCGTGGGCAGTGTGTGTGCATAAGTGGAAAAGGACACATTCGGGTGTTTGTGCAAGAAGTGAAGGAAAGGACGTATCCTTGTGCAAACAAAGAAGACCACATCTTAGGCGTTTGTGGGTGCAAAGTGAACAAGAAGGCCGAGGGAACACTTTGTGTGAGTGAAAAATTGAAGAACACACTTTGTGTGTGCAAGTGAAGTAGGCCGTAGCCTTGTGGGTGCACACATTAAAGAACAAATAAAAGAACACCTTTTGTATCTGTGAAAAACAAGAAGAAGAATAGGCCAAGTCTCAAGTGTGTGCAAAAGTGAACGAAGTGTGTGCAAAGAGCAAAGAGGACGAACCTAGTGTCTGTGCACTAAGTGAAGTGAACACACTTAGAAGAAGTAAGAAAGAGGAGACCCACACACTAATGTACAACACACTTGTGAGTGTGTAAACAAAAAGAACAAAGTGTGAAGAAGGAATAAGGTGTGTGTTCTAAAAGTATTTACACCCATTGTGGGTTTATCACACCAAGGAAAAAAAGGGAGTGCATGCATGAATGCATGCACATGCACACGTGAACAAAGCCAAATCTATTTGTGTGCATTTGAGGAGTCCAAGACCAAGAGATCTTGAAGATATTGTGATGCCATGCACTCAGTGCATGAAGTTGATGTGAAGTGAGACTTTACCAGACTGAAGTTAAAGATATCAGTTGTCTGAGTATTCAGTAGTTGGAGAGAGAAGCCAGGTCATCCTGAGAAGAAGGAGATAAATCCTGAGCAAGACGAGAAGACCTGATCAACTCACGTGATCAGAGGTACAGAGCAAGGCCAGCAGTCTTTATCCCAGACTGCTGAAGATACTTGAAGAACTTAAAGTGAAGAAGAGCTACTCGTGTGACTCGAGGAGCCAGGAGAAGCCCCCTGTGAGACTCAGGGTGGAAGAAGTCTTCAGTGGGATTCTGGAGCAGGCCAGTGGGACTCTGGTAACACTGTGGGACGCAGTATAAAGACCCTCCTGTGGGACTCAGGAGAGATACAGTGGGACTCTGTATCGACCATTGTAATACTAACCGATTATAATGGAGAAACCATGTTGGGGCATATAACCAACATGGAAAGGATGTAGGCCTTTGGTGCCGAACCTTGTAAATCCTTGTGTCCTGTGCCTTTACATTTACTGCATCATTCGAGGAAAGGCTGAGAGATACAAGAAGAGTGGATCGAGGCTTTAACCAGCCATAGAGGTTTAATTGATAAAGAATAAATTAGTAAAAAGTTTTAAGGGATCACTGATTCACCCCCTCCCCCTCTCAGTGATTCACACTGATCTGGTCACTTCAAATAATAAGACTAAATAATGGGTCAAAAAAATTTAGTCAAAAACAATCATTTGGTAAGAGAAATATTATGCAACCATGTAATTTTTCATGAGGATAAATCCAAATACATTATTCGACGAATAACTATAAATCACAAAACCTTATTCACTTCATGGTAATGTGAGTATAGGTACAATGACCAACATTCTCTTAAGAACCCATAAATTTTCATTACATTCACCTCTGAAAATGAACTTATCTCCAATAAAAGTTAACATGGTTGATGGAAATTTTAATCTTGTTAAATTACTAAAAATGCATCGATAGTATCCATCCAATCCAAGAGCATTATAATTCTAAATCACAGGGGTATGTCCGGGCCATTTCACAACAAAATATATTTTTTATGGATCATTATATATACCCTCACATATGATTACATAAACCACGATTGAAACATTATACAACCATAATTTACACGTGTTAATTTTAACATAAAACTTATCAATTTTCCAGTTATTATGTGAAACCGTAAAATACACCACATGGACATCTCTTAATATTTAAATATATATATATATAATTTTTAAATACTCCCTCAAATTCATCATGTTAATCAATAAAGTCTATTATTTGGTTCATTGAATATAGATGGAAATTTTTTAATTTTGAATGGAACCACTATAAATTCATAGTGCATGTACATCATTTGGAATGTTGTCATTAGTATAATGTAACACATGATACTCAATAATAGTAGGTGAAAATGAAATTTTCATAAATCTATATGAAAATTAAAATTTTAATATTTCCTTGCACAAAAATTCTAAATCGATAAGATGAAAATAAATTTTGATATTACATGGCCCAACTAAGCTGAGATTTTTTTTGAATAGTTATATTAAAAATAAGCTTTCTTGAAGAAAAATGTTTTTTTTAATTATTAAAAATTATATTTATAAAAATTAAATAATACTTATAAATAAAATATTTTTTACTAACAATTTCATAGAATTAAATTTGAGATCATTTTGTGTTAAAAACATGTATTATTCTAAAAAATATATTTGTTTAGAAAAATATTCATTTAAAATGGAATAAGCAATATGCATTTCGATTAGTTAAAAAATGTAATTAATGAATGATCCAAATTAAATATATATATTATACATCTAAATATATGTATTTATATAAATCAAAAGATGATTACTTGTTATATAGTTAATATAAGACCTTCTTTTTCTTGGAAAATATATTTCTTGAAAAACAATTTCTTTATCAGTATTATGGGTATAAATATAAATAAATTTCATAAATTTATAATAATTTAGTTGGATAAAATTTATTGAATATTATTAATCAACAAATTTAAAATTCGGTTATATGTTCAAATTAATTTTTTGTAGTAATGAATAGTAAATGAATTAATATTTACTTAACCAACTTAAGGATTAAAAAAATTTAGCGTGTTGCATTTTCTTGTATAAAAACTAATTTTCTCCAGACATATAATTTTAAATTGATTAATTATGTTTAGTATTTAGAATAATTTTCTCCAAGTTATATTATAATATAAAATTTATTTAAGTCCTATATAATTAATCTCCTAGGTTGAAAAGCTAGTTACTATGTAGAAAACTAAAATTGTAAAAGTAAGTAATCATAGAGGATAAGATAATAAATTTTTTTAGACATGTTTTTTTATGTGGTATTGGTTTAGAAAAAAAACACTTTCCATCTCATAAATTATTTATCAATTTTTGAGGCTGAAGGGTACAGTTAGAGTTCTCAATATAGAATACATTAGGGTATTTACAAAATTGAAACTCCTCCTCAATTATAAATGGTCACTTCCTCCCCTAACATATTCACACATATAAATAAATTTGGATTGAAAAAACCCTACCTGATTCTATCACAAACATCCTTATAAACATTATAGAGAATATTTATTCCCAAAAGTCTAACCTCGGGGTCATTAATATATGATCCAATGCTGGTTTGTCTAGGAAAATGTAATCATCTTAACGAAGCTCGTTCATTCAATTTTATTCCATTACAACCATAAATGAAGTCACAGAAACTGAAATATACCAAAAATAGTATCTATGAGATAATTTTAAATTATTATATTGATGAAATAATACTTATCCTCTTCATACTTCTTCAAATGGGAAAAAATTTGTTCTACTTGTTTTTACAAAAGAATACTACGTCATGAATTGATGTAATTTGATTTCCATCACCAAATCACGTGTATAGTTATAATGATTGAAAAATATAATATATATGCTACATATGACATGGTATTAATTATGGAAAAAATATATCATCTACTTCCTTACCCTTTGACCATATTGAAACCCATTAAATGTTTGTCAACAATTTTAGGATCAAATAAATACCTGAAGAATATGTATTATTATATCCAAAAAGGATAGAATGGAGCATCTTGTGAAGGTGGCACGTGATTCACATGATCTCTTTGTTTATCATGTAAAATCCATATTATTATCTCCCCTGATCTCATGAAGGATTCTAGATGAACCCTGATGGTCATGTGACAACTACAAGACATGTCCCCCTATTCATGAAAAACCCATCAGACAACATGAGGTCCCTCAAATGAGTATTTTTATCATAAAAAAATATATAAATGAATTTATTAAAAATAACCATATAAATTACTAAAATAAATGATGAAAAGTTGTAATTGTTAGGTAAAGATAGTTGTGCTATTTGTATACGAATGAGTTATGAGTGTAACTTGATCAATTTACCGATCATGTGTAGGCCCATTGATATGTGATATTGGTTATGATAAGGCCCACATAAATGTCAATTAAATCATTTTGGGGATTTAAAATATGTTCTAATGATCATGTATAATTCCAATTTGTAGACGCTCTATAATCACATGATACATTTTTAAAATAAAAGGTCAAAATGTGGAAGCTTCATGTGAAGGGAGTTACGTTGAATTTCATGTGAAGGGTTGATGGGGTTACTATGATCATTGATTGGATATTGAAAAATAACATGGGATATGCCGAACTCACCACCAGAATTCCATTGTTCAGGTCACATTAATCTTGTGAAGGACTTCATACATGTTTGTTTGACTATGAATAGCCTTAGAAGACAATTGATGGGATAACACCATTGGATTTTTAAAATAAAATATTTAAAAGGAGGAATATTTATTAGAAGATTGTTAATATATGTATCATCTATAAGGATTATGTGCCATGAATGAATAATTTACTGATCATGCGAAGGACATCCAACGTGTTGGTATTATCTCATGAAGGCCCCCAGACTTTTAGGCCTTATCCTGCAAAGTCACATGACATGGAAACTCAATCATATTTATATTATCATAGATATGGATTCAATGCTAAAAAAAATTCGACATGTATATTTGATCATATTAAAACCCTCTTATAATAGATTGGTTTTATAAATAAGGTTATTATGGCTTGGTCATACTATTTTTATTTATAATTTCCGAAACCAATACTTCATAAAGGACTTGCAGATGGATCATAAGAAACACATGATATGAAACTCTTTATATCCACTAAAGCCAAAATATGAGACTCAAAAATTGTGTAAAGTGGCATAAATTAGATTTGGTGATGCCTATAAATTTCCCCTCCCTCTGGCATAGAATAAATAAACATAGAGGGGTGTTGTGGTGAGAGAATTCATTCTGAAGTGGAGTATCACATAATCATATGATTCTTCCACCTAGTATGCCTGCATAATAACATAAGGATTAACATGATATGATTATATAGTTCACCTAATCAACACATTGTTCATGGGAAGGAAATATGACATTCCCACTAAATCATGAAAATTATTTTCTACGTGTTGACTTGATCATGCATTCCCTAAATAAGTAAATGTATGAAAAAATTTGTTATTTAATTTTTAAACACTATAAATTACTGTATCCCTATGAAAATATTGATACACTGACTTCCATGTGATATGTTCATGAACATAAAGTGATCTATTCATTGGTCATATGAATCCCTCTATAAATTTAATCCAGATCATGCCACGTCCATTAAACATGTGATCCATGTCACATGAAGACCTCCAGACATATCAACCAGATCATGTGGTGACAATTGAACATGTTAGCAAGGTCATGAAAATAACTTCCAACATAACATCTAGATCATGTGGTGACATTAGTACGTTTCATATTGGTCTCACTCTGTCCTTTGGACATGTCACCTTGATCACACAACATCCTTAAAATATGTTATACATGAACATGTGAATGGTATTGGAAATTTTTTATTTGATCACAGGAATACCCATGAACATGTTAGGAAGACATCCCATAGATATTTCATTTAGTCACTTGATACATGTTAGGCAGACACCCATAAGATGTCAAGTAGACACCACCAGATATGTTACCCTTGTCCATCATGATAAATTTTTCATGTGACCTAGAACTGTGTGAACCCATAACCATGACCCATTGGTGGAGCACCCCCCTTTATATGGGAACTTTTCATAGAAGGATTTGGTTATATAGTCATGAAACCTAATTATGAGATCCTCATTCCATCCAATCATGCTCCAAAAACTGATCATGGTCCTTACTCTATATCCCTTAGAGGATAAATGTTAGGTATAAACAATGGGAATCCATATTGGTGTATGTCCCATTTTATACCAAATAACTTATATCAGGGAATATAAACACTTCTATTAGTCTATCATTCTTACTCATAAATCAGAATATGAGAAGTGGTCATGCGCATAGGCATCTATAGGTGAAATTCCCAAACAAGCCCTTAAGAACCTAGAACCAATTAGTATGATAGAGGAAAAATTGATCTACATTGATTCTAATACCTTTTATATGTAGGATATGTTGGAATCAATTCTAAGGACCATGATCTATACTAAAAACTCAATCCAGATTTCCCCAAAACATAAATCAAGCATCCATATGCATTGTTTATGATTACTTATTATCCCATGTTTCTCACAAAAATCATGACTCACATGATCATAGGGATTTGAAATTATTGTATCACCAATATTATTATATTCAATAAATGAATGTTACCATAGTGTGTAATCACCATTCAAAAACATTATAAAAATTCCTCCTCATAAGGGTATCCACCATAAAGAATGTCTTGAATGAATTCTCGTAATGATAAATTATGGGGAAATAACCCTCAAGAGTTTTAAATATATGTTCTAAAAAATCATCTAGTTAAGGATAAAAAAACAATAAGGACTCTGATTCATGTTGTTAGTAGGATATGTAATACACCATTCTAAGGCCTAAGCATCAAACACAATGCCTATATGCGCTCACATATGTATTTATTGAATGACTTTAAATACATGATGTAGACCTATCATTCAGCCCTAAACCATGAGAAATAATCCATGTTTTTTTATTTCTATTATTACAAGATACATAGGATGACTCTAATAGGATTAATACCATCCAGGAAACACAGATCACCTTCATTGATGATAATAAACTTCGAAGTTCTTGGTCATATGGATTGATAACATAGGATATGACTCATTTATAATAAATAATAGGATATATATTGACAACCTCAAATAATTTCATATAGTATCATTAATAAAACTCCATTTTATAAAAAGAAAGATTCATCACTCAATAATTTTATTAGTTTTACCAATCTTATATCAGGGTTTGGAAGAGGTTCAAAAACATATCATAAATCTACAAAAGTTTCCCAAATTAAGAAATAATCTCCATAAATATTGTGTGATGAAATTCACCTATTATAATCTTAATTAATTTGAGTTCTTATGATTCAATGTGGTAGAAACCCATTGACTTTGGAATGTAGACTTGTGACTATTTATGGATGTGGGTTTCATTTGGTGTTTCCATAGGAGATGGAAATAGTGAACAAGACATGATTTATTGTGAAACCATAGTAACCACAATAATCAATCAGTAGGCGCCATATTTCGTCATAATAAAAAATATTAAAATCATTGAAAATAAATAAATAATAAAAGAAAACTTTTTTCACACAATTGATAAATTTTTTCACCAACCATGTATGGAAACAAAAAAGGTAAACCATATGTGAATATTTTAAATATTATAAATTATTGGGTTACCACATGTGATGGAAATTTTTTTTGGCTCTCCAACATAGAAGAAATGGTTTACCTGACATGAAATATTTCAATACAGAAACATAATCTGGGTTCCTATGATATCATCCACATTTTAATGGACATTGCATGTAAAAAATGGGTGAACCAATAGCAATAATGAACAATTGTGTTACCATTTCATATCTAATTATGAATATTTCATACTTGAAAAGGTGGAATGATTGATGAACTTGTTTCTTGGTATCTTTGTTAGTATAGATTGTTTTTCACCAATACCACCTTTTCTAGAGATCATGTCGTCAACAAGAGAATGTTTTGGAACCTCAGCTATGATAACAACCTTTGTGGTTCATAAAAACATTTCACCCACACACCATATTTAGACTTGAGTGGGAAACATGATGGTCCAAGAATACCGCTGATGTGGTATGATTTCAATCCTTGAGGTTGAACATAGTGGTCCTCTAATGCTAAAACATTTACAACCATTTATTTCAAGGAATATATTAATTAAACAGGTGACACCTTTCTCTACTAAAAACTACTTGGGGATCCTATTTCCAGAGCAGAGCATTAAAAACCTTCCATGAATTAGATATGAGGATTGAGTTTCCCAATATAGCTCAATATGAGACTAGGATATTCACATGAGTTCTCCTACCAAGCATCATCACTATATTAATACGACCCATTCTGTCAGTCACCTACCGAGGGAACAATGAGATTAGTTTCAACTCTAGAAACTAATACATTGGAATTAGGGATATATCATCGGGGATGGAAGGTTGAAGATAAAATTAAATTGTAACATACTACTGTATCAACTAGTTAATCACATTCTAATATATCAGTGGTGGATAATGAGTAGGCTCATACCCTTACTCAAATGGATCATGTCTACACACATATTCCAATGAAAAGCATCCATAAGGTAAATATCATGACTACCACACATGAAGTAAATTGGTATATCCCAATAGAATAAAGAGGAAAATAGTTTTCTTATATCCACTCTTCAATTAATGAATTATACCATTATATATTGGATACATAAGTCTTGTAGACATGCATTATTGAACACACTCTGTTGAATTGTCACTACATTCTGGAAGCAATTGAAGAGCCCCATCAGTATATTCAGATAATGGTATAGATATAGGGACATATAAATATTTATACTCTAACATCTATAGAATCATGTCTCCACGGTTATCATGAATATTAGGAAACTCTGAAGAAAGTGAATATGCATTCTTTCATGAAGGAGTATTTAATGTATATTTCACTAAAGGAAGAGGAAAAGGTCCAGGCTAATATTTATATACTAATTGGGGCTCACCAGCCCAGGTTGGAAAACACCTCAAGAAAGGGTCACCTTTCTATCTAATATTTATAGTGACGTTCTCCAAAGGTATATTACTAGGTTCATAACCCTGCTCGAACCATGGTTCATGAGAGTAATTTTTCAATATACTCAGGGTAGTCTCATATCCCAATCAATGAAACTACTATCCAATTCTATTATAATAAATAATTTATTTATATATCCCTTCATCCACTAATGAAAGACTAAATCATCTTCCTTTAGAGGTTATATAGGAGGAGGTTCATTCCCCTTGTCCAATTTAGTTTTTTTATTAGTAGATTCAGATGGGAATATATATATATGAATTAGTATTATGCCTCTATAAAACTATGGAGAAATGGTACATTATTGTAACCACATAAATGAAGTATAATATTCCTTTCAAATATAAAAAATCACACTATAATTCTATATTAGCTTGTCAGCAGCGGGTTCATATCCATACAGTAATATATGATTTTTAACAAATTCAAGAGATCATTTTGTAGCAGGTTCATATCACCAATAAAAAAAATGATAGGTATACATATTCTAGAAATTTTATATAATGAGATTCATATCCCTTATCTATACAATGGTACTATCTTTGACGTTGTACAATGCATATCTGCAATACCTCGAGGGTCCACCAAATATTTCTCAGTAGAAAAAGATAATAAATACCTTGATAGTCCTCATTGGGGTATTACATAGAAAAATATGATCAACTATACTAATGATATATATCATGGAAAACTACCCGAACATAATATCTCATCCGAATAACGAAATCAACCCCCCAACTAGACAACTTCGTATAGAGAGGTTCTATAAATAATGGGTTGAAACTTATATTGTGCCCTATAAACTAAAATTATCCCTTATTCATGATTAGAAAGGAACCTAGAGAATCATATTATATTATCTAACCAAGTAGAGTAATATAACCCCAATGAAGAAGGGACCAACAAGGATATATTGATGGTTTTTTTTTCAGAAACAACCTCTAAACAATGTTTTGGCATAATCACAAATCCATCTAGGATATCCCAGATGATCTTGAGAAGGAGTAAATTCCTTACTTATGCTATAATATATGGGTGAAAACCCATTAGATAAAGGAAAGACACTCCCCCGTAAAGTATATGAGTGTCACCTCCATATTATCAATTCACATTATTTTCAACAGGACAAGAATAAATTATCTATGGATTTGGAACCAAGAACTGATGATCATCAAAATTAATATAGAATTTTATATTTTCTCACTACTATATACATGGGATCTTCACCTAGGGAAATGGGAAACTTCCATTGGCAGCCGCTAATGCAAAAAAATAGCGGGATTTTCCCCGCCCTTGCCACTGTCTTCCCCAAAAACCACCACCGAAACTGGCCTGATGTCGCCCCCGCCATTGTCCATCTACCGTCTATCACCCCCATCACCACCTCACATGGCCTCACATCACTTCTACCACACCCTCCACTGAACCTGATGCCCCCCAATGTTCGACCACCTACTGCCTCTCGATGTCACTCCTGCCCCTCCCTCCGGCCGTCGTAGATCCACCATGGCCGGTGACCATATCTTCGAAGGTCTTCCTCACCGTAGCGCCAGTCCACCCATGTCTGTCTCGCACCCCATGCCATGTCCTGAGAACATGATACATGGAATATTTTAAATAAGCATTAGCGACCGCCAATGGTGGTCGATGTTGGTCTTTACTGACGGAGCAACTATGACTGCCAAAAGCGGTCACAAGGCGGTCACTAAAGGTCTTTATTGTAGTAGCGGCTACATGAATACTCTTCAACGACTAATTTCCAATGCCCTATTAGACGTTCATATATGGGATTTGTGAAGTATAGAGAAAGAAACATTACTATTTATCATGGATTCAAATTACCTAAGGATACTACATCTTAAAAGTTTACAAACACATGAGAGGTCATGAGATTGGGTAATTTTTGGGATTTCTAGTAAATATAATGAGACACCGTAATTATGATGAAAAGATTCTACGATCATAGATAGAGGAACTCTAAAGAACCTCTGATTTATACCTGTCATGAAAATGGGAAAACACCTAAAACAATGAAACTGATGTTGTGGAATACCCCAAAGGATCACAAAGAATGTGACTTCCATAAAAAAACCATTAAACCTGGCACATATGTGAATAATATTTCACCATGTCACGAAGAATTGATTAGAAGAAAAACAAATAGACATCTAGGAAAAACTCCATCCTAGAGGTGTAGTTTATTTTTTCCCTGATTTCCATCACTGGGTTTATCACAACCTAAGAGGTTCCTGAAGAAATTACATGTTATTCTTGATCAACCCTACCCCTCAGTCTTTGGAAATTCTTTTCTCATTATAGATCTATAAGTCATCAAATCAAAAATGATAGGATATGAAATTTCCCATTATGGCCTCAAATCAATCCCATACTATAAGGATGGGAAAAATTTTCTATCATCATCATAACTGTAACTCCCCAATATTTCATAGTATGCTATCTTATTAAAGTAATTCAATAGCTTACGCTACACACAACACCGAGTTCGAATGCACCAAAACTTACCAAATTAGCTGTTCAGAAAGAGGTAATAAATATTATTAACATAATTTCGAATATTACATACTCTATTTAATTTTAACACCAATATTATGTGTTTCTAAGATATAATATAGGAACAAATTCAATTTATCGGACAAAGGAATTATTTTTCAACAATGCAGTTTTACCGCCTACTAATGGTGATTTTTTATAAATGAAATATCTAACACTTTTATATTAAATTTGAAAAAAATAAACTTCTTATTTAGAAGTGAGACATAAAAATTTAGTTTGGGAAAATTTTTGGTACTTTTTTGATAACATTCATATTTTGATGAAGAGTGAAAAATACTATGTTTTAATTGAAAACAACTATGTCAATCAAAATAATTTATATTTCCAAATTATTAATTTGAATGTTTTTTATGTATAATTAGATTATATTATTATCATTTAATAAAATTTTGGTCATTATAATTAATTTAAAATTTAAAATTGACAAAAACACATGTCAATTTTTTGATAGTTTTTACTTTTTTAAAAACCTGCTTTCTGGTTTTGACACCGGAAAAAAATTTCAAATTAATAAATGCAACAACAATGACTTTAATTTTGTAAAATGGACTTCATTTTTGAGTTTATAATATCAAAATTAACTTTGGGTAAATTTTTGGTATTTTTCTGAATTCTTTCTATTTTGATGAATAGTGAAAAACAGAACGTCATTAGTTAAAAACAACTTTTTATTTAAATAATTATTTATTTTATTTAAATTTATTTTTTGATAGAATAGATACATAATACCTATATATGTTCAATTTAATTAATTAGAGTCATTTTTTAATAAGTATAGATATATAAAAATTTTATTGATCTTTTTACCGTCTTTTACCTAACTCTTGGGATCATTTGCAAAATTGGATAAAACATAATTTTACCGCTCCTATGAGTTGAATTTAAAAAATCCAAGAGACAAGATTAATATTAGTATGTAAAATGGGGTTAAATAAGCTGAAAATAAATTTTTATTGAAGAGTAACTTTTGACTTTTATTTACCACAGTTAAAAAGAGGTAATTAAGGGTAAAAATGATATCATAATTACAGAAACACATGTCCTAATTCTATTGGATAAGTATAATTAGACCAAAATAACCTTAGGAATAAAATATTATCCACTTTTGTCCACTTGGGTTAGATTAGGATATTTATTATTATTTTATTTAATGAAAAGTAAAAAGAGTTAAATTCAATGTTTATTAACTAAAACATTTTTCATATATGGTTATAAATAAGATAAATTTGATTATAAATATTAATTAGAAAGATAAATATATTTCCTATATAAATTTATTTTATTTATAATTTTTATAAATTAAATAATTTAATTTAATTTTGACAAAATGAGGATGTAGTAATTACCATATTAATTTACTATTAAAATAATTGATATTATAAATATCCAAATTAATTTAAATAGAAATTTCTGCAAACTTTCACTACAGTTTTAAGTCAATATGACATGTTAGAGTTTATTAGACAATTTTTTTTTGAAGTGATCATGTTTTTATGACTTTCATAAAAATAAAATACCAAATAGTGTCAAAATTGACATAAATTAATTTTAAAAACATATACTATATTATTGGTTGATATAAAGTTCAAAAAAATATATGTTTTGGGAAAAGGGATTAAATAATATTATATATGTAATTAATGAACCACTTGAGGTTTTCTTTGATATTTATAGTTGTTTATAACCATATAGTCTAAGAATACAAGAAGACACTTTAAAAGTTAAACTTTTTAACTAAGAGTTAAATCTAACAGATAATGTTAAACTTTTAACCTATAATTCTATAAAACCTATTGTATGAGTATATTTAGACCCATAACCACCTAAGGGTCGAAAAAAATTCATTTTGAGCCATTATAAACCGAAAATTATTGTATAATAAATTATTATTTTTAATCTTTTCCAAAAGTGACCATCACCCCTCTTGTAAAAGGGCACTTCCCCTTATCTCAAAATCACACCACCAAATCCATTTAGCTCATCCAACCCCTCCCCAAATATATTTCCATATACCCTCACATAAATTTAGATTTCATAAATTGATCAGAAATCTATCCTAAGGATCCCTTTGAATCAACTCAAAAGGAAACACCCGAAAGGAGATGTATTAATTTCACCACCAAAGTTCTTTTCTTGTTCCACTTTCTCTTTCTCTGTTGTTTCCATACACAAATAATGACTCAAGTACCTACTACATACATTGATGTCACTATAAATATGGTACAACCATATTCGTTGTTATATCCATCCTATAAATGACAAAGTCACTATACATGAATACGTGTGGCTTACCATCTCCACGTAGTGGTGTAGTTTGTTATTTAAACACTTCATTATTTGGATGGGTATAATAATGTGTATAAATAATTTAATAATAAATATAACATGTTAATGATTCTTTATATATGATATACCATCCAATTAAATAATGTTTCACCATCAATATAATGATATTGTCACTCGTGCATACATACGGATTACCGTATCCATAACGTGATGAGATTCATTCCCACGTTTACCATTCAATGGTGACTATAAATATATATAATATTAATAAGTATGCTATATATGAGATAATAATTAAATTGGAGATATATATATATATGTATGTATGTAATAACATATATATTATTCACTTACTTCTGTTCAATATAGTATGAAAACGGGAACAACATTTATGCATACGTACGACCTACCGTCTCCATAAATGGTGCCTTAAATTTCATATATACATCATTTATAAAAATTTATATTTTAAATATATACGATATATAAATCATGTTTTATATTCTAGAAGTATTTAAATCATGATCTAAATGATATGATCAAGAATACCAAGTTAAAAAACTCACGATAAAGAAAGCGATTATTACCCAAAATGTTAATTTAACATGGAAATAATTATTTAATGGGTAGTATAACGTCATAAATGAATAATTTATGATATAATAAATTTAAATATGGTTCTGGTATAATTTAACATCATATTATGATCATTATACAAGAGGTTAAACGTACCGTCAACCAAAGTAAAGTGAAAGGTAAGGGTTAATTCGTCAATCTCATTGTTATTTGAGATTGTTTATGGGTAAGTTTTTACTGGGACATATTTATTATCTAAATGCATGTTTCCTAAAAAAGTTTTCAAATGGATTTATTTTATGGGACTCTTTTATTAAAACATCATTTTAAATGTTTTATAAATTTATTCTTCTAAATCATTCTCATTAATGTCCATGTTTTCAAAATGGTTTTTTTGGATTTATTTATATACACATAAATTTCTTTAATATGTTAATTCCATTATAAATTTTCAAAGTGGTATGGGACACTTTGATTAAAAAATTTTCTTTAAATTTATTCCTTTTAAATTGTGTGACTTTTAAATGTTTTCATGAAAAAGGGATACTTATCTCAAAAAGTTTTAAAAATCATTTTAATCTATGTCAACATCCTTTGATTGATTTTAAACATGATAGAAGTTGATTTATTTTGAGAAAAATATTCCATATTGTATTGAAGATTTTGTGATATGTTTGACTCTGGATGTGTAATTTTTCTTCCATTCATGGTTTATAGATAATGTATTGACATTTTGTTTTCTAGTTTTAATACAAATGTAATGTTATGTTTCAACCTTTTCATATGAGTAATGTATTGGACATGGTAAGTGAGGGGTGGATCATGCTGTATATCCTAGATGCATCGATAGTTCTCATGAAAAAATTAGATGTGAAATTTGCCAAGAAATTTCCCAATTTGATATATGGTTTTGGTCGAGGAATTAATATTTTTTAGATGTCCTGGCAGAGGCCTTTACAAAATGTTTCAGAGTGTCTGGCCTTATACATTTCCTCATTATGAAAATATTATTGATGGTTCATGTGGTAATTCGACTAGTATAATACCCATGACTATGTTTTTTCTATTAAATTATTTACTCAGATCATATTTTCCCCATAAAGAGTTCATGTTTATTATTTTTAAAGGAATATTTTTTCTATTATTCAACATGCCTATTGATTATTTTATCTTCCGCTAAATTCTTTACCCTTACTGAGCATCTGAGCTCACCCCTTTTTTAGGTCTTATTTCCCCAGGATTTAAAAGAAGTTTATTATGGTTAATGTGATGTGTTAAGATAAAAGGGAATAATGGAGTTCTCAAAGAACTATCTATGCTGTATTTCATGTCTGAAATTGTAATTTGAAGTTGATGTATGTAATCTATTTCCTAGAATGTGAAACTGATCGGTCTTTTGCGACATTATTTTGTTGTATCATGCTAATGTATTAAAAAAAATGCACGGACTCTGGGTAACTAGGTTCGGGGAATTATAGTAGGTATTAATGAAATTTTATCAACAGCCTTTGAAATATATTTATATAATCTATGATTAGAGAACATTGACTTAAGATATACTTTTAGGAATAGAACAGGAAAACTTCCTAAATTTTTTTAATGTAGATATTTTGTGTATTTTCCAAGCAATACATCCATGTTTGGATACGAGTAGGTAGAGGATGATCTGGCACTGATGTACGTAGGAGTGAAAACTCCGACAAAGAGTTTCAGGCTTGACTTGGGGTATCCTATTACACGACAATAGTCCTTTCTGCACTTTTTGTTATGACAATCCAGGGGGATATACTTAAGATAATTCACATTTTCATTACTAGCCATTATGAAGGATTTAGGAGTAAATACTTCCTCAAAGAAAACATTTTATTTATATACATTATATGCATAATCTTTTGAATTTATGTTAGGTATTTTACAGGTTTAAAATTTTCATTGTGATTCATAAAACTAACATTGTGTATTCCATTGTTTAAAAATGTCTCCTAGTTGATGGAATGAGAACTCTAGAAATACACATGATCTAATGAATAATAAGGATCATATATTTCATGGTATTATGCCAAAATTTAGAAAATAAATAGTCTCCCACGTATTATCATCATATGGAGAAATAATATCATGTGATAATAAGATAAGTAATGATTTCTCTGAGTCTTATGGCCTTGAAGGGAAGCTAGAAAGGAAAAGGGTGATAGAGAGAAAGATAGATAAAGGGAATAAGGTAAAAAGGATTTTTCCAAATATGGTAACTCTGGAAAGAATCTCCTTGGAAAATGCTTAAAGAGAATGTGAGTTTTTTATAAATGTAGAGAAAAAGGACATTGAGTACGTGATTAAAAGGGTAAGAAAAAGTTTCAAATTTATATTGCTTCATCTACAATGAGTTGGAAAACTACATGAATCAATGTCCAAATCATCATAGTATTCCCCAAATGATGATATTGGATAATAATCAAGTTATGATACTACCGAATATGAAAAAGAATGATTAGAGTTATTATGTTGTTATTAATGTATTGTGTCATTTGAGTATTTTATTAATGATATACATGTTATATGAATTATACAGTATATAAGGATAGTGCTATAGTATTATTTCATCAAAGGAATTGAGATTGTGTGGAACTAAGAAATGTGACTCAATAAAAGGTTAATACTTTTGCAAAATATATGGTTGATAGAATGATTATCCTTAATATGGTTTTGATATTAAGGTAGTGATTTTGGAATAAGACAAGTTTGACTTGGATAAGTTATATTAGATATTCTTGATTATTGAAACTCATTCATGATTTATATATTCCATCATTGATATATTTTACAATAGTTTTGGATATAAAGAGTATATCCAATATTCTATAAAGAATAAGAGAGAATGAATGTAATAAATATGGATTTATGGTAATTCAAGGTATTACCGTGTTTTAACAGAATACATGATGAAGCTATTCACATGTTATTATGTGGTAAAAAATAATCTTCATTATGTTTACCTTCCTTATAAATGTTAGACTGTGAGTTTGGGCAGAAGTATTTTGGACAAGACTAAAGGTTGGAATGTATTATTTTTGACATTTGATACTATTTTTAAGTTTAAATCATTTCTTAAGTTTTTTTTGGATTGTTATGAAAACGACATCCCGGAGGTGAGGCGATAACCCGTCACGTCCGACAAGGCTGCGAGACTTGAACTCACAACCAAAGGGTGACAAGGGTAATCACCTTCCACTAGCTTACATGAGGTCCTAGTTTTAATAATGTAGTTTTTTCAAATAGTCTGACAAATGAATTATAAATTCATTATTTTTAGAACCCTATATGATTAGGATAATTAGAATATTTTTGAATTATATTATCTTTTGGAGTGAAATATGAATTTGTGGTAAGAATTAGTTGAATGATAAAACTCTACATTTCAAATATATTTTTCCTCTTATTCAATGAATAAAGTTATTCTTAAAAATTATGGAAGGGATCATAAAACAAAAAATTTGTTATCCAAATACCTTATGTTTTTTTTGAAATGATGATAATTTAAATCATCATAGATTGATGGCTTTGAGGCCCCCAATTTTACACTTGTTCTTGATTGATGACATCAATCACTCCCTATAAATATTTATACTTTTCCTATAATTATGTGTCTCTAACTTCCACCAATGTTCTCCTAATCGAGATCATAAATTGCTGATGACTTTTTCATTCCCTTTCCCTCTTATTAAGAATATATTTTATTATCCAAATTTCCTTTTTGGGTTTTCCATAAAGGAATTTTCAATATTCAACCGCTTATTCTAGAAGAATAATTTCAAATTGTGAGCACGAAATTTCTTTAAGGAGGGGAGAATGTAACATTCACAATATTTCATAGTATGTTATCTTATTAAAGTAATTCAATAGCTTACGGTATATGCAACATCGAGTTCGAACGCACCACAAATTATGAATCAAGCTGTTCAAAAAGCGGTTATGAATAGTTAAAATTTCATTTTGAATCTCATATACTCTATATAATTATAACACCCATATTATTTGTTTCATAGACATAATATAAGAAAAAATTTAATTTCTCAGATAAAGGATGTATTTTTCAAAAATACAATTTTATCACCTACTAATGGTGTTTTTTTAAATGAAATATCTTAACATTTTATATTAAAAATTAAAAAATAA
The DNA here is from genome assembly GCA_963277665.1 of Viscum album. NCBI lineage: Eukaryota > Viridiplantae > Streptophyta > Magnoliopsida > Santalales > Viscaceae > Viscum > Viscum album. Next base: position 1,642,145,279 of record OY728146.1, on the reverse strand, counting down.
ACTTCTTATTTACATGTGGGACATAAAAATTTAGTCTGGGCAATTTTTTTTTACTTTTCGGATAACATTCATATTTTTATGAAGAGTGAAAAATGATATGTTTTAAGTGAAAAAATCTGTTTTAATCAAAATAATTTATAGTGTTAAATTATGTATTTGAACGGTTTTGATGTATAATTTGATTATATTTTTAAGAGTTTGTAAAAATTGGGTCATTATAAGTAATTTCACATTTAATTATGACTTAAACACATGTCAATCATTTGATAGTTTTTACGTTTTTTATAACCCGCTCTCTGGTTTTGACAATGGTAATTAATTTTAAATTAATAAATTCAACTTATATGATTTTAATTTGGTAAAATAGAAAACGTTTTTTAATTCTTAATATAAAAATTATCATAGGGTAAATTATTGGTACTTTTCTAGAAAATTTCAATTTTTGATAAATATTGACAACCACTATGTTATTGGTTAAAACCAAATTTTTATTTAAATAATTTTTTATATTATTTAAATTTATTTGAGGTCAAAATAGATACATTATACCTATATATATTCAATGTATTTCATTTACTTCATTTTATTATAAGTTTAGATATATAAAAAGTTTCTTAAATTTTTTACCATCTTTTATGCATATCCAATGAGCATTTGAATATTTTCATAAAAAATAATTTCACCACTTCTGTGTGTTGAATTTAGAAAATCAGAGAGAAACATTTTATATGGGTATGTAAAATGTGGTTCAATAAGATGAAAATAATTTTTGGTGAATAATAAACTTACGAATTTTATTTACTAAAGTTAAAAGTAAATAGGGTAATTAACGGTAAAAATAATATCATAATTACCCTAACTGTCACGACCCGTCCTCGGGGCCCGTGCCGTGACTACCCCAATCCCGCCTTCCATAGGCCAGGGGTTGGAGACTAGCACCAAGGCGTAATTCTTGGTAAAAATGGAAGGCATTGCCTTTGTAATGTAAACAAACACCACAGAGCAAGAAAGCATAAGTAAACACTAATTAAAAACTGGGTACAATAGTATGTGTGGAAAAGTAAGTGGGCCAAAATACAAACCCAAATTGGAAGTAAAGTAAAAGTGAAAAAGGGAGTACAGCAACTGAAAACTAAAGCATCAGCCTCGAGCCGTCCACTGGAAGTCCCACCTAAAGGGTGGGTACAAATAGCCTCCACAGGTCCTCGGGTCTAGTCGTCCGCTCTGAGTACGTCCCACCCTGTGGTCCACCTCCAGGTACTGACATGCTCTGCAAGCCTCAACCACGATCAGCGATATCCTTCCTCTGCAACGAACACAACGTAGTGCGAGAATAGAACGTGCAGGGGTGAGTATAAGCTACTCAGTAGGGACCCCGAGACCCCCGAAAGTCTCCCAGAATCCACAAAGGATAATCCACAAAGGAAAGATACAATCACAAAGTAACATCTGACACTACTTATGTATATTCCCATAAATAGACCTAAGTCATAAATTCAGTTCGGCTCCAACATCCAATCCCAAGTTCGATCACATCCACACAGGATAGCACAAAACAATCCACACAGTAAAGCAAGTCAATCATATTGAAGATAATGATTGAAAGGCAAGATTCATCTCACACAGGTATACTTCTTCGTAAGATGATAGAAATGATCAGATGTAGCCACTGATTCATCTACGCCGTCGGACCCACACCCGATCGATAGGTACTAACCTCCGCAATGACCCACAAAGGATCGATAGGTAACTAACCCCCACAATGACCAACACAGGATCAGACCCACACAGGATCTATAGGCGCTGGCCCACACAGGACCGCTGAGCGCTTACCCACACAGGATCTGACCCACACAGGATCAGTAGCACTAATCCACGTAGGATCATTGAGTTCTGTAGTCGTCGCCATCAAATCCACGGAGGATTTCTGTACAGTCTTCATTGTCATCGCAGTCGCAGCCAGTTCTAGGGTTCCCGCACACATCAAGCTCGTTCGGGATGGTCCGCTCAATGATCTGAGGGACTAATACATCAACTGACACATAGTCCGGAGTTGATGTATCCAAAAGTTCAGTATCGTCATCAGGAACTCAACGTCATAGATAGTGCGTCAATCGGACGCCCGGTCTGAGAGTTATTGGCTTTTTCATTCCAGGGGCCCGGTTGGTTTTTAAGTCAAAACCAACCCGACCATACTCCAACTGTGTCCAAACGTCGAGCGGAGTATGCCAAAAAGTCCGTCTCACTAAGAGAAATCCATCAAAGTTGAAGGCACATCAATCGTACGTCCGGAGCTCAAGTTATAAGTGTTTTCGCTCCGAGGGCCCAGTTGGTTTCGTGTACGAACCAACCCGGCCAAACCCAAAGTCCTCCAAAACCTTGAGTGACAAAATACCTAAACGACTGTCTCGATCCAAGGATTTCATCGCAGCTGACGGTGCATCGATTGGACATCTGCATCCCATGTTATGGGAAAAAGACCATGAGGGGTCCGGTATTAGGGGGTTCGGGCCCGGTCAGACCCGGCCCGATACCCTATGGGTTGGCCGGAACCGGGTCCGGGTCCGGCCCACTTGGGCGTGGAGAGGCCCTTCTAGCGTGGCCCGGCCCGGCCTGCGCGGCCCGGCCTGGCAGTCCGGCCTGGCGGCTCGGCCCGGCGCGCTGGCGTTGGCCACGTGGCTCGGCCGAAACGACAGAGTGTTTGGGTGCGAGGGGGGGGGGGTGCTGCCCCCGCCTTTTCATAACCGCGACAACCATTGGGGGGGTGCTTTTATCTGGCCAGCCTGGGGTCGTAACCCCCTAATCCTCTTCTGACCAGCTGGCCCGCTCCGGCCGGCCGGCTGCTGCCCCCACAGGACCGGCATGGGCCGGTCCACCTGCTCCGACGCCGGCGCCCGGAACCGGCCGTCGTTTCCTGCTCCACCGTGGCCTATGGCCGCCGCCTTCGTCTGTCCGGTGTGGCACGACCGCACCACACCCCTCCACCGCGGCCCCGCTCTGGCCGCGGTGTCATCGAGGTTCCTTCGAGGTTCTCCGGCACGGCGCAACGGTGCCACGCTTCTCCGACCTTCCTTTAATATTTTCCTCACGGTGCTTCAGCACCGCGTTACACTGATCGTGCCGCAAACAATATCAAAATACCAAAGGGGAGTGGAGGGTCAGCCATGTTCGTAAGGTCCGACCTCCTCCCGTTATTGCGATAACAGTCAGCCCAAATAAGATGATAAATCAACGTTGAAAGTAATCAGGAACAAATGAAATAAAATAAACCCCTACCTCGAGCGTAGTCGTCGAATGAGGTTGTCGTGGAATGGGACATCATAGAATTGATCACCGCGAAAGATGGCAGATCGCCGCATCACGGAGGAATGATGTCTCCTTTCCTTTGATGCGGAATGAAAGAACGAGGTGATGCGCGTCGGGTCGTCGATCTCCGAGGAAGGCGTCTCTCACCGTCGTCTGTCGTCGGAGGTCGGCGTTCTTCACGTTCTTCATCGAGGAGGAATAACATCAAGAAATTGAGCAAATTATCCCAAGCCTCTCCCAACCCAACAACTCTAACAAAATAAGAGTTTGTCTTATTTTATTTCTCAAGCCATGTGTTTTTTGAAATTCAAAAAACCAAACAATCAATTAGGTGAATTAATTGCATTGTTTAAACCGCCAAATTAATTGAGGTGTTTCATAAAAAGAAAAACGCAAGGGTTGACTTCCACTTAATAGGGGTGCGGGTGTGTTACCTTAATTAAAAGGGGGTTGAGGAAGTTGAAAGAAACGGTGGGGCTTGTGTGGGACCCACCTCACAAATATCTTACCTAGTGGGTAGGATATTGTGGGTACCACTCCAAACACTTAGCTTAGGTTAAACTACATTAAAAAAAAATAAACATTGGTCGCACCATTTATATTTTATTCCTTTACTTAACCCAAAAATTTAAAAACCACACCCAAGAAAACGCAACTCCAAAAAGGTGTTTCTAAGACATTATTGGCGCTACGATTCCATCGGTGCCCTCAGAATTCGATTCCGACCACCAGTTCAAAAGTTAGAAAAAACCGCTCGTTCGTTCACTGAACGTACCCGAGCAAAACTTCAGAAAATGATTCTGGGCACATTGGGCCTCATAATTAGGTGTCGTCAGAAATTTCATTCTTGTAAAATCCCATAGAAAATAAAAAAAAATTCCCTTGAATTTTACAAGTCATTACATTACTCCCACCTCAGGGCTTTACGTCCCCGTAAAGATACATCAAAAACTAGGGAATCAAATTTGTGTACTGAGCACGCATCTGAGCCTCCGGCTCCCAAGTGCTCTCCTGGAGGTTCTCGTGCTTCCATTAGACGGTACGTCAGTCAGACGCCCAGTCATTGCGGGGGTTAGTTACCTATCGATCCTTTGTGGGTCATTGCGGGGGTTAGTACCTACCGATCCGGTGTGGTTCCGATGGCTTAAATGAATCAGTGGCTACATCTAATCATCTCTATCGTCTTACGAAGAAGTATACCTGTGTGATATGAATCTTTACTTTCAATCATTATCTTCGATATGATTGACTTGCTTTCCTGTGTGGATTGTGTTGTACTATCCTGTGTGCATGTGATCAAACTTGGGCTTGGATGTTGGAGCTGAACTGGAATTGTTGACTTAGGTATATGTATGGGCATATACCTAAGTAGTGTCGGATGTTACATTGTGATTGTATCTTTCATTTGTTGATTATCCTTTGTGGATTCTGGGAGACATTCGGGGGTCTCGGGGTCCCTACTGAGTAGCTTATACTCACACCTGCACGGGCTATGCCCGCACTACGTTGTGTTGGTTGTAGATGACGGACAACGTTGATCGTGGTTGAGGCTTGTGGAGCAGGTCGGTACCTTGAGGTGGACCACTGGGCGAGACGTAGTCGGAGTAGGCGGTAGGACCCGAGAAGCTATGGATGCTATCTGTACACACCCTTCAGGTGGGACTTCTAGTGGATGGCTCGAGGCTACGAATTTACTTTTCAGTTGGTGTACTCCCTTTTTCTGTTGTACATTACATCCAATTTGGGTTTGTATTCTGACCCACTTACGTTTCCGCACTTACTATTGTACCAAGTTTTTACATAGTGTTTACATCTGCTTTCTTGCTCTGTGGTGTTTGTTTACATTACAAAGGCAATGCCTTCCCTTTTTACCAGGAATTACGCCTTGGTGCTAGTCTCCAGCCCCTGGCCTATGGAAGGCGGGTTTGGGGTAGTCACAACACGGTCCCCGAGGACAGGTCCGAGTGACTGCAAAACCACCCCTCCTTAACAAGGCTGTTGGGTCCTGGCCAACCAGGTACCACCAGTTTCCCCCGCAGACACATGGGCCCACCCTAGGGTCCACCCACATGCCTGAAAGGGTCATCTGACTAATTATTAACCCCACATTCCAGCACATGTCCTTTCCAGTGTGCTTTCTCCTCACTCAAACATACCCTAGGAAACTTCCCTTAAGGTCACCCATCCTGATCACTACTCCAGGACATGAATGCTTAACTGTGGAGTTCTAATCAGACAGGCTCCCGAAAAGGAAGGTGCACCTTGTTGACATGAGTCATATCATTTATTCATTTAACCATTTATCATTTGGGGATGTTACAATCACCACTCCTTTAGAGAAAAACGCCCTTGTTGTGGGCCCTACAACTCAACCCAGGCAGTGCACCGCACTTAAGGCAGGGTTCCTCCTCTGATACCAATTTGTCACGACCCGTCCTCGGGGCCCGTGCCCTGACTACCCCATGCCTGCCTTCCATAGGCCAGGGGCTGGTGACTAGCCCCAAGGCGTAATTCCCGGTAAAAAGGGAAGGTATTTCCATTTTAATGTTAACAAACACCCCAATGAAAGCAAGTATAACTAAACACTAATTAGAAACTGGGTACAATAGTAAGTGCGGAAAGGTAAGTGGTCCAGAATACAAACCCAAACTGGAAGTGAAGTAAAACTGAAAATGGGAGTACAACAACTGAAAAGTAAAGCCGTAGCCTCGAGCTGTCTACTGGAAGTCCTACCTAAAGTGTGGGTACAGATAGCCTCCACAGCTCCTCGGGTCCAGCCGTCCGCTCCGAGTACATCCCGCCCAGTGGTCCACCTCCAGGTACCGACCTGCTCCGAATGCCTCAACCACGACCAGTGTTATCCGTCGTCTACAACCAACACAATGTAGTGTCGGCATAGCCCGTGCAGTGGTGAGTATAAGATACTCATTAGGGTCCCCGAGACCCCCTAAGGTCTCCCAGAATACAAAAGGATAATCCACAAAGGAAAGATACAATCCCAAAGTAACATCTGACACTACTTAGGTATATTATTATACATATACCTTAGTAATCAAATCCAGTTTGGCTCCAAAATCCGAGCCCATGTTCGATCACGTCCACATAGGATAGCACAACACTATACACACAGGAAAGAAAGTCAATCATATCGAAGATAATGACTGAAAGTCAAGATTCAGCTCACACAGGTATACTTATTCGTAAGATAATAGAGATGATCAGATGTAGCCACTGATTCATCTAAGCCATCAGACCCACACAGGATCGATAGGTACTAACCCCCACAATGACCCACAATGAATCGATAGGTAACTAACCCCCGCAATGACCCTCACAGGATCGGACCCACCCGGGATCTGTAGGCACTGGCCCACACAGGACCACTGACCAATGAACCACACAGGATATGACCCACACAGGATCGGTAGCACTGATCCACGAAGGATCGCTGAGTGTTATAGTCGTCGCTGTCGAATCCACAGAGGATTTCTGTACAGTCGTCGTCGTGGTCACAGTCGCAGCCAACTCTAGTGTTCCCGCACATAGTAAGCTCATTCGGGAGGGTCCGCACCTTGAGCTGAGGGGAAGATACATCAACTGACACATAGTCTAGTGTTGATGTCTCCAAAAGTTTTGTATCATCAATAGGAACTCATCGTCACAGACGGCACGTCAATCAGACGCCCGTTCTGAGAGTTATTGTCTTTTTCGTTTCAGGGGCCTGGTTGGTTTTTAAGTCAAAACCAACCCGTCCATACTCCAACTACATCCAAACCTCGAGCGGAGTAATCCAAAATGTCCGTCCCACTAAGAGGAATCCATCAAAGTCAACGTCATGTCAATCGGATGTCCGGAGCTCAAGTTACAAGTGTTTCCGCTCTGAGGGCTCAGATGGTTTCGTGTACAAACCATCCCAGCCGAACCCAAAGTCCTCTGAAACCTTGAGTGAAAAAATACTGAAACGACCGTCTCGATCCAAGGATCTCATCGCAGCTAACGGTGTGTCGATTGGAGGTCTACAACCCATGTTATGGGAAAAAGACTGTTAGGGGTCCGGTATTAGGGGTTTGGGCCCGGTCTGACCCGGCCCGATACCCTATGGGTTGGCCCGAACCGGGTCGACCCAACCCAGGTCTGAGTCCGGCCCGCATGGGAGCAGCCCGGCACAGCTGGCGCAGCCCGGCCCAGCCTGCGCGGCCTGGCAGCTCAGCCCGGCGTGCTGGCGCTGGCCAGGTGGCTCGACCGAAACAGCCGAGCGTTGGAGTGTGGGGGGGGGGGGGGGGGGGGGGGGCGCTTCCCCCCACCTTTTCGTAACTGTGGCCCCCATGTGGGGGGGGGGGGGGGGCACTACCCCCCACCTTTTTGTGATCGAGGCCCCCATGTGGGGGGCACTCTTTTCCGGCCAACCGGGGGTCGTAACCCTCGGCTCCTCCTCTGACCGGTCGGCCTCCTCCGGTCGGTCGGCTACTGCCGCCACGGGACCGGCATGGGCCGGTCCCCCTGCTCCGATGCCTGTGGCCCAGAACCAGCTTCCGATCCCTGCTCTTCCGTGACCTATGGGCGCGGCCTTGGTCCGTCCGGCACGGCGGGACAACGCCACGCCCCTCCGCCGCGGCCTTGCTCCGGCCGCGGTGTCATCGAGGATCCTTCGAGGTTCTCCGGCGCAGCGAGACGGTGCCGCGCCTTTGTTAGACTTCAACGGCACGGCGCAACGACGCCACATTTCTCCGCCCTTCCTTTAATATTTTCCGCGCGGTTCTTCAGCACCACGTTGCCTTGCTCGTGCCGCAAACAATATCAAACAACCAAAGGAGAGAGGAGGGTCGGCCGTGTTCGTGCGGTCTGCCCTCCTCCCGTTATTGTGATAACAGGCGGCCCTAATAAGATGATAAATCAACGATGAAAGTAATTAGGAACAAATGAAATAAAGTAAACCCCTAACTCAAGCGTAGTCATCGAACGAGGTTGTCGCGGAAAGGGACGTCACAGAATTGATCACTGTGGAAGAAGGTGGATCGTCTCGTCGCAGAGGAACGATGTCTCCCTTCCTTTGACGCGGAAAGAAAGAATTAGGTGATGAACGTCGGGTCGTCGATTTCCGAGGAAGGAGTCTCTCACCGTCGTCCGTCGTCATAGGTCAGAATTCTTTGAGTTCTTCGTCGAGGAGGAAGAACATCAAGAACTTGAGCAAATTCTCCGAAGCCTCTCACAACCCAACAACTCTAATAAAATAAGAGTTTGTCTTATTTAATTTTTCAAGCCATGCATTTTTGAAATTAAAAAAACAAAACAATCAATTAAGTGAATTAATTGCAACGTTTAAACTGCCAAATTAATTGAGGCATTTCATAAACAGAAAAACGCAAGGGTTGACTTCCAATTATTAGGGGTGCGGGTGCATTACCTTAATTAAAAGGTGGTTGATGAAGTTGAAAGAAACGGTAGGGCTCGTGTGGGCCCCACATCACAAATATCCTACCTAGTGGGTAGGATATTGTGGGTCCCACTACAAACACTTAGCTTAGGTTAATCTAAATTAAGTCAAAATAAAAATTGGGCGCACCATTTTTATTTTATTCCTTTTCTTAACCCAAAAATTAAAAAACCACACCCGAGAAAACGCAACTCCGAAAAATGTGTTTATAAGAAATTACTGGCACAATGATTCCATAGGTGCCCTCGGAATTCGATTCCGAGCACCGGTTTAAATGATAAGATAACTTGCTCATCTGTTCACCGAACATAACCGAGCTAAACTTCGGAAAAAGATTCTGGGCACACCGAGCCTCGGAATTAGGTGCCATCAAAAACTACGTTCTTGTAAAATCCCAAAGAAAATTAAAAAAAATTCCCTTTAATTTTATGGGTCTTTACATTTTTAATGTGACAACCGGGTCCCAGTGATAGCACAACCACCCCACCTTAACAAGGTCAACAGGTCCTGGCCAACAATGTACCACCAGTTGCCCCCGCGGACACATGGGGACCACCATAGGGACCACCCAAATGCCTGAACAGGTCTTATGAGTAAGTACTATCCCCACAGGACAACACATGTCCTTTCCAGTGTGCTTTTTCTTCACTCACACACACCCTGGGAAACATCCCAGAAGGCCACACATCCTGATCACTACTCCAGGCCAAGCACGCTTAACTGTGGAGTTCTAATCAGACAGGCTCCCTAAAAGGAAGGTGCACCTTGTTGACATGAGTCATATCATTTATTCATTTAACCCTTTATCATTTGGGGATGTTACACTAACACATGTATTAATTCTATTGGATAAGTATAAATTGATAAAAAAAAACTCATTAATAAAATATGATCCTATTTGGTCCACTTGGATTAGATTAGAACATTTATTATTATTTTATTTAAAGAAAAGTTAAAAGAGTTGAATTCAATGTTTACTAACAAAACCATTTTTAATAAATGGGTATACATAAGATAAATTCGACTATAAATATTAATTAGAAAGGTAAAAATATTTCTCACATAATGTTTTTTTATTTATAATTTTTATACATTAAATAATTTAATTTATTTATGACACAATGCTGATACAATAATAACCTTATTAATAAAACATTAAAATAATTGATATTATAAATATCCAAATAAATGTATATTGAAACTTATGATGAATTAAACTAACTTGATTGGTTAATAAGACATGTTATGGTTGATTAGGTAAATTGTATTTGTCACGACCCGCCCTCGGGGTCCGTGCCGTGACTACCCCAAACCCGCCTTCCATAGGACAGGGGCTGGCGACTAGCACCAAGGCGTAAATCCCGGTAAAATGGGAAGGCATTGCCTTTGTAAAGTAAACAAACACCACAGAGAAAGCAAGCAGAAAGTAAACACTAAGCAAAAGCAGAGTACAACTGAAAGTGCGGAAAAGTAAATGGGCCAGTATACAAACCCAAACTGAAAGTAAAGTACAACTCGAAAGGGAAAACAGCAACTGAAAGGTAAAAGCCGCTACACCGAGTTGTCCACTGGAAATCCCACCTGAAGGGTGGGTACAGATAGCTCCTCTGCTCCACGGGTCCCGTCGTCCGCTCCGAGCACGTCCCGCCCAGTGGTCCACCTCCGGGTACAGTCCCGCTCTGCAAGCCTCAGCTAAGGTCAACGCTGTCCGTCGTCTGCAACCAACACAACGTAGTGTAGGCAAAGCCCGTGCAAGGGTGAGTATAAGCTACTCAGTAGGGACCCCGAGACCCCTGAAGGTCTCCCAAAATCCACAAAGGATAAACCACAAAGAAAGATACAATCACGAAGTAACAACCGACACTGCTTAGGTATATGCCCATACATATACCTAAGTCACCAATTTCAAATACGCTCCAACCTCCGAGCCCAAGTACAATTCAGTCCACACAGGAAAGTAAACGTATTCCACACAGGAAAGCAAAACGTAATCCACACAGGATTGCACAACACAATCCACACAGGAAAGCAATAGGTTTCAGCTCACACAAGATTTTCATTATCAAAAACGTAACTACTGAAGAGCCCCATCTCTGAAGTGTACAGTGTCCTGTCACGACTCTGAGATACTGCTCACTAACCTACGACTGCTGAGGTACTCCTCCTGTCGAGTACCGCGGGTCTGCCGCCAACTACCGGGCGCTCCGTCCGCTGAGGGTCTGCTGCCAAATACCGGGCGCTCACCCAAATAGCCTACAGAGGTACTCCTCCAGTCGAGTACCGCGGGTCTGCTGCCAACTACCAGGCGCTCCGTCCGCCGTGGGTCTGCCGCCAAATACCGGGCGCTCCGTCCACGGGGCTAGTCGACTCACTCCAAGTCGAGTCGGTCGAGCAGTCTTCAGGTCTCAGCCGGCTACACGGTCTCCGTACTCCGTACGCTCGTCTCCAGTATCGCGGGTCTGCCGCTACAACCAAGCGCACCACCTCAATCGAGTAGAACAGAAGATTCAGCTCACACAGGTATACTTCTTCGGATGACGTTAAAGATGATCAAAGAACCATCTAAGTCGTCGGACCCACGAAGGATCGATAGGTACTAACCCCCGCAGTGACCTACACAGGATCAGACCCACTCAGGATCGGGACCACGCAGGACCTGTAGCACTGATCCACGTAGGATCGCTGAGTGCAGTAGTCGTCGCCGTCGAATCCACACAGGATCTCTGTACTGTTGTCGTCGCAGTCACAGTAGCAGTAGCAGTAGCAGTCACAGTAACAGTCGCAGCCAGCACTAGGGTTCCCACACACAGCAAGCTCGTTCGGAGGATCCGCTCCACGAGCTGAGAGGCTGATACATCAACTGTCACAAAGTCCAGAGTTGATGTATCCAAAAGTTCCGTATCGTCAACAGGAACTCAACGCATCAGACGGCGCGTCGATCGGACGCCCGGTCTGAGAGTTATTGGCATTTTCGTCCCCGGGGCCCGGTTGGTTTTTTTAGGGAAAACCAACCCGACCATACTCCACCTGCGTCCAAACCTCGGGAGGAGTATTCCAAAAGATTCGTATCACTAAGAGGAACACAACACAGCTGACGACACGTCAATCGGACGTCCGTAGCTCAAGATATGAGAGTTTCCGCTCCGAAGGCCCGATTGGTTTCGTAAACGAACCAACCCGGCCGAACTCAAAGTAATCCGAAACCTTGAGTGCAATATACCGAAACGACCGTCTCGATCCAAGGATCGCGTTGCCATAGACGGTTCGTCAATAGGAGGTCCGTGGCTCAGGTTATGGCCAAAAGACCGAAACTGATTCGAAACGGGGGGTCCGGGTCCGGGCCGACCCGGCCCGACCCGGCCCGACCCCCCCCGGGTCGGCCCGAACCGGGTTGGACCGACCCGGCCCGGCCGGTGGCGGCGCGGCGGCGCGGTCCGGCCAGCGACGGCGCGGCCAGCGTGCTGCGCATGTGCCGCACGCGGGGGGTGAAACCCCCCCCCCCCTTTCGGATCTCGGCCGGCCTAAGGCCGGCCGTTTCTTTACACAGGCGGGACCCGCGGGTCCCGCCTCCTGTCCAAACCGGCGGCCGGCGCGGCCGTCCGCCTTCCTCTTCTCCGCCGCGGCCTTAGCCGCGGCTCTTCTCCGATCTCCGGTGGCCGGTGAGGCCGGCCGCCCCTGGCTGTTCCGCCGCGGCCGTAGGGCCGCGGCCCACCTGATCTCCGTCGCTGGCAAGGCCGGCGCCCCTGGCTGCTCCTTCGCGGCTGTAGGGCCGCGGCCTTCCATGATCTCCGGCGCCGGCGGCCCGGCTGGCCGCCGGTCGCCTCCTTGTTCCGCCGCGGCCCGTCTCCGGCCGCGGTCTCTTTCGTAAACAACGACGCGGTGCGTCAGAACCGCGTTTCTTCGTCGCAGCTCGCTCCGGCCATTAATTCTTTTGTTCCTGCGTGGTTGCAATGACACCGCACTGTCTCCGCTAAATTAACACGCAAGAATAGAAGGGGGAGGAGAATCAGCTGTGTTCGTGCGGTCCGGTCTCCTCCCGTTATAACGATATCAGTTGGCCAATCATGTAAACACAACAATGAACGTTTCACAAATTTTTAATAAAATTTGGAACTATGCCCAATGGATTTTCATTCATGCTCGAGGGAAAGAAAACACATAATTTAAAAGGGCAAACCACTACCTTGGTTCTGGAACGAAATTCGATGATCGACAACGATTCGCGGAAGTCGAGCATCGCGGAAGAAGAACGTCGATGTCGCGGTTATGTCGTCAAGGGAGACGGAGAAAAGAGGAGCGGCGTTCTTCGTCGGAGTTCGAAGGTTCTTCGTGTTCTTCGTCAGAGTTCGAAGGTTCTTCGTGTTCTTCGTCAGAGTTTGAAGAAGAAGAAGAAGAATAAGGTGAAGCTCCAAAATTCCTCTCAAGGTGGTAAAAGAATTCTCCCAGAATAAAATATTCTTTAAGCTTATATTATTACACAACATTACCACATGAATTTCAAAGGTTTGAATTTAAACAACTCACATCAATTAATACTTAAAGTTGTCAAACATTAATTAAAAGGAGAGTTAAAGGGAGATGGAAGGTTGGGTTTCGTGTGGGCCCCACCACACTTAATCCTCCCAAGGGAGGTTAAGTGGATGTGGGTCCCACTACCAACTCCCTTTGGAAGGATTTATAAAAAACACATCAAGTTAAAATAAAATTTTGTATTTCACAAATTTTATTTAACTTAATCAAAAAACCCAAAAACTAACTTTCAACCCGTAACAAATGCAACTTCCGAAAAGGTCTCCTTAAGCGAATATCGGCGCTGCGAGTTCATCGGTGCCCTCAGATTTCAATTCCGAGCACCAGATCAAAAGTTAGGAATTCCCGCTCGTTCGTTCACTGAACGTACCCGAGCCAAACTTCGGAAATTGATTCCGGGCACTCCGGGCCTCGGAATCAGGTGCCGTCAGAAACCGCGCTCTTGTAAAATTCCAAAGAAAATTAAGAAAAAAATTTCCCTTGAATTTTACGGGTCTTTACATTACTCCCACCTCAGGGCTTTACGTCCCCGTAAAGATACATCAAAAACTAGGGAAACAAAAGAGGGTACTGAGCACTCATCTGAGCCTCCCGCTCCCATGTGCTCTCCTAGAGATTCCCGTGCTGCCATCTGATGCGCACAAGAGGAATCGATCGCCCACGCAGGACCCGCTCTTGTCGATCCTCTATCTCCACCGGGACCTCCATAAAAGTCGCCCCATCGACAACGTCAAGCTCTCCATGGTCAATGATGTGCGTCGGGTCGTGCACGTATCTCCGCAGATGAGATACGTGGAAGATGTCATGCACCCGGTGCATCTGAGGTTGCAGATCCAGGCGATAAGCCACCTCGCCAACCCTGTTGAGGACCTGAAAGGGTCCGATGAAGCGCGGAGATAACTTGCTGCCTCGGCCAAATCTCTGAATACCACGTCGATGTGAGACCCGCAAGAAGACGTGGTCGCCATACTCGAACTCTAGTGGCCTCCGCCTCCTGTCACCGTAAGGCTTCTGCCGGCTCTGAGCTGTACTCATCCGCTCCTGGATGACCTGGACCTTCTCTGTCGTGGCCTGGACCATCTTCGGTCCCACCAGAGCTGCAAGATTTCTTCTTTGCCGAATAGAGAAATCTGGTCCCATCCCCTGGATGAACCACATTCGTTGCCTAAAACAGTCAATCCTAACATGGATGATACTAATCCATACCAAGGATGACGTCGTAAGGCATCGACGCTACTACTAAGAGATTCAACCATTACTCTCGCCTCCAAGGGTTGAGTCACACTGTCGGCATCAGTGTGTGGTAACTGGGTCTCCTCCAGTAGATGTCTCACAAGTGAGGGTCAAGTCAACAGCCAAAACTGGAACCTCTTAGTAACATCACGAAAGAGGACAGGAACGAAAATATCACAATGGTATGCGTCTTTTATTATTGCAGCTCATAATACAAGACGCTACACAAATGCAACAAGGAACCAGAAGTACAAAGGATGTATCCACTAGTTCTGCTCCTGTCCATCGGCTCCCAGAGCTCCATGATCGAAGGCCTCGGTTGCCTAAAGTTGAGATCTCGCATGTTCACCTACTCCCTGTGGTCGGGGTGGACCTCCTGGTGGTGGTGGTGGAAGAGCCTCAAAGCGTCTCCCACCACCGGCTGCTCGTCCATCTCCTCTGCCTCGTCCGCCTCCTCCCTGCGGACCGCCACAGTCGAACCTCTGCCTCTGCCTGGGAGGTTCTTCACTTAACTGCTGATCATCAGCATGGCGGGTCGGACAGTCACGAGCCATGTGACCAATCCCGCCACAGGAGTAACACTGCCCACTCTCGGCACGCCTGGCTCTGACTCCACCCCGTCTTCCCCGTACAACTGAGCCTAAGTCATGCAGTCGGCCACCGGTAGGTCTGGTCTGCCTGGAACCCCGAGTCATCCGTCGGCTACCTGTTGCCGAAGACTCCGCTATCTGCCGCCCTGCGGTAGGTCTCGCTGTGGACTCAGCCAGGAAACTCTCGATTAGGAGGGCTCGCTCCAATACTCCTGTCTGAGTCTGTATGCTGAGGGAGATCAGAGATGCCCTAATCTCGTGTCTCAAACCCTGCTCGAAGGTCCGGGCCCGAAAGAATGGGTCCCGTACCATGTCGGTCGAGTAGCGTGAGAGATCGGTAAATCTCGCCGAGTACTGAGCGACCGTCATGTTGCCCTACCGCAGCTGAAGAAGCTCTTGGATACGCACCGCACGAAGGGTGGCTGGGACGAACTCCGAGCGAAAAAGGCTCTCAAAGTCCGTCCAAAGTAGAGATGCCTCATCGTGAACATGGAGCATCAAGCTCCACCATCGTCCTGCTGCTGCGTGTAGTAGGCTCGCAGCAAGGATCACCATGAGGTCTGCTGGTGTCCTCACTAGCCTAAACACTCGTACCACTGCCTCCAGCCAGTCCTCTACTGCCTGGGGATCCGTCTCTCCGCGAGACTTGGGTGGTCGCTGGCGCTGAAACTCATGCAGTGCGTTGAGGCGACGTGCATCGTCAGTGGCTGGTGTTGGAAGTATCGGGGGCTCGGCGGGTAGTGCTACCGCCGGTGCCACTGCTGACAAAGGGCCCTGCACCGAGGCCTCGTCGCTCGGTGGGCTGTCGTCACGCTCAACTCTCGGAACCCTAGCTGGCTGCCGTCGTGGGGCCATCCTGAAAAGGAAACAGGTGCGCCACGGTCAGAACAGTATACCTGGTGAGCTGATTTAAGTAATCACAAAGAAAACTTTGAAACACAAACGCAATCAATGTTTTCGTGCATTCAGTCGGAAATCAGAAGTCAGGGTCCTGGTGTACGGATACGTCGGCCGCCGCACCAACACTGGACTCCCTGGACTGATAACCACACACAATACGCTAAACATTATTGCTTCACATAGAAAAGATCAGAGTTCACGGTAGAACCGAACTCCTCTGATACCAATTTGTCACGACCCGCCCTCGGGGTCCGTGCCGTGACTACCCCAAGCCCGCCTTCCATAGGCCAGGGGCTGGCGACTAGCACCAAGGCGTAAATCCCGGTAAAATGGGAAGGCATTGCCTTTGTAAAGTAAACAAACACCACAGAGAAAGCAAATAGAAAGTAAACACTAAGAAAAAGCAGAGTACAACTGAAAGTGCGGAAAAGTAAATGGGCCAATATACAAACCCAAACTGAAAGTAAAGTACAACTCGAAAGGGAAAATAGCAACTGAAAGGTAAAAGCCGCTACACTGAGCTGTCCATTGGAAATCTCACCTGAAGGGTGGGTACAGATAGCTCCTCTGCTCCACGGGTCCCGCCGTCCACTCCGAGCACGTCCCGCCCAGTGGTCCACCTCCGGGTACCGACCTGCTCTGCAAGCCTCAGCTAAGGTCAACGCTGTCCGTCGTCTGCAACCAACACATCGTAGTGCGGGCAAAGCCCGTGCAGGGGTGAGTATAAGCTACTCAGTAGGGACCTCGAGACCCCTGAAGGTCTCCCAAAATCCACAAAGGATAAACCACAAAGAAAGGTACAATCACGAAGTAACAACCGACACTGCTTAGGTATATGCCCATACATATACCTAAGTCACCAATTTCAAATACGCTCCAACCTCCGAGCCCAAGTACAACTCAGTCCACACAGGAAAGTAAACGTATTCCACACAGGAAAGAAAAACGTAATCCACACAGGATTGCACAACACAATCCACACAGGAAAGCAATAGGTTTCAGCTCACACGGGATTTTCATTATCAAAAACGTAACTACTGAAGAGCCCCATCTCTGAAGTGTACAGTGTCCTGTCACGACTCTGAGATACTGCTCACTAACCTAAGACTGCTGAGGTACTCCTCCTGTCGAGTACCGCGGGTCTGCCGCCAACTACCGGGTGCTCCATCCGCTGAGGGTATGCTGCCAAATACCGGGCGCTCACCCAAATAGCCTACAGAGGTACTCCTCCAGTCGAGTACTGCGGGTCTGCTGCCAACTACCAGGCGCTCCGTCCGCCGTGGGTTTGACGCCAAATACCGGGCGCTCCGTCCACTGGGCTAGTCGACTCACTCCAAGTCGAGTCGGTCGAGCAGTCTTCACGTCTCAGCCGGCTACACGGTCTCCGTACTCCGTACGCTCGTCTCCAGTATCGCGGGTCTGCCACTACAACCAAGCGCACCACCTCAATCGAGTAGAACAGAAGATTCATCTCACACAGGTATACTTCTTCGGATGACGTTAAAGATGATCAAAGAACCATCTCAGTCGTCGGACCCACGAAGGATCGATAGGTACTAACCCCCGCAGTGACCTACACAGGATCGGACCCACTCAGGATCGGGCCCACGCAGGACCTGTAGCACTGATCCACGTAGGATCGCTGAGTGCAGTAGTCGTCGCCGTCGAATCCACACAGGATCTCTGTACTGTTGTCGTCGCAGTCATAGTAGCAGTAGCAGTAGCAGTCACAGTAACAGTCGCAGCCAGCACTAGGGTTCCCGCACACAGCTAGCTCGTTTGAAGGATCCGCTCCACGAGCTGAGAGGCTGATACATCAACTGTCACAAAGTCCAGAGTTGATGTATCCAAAAGTTCCGTATCGTCAACAGGAACTCAACGCATCAGACGGCGCGTCGATCGGACGCCCGGTCTGAGAGTTATTGGCATTTTCGTCCCCGGGGCCCGGTTGGTTTTTTTAGGTAAAACCAACCCGACCGTACTCCACCTGCGTCCAAACCTCGGGCGGAGTATGCCAAAAGATCCGTCTCACTAAGAGGAACACAACACAGCTGACGGCACGTCAATCGGACGTCCGTAGCTCAAGATATAAGCGTTTCCGCTCCGAAGGCCCGGTTGGTTTCGTGAACGAACCAACCCGGCCGAACTCAATGTAATCCGAAACCTTGAGTGCGATATACCGAAACGACCGTCTCGATCCAAGGATCACGTTGCCGCAGACGGTTCGTCAATCGGAGGTCTGTGGCTCAGGTTATGGCCAAAAGACCGAAACTGATTCGAAACGGGGGGTCCGGGTCCGGGCCGACCCGGCCTGACCCCCCCTGGGTCGGCTCGAACCGGGTCGGACCGACCCTATCCGCTGGACCCGGCCCGGCCGGTGGCGGCGCGGTGGCGCGGCCCGGCCAGCGGCGGCGCGGCCAGCGTGCCGCGCATGTGCTGCACGCGGGGGGTGAAACCCCCCCCCCTTTTCCGGATCTCGGCCGGCCTAAGGCCGGACGTTTCTTTACACACGCGGGACCCGCGGGTCCCGCCTCCTGTCCAAACCCGCGGCCGGCGCGGCCGGCCGCCTTCCTCTTCTCTGCCGCGGCCATAGCCTCGGCTCCTCTTCTCCGCCACGGCCGTAGCCGCGACTCATCTCCGATCTCCGGCGGCCGGCGAGGCCGGCCGCCCCTGGCTGCTCCGCCTTGGCCGTAGGGCCGCGGCCAACCTGATCTCTGGCGCCGGCAAGGCCGGCGACCCTGGCTGCTCCGCCGCGGCCGTAGGGCCGCGGCCTTCCATGAACTCCGGCGCCGGCGGCCCGGCTGGCCGCCGGTCGCCTCCTTGTTCCGCCGCGGCCCGTCTCCGGCCGCGGTCTCTTTCGTAAACAACGACGCGGTGCGTCGGCACCGCGTTTCTTCGTCGTAGCTCGCTCCGGCCATTAATTCTTTTGTTCCTGCGTGGTTGCAACGACACCGCGCTGTCTCTGCTAAATTAACACGAAAGAATAGAAGGGGGAGGAGAATCGGCCGTGTTCGTGCGGTCCGGTCTCCTCCCGTTATAACGATATCAGTTGGCCAATCGTGTAAACACAACAATGAACGTTTCACAAATTTGTAATAAAATTTGGAACTATGCCCAACGGATTTTCATTCATGCTCGAGGGAAAGAAAACACATAATTTAAAAAGGGAAAACCCCTACCTTGGTTCTGGAACGAAATTCGATGATCGACAACGATTCGCGGAAGTCGAGCGTCGCGGAAGAAGAACGTCGATGTCGCGGTTATGTCGTCACGGGAGACGGAGAAAAGAGGAGCGGCGTTCTTCGTCGGAGTTCGAAGGTTCTTCGTGTTCTTCGTCAGAGTTCGAAGGTTCTTCGTGTTCTTCGTCAGAGTTTGGAGAAGAAGAAGAAGAATAAGATGAAGCTCCAAAATTCCTCTCAAGGTGGTAAAAGAATTCTCCCATAATAAAATAAGCTTTAAGCTTATATTATTACACAACTTTACCACATGAATTTCAAGGGTTTGAATTTAAACAACTCACCTCAATTAATACTTAAAGTTGTCAAACATTAATTAAAAGGAGAGTTAAAGGGAGATGGAAGGGTGGGTTTCGTGGGGGCCCCACCACACTTAATCCTCCCAAGGGAGGTTAAGTGGATGTGGGTCCCACTCCCAACACCCTTTGGAAGGATTTATAAAAAACACATCAAGTTAAAATAAAATTTTGTATTTCACAAATTTTATTTAACTTAATCTAAAAACCCAAAAACTAACTTTCAACCCGTAACAAACGCAACTTCCGAAAAGGTCTCCTTAAGCGAATATCGGCGCTGCAAGTTCATCGCTGCCCTCGGATTTCAATTCCGAGCACCAGATCAAAAGTTAGGAATTCCCGCTCGTTCGTTCACTGAACGTACCCGAGCCAAATTTCGAAAATTGATTCCGGGCACTCCGGGCCTCGGAATCAGGTGCCGTCAGAAACCGCGCTCTTGTAAAATTCCAAAGAAAATTAAGAAAAAAATTTCCCTTGAATTTTACAGGTCTTTACAGTATTGAAGTTATCAGGTTGTTATGACTTTCACAATAACAAAATACCAAATAGTGTCAAAATTGACATAAATTAAATTTAAAAACAAATAATACACTATTGGATGATATAATATTCCCAAAAATACAAGGTTCATGAAAAGGGATTAAATAAAATTATATATGAAATTAATGAACCACTTGAGGTTTTCTTGGATGTTTAGATTTTGTTTATTAACCATATAGTGTAAGAATACAAGAAGACATGGAAAAAGTTAAACTATTTAACACAGAGTTAAATCTAAAATATAAGGTTAAAATGATAATATAGACATGTATAAAACCTATTGGTTGAGATTATTTTGACCCATAACCACCTAAGTCTCTAAATTAATTCATTTGGAGCGATTATAAAATGTAAATGTTTTTATAATGAACTAATATTTTAATTTTTTCCTAATGTGACCCTCACCAATCTTATAAAAGGACACCACCCATTCTCCAAAAATCACACCTCCAAATCCATTTTACTCGAGAAAACCCTGGAAATATATTATCCCAACATCCCTCAAATAAACCTAGAGTTTCTACTTTGACCATAAAGACAAACTAAGGATCCCATTTGATCAACTCAAAAGGAAACACACGAACAAAAGATAATAATTTCACCACCATCTTTCAAATTCTTTTCTTCTTCCACTTCCACATTCTTTGTTGTTTCAATACCAAAATAATAACTCCAATATGTACTATATAATTTTTTGTTACTATAAATATTGTACAATGATATTATTTATTTTATCCATCCTATAAAAGACAACGTCACCATACGTGCGTACGTACGGCTTACCATCTCCACGTCGTGGTGTAGTTTGTTATTCAAACACATCATTATCTTGATGAGAATAATAATTATTATAGCTAATGTAAATAATAAATATAACAAGTTAATGATTATTTATATATGATATACCATCCAATTACATACAATTTCACCATCAATATAATGATATTGTCGCCCATACGTACGTACAGATTACCGTCTCCACGACCCGATGAGATTCATTCCCACCTTCACCATTCAACTATGACAATGAAAATATTTATTATTAATAACTATGTAATATATGAAATTATAATGCTACTATAGATATATATTTATATATTTGTACTTACATATATGTTATTCACTTACTTCTGTTCAGTACAATATGAAAATGGAGACAACATTTTTGCATACGTACGACCTACCGTCAACATAAACGGTGCCTTTCATTTCATATATACATATATTATAAATAATTATATTATAAATATATATTATATATAAATCAAGGTTTATATCTTGAAAGTATTGAAATCATTATCTAAATGATACAATCAAGAATACCATGTTAAAATAGATACGACAAAGAAAATGATTATTACCCAAAATCTTAATTTAACATATAAATCATTATTAAATGGGTAGTATAAAGTAATAAATGAATTTTGTATGATATAATAAGTATTAATTTTTTTTTATAATTTAATAACATTCTATGGTCATTATACAAGAGGATAAATGTACCCTTGACTAATGTAAAGTGCAAGGTAAGGGTTAATTATATAATCTCATTATTATTCTATATTGTTTATAGAGAAGTTTTTACTAGGATATATTTATTATCTTTATCCTTGTTTTATAAAAGTGATTTAAATGGGATTATATTTAAGGGGCTATTTTATTAATACATAATTTTAAACATTTTAAATATTTGTTCTTGTAAATCATTCTCATTAATGTCCATGTTTTCAAAATGGTTTTTAAGGATTTATTTATATAGACATGAATGTATTTAAAATGTTAATTCCATTCAAGAGTTTCAAAGTTTTATGGGACACTTTGATTAAAAAATGTCTTTAAATTTATTCCTTTTTAAATTTTGTGACTTTTAAATGTTTTCATTTAAATGGGACACTTCTCTCAAAGAGTATTACAAACCATTTTCATCTATGTCAACATAATTTGATGGATTTTAAACTTATTTGAAGTTGATTTAGTATGATACAAATATTCCATATTGTATTGATGTTTTTGTGATATGATTGACTATGGATGTGTTATTTTTATACCATTCAGGGTTTATGGATAAAGTATTGACATTTCGTACACTATTTTTAATATTAATGTTGTGTTATTTTTGAACCTTTTCATATGAGGAATGTATTGGGCATATTAAGTGACAGGTGGAGCCCACTATAGCTCCTTGACGCATCGGTAGGTCTCACGAGAAGATTAGATGTGGAATTTTTTGAGGCCATTCCCAATTGGATATATGGTTTTGGCTGAGGCCTTATTCATTTTTAGATGTCTTGGATGATGTCTTGACAAAATGATTCATCTTGTCTGGCATTACACATTACCTCATTTGGAAAATAATATTGATGGTTAATTTGGTTATTCGACAAGTAGAATACCCAATACTATTTTTTATTATATCATTATTTACTAATCTCATATTTCTGCCATAAAGTGTTCATGTTAATTATTCTTAAAGGCATGCATTTCCAATTATTCACCACGCCTGTTGATTATGTTATCTTTCGCTAAATTGTTTATCCTTATTGATCATCTGAGCTCACCCCTTTCTTATGTTTTATTTTCCTAGGATATCCAAGAATAGTATTGTGATTGATATAAAGGGTTAAGCTAAAAGGGAATAATGGAGTTCTCAGTGAACTATCTATGTTGTATTTCATGTCTAAAATTGTAATGTGAAGTTGATGTATGTAATCTATTTCCAAGACTGCTAAACTGATTGGTCTTTTTGGGCATGATTTCCTTGTATCATGCCAATGTGTTAAAATAATGAACCGACTCTGGGTAACTGGGTTTAGGGAACTACAATTGGTTTCAGAAGAATTTTAGCAACAACCTTGGTAATAGATTTAGATAAACTCTAATTAAGTAACATTATGATAAGATAGACATTGAGGATTAGTATAGAAAAACATCATAGAATTTTTGTACTGTAGAGATTTTGTGTATTTTCCATGAAATACATCCCTGTATGGATACAAGTAGGTAATGGTGTCTCTGGAATAGATGTACCTAGGAGTGAAAACTCTAACAAGAATTTGTTGGCTTCCCCAGGGGTATCTTGGTCCATGATAATGGTATTTGTTGCACTCTTGGTTATGGCACTCCTGGGGGATATGTTTAAGATAATTCCCATTTTCATTACCAGGAATTATAGATTATTCAGAAGTAAATACTTCCTAAAAGAGAAAATTTTATGATTATATATTATATACATAATATTTTCAATTTACATTAGGTATTTTACAAGTTTGGAATTATGCATTGAGATTCGTAAAACTAACCTAGATTATGAAATTATTTAGAAATGGAACCCAGTAGATGGAATGAGAACTCCAATAATAAGTGTTATCTAAAGAGTATGAAGGATCATATATTTCTGGGTATTAAGACAACATTTATAAAGGTAATATTCTCCCCTGTATTATTATCATATGAAGAAATAATATCTTGGGTTAATAAGTTAAGTAATAAATTTTTTGAGTCATATGGCTTTGATGGTATGCTAGTGAAAAAAATGATGGTAGAGAGAAAGTTGGACAAAGAGAATAAGTGAAAGAAGGATTTTCCCATATGTTATTACTGTGGAATGAATCACCTTGGTAAATAATTGAAGGGGTTGATAGATTGTTATAATTGTAGAGAAAAAGGGTACTGATTATGCGATTAAAATGGTAAGAAAAAGGCTTCAAATTTATAATGCTTCATTTACAAGGTGTTGGGACACTACGTGAATCAATTTCCAAATCATCAGAGTATACCCCAAATGCTGCTATTGGACAATAATCAAATTATGATACTACCAAAAATGAAGAGGAATGATTTGATTTCTTGTGTTGTTATTAAAGTATTGTGTCATTGGAGTATTGTATTAATGATATACATGTTATAAGAATTATATATTATATAAATAATTTACTCCAGTACTATTTTGTTAAGGACATGAGATTGTGTGGAACCATGAAAAGTGACTCAATAGCAGTTTAATTTTTTTTGGAAAATATGTGGTTGAGGAAAATATTACCCTTAATATGGTTTTGATACTGAGGTAGTTACTAAGAAATAAGATATGATTTATTTGGATAAATTATATTGGATATTCTTGACTACCTTGAAACTGATTAATTTTTTTGTATCTTCCATCTTTATTGGAGTTTACGAAAATTTTGGATATAAAGAGTATATATAGTATTATATAATGAATAAGATAGCATGAATGTAATGAATATGGATTTATGGTAATTTAGTGTGTTATCGTGTTTTAATAGAATACAATATGAAGTTATTCACATGTAATTACCTGAAAAAAAGATCTTCATTATGTTTACCTTCCTTTTAAATTTTGTACTATGAGTTTGGAAATAAGTATTTTGGATAAGATTAATGGTTGTAAGGGATTAATTTTAACATTGGATACTTTTGTTAAGGGTAAATAATTTCTTATGATTTTTTTGGATTATTCTGAAAAGGACAACCCAAAGGTCGGGCGATAACCTGTCGTGTCTGACAAGGTTGCGTGACTGGAAACCGCTACTGAAGGGCGACAAGGGTAATCACCTTCCACTTTCTTACATGATGAACTAGATTGTATAATGTTGTTTTTTAAAATAGTTTTTCAAATGATTTATAAATTCATTATTTTTGGGACCCTATATGATTATGATAATTAGAATATTTTTTAATTCTACTATCTTTTGGCGGGAAAGATGAGTTTGTGGTAGGAATTAGTTGAAGGATGATACACTACTTGTCAAATATATTTTTTTCCTCTTATTTTATGAATAAATTAATTATTAAACTTTATGGAAGGGTTCTTAAAACCAAAAATGGATTATCCTAATAACTTATGTTTTTTTAACCCGGTGATAATTTAAATCATCAAAGATTGATGGATTTGAGGTCGTCAATTTTACACATGTTTTTGATTGATGACCGCAATCACTCCCTTTAAATATTTACGCTTTTCCTCCAATTATGTGTCTCTAATTTCCACAAATGTTCTCCTAATAGAGATCATAATTTGGTGGTGACGTTTTCATTCCCTTTCCCTCTTATTAAGAATAAATTTTATTAACCCAATTTCTGATGTGGGTTTTCCACAAAGGTATTTTCAAATTTCAACCTCTTATTTTAGAAGAATAATTGAAAATTGCAAGGATCCGATTTATTAAAGGAGGGGAGAATGTAACACCCCAAGATTTCATAATATGTTATCTCATTAAAGTAATTCAATTGCTTACACTACACACAACACCGAGTTCAAACGCACCACAACTTACCAAACTTGCTTTTCAGAATGAGGTTATGAATAATATTAACAAAATTTTGAATCTTATATACTATATATAATTTTTACACCCATATTATGTGTTTCAAAGACATAATATATGAATAAATTCATATTTTCAGATAAAGAAAGTATTTTTCAAAAATGTAATTTTACCGCCTACCAATGGTGATTTTTTTATAAATGTAATATCTAACACTTTTATATTAAAATTTACAGAATAAAATTACTATTTAGAATTGGGACATAAAAATTCAATTTTTCAAAATTTTTTGTTCTTTTCTGATAACATTATTATTTTGATGTAGAGTGAAAAATACAATGATTTAATTGAAAAAAACTGTTTTAATCGAAATAATTTATAGTTTTAAATTTTTCATTTGAATCGTTTTTAAGTATACTTAGATTATATTATTATCATTTAATACAATGAAGTTCAATATACGTAAATTCATATTTAAATTTGACATAAACACATTTCAATATTTTGATAGTTTTTACTTTTTTAAAAGCCATTTTTTTGTTTTGACAACGGATATTAATTTTAAATTAATAAATTAAACATCAATGTTTTTAATTTGGTAAAAATTACTTCATTTTTTAATTTGGAATATCAAAATTATCATAGGGTAAATTTTTTGTATTTCTCTACAAACTATCAATTTTTATGAATAGTGAAAAACATTGCGTTATTGGTTAAAACAGACTTCTTATTTAAATTTTTTTTATTTTATTTAAATTTATATTAGGTCAAAAGAGATACATAATACCTATATAATTTCAATTTAATTCATTGTAGTCGTTTTATTACATGTTTAGATATATAAAAAATTTATTAAACTTTTTACTGTCTTTTACCCTCCTCCAAGGAGTATTTGCAAATTTGCATAAAACATAATTTTACCACTTCTGTGAGTTGAATTTCAAAAATAAGTGAGACAGTTTTAATATCAGTAAGTAAAATATAGTACAATATGATTAAAATAATTTATGGTGGATTGTAACATTTGACTTTTATATACCACAGTTAAAAGTAAATTGGGAAATTAAGGGTAAAAATGTTATAATGATTATCCTAACACATGTCCTAATTCTATTGGATAAGTATTATTCGACCAAATTAACCTTAGGAATAAAACATGATCCTCTTTGGTCTACATGGATTAGATTTTTACATTTATTATTATTTTATTTAAAGAAAAGTAAAAAGAGTTAAATTCAATGTTTAATAACTAAACCATTTTTAATATAGGGTTATACATAAGATAAATCCAACTATAATTATTAATCAGAAAGAAAATAATATTTCCTACATAATGGTATTTTATTTATAATTTTTAAACATTAAATAATTCAATTTATTTATGACCCAATGATGATGAAATAATTACCTTTTTAATGAAGTTTTAAAATAATTGATATTATAAATATCCAAATAAATATAAATTGATACTTCTGATGAATTCCACTAATTTTATAGGTTAATATGACATTTAATGTTGGATTAGATTTTTTTGAAGTTATAAGGTTCTTATGAATTTTAAAAAACTAAATACAAAATAGTGTCAAAATTGACAAAAATTAATTGTTAAAACAAATACTATATTATTTGGTTGGTATAATATTCTCAAAAATCAATGGTTTGGCCAAAGGTCTTAAATAATATTTTATATTTCATTAATGAACCACTTGAGGTTTTCTTTGATGTTTATATTATGTTTATTAACCATATAGGGTATGAATACAAGAAGACACTGTAAAAGTTAAACTATTTAACTAACAGTTAAATCTAAATGATAAGTTTAAAATGGTAACCTAAACTTGTCTAAAACCTATTGTATGAGATCGGTTAGACCCATAACCACCTAATTCTAAAAATAAATTCATTTAGAGATATTATAAACCTAATATTATTGTATAATAAATTAATATTTTATTCTTTTCCAAAAGTGACCCTCACCCCTCTTATAAAAGGGAACTTCCCCTTCTCTCAACATCACTCTCAAAATCCATTTGGATCAGAAAAACCCTACCCAAATATCCTCCCAACTTCTCTCAAATTATCCTAGATTTAATACATTGATCAAAAAGGCATCCTAAGGAGCCCTTCTGATAAACTCAAAATGAAACAGCCGAAGAATAGGTAATAATTTCACCCCCCCTCTTTCATGTTATTTTCTTCTTCCACTTATTCTTTATTTGATGTTTCCATACCAAAAAAATAACTCCAATACCTCCTATATATTGTGATGTTATTATAAATATGGTACAACCATATTCATTATTCTATCCATCCTATAAATGACAAAGTAATCATATGTGTGTACGTACGACTTACTATCTTCACGTCGTGGTGTAATTTGTTATTAAAACACATCATTATTTGGATGAGTAATATTAATTTAATAATAAATAAAACATTTTCATGATTATTTTTATATGATATAACATCCAATTACATAATATTTCACCAACAATATAATGATATTTTTGGTCGTCTGTACGTATGGATTACCATCTCCATGACGCGATGAGATTCATTCCTATGTTCACCATTAAACGATGATTATAAAAATATATATCATTAATAATAATGTAATATATTAAATAATAATTATACTGGATATATATATATATATATGTTTGTGTGTGTGTGTACTTACATATATCTTATTCACTTACTTCTATTCAACACAATATGAAAATGAAAACACTGTTTATTCGTGCGTATGGCCTACCATCTCCATAAACGGTGCCTTACATTTCATATATACATCTATTATAAATATTTATATTATAAATATATATGATATATAAATCAATTTTTCTATTTTTTATGTATTTGAATCATGATCTAAATTATACGATCAAGAATACAAAGTTAAAATAGATATGATAAATAAAGTGATTATTAACCAAAATGTTAATTTAACATAGAAATTATTATTAAATGGGTAGTATAAAGTCATAAATGAATCATGTATGAAATAATAAATATTATTATGGTTCTTTAATAATTTAATAACATACTATGGTCATTATAAATGAGGTTAAATGTACCATCGACCAAAGGAAAGTGCAGGTAAGGGTTAATTCCTCAATCTCATTATTATTAGAGATTGTTTATGGGTATTTTTTTACTAGGAAATATTTATTATCCATATCCCTATTTCATAAATGAGTTTCAAATGGATTATTTTTAAGATTCTCATTTATTAAAAAATCATTTTAAAATATTTAACTATTTATTCTTCTAAATCATTCTCATTAATGTCTATGTTTTCAAAATGGGTTTTTAATGATTTATTAATATGGACATGAATTTTTTAAAAATGGTAATTACATTCAAAAGTTTCAAAGTGGTATGGGAAAATATTATTCAAAAATGTCGTTTAATTTATTCCTTTTTAAATTGTGTAACTTTTAAATTCTTTCATGAAAAATTGATACTTATCTCAAAGAGTTTTACAAATCATATTCATTTATGTCAACATCCTTTGATCGATTTTAAACTTTTTAGATGTTGATTTATTTTGAAACAAATATTATATATTTTATTGAAGGTTTTGTGATATGTTTGACTGTGTATGTGTTATTTTTATACCATTTAGGGTTTATGGGTAAGTTTTTTTCATTTTGTATGATAGTTTTAATAAAAATGTTATGTTATGTTTCAAACTTTTGATATGACGAATGTATTGGACATTGTATGTGATGGGTGGATCCCGTTATAGCTCCTCGATGCATCGGTAGGTCTCATGATACAGTAAGACATGGAATTAGCCGAGGCCTTTCCCAAATTGATATATGGTTTTTCCCGAGGCCTTAATCATTTTTAGATGTCTTTGCCAAGGCCTTGACAAAGTGTTTCTGAATGTCTGGTATTATACATTATCTCATTATTAAAATAATATTGATGGTTCATGTGGTAATTTTACTAGTAGAATACCCTTGAATATGTTTTATTATGGAATTATTTACTCATATCATATTTCTTCCATAAATTATTAATGTTTATTATTCTTAAAGTAATGTGTTTTCAATTATTCACCATGCCTATTGACTATGTTATCTCCTGCTAAATTATTTACCCTTATTGAGCATCTGAGCTCACCCCTTTATTATGTTTTATTATACCAAGATTTATATGAAGTTTAATATGATGGATATACAGGTTTAAGCTAAAAGGGTATAATGGAATTCTCAAAGTACTATATATGATATATTTGATGTCTGAAATTGTAATGTGAAGTTGATATATGTAATCTATTTCCAGGAATTCTAAATTGACCATTCTTATGGGACATGATTCCCTTGTATCATTCCAATGTATAAAAATAATGCAACAAATATGGGCAACTGGTGTCAGGGTCTTACAATATCCATTAAAGGAATCATTATTATTTGGGATAAGAGTAAAATACCTATAACTATCACACCAACAATTCAGTGCAATTCCCGACACACCATGTTCATTTGGGTCTAACACATAAATTATGGATGGAAACTCCCTTAAGGTCACTATTAAATGATCTTGATATGGGGAAAATATGGAAAATTTTATAAAATCATAAAATGGTTGTATGGAAAGATGATCCAATTATACCAAGTTTAGGAAAATTACCCCATTATAACCCTCAAATGAGAATCAAGATTCATGTAATCAACATATTAATTGAAATGTGTTGTGGTAACTACTGTCAGATGATATGTCTTAGTGAATTTCATCACCAAAAATATAGTATGAGATATGGAACAAGATGTAAATTATGATGGATGTATCCTTGAAACCATGAAATAAGAGGAAATAAAAAAATACTCACAATTATGGGGTGTATGTATGTATAAATAGAGAAGGATAGATAACTTGAAACCATTGAAATACGAGTTTCCACCTCCTTAATGGAACTATACCAAGGATAATAAGAATTATGTGGATACATCTAACTCACCACATAGAATAGTTGAAATCCCACTATAGAAGAATTAACTATATAATATCATAATGATATGAAGAACCTCCTACAATATTGTGATGTACCATACAGTGGAAAAGTTCCCACTAGGCACTACCTTTATGAAAAATCCATATCCCTTATAAAAAACACCAGGAGAGAGATAATACCCTAATAAGAGTAGAATTTGAAAATAATTTTTTTTGGATTTATAAAAAAAATCTAAATAAATTATAACATCAAAAATGATTAAAACATTCAATTATTATGATGACAACATCATACCCTTTATGGTGATCATTTGGTCCTGAAATGAATCAAGAGTCGGTGATATATGGGAATGAGGCTAAAAAATCAATCATCATCTAATCCTTGGGGATTTATGGTAGGCCAAAACATTACACCTCAATAACTCTATGACACCATTGAATCTACAGATACTCAATTGGAATCCCTATTGGGGAGGTGTGTCATGTTCCTCCTTAAAGGAAGTTGTATCCCGAATGGATGGATGCCATTTTTCTGCCACCAAATTTCAAAAATCCCATCAACATAATATTCTATGGATTGGGATATCCCGAACAATATAAAATTCCATTTTTGTTCGAATTCATCCTAATGATGGGTCTTCAAGCCCAATGGGAGATGAAAAACAAAGATTTCGTATACATAATCTAGTATGGCCCGCCTTTGTTTGGAACCACAACCATATATCAAGATCTATCATAGGTTTCAGAAGAATGTAATTAGAAATTCATTTATGTTTTCATATTTACTCTCTAGAAAAATGATTTTAGACCTCATAAATGTAAAATAATTTGAAATAAGGGAGTTTTTTTCTATTAACCTGATAGAATGATTGAACCCATTCACTATTTATTCCACTCTTGGAAGAGAAATTTATAGAAAATTGTAATGATAATATTCAAGATGAGATTTAAATAGATTTGATCCCAGTGAAATATCATAGTGGATTCCATGTGTTCATAGAACTAGAAAAACATGAATAAGAAGCCATTAAAAACATGATAAAAATCATCTCATGTGCTTACGTCATAGTGAAAATGTCCATATAAATAATATACTAGTACTTTTACTCTCAAAATAGTAATGATACATATCCAATTACACATGATAGTCATGAATTAGATGACACCACCAATCAAGGAATTTCAATATCTAGTCCACCCTCCAATGAAGGTGAAGAGTTATTAAGGTCACCTGTGATTTCAGGAATAGATGAACAATGTGTATTCCATCAGAAATGAATAGGTCCTGATTATTTTCTTATTCCCAAAGTCTAGGAAACCCAATAAGGTCAAACTTAAAACCCACCATGACCATGGTGCTTTTTATAAGCGAATAAACTACACCATCCATGACTACTTTTATTAAAATAAATCCCCCATAGAATGATTGATTCGGGTCATGTAAAACTGGTGAGGTCCTTGGAATAGGTGACCTGTGTGACAGTCACCACACTAGAAGAAAACTATTAATAGAGATAATTTATGGTCTAGTGTGATTTTTTTATAAATGGATGATTCTAAAGATAGTATATTGATCTCACTCCACTATAAGAGTATAGCATCAAAAAATAGTATTGTTCCTGACACCTATGGAGACATTCTTGAATAAACCTCCTTGAAGTGGAATTAATCACCAAACACATGAAAAATAACCAATACAAAAAGTCAAATCGAACTCCCATAAAGTCTTCAACTCTTACAGATTTCATTCATTCATCATCCAAGGAATGTAAACCGAAGCCCCAGATAGAACACTAGTTATAAGAGAGCTTTATATCGGTTCTATTAATGTATTTCACCTAATATATCATTTATTTAATTATAAATTCTTCACTCGAGTATGAGTTCCCCATACCTGACCGAGGAGTCGAAGGGTGAGGATGTATAATATGAGGATACATCAGATGGTGTAGGCATTGATGAATCCATTATTTCTATTATATCAGGAAAAATTCTATACCTGTTCTAGATACCCATGGGAGAAAAAAATATTAATCCCAAAATTTTCCTGTAGATGCCATAGTTCCCTTTAGGAACTGTTAAAATCGAATAATTTTAAACGACAAGGAGGTAAACGTGTTATTATCTAATCAGTCCAATCAAATAGGTAGGATAATCCACCTTTTCACCTTAAAAATTCTCTTATGACCTCTATCCAAGCACTATTTCCACATACATAAAAAAATTAGTTCCCAGAGATTGCGATATATAGATACCCAACTATGGGATGTATATACATATGAAACAAAATTATGTCTGCCTAATACAATTAGCGATTTTCCCAACCAAACTATCAATCCTATACACTCTATTGAATTAAAAATTACTCATATATGAACTCATTGAGGCCCTCCAGAGCCGACAAGAGTTTGAGATATTAATTTTTATAGTTTAGTATTGCAGAGTGGAGACTATGACATCAGAATGTCAGACCACCATCTCATTCAGAGAACAAGAAAAGAAAAAAGTTATATGGGGACATATAAAAGACTAGTATGTTTTAGGAAAACTAGATAATAGTAATATCTAAAGGGATATAATTGAAATTATACCTTTTATCAATCTTATTCTAGTGTATACGCTTTGATATTTTGGATATATATAGGGATCTTATGTCAAACACAAATAAAAATTAACAGGTGTAAAAAAAATTCACACAGTCCCCCTAGAAAGATCATTCTCAAAGATCAGTTTTGAGATATCACATTTAATGTTTATGTTATGGTTATCTAGAAAGAAAACAAATATCTTTTCCTTGTTGTAAAATATTGTCTCCAATGTCACATTATAGTAACTTTAAAATTTAATAAATACTTTAAATACACCATCAATGGAAGGGTTGATATAATATATTGTGACATCACCTCATTTTTGTTTTCTAATGTTGTATATGATGAGGAATGTTTCTACTAGGGTCAAGTAAAAAAACTAATGGAAGATGATGGTATATAGGTTGAAACTAACTGTGTCATGTTAACCAAGACATTGAGTCATTGGATCATGCTCAACAATTATTATGTGTTCCACATATGTCTTGTTGTGGTAGTAGACTCTATCCTAGTATTTTATTCCAACCTAAAAATTCCCTATCCCATTTCCATGTAATATTGATCACATTAGATCATATGGATTCATCAATGTATTTCTAGACTAATTCTCTATTATAATCCAAAAAATCACTACCACCATTAGAAAAAAATTAAAATTTCCCCATGACATTTATTGCAATTTAGGATTTCCATACGGATTTTACCCCCAAGAGTAGCAAAAATGTAGATAAGAATCCCCAGAATCACTATATGTAGACAATGACATTTTAGGATGTTTGTGTGAATTCTCATGGAAATGACCATATTTTAAGGATAGCGATTACCCTAAAATATCATCTATTCATGCCAATTCTTTCACATACACAAAAATAAAATTGGAGGAGTATGACCTCATGAACTCTCCTCCAACGTTTAAAGAAGGAATATCCACCACCATAAATGAGATCACATAGGAGAATCAATGAAAATATTTAGCACTACAACAAACATTGATTAGTACTACCGTCCCTCTTAAGGAGAATGAGGAATAAAATTTATTTCTAAATATACAATGAATTTTTGACACTTATAATTATTCTATGATTTCTGAGATGAACCCCAATGTGGATATTGATCACAATGTATTTTCCAATGACTATGGTGGTTTTAATCAAGTATCGAAGAAAATTCAGCCGCCTCATAATACTAATTTAAAATTTTAATTTGAAAAATCGATCAAGGAGAACATTGTTAGAGTGGTGACATACTAATAATGGGTTTCCAATATATTCCCTTCATAAAAATTGGTAAGATCAAACTCTACATTAATTTTAGATACCTTAAAAGATACTGAGAGATGGATTATTTCCCATTTATAATTTTAAAACAATTGATTTATGTAACTATTGTATTCCAAGACCTTTAGTTTATGTATCGATATTGAGGTTATAGTTAGATAAATATTTTCCTGGAAGATGGGGAACCTACTACATTTTGATCACCGCATGGGATCATTTTCTACTAGATTATTACTCTGTATTAAATAAATATATCACTATGTATCTTCAATACATTATTGGGTGAACTAGTAGTCCAATATCAACATCAATTCATTCACCTCAATGATCCTAAAAAATCATTAGCAAATTGTAGCAGAATATTTTGAAGAATAATACTCTGAGGTGTGAATTCAAAGCAATTTCTAGTAAATTTTTTGACATTGTGGAGAACTAATATGATATCTATGTTTATCCAAGAAATATACATGTAATATTATCAATGGCAGAAACTCGAAAAAAAATAGTTGAGGGGGATCCAAGGAAAACTAACTTATACTCTATGCTTCCTAACTAAGATTGTCAGAAAATCACTCTCTTTCACTATGTTAATTAATAAGGGAGTCACCTACTAATGGGATAAAGACTATAACAAAGATTTATATAAACATCATGCAGTGCATGCTACATCCACACGTCTTTATACATATGGTTTAAGGAAATCCACTTATCCAATACGTTTTTTCTATGGAATGATCACTCGGTGATCTCATCACATATAAAAATGATATAAGTAATGAAAACAACCTCTAATATCTCATTTTAATGATGATATATAATAAAAATAGATATTACAAAATTTAAAACTACTTCCCACACCAATATTTATAGTGAAAAATCATAGGCATTACATAGAGAATCTTGAATTTCACTTTCTCTATCATTTCAACACACTCATGTACATTCGTGGAAACCCTATACTAACTAGAAATTTGGCATGATTGGTAGTTTTTATGAAAAGTTATGAAATAAAATTTGATTCATAGAAGTTTGTTCAAGGGTAGTCCCTAGATTATTTCTTTTTAGATCATACTACAATAGATATCATGATAATGGTCACCCAAGGTCTAGATGAATATTTTTTCTATGCCCATGAAACTACTTGAATGTGGATGATGTATTTTGATATCACCGATTGATGTCCAAGTGGAATGAGAATGGAGGACCCAAAGCTGAGTAGGTATGTTCAATGGATAGTGTTTGTTTTCCAAAAAAATTGGCTTATTCTATCTCAGTGTCTTATGGATACACCAATATTGAGGCAGAATATTAACCACTTATCATCTACATAGAGTTGGGGGGTGATGTTATGGATATACTACTTGATCATCAAAGGGATCTACAAATTTGTAATAAAAAATATCGACAGATAATATGACATCATTAATGGATAATGGGTCCCAATCATTATTTATGCCAAAAAATATTGGTGGTACAATTACCATGTGAACTAAAATTTCTTCATTTCCCTCGATCACAAAATTATAATGATGATTCAAATTCTAATGCACAAACATTCCAAGACAATCTTAATCATTTCGAAGTGGTTTTAATTATCACACTTTGATGGGTGTATTCACTAGTCATCATCTATTCCACGGAGGAAATCAATCATGTTGATTCTTACCCTGGACATGATGGGACAATATCCACCACTATATGGATGTATCACTTAACATGTTACCTAAAAAATTGTTCTCTCCCTATATATTGAGATAAAATGGAATATATTTAATTTTGATTTGTGATCATCATTTTTTGAGGTGTGTAAGATGAGTTGAATCCCAATTATAGATGAGGCTTTTATGGATTCCTCCCTAAATTTATTAAATAAAGAGAGATTCTATCCATCATTGAATAATTCCTTGAATGATCCTATGGTGCTCACCAGTCTCAAACCAAACATTCCCTCCAAATTTAAAG
This sequence comes from Viscum album, assembly GCA_963277665.1. NCBI lineage: Eukaryota > Viridiplantae > Streptophyta > Magnoliopsida > Santalales > Viscaceae > Viscum > Viscum album. The sequence goes on along the minus strand of OY728146.1, from coordinate 1,642,109,140 downwards.
GTTTGATTGCTATTGGAAAACAATAATCCCAGATTATGTTTAATTAACTAGGATGTGTCAAATATGTAAAATTCCTTAAGACACCGTCCATCAACCCCAAGAGTGTATGCTTGCAGATAATTATTTTTGGTCATTTGTTGTATGGATAATTAATGTTGTGGGGCCATATCCCCTAGATATAGTTAAAAAGATAAAGTGCATCCTTTCTGGTGACTAATTTTTTTCTAAATGGTATTATTATATACCCATCAATGAATCGAATTTGTATAATCCCATTGTAAACATAATTTCCATTATTATCCCTAGATTCGGTGTACTATGCTTAATACTAAAATAAATTGGAACCAACTTCTAATCTTCCATGCTGAAGAAACTGTTTTGGGAATATAACACCAAATCCAACAATTTATCCAAATATTATGGAGCATAAAATGGATCGATTGATATATTCAATAAGACTCTTTCGAATATACTATAAAATGGTGGAAAGGGAAGAAGTATTGGCCAGAAACAATCTTTCATGCTCAATGGGCCTATCAAAACACATAGTGCACTACAATAAAAATGACCCCATATTTATTATGATATTGGATAATGTTAGTATTCCCCATCAACATTAATTTACCTCCACCCAAATAGTTATAAGCACAAAAAGGTTATATGATAATCAATAACAAATGTGATTGGATGAGTTACAATGACATAATGATAAAAGGATTCACACCTTGGACACCATTGATGTTCAATAGAATCAGATCACATGATCCTTTAAAAAAAGGTCAACCTCTACTCATTTCTCCAAGGATAAAAGGTATTTGTTTTTAAAACATCGATTACCAGAGAAAAACACCAAGGTTAGAACCCATGTTGGTATCTAATTACATCCTACATAAGGTCAATACCAATATATCTTAGTCATTGCAAATAATATATGGGGAACATGTTTTTCCCCAAACAATGAGAATTATTTATGGAAGTATTTTTTAAAGATAACATCAAGAAATACAATACATAGAAGAAATACATTAAACTTCACTAAATTTCATATCCTATAGAAATACATTATGTATTGTAACTTCTTATGTCCTTATAGCCTGCTGTTAAACTACATGTAATACATTCTACTACAATATGTTAAAATACATAGAGAATGTTATTTCATTAATGACGCACTATACATTAGATAGATTTTTTATGAAGGAATAAATTATTAACCCCATCCCAATGTGTGAGTAGGATCTGCAAAAGTGGCTTATTGTAGAACTGTGTGTATCATTACTATTGTTTTTAAAGGATACATACTGATGCCCAAAACTAAATTCTTGTGTTCATTCATATTATAAATTTAAAAATGATCCCCCTTATTATTTATGGGTCAAACATGCATCTGGAATTTTATATCACAAAAAATGTGAGTTTTTAATATTTCTATAGGATACATAGTGATACCGAGATATAAAATATTGTGTTTATATTTAATATAAATGATGTAATATTACCCTCCATTTGTATAGGTCAAACCCCGATAGGGAATTTTATATTCCAGAACCATGTATCTCTTGATTTTTCTTTCTAATAGACATGTAGTGACACCTAGATCTCAGTTATTATGTATAACCTCAATATAAATAGAAACGTATACCCCCTCTATGCTTATGGATAATACCTAGGAAAGGGATCTACCATTAAAGAACATCACTATCATGATTTGTGTTTCTATAGGATTCATAGAGATTCCAAAGACTCAAATCATGGTTCCAAAAGAAATATAAATTGAAAATAACCCCTCCCTGCATATGTATCAGGCTTGTACAGGGAATAAGAAGAAGAAAACTTTTGTATTTATTACTATTATCATAGGATACATAGTGACACCCAAATATCAAATCATAGGTACAAGAAGAATATATAAATAACCCATCCACACTTATTAGTCAGACCTCCATATAGAATTTTCATCAATATCTAGATGTGTATTGATTCCTATTATAATTTAATATGTATTTCCCCTATAATCCCAAATGATGGGACATTCCATAACATAAATTTAAAAATACTCTTTATTGTCACATGGATCATATCTATGCAGAGAGTTTGACATTAGGATATAACTATGGATCAATTCCTAGTATCACATCATACATAGTGGAAACTAGATCCCAAATCCGTGGTCTAGTAGAATTGTGAAAAAAATTCCATCTCCCCTCATATAAGCTCTAGAACTATAGGGAATTTACCCAGTAATAACTATAAGTTTCTTTATTTCTATCAGCAATGGATTCATTGTGTTACCCAAATCTCAAATCCTGGGCGAAGCCTCAATATAAAACAAATAAAGAGAAGAAAATGTGCCTATATATTCATATGGGCCTTACCTCTATAGGAAATGTATCATGAATAATTTATGGATTGATCCCTATCATCATGTAATATGATGTGATGCATGATTCATATACTCTGGGCCCAATCATGAGTTTAAATCACTCCAAATAATTTCCCTCTATGATATTAAGATATAATAAATGGTGATAAATCTGAAAAAATTATGAACACGACTTTATATTCAATGGCATGTTCTCCTTCTTGTCTCAATTGACTATCCTGGTTTCTCTTATTTCTCAAGATGATCACTATTAATGTGAGATTAGAGAACCATGAAATTAACTATATAAAATGAAAGGAAAAAAACACTATATGAAATGATAGGGAACCATGTCCTAGATTGTTGATGTTAAACAACACAACAATATCTTTATAACATGACATTACACTACACAACAATAGGTCATCACATTGGACATATCATCCACATTGATGGTTTTGTATTCATGAATAGTATGGTCTACCCTCCACCATAGACTATTTTCAATATATTGTATCATAAAATTTGAATTGTTCCATCCCTTCATGAATACTATATTTTCCATGAACCAATATCATATATCTGATGTATGAGTTGATATCGACCAATACATCGATTTGATAGATTTCTCTTGAAACCCCAAGGGTCCTAGGATCCCAATCTATTTTTTCACACATAGAAAACTATTTATATGGATTGGTTAATTTGTAGGGACCCCGCTAGGATCCACTGCGGAATAATTTAATTCCCTAGAACCTCTACCTATGTGATGTTTAGGTCCTAGGGGAGAGGCCAACATAAATAAAGGATCTATTATACTAACATCATGGGACATAGTCTCTCTTTCATTACTAGTTTATGTCCCATACCCATCGGTATTTACTCTCCATTTATTCAGATATTCCTGGGTTATGATCTACACATCTAAAACCCAACAATTCAAGAAGATTCATATAACCTTGATGATACACATATGTGCATCATACCAATTTTAAAATAAATATTACAATAATTCATTCTGGTACCCCCTACATACCTAGGTATACATCTCCAAAGAAGAACCAATTTCCCTATGTTAGTTATTACTCTCGATGATAATTCATAGTCTAGGGATGTTGAACTGAACAAATATGTCCCAGTCACACGCTGTTAAATTACATGTCAAAGATTCCATCTGATAAAAAATAAAATCTATTAAGTAGGGTCATCATATCAAAAAATATGCACTAGATATGAATTCTTCATCTACATTATAGAATTATATATATAAATTCCCTTTCATTTCACGTGATCCTGTTATGAATTGGTATATTTCATTAAATGAAATTGGTGTGGATTAAGTATCATCCTCTTGAGATATATAGTGATGCATGTACAATATTATTTATCTCATCCAAAAAATAATTCTCTCCATCAAAACTAGATCCATGTAGAAGAATTTTGAAAATATGTGGCCACTACCAAATAGTGTAATAAACCATCCCTACATATGGGTTTGAACTGTGTATGAAAATTTATAAAGAACCATGGTTGGCATGATTTCTATTGTCTTATGTTATGTAGTGGTTCATGGGTCTCCAATCCTAGGAGTAGTCATGATGCAAAGAGGAAAAATGCCCCTTCCCAAGCATATAAGTCTGACATGTGCAAGTTATTTTCTAATGGTCTATCTGTGTGGAAAGATTCCTAAAACTATAGGATTCATAGGGATGTAGGTATCCTCTCTCTCAATCCTAGACATGAATTATAATCACTCTAAACTATGTTCTCTGATTAAAACAAAATTTGTCTGGGGATTTCTACTTATTTAGAAAATTGAATGCACCTACAAATTCTGTATCATGTATTCTCACATGGATCCATCTATTATCTAGTTTTTTCTTATTTCTCATTCAGAAAATTACTCATGTGAACATAAGTAAAATGGATAGTTTCTCTAAGCATCACAATCCATATTCAATCAATATAATCATGGGGAACCACGTCATACTCACATGAAATTAAAATTAAAACCAACATCATTGATGCATGACGTTAAACATATAATCAAGAGGCCTTCACGAGGGAAATATATTCACATATAGTTATTTTTTATTCAATAATGAATTTTTTTATCCCTTCACCTCTAAATGCATTCCAAACAAACTTTTGTAGACTTTGGGGTGTTTGAACCTTTCGTGAATCATACGTTCTCCATAATGTGACATCATATCATAGAAGTCTATATTTTTTCCAAGCAATTCCATGAGTTGATATTGTTATCTTGTAATCCAATCATCTATTTTATCACATTATCTTGGTTCCCACCTATAGAAAATTTGGGGAATTTACTGGTAAATGAGAAGGGAAAACACTATAATTCACTAGTGAACAATACAACACCCTAGAGCTTACTCATATTAGATGTTCAAGTCCTATAGGAGAGGCCCCCATTAAATCCCTGACCCATTGTCATGATTTTATGGGACATGGGATCTCTACCATTGTAAATGGTTGACCCATACCCACCGATCTCTACACCCCATTTACTAAGGTAATATTGGGTTATGATTTAAAATTCATGAACCCAAATATTCATGATGATTTAGATACCCCTAATGTTACATAATCGTACATCATACCTATTTTCAAATAAATATTATAATAACATGTTATTGTACACCTCCATCCCTGGGTATGCATCACTTATGATGATATAATTTCATGGAATTTATCAATACACTATGTGATATATCTTTGTCACGTGATATAAAAATACTCTAAAAAACATAGTTACAATACATTAAACTACAATACATATGGTTCATCCTACAAGACATAAAAATTCATTGAAAAAGCCGTTATACCCATAAATTTGTCCAAGGGATGTATTTTTCATATAAAAAATAAGATTACATAGTATTAATCATGTATAGGGATAAAAGAGACCACCCTCATCTAACTTCCCTCATCCATTGAAGAGATTTCCTAAGAATACCTAACAGAATTTAACATTGGTTTCTTCAACCTTACTACAAATCATTAAACTTCCAGGAATAAAACCTCATCAATATATATTAAGTTAAAATAAAAACGCATCCCCACTACATAATGTTAAGCTATTCCAACCATCTTGCGTCATCCCTCCTTATCAATGGACCATTTATGAAGGACCCAAGTCAACAAAATTTTTGGTTTCTTTCATCATACATTTGGGAACCTCAATCCAAAAACCAAACTACACATATTGAGTGTCACATATTATCTCAATCCATCCATAGACCTTATAAATAGACACCCACATTCATGTGTCCCTTTTTTGACTATGCATATCAACCCCAAGCTTCCGTATATATGGTTATGTCATGTAGACTAAATTTGTAATGTCTTTTCAAAATTGGATTATATTAGATGTGAGCCTTAACATTTTTAAAATAGAGATCGTCATCATACAATGATCCATGATCATACTCGGCATGAATTTCCTATATCCTCACACATGATTCAAGATCCTTGAGCCATGATTTACCTCACCTTCACCATTCGTTCATAAGGGTGTTGGGGTAATCCTCACCTTTGTGAATCCAAATTGGGATAATGTGTAAAACTACCCTCATATATTTTCTAAATGTCTCACGGAATTAAATAGAATTCACTTTAGTAAAATTTGTATGACCTTCTTCATTATCATATGGGGGTCTAAATCAAAATAACTTAAATTTAAAGTGAATGAGATATAAAATTTGTTAGGCTGAAAAAATTGAAATGGGAAATATGAGAAAAATTTAAGTCTTATCTTATTAAAATCTTCACCTTATGAGTTTAGGAAAAAGTTATTGAATAAATAAAATAAGGAATAAAAAAATAGGGTTCTCTATGTGATGATTACTATACCACCTAATTGTGGAAATAGTTAGGGAAATTATTTTTCACATATTATTACTATGATAATGTGTTCATTAAGTAGTTAAACAACATTTAGAGTTCCTAAAACATTTTGGAATATAATATTTACAATAAACCACTTTAATTTTTTTTTATTTGTTTACACTAACCAATTAATTGAGTATATAAATTTCTTTTCAATCACCGTACCCGTGATTTATTTCTCTTGTTTTTTATATGTACTATATTGGTAACATGGATTCAATTCTTTGACGGGACCCTTCTAGGATTTGCTGGAGAATAAAGCAATTCCCTAGAGAATTTACTTAGTGAATGTCATGGTACTGAGTGAAAGACCCCCTTAAATCAATGATCCATTAACCTAGATTTGTTCATTACTGGTTTCTACCATTATTAATGGAATACCTATAAAAACTAGCCATAATATTCAATGGACTCCAATATTCTTAAGATAATATTTAAAATCATCATAACTATACTATTCAAGTGTATTTATCATCTTCGGTATTATGTCACCATGTATTGTACCCATTATTATACAAAAAATGTGTTTATCCATTCATGTGTCTATTTATGTCCCACACAACATTGTTAAAAACTGTATAAGTGTCGGTCCCATGCATTACAACACTAAGGAAAATGAACCATAGGGGGCCAAAACCATACCTTTATAGTCCTTCCTTCATATTCTACTACACTGCTGAAGTTATTGAATAATGATAAATTTACCATGACCATTTTAAATTAGTGGGGATCCATCTACTTGAAAAATAAGAGTCAAATCTATAAAGGGGTCTTATATCCATGAACTATAGTCATATCGTCCTTACATGAATGGACTTATAATCCTCATAAGACTGGGAAAATCATAGTGGAACTCAACAGCTCTGTGTTTTTGTGATAATACCTAAGGTGTCTACCCTATTTTATAACCCTCAGTTCCAAATCATGGAGAAGTGATTTAAAAACCCATATTCCAAATATCCATTGGGTCTTGGAATCACTAATATTATGTCAAAAAACCAAAAAAAAATGTTTTATAAATGATGCAGGGTTCCTACACCCTTCATGAATACCCTTCATTCAACATACCAGTAAGGATGTAGTGTGTTCGAACCCATCATGAATTATATTTATTTATTGATTCTATTTATTTAGTGTATGAAAAAAAATTATTTCTGAGAAATAAGACCTTAAGATATAATAAAATATGGTGAGATCTATAAGATCCTAAAAAATTGTAACATATGTTCGGAGCTAGAAGAACCTAAACAACAATAATAAAAGATCGATATTGAAGTCATAAAACTATAAAAACAAGATTTTCAATCTTAAAAAACCTTATTTACAATAATATACTAGTTTAAAATAACCTAAATAACCTATTTAAGGAGATTAAATGATAACTAGGTTTAGAAACAGCCATGGTAACCTTTGAAATATGTTGAGTCACTTATCGGTGAACACACAACTTGTGTGATCCATGAAACATTGTTCCCTTATGTGCGTAAAATTCACAAAACATGTTTGGTTGAAAACCCATAAAGGAAAACATATGAAAAATAAAAGTCTACACTGATGAACCTTTCATCATAAAAATTGTATTAAAAGGACAAGGAAATATAACAAAATAGATACAGAGCTTGTAGAAATCATTATCTATTCCTATAAAAAATCATGCTTTGATCACTAAGCCCACATACATTGGAAAGACGTAGAAAATTATCCCTCTAGGATATATACATCTAAATTATCCTCTTGAACCAGATAATATTGGAATGGATAGAGTAGCTACATCCAAGTGTATTCTTATTACATTAATCATTTATGAGAAATTATAAATAATGGTTTTTGGTGATTCATGAATTTTTTTTTCAAAATTGTGGTCTACTCGGTATTATAAAATGTATTTATGTATTTGAAATTTTACAAGATGTTGATTCAATAAAATTCTAGGGAAAAATTGGATCAATGAAATCATAAATGTAACATGCAATTATTGAAAGGTTTGGTTATTGATCAGTTATAAATGAAGTAATGAATCTAAACATTCATGAATCTGACCGAGTTTATCAAAAAAGATATATTGATGTATATAGTGGAATCACAACAATGATTGGTAAGCTGAGTCTTCTAAATTATCCATATCTAGGTGAGAGGTATCAATTGTGTGTTGAAGTTCCATTGCTCCATTTTTAGTCTTTTACAAGGGATTAAGAGTGTCAATTAAAATATTAAAACTCTTCACCTAATTTATAATTGATCTATAATAATGATGATGATATCCAAATATCAGTCATTTCATGATCTATTTGTAATTCATTTTCTACAATCTCTTTAGTCAAATCATCTATTTGAATGAGATGCTAAAATACTTTCTTGTTTCTATGTTTCACCACATTTTAAGTGTCCCTTATTGATTCGACAAGAATATATTTTATCGAAACTATGAATGACCACATTGTTTCTATTCAATAGATTCTGATCCACGAAAATATATATTGTGAGATCATGTAATGGATGATTATCAAGAAATTATATCCCAAATCATGAAAGTGTCGGTGAAGGTATTTATCCTGATCATGAATACTCACCAAGGTATTCTCAGTAATTAGGGAACTAATTTTTTTAAAAAATTGACCATTGAGATATCAGACACTTGATGAACATTATGGGGGTCACATTGGAAGGATAAATTCTTATTGGGATGTTTTAATAAATATATTTTGTTGAATGAAGAATTTTTCAATCCAATAAAAAATAATGACAAGAAATCCCATATGATTTCCCTCAAATTGTTTCATCATCAACAACTAATAACGAAGGGCCTACATTCTGAATACATCCCACCCTATTGATGATAGTATATTCTATATGATGAGAGGGATTCCTCAGGGGATTCCCTAATTCTGGATCCACCATCATTTCTACCCATATAATGAGATTGGGAAGGAACATAGTTTGTTTAAATAGATCAATTCAACATACCAACAATGCAAGATTCCACCAAACCTTTGGAATAGTCATGAGACAATAAGATGGGATCATGATTAGGTGGGATAAGTATATCATCCTTTTTATCTTCATGTGCCCGCATAATCCAGAATCAGGGAATGATTCCGAGAATCCATTCACCTCACATTCCATAAAAGGGTAGAGGAGAAACCCTTTGAGTGCTCCAAAACAAGTGATAACACTAGTATGGTGTATATGTCACATAGATTATTGTCTCATCTACATGAAATGATATAAACTTGTCCTAAAGTGTATGGTGTATATGTCGCATACATGATTTTATCATCTACATGAAATGATTGAAACTTGTCCTAAAGTGAGATTTTTTGTGATCTCTTTTCAAGGGATTCACTACCATTTTCAATAATAATATCATTAGGTGTAGGTTATGACATTAAATTGAAATGGTTATGAAGACCCAACATATCAATAACCAAATCAGTTCTAAATGACATCACCTCAACCTTGGATATGTTTAGAAGCATGGGATGGAATAAAACATGAGTGATTTCGGTAGTATCATGATACATACAAACCTAAAAATTATCTCGTATCCAATAAAATAAAAACAAAAGAACAAAATAAATTTGGTTTGGGACATTACCATATTAAACATGGATGAGGATATGATAATGGTTAAAATGGGTTTTTATATCTATGTTTAAGGGTTTCCCTTCATCATGTTCTACATACATCACCAATTTGATGACTTTGATTCTAATCATGCATCCTTGGAATGAAAAGATCAAACCTTTATAAAATTTCCCAAAAATACAGCTAATCAAATTCCTAGTTGTACTTATGGTCCCACATTATAGTTCCATGAAGCATATTAACTAACCTACAAAATTTACTTATAAGATTATGTATTGTCCTAAAATTAATGAGAATGGAATCGATGTGTGAATATAGAAGTTCACTGGATCCCACTTCGATAAAGGATGAAACTAATCTAATCCCTGAAATGAAAAATTAATCATTAGTAAAAAATCTTCTTTATCATACCCTTAAAAATGTTGAGCATGCCACATTTGATTTTTAGTGTCTATTTGAGGTCAGCAAAAACATTTCTAGTGGGTAGACACTCATTATAAATCTCCCTAAAAGGACGTGTTAACCCCAAACGATAAATATCCTGTATGATGATCCCTACCACAATATGGGACTGATTAAATGTTATGGTTTCAATTAACTAATAGATTATCAATTCAATACGGTTTTCCTGCTAATGGTATATGACCAACTAATAAATCCATGTTTTTTATAGATATGGATAACATACAAATGATCATAAAATTATTTATAGATCTACCTAGCCCATAATGTCAATTCACATTCATTATAAAAGATACCACTAGTGTGAAATACCACATTGAACACCAGCCATTTTTTGGGTTGTCTCGAGAAAAAAATTGTATGGTCCATAAAATTTAAGCAATACACTGATGAAAGGACCTCTGCAATCCAAAAATATAGAGAAATTATCCAATATATACTATACCCCCTAGAATGGTACCTCAATTAACTAACTATTCTTAGAAACACTCATTTGAATATAGTCAAGAGAGGATGATAACCAAAAAGATAAAATATTGTAGTTGGGAAATGGATTGAAAATTGATAAAAAAGGGAAAATCAATATAATGGTTGTATTTGTGATAGAGGATAGTTGTGAAGATCAATTTAAATAGGTCCTTTAAAAATATCATTATTGAAAAATCCCCAGTATCGAGGACCAGTGTTATATTTCTTGGAAATCCAAGTTATTTATTCAAAATTATCAAAATATATCTACAATATGGAATCCATTTGCCCAAGAATGTTAAGCATACATGAGAAGGTGTATAACCCATAAAGAGGAATCAGTTAAAGTAAATGCGTGACTGGGGAAGCTTCAGGCTAATTGTGTTACCCATTCCAAGACATGATAACCATGTGAACTATTCAAAACCAAGAGATCAGAAAAATTTCCTTGAATTATGCATGTCATATCACTATAGGAATGTTATGCAAGACAAGAAAGAAAGAAACTACAGAAGATCATAAAAAAAGATCATGCATCTAAGGATTTGCAACACAGTTCATGTGATGTACTATAAATCAATTATTAGGTTTGTTTAGTTTTTCATTACTAAAATGTTATCTTGTGAAACAGTTAAGATATGATGTCACATGATCAGATCTAATGATTCATTCTCATAATGGGGTTATGTAAAAAGTTATTGTGATGTTATAACGTGAGAGAGAAAATAACTAGATCTTAGAGCCTTTGGAAAGAAGTTAAATGGATGGCATCATTCTTCTTTATTTATAGGTCACCATGTAGAGTATGATTTTCCACCCAAAAGAACAAAATATTCATGGAACACCAAAAAATGGATGCCCAAATTTGTCAGTTAGGAAATCAATTTCTCATAACTGAGTCCTTCTTTCATTGGGACTCACTTCTAAGGGGGATATTTCATCATGCCCACTAAATAACCATCTAAAATTTTAAGATTAATGAAACACCAAAATCATAGATATTATTTCCCCCACAGTGGAAGGAATGAAGAATCCTGAAAATGGGTCCCATACCTTTTCTGATATATCAATTAATCGTGAAAAATTCTTCCAATGAGCCCTCCTGATCTTACAAGGGGTAAAAAATGAACCCCAATGGTCACGTGATGGCTAGAAGAAAATTCCCTGTTGTTATTGGAAACCCTCTTAGATAGCCCTCATGATCATGGAATGTCTCTCATATGAGAATTTTTTTGATACTTGATAGCTGAAAATTTCATGACAATATCCCAAGTCATTAATGAAATAAAATCAAAGAAAATAAAAAGCCTTATTTTAAGGGCCTTATTATATTTTTTGAATAAAGGGGTTCTATTATTCACCTGACATGGTAACCTATCATTATAAGGTCCTTGGAAATTCTAGATTTATCAAGAGAAGGACTCCAAATATGTCAATTCAATCATGTAAGGAATTAAGAATGACTTCTTATGATAATATGATGTTTGAAATGATAGATTTATATTTTTTTTATATGTTTGTATAATAAAAAATAAAAATAGAGATATCATAAAAAAAGATAATTACACTATTTTTCATTAAAAGGGATGATTTAGTTCTCTTGATCATTTTATAGATCAATAAAATAACCTAAGTATTTGCTGGAATCATCATACAAAGGCCAGTAGACATGATACTATCATTATATTAAGTACATAAAACATCTCTAATTGAAAATGTAATTCCCTGAGAGATATACAATGGGAAAAAAATACAGGCCTTGTAAAATATTATATCAAAAAGTGAATAATTTTTGCGAAGAGAGTTACATAATTTTTAATTTTAATGGGTTATTTGAATACCATGATATATTTACTAATCACATTAAGGTCCTTCAAAATGTTAGATGGATCTCGTGAAGGGATACCAACTTTATAGACAAATATTATGAAGGCTCATTAATATGTTTACTAAAACATTAAAAGGATATTAGACATATGAATTCGATCTAATGATGGAAGATTAACATATAGATTTGGTCAACTATAATCCATTTGGAAATATATGGGTTAAATAAATATAGAAATGACAGAGTGATCATATGGTTAATATTTATCATGCGATTAAAGGATTATGACATGAATGGCATGTGTATGGATTAGGAAAAAGGTGATATGTGAGACTCCATCCACATAATGATGTAAATATATATTTTCTAAGAACCATGAAATATTCCATAGATCATAGGTAAATATTACTATAAATTTATTCTAGTCTGGAAAGAACACATATAGAGGCGAACCATGGTGAGAGTGTAATTTTCATAATGGAGAATCATAAATCGCAAGAGTATTCCACCAGGTAAGCTCGGAAAATATCTTAAGGTATTACATTATATTTTTATTCTCATTATGTTATAATCCCATTTATCATGTGAAAAAAATTATCACCTTGTATATATCATGCAAGGGAGTTTCCACGTGTCGACATGATAATATAAATCCTTAACTGGAGAGATCTTAATGAACATTGTTTAATATATGATATAACTGATGAAAATGTTGGAAACATTATGAGAATATGGTTATAATTATTTTCTTGTGAGATGGTCGTAGGATTTGTACGATATGTTCATTGATCACCTAAAGTCCTCCAGACATGTCTTCTAGATCATACAGCAACCTTTAGACATGTCAACCAGGTCACTCAAAGTCATCCAAAAATATCATAAATATCATGGAGTAACCGTAAGAAATGCATTTTAGGTCACATAATGTCCTATACACATAACATATAGATCATTAGGTGACCTTAAAAATGTCATATAGGTTATATGAAGTCATCCAAACATCACATCATAGTCATATGAGAACCTTTAAACATGTTAGCCTTGATCATATGAAATGTGTTGGATAGGTCTGATTCAACAACGTATATACCCTTGATAATTTCCATCATAAACCCCCTTGACATGTTTGGTAGACACTCTATACTTGTTAGGAAGAAACCATATACATGTTTGATACACACACCTAGACATGTAAGCTTTTTCCATGGTAATACCTGGCCGTGTTTCCTCAAACCATTTGAAACCATGACCAAGATCATTTGGTCTAGAATCCCACCTTAATGTGGGAATTCACCCAAATAGTGTAAGTTTAAATACTCATTAAACCATATTATGAGATATCCATGCCATCTAAGAATGGTTAATCAACCACTCATGATCCTAAATCACTATCTATTATGGGTCGAGTATCGACAATGGGAATCGACCCCAAATTGTCTATCTTATGGGACCCACAAACTCTTATGATTCTATCATACTTACTAATAAATCATTAGTCGAGAAGTAGGCTTATTAATATGTATATTATTAGGTGTAATCCATGAAAATTCCTGTGATCACCTTAAACACATTAGTGTGTGAGGGACGATATTGAAAAATAAGAAATTTTATTCTTTATATAATTTATATACATAAGATTCCTTCATAAATCCCAAGGTTTATAGCAAACACTCTATCAGGGTTTCCCCATCACATATGTCCCACATCCATATCCAGTATGTCTTATTATGTTTACCCCTTTTTTCTCACATAGATGGTGTCATTCATTGGCATAGGGGTTTTTTATGATTGTATATCTAAAACCAATAAATTTCATAAATTAGGTAAACCTAATTGATTATTACCCATTCAAATACATGATACAAATTCCTTCTCAAATGGGAATCCACATTAGATTATGTTCCAAAGGCATTCCCATTTTGATAAACTCGGTGTAATAACCCTCACGACTGATAAGTACCATTATACAACCATTAGAGGGTTGATGATAAATAAATATACATAGAATATGATTAATTTTATAAGTAAGATATGTATGAATCCTTCTTAAGGCATGAGGACTATACCAAATTCCTATATTACATAATATATATCCATACTACATTATGTTAAATTGCATAGTGTAGTCCTGTCATACGACCCTGAATAATTTTAAATAAACAACACAGGTTTTTATTACTAATCTTAAAGTATAGATATCATTACATTGAATAGTTAAATCACATACTTGAAACACTAATTACCTTTATATGCATTAATAAACTCTATAGTTTTCATTCATATGGATTTAAAACACTGGAAGTCTCTTCCTTGGAAATAAGAGAAAATATAAGGAGAACATATGATACATATAAATGGTGTCATTGATAAAACCACATATTTCATATAGAAGGACTGAACACCTGATCATTTAATTAGGGTAACCACTCTCATATCAGGATTTAAAATAGATTTGAGAACATATGTAAAATTTATTAGAGTGTCCTGGAGTATGCAATAATTCCACCCAAAAGAATGTGGGCAGCCTAACCTCGCATCATATCGACCAATTTGATTTCCTATTTTTCATTGGCATTGAAATAAAATATGTCCACATATATTTTGTAGTATTTTAGTGATGTTTTATAGATGTGGGAAATTTTGGTAGTGTCTATGAGATACAATAATGGTGACACTGACATGATTGATTTTGAAACAACACTCAACCCCCAAAATCAATCATCGGCCACCAACATTAATTAGAATAAAAAATGATTCATATAATTTGAAATTATAAATATTAAAATAAAACTAATTTTCACATTATTGTTCCATTTAACAATATCTTTGAATGGAAACACAAAAATTAATTAAATAATATCATCACTTGTTTTTAGATTTGACCTACTATATCTATAAAAGAGTGAGGTTAATTTTCTGTAGAAAACGTTAAATAATGGTTATTAAGGGGTATTAAATGGTAAATAATGATTTTAAGATCAGTTTAATGATGATTTGTCTATATCATATATGCAAGAAAAATAATATTCATTACAACACATTCCAGAGAAAATAAGGAAGTTATCATCCAAAACAATGGTAAAAATGAATTATTATTAAACAAAATGGGTGAAAATATGTTATTAAATTGTTGTATATGATATTATAAATGTTTATAAAGGTGTGGTATATATTAAAAAAATGTTTAAAATTGTTATATCGGATGGTAGATCATGTTTAACTAATTTGAAGTGTGAGATAAGGGACATCATCTCAATATTCTTTCAATGAGGCATATTATAATGGTTTGTTACTATATTTTATATGGTGTATATAAATAATATTTTTTATTTAATCTCATTAATCACAAATAATTCATGTTATTTTATGTTTAAAATTATTTTATCCAGGGGGGATTTAATATATAGTTACCATGGTGAAATAAATTTCATAACTAAATTTATTTTCATTGGGTTATATTACATATTTATAGTTTTTAATGTTCTATGATTATGTGTGTAATGAATATTTATTATAATTTTTTTATTTAAACCTACGTTACGTGAATTTACATTTTAAACAAATAATTTTCTAATTTATTAATTCCTATTTCGATGTTATGATTATTTTAAGGGTTTCTAATTTCAAATTGTATTATTTGATACATATGTTGTGTCATGCACCTTTATTATTTTAAGAGGTTTATCTAATGACCATTTTATATTTTATATCATGAATATCAAAATATTTATGGTATTTAATGTTTTATTTTAAGTGATTTCTTTCGTGGGATATTGGGATTCAAAATTCATCAATATAGTAATGGGTTATTCTTCATTCTCAATTAAATTGGTATTTCTTATTTGACTTTTAATTTAATTGGATTGTTTGATAATTTCATAACATACCCCATTAATATTAATTTTTATTTGTTCATTCATGAAATTTTCTTATCATGGTACCATTTTTTCTCCCAGTGGTACTTACAATTATTGGGAAAATGTTTGTATGAATATTGGACATTATTGTCCACTTCAATCAATAATACTTTATATTCAAAAACCATGTTTTCTAAGAATGTTTAAAATAATTTTTTTTATATTATTCTTTTATTTTCATAATTAATTTTAAACCATTATTGGGTTTTTAAAAAATGTTTTAATAGGAATATTTCTATCGTTTTCTAAATAATTTACTTTTTTAATTTTCATGCAATATTGTGAAGGTAATATTTTGTTTAAGATAATCAGTATAAATGGGAAATTTCAACCACACTAAACACTCATTTATTTGAATAATACATTAAATTTTTAAAAGGGTATTTTGTAAATAATATAATAAAATTTTAGGTATGTTTATTTTCTAAAAGAATATTTCAATCTGAAAAAAGGTACTTTCTTTAAGAATGTTTTTTATAATATTTTTATTGTATTTTTATTCATCATAAAAAATAACTTTATTTGACATATATAAGTGGATATGTGTTAAAATTATATCATCTTTATTATTTCTCTTGATTTTATATGATCATTTTGTCCTGGTAAAGTATTTACATTCACTTTCTTTATTAATTTGGTAGTCATTAACATTAAATTGAGCTATTAACTTTTTTATGATCATTAGAAATTTAAGGGCCCTTAAATATGCATATTATTTTTATCATGGATATGACTATTTCCTAAATTTTATATCATATTTACATAATATGTATACTCTTAAATTTATTTTATTCAATTTTGAATAAATGATAAATCCATTTTCCTTAAACAATATGGAAATATTTTTATAAAGAATAATGTTCACAAATTAAACCAATCAATCGACATAGGTGAAATGCATTAATCATGAAGTAATGGGTGTGACACAAAATTATTTTTCCCCTTGATGCAACAATACTATCTTGATTAAAATTAGTAAGATTTAATTAAATTTGTTTTTACCCCTAGTTTTAAAATATCATGTGAATGATCTTGACCATATAGATATAATGATGTATATGATCATGATGGAAAATATTAATTGTTTCCTTAACTAAGAATTTATTTATTATTAACCATGATCTTATTTCATTGAAATTATCGATGGATGCTTTATTGGGCTTAAGAAATTTATTAAATGTCATTTGTGTTAGTAATTAACCTTGCCATCTGGATTATGATTTGTCTAACCATGATAATAAAGTTATCAATTATATAGAATTTTTGTGTAGTTATATAAATTTCTATATATATTATAACTTATTGATTCTTTATATATTATTATGTATATAACCCTTATTAAACATTTTAGGTAACACTTATTTTTTTTCTTCCCCAGGATATGAAGTTGAATTTATTGAATGAGCACAATGATTCTGAATTTTTTTCCATTACTATGTTTTATATTCTATTACCAATATAAAATCGGTATCATTTATGTTTCTGGTTTTCAAAAAATACAAAAATAGATAGTCATTCGAGATTTAAATCCTTATATCTAATAAAATATAATAAATTAGAAAATATATCTAGGTTATTGGAGTAGGATTGTAGAAATAATTTGAAAATGATGTTTATCAGAAAACATTCCAACTAGATGAAGGAAAACCATGAGTAGGGAATATAACTCTATAATAGATTTTTTGGATAATAATAAATGAATATCAGAATTTTTTAGTGAGGACTAGATTATGTGGTTTTCCACTGTAATGCATCCATGTCTAGATAAAAACATATTTTTTTATGGAACACTTTTACCAAGATGTAAAAACTATAAAAAGGGTGAATTTTGATTTTACTCATTCCTGGCCTTGTACACAATAATAATAATTTCTCTAAAAATGGATTAATAATCTTGGATGATATTATTAGGATAACTCACATTTTATTAGTAATCCATTATGAAGGATTTGAAAAAAAAATGATTTGATGTTGTCCCCAAAAAAACCATGTTTAAAATTAGAAGTTTAAAAATTCATTAACATTAATTTTATGTAAATTTCTATTAATAAATTTTAAATATACAATATGTTTTAAAATTTATAATGTTATTAACTAATATATCATATTGGATTTTTTATAAATAGTTCCTAGAATAATGAAGGATATAAATACTCATAGCCATTGTAGTGAATTCTTTGATGAGAAATTAAATATTGAAGATATTAGAAGCAAGAAGATCCTTTATATATAAGAGAATCATAATTAGTGTACAGTAGATAATGATCCCTGAATAGAGAAACCAATTATTCTATAGTGGGATTCTCATATTTCGGATCACCTCATGCATTAAAAGAACCCATAATTTTGTTGGACTACTAATCCTATGGTAAGAAACTATTTTAGAGTATGAGGATACCATTAGAAGATTAACATGGTATTCTATGGATTATATGCACAATAAAAAGTGAACGATTGATCATTTAATTGAATAGATAAAACAATATATTTGAAGGGAACCAATTTCTTAATCATTTTCATCATATGATGGAATAGTTTTATATACCATAACAATGGAGGAGAATCTTTCAAGATCCAATATATTCAAGGGGAATCAATTGAATAATAGTTATTTTACTACCATGAAAAATGAACCATGTTGATGAATAATATGAAAAGGAGTTAATTTTCATCATTTGAAAACTTCAAAAAGAAACATCCTAATTTTTTTTGAAGTTCTTGGGAGTGTGTTATAAGTGCTGCAACAAGGGCCTTTAGGGTCATGAATGTAATGGAAAGAAACAAAAAACTTAAATAAATTTACTTAACTGTAATGAAATAGATAATTATAAAAACGAATGCCCCAAGTGTCTATGAAACATACCACAAAGTAGGCCATGGGGACAAGGATAATATTATTAAATCACTAAATCTATGATGGAAGTTCCTAATGATTTTGAGGTATGTACATTAATCATTTAATCAAATTAATATACTGATTTATTTGATTATGGATCCTCTAACTACTTTATATAATCAATATTTTTTATGAAAAATAGATAATTACCTATAAACATAAGAAGGGAGTTATCAGTAAAGCCTCATAGGAGAAATATATCTATGAAAATGATGTTTTAGTTAGTTCCATTTATGACTCAGTAACACGACCTATTTGTGGAAATTATTAGCATACCTATGGTTTACTTCAACATAATATTTGGTATTTAATATGTTTTAAAATATGATGAAAAAAACTATTACAAGGAGAATACAATAGTGATTTATGATTAATATGTATAATTCCTTATCATTAGAGATAATAAATCATCCTCGGAGTGATTTTATAACCCGTCCCAAAGATATATATTCAATGAGATTATTCATAAAGAAGAGAAAACAAAATCATGTGATCAAAAAGTTAATCTCCAAATCGAGGAGGCACCTATTGTTTAAGAATACATTGATGTATTTCCTCAAGAATTACCTGGACATCCACTAGAGTGTGAATTCATTTTATTCGATTGATTTAATCCTCGCTAAAAAATAAATATAAAATACTACCTCTAGAATTTCCAAAATAGAATTAGTGGATTTAAAGAAAAAATAAGAGGATTTTCATGATAAGGGATTTATTTACCCTAGTGTTTCAGCATGGGGATCCTCTATTCTCTTCTATGATAAGAGAGTTGAATCCAAGAGGATTTTCATTATTTATAGAGAAAATAATTATTCTATGATAAAGATCAATTATCCTTTAACTCTCATTGTTAAATTATTTGAAAAAATTCATGGAGATAATTATTATTCAACTATTTACCATTGTTCTAGGAATCATCAATTTCATGTATATAAGAAATACATTCCAAATATATAATTTTAAATATGGTATTAGTGTTATGAATCTTCTGTAATTCAATTCATATGGACTAATTCACCAACTATATTTTTGGAGATATTGAAAAAATTATTCAAGTAATATCTTGATAATATCATTATGTTACTCATTAATGATAAACTGGTTTAATATAAGAAATATAAATACCTTGATAATATTTTTTGGATCAATATTGAGATTCTTGAAATATATTATTTATATAGTAAATTTTGAGAGTTTGAATTCTGGTAGAAGGATTTTTATTTTTTTGGCCATTAGATCTCCACGAATTGAATCTCACTTGATCTTGGGAAGAGAAATATAGTTAAATAATGGCCTTCAACAATGATCATAACTATGGTATAGAGTATAATTAGTTTTAAATGTTACTGTCACTAATTTTGTTCGATTGTTTTTCATATGGATAACTCATTATCCAAGAATACATGTAAAAGGGTTATGATCATGTTTCCAATGTAATGTGAATGTATTTTTTGAATAATAGATAAGCATATTGTTTAATGCTAAAATTTGAATTCGGCCATTTGAAAATGATGAATTTGTGACTTATTGTAATGCCTCAACAAAGTCAATTGGTTTTTTACTTGTGGATAATATAAAATTTATATCATATTCGATAAGGAATTCGACGACTTCTGAGGGTAACTATTTGACTAATGATCTTGAGCTGGCAGTGGTAATCTTTTCATTAATGATACGGAGACATTATCTATATGTTGAAAGATATTAGATATAAACAGACCATAAGAGCCTAATATAAATATTTTCAATGAAATAGCACAACATGAGTCAATGATGATGTCTCTACCAACTCAAGAATTATTATTTCTCAATACACTACCATATAGGGAAGGAATGTATGGTTGAAGCTTCATTGAGTAGGAAGTATCATGGAGTTATAACTAAAAAGATTATTTATTCTGATCATAAGTTCATTAAAACATTAAATATACATATAGAAATTATGAATGGAGGGTAGAGATCACTCGCTTTTTAAATGATTTTTAATTATTTTAATTCAAGAATATAATATGTTCTCAGTTTAATAATGAGAATTTTCAGAAGAAAATTAAAATTATGAATGATGAGATGTTAAAAACCTCATTTATGTAGATGGAATTAAAAATTTTAAAAATAGATTCAGGATTACTTATATGATATGAATAGATTTGTTTTATTATTCTCATATCTTGAATTTATATAAACAATATGGTAGCACCAAGATGAATATTGATTTGGGGGAAGATTTGGGGGGGGGATAAGATGAAGTGGAAATTTTGATGATTTTTTTTCAAGAATCTATGTTTTTAAATAGTTGAGGGCTAGGAGAAAACATCTTATAAGATTCATGAAACCTATTACTATAACTATGTGGAAGTGCGATGACATTAATATGGACTTTTTTAGCACCTCCTTAGAGAGATGGTCTTTTAAACCTTTTATCATAAACATAACGAACCACAATTCATTTATTACTAATGTTTCAGATGTTTTATGATAGAATCTTATATTAAAATATTAATTCTATAATATTTTTATTAAGAATAATGGCAAGACATCATTTTCTATGAGTCACTGTTTTCACCCAGATGAGCTACCACTAGACTCAAGTTGCCGTTATAGCCTAAATAAGGTGCTTCCAAAATCCAGTTACTATTACCATTAGAAGAGTGTCACCGCTACTGCCAGACTCAAGTCACCATTACTTCCATGATGAGATACCATCAGAAGAGATTCATCGCTTCCACCAAAGGAGTTACTATCAGTGGAGCCACTACAAGGTACTGAGTCACCTTCTTCACTCTTGATTCCATTTCTATCCAAGATCTTTAGAGTGAATGGTTCAATGGAAAAAACATTTTCTTATATATTTTGGCCGAGTATTTGTTAATGAATAAAAAATCCAAGGAATTAGTATCTCCTTCTACATGATATCCAAATTATTTATAAAGGATATCACTCTTGCAACAATAATTCATTACAAATTCCATAATCACTGAAGATCAAGAAAATTATGCGATCAAATTTTCAAATTCTATTGAGCTTGTTGATTCACATTCAATAAATATCAACAACACTGAAGCACAAAACCACTTTTAGAGATTTTTTGAGAAAATAGATAGAGATCATATGAATCATTCTTGCACATTTCTAAAATCATATCTTCTGATTCAGTATTCCGAAACAATGAACATACACCTCACCAATATTTATCTAAGGATTACAATCATATATAAAACATCAGACTAAGACCTTTCGATTTTTTGTATCTTTTTAAATTTTTTGTAGTTATTTGTTTTCCTATTAATCAACAAATACTATCTCCAGCATATTTTTGGAGAAAAATTGTTATTCTATTCTTTCTCAATCTTCTTCCCACTATGTTTGTTGAAGAAGTTTTTGTGTGACATGTTATTGTCATTCATCCTATATATAATTATGGAAGAAGATTTTTATCCTCGAGATCTTGTTTCTATGGAACTATATACCTAATATTATTTGTGGATTTGTTTGATTATATTTATAATCTTCATGAAAGTAGTTGATTACCACATGAAGGGGATTTGGTTTGATCTTGAGGTTGGACCTCTTGTTTATTCCCCTTTTTCATTGTGTTATTTATTTTGTTTTTCTATCTTATTTAAAATAAAATTTCATTAAAATGAACAAAAAAAATTCTTTGATAATTAATCTTAACTAGTTGTTATATATATTTATATTTAATTTTATTTATTTCAAATGATAAAGTATTTATATACCATATTTTAACTGATACCTAAACACTTTTTAAGAAATATTTTAAAAGGATAGATTCTATATTGATCTTATATTTTGATTAATTGGCCAATTTATTTATATAAATTTTTATTGTGAACTCTATTCACCCCCTCTTTAGTTACTCTGTTCGACCAACATTTGGAATCAGACACGTGTTTAAAATTTACCTCTTTTTTACTATGATTTTAGTTTTATTCTAAAGATTTAAAATTTCTATCATTTATAAAGTATAGTTCTTTACGGATAATTTAATAGAAGGATATTCTACCAATAGAAATACTTATTTTAATGGAAATAACTATTCTTATTCAGAAATAATTATAACAATTCATTTGGAAAGTATCGGTTTTGATAAATGTATTGAAATAGAAGATCCATATGAAATAAGAAAAACTCATATAAGTTATTAGAGTGGTCCTACTAAAATATCATACAATAATAATTGTAAAGCTATGAATGATTTTTTCTGTGATTTTGGATTTGATGATTTTAATAGAATATCTACTTATAAATCTGTCATTGAATTATGGGATACCTTATCTGTCTCCCATAACAAACATTAAATGAAAATGAAATAAACTGAATAGATATACAATAGAGTATGATACTTTTAAAATAAAATATGATGAATCTAATTCTAATCTATATTTCATTCAATGAAATATTAAATACTCTACACACAATTGGGAAGAAAATAACATGCAATGATCAAGTGTTGAGACTGCTTGGTTGCTTACCCAACAGATGGAGAGGAACATCTATGTCTATGAGTGAGTCATGTGATGTAAGTAAAGTTCCTCTAAAAGAACTTATATAAAATATGTTGATTTATAAAGAATAGATTAAAGTAAAAAAGAAATTTATTAATATGAACCAAAAAATAGAATTATTATCCTTCAAATATACCACCTACAGAAAAAAATGAAAAATTACAAGTCAGTGATTCTAGTGAAGAGGGATATCCGGGTGACAGTGATGAAGTAATGGTAGACATGGAAAGACAATCCATAAAATTATATATGGAAATATATGTTCTTAAAAAATTTAAATTTCAGAGTGGATTATGATAAAAAAAGGTAAGTGGAAAAGGATTGAAATAAGGATTGGAAAAGGGGATTGGAAAAGGATGATACTAAAAATGAAGTTTACTATTATGAATATAAGAGGAAATCCCAGATTAAAGATGAATTTCCAGAATGAAAATATAATAAGAAGTATGAGGATAAGGAAATGAGATACAAAAAGTACATGAAAGAAACATGGAGTGCCTCAGAAGACAGTTCAAGTTACATAGAAACTTATCAAAAAGATATGTTTGATAGATCCAACATGTTATTTATAGTAATCACATAAGAGTAAAAATCTTTAAAAACCACCAGCAAAAGCATATGGTATCTGATCATTTCATGTTCCAGACACATGATAGGTGAGTATTCAAACCTCAATAATTTTATTATTGTTGATTGTGGACATGTCACTTTTGGTGAAAATGAAAAAGGTAAAATCATAGGCATTGGTAAAATTGGTAATTATAATTTAGTATCACAGTACAAAGTTGTACATGTAGATGGATTAAAATATCATCTTCTTATCATATCAAAATTTGGAGATTATGGATTTTATGTTAAATTTGAAAACAAGGACAGTCATGTTTTTAATGATTGAAATCATATAATCTTAACTACATTGAGAAATGATAATATTTATTATATTGATTTAAATTCATTACATTCTAACAATATTTATTTCATAAGTGACTTTAAAAAGAATCTTGGCATTGGCAAAGGAGAGTGGGCCATTTCAAAAGTCACTCACTTAGAAATATAACTAGGAAAGGGATGGTTAGAGACCTACCAAGGCTTGAATTCTAAAATGATAGTGTTTATAACCCATGACAAAAATTGAAACTTTATAAGATTTATTTTAAATATATTAAAAATGTTTCAACCTCTCAACCACTAGAGTTATTTCATAGGGACGTCTTTATACATTCTAGATTTTCAAATATAAATGCAAAACATTGTATCTGTATCCTTATAGACAGGTTCTCTAGATAAACATGGTTATTCTTTCTAGCTCACAAAATTGAATATTGTTCTTACTTTTTTAAGTATTCAAATTCTATATAAACCCTTATAGGACATAGGATTAAGATATTAAGGAGTGATCCGGGTTGAGCATTTGAAAATCAAGACTTTTATTTATTATATTTTCAAAATGGCGATAATCAGAACTTTTATTCTCTTAGGACACCACAAAAAATGGTGTGGTAGAATAAATAAATAGTACACTTCAAGAGATATCTTGAACAATGTTAAATGATTATAACTAACCTACTTACTTTTAGGATGAATATTTTAGTATATCCATTTATATTATTAAAATAGTTTTGATTAGACCCCTCTTAAAAAATCTTAGGATTTGTGGACTAATAGAAAAACCAAAGGTTAATTACTTTTGATATTTTGGTGGAAATGTAATTATTCTTAATACTATGGAAAAATTGGATAAATTTTCTTCCAAGAGTGATGAAGGAATTTTCCTTGGGTATTCAACTTCCAGAATAGCCTATACGATTTTTAACAAGAAGACCAAAATAATGGAAGAATATTTTAACATCATATTTGTTGAAGCTAGACCCAATTAAGATATGAATAAGATAGATTTCTTTTATTATAACCTTTCATCTTTTAATCTCAATGAAAAAACTTCTAATAGTTTTGTTAAATAAGAATACACTACTGCTAGTGGACTACTAGAGCCCGAACAGGAAGAAATCTCTGATCCTACCCACCATTCTTCTCAATGGCCCAGTAAGACTCATAGAGATCACCCTTTAGATGAAATATTAGTTAATGTAGAAAGAGTTACATAAAAAAGAGCTTCCCTGATAAATAAAAGAAAAAATTATACATTTTTTAGACATATTTATCCTAAGAACATCAGTAATGAATTCATGGTAATAGTTATGAATGAAGATCATAATCAGTTTCAAAGAAAAAATGTTCTTCAACTTGTTCACCGACCTAAAGATACATTGAATTTTAAAACTATGTGGGTGTTTTGAAAAAAGGTTGATTAATATGGCTTAATTGTAAGAAATAAATACTAATTAGTTTCACAAGGTTATAATCAATAATAAGGTATTTATTATGAAGAATCATTTTCACCAGTAGCAAGACTTGACTCCATAAGGATACAACTTTCTGATCAAGTACATTTGAACATCAAAATATATCAAATGGATGTAAAAATCTCATTCATAAATTGATTAATAATTGAGGATGTTGTTTTTTAAAAACCCACATGATTTTAAAACCCACCTTTTCAAATTATGTTTTTAAACTAACAAAATCTTTGAATGGTATAAAATAGTCTCTGTGATCTTGTTACGATAATCTTACTGCTTTCCTTATTTCAAAATTTTTCTCAAAAGGAATACTGATCCAACACTCTTTATAAAAAGAATATCAAAATATATTTTTATCATTAAAATTTATGTGGATGATATTATTTTTGGATCTAATAATGATTCCTTATGTTCAGATTTTTCAAAATTAATTCAAATGGAATTTGAATTGAGTTTAATGGGTGAACTCAAATGTTTTTGTCGATTTTAGTTTTTTTAAAATAAATATGGAATTATTTTAAACAAATTTATATATAATAAAAATATTTGAAAACATTTTTCTCTAGATAGTACTAAATGCAATGATACTCCCATAAGTACCACCTGTAATCTTGGACTTAAAAAAACTGTGAAATTAGTAGATCAAACTAGTTATTGAGGTACGATTGGATGCTTTATTTACCTAAATACTAGGAAGACTGATACTTTTTTTAGTGTATGTATGTGTCCTCGCTTTCAGGAAAATCTAATATAATCACATTTATTAACTGTCTAAATAATTTTTAAATACCATAAGTAGACAACCAATTTCCAATGGTTCTACCCAAGAAGAATTGATTTTTATTTAGTATGTTATTCAAATGATGATTTTGTTGGTTTAAAGTTAGATAGAAAAATCATAACAGGAACGTGCCTTATTTTTAAAAAAATTCCAAGAATTGTGTTAATTATATTGACCCTACTCAAGAAACAGTTATTTCAAAGGATAAAAAAGATATATGTGAGTGGGAGAAAACTCCCAATCATTATGAGATGTTGGATGAACTCGATAAATTTTAATCAATGGTGAAATTGGAAGCCAATCTAACAGAAGTTCAACTAGCTAGAACGAAGGGGGAGTAGCCTACTATTATAGAAAATCAGCTAGTTCTAGTGGATCATTTTCCATAAGCAACCACTTTTATACTACCACAGATAGCAGTAGCTCCCATAAGAATTGAAGTTGGACAGAGTTTATAGAAACTCAATGACCTGAAAATTCTTATTTATGTCAGATCTTCAGTTAGAGTCATTGATGAATGGGAGAAATATTTTGATTTTTTTCGACACGGGATAACTTATAGTGATTCAAATGATGAATCATAAATTAGAAGATAATGATTATTAGAGAATAAGATCAATAAAGATAGTGAGTTACAACATTTTGTTCCCATGGATATAGATACAATAGCTGAGGATGCAGTATCCCATGAGCAAGAAAGTATTCCCAAATCTCGATCAGTGTTTCCTCCTAATGTTTTCACCAATGATGATTTGGATTCATTACAAATGAATATTCATTCAGATATGGAAACCTTGCCATATAATTTGGTCTTATTTTTTTACCAAGACTTTTACAAAAAACCATCTCCTACAGCTCTCCATAATAAAGACAATTCTAGATATTTAGCTGAGCTAGTGATATCTCATATTCAACCCATAGTTTTTTTCATATTCAACAAATGGAAGATGAAAATAGAATATTGACAAATGAGGTAGAAAGTATTAAATCATAATTGGAGGGTATACAATACTTATTTCATATTTTATGAGTTCCACTTCTCAGAAATTCGATATCATGACATATATTGACTCTCCTTCATCTACACATCCTACTAAGCTGGTACAATTTAATAGGGATATTTTGGAATAGTTGTTTTCTGAAGAAATCAAGAATTCCTTGCGAGATGTAAGTACTCATGAATAATAGATATGGAAGATTCACATTTATGGATAAAATATCCTTCAGTTCATAAAATAGTATGTTGGTGATCTTAGATAAGACAAGGAAGTGATTAAAATGACCATCAAATATTATCTGTCAAGGATCTACACCAAATATGACATGTCTGATCATTTTAAAAATATTGCTGAGAACATGAAATTACCACTTATGAAAATATCTTTTAATGAAAAGGTGAGTAAGTTAAAGATTGTCACACCTACTCTTTAGATATTTTGGAATGAAAATGAAAATTTTATTTAAGACAAAGGAATGGAAATAGTTTTTTAGGACATTAACAGAGACAGGGAATATGAAAAATCATTGGAAAGAGTTTTTCACCCAGCAACCTCTGTGGAGTGAATCTATTTTTTGTGATATCTCATTGATAAGGATCCAATACTCACTTCCTTTCATCATTATCTTATATAATCTTGTCACTAATGTCACGACCCATCCTCAGGGCCCGTGCCGTGACTACCCCAAGCCCGGCTTCCATAGGCCAGGGGCTGGTGACTAGTACCAAAGGCGTAAATCCTGATAACTGGGAAGGAATTTCATTTATAAAAGTAATCAAAACACCACAGAGTACAATAGGAAGTAATGCACTAACTACAAAAGAAGTTATGAAAAGTAAATGGGCCAGAATACAAACCCAACTGAAAGTACAACTAAAACTAAACGAAAGTACAATAGGAAAGACAAGTAGCTAGAAAAAAAGAAGTATCTCCTAGGTCTTCCACCTCAGATCCTACCTGAAGGGTAGGTACAGATAGTTCAACTCCTGGATCGTCCATCACGGATCCTACCTGAAGGGTAGGTACAGATAGCCTCCACAATGCTCTCGCCCGTCAACATCCTCCGAGTATCGTCTCTTCGTGAAGTCCACCTCTAGATACTGACTCGTCGTGAGGTCCACATTCGGGTACCGTACAGTCCTCAAACACTCGGCCTCTGTCAGCGCTGCCCATCTTCTGCAACCAACACAATGAGGTGCGGGCATAGCCCGTGCAGGGGTGAGTATATGACACTCAGTAGAGACCCTGAGACCCTTATGGTCTCAATAAACCCAAAAAGGATAACCACAAAGAATGATCTCAACAGATAACCCTTACTTTGGTATAAGCCCATACTTATACCTAAGTTATAAAGTAGCCCATCTCAATAAAGTGGAATCACAAAGGCTATGAAATCAATGGGAAACCACTACCTAAGTATATTCCCTTACATATACCTGACTTATCAAGTGTCCCATCTCAATCATGAGGTAAACACAAAGGTCACAGACTCAGCTCAAACCAGGATTTTCATTATCAAAACCATAACTATTAAAGAGCTCCGTCTCTGACGAGTACAGTGATCATGTCACGACTCTGAGGTACATGTCACTAAACATAGACTGCTAAGGTACTCCTCCTATCGAGTATCGTGGGTCTGCTGCCAACTACTTGGTGCTCCATTTGCTAAGGGTATGCCGCCAAATACCATGCACTCTCCTTAATAGCCTACTGAGGTACTCCTCCAGTCGAGTACTGCGGTTCTGCAGCCAACTACCGGGTGCTCCGTCTGTCGTGGGTCTCTCACCAAATACTGGGCGCTCCATCCACTAGGCTAGTCAACTCACTCCATGTCGATTCGGTCAAGCAGTCGTCAGGTCTCAGCTAGATACACGGTCTCCGTACTCCGTACCCTTATCTCCAAGAGGATCCGCTCCACGAGCTACAGGTCGTTACACCAAGTATCACAAAGTTCCACGAAGGAGTATCTCAAAGGACCGCCTCGTCATAGGGGTCTCAACGCAACAGACTGCGCGTCAATCGGACGCCCGGTCTCTGAGTTATTAGCATTTTCATCCTAGGAACCCAGTGGGGTTCATGTGCGAACCAACCTGGACATATATCAACTGTATCCTGAAATCTCATAAGGTATACTCATAGGGACCGTTTCTCAACGTGATCACCAACACCGCTGAGGGATTGTCAAATGGACGTTCGGCCTGAAAGTTATCAGCTTTTCCGTTCCAGGGGCCCGGTTGGATTTCATGTTCAACCCAAACCAACCATTATCCAACTGCGTCCAAACCTCAGGCGAAATATGACAAAAGTTCCTTCTCATTAATAGGAATCCAACAAGGTTGACGACACATCAATCAGACGTCTGGAGCTCATTTTATAAGCGTTTCCGCTCCGAGGGCCCGGTTGGTTTCAGGTTCAAACCATCCCGGCCATACCCAGAGTTCTCCAAAACCTTGTGTGTAATATACCAAATAGACTGAATCGATCCAATGATCTCATCGCAACTGATGGTGTGTTGATTGGAGGTCCGAAGACCAATTTATGGGCTTTTATATGAACATGTCCAGTTTTAGGGTGTTTCGGGCCCGGACCGACCCGGCCCGAGACCCCCTGGGTCGGCCTGAACCGGGTCGACCCAACCTAGGTCCGGGTTTGGCCCCTGAGGGTGTGGCCCGGCCTGGCGCGGTGCAGTAGGTACAGCCGGCGCGGCCGGTCCTGGCTGGCATAGACGCTGCGAGTGCCGCATGATCGCGGAACGGGGGGAACCGCCACCCCCGTCAACGAAACGGCGGACCCGCGGGGGGTCTGCCCAGCAGTGCTGAACGGGGGATTGACCCCCGGTCGTTCTGGATATGGCCCGTCGTAACGGACGACCAGTGGACTCCACGAGGGACCAGTTGGTCCGGCCGTCCAGAATCAGCGGCTCCGGCCGCCCTCCCTAGCTCCGCTGCGGCCCAAGGCTACGGCCTTGGTTCATCCGACACGGCACGATGGTGTCGTGCCCCTCCATAGTTTCCCCGGTCCGGCTGCGGCCTCCTCGTGGTTCTTCCGCGCGGCGCAATGGCGCGGCGCCCCTTCGCCGCGGCCCGACTCCGGTTGCGGCTTCGTTCAGCCTCAACAGCGTGGCGCGACGGCAACACGCTTTTTCGCAGCATTTCTCCTTATTTCCATGCGGTGCGACGACACCATGTTTCTTCCATTTCAATCCACGAAGATAACCATAAAAATAAAAAATATGGGAGGAGGATCGGCCATGTTAGTGCGGTCCGACCCCCTCCGTTATTTTGATAACTGGTGGCCGATATTATCGAATAATGTCCAAATAAAATCCGAACGTAAAGACAAAACCCCTACCATGATATTTGACGTCGCACGTCGGGTGTCATGGAGAACGGAGTCGAGGGGGTCGGACGCAGATTCTGTGGACATCGGGGTCTGTCTGAGGAGGAAATGATGTCTCCTCACTTGTTGCAGTGATGAAGAAGGAAGGTACATTGTCGTTGGCGATGATCACCGCGGTCGGCGACTTCTCCCTTGTCATGGAGGAAGAAGAAGACGGAAGAATCCGGGTCACCGAGTCATTCTAAGTTGAGGGGTCTATGTTCTTCATCGGAGAAGAACTGTTCTTCCCGGAGAGGTTTATGTTCTTCCACCCAAGAGGAACTTCCTCCTTCTTTTACACAAGAGCTCTTCCCCATTTCTCCCCACACAAAATGTGTCAAAATAAAATAATAGGTTCGTGCTATTATTTTATTAACACAAGTATTTTATTTGAAAATTAAATACACTTAGTTAATTAATTGAATAGGTCAATTATTTAATTATGGTATGTGTTGGCGATAGTTAAGGGAGAGTGAGAGGAAATGGAAGGTTTACTCGATATATGATGAGTTACAAAATTTAAGAGGGGGGTTTTAAAAAGTTTTGGGGAAAGTGAAAAGGTGGGTGCTCGTGTGGGTCTCACCTCACCTTTAATCCTCTCATGGGTAGTTAGGGTTTTTTGGTTCCCACCCTAACTACCCCATGTTGGATATAACAACTAGGATAAATAATTAATAAAAAATTGTTCCACAAATTTTTTATTCAATTCTTTATTAATCCACATATTTTTTAACAACTCCTCCCGAGTAAACGCATATACGGTAATGGTCCTCTTAAGCAATTACCGGTGCTGTGGTTTCATTGGTGCCCTCAGATTTCAATTCCGAGCACCGGATTAAAAGTTAGAAAAACCCACTCGTTCGTTCACTGAACGTACCCGAGCTAAACTTTGAAAATTGATTCCGGGCACACCGGGCCTCAAAATCAGGCACCGTCAGAAACTGCATTCTTGTAAAATCCCAAATAAATTAAGAAAACAATTTCCTTGAAATTTCCGAGTCTTTACATTACTCCAAACTCAGGGCATTACGTCCCCATAAAGATTAAACACAAACTAGGTATACAAAAGTTCTACAGAGCACGAATCTAAGCCTTCCCCTCCCATGTGCTCTCATGGAGGTTACCGTGCTGACAACGAAAGCACACAAGAGGAATAGACCATCCTCGTAGGATCCTCTCCTATCGATCCTCAACCTCTACTGGATCCCCGAAAAATTCACACCATCACCAAAGTCCAGCTCCCCATGGTCGATGATATGCGAAGGGTCATGCTCGTATCTCCTTAGCTGAGATACGTGGAAGTCATCATGCACCTGGTGCAACTAAGGTGGATGGGTCAAATGGTAAGCCACCTCGCCTACCCTGCTGAGGACCTGAAAAGGTCCACTGAACCTCGGAGATTACATGCCGCCTCAGCCACATCTCCATAGAACTTGTCGAGGTGAGAACCGTAAGAAAACATGGTCTCTATCCTCAAATTCTAGTGGTCATGACTCCTATCAACATATGATTTCTACCTGCTCTATGCAGTATTCTTCTGCTCCTAGATGACCTGGACCTTCAATGTCGTGGCCTGGACCATCTCTGGTCCCACAAGAGCTTCTAAGATTTCTTCTTTGATGATAAGAGGAATCTGGTCTCATCCCCTGGATGAACCGCGTTCTTTGCCTAATACAGTCAATCTGGACATGAATGATGCATTCATGCCATGGACGACGTCGTAAGACCACCACATTACTACCAAGATATCCAACCATCACTCTCACCTCTAAGGGTCGTGTCACACTGTCGGCATTAGTGTGAGGTCACTGGGTCTCTTCCAATAGGAATATCAAAAGCGAGGGTTAAGTAAATAGTTTAAACCGGAACCTCTTAGTACACAAAAAAGAAGGAAGCAAATGTCACAAAGAAATGTGTCTTTTATTACAGCATCTCGAATTACAAAGACACACAACAAAAAAAAAATGGAAACTAGAATCACCAAGATCAAATGTCCCATGCCTAGAACTAGTCCCGCTCATGTTTGCCATCTTCCAGAGCTCCCTAGTCATATGCTTATACTGCTTGAAGATGAGATCTCCTAAGTCCACCTATTCCCTACGGTCGGGGTGGACCTACTGGTAGTGGTGGTGGAAAAACCTCGAAGCTTCTTCAACCTCTAGCAGCACAGATGGCTCCCCTGCCATGACCGCCTGCTCCTTGTGGTCCGCCCTGATCGAACCTCTGCCTTTGTCTAAGGGGTTCTTCATCTATCTGATGATCATCTGTACGGCGGGTCGGATAGTCACGTACCATGTGACCAAGCCCGCCGCAGGAGTAACACTGCCCACTCTTGCCATGACTGTCTCTGACTCCACCCTGATTTCCCCGCACAACTTAACCTAAGTCATGATGTCAGCCACCACTAGGTCTGGTCCTCTTGGACCTCTGCGTCATCTGTCTACTGCCCGCTACAGAAGGCTCTGCCGCATGCTAGCTAGTGGTGGGTCCTACTGCTGGAGAATTCTCAGTAAGGAAACTCTCCACTAAGATGGCTCGCTCCAACACCCCTGTCTGCGTCAGGATGCTGTGAGAAACCACAGAAGCTATAATCTCTCGCATGAGCCCCTGCTCGAAGGTTGGGGCCCTGAAGAACGGGTCCTGTACCATATCTGTGGAGTATCGCGAGAGGTCTGTGAACCACGTTGAGTACTGTTCCACCGTCATGCTACCCTGATATAGATGTATTAGCTCCTGTATACGCACCGCTCAAAGGATGGCTGATACAAACTCTGCCCGGAACAGGCTCTCGAATTCTGCCCATAGAAGTGTCACCTCGTCAGGCATCTATAGCATCAGGCTCCACTATCTTCCTGCTGCTATGTGAAGGAGGATAGTAGTATGGATCACCATGAAGTCTTCTGCTGTCCCTTCTAGAATGAAGACTCTCACCACATCCTCCATCCAATCCTCAGCCGTCTGCGGGTCCGTCTCTCCCCGGAACCTGGGTGGCCTCTGGCGCTGGAACTCATGTAGTGCGCTCAAGTGACATGCACTCTCTACTGCTGGGGCTGGTGGCATCGGTGGCCAAACAGGTGGTAGTACCGCTAGTGCCTCAACTGGGATAGGGCCCTGTACTAAGATCACGTCGCTCGGTGGGCTGTCAGTACGTACAACTCTCGGGGCTCTAGCTGGGCGTCCACAGGGAGGCATCTTGAAAGAAACAAACATGACAAGGTCAAATTATTTATACCTGGTGAGCTGACCTGGTTTGACCTGACTTTAAAGGCTCTAAGAAACACACACACAATCAATGTTTTCATGCACAATGTTAGAAATCAGTTTTCAGGGTCCTGGTGTATGGATATGCCGGCCGCCCGCACCAACACTGGACTCCCTGAACTGAAAACCACACTCGGTACCCTTAACACTATTGCTTCACAGAAATAAAATATCAAATTCCTAAGTTCTGCGGTAGAACCGACTCCTTTGATACCAATTTTTCATGACCCTCCCTCGGGGCCCGTGCCGTGACTACCCCACACCCTCCTTCTATAGGCTAGGGGCTGGCGACTAGCACAAAAAGGCGTAAATCCCGATAACTGGGAAGGAATTTCCTTTATAAAAGTAAAGAAAACACCACAGAGTACAAGCGGAAGTAATACACTAATTACAAAAGAAGTGCTGAAAAGTAAATGGGCTAGAATAAAAACCCAACTGAAAGTACATCTACAACTGAACGAAAGTACAATAGGAAATACAAGCAGCTGGAAGAAAAGAAGAAGCTCCTAGGTCGTCCACCTCGGATCCTACCTAAAGTGTATGTTTAGAAAGAGCATCTCCTGGATCGTCCACCAGGGATCCTACCTGAAGGGTAGGTACAAATAGCCTCAACAATGCTCCCGCCCGTCAAACTCCTCTGAGTATCGTCTCATCATGAAGTCCACCTCCAGATACTGACTCATCTTGAGGTCCACCTCCGGGTACCGTCCAGTCCTCGAAAACTCGGCCTCTGTCAGCGCTGCCCGTTATCTGCAACCAACACAATGAGGTGTGGGAATATCCCATGCAGAGGTGAGTATACGATACTCAGTAGAGATCCCAAGACACTCAAGGTCTCACTAAACCCAAAAAGGATAACCACAAAGAAGGATCTCAATAGATAACCCTTACTTAGGTATAACCCATAGTTATACCAATGTTATCAAGTAACCCATCTCAATCGAGAGGAAGCAAAAAGGTTATGAAATCAACAGATTACCACTACCTAAGTATATTCCCATACATATACCTGAGTTATCAAGTGACCCATCTCAATCATGAGGTAAACACAAAGGTCATAGACTCAAATCAAACTAGGATTTTTATTATCGAAACTGCAACTACTGAAGAGCTCTGTCTCTTACGAGTACAATGATCCTATGACAACTCCGAGGTACTGATCACTAACCTTAGACTGCTGAGGAACTCCTCCTGTAGAGTATCGTGGGTCTGCTTCCAACTACCGGATGCTCTGTCCGCTGAGGGTCGGCCGCCGAATATCGGGCGCTCTCCCTAATAGCATATAGAGGTACCCCACATGTCGAGTACCGCGGGTCTGTAGCCAACTACTGGGCACTCCGTCCACTGTGGGTCTGTCTCCAAATACCGTGCACTCCGTCCACTGGGCTAGTCGACCCACTCCAAGTCGAGTCGGTCAATCAGTCGTCAGATCTCAGCTGGCTACACGGTCTCCATACTCCGTATGCTCATCTCCGAGAGGGTCCACTCTACTAGCTACAGGTCGATACTCCATGTATCACAAAGATCCACGAAGGAGTATCTCAATGTACCGCCTCGTCGTAGGGGTCTCAACGCAAAAGACAACGCATCAATCGGACGCCCGGTCTGTGAGTTATTAGCCTTTTGGTCCCTGGGGCCCGATTGGTTTCATGTGCAAACCAACCTGGACGTATCTCAACTATACCTAGAACTCTCATAGGGTATACTCATAGAGACCATTTCTCAGTGTGATCACCAACGTCGCTGAGAGTTCATTAAATGGACGTTCGGTCTGAAAGTTATCAGCTTTTCCGTTCGAGGGGCCCTGTTGGATTTCGGTTTCAATCCAACCCAGCCATTATCCAACTGCATCCAAAACTCAGGATAAGTATTCCAATAGTTTAGTCTCATCATGAGGAATCCAACAAGGTCGACAGCACGTCAATCAGATGTCTGGAGCTCATGTTATATACGTTTCCACTCCGAGGGCTCGGTTGGTTTTGGGTTCGAACCAGCCTGGTCATACCCAATGTTCAACAAAACCTTGAGTGTAATATACCGAAACGACCGTCTCAATACAAGGATCGCATCTTAGTTGAGTTTACATCGATTGGTGGTCCATAGCCCATGTTATAGGCTTTTAAGAGAACCAGTCTAGTTTTAGGGGCTTTCGGGCCCGGACTGACCCGGGTCGACCCGACATGGGTCCGGGTCTGGACACTAGGTTGCAGCCCGACACGGCTGGCGCATCCCGGCCCCGCTGGCACGGCCCAGCCAGCGCGGCCCGACCCGGCGCTGGCGGGCCGGCCCGGAGCGGCCGGTCCCGGCCGGCACGGGCGCTGCGCGTTCCGTGGGAGCGTGGAAGGGGGGGAACCGCCAACCCCTTCAACGAAATGGTGGACCCACAGGGGGTCCGCCCAGCAGCGCTGACCAATGGTCTGACCCCCGTTCTTTCTGGATCTAGTCGGTCGTAACGGCGAGCCAGTGCAGTCCACGCGGGACCGGTTGGTCCCACCATCCAGAACCGGAAGCTCCGGCCGCCCTCCTTAGCTCCGTCGTGGCCCCGCTCCGGTCACGGCCTCCTCGAGGTTCTTTGGTGCGGCGTGACGGCGCCGCGCCGCTTTGCTGCGGCCTGACCCCGGCTGCGGCTTCATTCGGCCTCAACGGCACAGTGTGACGATGCTGCGCTTCTTCACCACATTTCTCCTTGTTTCCGTGCGGTGCAACAGCACCGCGTCGCTTACATTTCAAGCCACGAAGATAACCATCAAAATAAAAATCTGGTAGGAGGATCGGCCGAGTTTGTGAAGTCCGACCTTCTCTGTTATTTTGATAACAGGTGGCCGATATTATCGAATAATGTCCAAATAAAATCCGAACGTAATGATAAAACCCCTACCTTGATATTTGACGTCGCATGTTGGGATTCGTGGAGAACGGCTTCGTGGGGGTCAGACATAGATTCAGTGGACATCGGGGTGCATCCGAGGAGGAAACAACGTCTCATCACTTATTGCGGTGATGATGAAGGAAGGTACGTTGTCGTTGGCGATGATCATCGCAGTTGTAGACTTCTCCCTTGTCGTGGAGGAAGAAGTAGATGGAAGAATTTGGGTCACCGAGTTGTTCTAAGTTGAGGGGTCGATGTTATTCGTCGGAGAAGAACCGTTCTTCACGGTGAGGATGTTGTTCTTCCACCCAATAGGAACTTCCTCCTTCTTTAACACAAGAGCTCTTTCCCTTTTCTCCCCACACAAAATGTGTCAAAATAAAATAATAGGTTCATGCTATTATTTTATTAACACAAGTATTTTCTTTCAAAATTCAATCCACTTAGTTAATTAATTGAATAGGTTCAATTAATTAGTTAAGGTATATGTTGGCGAGAGTTAAGGGAGAGAGAGAGGGAATGGAAGGTTACTCAATTTAATATGAGTTACAAAATTAAATAGGGGAGTTTTAAAGAGTTTTGGGGAAAGTCAAAAGGTGGGGGATCGTGTGGGCCCCACCTCACCTTTAATCCTCTCATGTGTAGTTAGGGGCTTGTGGGTCCCACCCTTACTACCCCATGTTAAATATAACCACTAGGATAAATAATTCATAAAAAATTGTTCCACAGTTTTTTTATTCAATTCTTTATTAATCCACAAATTTTTAACAACTCCTCCCGAGGAAACACATCTTCGGTAATGGTCCTCTTAAGCAATTACAGGTGCTACAGTTTAATCGGTGCCCTCAGATTTCGATTCCGAGCATCGAATTAAATGTTAGAAAAACCCGCTCATTCGTTCACTAAACGTTCCCGAGCTAAACATCGAAAATTGATTCCGGGAACACCGGGCCTCAGAATCAGGCACCGTAAGAAACTGCGCTCTTGTAAAATCCCATATAAATTAAGAAAAAAATTTCCTTGAAATTTCCGGGTCTTTACAACTAAATTAAAGAATTTTCATTATGCTATTTTCCTTTATAAATTTTTATTAATATTTTGATTATCTCTAAGGGAGATATAATTTGGAATTTTTAATTTTTATATAAGTATATCTATATCTAATATTAATTAATATCATATTTAGTCCATGTTTTATAAAATTCCATGTATTGAGATCATAAAAAGGGAGGGAGTTCTGGAAACCTCTTAGATATAGAGTGTTTTTGGGTTGAAATTAGTGACATGATAAATATATTCATAGAACATATCAATGATACAATGAAAAAGTTAAATACTATTGAACACCATATTAAAGTGGATTAATATAGAGAAAACAGTAATTCTGATAGACGAATGAAATATTTTTAGTTTCAAGCGAGAGATCATGTTTCCTTGAATGAATATGCATGAAAGGGATCCATAAGGTTTGGTAAATAAATGAAAAACTATTCCCTAGGTACATTGAATACTTTGAAATTTAGAAAATAATTATAGTATTGTCTTATTGATTAGAAATGGCACTATGCTTCTCTAGGGTACATGATTTGTTCCATATATCATTGTTACTGAAGTATATTCAAGGGAAAATTCCTATTACAACCTATAAAGATGATGAAGTGAAACATAATTTACCTTAATATAATGATACCATATAGATTCGTGATACTAGATAGAAATAATTTATGAATCAATTGACTCAACTAGTAAATGATGTTTCTCTGAGAGAAATATATCATATTAGCGAAGCAATATTTTTATAATTCTTTTTCAATATTATTTATGTATTAATGGGTATAATAAAATTGAAACAACATATATCATATAAAAATATGTTGTTATTTTTGTGTAATAATATTTATCAATCTAATTCTCTATCAAATGGGAAACAAATTCATCGCAAGTGTGTATGACAAACTACCGCCTCACAAATAGATGAAATTTTTTCCCATAACGAACTCATATGGATAGTCATAAATATAGCGACCCCCAAAACCGGGGTGCTTAATGAGACATGATATACTTAACATTACATCATTTCAAGATTAAATATCATGTCTCATCACAACAGAGGATCGCGAGGCTTGGGATTCTGGGAAACCAGCAGCTTCTGATTAGCTTCATTAATATCAACCGTGCCTGAAAATTTTTAATCAAAACGTAGGGTGAGCAAAAATGCCCAGTAAGGGGCTTTAAAACATTTTATGAAAGTCCTTTCTTAAGTCCTTTTGAAAAGAATAAAACGTACTTTGCTAAAACAAAACATTGTCATTTCTTAAAACATGAAAACCATCTGTGTTTGAAAACCACTTGCACAAAGAAGCACGTACTTGAAATAAGCTCTAATGTAAACATGGTCAGAGTGCGCAATATAAGCAGAGTAGCCAATGCATAAATTTTAAAACAAGGTTACTTTAATTCCAAGGGAATTTCTATGGCTAAGTAGGAAAACATGCATATCATGGTTCGTGAGTAGGATGCAGTTCATTTAACAGTTTACCAAATGAAAAACAGTTCTTGTCACATTAAGTACGGTTTCATGATCATGGGAGCTTTCAACTAGGGGTTGTCCTGTTAGTTGAACAAACCCCTGATTAACCTTTATCATTACATGTAGAGGGAATGTATAATCCTGGACTTTGTCATGACTTTTCATCATGACCGTAAAACATACTTAACGGGTCAAGGCTCACTGCCCACCCCGTTTCCTTTGCTCAAGCCAAGGCTAACTTGCCAAGACCGTCTCACATGATCGTCTCATGAGACTCTTGCTTTACCCAATGCATTGGAGCGCTATATAATTCCGGGCGCACCCGTCACATGTAAGTCCTATACATCCCTTACATATCTTGACACGGCCATTCGTTCATAGGGTTCCATGCATTCTCAATTAAACCCCATTTTCACATACTTGTTCATTATGTGAAGACCATTTAAACATTAAGAACCTGATGACATGCATGCTAAAACATCGTTCACATAACAAGTTACCTTGCATTTAAAAGCATGGGTTTCAAGAGAACGAACATATTACTTAACATTACATAACATCATAGTATCCAATTTAAAACATAATCGTTTACACATATACTGATAAATGGATTTTGAGGGTTTTCACCCAAAACTGTCTTATAAGAACTCTTTTATTAGCACTTTAAGCAGACATAGGTACACACTTATGAATACATGTATATATTTAAGAAAAAGAAAATTCAAGGAGTCCATTTTCACAAAAATCCTCATTTACCCCAAATAGTGATAAATGAAAGTTCTCGGTTTCACGAGTTGAAAATACTTTCAATAAATATCATTTTTAAAACATAGTTTTAAATTACTTACTATATCATTTTATAAAATAACTAAGTTCAAAATTTCATAAAAATAATCCAGTGTCTGTGAAAGTAATACGCAAGCTTTTAAAATTAAAACATCATGCTGAGGTCGCTTGAAATCGTTGATGGCTGTCTGGGCCTACCCACTTAACGAAGGATGGGTTCACTCCCCAATTCCTTCCTATTTACAACGGTCAAGCACCGAATTTTCCAAAACATTTTAAGCTTGCCTTAATTACATATATATTTTCACTGGAGTTTTATATCTTGAAAACATGTTGTTGCTTTAAAATTCACTTTCATAATGATTTATATGTATATACATATTTATATAACAACCGATTCTTGTAAAAACTAAACCAAAATTAAAACAGGACCCTTTCCTTGCTTGGAGTGGGGATGCAGTCGAGGCAAAATGATCCGAGGGTATAAACATAGAAGATATGCACATATATATATATATATATATATATCCTGAATATGCTTATATACATATGAAAACCGAGGTATAACACAAAATTTTGAGAACAAGGTTCCACGCTCACCAGTACGGAGGGGAGAAGATGCAGTAGTGAAATCCGGTGCATAACCCTAAGATGTATATACATATATATATACATAACATATATATATATATATATAACGAAATACAAACATGAACCCAAACCGAGCTTCTAAATATCACCATTACCAGTACGGAGAGGAGGAGAGGATAACGAGGAATCGGGTGCAAAACCATAGAATGTGCTCCCATACACATAACACATATATATGGGTGTATATATATAAAATACCGAAACTGTAACAGAAAAAGAAACCAGCAAAACCTTCTCCCTTACCTTAGCTCGACGAGGAGGAGGAGGAGGAGTAGGGTGCAACTGCGGAACCCAGAAGCCGAAGGTATAAACAAAGAATATATGTATATATATAACAAGTATAAACGTGTATATAACCATATGAAAAGCCCGGTTTTTTACACAAATAGTAAAAAAAGAAAACGACCCTTACCAGCTTGACGAGATGGAGGAGGAGGAAGGCCGAAGCTGTGTCAGCGTCGCTTGAAGGTCGGAGAGATCAGGGGCCGATCCTTCGGTCCTCGGTGCAATAGGGGCTTAAAAAAACGAAGATGGAGATGAAGACTTTGGGGGAGGTGGGGTGTCAGCGTCAGCTTGTGGAAAGGAGGGAGAGGCTCAGGTCTTCTTCTCCGAAAGCAACCCCTATGCTACTGGTACAACGACAGAAAGAATAAGAAGAGGAAAGACGCGGGGGAGGAAGAAGAAGCGGAGAAGAAAACGCGAAAAGAAATGGACGGTCGTGATTAAATGCCGGTCGATCGGAGGGGTGGGAGTTGTCGCGACATTAAAAGGAATTGACGGCCGAGATCAGAGGGAGTGAATCGGGCGACTGGGGTTGCTCCGCAGTTTTAAAAACGCGGATCCCGCAGTAAAAAAAAGAAAATTTGTTTTTAATATTTTATTTTTATAGTATTAAACATTTATTCCAGTTTTTATTATTATTGTCATAGATTCAATAAAAAATACCAATAATTCATAATATGCTATCTTTATTATTATTAAACCATTTTTATTATTTTAGTAAAAACATTGGTCAAATAAATTTATAAATTGATAAAAACATCTTATTATATGTACATACTTATATTTTTTTCATTTTTTTTATTTTAACAAAAAACGCAAATTTTAATTTTATTATCATTATTGTTAAACCCTATTTAATAACTAAATAGTATTTCATTATGAGAAATAATGATCAAGAACATTGAATAATAAAAACATACACAAGTATATATATTTTAATTTCCCTTGCTAGTTAACTATCCTAATTTTCTGAATTAATTAATATCATTTAATGCAACTATATTTTATCACAC
This sequence comes from Viscum album, assembly GCA_963277665.1. Lineage (NCBI taxonomy): Eukaryota > Viridiplantae > Streptophyta > Magnoliopsida > Santalales > Viscaceae > Viscum > Viscum album. The sequence goes on along the minus strand of OY728146.1, from coordinate 1,642,066,278 downwards.
AAACAAGTGTGTTGATGAAAATATTATTACCATGAAACACACAAGTGAAAGAATCCATAATTTGACGAAGTTTCTAAAATAGTTTATAAAAGGTTTAATCATACGAGAAATAATATATCTAATTTGATGCAATAAGAATATATAACTTATAAAAGAAATCCATCAGGTTTTGATATAACTAGAAAAACAACAGTTTAATTGTTTAAATCAAAATGTATAGTGGAAGAAGACAAAAATATTAATTTTTTCTCCATTTCAAACATAAAATAAAATTCTTATTTTGGAAAACAAAAGATAATTAACGTTGAGGTCATTTTAAAAAAATTAAAGAAAAACTACCCACTTATCATTCCGATCATTTTATCCCCAACGGTCAAAATGAACATGGGATTCGTTGGGAACCAATGGTCGGATTTAAGGCCGTTTGAGGTCCAACGGTCAGATTTGTGGCCGTTTGAGGTCCAACGGTCAACTTTGGTGCTTATAAAAGGGTTTGGTCTCGGGTGTCCCTTACTCCAAGTGACCGAAGAAGAACGGAAGATGGTTCGTGTGATCCCCTTGGTGTTGAGCACGGTCGCGGTGGCGTCAGCCATACTTATGTTCCTTATGATGGATGCTCGAAATCCCTATCGCATCCTCAGGCTCCTAGTAGTTCTAAGCAGTCTTCCTGTCGTTGTAATTGGGTTCTTGGTTGGGATCTTTGGTCAGTGATGTTTTGATCGTGGAAAGTTGTAATCGTCAAGGTGTTTCTCAATAAAGGAGTATTTCATTCATGCTTGTTGCTACGGGTTTTCGTTTATTTTCATTTTCTTTTTATAGAAAGATGGTCCAATTAAAGAGAAACATATCATTACACGAAACATGAATTCTCGGGTTGTTACATTATCTCCCCCTTAAAATAATTTCTTCATCGCAATTATATTCGTAAAAAGACAAGAAAAAGACTTCGGTCGCACAACATTACCAAAACTGAAGGCCTGGCTCGGTTAACGGAACCCCTAAACTGGTACACAACTCTGCTGTTTCCCTGACCCAGATACACCTTGAGCAATAAGACTTGTACTCCTGCTCATGGGCACTATACACAGGCTTCCACAGGGAGGCCCGTGCAATAAATAGCTCTGAGACGTCTGAGCGGACGAATCCCCTAGTAACCCTTCAAACTTCATCACGCTCGAGGTAGTTGAGGGGGACGACACGATTGAGAAGGCTGACGTTCAGGATCTGGATCATGTAGGCGGCTCTGAGGTTGCCGTCCTGAGCTGCTATGAGAAAGCAGGCTCTGGTGGAGAAGTTCCGTGCCATAGAGAAACACTGAAAAAGCCCTTCATGGTATCTCCCCCTTCGCCTATAGTAGGGAAGATGGGTGGTGGCAAGGAGGTGAATCACATGTTCATTCTCCTGACATGCACGGAGAATTTCCGGACTATTAGCTATATCCAAAAAACGTTGGCAGGACCCTCGTAGGTGGAGAAAAGAGGGAAAGTCCACCATACAAGTTCTGATCAAGACAACCTCTACTAACTCGTCAGGTAGAGACGAGAGGTTCATCTGACTTGCCATCTGGAAGAAAAGGTAAACAAGAGAGGTCACTTAACAACACTAAGAAGAAAGAGATCATAAACTTTTTAATTAAGAAGGTTTACACATTAAAGTCTGAGTTTTCCAGACGGACACCACAAAGAGAGGCGAAACTCTCTAACTCCACAAACCATACACAAGATGAACATACATGACTAATCTCATGGGAACATTTATAACGCCTCTTGAGTTTCGCGTGAGGGGTGTGGAGTTGGGAAACGTCGGTGTACACTTCTTGCCTAAGAGACACACGGGTGGTCTCATTTTCCAACGCTACGAAGTCCATTAATTGGCCCCAGAAACCGTAGTGTAGGACCTGGCACAGATAAGCCGCTCGAAGATCTCCGGCAGCAGTAGCTTCTTGGAAAGGGTTATCTAGCATTGTTGCAAATTCCTCGCCAGCTGTAAACACTCGGAAGAGTCTTTCGTGATACCTTCCTCGACGTACATACGAGGGAAACTGGGTCATCATCATTAGGAGATAATACATCCCCATTCCCCGGTGGAGACTAAGCACCCTAGATGAGTTCGACACATCGTACAAGTGCTTACACGTCATGCGAATGTGAGCATAGTTCAGGAAGTTTTCATGGCTAACTAGAGACATAATGTTCTCTAGAGCCTCGGTGGGGAGTGACAAAAGGTCAGTAGGTTCATCAGCCATCTGAAATCATAACGTTTTTACTTAATTAGTCTTAGCAATATATTTATATCACCTGGTTTTCCAGAGTTTCCTGAAACCATCCTCTGATACCAACTATAGTGACCCCCAAAACCGGGGTGCTTAATGAGACATGATATACTTAACATTACATCATTTCAAGATTAAATATCATGTCTCATCACAACAGAGGATCGCGAGGCTCAGGATTCTGGGAAACCAGCTGCTTCTGATTAGCTTCATTAATATCAACCGTGCCTAAAAAATTTTAAACAAAACGTAGGGTGAGAAAAAATGCCCAGTAAGGGGTTTTAAAACATTTTATGAAAGTCCTTTGTTAAGTCCTTTTGAAAAGAATAAATCGTACTCTGCTAAAAAAAACATTGTCATTTCTTAAAACATGAAAACCATCTGTGTTTGAAAACCACTTGCACAAAGAAGCACGTACTTGAAATAAGCTCTAATGTAAACATGGTCAGAGTGCGCAATATAAGCAGAGTAGGCAATGCATAAATATTAAAACAATGTTACTTTAATTCCAAGGTAATTTCTATGGCTAAGTAGGAAAACATGCATATCATGGTTCATGAGTAGGATGCAGTTCATTTAACAGTTTACCAAATGAAAAATAGTTCTTGTCACATTAAGTACGGTTTCATGATCATGGGAGCTTTCAACTAGGGGTTGTCCTGTTAGTTGAACAAACCCCTGATTAACCTTTATCATTACATGTAGAGGGAATGTATAATCCTGGACTTTGTCATGACTTTTCATCATGACCGTAAAACATACTTAACGGGTCAAGGCTCACTTCCCACCTTGTTTCCTTTGCTCAAGCCAAGGCTAACTTGCCAAGACCGTCGCACATGATCGTCTCATGAGACTCTTGCTTTACCCAATGCATTGGAGCGCTATATAATTCCGGGCGCACCCGTCACATGTAAGTCCTATACATCCCTTACATATCTTGACATGGCCATTCGTTCATAGGGTTCCACACATTCTCAATTAAACCCCATTTTCACATACTTGTTCATTACGTGAAGACCATTTAAACATTAAGAACCTGATGACATGCATGCTAAAACATCGTTCACATAACAAGTTACCTTGCATTTAAAAGCATGGGTTTCAAGAGAACGAACATATTACTTAACATTACATAACATCATAGTATCCAATTTAAAACATAGTCGTTTACACATATACTGATAAATGGATTTTGAGGGTTTTCACCCAAAAATGTCTTATAAGAACTCCTTTATTAGCACTTTAAGCAGACATAGGTACACACTTATGAATACATGTATATATTTAAGAAAAAGAAAATTCAAGGAGTCCATTTTCACAAAAATCCTCATTTACCCCAAATAGTGATAAATGAAAGTTCTCGGTTTCACGAGTTGAAAATACTTTCAATAAATATCATTTTTAAAACATAGTTTTAAATTACTTACTATATCATTTTATAAAATAACTAAGTTCAAAATTTCATAAAAATAATCTAGTGTCTGTGAAAGTAATACACAAGCTTTTAAAATTAAAACATCATGCTGAGGTCGCTTGAAATCGTTGAAGGCTGTCTGGGCCTACCCACTTAACGAAGGATGGGTTCACTCCCCAATTCCTTCCTGTTTACAACGGTCAAGCACCGAATTTTCCAAAACATTTTAAGCTTGCCTTAATTACATATATATTTTCACTGGAGTTTTCTATCTTGAAAACATGTCGTTGCTTTAAAATTCACTTTGATAATGATTTATATGTATATACATATTTATATAACAACCGATTCTTGTAAAAACTCAACTGAAATTAAAACAGGACCCTTTCCTTGCTTGGAGTGGGGATGCAGTCGAGGCAAAAGGATCCGAGGGTATAAACATAGAATATATGGACATATATATATATATATATATATATATCCCGAATATGCTTATATACATATGAAAACCGAGGTATAACACAAAATTTTGAGAACAAGGTTCCACCCTCACCACTACGGAGGGGAGAAGATGTAGTAGTGAAATCCGGTGCATAACCCTAAGATGTATATACATATATATATACATAACATATATATATATATATAAACGAAATACAAACATGAACCCAAACCGAGCTTCTAAATATCACCATTACCAGTACAGAGAGTAGGAGAGGATAACGAGGAATCGGGTGCAAAACCATAGAATGTGCTCCCATACACATAACACATAAATATGGGTGTATATATATACAAAACCGAAACTGTTACAGAAAAAGAAACCAGCAAAACCTTCTCCCTTACCTTAGCTCGACGAGGTGGAGGAGGAGGAGTAGGGTGCAACTGCGGAACCCAGAAGCCGAAGGTATAATCAAAGAATATATGTATATATATAACAAGTATAAACGTGTATATAACCATATACAAAGCCCGGTGTTTTACACAAACTGTAAAAAAAGCAAACGACCCTTACCAGCTTGACGAGATGGAGGAGGTGGAAGGCCGAAGCTGTGTCAGCGTCGCCTGAAGGTCGGAGAGATCAGGGGCCGATCCTTCGGTCCTCGGTGCAACAGGGGCTTAAAAAAACGAAGATGGAGATGAAGACTTTGGGGGAGGTGGGGTGTCGGTGTCAGCTTGTGGAAAGGAGGGAGAGGCTCGGGTCTTCTTCGCCGAAAGCAACCCCTATGCTACTGGTACAGTGACAGAAAGAAGAAGAGGAGGAAATACACGGGGGAGGAAGAAGAAGCGGAGAAGAAAGCGCGAAAAGAAATGGACGACCGTGATTAAATGCCGGTCGATCGGAGGGCTGGGAGCTGTCGCGGCATTAAAAGGAATTGACGGCTGAGATCAGAGGGAGTGAATCTGGCGGCTGGGGTTGCGCCGCCGTTTTAAAAACGCGGCTCCTGCAGTAAAAAAAAAGAAAAGTTGTTTTTAATATTTTATTTTTATAGTATTAAACATTTATTCCAGTTTTTATTATTATTGTCATAGATTCAAAAAAAAAATACCAAAAATTCATAATATGCTATCTTTATTATTATTAAACCATTTTTATTATTTTAGTAAAAACATTGGTCAAATAAATTTATAAATTGATCAAAACATCTTATTATATGTACATACTTATATTTTTTTTCATTTTTTTTAACAAAAAATGAAAATTTTAATTTTGTTATCATTATTGTTAAACCCTATTTAATAACTACATAGTATTTCATTATGAGAAATAATGATCAAGAACATTGAATAATAAAAACATAAAAAAGTATATATATTTTAATTTCCCTTGCTAGTTAACTATCCTAATTTTTTGAATTAATTAATATCATTTAATGCAACAATATTTTATCACACAAACAAGTGTTTTGATGAATATATTATTACCACGAAACACACAAGTGAAAGAATCCATAATTTGACGTAGTTTCTAAAATAGTTAATAAAAGGTTTAATCATACGAGAAATAATATATCTAATTTGATTCAATAAGAATATATAACTTATAAAAGAAATCCATCAGGTTTTGATATAACTAGAAAAACAACAGTTTAATTGTTCAAATCAAAATGCATAATGGAAGAAGACAAAAATATTAATTTTTTCTCCATTTCAAACATAAAATAAAATTCTTATTTTGGAAAACAAAAGATAATTAACGTTGAGATAATTTTAAAAAAATTAAAGAAAAACTACCCACTTATCATTCCGATCATTTTATCCCCAACGGTCAAAATGAACATGGGATTCGTTGGGAACCAACGGTCGGATTTAAGGCCGTTTGAGGTCCAACGGTCATATTTGTGGCCGTTTGAGGTCCAACGGTAATCTTTGGTGCTTATAAAAGGGTTTGGTATCGGGTGTCCCTTAATCCAAGTGACCGAAGAAGAACGGAAGATGGTTCGTGTGATCTCCTTGGTGTTGAGCACGGTCGCGGTGGCGTCATCCATACTTATGTTCCTTATGATGGATGCTCGAAATCCCTATCGCATCCTCGGGCTCCTAGTAGTTCTAAGCAGTCTTCCTGTCGTTGTAATTGGGTTCTTGGTTGGGATCTTTGGTTAGTGATGTTTTGATCGTGGAAAGTTGTAATCGTCAAGGTGTTTCTCAATAAAGGAGTATTTCATTCATGCTTGTTGCTACGTGTTTTCGTTTATTTTCATTTTCTTTTTATAGAAAGATGGTCCAATTAAAGGGAAACATATCATTACACGAAACATGAATTCTCGGGTTGTTACAATAAATATAGAAATAATAAAAATAAATGATATGTATGATATGATTTAAATTAATTAAAATTGATATATCATCATCTTCCATACCCTTTCACACATTAATTGAATGATATCGTTGCTCGTGTGTGTGTGTGTGTATGACCTACCATTTCCAAGAAGGGATTTGATACATTTACCAAGAAAAATTTATCGAATGGTTAAAATGATGTATGTAATGAGTAAATATGATACTAATTTATTTATAGATACAATATACCTATATCCTATTTATAATAATATAAAAATTCCCAACAACACATGCATGAGAAAACATGGTAATTAACACATGAAATAATGGTAAAAATGAAATATTATTAACGAATGGGTGATAAGATGTTATTTAAGTATAATATACGATATTATAAATGTTAATATGGTTTTAATAAAAACTAATAACATGTTAATAAACATTACATATGAGGTTAAAACATGTTCAACTAAAGGTATTTGTGATGTAAGAGACCTCATCTCATTTTCCATTCATTTAGGAATATTAATATGTTATTCCCCTAATTAATTTTATATGGTGTATATAGGACCCCTTTTACATGTAATGTCATGAATAATTCATATTTAATTTTATTTTATGATTAAATTTTTGTAAATTCATCCAAGGGTATTTGACATGAATTTTATTAAGTTTTAAATAATTTCATAACTCAATTTCTTCTCATTGGGTTATATCACTTCCTAATTGACATTGATATTATATGATTATGTGTTTAATTAATTTTTAGTATATTATTTTTTATATCCACTTCTTATACTTGGATTTAAATTTTCATACACATAATCCATTCATTGATTAATCCTCACTTCAATGTTATGATCATTTTAAGGGTTGCTTGTCTCAAATTATCTTCTTTGGGGTATAGGTTATGTTATACACACATTCATGATTTTTATCTACTACCCATTGATATGTTATATCATTAAAATATAAATATTTATAGTATTTAATGATTTATTTGATGTTATTTATTTAATGGTTATCATGATTCAAATGTTACCAAAGCGATAATGGTGTATTCTTCAATCTCATTTTAAATGGGATTGTTTGTTCTTGAATTTACATTGATAAAAATTATTCAATCATTATATAATAACACCATTCATTTTAATATTGTTTATTATTAATTAAAGTTTCATGTAATAGTAAAATTTTACTCCCCTTTATAATTAAAAGTTTTGAGAAAATGTTTTTATGATCATCTAACGTTATTTCCTTCTTTGGTCAAAAAAAAAAGATTTTATCAAATAAATGTATTCAAAAAAAATTCAGGAATTTTTTTAAAATTATGTTATGATTTGGTTAAATTAATTTTATCCATGATTGGAATTTTTAAAAATGTTTTAGAAGGGATATTTCTTTCATTTTCCCAACAATGCAATTTTTTCTTTTCTTATAATAATGCGAACGACGTATTTCTCTTAATGTACTCGGCATGAGCTAAACAATACAACCATCACGAACACTCATTACATTGAATATTTCAATAAAATTTTAAGAGGTTATTTTTAAAAAATACCTAATATTATATAAATGATTAGTTAAGAAAAATTGGAATTCAAGTGAAAGGGTATTTTTCTCATGATTTTTTTAAAAAATTTATTTTGATATTTAATTTCATAAACAACAAAAACCCTTTATTTTAATTATATTTTAATGATGATAGGTATTAATGATACAATTTTTACTATTTATCTTGATGGTTTACAATCAGTTTGATTAGGGAACATATTAAAAATCTATTTTTTGATTAATGTTTAAGTCACTAAATTACCACTAACATATTTATTTTATTGTGATAATTAGACATTACATTTATATTAAATACCAATATTATTTTTATCATGGATAATATTATTTCATAAAACATATAAAATTTTTACATATGGTCTTTACATTGAATTTTAACTGATTAACTGGGGATATATTGATAAATTAGTTTTCTTTACTCAAAATTGATATTTTTTTATAAGGCCTATTTTTTATGAATTAAAAAGGCCATTTGATATAGTAGAAATGCAATGGGCATGATATTTTTAGTGGTGAACAAAATCATATATCCCCTCAATGATTTGATTGTCTCTTGAGGTGAGTCAGTAAAGTAGCATTATGAGGGGTTTTATCCATAGTTTAAATTGTCTTGATAGAGGTATTGAAAATGTTATAATATTGTTGTTTAACATCAGGATGTCCAATGATAATAATTTCATTCATTAATAAATTTATTATTATTATTCATGATATTATTTAATTGTAATTATACATAGTTTCATATTTTTCACAAGATATTTATTAACAGACATGTGTGTTATGTTATTTACCATTATGTATTGATCATGACATATCCTATTGTACTAGAAATGTTATTGATTAAATGGAATGTATTTTTAGTTATTTAGCTCTATTTAATTAGTATTACTTATTTATTCATGTTACCTTCCATTGTACGTAACCCTTGCTGGACATTTAAGCTCACCCATAATTTTTTCTTTCCCAAGTATACAATAATGAATTATTGAAACAGTTTATGGAAGCTGATGGTTTTCCATAAATCTATTTTTTTATTATATTCCTAGTTTAAAATTGGTATCAAGTATGTATTTTGTTCTCCAAATCTAATAAACTAATCATTCCATCATGATTTGAATTGTTGTATTTTTTAATATAAAATAAAGTAGATACCAAAAATCGCTTGCCTGATTTTGGGTTATTACATATAATTTTTTTCTGACCATTGGTTTATATATATATATTTTATGGTTAATTTTTGAGAAGTATCGATCACATCTTAGTTGATCAAATAAGTTATCCATATTAGGTTTTAGATAATTCATTCAAATATTGATCTTATTAACGTCATTATAATCAATTCAGAGATGAATTAACAGATACTGATTCTTAAAAAATAAATAGTTCACCTAATGGGTGATAAATTGGGTGTAGTAATCCGTTATATATCGTATCTTGTGTTTCTTCATCAATTCATACAACTCAATTTGATCTATTCTACAATGAGTCTTTAGAATATTCAAAAAACATATATGAGTTAAATAGAAAACTCAACTTTAGAATTTTGGCAATGACTGAGAAATTATTTATAAAATATGTTAACTTGCAGCTGTATAATTTGAATATCTCAAATTTAGAGCTTATTCCCATCAATTTTTCCTAGATACCTATCATGAATTGGTATAAATTCTTATACAATGGATATAATTTCAATTGGTATTTAATTGTTTTATGTGGGAACCCTAGTCCCAAATCATGTATATAAATTGATTATTATAAAATGTATACAATATTATATATACATGTATTTACCTTACCATAATAGTTCAGATACTTCTATCTCCACTATATTTATGGTAATTACCTAAGATAAATTTTCATAACAGAATTTTGAAGTACATTTCTTGATATAATGAGAACATAGAGATCACATGATAGAAATATAAATTTTATGTTCTATATTATAGATACATCACACTGATAGTACATTGGGGATGTTTGAATATTAGGTGTTGTGGGATCATAAGCAATGATACTTCTTTTAATGAAGTTCAAACATGTTGATCTTAAGTCAACAAGGTCGTGAGGAATGACCTTCTAATAGGAGCACCACATGCATTATGTTTTCTTGGGTTTTCATATCTATGAACAAATATAAAGGTATACTTGCATGATATTATTTTTAGTTTATACCATTTGATCACATTCTTTGATTCAAGATGAAAACTATGGAATTGATGTTATCGAAAGGTATCTTGTGTTCGGTGCATCATTGGTGTTTTATAATTTATTGAATAACTATGAATGGGTTTTCCTTCCAAAATAAATAGATATATCGGGCCTAGTTGATTTGGATGGTAGTATATTTTCTTAATCCATGGCCAGTATATGAGAAAATTAAGTCCATTTAGTTAGATCAAAAAATAAAAAAGTATATATGGATGAATAAACAATTTTTTAATCATTTATTATGATATATCATAGGAAAATGAGATTATATTACATGGTGTGTGTTGTAGGAATGGTTTTCAATGCTTTTCCTATTCAACATCTCCAAAGGGGTCTTGGTGGGATTCTAGACATTGATATCAGTATTTAAATATTGGTAACGATTATAAATAAAATTTCCTAGTAGGTCAAACACAAAATAATATTTAATATAATTTCCTATAATGATTAATAGAAGTATGGGAAGCTGTGGGACCCACCATGCAGTGCAAGAAGTGGTAGAGAATAATTGACCACCAAAAAATAGAATAATTTATTATTTATTGAGTATACAATAATTGGATTTAAATTTATTTATCTTAATTATTCATGAAGAAATTAAGTAAATATATGAGAATATATTTTACGAATGAATATTATTTTAATATCCATGGATCATTTAACACTTATGAGAAATATGAGTCGAGTTAATGAGTTGATTTTATGAATTAATATATATATATATATATATTATAATAAAAAAATGATTAAATTTTAAATGACATTATAAAGAAGTTAGTTTCTCATAACATGTAATTTAGATCTTATTTAGTAGGTGTTATACATACGGGGTTCAGGGAGTACTTTTCAGTTTCTTAATCCCCACACATAATCAAAGGGATGCTCATTTCTAATGCCCTATTCATTGGAAAAGATTGTAGAGTTCCTTGTTCATCCATATTCAATGATTTTACACATACTCTTGAATCATGATTGGATGATCTAAATGGTTTCGACCTTAAATCCATCAAGCATTGCTTCTTGAGGAGGTTTTACATGCCAACTTGTATTACAGTCAAATAAAATTTCTATTCGATTTAATTTTTGTTCTCAAATATATTATTTAAATATATTGGAAATTTGACCTGGGTTCGTTCTCTAGATACTAAGATGTGATCTTCCTCCATTGATTAAAATTTAAATATCTGTGGCCCATTGACTTCTTCTATGTGGTGAAATACCCACAATGTCTGTTAGAGTGATCACAATAATTTTTTATGCACTGAAATGTCAAATTATCGTTAAATTTAAGTAGAGAACTTTGTTTTTGTCCCAATGGATCTGTTAGAGTATCAATAAAATCACAGATGTCCATGTTACGACCATCTAAAAATACAAATTATGACCAGACATTGTTTTTATGGGTATATAAATTTTAAGATCATATATTTATATATGTGTTAATTTTACTTGGTTATAGTGGATAATTGGGATTTTGGTGACACTTTATTTTATGGCCATGTTCTTGATAGATTTCAGAGGTTGAGAAGTCATTTGTTAGTGACCAGTAATTCCACATGGTAATGGAATCCCTCAAAAAGACATACATGAAAAAGACTGGGAATTTTTGAAATTTCTATGGTTAATTCTAGGCTGGTGGTTTAATAAAAAAACAAAAAAGAATATTTTTTTAAAAAACAATCAACGGTCTCAGGTTCCTTGATTCATTTAGAATATCATAAAAAATCAAATTTTAATGAATAAGGTTGGGTCATATTCAAAAAATTCAAAAAAAAATGGCAGGTTGCTATTTGGCTTCTCCATCCTACCCATGGGTTCAGAGGATGACCTCCATCCACCCCACATAAGAACCACCCTGTCTCAGTCATCCTTCCACCATTACCATAAAAATACATACATGGTTGGAATATTCTACCACCATAGTTTTCGCATCCAATGGTCACCCAATCACTACAACCACTACCTTGTAAGACATTCCACCTGATCAATCTTCTTGTCGTGTAGTCCCCTCTGGTGCTAGACCATTACACATGAGGCATCCTGATGGGGTCCCCCTTTAGTTCCACCAACCACTACTCCCATTGAAACCCCATCTCTTAGTTTTTTCAATGGACACATCCTATTTCAATGATGTTTCCTCCATCAGTTAACCCCCAATGACCAGTGCCACCCCCTACCCTGATACAGTTTCAGGTGTATTCACCATCCTTGATTCATCTCATTACCTTTATCCCATGGGTTCAACTGGTCTAGAACATCCATGTAAAAGTATACATAACCTAGAACCTCACTAAAACATTTCTTCCTAATATATAATGGGAAATGGAAGGTTCATCCTAAACCATAATGGGCCAATGTGAATTTTTAAAATATCAAAAAAATTAATTCAGTTTTTTGGATTTTAGAAAATGAAAATGAAATAAATATTTTACAAGTAATTTATTTTTCTAATTTAATTAAATTAATTGTTGGATAAAATGAATTCAAATTATTTTAATTAAAATAAATTATTTAATTTATTAATTTAATTTAATTTTCATTAATCATTATTTTTTCCATTTTAATTTTTATTACACATTTATGTACCTAAATTTTTTTCTTTATAGAGGAACAAAAAATTTTTATCTATTATTATTTCTATTTAATTTATTATTTCAATTCTGTGTAATGATTTAAATAAAAAAAAATTTATGATATATCCATCTTATTTTTTCCCATTATATTTTTATGATTATACACATCCATCTGTATATCTTTGTATGTATTTTTCACATCCCATGACCAACTCACTTGAATGTGAGTATTCATGTAATATGATGTATATTTAATAAGTTGTGGACACTACTAAGATGAGATGGTATCCAAGATGAGATGTGGTAATATGGAATCGAGGTGTGAGCTACGATACAGGTCATGAACAGACTCATGTATTTTACCCATTGGCCACGTTTGACCAATTTAGTTTAAATGGATCAGTAAATTTTAGGTTCCAAATATCATTTTGGAAGTTCATTTTATATGCATTGGTAAATATTTAATGAATATTTCTTATTTTTGGGAATAAATAAAAAAATTAATGCATAAAGACTCACTAAATTTTTTTTATTACAACATTGTTCAGTTGTGAGTGTGATCACATAACATGATCATATTTTATATCAATGTAATAAATTATTCAATTAATAATAAAAAACTCATTGTTATATTAATTCATAATGTCTTCTGTCTATTAAATTTGAACAAAACTAGATGAATGAGGTCCTCGTTAACATACATTGGGGAGTAAAACATATAAATGGGGAGTTCTTATTAGAGTGATGGGTTTACATAAGTAATGATGATAGAATATAATTATCTATCTAGATATCTTACACTATAGAGGAAATCATTAATGTAATCAGGATTATGGTTAGAAAATATGGAAAATCACTCAAAAGATCATGGAACCATTAGTTAATTCATTTGTCATTCTAATATATACCATGAAACACTTTGATTATTTGGGTAGACGTAGCTCCGACTCTGAGGAGAGGTTTTATGGATCATTTCCACTACAATACTCTAGTGACAAGATATTTTGAATCTATTTGTGAGGGATTATAGGGTTTGAAAACATATCATGATATGTTTAATGATTTAATTAATCAGTAGTGTCTAAATGGTAATAAATATAAAGTAATAACTTTTAAATTTACTTTTAAGAGATAATATATAAACGAAAATAACAATTACATTATCACTATGATACATTCTCAATAATGAAAACACACATACCAGAAATAACTTGTTAGAGTGATATATGTTCTTGAACATAGTACTACGGTAAGAGAGGATACATTATCTGAACAATTCCTTTTTTCCTCTAGATTCCCTTATGGAGAATGTGTATGAACTAGTATTTTATATGATGTATGAATCCATTATATTTTTTCTTAATCTTTTTATTTTATCCATGTAATTTTTTCTTCTGGTTTATGGAACTATTCGGGAGCATGCATGGTTTTTTGGATCACAGAGATATGGATTTTAGAGGAAACAGTAGAGGCCCATAGTTACAATATGGTTAATAATAATTTTACATTATATCATTGAATCCCATTGAGGGTTTAACATGGATTTAATAAATCATGAGAGGGTGGTTTGGACCAATTGGAGGAGACACATATGTTATCCCTGAGATGCACATATTTTTTCTAACCATGTTCTCCAGGATGTGTATGTTGTGCCCCCTGGGAAATTGGGTGCACCTGGTTAGAACAAGGTTTGGACAAATGTACAATAAAATCATGTTAAAACTTAAATGTGAAGAAATTACACTTTTAACATTATTATTTTAAATCCCCACCCCTCTTTTTTTTTTCTTCTCCTCCCATGCAATTTATCCTCCTCTCATGTGGAAGATCTTGTTCAAACCTAAAGTTAGGATTTGATTATGTTTCATCCATTAGAATCAAAATCACATGCCATCTGTCTTTTTTGATAGCCACTAGGTCATTTCACATTCTTAATTTGTATTATTCTCTATAAATTTATTTTGGTTCATGCTCATTTGTGGTATTTTCAGGTGGTTTTTCTATTTACTCAATTTCATCAATTCTATATAAGATTAAAGGAAAAAATGGATGGGGGTTTTATACCAACTTGACGTCAGTGGTCTAATTCTTTTTTCTCAATTTCATGGTGTTTATATATATTTCATTCTTCCACATAAGGTATTTTTATGACTGATAATATTAAAATTGATTGAATACTAAATTAAGTGGGAAATAATGGACTATATTAACCATACCAACAATTTATAAATAATTCAATGTAATTTTACTTGAATTGAGCCTCCCTAGGGGTGTGTTGATAAAATTTATAAAACCACCATGGTTGTCCCCAAATTTGATCCACCTTTATATGGTGTTTTATTTTACCCCTATCTTATAGGATGTTAAATGAAATTAATTACATGGAAAACGAACTAAATAAAATAGGAAATGGAAGACCATGTCCCTATGACACAGATATTATTTATACCTCTCATTTAGTATTGACATTTTCTTAAACTCTAAAATGCCCAATTGTGATTAATGAGAGAATTCATGGGATGATAGTTCTTCTATGCATATTCTATGTTTTGTACCACCTTATAAGATGAAATAAATTATTTCTAAATACGATGACTAGTTTATTTAAATTTGAACTTAAATATAATGCTTATAATTTGGTCCCTTGACCATTTTTTTCCATGTTAATATTTAGTGATGGTTTTTTACCTGGAATTCCATAAATGAAATCTTAAATATTAATTAATTAAATAAATTTAATGGAATTATTATTATGTGTTGTCAGTGAAAAATGGGTTCTCAAATGATGCCACATACATACTCACATGGCACCTAGTTTATATATTCCATGAGTGACACTTGGTCTAACTATTGGACTTCTAGGGACAATCTCCGAGGGAATCTTATTTTTTATGATAAAATGATACATGGACTCCTATGTGAACTACAAAGGATGGAATCAGGGGTATAGTTCTTATGTACGCCATGAGTGATGTGTGGGATCACATTATAGACTTCAAAGGAAAAACTCAGATGATTGTGGTTTTATACTACTCCTAGAGTGATACTAGTGTCCCTACGAGGAATTCCCAGGATGTGTTTCTAAGATGATGTGTACATGTTATGCCTGAGGTGATACATGGGTTCCAAATTATGATTTTCAAGGATAGGATTTGGTTTTATTCAAATTTAATAATATAATTATTGTACGATGAGTTTCCATGAAAAATAATAATAATGGATTCAGTTGGAGCCTTATTTTATGATGGCGTTATTATACATTTATTTCTTATATATGTGTTATGGGGGACTCTTGGGATGTGATCCAGGCCCTAAGAGTTAATTATAAATTTAAAATTGAATAAATAATTATTAAGTGGTATTCCAGTATAGGCCGAAGTAGGTAGTAGAGGAAGGGTGTTCCATGGGAACCAAGACATGTGTGGGTTATTTTATTATTGCACCATATATACATCCTTTAGTGTTTTAGGAAAGCCATATATTATAAATTCATGGATAGAACAGAATTAGACAAAATTTGTGGTGTCTTACTAATCATATCTTACCTCTTACTTGGGGTACCATTTTTTTTACCAAAATATAATTCCTGGTTATAGGTAAGAATAAGGGAAATCGTCCTATTTTTGATAGTTTATTTATTATAGAATGGGAGCGGGGGTATCATTAGGCCTTGTTGTGGCTTTTGATTATTTCAAGAGATTGTATTTTGATATTTTTGGTTCTTTTTGTATTCCTATATGTATGTATACATACTTCCATGTCAGGCCATATCCTTTAGTACAGAAGGAAATGATCATCATTTATTATATGACACTGATGATGTGATTACTTTTCTACATATATGATTGATGTTTATTACTCATTTATTCAGTAATAATTATTCTTATGATATGGTTGATATTATTATACTACTATGTCACACTCTATTCCTAAATGTATATTTTCCCACCATTACACCATGTTCCATCACTTCTAGTCAGCAACATATGACATTTGGGGAGGTTATCATGATGTCAAATAGCCAACCGTGTTTGGTTACTATTGAGTGAACCAGGTTTGGGACCTCACAAATATTAATGGTAGGATATTCTTTTCTGTTATTTTCATTCCTTACAAATTAGAATGGTACAATGCAGTGATACGATGTTTCATTATTTTTTCCTGAAAATGTGCATGAGTGTAGCTAACCCTCATATCATGAAAATAAAAAGTGCATAGGATGGGGCATGTTGTTATAGATTTTTAATATTATAGTAACATTGATTTCAACATTGGGTGATGCAAATGATGTTTGATATAGCTTTTGGATATAGATTTTTACCCTTTTTTAATATGGAAAATAAGTATTTCATCATTCATCATCATAGAAACATCACGATTTTTAATTCATGTGTATTCCATTCTATTTGTTTATTACATTTTGCATTACCTGCAACATGTTTTGGTGCATTTATTCATATGACCATGAACTTGTGAATACATTTAATGTATGAAATTGATAAATAATTGGTATTGATTAATGTGATTCCAAACATAAACATATACCGTGAATGGTAATTTATAAATTAGGAGTACTGATCTGTATAATTCAACCATTTTGAAAGGATTTAATATATAAGTGGTTAAAAATTACAACAAAAATGAACATATAAATTAATGGTCAACGCCAAATTTGGATACCAATTTCAATTTATTGGGTTCTTTCCTCTATATCTTGTAATTAACACTCTGTATACTAGGACCATTATTGTATAAAAGAGAACATGACCCTAACCCAACCTTAATGGTTGAAAATAGGAAGTGTATCTTGTTATCCATATGATATGTAGGTTTCCTAGACCTAGATTTAGGATAAATCAGAGTGGTGTGACTTCTATAAAGGGGGGATTTTACCTATCCTATTCTTATATATGAAATTTTAGCAGTTATTAAATCTAGAATATATATCATGGTCTATGATCAATCCATATGTATTTAATGCAACTAATATTTGAGTATAATATTTCTAAAACATTTATATTGAGATGTACTATTCGTATAGCCTATAAGTTTGAATATTATATTTTCAATACAAAGGATTATCATTCTTTCATATGTGTTCCTATGGTGGAGATCATTGGGATGAATATTCAGTTTTCCAATGGTGTGATGAATCTTGATACTACATGGGGTTATGATCAGAGAGCGTACACTAGTTTCAAGAGTTCCCCATTGAAATAGGTGAGTGTCTATTTGTATGGGACCACTTTTTCCTTCATATGAGAAGTTTCTATATTATTATTATGATGGATTAGTTAGTCATCAATAATTCTAATGTTGATTTATATTTCTTAATAGTGACTTTTACACCACCAGAGGGTGGGGTTTTTATTCAGAAAGGTGAATCAAATGTACAGGAAAGTGAAATATGACCCTTGCATCATGGGATGGGAGGAATTATATCCCAGATTGGTAGATTATTTATAGATGATTAAGGAATTCATTAGGTTGGTTTCCATCAAGTTGTAGATTTTTTTAGGGATGTTTTACTTGAGATATTTTTATTGAATACATCTTAAGAGATAGATATATTTTTCTATTATGATTGTTTTATGATCAGAACTTGTATTAACTCATCCTTAAAAGATGGAAACAATTTTGTTTCAGGAGATCAAGGGGAAGAAATATCATTTGTAAGCTAAGGAAATTATATGACATGGTACTTTCTTGTGGGGGTTGGTAGTCCTTTTATTTATGATGGCAGATGATACCCTTATGCTTTTCATGGATTAACGTAGGTTAAACTCTGTTATAATTAAGAACATATCCTTATTTACTCATATACATGATCTCTTTAAATAGTTCCCAAGATAAAGGTTTTTCTATAAAATTAAAATTAGATCTTGTTATCATTAAGTGTGTGTTACCAAATCAGATATACCTCATACCTCATTCTATAGTAGATACAGATTGTGTGTGTAATTTTTTCATGTCATTCATTTTAACGAATGTGAAAGTGGTATTCATGGAACTGATGAAACATTTTTTCCACCTAATATCTAGATTATTTTGTTGTGGTTTCCATGGATTATATCTTGGTGTATCCTCACACTTGACATGACCATGTCAAATATCTTGAAATTGTATTAAATGCCTTGAGATAGAATAGGTTATATGATGAAATCCCAAACTAACACTTTTTAATGGATAATATTTAATTCTTTGTTCATATTATGATAGAAACAAGAGTATCAATTAACCGAGACAAGGTGAGAGTTGTAGTTTCTTATGAGTATCATATGAATTTCAATGAAATATGGAGTGTCAGGGGGGAGATAGTTATTATAGGAACATAATAGTGGTCTTTTAAATCATAGGATAACCTCTTACATGATTGACTAATATGGGTGTGAAATTAATATGGACTGAAGTATGTGAGATAGCCCTTCAAAAGTTGAAGGGGAGTCTTCCATCAGTGTTAATCCTTATTCTACTAGATATAGGTACAATCTATGTAGTTTATTATGATGCATTAGGAATCATGTTAGGGGTTATTAGGATGTAGGATGACTGAGTTTTTTGTATACAAATCTCATCAATTTAGGCCACACGGGAGGAACTACACAAAAAAAGATCTCATGTTAACTTCTATTATACATGCCTTGCACTGTGGGTCGAATTACATATTGGGAGAGGGTTCTATTGGGAATAATGAACACAAAATAATCAGGTACATGTTTACATGGCCTGAAAAGAATCTTAAGAAACTTTGGTGGGTTGAATAATTATTGTCCTTTGACATAGATAATTCTTATACTCTTAAAAGGGTGGTGTTATTGTAGGTTCCATAAGAAGAAGGACATAGGCACATGTAGTTCATGAGGCCATAAGAAAGTGGAATCTTATAGAACTATTTTCTGAAATGAATTTAGAGGTTAAATAAAATCATGTAAAATATATACTTCCATCTGTATCAGTGACCCATTCACTTCTAGAGAGTGTAAATATGAGTTAGTAATTAGATCCTTTGATCTTGGTCCGGTATGAGAGTATTTTTGGGGATGACCCACCTCATAGTTAGATTGCTAATAAGGACAATATCTTATGCATCCATGGATTCATCTAGGTTCTTATAGATGTCAATACGAGTTGATGTGATATTCCTATGCCTCAATATGTGCAGTGCATCTTAGTAGAACAATGATGTATCCTGACTTATTCACCCAATACTAGTGTTTTGGGATAAATAAGGAAATAGATGGGTTTGTTATTTAGTATTCCACCTATCATTAGGTAAAGGAACAAATCCAATGACTAGTAGGAATTTTAAATCCATTACCTATTTTTGATGGGAAGTATGATGACGCCAATAAGGATTTTTTATAGGATTTCATATATCACCTTTCAATAGTTACATAGTTTGTTTTATCATAGGAAAGTTAAAATTTTTGTTCATTTCATAGTAATTTAGGATACATTTTCTTTGGTTTATATTGGGAGGCTCTATATTCTCATGATCACACACCTCCATTGGGTTATACATTCTACCGTATTAGATAGAGAAACTCATTTCACATCATGGTTCTAATGGGTGTTGTAGAAGGAATTACATTCATATGTAATACTGAGTACAAACTATCACTCATTGACCAATGGTATATCTGATTGTACGATACTTGTTTTGGTGGAAAAGTTTCAATCATGAATCATTGATTTGGGACGTTTTTGGGACAAAAAATTACCTCTCATCATGTTATACTATAATAATAACTTCTTAGAGAACATAGTGATAGATCCATTTAAAAACATTTACTATATATTGTGTTGTTCTCCCCTATGCTAGCTAGAGGTTGGAGAGATAATTCTACTAGTTCTTATTATTTTTTAGGAGACATCAAATTAGGTTCAAATTATTAAGAATAATATTTCTACAGATTATTCTAGAAAAAAGACACATAAATACTTTCGTAGACGACCAGGAGAATTTGAGGTGGGGATGTGTGTTTTCTTACATATTTTACCTTGACTATAAAATAGGTGGATTGAGAAACAAGGGAATAAAATTGATTTGTTAAATTAGGAACTTCAATAATCGAGAGAGCGCCAGGACTATATCCTTTTTGTTTCAGTAGTCTCATAGGTATAGAGACAAGGATGATGTATATAATGTAACTAATCACTATTTATGTCATTATAATCAAATGCACTTTCTTCATCCTAAGGTGGTGCAGTTGGAAGTTGATTCATCTATTGAGGATCATTCTATTCGTATTTTATTATTGTGGAATGAAGGACCTCTAATGTTTTTTAGTTCCTCTAGTAGAGGTTCTATGAAATCACATCCATGTAAAAGATGATATTTTAGAATGGAACTCTTACATATTTGGCTAGTGGTTATAGTTTTTCTAAAAAAAATCAATATCACCCTAGGACGGTTAATTCAGGGTTGAGTTTTATTAAAAGGGAAATATTGCCAGACCTCATATTCTGAACGAGGTAAGAAACCATTAATCTTTTTCAGAAAAAACTTGTTTGTCCTAATAAATATTCCATACTTTTTAGGGAAGGGTTTGGGAATGTACGAGGTTTGTTCATTCTCTGAATCTCATCCATTTGAATGAGACAGAAGAGGAACATAGTTAGCGCATGGTTCGTTTTAACTTTACTCCTCAAACTGTCCTGGTATGTAAGGGTTCCACATAGTGTTTATAACCCATTAGAGGGAGGATCAAATAATGAAGGTCTGAGAGAGAGGGTTCTCATGTCCTGCACATTCTTTTTCTAGCGATGCAATGTAGGTTGTGTGGGATCTCCTCCCTGGTTTGTACGGTGTGCAATGCTGGTGTACGGTTTGGCCATCCATGTGGTTAAAATGCGTGACCACTTAAAATTAACAAAAATAACTTTTTCCAATTAATTCATTAAATGTCGCACCCTTATTTCTTTCTTATCCTTATATGGAAAACATCCTTCTCTCTTGTAGAATATCTCCTTCAATCCAAAATCTAGGCATTGATGATTATTCTTCCTTAAAAATATGAATTTCTTATCGTTAGTATCATTTGATAGATATTGATTTGATCTCTATTCCTCTTTCTTGTTTCATCATTTTTATTCCTCTTTATGGAGTTATTTTTATTTGATTATATATGCATTATTTTTAGTTCACTATTCAATTTTATCTATTTCATCTGTTCTTTCCTAGATAAGAGGCCAACAATTGATGATGAATTGACTACTAAGACGAGTTAGGTGGTCTGTTGATTTTCACTTATAGACGTAGTGTTTATATTGTTTTGTGTCTCGTGTCATATTTTTTGGATAGAGGATTATTAATTTGATTTAATCCTATATTAAATGGGTAGGCATGACCTATATAACCCATAAGAAGCATTTCTAAATCATTTAATGTTAAGGAAGTTGAATTAAAGCACACATTAGTGTGTGTTGATAATTCCAATAAAACCACCATGGGTAACCAAGGATTTCATCCAGCATATTAAGGTTTCTTCCTTAACCACTAGCTAATGTGATGTTAGTAGAATTCAAGGACATGTAAAAAATAATTAAATAAATAAAGGAATAGAAGAGAATGTCCCTTTTATGTGGACAATATCAATCCCTCTCTCTTAGGCGTGAGATGTTCTAAAATTTTAAAATTCATAATTGAGATGAATGAGAGAAGTCATGGGATCCTATGCCTTATAAACCTATGTTATCTTTTAAGCCCCAATCTTAGTCGAGTAAAATTATTTAAAAATGAGATGATCAATTAAAATAAAGGTGAAATTAAATAGTATGGTGTGCCTTTGGTCCCATGACCTTTCATATTGATATTCTAAAAGTAAGAGATGGATTTTGACTCTGAACACCAAAAACAGACTCTTCATGCATAATTAATTAAATGACTATAATGGAATTATTATTATGAATCATGGATGACACATGGGTTCTAATATGTTTTCATGGATGGAATCACTTTGAAGCTAATTTTTACATTCCACGAGTGACACTTGGACTCCCTATGTGTACTAACAAGGATGAACTCAGAGGGAATATTATAAAGTATGACAGAGTGATACATGGAATTAAATATGGACTACCAGGGATAGAATCAAATGCACTATTATTATGTTTTTCATGAGTGAAACATGAGCTCCCTTTTTTGGACTGACAACGATAATAGGGTGGTGACTTTATAGCCGACCAACAACGATAATAGGATCTCAATGAGGAATACCTAGAATGGGCTTGTAATGTGGGGAGTTCATGTTATACATATGTTCCAAATGAGTAATGCTAAAGAGAGGCTCACATTGTGTTTGAATAGAATAATAAAATAATTATGTAAAACGTTTCACAAGATAAAGAGCAATCATGGGTTCACTTGGATCCTTACTTTTATGATGGACTTATTATACATATCATACTCAGATATGAGGTACGAGGGACTAGGAACACAAAAAATGGCATCTTCCATGGTGTTTCAGAACGTACCTCATGATCCCTCAGGATTTGAATGAAAATTCCACCGTCACTGCACCAGCCGCCCGTGCTGAGGTGGTGATCATAGCTCCTTCGACCATTGATCCCAGTACTGTTCTTGTCATTGTCGAGCCTTATCTACCTTAGTAGTCCCATGGCTCTCTTCCCAGGATTTTTCGGCCTGATTTATGCTTTAGGGATGCATTATGTCGGTCATATTAGGGGTCCCCAAAGGCTTGCTTCTCAGATGTTTTCCCAATCTCTTTGATGGCGTCGATGAATGGCTCATGCATCTCAATGGAGGTTCCACCTGGAGTTTTTGATGACGCGGTTTCCTGTCTCAGGTGGACCCTCATGGCATGATTCGTGGATGAGAAGCCACCCATTCCAGTTTCCAGATGGTTTGTGTGTTCATGTGGTCTGCAAGCTCCGGCTAGGATATCTACTGTGCATGGGGATTCTTCCATTACTCGGTCGTTGGCGTTTCAACATGGCTCGGTGGTTGTTGTATGTCCACAGGGGGAATGAGACTTCTCGAGATACCATTTGGATCAGACTCACAGGTCTCCCGCTTCCCTTAATAAAAAGTGATTTCCACAAATCCATCAGGGATTCACTTGGTTTCTTCCATTGCGTGGATGACTACAACCATTGTTTCAAGCATATGATGGTCGCACACATCTGTTTCGAGAAGGACATCTATCTACCTCCCCTGGACAGGATCTCTTCGATGGGGCAAGATTCAGTGGTCGGGATTTATGATATCGACTTTCCAGTGATTCCTAGGTACATCCCCTCCTATCTTATCTAGGAACATTCAATAGAAGCATGAAGGAAATGAGGGAATGTGGGTCGTCGATAGGGCCGATGTGCTTCCCCTAGTGGAGCCACTCCTCATCTCCCACCATAAGGAGACAGAGGAGCCTGGGGCCAAATCTATGTCACTGTATGTTTAATGTTACCTATGATCATTTGGAACTCTTGCGTCCTTGTTGCATGAGTTAAAATTGGCTTCATTGCTTCGGAGATTAATAAATACATGGCTTTCATTGTTATAGTCCTCGAACACAACCAAAACCCCACTAATATTATTGAATTATGTCTTCATGTCATGTTGCATGCTTCTATGTATGCAGATCTGATTAAACCACATATATGGATATTCTGGAATAAGGAGATCTCGGTGGATTTAATACATGTGGGAGTCCAGTTGATCATTATGAAAGTAAATAAGGTTATGGATATCTTCTTTGTGTCCTTTATTTATTGAATCTATTATGCTCAAATAGAAGAATGTTTGTGGAAAGAGCATAGAACTTTTTACCCGGAGGAACACCCATGGTTTGCGGGTGGGGATTTCAATTTCATCACTGAACCAAATGAGAAGAAGAGAAGAGGTTCATTTTCTAAGAGGGACAGCTTGGTATTTTTCCAATTCATGGCGAGTAAAGTTCTAGTGGATATGGGTTACTATGGAGATCACTTCTTGAGGTGAAACAACTAGAGAGAAAGCAGGAGATGATGGGCCAGCTTGATCGATGCATGTCCAACATCAATGCTATCACCATGTTTCCAAATACCAAGGTAAAGCATCTCGTTCATGGAATTTATGATCACTCACTGCTACTGTTTTCTTTTTCCCCTAGGCAGGATACCTAGGAGAAGTTTAGGTATTGTCACCATGGGTCTCGTATTCTCGATTATCAACAGATTGTTAGTGAGCTACAGAGATAGCCGACTGTGGGGCATACATGGTTAAATATTCATAATAAACTGTGGCTATTGAAGCACAGTCTACAAGCATGGACCAAGAATCTTCCTCCTATCGATGACAACATGGAGTCCCTCAAAAAGTGTATCAATCATCTGGAAACAAGTTTAGAGTAGTAATGGAAAGACATGGTGTTTGAGGATCTCTTTGAAAAAAATAAATATTCTATGAAAATAATCCTCAAATAGGAACATATGAAACATGAGAGATCCACAGAAAAATAGATGCAAGAT
Organism: Viscum album; assembly: GCA_963277665.1. Classification (NCBI taxonomy): domain Eukaryota; kingdom Viridiplantae; phylum Streptophyta; class Magnoliopsida; order Santalales; family Viscaceae; genus Viscum; species Viscum album. The sequence continues at coordinate 1,642,040,990 of OY728146.1, read as the reverse complement.
AGTGAAATGAACACTCCTTTTTTCCATACATGTATTAAATAAAAAAATTGTCTGATTAAACCCAATATACTGCTCGAAGATGGCACAAACACAGATTATGGGGATATAGTAGGTAGAATGGAGTGCATGTTCATCAAGGATCCCCTTGCATTCCCAGACCTAATAATTCCCCATTGATATCCATGACGAAATGGAGAGATATGGAAAGTAATGCCAACCCTTGTTTCAAACAAGGACAACGACTATTTACATGAAATCTTGGATGAGAATGTAATCCATATGGACATGATGAATCTCAACTATGAGAGTTTTCTGACCCTGATATATTCCATGGATATTTTTACAGGGGTGCTTGGGACGTGATTACGAGATATATCAATACACCCATTCATGAATTATTTAATGAAGGTATCCTTCCACAGGTCAATTGTGTTGTGACACTGGTGCTCATCCCAATGATTAAGGACCAATCCTCTCTCATTCACTACAGACCAGTGAACATGTGAAATTATCCTTATAAGATTCTGGAGGGCATCATTAATTTTAGGTTTTCCAATTATATCCCCCCAGTTGTTCTCTAAAAACAACTTGTCTTTTTGAAGGGTTGGTACATCCAAGGACCCACAGCAATACCGTTGAGGATCTAGATGGACATAAACATCAAGCCCCAGGGATCTAACATGGAAATTAAATTGGATATGAATATGGATGATAGTAGGATTAGATTTGGTTTCATCAAAAGAGTGCTTACAGACATGGGGATCTCTCCTAGGGACTTGGATCTCATATTCATAGGTTTCAGTTCCTCATGGATGATAGTTTATTTCCTGGGGAAGACTCACAGTTTCGTCATGTAAACTCAAGGACTACTGTAGGGATACCCAATCTCACCAAGCATATTCATCCTCACACAAGATACACTCAGTCGCCTCATCAATAGAGTCTTTTCTATTGGAGAAATACTACATTATCGTAATAAAATGAATCTCCATCCAATCTCTAATATGATGATTGTAGATTACACCATCATCTTTATTAATGGTGAAAGGAGATGTGTTCATGGAATCAAGAAGATCCTTGTGAAGTATAGCTACTGGAGTGGGATTTTTAACAATAAATCCAAAATAAATCACTATATCACTAACACGTGTTCTTCTTGTCATGTCACTTTAATCTGAAGCAGACTAGAAATATAGTGAGCCTCCTTCCCCATGGAGTACCTTTTCACACCACTATCCTTAAAAAGACGTAGTGTCTGAAACATTGATCATATTTTGGGAAAGATCATGGGTCATGTTCTTGACATGAAGAACTGATACATATCATTCATGGGCCATATTACATTGGTTAACATCATCCTATTGTCCATTCCCATCCATTCCCAAGCTTCCCACATCATGCCGAAAGGAGTCATCAACACCATCAATAATATTCTGGTCAGTTTCATTTGGGATTCTCTCTCAAAAGTTAAGAGGCGCCTGGTGTAATCCGATAGGATGGTGAGGCCCATCCATAATGGGGGTATTAATGTGAGGAGTCACAAAAATACACCCCACTTCAGGAATTATAATCTCGTGTGGGAAATTATAAAAGAACGAACAGACTGGGGGAAGATCATGTCCCACAACAGTGTGTAAAATTTGAATGCTATTAGTGTCCATTACTCTACCTTCTGGTCCAATATCTTTCCACTCATCTCTACCCTCCAACAGAACTCTCAATGGATTTTAGGGAAGGTGATATCCTTTTTTGGCACTACAACTTGGTAGGCTCTATTATCAGATTCCCAGGAAGCCCTGCTCTAACAATCACTTTTACAGAAGTGAGATTTTATCCAATGTTTATCAAGGAAGTCAGGGATGAGGAATATCAGTACATATTTGAACTGATTTTCATCAACTCAAAACCTGATAAGCTTGTGTTTAATTCTTCCACCATGTGTAAATTCACTAACAGTGACTTTCTGTACGGTCCCATCCTCATAGGATCATCACGACAGTTTTAAAGAAATAGTTTGGTGCAACATGATACCATCAAAGTATGTTTTTTACCTGGAGAATAAGAGAAAATGTAGTAGGTACATATTACAAGATCAAGAAGGTGGGTATCAACATGGAATCTGGATTCCATTACTGTAGAAACAATTGGTAGGATAGCACAAATCCCATCTTCCTTGAAAAATAATGGGCTCACACTATCTAGACAATCATCGGTGACCTTAATACTTTCTCCTATCATGATCATTGTGATGCTTTATTATTAGAGGGATGGTTCCATGGGATGAATGAACTGGTTTTGGAAAAGACAGGGAGGTCCATTGTTCTCAGATATGGATGATAGTTCCTATGGAAATCTAGAAACTAGGCTAGGTTCAAAGGATCCCTTCCCACGGGGAGGTACATACTTGTGAGAACACGAATCCTAATGGTGTACATGGTCACTCCCATCAATAACAAGCATGAATCTACTTAATTGCTATTATTGTAGGTTAGAAACTCTCAAGTTCAACCCTTCTACACTAGACCACATGGAAAATGTGTTCGCTACCACCCTCCTGACAAAGGCTATAAGCTCAATACAGATGGGTCCTGTATTTTGGGAGACCTGTGGGGAGGGGGAGTGGAACGTGACACTTGGGGTAGTGTAATTATGGACATAACAATGTTTTATGTTAATGTAAACTCTCTATAGGATGATTCAAATGAAATCATCATCTGGTTAACTTTGTTAACCGAGGAGAATCTGGATATCACTCGAGTTGAGACTGACTTTTTGATCTTTCATTATTCCATGCATGGAAAAGGATCAAATCCTTGATTGATATCCTACATTTTCAGTAAATGTAGATCCCTCCTCAAAGATATTCACATGGCCCAGACATGGTTAGAGGTTAATAGTGTTGTAGACCATCTAGCTTCCTTGGTGGATCAGGGCTCAAAAATCACATGCCTCCCTAACATCAATTACATGAAGCCTGAAAGGGTGAATTGTATCAGAGAGGATTACATTAGTCTTAATTACATTAGGCCTTCCTAATCTATAGTGTTCCCATGTTTCTTTCTACCTCTTTCCTTGAATAAATATAAGATGTTGGATGGAGGTACAAGGGAGAGTTGGGCTATGAGCCAGGTGCTGATACATAATTATAAATTGAATCATGGCTGACTATTTTTCATACAAATTATAGCTTAGGTTGAATAATGTAGTATATGATGACTGCTCCATGGGAATGTGGAACTATATGGTTTATTTTATTAGTGCACTTCATTTACATCTTTTACTATTAGATAAAACTTTTTATAATATATTGAAAAAATGGACGGAAGTAAATATTGTTGGTTGTGACCTACTAAGATTATCTCACACCCTTATCATTCCACCATTTGGTACTAGAATAGACATCATAGATGTAGGTAGGGATATTGTAAATCTCTCAGCTATTAATATCTGATTGATTATATCATGCGATTGGGGGAGCACGTGACTGGGATGCGGTTCATGATATTATCAGGTAATTTTATTTTAGTATATTTTTAGTTTACCTATATTCATGTGTACCTACTTATATATATGACTAATAACATTGTTATAGATTTCCATGATAATCATTTTGTATAAGAAATTGATATATGTGATTACTTTTCTATTTATATGATGGATGTTTATTCTTCTATTATCTAGTTATATTTATGCATCTACTATTGTTGATTCCATTATACCATTGTGTTACAATCTGATCATGGGGGCATAGCCTCCCCACTATTCCACCATGGACCATGATTTCTAGTTGGTAGCCTCTGGAAAATGGGGATGCACATTTGAGGTCGTGTGGCTAACTGGTTTTGGTTATTATTGAGTGAACTAGGTACTAGACGTCACAAAAAGCATGGAGGATAATGAAAAATATATGAATCATGTAGATGATGAACTAGATGCAGACTGTATCATGTTTACAATGATTCCTAGTTACTTGTAGACAAAAATGAGCCTGAATATTCCCATAAGATTCTAGATCATCTCCAAGGGTTATATTTGGATATAGAAATATATGAATGGAATATCATATCAAGTTCATTATTCAGGTGTAATCTTGAAGAAGGCTACCAAGAAGTTCATAATGTACTCAAAATGATTGGGTAAAAAATATATTTGAAATATTTGGGTTTAAACTGAACCAAAAACTAGTTACTCATATAATTCATTCATCTTTAACGTCAACATTCTCATATTTTATTGTTAATGACTACATTAATAACATTAAAATGTCACTCCAATATCTATGGGCTTCACTTTTCTAACATGATAATGATATGAATAATACCAATTATTCAGTCCTTTAGGTGAACTAGATGATGACGGGGGATGCTAAGAGGTCTATGTAAAAGTCTAATCGAAAGACAGTAATGTGATATCCATCAATAAATACAAAGATTTATAGGGAGGGAAATGATCATGAGGTTGTCTAGTGTGCACGTGTAAGGAAAATCCAGTAAAAGAGGAATTGAAAAGATGGGAAAAAGAAGAAATGTGACACTTCAACCTCAGTTATTTTTTCCATTGAATGAAATATGCATATATCTATAAGCTGGGTATTAGATAGAACATGCGACTCAAAAATTTGTATTCATATAATGGAATCAAGTAGATTATAGAGTATTGTTGTGGGAGAGGTATATCTATGAGATTAAAATTGTGAGAGACTAGAATCTATGGAAGTGAGAGATTATCATTTGCATTTACATAGTGGTTTTGGTTATTTTAATGAAAAAATGTTATAATATTCATTTATTTTCCAAAAAATAATATATGTTTCAAATTAAGTCTACATTTAATTTTGTTTTATATTTGGAAATAAATTTTTTTATCTTTTATATGCATATCATAAGTAATTATTTGGAACATATTAACAATGTCATGTATATACATGATCTAGAAACCCATATAATGGAAATAAATGAAAAAACTAGTGAAAATGAATCATATTACACCCATCTATGGAGCTTTAGTCTTGCTCATGTAAATGTAAAGTGAGTATTGAAATATCCTCAAGATTGGTTTTTTGACTCAACTGAGTTAAAATACCAAGATATATGTCATAGTTGTCTAAAATGAAAAATGAAATTGGGACCCTTCTCGGGGGAAGGAGGAGGAGACACAGAATTACTATAGTTGATTCATATTAAATCATATAGTACACTTCTTGGAGATTCAAGGGGTTATTTTTTTAATTCATTATGCTTACCGATGAATATAGTAGGTATGTTTATATATACTTAATGAGGTACATGTTAGACTCCATATAGATATTTTTGGATTATAAACATGAAGTATAAGACCATCTAGGTATGAATATTAAGTCTTTCTATTTAGACATAGGAATGGAGTATCTTAACTAATCGTTCATTTCTCAGTTAAAGGAGTGTGGGATAGTATCCCAACACACCGCTATTTATACTTCTTAGTGGAATGGTATTAGTGAAATTAAGAATCATCCATTTCTAGACATATATAGATCAATGATGAATACTAAAACTCTTCCATTATACTTTTAGGGATGTTCCTCGAAGAAAGTGGAATATATTTTCATCTGAGTACCAATTAATGCTAAATATGGGATTCTATATGACTTTTGCTATGGAAATAAACCATTTTTGTCACATATTTATTTTTGGATATGTGAGGACGTTTTTATCACTATACCTAGTGAATAATTATCTTACCAAATCAGTAATTTTGTCTTTATAGGTTATACTAACGAATCTAAAAGATATTACCTATAAAACCCTTCTAATTGAAACGTTCTTGTAGATTGTAATTCCATATTTGAAGAAAGGTAACAAATTTCCAATGGAAATAGTGGAATAAAAATTGAATTCAATGATGTTGAAAATTTAGATGAAAAATAGTTAGAATGGGAACATCTCCATAAAAGATAGTTAGAGATGATGATATTCTTGAGGCACAAGCACCTTGTTGGTCATCTCGATAGGTTAGATACCGAGAGAGATAAGTTTTCTTTTAATAGAGTCACGTGACACATTACTATTATGGAATGATGAACCTCTAACCTACATGAATGTTATAGATGGAAATTATACCACTAAATTGCATGATTCCAAGCATTCTGAGATGGATTCTATGTACCAAAACTTGTTTTTTTGTAGACCCTCCATTCGATAAAAAACCCATTTGGGAAATTTTGAATTAAAGAAAAAGTATGAAATTAATAGTATTGTAATCTCTTATAAATCTCTACTAGTTGTGATTGTTTGTAGGAAAAATTTAGGAGTACACTATAGTGATTCCTTCTCACCAGTAGTGATGTTGAAATCCATCAGAATATTACTTTCAATAGAAACAATCTATGATTATCAAATTTGGAAGTAGACTTCAATAATTCTGAAATGATTATTTTGATGAGTCCATAGGAGAATATGGTTTCATTAAGAATGTTAGTGAGCTTTATATCTATAATTAATTTTGTGGAAATACCTTCAAATTCTATGTATTATATTTTATGATAAATTAATAATGGGAGACAAAGTGAAATTATTACAGTAAATTATGACTTGGTTAAATAAATGTTTCTTCTTGAAATACTTAGGTGATGAACCGACATCATAGGGATAATGATCTACCCATATAGATCTTAGAGTATTCTCTAACTATGTTAGTCATATTATATTGATAATGTAATCAAAAGCTACCACATAGAACAATCCCAGAGGGTGTCGCTACCAATTTCATATGATTTCAATATCTATAGGAAACATTGTCGACAAAAAAGACTACATTGAATGAATGAGTAGAATCTCTTATGTCATATCAGTGAGATCTAACATATATTCCAAGATATAGACTAGGGTTGATGTTTCATTTATTTAAGCATGATAGGTAGATATAAAACTAACCTTGCAAAGATACATTGGATTACTGTAAAATAATATCATGATGTAATTGAGATGTAAAAAGGATATGTTCTTGGTGTATATTGTATATGAGGATCTATAAGTGAGTGGATCCACTAATTCTTCTTTCAAGACAGATCATGATGTTAAAAAATCACAATTTGGATATGTCTTTTGCTGGAATGCTGGTCACGTGAGCTGGAAAAGGTTGAACAAACCTATGGTCACCGACTCTGCTGCATAACCTGAGTATAGAGAGGCTTTTAATCAGCGCATGGAGGCCGCTTCTTTAAATATCATTACGTTTTATGATGACCTCAGAATTCATCTATGGATCTGGTACCCAAATACATTACATATAATTATATCTGTCTTTCATAGAATTAGGTGGCCCTAAACCCACTCCCTGCTTCTCGCTGGCCTTGACCCGCCATTATACTTCCATTCTTATCATATATGAACCTACCCAACTGTCTGAACAAATACACGACACTACGCAGTCAGTGGACCAATTTTTTTATAGAAACAAAAAAATATAAAGAATTAAAGTAATAAAAAACATTGATATAATTGAAAAAATAAATTTTAAAAATCAATAAACAAAATAATATTATTTTTTTAATTACATAATTATTAATAAATTTAATATATATATATATATTAAAAATATTAATATATATTATACAATAAATATACATGTTTAAAATAAATAAAATTAAATAATTAATGAAATAAAACCTACAAATATTTAAATTTAAAAAATATTTAAATTTTCATTAATTAAATAATTATGAATAAAAATGAACAAATTTATTATACATATATACATATATATACATATCATAAATATTAATAAATATTAAATTGTATATATAGATATATAAAATGAATAATTTTTAATAAATAAACAAAATAGTAAAAAATGAATGTATTTAAAAATAATTAAAATAATATTAACGAAAGAGTTATTAATTAAAATGAATAAATAATATATATATGTATAAAAATTAATTATAAATAGTAATAATTAATATATATTAAATATAAAATTTTAAAATGAATATAATTTAACAATTAAATACAGATTAATTTATAATTCATCATTAATGGTTTGTATACTTAATTATTCAAAAATACAATTAATATAGAAATATATTCATATATATATTTCTATATATATTACAATATATATAATATTTTATAAAATATTATTTATATAATAAAAAATATTTAGGCTGATTTTAAATAAATCATATATTTAGTGAATATTGGTTTATACTTAAAAATTAATATTAATTAAAAAAATTGACTAATTCTATCGAGTAAGGGACATTAATTGAATATTGTTTGATTTTTCAATTTATCAAATATCAAACCTATGTTAAATTGGTTTCACACATACTTATAAACAATTATTTCATTTTTATATATAATACAGAAACCCAAATATTTACGTAATTAATGAGATCTTATATAGAAACACATACACCTAATATTTGTGATATGTATTATAATTTTAATAACAATTTTAGAGTTTCATTTAGTAACATGAAATATTTATTATATTATTTTTTAATCAATAAAATTTTACATATTTTTATTATTATTATTATAGTTATGATTTATTTATTTGTTTTTCATATTTTTTAATTTTTAATTTTTTATAATTTAATCATTTTCAAATCTTTATTTATATATATATTTAAAATGTTTTGATGTTTTTAATATACATTCATATGTATCTCAATATATAACCATATGTTTTAAATAATTTATATTTATTTAATAAAAATATTCCATTTTCAATATTTGTAATGTGTATTCATTTTAAATTATTTATTTTAACCTAGTTTGAATGTGAATAGATTTAATTTAGTATATTCATTAATAATTTTAAAGAAATGTTTTTAAATAAATATTAATTAATATATATATTTATAATTGTATATTAACAATATTTATAAAATTATCGATTTAAAATTATAAATAAATAAATAATTTTTAAAGTATTTATATAATTATAATATTTAAAAAATATATTTATAAATAATTAATATAATTAATATATTTATATTTATATTTTTTTTAATATTTACATATATTTATTATATATATATATAATAATATAAATATATATAATGATAAAAATATGAATATATATTTTTTAAAAGTATCTATATAATTCTAAATAAGTATATATATTTAAGTAATTATAAAATTGAAACAAATATATTTAAATAATGAATATATTTACTATATTTATATTTACATTTACATTAATATATATTTATTAAATATGATATATATATATTATTATATAAATATATATAATGATATAGTTTAATATTTATAATTTTTTAATTAAAATAAATATATTTCAGTAATGAATATAATGAACATATAAATATATGTATTTATAAAAAAATATTTATGATATATATAGATATTTAAAAATATAGATATTTATAATGATATAAATATTTTTATAATTTTTAATAAACAATTATAAATAAATTTAAAAAAATATTTTTAAATGTATATTTATTATGATTATAATTATTAATCAGAAAGTATAATTTTTTTAAAAGTCATTACATAATTAAAAATAAATAATTATATATTTATGTAATTTTAAAATTTATATATATATATATATTTAAATAATGAATACAATTAATATATTTATAATTATATATATATATATATATTTAATAAATATATTTATAAACATATAAATATACATAAATATATAAATATATTAAAATATTTAAAAATATATATATTTAAAAATATATTTATAAATCATTTATTTGTACTAATGTTGTAATGCTAATAAAGATACCTTAAATTAGCACTTAGTTGGCATTAAAAAATATGGATTTTATTATATCTTTTTTAGTACTGATAAAGATATATTTTATCAGCGCTTGTTTTTTAAGAGATGATAAAAGATATCTTTATCAGATCTTTTTTTGAAGCGCTTATAAATCCTCCCTGGTCTTTTTAAAAGAACCCTAAACAAAAAAAATTAGTCACGTCTCTATATTTTTCAATGATGTTTGCTACTATCATTGATCCCCCACAGCCTTCACTCAGATAAATCCTGTCTCAAATCTAAGGTATATTATTTTTTATCCTCCATTATTTTTTCTTTCTTTTTTAGGTTCTACATTGTATGTTAGTACATAATTTTATTGGCTTCAATCTCTCATGGCATCCAATGTTAATGTATCTACACATTCTTTTTCTTTTTTTATTTATTTCAAAAACCTGGGTGTTTAAAACATCACAGTTTTTGCTCAAAGACCCCCTAGAATTGGTTTATATTACTTACTTTTGAATTTTAGTCATAGAATCATATCAGCAGCATCATCTTCAATCCCTATATAGTAGGTTGTTGAATATTCACTTCACATTACAGGATTGAATAATTCTATTTTACATTGTGTATATTTTTTGATTATCATGATTCTTCTATCATTAGGTATATGGAATGAATTAAAAAATTAAATAGGTAGATGGTATGATCAAAATTAAAAATGTTATGTTCAACTTAGAATTTATATATTTCTTATATGTGACATTATGTGATAAATGGTTTTTGTGGTAATGCTGGTGAGAATTTCCTTACTGCTGTGTAATAATAATTTTATACTTTGATTAATTGATAACATTACCTTCCATAAAAGGTTATCTTTTTTAATTTGTTAATTAAATGACTGTAAAAATTTTGACTGGTGAAAGGGAGTTTATGCTTTCCTAGAATGAATTGTATTCAATTCATGATTAAATGGTGATTATTTATTCTGCTATATTATAGCTTTTTCTATGATTCTCTACTATTGTTATGTTTGAATTATTTTGTTTTGTGTGGGTGTATTTGGGATTTGGGGGGGGGGGGGGGGGGCGGTATTTGGGTGTTGGATGATTAACTTTTTATGACTTATTTCTTTTAGAATTATGTGTATTCGGTGAGTAATAGTAAGTGTTAGAGTGAAACATAACATGTTAAATTTTTGTTTTGTTGTTTAAAAATGATGTTTTCATGTTCTACAATTAAATTAAATTTAATTGTTTTTGATATGTTTTCTTATATATCTGATTAAATGGAAAATAATTTAACTTTCATGATTTTTATTATTTTAAATGGGTTCATTCTTATTTTTAATTTATTATAATGTTTAGTTTTAAGGATTGTGTGTGATTTAATTTTCAGCATCGGTTACAAAAAAATACTAGTGATTTTCTTTTATGAGTCTCCCTATCAATTTATCTAAAATTTATAGCTTTTACAATTCCTGTGTTTTTATTATGATTCATACTAGTTTTGATTGAATGGAAAATTATATGGTATTGAAATTTATTTTATAAGTAAAATTAAATTTCCAAAATGGTATCAAATAAAAAGGGATTTTAAATGATTATTTCTAATTTTTTTTCCAAAGGATCATTTTTTCATTAAAAAGATATTTATGAATTAAATAAATTTTCATAAGTTTTCAAATAGAGAACTATCAAATATTTAAATTTAAATTTTTATTTAAAATTTTCATACATATATCTAAATTTTATGATTTCCATAAATAATGATTTTGAAAATTGTTTATTTTTATTCTAAAGGATACATAAACTATTTAATATATTGAGGAAGAACAATTTATACTTGAAGTGTCTAACTGTTATTTATATGATTTCATAATTAATGGAATCAAAGATTAAGGGATAAAATATACTTTTCAGTTAATAAATTTATCATATGACTTCAATTTCTCGTTGCTTTTACAGGATCTTCGAATTAATCATACATGATATTTATCTACTGATAAGTGATAGTCACAAGAACATTTCCACTCCATTGAAGATTCAATTAATATGGAAATAAAACTACACTGGATCCACAAACTAACAATTGAAGAAATTAATATACATCAACTCATCACACTTTTTGGACTCCCACCTTAAAATGTTACAGGAACTCTCCGATAATTACCATCATTTTTTCCTGTTAATATAATAGCTTCTAAAATTTATTCCTTAGACCAAAGGCCTTTTAATTTTCAAGGGCTTATTGAATAATTTCATTAAATATTGAATCTACCATGGTTTTCATGACATGAGTGTGTATAAGATAATGTATCTAATAATTCTCCTGGTCACACCAATCAGGAAGCCCCTTTTATGGATTAGACTGTTAATGCTATTTTTCTCATATTTAGGAATCAATCTATGAAATGTTTTCTAGTAGTTAGAAAACTCTTAGATCTTGAAAATTTATATGTATAGAGAAATATATCATCCTCGTTAGTTTCATCACCCAAATAAAAATTATTACATTATTGTTCTAGAGACTCATCCCCCATCATTTCTGGTAATGAACCAATTTTTCCTGAACTATTTTTTGCATTAGTCCTTGTATACCATAAACCAATGATCATTTTCAATGAGTTAATAGGATAAATCCTAGAAAAATTAGGGTAATTATTTTCTTAAATTTAGTTACCCATTTTCTTCAAAGAAAACTAAAAATATTTAAAATTGAATAAAATATTGAATTTATTTGTGTAAAAATTATTTAAAACTTTCACCTTTCATTAGTAAAATATTATTTTTATTCAAAAAAATGAATACTTTATGAGCCTAATAGGATAGATATGATTCAAATATGGATGCACTCTAATAATATGGAAAATTATTTGAAGAAGGAGTTAATGAGTTCATTATGTTTTCAATAGATAATTCATGATCCCTCTGAAATCCTTTTTATGTATTTATGTTGTTGTTATTATAGAGAAATTAATCTAGAAGAGTTGTAAATACAATTGATCATTCATAGAATAGATCAGACCCATAAATGTTGTACTAAATTTAATGAAAAACTAAGCATACACACCGATTAGAATGGTACAGTTGATTGGGGGTCATTTCATATGAATACTATTGGAAATGACGATGGATATCATATTGAAGCAATGAGAATGGAAATTGAAGATGACCATCTTGATTGTACAAAGATATTTGAGAAGTTAAATATCTGTGCAAAGAGACCATTGTATACCATTTGTAGCAAGTACATAACATTTTTAACAGAATTGATGTTATATAATTTGAAAATATGGAAGTGGATGGGGAAACATTTTCTTTAAAAAACAACTTTGTCTCCCCAATGATATGCTACCAGAAGAAAATGAACTTCTTTCTGAAACATATGATTCTAAAAAATTCAATGTTCAATGGGATGATCTTTAAAAAAACACCTTTCCAAATGATTTAATACTTTCTCTCAATGACCATGGATCACCCCTAAAATGACCAATGTGTGGCATCAACCGATAAATGATAGATGAATCCACTTCCTCAAATGTTTTAGGGTTATTTACTATCATTTAATAGTTTAGATGACTATATAGATGTCAGAAAACTATGATACAATTCATATGACATGTATATATATGAAATATAGAGAAGAAACTATGAAATCGATCATATTATCCATAGTGGATGAGAATTGATTACGAGTATCCTAAAATTGTATATGATACAAGAAACTCATGTCTTCTAATATATATATATATATATATGGAATAAATCCATTTGGTTTAAAAAGTAGTAAAAAATGTTATTATCCCATCATATTGATTAAATATAACATTCAAACAATATTATTTATTAACATAAAATTCAATAAATTTTCTCAGCTTATATATGGACCAAAGAAAACAAGCAATGATATTGACGTCTAATTGGATCCATTGATTGAAGATATATAATTGATGTCAGATACATGTGTTATATTATTTGATAATCATATAAGTAAATAATTCACATTGAGGGACATGTTATGTGGTATTATTGATTAATTTATTATCTATGAAAATGTTTGAGGTTATAAAAATAATGGAATGTTGGGTGTCTCATTTTTAAAGAATTCAAACTCTATTATGTTAAAAAATTCCACTAATAATATCATTTCATTTAATAAATTTATGTTTCATTCATTAAAATCACATGAATTTTAATTTTTTAGAAAATATTTTTCCCCATATCATTATCTTCCATTCTATAAAAAAATGTACATCATACATTAACCATGCACCATCTCATTTTCAAAAACATATTTAGTAATGTTATAAACCCGATTAAGTTTTGAATTATCAATAAGGAGGCTTTAGTCATATTTTGTGAAGTAAGGACATTTATACCACCATCATTATTTAAAATAATATGCCACCTGATAGTTCACTTAATTAGATAGGGTTGACTATGGGGTATTATAAATTATAAATTGATGTACCCCATTTAATGGTATAAGAATATTTTTAAATGGTATGTTAAATATTGAAGTCAGACTTATGTTTTAATTGTAGAAAGGTATATTGTTGAAGAAGATGTTAAATTCTAAACTGATTATCTATAAGATGTTGATAGAATCGGTTTCCCAAGGTCTCTTCATTAAATTTACCATATACGTGAAGGTATTTTTAAAATAGATTTTTTTACAATTAACACCACAGAGTAAGTGAAAGTAAAAAATTATATTTTGAATAATAGTGAGTATGTTGACCCATATGTCGAAGCTGTAAAACAATTTATTCAACATTTTAATCCATTATGGATTGAAGTATGGATTTCAAATACACATAATATATAGTTTACATTATGGTTTTGAGATAATATTTATAAGGAGTTATTGGAAATTATAAATTCATTTTCCGAACTATTTCAATTTCTATATAGAGGACTAAATGAAAATTTTATATCTTACATTGGTTTTTTAATCAATGGGTATATGTTTTATATAAAAGAAAACAATGATTTTAGTAAAATGAAAAATAGTGGAGTTATGATTGTGGGTGATGTTATACATATATCTAGTTCCAATGATAGAAATCAAATTTCTATGAACATATCATATTTCCACATTATCAAATAGATATATTAGTTGAATTTAATACATTTTCAGTGTGTATTTTCTATTGAAAAAATGTTGAAAATAGGATTGTTGTGAATGTGGATGATATTGGCTTCATGAATGTGGATATCAGTGTAGTAGGGGAAAATGATGATCCATTCATAATGTAATCCCAATAAGTTTAATTATTTCATTTCTTAGATATGAAAATATTGTGAAATTTTCCTTCAAGAGACAAAAAAAAATAGTTTCATATGACCATGATTTTTTATTTCCATATAGCCTATATTAATCACAACATCAACAGATAACAAAGAAGAACATATGTCACTATCCCCTAGCCTCTCTTATTGATCTTTAAATTGATTCAACAATATTTTTTTGGTATTATACTATCTTTACATGAGATACATTCACTCACCCACCCCCCATGATACACAACTAAAATACTGAGGATGGGATCCCTACATTGAAGAATAATCGATCAATAATTTCATAATGCGCCAATGAAGGGGGTTCCCATGAAACAAGAACCAAAAACCTTTAAATATGGTATTAAACTCATTTATAATAAAAGGACACATTCAACGGGAAGAAATAAAAAACCAGAAGAAATCTATAATTTTGAAAAACTATAAATAAAGAGTCACTGGAGGATGATTTGCCGATGGATGAGTCACTAGGGTGACTCACCATTGGCAAGAAACCGGTGGATGTGTCACCATTGGGTGACTCACCATTGGATGATCTACCATTGGTTGAGTAATCATTATAGGACTCACCATTGGATGAGCTACCGATGGATGATTCATCATTGGGTGACACACCATTGGATGAGTCGTCATCGATCAACTCACCATTGGTTGAGTCACCCTTAGATGACTCACCAATGCTGAACTACAACTACAACTTACTATCATTAACTCACTATTGCGATTCACTGGTGTGAGTCACCATTCTGACGTAGACATCCCGTCTCTCTAGTCATGACTCATCAACATGAGTCTCAAGGGCGAGTCACCATTTCCACCTACCATTGGAAAAAGTAGAAAAACTAAAATGTTTTTTAATTATGTCAACTTGACCTCCCTGAACACATCCATCACTAGATTTTCACAAAATAATGGACCAAAGAGTTCCATAACAATACAGTAATTGTTAATTAATTCTTCTTTCCATTCGATCACAAATTTTGTTAATAATATGAATCAATTTTTAATCAAATAAATCATTTAGTATCCTTTTAATTTTATTAATCATGTACTCATTATGAGGATCTCTACCCTCATTTCACTAATAGAACAACTCAAACATAAAAAATTTCATCATGGCATATCTAAAATTATACATATAGCTCTAAATCATCAATTCAACATTAATTTTTTTTGGAATAAATTAATTTGATATTGAAATTGGAGTCAAGACTTGTTTATTCCCCAATGTAACATCTTTATACTCATTTATGAGGAACAAATATAATGACATACTCATGCATAACTCCCATATAAAACCATGATTAGGAACTAATTACTAGTAATTTATTTTTCATGAAAATATTTTAATTGTAAATGTTACTAGTAATTTTTAATTATAATATATTTAACGATAAAACCAATTACATGAACATAAATTACGCACCATAATTCATAATCATATGAACTTAAACTATAAGGCCCCACTTTTCCATGATGTGTGAACTTAAATATAAAATCCATTTTGATTGCCTCATAAACAAAAAAACAATAATGGTTTTTATCATTTGGTATTAAAATGTGTGACATGTATCCTTAAATATCACCAATCTATGTTGGGTTTGTTTCCCTTCAAATGGATACATATTATGTGTTCTATCCCTTTAACTGCACTCCCAGATCTAGTACTAAAAACATAATCTCTATAGTTTTGTATTTGATAGTGATAAACATTTCTTAGTTTTATTCATCCAATAATTAAAACCATAAATATAAATAACTGATCCCTTATATGACAATGGGAATTTTTGGTTTATATTTTTAGATAGTTAGGAGAAACTCTTAAATAACAATACACATGTCTTCAAGTGATTATTTTTTATACTATACCTATATTTTCAATTTCCAAATTAATTATTGAATATCTTCCATAATATTATTCAACCTTGAATCCATTCAGTTAATAATATAATTACCATTATTCTTCATAACATATGGAAAATAAATATAAAGTGTTTGATATATAAATCATAATAATGGTAAATAGAAGATTAACCAATTGAGTTTCATAAGAAAGAAAAATATAAGCATAAGGTTACGATCACATAATAAAATTTTCTAAGATCCCGACCCGATGATATGTTAAATGTCCAATAGAGTTGTTGGTTTATAAATTTTTTTGGTAAATAAAACACGTCTGGAGTGTGTTTCGAGGGTTTGGGACATAAGAAAGAACGAATAGAGGCCAATCTGTACTTAGAGTACAATTAGTGCACAGTTTCTAGTAATTTTGTTTCACGACCATATAACCTATAGAATGTGGTTTACAGTTAGGGAAACTATATATGTTGTCCTAGGAGTCAGTGTAACTCAAATCCCCCTTGGAAAGTGGAGAACATATGAGCATAGTATGATTTTCCAAAATGTGTGGGTGGCCTTGAAAGTTGTGTGACTCAGTTTTATCTTGGATAGAGGGAACCACAAGGTTAAACCATAGTTTGGAAAATGATTTATCCAAACTATGAGTCTCAGTAAATATTTGTTTTTCCTTTTTCACTCCTGAACTTATTTCTTTCTCCTGTAATATTATCCCCATTCAACCCCCTACAGCTATGGGGGAGAACTAGCTACCCCACCATCCTCCTTGGGTGTTTTTCCTTCAATTTATAGGAGCATGTAGTGTCTTTTGGTATGAATCAAAGCTCTAGGTATATATCTAACTCTTCTTCATTTCAATTTATAGAAGATCCTTGGTGTGTTTTTCACATTCTTCCTTGTTTTAGACACTTATTTCCAAAGTTGTTTTTTATTGTGGTGTTTAAGGCCATTTTAACTTGAATCAAAGGATGAGTTCTCATGAGTGATTTTATATGAGCATGTGGTAAGAAGTCAATAATATTTTCCCATATGATTAATGTTTTATAATTTTATGTGGCCCCACAATTGGTGGTGGGGTGATAAGGGTTTGGGTGGGGTACGTGGTAGGTCGTGGGTTCATGACCGCAAACCTATGATTTACTTTAGTTTTCATCCTTGTTTTGTGTTCCGCAGTAACATATATAATCAACCTAGTATAATTTTATGTGGTTAGTAATATATATTACCGTAAAACATATTATGTTTTTTTACTAAGGAGAGTGGTTTTTGATTTAGATTGAGGTAATAAATCCATTAGGAATCATGTTGGGTTCATTGACGGTGAGAGTCCAAAACAAGGGCTACCCTTGGGGTATATCAAACTCTTATAAATGGTGATTTATTTTGGTAAAAAATGAGATAGGGTGATTATAAAGGTGAATTTTTTGTGAGTTGTACTTTGGTATCTGGGCTTTGTTAAATTTTGTAATTGAAATGTTAATATATTAGATTTATTTGAATTCCTAGGAGGGTTTTGAAATGTATTAAAAAACATTATTTTCGATTTTGATTTGGCTATAGTTTTCAATGAATGAAAATGATATTTCATAAATGGGTAATGTTTTCAAAATGTTTTTGGCCTAAAAATTAACTGAATAGTTGTTTATTAATACACATAATATGATGATTTGATATGATTGTGTGATTCATTTTTGGTGAAATTACAGTAGGGTAACTTTTGAATGGTTTTGTTGGAAATGAAGGTATGTGTCCTTCTTTGGATTTTAAAGGAAGACCTATGTTTTGAAGTGTTTCTTGGATATGTTTTAAAAAAGGGTAGTTAGTCTAATTATTTCATGACATGAATATTTAAAGGGGGACGAGGAATGGGTATATTCAATTTTTGTAATAACATGAATAGATAAATTAGTTATGGATCATTATGTGGGTGAATGTGATAAGTGATTAAATAATAATTTATAGGTGGTATATAATATTAGTTGGGTATTGAACTAAGTATCTAATCCTACGAGTCGGGCTATAATGAGCCTTTAGGTCCCACTAATGTATTGTATGACAAAGATGTTGAACTGAGGCTCCTCATCATAGTTCAAGATGCATTGATTCACTAGTCCCAAACTATAGATTATTGTAAGGTTATTGGAATAATAATTCTCATACTTGTTCTAGGATGGAGATATTCCCAATAAACCCCTAATTTATTTCATGGATTAGGATGTGGAACTGATGATCTATTCCCCAAATGATTATATATGATATGGTTTCTTAGAAAGATGATACAAGGTGAATAGTTAAATTTAATTGATTAATAAACAGCCCTTGTGACGAAAATTATGTAATCCTTTATTCAATGGATTATTCCCCTACCATGTAATGAGCGATTTAGGTTGGTTGGTTTCATTATATATTTGACATGATAAAATTGTTAATTTATAGTTGTTTAAATGAAAACCATTACCCCTTATTTCCAGGTTTATTTAATTATCCAAGATTTTCCTTCATTAACTATTGTATAGACCAGTTTTTCTATCCAACATTGGTTGTATCCTATGATGTTTTACTCACACCCATCTTGAGCCACCATGGAACTTGGGTACCTGATTAGATGCTACACGTATATTAGAATAAGTTCTAGATATAGAAATCGTGTTTGGGTTGCACATTGGAAGATGGGTTAGAGCATGTGAAGTCAGGAAAGAGTAGATAATCAGGTATGGGTTTGAGAAATTTTATGTTTTTTGTATTGGAGTTTTTATTTGTATCATAGGATGACATGTAGTGTATTCATTATATTGTGAAATCATGTGTTAGTTGGTTATATGTTGTATTTATCAATATGCACAACATTTATTATTCCAACTGGTTGATGTATTTGTTGATATTATTATATTGTGGTTTTACATTTATAAGAAGTTATAGTTTCCCCATATTACCATTATAGACCCACATAGATAGTCTACATCCTCTAGTGTATAGGAAGCCGAACATGAGGGAATGTGGCAACCCTGCTTGGGGAACTAGAAATAGTGGCTTCTAGGATTGGGTGTTACAATTTTTATCAGATTTGATGTTTTTTGTTTTACTATTTTGGGAATAGTAGATAGGATACTATGATCTTGTTGGGTATTGGTAATGAGTGCATGCCTAGGTGCCTACACCCCCATGTTCAGAAGAAACCCATATTTCCTTGGGTGGGAATTGATGTTCTATTTTTTTTATTTCATGGTTGATTGATAATTCCACATAGAGTTGAATACATGGATGTGATTTTATTAATTTATGATGTTTTACCTTTTCTTATGGTATGGAACAAACGTGTGTGTGCTTTCATTTAACATTCATGAAACATACGATTGATAGGTCATCTATATTTTTCATCTAATTAATTATTCAATGGGATTCATATGCTAGTAGTGTAGTTTTCTATCTATATATTTTGATTGATGTTATTTTATTCAAATGTTCTTTAATTATTTTTTTTGAAATAATAATTTTAATAAAGCTATGATTTTTTAAATGGGTGGAGATATAAATGTTTTGGACAGTTTAAATCTATGAGATTATTTTAAAATGGAATTTTTTGAAATGTGAATTATTTGGTTTTTAAAGATGGTAAATTTAATTAAAGAGGAATGGGTAATGATGGGGCCTTCGGAGAAACATGTACAGGTATTAATTGTATTGTGATTTGACCACAAGTATGGGTGGTTTGTGAAGTGAAAAATCTGTAGTTTGATACCTTGGTTATGGGTTGTGACACCTTGATTTGTTCTGATTTTTGGATATAGTGGTGTTCATTTTCGTGCCATTGGTTAAGTTGTGATCTTTAGTTAGTGAGTTTTTGTGGGATAACATCAATGTGTTTACCCGTGTAGGGTGATACCATTCAATTTTTGTTATGGAACCAATAATGGGGTATTGGATCATAGTATATTTGATTGTGCATGACTATCATTAGTGTGGTACTTAGAGTAAATGGAAACATGGCGTATTAGATGAGGTGTTTTTTGGAATGAGTTCAGGGTTTCTGTCTATGAGGAATAAATTTTTTGATGTATGATGTGAATAGATTAGGGGAGAACTTTCATTGTTTGATACAAGTGACTCATATTTAAGGAGTTGGTGTCATTTGACCTTCAACGGTGACCTGTGAGATGGGGCAGCATAGTTGAAATTTATTTTGGGTGCATATGGCATAGGTGGAAAATTTGAACTTTGACAGTGGTTGATCAAGAGTTCTTCCTAGTTTAGGTTTGGTCTAAAGGAATAAGTGGTAAATTCAAGGGTTTTAGTGATGAAAATTTTTTTTGGTTATGGGTTGTGGTTTTTTTGATTGAGGATGACCATGAGAGAGGTTAGACCCACATTTCATGTTATTTGGAATATAAAGCACTTATGGATGTTTCAATTGTGAAATATATCCATGATATGTTCCCAACTTTTTTTAAAATTGCATGGTAATGTCTTTGTTTTATTCTCATGGATGTTCCATAGTTCTTATTGTTTGTTATATTGTCTATTCCAGAATTGGTGGGATTTTTAGTGTTAGACCTATCTATTTTGATGATGATTAACGAAGGACATAGTGTTTAATTGGGGTGGATATGAAAAGGGTTAAAATATGTCGATTGAAATTTTGTTACAAATGTGACACCCAATGTTATGGGTAGAAATTTGGTTGATCATTTTTTTGAATTTCTTGGGTTGTTGGTTAGGAACATTGATAATTCCATGAGTCCAATGGGGCTTACAGATTCCAAGGCATATCAAACTGTGTCAGTGGGAATTTGGGCTAAGATCTGGTGATGTACATATCGTGGGATATTATCTCGATTTTAGTGAATTATCAGAAGAATGATTGTGACCTAATGGATTTATATTTTCATTGGGTTTTGAGAACATAATAATGATGCATGATCGGTTTATGGTTATGTAAATAGGGAGATCAAGATCATGTGTCAATCATTCTTCATGAAATCAATATGGGAAGTGAAAGTTATGTAAGAGACCAGTTAGTTTTGAATTAGTTGTGGTAGATTTTTTAGTGATCTATTTGTGTAGTTCTAGATTTAAGATAATCATTCCCAATATCTTGGAATCATTTTGAGTATACCATGGTAGAATTGGCTATATGTCGATAAACATGAAGGTTTTCCTTTATGTTAGGTGGAGAAATTCTTTGAGGTTTCTTTCATGGTGTAGGGTAAGAGAATTCATATGATGGAAGCTACACTAAAGACTATTTTAATGATTTTCATGTGAATTTTTTCATGTTATCAAATGCATTATGAACTGCTCTTGGAAACTAGTAATGGGAGTAGGAGGACATTTTTTTGTAACTCAAGTTGTTGGATGAGATGGGAATAACCTCATTAAGGATTTGTAATGATGGAAGTTTAAACCATGGTGGTTGTAATTGGTTGGGTGAGGTGGCGAAAATGACACTCCTATCATGTGGAGGGTTGTGCTAGTCCTTGATTTGTGGGATAGACCATGGATTGGATGGGGAAGATTCAGGATACCAATCAGAAAATGAGGAGGGGAACGTTTTGATTCCTAGAGAAATGATAGGTGGGTCGGGGATTTGTTGATATTTGGGTCGAGATTAGGATTTTGGGTTGATGTGGTGATTAATGTAATCTATGGTTCTAGTGTGTTAGAAATGATGATTTGAGTTGTGAAGCATGGAAACCGTTTTTGGAACGCTAAGTCTAGTGATGAAATATAACTAACAGAAGGGTATGGACTATGATATGAGAAATATAATGGTGATGGTATTCCTAATGTGAGAATATTTCCTGGACATATAATGTGGTGACATTCCAGAAACAAGAGTTGGGAATCAATGGGATGAGTTACATGGGATGGCTCAACTCGACTAGGTAAAATAAATGGATGTGGTGAGTTTTAAGCCGAATTTGGTTGTTATTTTGAATTTAAAAGTGTATTTTAGTCTTTGAAGTGATCTTTAAGGAAATTATATGTTGTATTTAGCTTATATGGATGGAATATGTGTTTCCATTCTAGGTGTAATTTGTGGGTGGAATAGAGTTTGATGTAGTTTGGATTTATTGTCTGTGCTTAGGCATGGTGAGTTGGAAAAAATTGTTTAGTGCATCACAGAGGCATGATTTTGAGGTCTTATTGGTATTTCCCCTTATCATGGGCTACACACCGAATATGATGGTGTTGTGAGACCATGTTTATGCTGGGGATATCTATAATAGGAATGTTTTTGGATGATGGTGTGACCAGTTTGTCAGGAAAGAAGGACTTGGTAAAAATATGCCTTAGTGTTCAGAATAAGAATCACGCATTGGATCAGGTATTTAGAGGTTAAATTATTGATATGGGGGTTGTTCCTTGGATGGGTTTTTGGTGTTCGAGTAGGGAATGAGTTCACAAGGAAATGAGTTGTGGACCGATGTCAGTTGAGAGATTTGTTGTAAAATTGTATGATCCATTGTTTAATGCCATGAGCGATGGACTGTTCATGTTTGAGGGGTGGGGGTGGGGGTGGAATCAAACCATAGGTATTCCTATTGTCTCTCCCAAGGTTGTTTAGTGATCACATGGATTTTTTTGTACATCATTTTTTGTGGTACTTCTTTGTTTCTATCACATGGTTTGTATTGTTGGTGTTGAAGTTGTTGAGTTGTGGTGGATTCATAATTTTAGGAGCGTCGAGTTCATGTTGTCGATCATAATATAATGATCTATTTGGTGGGACTATTTCTTTTCCATATGTGTTGTGAGTTCATGGAAATGTTCTGGTGGAAACATGGGAGATGGAAGTTTCTAAGTGGGACTGTGGGTCCTACTATTTGTTTTAGAGGCTTGGTGATACTAGGGAATGAATCTCGAGCCAAATCTATTATAATTTGTGAAGGTTGTATGATTCAAACACTATGATGTGGAATTTATTGGATTTCATTTCTTGTTAATGGGATTTCTTTGTGGATTTCATCAAGTCATTGGGTGTTCTATGGGTTCCAGAAATTAAATAAAAGGAAAAAGGGAAATATTTACTGAGAGAAAGGTTGGTTCATGATTAGTTGTAACCATGATCTATTACCCTATGGAATGTAGAAGGGGGTGAATGGTTAGGGAATCCATGAAAGGGATCCTTAGAGACCATGTGTATCGAGTACGAATTGAACAATGTTATACGCTTGACCAACACAAAATTTATAAAACTATGTTGGTGGAAATGAAAACAATGTGACTCAGTTTCCTCTTGGTTAATGGGAACCATGTGGTTGACACACAATATGGAAAACCATGCAGCCACACCATACTCCTCATTAAAATGTGGTTTTTTTTTACCATTTTACCTCCCAATTTTAATTTCTTTTCTCCCTATTTTCTCCCCTATTGAACCCCTACATCTATGATAATGAACATGTGACCCCTTATCTTCTATTGGTGTTTATCCTTAGTTTAATAGGTTTGTGGAATGTCATTTTGTGTGAATCAATGATATGGGTAAGTCTAAAGCTCCATTTCCATTCATTTTATGGAAAAAAAATTGCTGTGTTGTTTCTCCTACTTATAAATCCCTAAACCCTTGTTTCCTAGGGTGTTCTTTATTATGGTGTTTGAGGTCTTTTTTTGTGGAATCAATGACTTAGTTTTGAAACATGGTTGTTTACGAGCATGAGTAAAGTGGTCTATTAGATTATTCCCATATTATTTATGTTTTATTTGAGTATTTGGTTTTTCCTTGGTACTACCTTACTGTAATTTTTTCAATTTGACTAAATAGGGTGATCATAGCATTAAATTGAGGTGTGAGACCCTTGATAGACCTCATAGGGTTCATTGATGATATAAGACCGAAACGATGGAAACCCATGATGTATGTAAAATAATATTTAATGGACATTTTTGTTTCTAAAATTTAATATAGTTTAATTATGAAATTGAATGGGTTATGAATTTTAATTTGGTTTGTGGGCTTGGATAGAGGGGTAATTTGAATAAATAATATTTTGGATTTTCTAGAATGCATATGAGACTTATGAACATTATTTAAAATATTAATTTAGGAGTTGATCTACCTATTAATTTTTTATGAATTAATGCGAATTTTTAAAAATGTGTAATTTTTTTAAATGAGGCCTTTTCCTAAAATATTTTTCAATATGATTATCCTTAGAATATTTCAAATGATGATTTCAAATGAGGGTTTCATTATTTTTTGGTAAAAATTATTTATGAGATCTTCAGAATGATTTTGTTGGAAATAAATGCATAGGGACTTGTTTGGATATTAAAAGAAGAATCAAGATTTAAAGGGTGTAATATATGTTTTAAAAAGGGTAGTTGGTATACTTGTTTCAAGGTATGATATTTTAAAGTGATATAAGGAATCCATAAAAGGGATGTTTAGCTAAACATGAAATGATATGTGAGTCTAGCGTGCATCATGGGTGAATGTTACATATGATTAAAGAATCATGTCTATATGGTAAATGTTCTGAGCGAGGTGTTGGACTGTGCCATTACTACCCTGGGTTGAGATAAACTGATGCTAACGGCCCCAATGATGTATTGTATTACAAGGATATTAGATCGAGGATTCTCATCTTGGAACTTGATTGACTGTTGATATAGGACCCACTGATGCATTGTGTGTATAGAATATTATACTGAGGCACATCATCCTTGGGTTAGGCTAGACTAATCCTCTGGGCCCCATTGATTTATTTTATGGTTGGGATGTCAGACTGAGGATCCATGATTTCAATGAATGGATATTATATGGTTTCTTGAAATAATTCAATAAGGTGCATTATTATGTGGAATTGAGTAATGAATTACCCTTTTGACTAAAAGTATGATCCCCTTATTCTATGGATCATGCCCCTAACCTAGACAGATTGTTTTAGGTTGGTTGGTTTCAGGATATATTTGATAGGGTAAATGGATAATTAATATATTTCTAAATGTGAAACATATTTCCCTCATTTTTCTATTTATTTATTACAACTTGATTTATGTAAACATGTTGTTGTACATACTTGTTGTTTCTTAATACACCATTGGTGGTGGCCTAATGAATTTTACACACACCATTCTTAGATTTTGATAATACTTGGATACCCAAGTTTATGATACATGATTTTTGGTATAGGTTTAGGATATAGACCTAGTGTTTGAGTTGTGAATCAGATGACAACTAAGAGAATGGGATGTAAAGAATGGGTTAAGAATAAGGTCTATGGTCAAGATATTTTATATTTTTTTTGTAATTTGATGATTTGTTTATATTACTTCTTAACATGTAGTGCATTCATCATATTGTGATAGCAGGTGATACTCGATTACTTGTTTGCCTTTTCAATATAATGTCCATTTATTATTCCTGCATCTTGATATACCAATTTATATTGTTAAACTACTATTTATCTCTGATAAATTTGAATATTATCCTCAATGTAATTTTATTGACCCACGTGACATGTAAAAAGACATGGGAGTACATTGAGTTGTGTCTGAATTCATGTGGTGACCCGGCTTGGCGAAGTCATTTTAGTGGCACATTGGTCGGGAATTTATAAAGTGAATGAGCATAAATATGTGAATAAATTCACATTTAAAATGAGATTATTAAACATGTGAAATGATCTAAATCATTAATAAATGATAGTTTCACAAGAATAAATAATTATGATCCATTTGATTTAAACCATGATAAATGTTGGTATAAAAAAGTCATAGAAATGATTAAAATTTATTATATATTAGAAATTAATTATATGAAGTTAACTCAATAGTTATTTTAGGAGTAACATAAATATTAAATTAATTAAGAGTTACTTCAATTAATATAACTCTCTCTCATTACCCAATTCATTAGAGGTCTATAATAAACCCTCCCAGAAAATATTAGAAACATCGTTTATGACTTGGGTTCACTCCCCAATATTTCTTTCATCAGTAATTTCTAAGTACTATATCATGAAATATAACACAAGGATTCGTGAATTTAAACCAAATTATCATAAAATTATTTACCCATAGAAATTAAATGGTTTTCATAAAAATATATTTAATACTTCATCATGGACCATTCAGATAAAGGAGGTAAATTGTATCTTATGGTAATATCACCAGTGAAGCATAAGAATAATTATAGGATTTTAACATAGATGAAAATACCATTAAAATAAAAATAAAAATTTTCAAGGGATAAAGGGGAAAATAAAAGTCTATTTTACTTCATTTTAGCGAAAATCCATTAGTATCATAGATGTTAAAAAAATATTTTTTTCAATATATTTTAAAGAGAGTCAATAATGACCAATGTTGAAAACATTCAGTGGTTTTCTTCATTGAGAAGATTAATTTTAAAACCACTTAAAATATATACAATCTTCATGTAAAATAACATTATAAAATCCATTATGTGTGGATAAAAATTCATTATCTAAGATAAGGAGCTTTAAAAAAGTGGATCATTAAATGTATTTAAAAAAATTTCAAAAATTTCTTTATAATAAAAAACTATTTACATCCTTTTAAAACAAAACACTATTTGAATGAAATAATATAATAATAAGAAAAAATTACATGAGTGTAAAAATAACCATGATATTATAATATAATAGGCAATATATACCCCATATTAATGAATATAATTGGATAATTCAAAACATTTATCAATGATGGAAGTTTGGTATAAAAATTTATTGAAACTATGGAAATGATTGAATAAACAAATGAATAAAGAAACATAACATGATTATATGAAACCAAAGATTATCACAAATTAATATGTTAAATCACATTCACGGTTAAGTGAGTATACCATATAAAATATATCATGTTGAATAACAAGAATTATGACTCAATGAATTTGAAGTGAGACCATTAAAATCATTAAAAAAAAATATAACATATGAACCTGTATCTCATAAAAGAGGGAACTTAAAAGAGACATTGAATATCATGGTCAAATATTCATTCATGGTATAATATCTCAATAGGAAGCATATACACCTTATAAACGGATGTATGTTCATAATACCAGCAATGTATCAATGAAACAGTATTGAGATGAATATTCCTTACAAAGATTGTATCATTGATATCACAATTTAATCAATGAATTGATTAGGTGAAAAAATATTAAAATTAAAAATAGAAAGTTTAAATAAATCATATACAATAATAGGTTATTTCAAACATAATCATGGAAAAACGTTTTAAATGAATTATAACTATTACCTAATTAATGGATATTGTGTTAAGAAATATGTTACTATATGTACCATATCACAATGCACATTTTAAAACTTAGTTATTATAAAATGATACTAATTATTTATATATCTATGAAAATTTTCATGGTTTTTTCCTACTCTTTAAAATAAGTAATTAATTAATTTTGTTGACTTATTTATTTATATAATCGAATAATATATGTCGTATGTTTTAGAGAATATTAGATTATAGTTAGAAAACAACTTCAATATGTTGAGCTTGGTGATAATGTAAATGTTATATCATAAATGAAATAATAATAATGAAATAATTATAATTTTTATTCATGAAAAAAAATTAGATCCATACATGAAATACATACATGAATAATTAGTCTCATCATCCTGTGCAAGTTGTAACCCACACATATGAATGAATGTTTTTATAATTTTACAATATATTGATGGGTAAGAAACTAGATGATATATTATATTTAAAAAATATAATCATGTCATAAATATCATATAAATTTATAAATATATACATAAATACATTATAATAACTATCCTAATGAGTTGGTGTTGAAAAACGAAACACATCACTTCATGGAGGTATAAGTCCACACATATGCATTAACAATGATTCCATTTTCCTTAAGATGGAAAAGGGTATGAATAATGTATTGAAATTAAAATAATAAAATATTTGAATATGGTATATTCTAATTTTATTACATTATAATTTTTACGATACAATTTATGTAGGTTGAAGAAGAAGTAACATTAGAGGGATATTCTAAAATAATGACCACCTCTTTGGGATACCTCCTTACGACTAATTCTATAGAACCTTAGGGTTGAAATTTGAAAGAGGCCAAAAGAACTAATACTTGGATAAGGATTTTGATAAGATGTTTTTGTAGGGGTTATTTGAGCTGTGTGGATCAATATGGTCTAAATAATAAAGTAGTGGTTATTCTATTTATAGTGAATAAAATAACACACTTGGAATACATTAAAATTTAAATATAACAAATTCATTTTCATGTAAAATGTGAAAAATTTGAAAATATTAAAAAATAAAATATGGTTGAAATAATTTATAATAATAAAATTTTAAATGGTTTATGTGCTATATTAAATATTATCATTTGTCTTAACCCCCTCATCAAACAATTTAATCCTTAATTAGGTTAATAAATCTTACAATTAAAAGGGTTTATACATTTTAATATAAGGTAATAATTGGAACATTAATCATAATGTGAAAAAAATTTGGATCTTATTAAATCCCCTTGCATTTTTCAATATTTTTAAGATAATGAAAACATTTTATAATATATTATATATCATAATATACCCTTAATGTAAATTTAAGAACTATTCTCATATTTTGATATAAAAATCATCGACTATAGTATGTAATTAGAATTAAAACTCTTAAAATATAAAATATTGGTTTTAATTAACCATAAAATTAGTATTGAAGCATAATTAATTAAAAATATATTACGATATAATTTCTTAAAATCATTTATTTGGATTTTTCTGCTATGTAAATAAGTGTTGTTTTATCTTTATTTATGAATTTAATGTAATTATGTAAT
The DNA here is from genome assembly GCA_963277665.1 of Viscum album. Lineage (NCBI taxonomy): Eukaryota > Viridiplantae > Streptophyta > Magnoliopsida > Santalales > Viscaceae > Viscum > Viscum album. The sequence goes on along the minus strand of OY728146.1, from coordinate 1,642,011,290 downwards.
AATTAAAATTTATAAATAAAATAAATTAATGGAAATAAAATATTTATTTTCATAAAAAAATTGTATTCCTTCATAACATATTCTTGTACTTATGTGAACATATTGCACAAATTAAAATCAAGATGGTGAAATTTTGGAATTTTCAATTACTTAAAATAATTTAATGGTCTTTATGATGGAAAAATATCATTAAAATTACATAGTTTAGAATAGATTAAAGAAATTTCAAAATATACTCATTCAATTGAAATTAGTTTGGTTTTATTTATAATTTTCAATTCATACCATATTATATCTTACCTAAATTACTTCATTTACAATGATTGTGGTGAAAAATATTTATTACGATTATTTTCATTATGACTAAATATAAAGGTGAAATATTTGACACATTTGAACACTATTTCTAAATACAAGGAATCAATAATTCAAGATTCAATTTCTAGAAGTGCAATATGTGACATTTATAATAAATCATTAAATTATAATATAATAATTTTTTGAATTTTTTATAGTAGAAAAATGGACTTATACCAATATAAAGAATAATACTAATTAATATGTAACTGATTAGATTATATCAAAATTAAATTAGAATTATGTTACTATAAGATGAAATTAAAATCATAAAAGGAATTTTCAATGGAAATAAATGAATGATTTATAAAAATAGGTAATTTTTACTATTCACAAAATAATCAACTTATTCAGAAAAATCCAAAAATGTTAATCTAAGATAATACTTATATTATTAGTTCAAAAATATTATTAATTTAATAAATTACAATTTATAAAACTCTAAAATAATTATAATATTCCATCATAAAATATAAAAAAACTATTTTTGACCAAACATATTTTATGCATAAATTTACATTACAAAAAATTGACTGCATATTTCTTATGAATTAAAAAATATAATTGTATTGAGATAGACTATTATGAACATAAATACATATTACATAATTTAGTTAAATCTATTTCTATTTGATAATTCAATGGTAAGATTACATCCATTATATTTAAAATGATACTATTTAATGGTTCATTTAAGATCAGTGTTATGTGTCTCATATGCTATCAAACATAGTCTTATCTTAAAATATAATCGTATTAAATTATCCATGACATTAAAAAATTTAATTATTATAATTTTATCTTGATCTAGGTAATCAGGGGTTTAACATTTGAAAATTACTATTTTGAAATCCCACATCATAAAAAGAGTTAATAAAAGATCCTTTTTAGATGAGGGAAAGAGAAATAATAAAGTAATCCTAGAAAAAATATAACATAGTTCCCAAATTATTAAACATTAATGGAAATTGTCAATATATAAATGATGGAAAAAAGTAGTGTAAAAACAATTGAATGTTATAGAGAATGAGATGTTTTGTAGGTTAATGGGAAAAAACCCATTAATCAGTAAGGGATTAAAAATACCACTAATTCATTATAAATGAAGGTAATAAGATAATTTTCAAATTGCATGTTCTTTTTCTTGGGGTAGATGAATTAATTTAGCTTCTATAATATAAAAATATGAAAATAAACTTACATTATTTACATAAAATAAAAAAATTCCAGTTTTTCTCTTTGGTTCCATTTTTAAATTAGTTGTCACCTTTATATAACCATTTACTCCAAATTATAAGTTTGAATATTTAATTACTGAAGAACAATAATCAAATTATAATTGAACATTAGCTATATAAATGTGTCAAAATATATTCATATAATATTTACTATAAAATTTTTGATTACAATACCCAAAATTCATAAATATTCATATTATGAAATAAGACATTAATCTCCAAAATTCCTCAAAAAACATATGGCTCAACATAGATCATTCCAAAAAACAACCATATATCCTAATTAAATTATATAAACTCCACATTAATGTTTATTTTAACCTCAATGTTTGACTTAGAAATTTCATGTTTTATTAAAAATTTAATAATATTCTATTTAGTTAATTCATCGCGTTAATCCTATGGGTTACATATAATTCATTAATCTACTGAAAATTTACATAAAAAAAACACAAAAGGGGTTTCTATTGCCTTTAAATGATAAAAAATCTTAATTTGTAAACCCATATTTGTATCCCAAACTCATATGTTATTCTCTCATGAAAAAATAATAATATAAAAAGTTATATAAACCCTAATATGATACAAATAGTATGAACCTGAGATATGAACTCCTAAATCGAGTGTTAATAATATAATATTTAAATTTTTTTCTCCAATACTAATAAAGATAATATAATTTTATAAATAAAAAAATGTCCAACAAAAATATTGGGTCACTTTCATAATGAAAGACCTTTTATGTTTGGTGTATTATTGAATTATGAAAAAAACTTACATAAAATAACCAATTTCATCTAGTGGTAATTTTTACAATTATACCCAAATTTATATTATTCAACAATATGTATTTAATATCATCAATAAAATAATTCACACATTAAATATTTAGAGATATAATTAATTTAACATGATTATTTACCACTTTGGAAATGAAACATCAGAATGGTGAGCTCGAATGATCAATAAGGGTAAACATAAGAATTTAAAATTGAATCTCATTACTGTGTATTTGATGTTCATTTGATAATGAAGATACAATCAATTTTAATGAATTAAAATAAGTTAACCCATCCCCATAAAGACATGAATCAATAAATGTTAGACATGACATAAATATTTAACAAAGTAAATATTCATAATAATCAATAATCATGATCCATGCAATGTCAATCTTGATCAATGGATCCATTAAAAATCTTATAAAGAATTTAGAAAAGGAATTTGTATAATGTTAGATTAAAAATTCATCATTGAATCAGTTAACAAGGTAAATGTCAAAACTATTACGAGTGACATATAACCAATAAACTCCTTTGTCTCATAGGAGTAAATTTCCATCAATTAACTCTATTGTTTATTAGGAGTAACTTCAAACCAATTAATTCTAAATCATCACCCAATAAAATGGATGGTTAGAAATGACCCATTTTAAGGGCCTAAATCCATATAGACTGACCCTTTTGGTATTTATGATGCTCAGGGTTCTCAGGCGCTTTTTGGAGTTATGATAGAGGGGTTCAGTTATGAAATTATGGAAATAGGGATATTTGACTGCATGTAATCCTTACACATCACAAACATGAGTTTCACAGAATATTGAGTATGTTTCATCAGGCTCAGAACAACATGTATTTATTTTTTGTTAAATAATTTGAGGAGACATGACATTCCTCAAGATTAGAAACCTGACATTTTCACAACATGTAAGGTTTACACACCATGTAAATGTCCCATGTTCCAATACTTATATATTGTTGGGGACTAGTGTTAAATTAAAACTTATTACACTACTCATGATTTTAGGTGATCTAATAACCCTCCCTTCAATAATTTGGGATTCCATTGATAAGGATTTATGATTAGATTCATGTCATTGATCAATGGTGATTCAAGGTATGTTCTATATCTTTTATTCTTGTTCATCAATCTCATTCCTCATATTTCACTTTCCCATGTGATGGAAGACCATCCCCCTTGATTATAATTGTGGATTATTTGTTTTTTGTTGGTATGTATTTTCCATGACACCAATGGATGGATGTAGATTCTTGTGGGAGACGTGATCAGGATCTAAAACATTTGTCTCTTCACATGTGAATAATAGTGATTCATTTTATGTAGGGGATTTGTTTGTTTTTTTTCTATCATAAACTGAGATGGTTTTATCCCTTATTATTTAAATATAATTAACAGAATAAATAGAGAACCAGATTAATGAAATTTGATATCGATCTCAAGTTAATGATTATGACTTATATCATTATGATTTCCACCTCTTGATTTTATAGAGTGTGTGATATATATGCTGTGATTTGTTTGAATGTAATTATTCTTGGAGTATCATTTTGAAATTGTTTAAGAATATAAATCTAGAACTAGTTAATAAATAAATTTCTTAATAAATAAATAATATTATTTTTTTAATTTGGTGGTTGATTTATTATGATGATAGAAAAATTTATCAAATGTTAATGTTTATTTAAAAATGAAAATACTTATGATTAATGGACTTGATAAATAATGAGAAACATGTTTATTCTTGTTTTTGATAATAACTAAATGGAATTTTAACTTAGAATGGTACTTATCTATTTTTTTGAAATCGGTATTAATTCTAAAGGATGGTTTTTCCTTTTTATATATTGTATCATATTGATGTCTTTTTTTTCTCATATTACCGACCTGTGATTGATGAAACCATTAATTCTAGATATTATAAGAACAGGTTATGTGATAAAATATAATTTCTCTTGATAAAGTTTCCCAAATTCTTTTGAATGATGAGTTCCTTTGAGATTAGAGCTATGATAGACCATCTATTTGTGATAGAAGGAAGCCTTGTTTTAGGGTCACAATTATAAATTATATTTGTTTGTTTTTTATTTGTTAGTTTTCTAATTTTCTCTTTATTTGAGATTATCCATATGATGTTTTATGATATTGATACAAAATGCAATGGGATTCCGATTTTTTTATGGTATGGGGAGGTCTAGATGTGGTGTGAGCCTATGATGGCTAATTATGGGATGTATGATGTGATGTGGGTGAGGCATCCTAGATCATGTTGTAATAGTTGTCACCGATACCATTGAGATTAATTTGTATATTCATGTGGGCTTCTAAGATACCACTCGAGATGATGGAATGGGTTAAAGATGGGATTAACCATTGTTGATGTGATACTAAGTGCTATGACTCTAATTGGTGAATTTATTTAAAAAATGATGTTTTGGTTTCATGCATTATCTATATTCCTTTTTCCTACTACGTGAGGTAGTTGGATGTTCTTCGATGCATATTTTCTCTTGGTTGTAGCTTAGGATATATTTATATGAGTATGTAGTTATATAATGGTTATAATAATGAATTGAAGAATTTTTAACCTGTGAGGTTGGTTGGTGCTAGAATGAAATGCTAATAAGATTTCACAATTGAGGAACATTGAATTAATTTGAATTATTCCCAGAGGGCATGGAATCTACTCTGATAATTAATGTAATGTATTGTGGAATTTTTTTAATGGTTAATTAATGGATAATTTATTAATTTACAAATGAAAATGATAAAAATGGAATAATATGGAGTTTCGAGTTTTGAATAGGTGAGGCTGGATGGGATGGAAGAGAAATAGTGTTATCTATGTTTAGTGAGACAAGTAAACATGGGAGGCTGACTAAGACATTATTATTTAGATCCCCCTATGATCTGATGCATATAAAAATAATTTTCCATGTCCTACTAAACAATGTGATATTGGTTTTACGATAAAGAACTAGGAAAGGATAATGAATAATTCTTCCTTTTTCACCTATTTGAATTGGGAAGGCTATATAATAGGTTAAAACCCAAAAAAGATCATAAAATCAAGAATTAACTAATGTTAAATATTATATATTCTATGTTTATGAGCTCTAAAATTTGGTTAATTTATTAGGCATGTATCTAGGTAGATATCCTCATTAGGTTTACATCGAAGACATTTTTCATGATGTTCCACGAGATCACTACAGGGTAGAGGTCAACAATGATGAAACATGGAGGAAAATCTAAGATTTTCAGTTCCATTATTAAAAGAAGTACAGGTGATCTGTTTCAGATGTAGTCATAGGAGACTAATTTATGGAGGTTGAGATATGTTTTAGTTTGATATTTTATTGGAATTAGAACTGTGTTTCTTTAGTTGTGATGATAATGTGTGGAGAAGTAAGGAAGTTGCTGTCCTTGATACTCAAGGATCATAAGGAATCGATAGACTTGTGGGAGAACATCCAAGACCAGTTTGAAGAAGAGTTTATTTCATCGTATATAAAAGCAGTCAGTCTCAAGATGCCACATTCCATTCATTTTGGGAGACCTATCTTGTGATGGTTTGTGATCTGTTTCAAGACACTTATATAATATTCTTCAACCATTTATTCATATAAAGAGTCCAATGTGAGGAATTTTGGGGAGTCTTTGCATCTAGGGATATAACGCTAGGTTACACCATCTATGCTGAAGTGATATATTGAGGTGCTTGAGAGATTATAGGTTAATTATATGATTCTAAGAGAATTAGATTTTCCGGAGAGGTGAGTCATAAATATTCATCACAAAGTAGAAAACTAGTCCATATTTCCCAATTTTAAGGAGAGAAGAGTTACCAATCAGCTAGGGGTAGGTACCAGACCTCATCATCTCGTTTCCATGTGGGATGTCAAACGTACTCAAAGAGATCATACACGTGATTTTCTTATAGAGGATAAAATCATCAGTGATGAGAGTGCTTGGTCTTTTAATAGAAGTGTATATGTTCTAGGTTTTCCTATTTCGGTTTATCTATTGAGATAGTTTATTCTTGGGAAACAACATCGTGTTGCTCTAGATTGGGATTAGAATAGACGGGATGGGGTAGGAATAGTATAACTTTGAGATACCCATATTCATCATAGATTAGTGTCAAATCATAGAAGTGGTAGCCTGCATGGTCAGAAAGGATATAGAGGAGGTCATGGTCAACTACAAGATTCTGTTATAAGATCTAGGAATGACCGATGTCATTTGATGTACTATTTTTTACAAGATTTCCGGATTTGTTTGATTTTTAATAAAAAAACATAGTTATATCACCAAACCACATTCATGATTTAGGGATTGAGGTAATTTCTTCTGGTTCCTTTTTCATTGAATATTCTTGTCAGAGGTCAAGCTGACCTATATGATGTATGTAAAGATTGTGAGATAATGGTGGGGTACCACCACTCATGCGGAGATTTCTTATGTTTATGGATACATCCATATTAAATAATCCATAGAATGGATTGGTTTTATTCAATATATGATATCATGGACTTATTTTGGAGGTATACATTGTTTTATGATGTTGATGGAGATCCAGAGTTTTTATGGAGAGTAAGACCCTCATATGGGTTAGAGGAATGTTCTATGCTTTTTTATCTTTGATTTATGATTTATTGATGAGAATATTATAGGTTCAAACCCCAATATTCCATTTATTTTTGTAGAGTAATCTATAAGTACATGGAATTAATAATTATATTATTTTTATTTGAAGTCAATAATTTTACATTATTTCACATTGGGGTTCCTTTCATGTATATTGTTTTAGTGTATTAGTCTATAACTCATACAAAAAAAACTATATAACACAAGGTGGAAACATCCTAAATGTATCAATTTTCCCTTAATATATATATATAAATATTTATGAAAAAATTAGGATGTCATTTCAACGAAATCTCCAAAAAATTTAATCTTGAATTCATACTTTCCCATTCCGATCCATATGTCCTAAGCAATTTAATAAAATGTGGGATGGGTAAAAAATCTCAATACGGGTTACAAAACTATAGAAAATATTAGTTCAGTGAAAACATGAAACATCATATAAATATTATCTTGATTTTAAAATAAAACATTTTAGAATGAAAAAAACAAACATTTTTCTCAAGGAAAATCATTTAAACCGATAGAAAGATAAAACAAATATTTTTAACTTGGATAATCACTTTCATAAAAATTTTCAAAAACATTTTAACTGGAATAGCCATTTGGATGGAATCCAAAATAATCATTACCCAATTAATTAGAGATCTAAAATAGGGATCACCCTTTCTATAAGCTATACCGGTCTCACATGTGAGCTATAATGGGGATCAACCCTTCATATAAGCAATATCGGTCACACCCATTTCTCATGATTTATAATGGGGCTCAACCATTTGTATAATCTATATCAGGCTCACTTGTGAGTTATAATGTGGCATAACCCTTCATATAGTATGTATTAGGATCACTCGTTTCATATAATCCTCATGTAACATATCATGAATACAAAAAAATCAACACAAAACACTTTTAAAAAATCTTCAAAATCCATATGAAGAAAACGTTCATTAAAAAGTACCATTTTCTATCAAAAACAATTTTCAATAACAAATCAGCATTTAATATGTAAATTAATTTTAAATACCAAATTATAGAAAGGTAGGGAAGAGGTGTTTTCAATTATGAAAAAATTAATGCTTCAAATAATTCTATAAATAAAATAAATTTCACAATGGCATGTAATGACATTATCATCGTACTTTAAAAATAGTAATCATCATTTTTGGTTGGTCAAAAAATTCTATTTAAAACACATAATAAGATTCCTTTTACAAAACATTAAAATAAAGTAATATATATATAAAATAAACTTTATTATTATTTTACATCCAGAAAAAAATTTCCATTAACATTTTTTAAACATGCAAAAGGAAGAAAAATAATGTTTAAAGGAAAACCATAAATGAGGATTTGATTTTTTAAAGAAAACAACCTTATCACACGAGAAATACATTTATCATAATAGAAATTAAAGAATGAAATTTTAAAAAAAATTAATTATCATGTGGATAGATAAATTCATGATATATAATGTTAAATGGGTTTTATATACACCTTATAATATAATAAAGGTGCACAACATCATGAATTTACTCAATGGAAGTAAATTTAGAAAAGGTCCCTTACCTTGAGTCCAACTAGTCATATGTGTATATATCTTCTTTAATAATAAAGTTATATTAATTATTTAATTGATTAAGAGTATTTTTAAATCGTATTATTACTTTTATTTCATTTATTACTATATTGTATACAATTTCTTAACCAATAATAAAGTTATATTAATTAAGTTTTCTTCTCATGTTTTTACCATATAATGAAAATCATGAAGTAAATATCATATTTATACATAAATTATTCCCTTAAAACAAATCATGAAATATGGTTACGAAAAATAAACCCATGTTGCAAGCTTGGAAACGGTAGGTTGTATGTACACATGAAAACATTCCCATTCTTCAATGATCATTATGGGAAGAAGAAATGTGACATTTTTCTTTCCATAATGATAATTATATCACAAATATAAAATTATTTAATCTAATTTACTTATATATATTCATATTTTTATTATGTAAAATGAATCACATAGATTCGATTAGGCGGTAGTTCACACATCCATAAACGATGTTATAAGATTTTTAGTGAGTGAAATTGTAATAAATAAATTAAATAATATAATTATACAAAACATATTATGTAATTAATATCGTAAATACTTTAATTATAACAAATAAATTCTTTATATTAACCATTATTTACTTCCATGAAACATGTTAGTGAAAAATGCTTCACATCGCTCACGATGTGGTAGTTCTCCATACACACGAGCAATGTAATTGTATCTACTATGTTTTGAAATGTAAAATGGTTGAATATTGTATAGTGAATATTGAGGTATCATTATTTTATATATATCTTAATTTTCATTCATAAAATATAAATCCCTCATTATTTCCAACTGTGAGAGGTGGTAATGGATGAATGAATGAGATCCCCTCGCGAGGTGATAGTCCTCCATACACACGAACGATGATTTTGTATACCATTTGATAGAGGTGTGTGTGTGTGTGTATAGGTAGTACCTATAAAATAAAAAAACTCTGTATATTTTAGATAATAATGTTATTATATAAGAATTAAATAAAAACAATTGAATTGGTGGACTAATAAATAAAACAAATTTGGTCATTGATGGACATTACCTCATCTTCTGGTAACTCATTTGGGTTTTCTCCCACAGTCTTACTTGGTTTAATTTCTAAACCATTTGAGGATTATAGGATGAGAGGAGGGATTTTAGGAGCTTATTTTAAAATAAAAATTTGATGGGAAATATTTTATAGATGTGTAATGTTGTGGGAAGATTTAATTCTCTTTCATATTAGAGGAGGAGTGGTATACTTGTAAATACAAAGGGTAAACACTATTGGGATGTATAATTTATATCATTTGACTCTAACGATGAGAAAATTTAAATAAAATATGTTTTATAGACTAAATATATCTATAAAATTGGGTTTGGAGAATTCTCGAGGTCATTTGGACAGATAAGATTAATGTTTAACCACTATGTAAACACATTTTTACAATAATAATTATATATAATTTTAATTGATTTCACAATTATTTTCCCTAAAAAAAATTATTAACATATAATAAATTCTAAATTATTATTATTAAAAAAATGTAATTCATTTATCCAAATTAAACTCACATAAATGATATAAATTAATTTAAAATTAATCTCAAACAAGAAATTAAACAACATGTTTTTAAAGTAAAAAAGTTCAAATGTTCAAAATGTATTTGTATCAAATATTAATATAAAATTAATTAAAATGAACTAAATTTTATTCATTGACATCTTATTGATATAATTAATTTTCAACACCAGTTTAATATTTATTTTAATTAAAAAACTAAATTAGATGAAAATGATGTTTCAATTAAAACTTAGTATTATTCCCTATTCATGGAAATATAAATGTTCTATGAAAAATCCCTAAAATTGCCCCAAATTAATTTTTGATTTTAATATTTGAAAATATAATTATATTTTATAAAATAAAATTTCAAAATTTATTGAAATTTAGTTTTAAAACTAGTTCACTATTGAATAAAAGTAATATTGTATTTTAGAAAATTATATTTTTTAAGCATAAAACTGGATTTATTCTTATCATATTCCTATCAAATATATTTAATGAATTACAAAATATTTTTATGAATATATTATATATAAATTGAACTATTTCCATTTACTAATAGTGATTAATTTAATTTATTAAGATAAAACCCCTTTAAGGGCGTAAAAATTATTTTTCAGGAAAAGACATCCCTTTATTTTTAAAAGGGTAATATTTTTATTTATAATTATATTTTAACCATTGAATTAATTTTATAAACATTTTTAAATTGAATTAAAATAATTTATTTAATCTTATTCATTTCCACCATTCCAAAATCCTGGTAAAACTATCATAATAAAAATATTTATTGTATATTGTGGTCTGGTAAGACATGGGCTTGTGTATAACACATGTAATCTAAGAAACATGATGTTATGTGAAACTAAATATAATATTTATGTTCTGTATAATGAAATATTAACTATTCATTTCAAATAGTATAATATTCATGAAAATTTATATTAATTTGAAAGAAGATATTCCTTAAAATATTTTCAAGTTACATACCTTGATGTCTATCAAAAGGAGGTTGTAATGTTACAACATTAATTCTTCTTCAGAATAATATCACAAGAAATAATTTCTCAATTAAAAAAATGATGGATCATATTCTTATAGAATTATATTGATGTTTTTTCTAAGAATGTTGGATCATATTTTTGCAGAATTCTAGGGCCGATTTTCTCAGAATGATGGATCCTATTTTTAGAGGATTTTGGTGATGATTTTCTAGATATGATAGTTTTATAATTGTCCTATGCAGAATTGTAATGGAACAATAAATCAATTCTATATCATTATATTATTACAAATTAATTCTCAATATTGGATTATGGTTCTTATTTTATGGATATATTTTTATAGGATTTTGGGGATGTTTTTCTAGATCTTATTTTTAGTGATTCAAATTTCTCTAAAACTCTCCACTATTTATTCAAAATTATTTATCAGGAATGTTTTCAATATCTATGAGAACTTCTTAATTAGAAAATAATTTTCACGCTTTTTTTAGAAATTATGAATATTTTTAACTCTTGATTTCACTTTTTTCTTACAAAAATATTCAGCAACTTCATACATACTCTGATTACTAAAAGATTGACTCCCAAAAATAAATACAGCCAGATTATTTTTAATGTTATTAAATGAATACCATTCAGAGGGATTTTATTACTGGAAATATAACCATTATGATTTATAAATAGAATGTTTTAAAAATGCAAGACATCATTAAAAAATCACAAATTTTTTTTCATGAAGGTATATATTTAGTTATAAAAAACAATTTTTTTGTCAAGATATGATCAATTATGGGTGAAGTATAATTACATTTAGACTACTACATTATATATCATTAAGATAATTATGAGTCCATTGTGATTCCATTCCATGTAACAAATGATGTAGATATGTTCCTAGTGTCGATGAACATAATTGTCAAATTGTTCATGGATTTGTTTATCATGGTTTTCACTGACAAAATTTATGTCTAATCTATGTCTAAATAAGAGAATAAAGAGAGTATACATGCTGTTTTTGGAGTCATTTTCATGAGATGATGTATAAGATGTTTTTGATGTTTGAGTTCTAGGATCGTGAATACTGTTTCTTGGGGAATGTTTTGTCTCAACATGGAGTATCTATAGATCCATCAAAGATAGAGGGAGTTTTGACTTCCGAATACCCCCATATAGAGGAAGAGGAATGGTGTTTTCTTATAATTAAAAGTCTCTATAAGAATTTCATATACAATTTTTATCAGGTTTAAACTACATTCATTGATTTTACTAGAAAGGATCTGGTGTTCTTATGGATTGACTTAGATAAAGTAGCTTTTGAGTACCCGAAGAAGAATCAATCTCGTGCTCTTGTTCATTTTTTCCAGAGGGGGGAGATTAGTTTGAGGTTTTATGCAATTCTTCGTATATTATATTAGGATGATTTATGATTAAGATGATATAATTTTTTACTATGGATCTCATAAACTATTTCCCCGTCAGCATAACTATTCTAGCCATGATATTGAGTTTTTAGATTTTTTGTTTTCATTGATGTTGTGGTGAAATTACCTCATTAGTGAGATTTTTTTTATTTTTACTCTCTATAAGCGAGTGAGTTATGTATTATCCAATTTTGACATAAATATGAAATAGAAATTGTGGATGGAATTATTTTAGGATTAAGTCTTTGAAATTTTATATATGCAAAATAATTGAAATGCTTTTGTGGATGCGTAGAGTAGGAAGTCACATAGTGATTTTATGTATTATTATTGAGATGTATAGAGAGTGATGGAATAATTTTTATCTATGAATCCACAAATGTGAGAGATTGGGGGAATATGTTTTCTTTTGAAGATGAAACAATAGTATTCTTTGGTGAAACTTGTGGAGTAGTCTTAGTTTGGGGATTATTGGGTGGAGGTCTACAGGGATTGAGTAGTTTTTTGTGATGCCTATAACGGTTGGTCTGGGGATGGGCATCACCATGTGTTAATCAACGGAAGGATTTTTGGATTGATGTTTTTGCATGATATGGAAATCTATTAGTTCCATATTTCACCTCTAGTGGTATATTCTAATGTGACAATGATTTAACAATCTTTTAGAGTCCATTTTATGTGTCATGGTTTGATGCTTGCAATTAGAGAGTTTTTTCCCAGTGTTTTGTTTATTAGAATGTGGTGGTAAAATACCATGTTTCAGGTCATTTTCTCAAGAAAATAGATGTTACCCAGAGGATGTGGGAGTATATATCAATGAAATTAATTACAATTTACCTCAATATAAAATAGGCTATGATTATATATTGAAGATAGTGGATCATTTAATGAAATCAACACACTTTATAGAGAGAAGGGAGTCAATCTTAGTGGATGTTTTGTCATGGGTGTATTTGGAAGAGGTAGTGCAACTCTATAGAGCCTCAAAGATGATTAGCTCTAACCTAGATCATCATTCTACATCTATTGTTTGAATTGTTATATAGAATTATTTCGTCTCAATGTCCTTAATTATAGATATTTTTATTCCGCAGATGGATGGTAAGAGAGAGTGGCCCTTCTAGACATTTTAAGACATGCTATTCTCTTATGTATTATATTCTAGAGGTTCATGGATGAGGAACTAGTACATGGGGGTGTTTTTAGACAACAATAATTTCCACCCCACCATTGGTATGGGTCTGTTTGAAGCATTGAAAACCAACATTTTGGATATATGCTGTATTGTACTGCGGTTAGATAGGTAAAAAATCTTAGGTTGGATCTGATACAAAACACAAAAATGATAGATCAAGTAATTTTTAAGAGGATGATGGCGTCACAATATCATCATAAGTCCTATAATGATCATATAAGGAGGCATTTAATGTTTTTCATTTGAGATCATGTTTTTATGATGGTGACTCAACATCGTGGGTAGTGAAGGTTTTGACTTGGGAGAAAACATTATCCCAAGTTTGTAGGGAATTTTAAGTGTTGGATAATGTTAGATTCATGGCATATCAGATTGGGCATCCCTTATAGATGAGCTAGTTACATGATTTTTTCACATGCTATAGGTCTGTCTTTATCTTCATGAATACACTCAATGATTGGGTTGAGATAGATGTTGGAGATGATGCATCTTTCAAGGAGAATCCTATAGATATATAAGAAAACTAGGACAAGGTTTTTTATGATCATTATTTAACCATGGTACAAGTATTGTAAAGGTATAATGGCGTGGAAGAGTGTACCTTGGAACTACAGTAGTAGATGGCCACTATGTACCCCTAGGTATTTTATGTTTATATCTTCTCTTGTATTGTTTTTCATTTTGTAGATGGTGAAATTTTTGGTTTATGAGAATGTTTGTTCTTATTTATTGTTATGTATTTACTCTATTTTGAGAGGTATCATTGTTGGATGAGTGTTTACGATCTAGTTTTTATTGGGACATTGTTTTATGATTTTCCTCTTATGAGTATGTTACTCTCTGTAGATGGAGGGATCAGTAATAGGTAACTTAAGGGGTGGTTGTTTGGATGACCCCTTTGTGTTTCATATTTAGGTTTGGTTTTGGATTCCCGAGGATGAGTATATCTTGTTAGATATAAAATATAATGTTTCAGATCATTGTAGAGAAATACGTTGTGTTTTTTATGCTCAATGATGCTCGAAAGATTCTAAGAGAGAGTTTGGAGTTATTCAGTTGTGAAATGATGTAAATAGGGAGAGTACATGTCATGTAATCCTTACAGGTTTTTATGAGAGATTCAAAGGTTGTTGAAGATAGTTCAAAGGGTTTTTAAAGAGGATTGTTTACTCATGGTTAAATTCATTGAGGTGAAATGATTTTATTCAAGATCTAAAACACAATATTTACATGATGTGTAAGGGTTACTGACCATCTAAATTTCCTATGCAACATGACATATAAATAGAAGGGGGACTTGGTTTTTCATAAAACATATGACCCACCTCTCCATTTCATCCAATACAATATCCTTCCATTTTTTTCATAGTATTCCATCATTAGGGATTGACTCTTGGATTCCCATCATTGATCTATGGTGATCTAGGATACATTTTATCTATTTTTATAGAATTCAGCAATCCAATTCCTACTGTTTTATTTTTTCATGTGATAGAGGATAATATCCCATGTTTCAAATGGATGTTTTATTAACTTTTGTTGGTGTGTAATTTCAGTGGAATCCATGGGTGGGTTCAGTTTATTATTGAAGAGGTGATTAAGATCATAAACATTATTCTATTATCGTGTGATGAACGTTGACTCCTTTGAGGAAGTGGATTCATTAAATCTATTTTCTCTACAAGAAATTTTTAAATTTATAAATGTTAATTCTTATATATTAAAATTGGATTATCCAAAAAAATAAAGACCTTTATTAGAGAAATTGGATAGCGATCACATGTATATGTTCACTCTTTGTAGTATTATGAAGGGTAACCTCATGATTTTACCAATTGTATGATTTAAATGATATGATTTGTTATCATGTTGTTGTTCATAGAGTATCATGTTAGAATTGATAAATAATGTAAATATGGAATTAAATGATTATTAATTGGTTTATTAATTAAATAATTGTCATGTTTTAATCAGGTGGTTGTTGTAATTCGATGATAATACAATTGTGGAAATTCACATGTTTATTTGGAAATTATATTCCACAAGATTAATGGAATTGATAAATAATGGATAGCATGTTTATGAATTATGTTGATAATAAAATAATGTCACGATAATTTGAGTGATAATTCTCTAGGTTTGATGAAAATCGAATAAATTCTAAGTGAACATTTTCCTTTTTATTGATTGAAACAACTTGATCGATTATGCAACAAGTAGTTTGAACATATGATTAAGGAATCTGTTCATTCAAGATAGAAAAAATGGATTTTGTGATAAAAGATAATTTCATGGGCCTGATTGTATAATCTTAGTGATACGTTTGAGTGAATTCAGTCTGGATCTATGAGATCTAATTTTTGTGTGAAGACTAGATTCCTTATTTTATGGCCTAGATTTGCCAGTTGGATTTGATTGTTCTATATTTGGTGGTTTAATGAGGTTCTCTAGATGTGAGAATCACTGTGAGATTACATATGAGATTGAAACGACTAAACTGGGTATAGAGGATGTGGTATAGGCTGATGAGTCCCATATGTGATGTAATCCTGGGATGAGTGAGTCTAGGATAACTAATGGTATGTAGGTTGGAGGCTTAGATTAATTGGAAAATCTTGACGTATGTGATAGAGTGATACATCAGTATATCCATGTGGGTGTTGGGGATGTTACTAGATAATATGGAATTGGTTGAAGTTGGGATTACCCATTTTTGATGTGATGTTGAGAGACAGGATATGCATTTATGAATCAGTTTAATGGTAGATATTTTTGCTTCATTTTTAATCTCCATTCTATTTTCCTGCTGATTATTTACCTGTGTTGGTATGAACAATGTTTAGTGTTTCCATAAATATTTGTAGAGAGTTGTGACGGATTGAGTTTATTTTTGACACATGTATTACCAGATGTAGTATCCAAAATATTATTATCTTTTATGTCATGTATAAGCGGTGATTTCTTCTGGTACTTACTCACTGTATGAGATGTAGTGTCATTAGGTATAATACCTGATGCATAACACACACTATACAAGCTGTGGATGCTCCTAAAAACTATCTGGTTACTCTATCTGGATATTTGATATGTGATGACGTGATGATGTGATGCATGAGGTTACTATTCTGATGCCTTTCTGAGGTGTTTATCAGATTGATAACTATTGGGGTGATATGGATTAGGACATGTGATGTTGAGGAAGAGAATAAAATTGGTGGATAAGTAGGAGTGGGTACCATTTATGTTTCATTAATATATTAATGTACTTATTTCATATGATAATTGGTGAGTGTTAGCTTTGGTGAGTCTAAGAACATAGTATACCTATTTAGGTGATGATTTCATTTCACTATTTTTCACTATGCTTTAGCATAATTTCATTCATTTTTTTTATGTGAGGCTCTAGGGAGGATCATAAAAAGTATACTCGTTTTCTCACCATATATATATATATATAAACTATTTTTCAGTTAATCTAGGGAAGGTTGGAGATCAGACTAGATATTACTATCTCATGTTTTTGTAGAATCGTTTTGGATTCATAGTCATTGTCATCATTAGATTTATTTCATGTAGTTTTCCTTTATGTTGTTATAGTACTATATGAAATTTCATGTCTGCACTTTTTTCATTTTATATATTTAAAAGAATTCTTTTCTGGTGTATGATTCTTAAATCTCTCATTTTCATGTTCCCTTGTAGGGAAATGCCTCCCATATGAATTTTATTATTAAACCCTCAGTGCTTTTCACCATCCAAGGGCATATTAGAGGCTAGAATTGGGTAGTCACAAGATCTTTCCCCACATGGTGGTATCTATGTGAGGGAGAGGGTCATGAAACCCACCCATCATATTTCTAAGAATTTACCATATTGATATGGTATCACTCACCAATCCCACATTCATCAACAATTTTCGAGTTCAATTTCATTAATCAAAGCATGTGGATACTATTATTTAATAAAAACTTTCAAAACATTATTTTCCCTAAAAATAAGCCGCATTCCCTTAATAACTATAAAATATCACCACAAACCATTCAGAGAATGTATGGGAGTGAAATAATACGATTATATCTCTAGTGATGAATATTAACCGTTATAGGGGTTTTATGTATAATAAAATAACATTTTAATAATATTTAAAACATTTCATAGAAAATAGTAGAAAATATCTTTTGCTTTCCATACAATTAAAATCTTAATATTCCAAAAATATTTTAAAAATATGTTTCTTTGAAAGTAACCACATAAAATTTTCATGTACTATTCAAGGAAAAATGGTAATAATTGTGGAGAAACCCATCCAGATTATAAATTTAAGAAATAAAAACGCTTTTCACACTTTTTAGAGAGATTCAAAAGTGGCCCATATAGAAAAACCCAAGAAATTTTATTTAAAAATATTTTAAAATAAATTGACTGATCATGGTATAAAACTTTTTTTAAATACTATTTGTATTAAAAATACCATTTGTGAAATAATAATAATTACATGAGGGAAGATATGGGTAAAATTACATTAAAACTATTACAACAACATGTTTATTTGAAACCCATCTCGGACATTTAAAAAAACTTATAAAATAAAGGTAATTTGATAAAAAATACAATCCAGTGAGTTTAAAAGGATTTATGATGTTGTATTTCATGATTTTATATATACTACATCTAAATGAATATTGTTTCGTCAATTCAAACATGTCTCAAAGAATGAATCTTGATACAAGAAACCCATATATCTTATGAAATGATTGCATAAAAAATACATTTAATTATGTTACATACAAACATAATGTAAAGCCTAAGATTTTTTGGAAATTATGTGTTAAGACACAGTAATTTGTAATTATTTTAACCAAAAAAAATTTGTTTCATACCATGAATTATGTCTCAAGGAATTTAAATTAAGACCATAAAACCCATTATAATTTTATATCATTTGATCAATATTTCATGAAAGATAAAAATCTAAATAAACTTGAAATATCATGATTTAATAGACTTTTATTATATAATATCTCAATAGGTATTATATACTCCTTACAAAAGGATGTTGGTGCATAGGAAAATTCATGTATCTGTAGAACAATATTGATATTAATAATCCTTAAAAATGAAATATCATTGAAGTTAGAATTTATTTCATGAAGTGATTATTAAGGTTAATATTAAAAAAATCAGCCTAATTCTAAAAGAGGTCATTCCAATCATAATCTTGGCAGAACATAGTCTGCCAGGAAGAAGTATAACCCAGTTAATTGAAATTGTGCCAATAAACCCTCTATTTAGAGTACCAAATCACTAAATACGCTGTTTTACATGAGTATAATAAAATTATATTAATTTTTTATTTATTTAATAAAAAAATTTCAGTTTACTCACATATTATGTAATAATTTATTTCATTTATTTTCATTACATATTTAATTACAAAACCTCTTAGGTTTAAATCGTGTGTGTTGAGGACAATCAAATTATAGTTGCAAAATGCCATATATATGTTTATTATGGTACAGAATAAAAATATATCATAATTAAAAAAGTAATAATAATTAAATAATTATATATTTTTTATTAAATATTATTTTAGAAACATCATTGAAATGCATACGAGATAAACATATCACTTCACTTTGTGGAGGTGGTAATAAACACTTATGAAGAAATGGCCCTATAAATTTCCAATGGATTGATGGGTAAGAAAATAGATGATATAATATTATTATATGATGATAATCATGGAATCAATACAATATATATAATTGAAATCTATTATAATTACCATCCTTTTTGTGAAAAAAAATAAAACTCTTCACCTCATAGAAGTGGTAGTCCATACG
This sequence comes from Viscum album, assembly GCA_963277665.1. NCBI lineage: Eukaryota > Viridiplantae > Streptophyta > Magnoliopsida > Santalales > Viscaceae > Viscum > Viscum album. The sequence goes on along the minus strand of OY728146.1, from coordinate 1,641,991,632 downwards.
TCTACAAAAAAAATGATTTTTCCTCAGTAGGATGGAAGAAGATATGAATAAGGATTTTACATTAACATATTAAAATATATTTATGTGGTAGATAATGAATTTTTCTATTTGGGTTTTTAGGAAAAAAATTATAATTTTAGAATAACAATAAAATATAAATAGACCACTTAAAATGATTACCTCTTCTATAAGAGAGTTGAGTTTTATTTTTCATAATGACCCATGGGATGGTCTTTTGAAGATACCAGAACCTATATAACCTTTATAAGAACTTTATAAGAGTTTTATTAGGGTTTTTTGAGTTAAATATCTCAGTGTTGAGTAAATAATAATGGATTTCTAGTGTTATTTTAGTTTGAAGGAAATGACACACTTGGAATTAACTAAAATATTTAAATATAACTAATTATTTTTCATGTTGAAGTGGATTATTTTATCCTAACACTCAAAGATAAGACATGATAATATTGAAATTAGTTCATTTAATAAAATTTATATGTTTATATTTGGAATTATTAACCTTATCATGTGGTAAAACAACTTCATTAACTAATTTTAACCTTAATCGTGGTTTTGCATTTCTCAAAACTAACAGATTATCAATCTAAATAGAATGTAATATTTGGCTCAAAATTTATTAGGGGATGAAGTGTTTTACTATATATAACCCCCTTTTCCTCTTTAAATATTTTTATGATTTTTAAATTTTTTATTATTATATTTTTAGACATAAATCAACATTAAAGTAATTTTAAGAACTATTCTCAATTTTTGACTTTACGGACATCAAGAATCATATAGACATCGAATATTTACTCATTAAGATTTAATTTTAAATTGTTGTTATTAATTTATTATGATTACATCATATTTAATCCAAAAAATATTACTTTTCCTAGAGATATACGGAATATACACTAATAGGGGTGAATAAATGGTAATTTTTATGAATTATATTATTATTAATTCAACCACAGTGTATGGTAAAAGCCATGATCTATCATTATTTTAAGTCTTTCCTCTATCTTACTCAAAAAATTGGAATTACTTAAGGAAAAAATACTTATTATTACAATGTTTGGTCTAAATGTTTTAACATACTCCTTACCTTGATCAAACTGTTATGGTCCACAGATTTTCTTATCACTAATAATTATAGTGAACCAATGTGTTGAAAAATTAACCCAAAATGGTAGAGTGGTAATATGCACATCCTATAAAAGATAAATTGCATTTTTAATACTAGATCCACATTTACATTAATATGTCATCAAATACCTTCTTGGAATAGAGTTTCAACAATTCTATCTACATATGTAGTGTGCATATTAGGATTATTCCTTTTCAAATCCAAAAATTTAAATATTTGTATAAATCACTAGAGGGATTAATCAAATTCAAATATTAGAACTTTTTATCTTTGGATGTCTCACTCTAATCTAATTATTCATTACAAATATAATGTCATGATATTATAGATTGGTATTCCTAGAATTTTTATGGACTAAATGATAAACTAATCAATGCATCTTGGACACTCACCTATTCTCTATATAATCTCAAAAAAACAATATATTATATTAAATTATTGTTTCAATTTATCAAAGTTTCTTCTTCAAATCATGTGGTATATGATATTTATAAAATAAAAACATTGTATTATGCATACACAATGTGTATCATTGAAGGAATATCTCATCCTTCAATTATTCTTCTTGGTGAAACACACAATGGTTAAAATGATCAGTGTTTACTTTTATATGTTTTCACTGTTATTTAATCTTGTTATTAATGTAAAATAGTTCACATTGATATTATATTTTATGTGATCACACAATTTAAAGCCTTCATATTATTTTTTTATTTAAATTATAATTCTAAGCTAATATGAATCTTCTCCACATAAGGTTATGCATGTGAATCATACTTATACATGAAAACGTTGTTGTCTTTTTTGTTATTACATAATGTGAACATATAAGATTTATGTTTCTTCTTTTTTGTGTATCCAAAGTGGATTTTGGAGCTCATTATACAACACGTACACAATAGATGGTATGCGGTTCTATCTTTTTGGAAGATGTTCATAGATACTTCCTTCACAAACCAAGTTGGTCTATGGTTCTTATTAACATGGGATTTGAGCGCAAAACCAACTTGTCATATCTAAATGGGAATGAAAAAATATACTTTGTATTGGTTGAATCATGAATCTTTTTAGAAGCTCTATTTTTAAAATGAAAAAAAGATCACTAAAATATATAAACAACGTCTCTTAGTATTTGGGGATCTCTAATGGTGGGATGTATTTGTCATGAATCCCTCACTAATATATTATTATTAGGTAAAAATGGCTATCGTCTCACTCAAGGAGAACGCGTTGCACATGCCCTATGGATTTCAAATCTACTCGCCCAATCTCCCTCTAGCATATTGTTCCCTAACCGTGCTTCCATCCTCGATGGCGTTTTACCCAGGGGTGGGGTCTCCTGGAGCGAGCCTCTCTCCTCATTGGGGGTCACCTCCTCCTTCTCCCCCACAACATCGTCCGGTGAGGTCATTCAAGGATGTGATGTGCGGGCCGAGATCTAGGGAATCAGATCTATGCTTCCCGGAAAATGATCCTTTTTCTGACTCAGTGGTGTGGGATGAGTCATAGTTCATCCTGTCGTCTCCCTCATCGATGTTCGACCATGTGGTTTCAGGGCTAAAATGGTCCATGGAAGCGCACTTCAGGGTATAAAAACAACCTCTTTCTGTTTTCAAGCGTTTCGTTGGGTCTTGGGGGCTACAGGCAGAGGCTTGAGTTTTGGTGATCCACAGATGTTACTTCAGCTTGGTTTTGGCTTCTATGGTGGACTTTGTTCAAGCTTCATGCAACACGCCTTGGGAAATTGGGAGGTGGCGCTACAATTTGACTCAATGGTCTTTGGAGGTGCATCAGGGGAGGGAGGACTCTTAGGCAGCAATGTGGGTATGGTTTCCTGGTCTACCCCTCCCATTTAAGAACATCTCTTTTCTCAAGGCTATTAGAGATGGGCTAGGAGGATTTCTATGCATGGATGCGTGCACCCACATAGGAGTGGAGATCATGGTGCCCCTCATCTGTGTCGTTATGGATTTGTCCTTGCCTCTCTCGGAGAGTTTGTCCTTGAAGGTGCAGGATGAGGTTTCTTTGCCTCAGGATATTGGCTATCCAGTGTACCCTGGCTTCTATGCAGCCTGTTCGTTACAGGGGAATTTGGTGCAGCACTATAGGAAGCATTGTTCAGGGGTGTGGGGTCAACATTCCAATCTCATGCCTGGGGTCTCATCTCATTATATAGATGTGGTGAGAAGTCTTTCACCTTATTGGATAGATTCTATAGTTGCGAGTGGATCCTATGGTGGATTCTGTTCCCCCTCGATGGTTCTTGGTGGCGATGGGCTGGCTCCTCCCTATGTTGCATGCTCCCCAGGGCTCGGTCTAGTTCAACATGTTCTATATGGGGTCATTGAGGCTCCCCTGGTCTCATCAGCCTGGCCTAGTCCTTTCACCTGGGTGGTCCTGCTAGGTGAATGGTTGGTCTCTCTAATGAATGAAGTACCAGAGTTGCAGTGCTTTTTGTTTTGGGGCTCTTCGCCTGTACAGTTTGGTACATGTCTAAGTGGAGGTATGAAGTCTGAGGAGGTACTGGGTTTGGAGGTTAGCTTGCTGGGGAGGGATGTTTATTCCAGGTCTAGCATGCATGGCCTCAGTTGCAGGGTTAGCAATGCAAAAGTTCATTGGGATGCTTGGGTCCCCCTAGATGAAAGGTTGCTGGGAAGTGCTGGTGTTTCACATTCTTCGTATGGAAAGGTTCCTCTGCAAGATGTTTCTATGGTCTATTCGCCCTATCAGGAGGTGCCTGAGAAGGGGTCCAAGCATCCTTCTAATCTTTCCCCCTCCCCTAATGCTCCTGTAGAAAATGGTTCAGGATTTAGCACAAGATATTCCTTGAGGAATCTGCAGGATTGAGATAGTTTTGTTTCCTTTTCAGAAGTGACCATGTCGCCTGGGGTCAAATCCAGGCAGCCTCAGTTCCCATTAATCCTTTTCTTATCTGGAATGCCCGAGGGGTTGGGGTGAGGGTCAAGTCCAATTTTATTTCCATGGATGTGATGAAACATAAATTAAAAGTGTTTGAAATAATTTAACACAAGTAGAACTCTTCTAAAATCAATGAATTCTCTAGCAAGGTTAAGATGCATGCATCAATGCAGGTGGGGCCGATAAATATGTATATTTAGATTTTATGGAATAGAGAGGTTTCAGTGGATTTGATTCAGTCTGGGGATCAGTATATAACGATGAGGGTGTCCTATGTTGGATCCTCCCTTTTTGTGTCTTTCATTTATGGCAGCTGTGATGCACATAGAAGGAATTACCTTTGGTGTGACTTGAATAGGTTTGACCTAGTGGATCAACCATGTATTTTGGGTGGCGAATTTAATGTTGTATTAGACCAAGTGAATAAAAAGGGGAGAGGGGACGTCCCAAGGTGGTCTAGCATGGTCTTCGGGGAAATTTATGGTAGGGAAAGGGCTGTTGGACCTGGGGTATTCAAGGGATCCGTTCACCAGTAGTAACAATCGAATGGGAAATGGTCATTGCTGGGGAAGGCTCAACCGATGTTTGGCTAATGCTCATGCAGTGCCTATGTTCCCCGAGACAAGGGGTTTCCACTTGACTCATGGCCTCTCTAACCACTCCTCCTCTTGTTGTCCCTGAAAAGGGTTGGGGTACCACAATTGGGTTTTCGTTATATGAGTCAGTGGATCGGTGTTCCGGGCTATCACCAATTTGTGAGAGAAAGCTGGTAGGATCCGATCCAGGGGAATTTGTGGGTAGCTCTGCATGGGATGTTGAGGAAGCTCAAGAAGGCTCTATAGTCCTAGGCCAGGGGTATCCTGACCTTGGACCAAGAGCTGGATGAGATCAAAAAGGATGTTGAACATCTTGAGTCAAGCTGCGAGGAGGTTTGGGATAATGATGTACTTGATGAGCTCTTGTAAAAGAAGAAGTATCTAGAGGTTTTGATACTCTTTCATGAGAGTAGGGAAATGGAATGCTCGAGGATTAAATGGATAATGTAGGGTGAAAAGAATATGGCTTTTTCCCATGCATGCATTAGGAAGAGGCAGTGTACTATCAAACTGAATCTTTCCCTTGTGAATGGTTCCTTCACCGATGACAGGGACGTGGTCAGGGGAATGGCTTTCTTGTTTCCCAAAGACCTTCTAGTGGGTACTAATCCAAACATACCTCAAGGGTACCCCACGGGGGGTGAAGATTTATGGGAGAAAATTCCTCTTCTTGTTTCTCCTCAAGATAATGAGTTGTTGGAGGGAGTCCCAGAGGAGGAGGAGATCAAAGCGGCAATGAAAAACCATAATCATGAGAGCGCTGCTAGCCCCGATGGCTTCCATGGATCTTTCCACAGTCATTCCTAGGAGTTGGTAAAGGGGGGGATCATAAACACCATGTAAGACTTATTTAGAGGTGGTAGTCTCCTAAGGATTGCCTCGGCTATGACTCTAGTCCTGTTACCAATGACCAAGGACCCATCTTCCCTTATTCATTTCCGTTCGGTGAGTATGTGTAATTTTACTTACAAAATTTTGGCATGTATTATCAATAGGAGGTTTGCTGGGAATCTGGATAGATGTATATCCAAAGAAAAAAATGGTTTTGTGAGGGATTTATCCATCTAGGGAGCCATAGCGATGGCCCATGAGATGTTAAGGGACCTTTCCGTCAAATATAGGGGCTCCAATCTGGCCATCAAGTAAGATAAGAACAAGGCATATGATAGGATCGAACTGGGCTTCATCAACAGGGTCTTGTGGAAGATGGGATTCTCCAGCTGGACTTCTGATATCATGTTCAGGTGTTTCAGCTTGGTTTGGATGGCAATGTCCTCTATGGGTCATACCCATGGTTTTATCAAGATGGTAAGCGGTCTCAGGTATGGTGATCTGTTATCTCTGAGAATTTTCATCCTCATGTAGGACACCTTGAGCTTGTTGATTGATAGCGGGATTGCAATAGGGGATGTTCTTCCTTACCAGTGGAGGCTAAGGATCCCTCCCATTTCTCATTTAATATTTGCAGATGATAACCTTATATCAATTAATGCGAGAAAGGATTCCATGTAGGGCATGATCCGGATCCTTGAGAAGTACTTCCAGTAGAGTGTTCAACAAATTAATAAAGAAAAGAGTGGCCTCTATGTGGCAGACACATGTTATCCGAGAAGGGTGGCTGATTTGGGTTGTAGCTTGTTTATGTGTCGTGGTTCATTTTTAATGGAATATCTTTGTACTCCTATGTTTCCAGGACAAATGTGCATCGGATATTTTGATTGTGTATTGAGTTAGATTACGGTGCACATTCTTATTTGGTAGAATCACTTTTTAACTTTTGGTTGTCGGATTACTCTCATGAATAGTTCTCTTTAAGCCATTACCATGCATGCTCTTTCGGCTAACAATGTTCCTAAGGGAGTCATTAGAGCCTTTCATAAACTCTTGGCCCAGTTCAAATGGGACACATCCTCAGAGGGGAAGCGACATTGGGTCTCCTGGGGGAAGATGGATCATCCCATCACAGAGGGTGGGATCAATGTCAAAAGTCTTGAGAGCACTATAATGTACATGAATGAGAAGCTGGATTGGGAGGTTATTGAAGATAGAACTTTGTGGGGGAAAATGATGGCTCTTAATTATGGGACCAATGGTCAAATTTCTTCTTGAGGGAGTCCATGCTTTGGTCTTCGGTGTGTAGTAAGATTCCCAGCTTATTTAATTCCTCTATGTGGATCATCTGGGAGGGAAATTTCCTTTTCTGGCATCAAAATTGGATGGGAATATTCCTTGGTTATCCGGGCCGTCCAGCCCCTATGATCTCTTTCAGGGAGGCGAGTCAGTTTCTCCAGTTCATCAGAGAAATTCTGGACGCAAACCAGTGGGAGCAATACAACTCCATCACATTGAGCTTGGTCCCAAATCGATGTGTGTTCACTCCCTCCACCTCGGGCTGTTTTAAAGCGAAATATTTTCATAGCCTCATCCCTACTTAGGGGCTGTAAGGGGGATTGTTCCTTCAGGTGTGGTACAAGAAGATTCCAACTTAGTAAAACTTCATAACGTGTTGTATTCAGCATCAGGCCCTTCCCAATAATGATAATGTAAAAATTCTTGGGATTAGTATGGCTTCTGGCATCCATTGCTATAAGAGGATAAGGGAGGAGGGAATCGAGAATATTTTCTTCAAAGGGGAGTCGGCCAGGCAGGTCTGGGCTTTATTCGGGCTCTTCACTGGTTACGTTCCCTGGGTAGCTGGTATCGGGGCCTTCCTGGAGGGCTGGTTTTAAGGGGAGGCCGAGGATGTGATGGAGAGCTCATCGCATGCTTGTATTTTCAGTGCGGGGTGTTGGGGGCTATGGAATGCGCAGAACCAGGCCTAGTATGACGGTCTACCCACATCGGGTAGTAGTATCATCACTAGCATTAGATGTCGCGTGCTTGATTTTTGCGGGATTGAGGGTTTCTGGTTGGACTTTCCTTCACTAATCATGATGTATGCACTTTATAATCTCACCAAGAAGGTGGGTATTCGACAGAAGGGTACATGGGTGAGGAGGAATCCTCCTGGTTTTGGCCTCAAGCTGAATACATACGGGTCCTATATTTTGGGCGATATGCATGTTGGAGGAGTGGTCTGGGATTTTAAAGGCAGTGTGTATGTCACATTCATAGCGTATTATGGTGAAGGTAAATCTCTGAAGGTAGAGGCACAAGCTGTTCTTTCCAGAATCTCCTTATACAGGCAATGGGAGCTTTACATATAACTTGTGGAGACAGACTCAATGTTAATCTACGAAGCCTTGCGTTGAAATGGTATAATACCCTAGTTTATTATTTACACAATTCGAAAATGCAGAGCCCTACATGACAGTAATAATTGAGTCACTCACACATGGAGGGAGGGGAATAAGGTGGTGGACTACATGGATTCTATGGAAACCCTAGGTACCCCATTCTAATGTATTTCCCATGTTTCTCATCTTAAAATAGAGGGGGTGAACTTGATCCGGGGGGATGCCCTCGGTCTTCATTATTTCCAGCCTCCTTTAGCCTTGGCGCTCCTTTTATTGTGTTGTATTCGTGTCTCTTTGAATAAAATTGGTAACGTTGATGATGATGACCTATGAATTCAATATAATATGAACCCTAGGGTTTCTCTATCATGGAGGTCACATACTACACCGATATTTCTATTGTCACTATTTATAAACTAACTAATATTCTACTAAACAGATATGAAAATTAGTAGGTTTCAAATGAATGACCATGAAATATATATACATATATATTAATTCATGAAACAACCAAATAATAAAACAAAAAACAATGGATAAGACAAGGAACAAATATGTTAGTGAAGAATTGTTGTGGTTCTTGGGATATTGTGGGGAAAAATCGTTATTCTTTAAAAAAATAGTTACGCTCAATATTCTACTCAATGTTGAGAATGACCCTATCACTCAACACCATTAATTTAATAATTATTATACCATAATAAACCTCTTCAAAAAATATAATACACACTCACATCATCACCACAATACAACTCCACCTTGGATACAACATTATGATTATGAAGGAGTGGAATAAATTAAAATGGGTAAAAGAAATCAGTCGTAATAAAATCAGGGTGAACCCAACACCAAAACCATCTCCCAATTATTTAAATTCTTAGAATAATATAAATAGAATAATTTAATAACAAATAACTCAATAACCACCACTCCTCCCATGAACAAAAATTAGATTTAGTTCTCCACTAGCATGGAAATTAGAAGGATCATGATTGGGGAACAAAAAATAGATAATGAAAGAAAATAGATTAAGAATAAGAAATGCTATATTAAAAAAGTAATCGATATTACATAATCATAATCCCTAATTCTATAAAAAATTTCAAACATAAGTTTCCAATACATTGAAATGAGATAGAAGTACATTTTTATAGGGAGTGGGGGTTAAACTTTTTCTCAAATATATATCCTCCAAAACATTCTACATGATAGCCCCGATAAATGAAAAAATATGAGACACTATTATTAATGAATGTTTTTTATAGATCTCCACATTATATGCACAAAATTTGATTTTAATTGGACACATTTGGAGAGAGATATGTATATTTTACTCTAGAAATATATTCTAAATAGTTGAATGTTTGTGTTCCGATCCATCTGAATTAACATGGATTTATTTCCATGAAAATGAAGGAATTCTATGTGTCCATTTTAATAAAATCTTTTCATCTGAATTTTTACTTGATCCATGTTTAATTCCATATAACTTGTATCTCAATTTATTTGATAGTTACAAATCATATAAAGTATCCATATCATTTCATAGATTTTGTGGCCTACATTGTGATCCATATTTGATACACTAAATGGTGGATTGATCTTTGAGTACATATGGTTGAAATTAACACCTTTGTGTATTTATCCCAAAAATGAAATAATTTCATAATTTAAATCTATGAAGAAAATTTAATATTTGAAAGACATAAATAAATTAAAATAGTTAAAACCCAGAATAGGTCATTGTTTGTAGTTAAGTTCAAAATACTACAAAAGAAACAAAATATAGAAATTTGTATTAAATTAATACAATTGTGGGATTAAGAACATGAAATTAAAATTAATATAATTTAAAATATTGGATCTATTAACTCTTCCACACTTAAACAATGCACTCTTAGGAATTATCTTATACAGAGTTCAAAACCAATATCCAAATGAAAAATTGATAATAGAAATCAATTATCACGTCAATTAAAAAATAATGCCTTATACAAGGATAAAAATTACTTAAATACTAAATAACAATAAGAATTAATTAAATATCATGTTAATTCTCATGTGTGTGTCCTATCTAAATCCCTAAAAAATATATTCCCCTCAGTACACAAGGATTTTTTTTGATGAGTTTTTCCCACTCCAAATATCATTTGTGATTTCCCTAAGCTTAATGTCCTCTTAGTATCTCTGCATAAAAATGTAAAACGAATTTAGATCGTGAGGTATTTTTCCTGGGTTTTTCTGAGGTGGTGGTTTAGAAGGTTTTAAATGTAAAAACAAATGAGGTAGAATTATAAGGCTTAATCTCTAAATAGTAGTAAATGCAAGAAAAAAGGTTTTCTCAGGATTGGTGTGATCCTCAATCAGACAAAAAATCAATCACCTACAAACACCTCCCAATTTATTTGGGATGTTCATACTTATAATTTCACCATCAAATAACTTTGTACCTATTTTATTTCTAGTTGCACTATTATTTCATATGAAATCTAAATCTGGATTTCCCTTCAGAATCATATTTTCGAGAAAGAGAGACTAATGTTTTAATATTTAAAAATTTTTAATTACTCGAACCATAATTTTAATTATAGTTCTGGATAATAATCCATCATTCCATTATGAAAATTCTTTCACCAAATCATCAATAAATGAGGAAACAATTTTTTCATTTTATGTCAAAGAAATTATTCAGGAAATAAAAATACACCCCCTTTTCTCCCTCAGCTACACTTGAGTACTAAATAAATCATACATTATACTTATGGAGAAGTTCAAGAAGGGATAAAGCGATTTTATTATGGCTACCTAAAAATTTATTTCATGTATACTAGAGTCTTAATAAATGTTAGATTAAAATTAAGACCAAAACTGGAGTTCATTGTAAAAAGGGATTTCATAGTGGTGCCTCAATCATATTTATCACATTCAATGAACTCTAACTGCATAAAAAAGAGAAAAATAGAAAATTATTGATCACAATACATTAATCAAGAATATCAATAAAAATATAAATTTAAATAAAAAGATAAAACGGTTTAGTAACCTCTTAGGTTAGGCAATATTTTCAATATGGACATCACTAGTTAAAATGAGTCTCAAAATAAATCAAACGTTATCAAATAAAAATATTGGATATTAGGAAACAAAATCCATTCAAGATTAATTTAAATCATTAAATATTAAAATCAATCAATGTTCAAAAAATACCAATCTGGTTTTTATATTGAAAACTATTCAATTCATCTCATAGAACCTAAAAATAGCCAAAGTAATGAAAAGATTTGAAAAATTTAAGAAAAAGGAATGAAAAATTAAATAAAGGAACATAAAAAATTCCCAAAAAAATTATGTTCCTCCCCCACACTTATTCCATTACTACACTAATTTTAACTAAATTTATATTTTTAATGTTTTTAAAAAAAATTTATATTGGGAAAAAAATAAATTAAATTAAAGGAAAGACACAACATGATTAAATTTTTAGTAGAAGTCCTGTGTAAATACATTATCATATTACACTTTAAAAATACATGAATTAAATAAAAATTCATAATAATAAATAATTAAAATGAAAGAGAATGTGGATAGAAGAGGGATAATTCTTACTTTAGACCCCGAAAACCGGTACAATGTTTTTACTACCCCTATAATGGTAGTGGGAGTGGATTATACTCAATTAGATGGTGTGAGTTGTTTCATGAATATGAACCAACAAATGTGAATTTTACATCTGTCTAGGAATAATAAAAAATGACATAGAATCCAAAATAAAATTAGAATGTTCCCAACTGATAAGAATTAATAAAATGAGAATTTGAGTTCAATAGTGTTATGGAAAAGTAAATAGGGTTTCACCTGATTATCTTCCCAATTTTGTATGGATTCATATAAAACATACATATCCTCTTCCATTTGTGATGTATTATAAATTTGAGGAAAATGGTGTCCAAAAATAATCTTGAATAAGATTAAAACGTGATGAATCAATAGAGAGATCTTCCATTTTAGGAAAGTCCACACGGAAATTGATTTCATCTGGAAGGCAAGTCAGAAAATGAATCTTTTAAATTACATCATAATATTCTTCTAATACAATATAGATGGGGATATTTACTTATTTTTTTATAAATGATTATATATTAACATACATTTTCATCATTTTACCAAATCGGCCCAATATTCATCTTTTTCACCTTGATCTCCCACCTGTGCATAAATTGGAAATTTGTCCTCCTCATCCTCCCCTATAAATGGTATGGATAGGTTGGAGGATATTTACATCCTAATTTCTTCCTTACATGTCTCTAAAATGGTTAATGTTTCAAAACGTACTCTTTAATTCCTCATTTTCTTGATCTTTCTTTTCAGCTGCCAATTCCATTTAGGAAGAGGAAACTAATACCATTTTATTCCACAAATATTCAATAATTTTTTTCATTCACAAAAGAATAATAATTCAGTGATTCTTGTTTGATATAATCATAGATATTTCTTAAAATATACAAATATGAAAAGTTAACTAGAAATTATTTATTTTAACTAAGAAAGTAAAGATATGAAATGATATTCAATTTTTTGTGTTTTGAAATCTATGATCTTTTTTGAAAAAAAATATATGAAACTAATTGGAATCCACTTAAATGGAGAATAATATGTTAGGGAATTTTTTCATTAATCTCCAACCATTTTATTATTATTACATAATAAGGAAATATAGTTTGCACCCTAGGATCGATCCCTCCCGGAGGCTGCTTAGAGACACCAGTTTTTCTATTCCTAATATTTATAAAAATAACTAATATACTAAGAAACAAATATAAAAAATATGATTTGAATAAATTTACATTATATAAATATATGAATAAAATAATCAAACTAAGAATAAAAAACACATTATATAAGAAAAGATAAAAATTAGTTAATGAATAATTGTTGTCATCCTTCAGAGCCCATGGTGATGAAATCATTGTTCATTAAAAAAACATGTATTCTCAATATTCTACAAAATTTTGAGATCAGACATATCAATCAACACCTACATGTTAATTTATATTATCTCACACTAACACTCCACATGCAAGATAATACTCACTCACATCATCACTGTAGTGTTACTCTAAACTAGATACAACAATATAACAATGATGGAGTGGAATAAGATTAAAATGGGATAAAGAAATCAAAACCTATGAATGTGGGGTGAACCGTAAAAAAGAACTATTTCACCACTATTTCAATTATAATAAAAAAATTAAGATATATATTTAATCACAACAAACTCAAGAACAACTACTCACCTGTTAAACCACTACAATAGTTAGTTCTCTACAGGCATGGAAATTGGAAGGATGACGGAGGGCGAACATGAAATAAAAAATGAAAGTGTACAGAGGAAGATGAATAATATAAAAAAAGTAAAACAATATTAAATTAGTGTAATCACTAATTATATAGAAAATTACCAACAAATAATTCCAATCCATTGGAATGAGGTAGAGGTACATTTTTATAGCAAGTGGAGGCTATGATTTCACAACAAAAATAACCACCAAAAGATGTTGTATGATAGACCTAATAAATGGATGAATATGGAAAATGTTCTTCCTTGAATTTTTCTCTTATGTGTCACATTCTTATACTCAAAATTTTTTAGCTTAATTGGACATATGTTGAGATATATATAGCCCATTTACTCGAGGAATTTATTCTGGACATGTGACTTTTAATATTCCAATTCAGCCACTCTACCATGATTTGTTTTCCTTGAAAATGAAGGAATCACCTATGTAAAAATTAATAAATGGTTTTTATATTGTATTTTTACTTGATCTATTTTTAATTATAGATTTTTTGATCTTCCATTTATGTGATATGGGGCCAACATAAAAAATCCCCAGATAATTTCATTGTTTTTAATGATTGTATTGTGAGATGGATTTGGTACTGAAAAATTGTCGATTGAGTGTTGAGTCCATAAAGTTTTAATGAATCCATAAATGTATTTAATCCTAAAATAAAAAATTTTAGAATTTTTAATTCTAATTGAAAATGTTATGGCTGAAATATAGAAATACATTATAACTATTATAATCCAAAATAGGTGATTTTTTAAATCATGTTCAGAATACATAAAAAAGAATATAATGTTTGAATTTTTGTTAAAATATGATAATGGTGGGATTAAAAAAATGAAATTAAAAATAAAATAATTAAAAATAGTGGACGTGACAACAACTTAAAGATGAACTGCACTACCTCTGTCCTATGAATAATGTTATTCCAATATCCTCTTTTTATTTTATATTGAAGAATCATTTATGGAGTTAATTATCTTAACCATATATAAAAAATTATACATGATTTTTTTTCACATCATGAAATTGATAAATGTGGTGTATTTTCCTTTGAAATCTTGTCCTCTTACATCATAGAAAAAACCTTTGTGTATATGTAATATGATTACATGAATCATCCTTAGAAATGAATATCGTAGTCATAAATTGCAATTATTTATTTTCTTCATGAATGTGGAACATTATCATACAACCTTTTTCATGAAAATCGAATATTTCATGCATGTCAGTTCATTCTATCATTATCTTAATATCCATTCAATTGAGCTCTTATTGAATATCATTGCAGATAGATGACATCACAACTTGTAAATGGTAACGTTGATTTTTTTTGATCTCATGGGAAGGACATCGATGGTTGGATGTCGAAGAATACGAATCGAAATTATTAGACATTTCATCTTGATTTGACTGGGTGTCCAATCTTATTTTATCATATATTAATGCTCATGAACAACACACCACACCACTAGAGACCCACATCATACTTTTTTTATAACCTCCTCTATATGAATTAATTCAATAATTTATCTACTTTATCTACATAATACCATGATATTTTATGAAATTTTTCTTTCATATATCTTTAACTTCTTTGATATGAAGTGTAACATGCAATTGTGTGTTTAAGAGAACAAAAACTTAATATTTCAAAAAAATTTATTTAATGTTATCACCTAGATGTAAAATTTGATGGTATGAATATTGTTAACTATATTATTAATTATAAATTGTTAGTAAATATTCACTAGTTTTTTAGTAATGTCAATTAATTTTTCAAAAATAATATTTCTTCATAAATGAAATTTTTTTACTTTTTGTGAGAAAATAATATAAATAATTTTTTTTAAAAAAATATTTCATAAAATAAACGTACTTTTAAATGTCAATATATCAATATTATCATTAGGTGAGTGTTTTATTTTTTTGAAAATGCTGAATTTTTACTGAATAGTGAGAAATACCAATTTTTATAAAACTACCATTTTCATTTCAAATAATGTATCATTATGATTTGGATTTTTTCTCAAATTAATTTTATTGTTATTTAATAAAATATAATATATTTATCATCATTTTAATCATTATTATTCTTAATTTGTTAGAAGTTCATTTTTTGGCATAAAAGTGAATATTAAAAACAAAATTAGATATGTTATATAAATTTTTATTAAAATTTATATAATCCAACTATTTAAATTGAATATTGAAAAATTGATTCCATATTCATAATTAAGAGTGTCAAATTGGGTGAATATTAGCCATTTATTTTTGGTGAAAATGAATTGTAACTATGGTAAACTTTATCACATAAGTAAAGGGTAAATTGGGTAAATCTTGGTTAAAAACAAAATATTAGACCATAAATATTTATCGTAATTATTATTGGATGATTCTTATTTAAACCAGATTTAATTATTCTTTAATTTTAGTTTTTAATGGATACATTTTCATTTAAATTACATAAATATTATTTAAACCAAATGAAGTGAAAAAATAGTTGTTTCTAGTTTTAAATATCATTTATGTGTATAAAAAAAGAAAAAAAATTGGTTGAATAATAAACGTATGTTTTTTTCCTAATCAAATTATATTCATGATGGTAATTTTTTTTAAATTTTTTGTAGTAAAATCTCTACCATAAATACCTATACAATAAAAATTACTATTTAATTAATAAATGGAAAAATAAGAAACAAATGGTATTAAAAAATTAATAAAATTTAAAAGAATTATTTTGGTCAACTAATGATATAGATTATTATAAATTATTAGTGAGGTATTAAAATATATTTTTTTTCAAATTCATTTTTTTATTGATGTGTTTATTCTCAATGTGTTGAATACTTTCGAAATTAAAAAATGACATTTTATGAAAATATTTTTTCAAATTTTTGTAAACATTCAAAAAACTATAAAATAAAAAAATTCAATAATTTAGAATAAAAAATACCACACCATATGAATTTATTTTCCATATAGAGGAATTTTTTTGATATTTTATTTATTATAAATTAATTTTTTGAGATATTCCATAAGTTCCCCTCACCACAATTATAAAAGGGTGTATTCTCCCTCATTTTTTAACACAATGTTTATTCTTATATCATGACCAAAACATAATAAATTATATAGTTAAATTCATTATCCATATTCTAGTGGTTTGTTCATTGAAAATACCAACCCTATATCCCCTAAGATGGGATCTAAGGGTTTCTTCTCATATAAGAGGTAATTGCCTTAATCGATCACTTTCATTTAATTTTAATTATACCTACCCAAATTACATATGTTATTAATAAAATCATAAATTATGTAACGTAAATATAAATAAAAGTTATTATGATTCTGAAACATCCATTATATACACTTGTTTCAACAAATGGTATTTTTAAAGTATCACCTGTGTTTACATATATCCTACCATTTCCACATAGAAATACTTTTAATTTTCAGTCAACTTATTTAATGGATGGTAAATATAATGAGATTAAAGTTTAAATATAGTATTAATTAATTATTTATTATTTTGAAAATATAATATAATATCTATATTATACATTCAAAACCATTGGAAAATGATAATGTCTCTCATGTGTACGTGTAGACTACCACCTCCATGAAGCGATGTGATTCGTTTGTCATTTCTATTTTACATGTATGTTAAAGATTGTGGATATGATAAATATATATAAAATATATTATATAATAATTATTTTTTAATGGTGAATTAATATGTACATTTTCATTGATTCCAAAATTCAAAAAATGTATATAGCATTCATACATATGTATATCTAACTATCTCCATAAATAGTGATATTCATAATCTATCTCTATCATTATGGATGAATATATATATACATATATAATATATTATATAATAATCATTTAAATAATTATGGTCTAGAAGTATAAAAAATATAAATTTATTTTTCAGGAGGTTAATGGACATTAAATGGATGTCAGATCTAAGGTTATGGATTATTGCCTCACTTTTATTTCTATAAAACACATGACTTATACACTAAAATTTTATTTTCTATGGTGTATATAATCCACATTAATGTATTTTATAATTATTATCATGATATATATGGGATATACATGTCCACATGAATTTATTTCTTTCTTGGGGCTTATTATTTAGATGATACCAAAGCGGAAGGGGTTTATTTCGAAATATCATCTTTTCTAAAGATTTTTGTTTTTTTAAGTCTCCATATATTAATATTTACCATTAATATACATTGATTCAAAAAAAATATTATTTCATTTTACTATTCCCTGAAAATTGATTAGTATAATTTTTACCGATATTTGACATTTCTAAAAATTGTTTGGAAAGAATATATTTTTTATTTTCTATAGGATATTTATTTCTAATTTTTATTAAAAAATATTGATTAGAATGTTATACATCATGTGTATATTTTCAGATATCCATGATGTCCCAATTATTTGAAGCTACCATCACTAGTTTATAAGTTTGTTTTTAATGAAAATGTTTTTATTTGTAGCTGCAAAAAATTTGGAAAAGGGAAGTGATTTTATAAAGGGAAATTCATTTTCTTCAAAAATTAGTCCACATGATCATTCAACTTCAATTTTCATATAAGATGACATCATTCGAATTTATTTATAAATTAATTTGCATATAATGAAAATATTCCACACTTCTTATTTATTTGTATTGTTTAAGTTTATGATGAAATGATGAAATGTTTATTAAACTCATTTATTTTCACATGTTCTAATTTGTTAATTATTTAATGATATCATCTAATACATATAAATTTTTCAATTATGTGATTAGTGGGACTTATATCTTTCTATAGTTCTCTATTAAACATATTATATCTCTTAAGTTAATAATGATAAACAAGTCGATGTGCTTGAACTGTAATGGGAAAGAGGTTGGTGTGCTCATTCTATTTTGTTAAATAAGTTGATGTGCATGATTTGTTTTCCAAAAAAAGTTTAGGTGATTGATACACAGTGGTAAAAAGATATTGATTCCACATCCAATGGTCTCGGTAGTTAACCATTCAATTTGATTTTTTGTCTATAATTATAATGGTACCACTAACATTATGTAATCGAAATTATAGATCATGAAGGAGTTATGAAGATTTCTCACTATTATGATTCATGTATGTTGATGTTATAATATTTTATTACATTAAACCTACTTATTATCTTTTTTAAATTGGTTTTAGTGTTTTTATTTTATGGTTGTGATCTTATATTGTAATTATAATCATATTATTTCAAATGGTTATCAATTGATATATTCAATGATTACCCATACTAAGCATATGAGCTTACCATTACTTATGTTTACTTTTCCCAGTTTATAATGAATAATTATAAATGATTCTTGTTTATGAAGGTTTCATATATTAGGAACATTGTTGGACATTTGGAAGGAAAACATTTAATATTAAAAGATAGTTATTATTGGTGTTGATGTTGATCATTATAGACTACTTTTTTATAAACACATATTGTTATGAGTATGTTATAATTATATAAAACAGTAAACAAAAAAGGTACTTAGGTATGTAAGTGATGAAACATTTAATTTTTATGTTGTATGTTTTTTATGGGATGAATTAGGTAAAATTTATTAGTTTAAAAAATGGAAATGTAATTTTTATGTATTTAACAGTAGATCCGAAAGTGAGAGTATCAGGCTGTTAGAAGATGACACTAGTGTCAACACCTTGATAAAATCCACTCACAACATATGGGGTTTTCCAACACACAATCCCCCATGTAAATTACAATGCACACTTGGTCTGCATTCTTCACAAGCGCAGTCTCCCTAATTGCCTATACTGGTTCTCTTCTCCCATGCCTTTATGGACGATTGGTTAGGCTAGTATCCAAGCATGGTTAAGACTTACTCCCCCATAAACTTGGTTAGTATGGATTGGTTATTCAACCAATTTTTGTCAAATTTTTTGTAATAAGTACATATATATATAATCTTTTGAAAAATATTATTATATAATTCATAAAAAAAATCATTCTAAAATCACTCATGAAATTTTGTTTTTCATGGACTTCATTCACAAGATAAATTCTTAATTCCATCCGGAAATTAATTTATTTGAAATGATCATCATATTAGAACCTCATGGTTCTTTGAGTAAAACCTGGCCTCATACGACATAAATGTGATAATGATTCTTCCACTAATAATGCAAAAGTAAAACATACAAGACAGTATGAATATAAAAAAACCCCCACTATGAGTAATGTACCAGAATTTTACAATACATAAACCATAAAAATGCACTAAAACCATAGTAATAGTATCAATAAATAGCCCCAAGGTCCCAAAGGACACAACTCACCATTACCAAAGCTCAATAGGTGGATCCACCTCTATGAGATCCCTTCCCTTTTCTTGAACTTGTAAGAAGAAAGTCTACAATCACCCAAAAGAAAATGTAGGGTCTAAGCCTAAGCCTATTAGGTTACCACTAATTATTGCATAACAATTGATAAATATAAATTATCCAAAAATATTTTAATTTATAAATATAAATATGTTAAAAAAATTCAAAAGTATATTTATACAAAAGATGCTATACATTTTCACAATGATGAAAAAACACTTTAATAAATGGATTTACCAATGATTTAATATTAATAAAATAATGGATTTAATAAAAAATTTACATAAAAAAGTTTATGTAAATTCAGTAGAGGCATGTAACACAGTTTTACCAAATTGACATAAATTTATATCTTATAAATAAATAAACAAGTGAGAAACACGGGCTGCTAGAAAATAGGTACGATAGTATTTTCATCTATAGGACTCCACACTCTCTATGTTATCCCAATAATATGTGTACACATGCATCATCTGGATACAATTCAGAGTGGACTCTTTACCATCACCTAAGAAATGTGATATACTTTATGTATGTTTTAAAACATTTTAGTGATCATAGAGTTTTTCTATATAACTCACCAACTACATAATGTATGTAAGTGATATTACAAAATAAATAATAGAAAATTTAATTTATGACTTCTTTAAAAAACTATTAATACCATTATTCCATTTTTAATTCCAAATTTTTATTTAAAACCAAAAAAATCCTTAATAAAAAACATGTCTATTGAACAGATAAAATAGATGTGTTTCTATCAAAAAAATAATAATAAATTTTCACATGTTTGATATCCCTTCAATACAAATTCCATAAATTTGACTATTATATTTCACAATTAAATTCAACAATTTAATTGAAATAGTTTTCATCAATCCAAAATTTAAATTAATAAGTTTTAATTAACCAAATTGCATTGAAAAAACCCATTTTTATGAAAAACACCAATTCACCACAGTTGGGTTTTACCAACAAATCAATTGAAAGATATTATATTCATTTTTAAAAAATTTAATTTGAATTCAAATAATTGAAACCTAAATAAATAAATTAGGTTTAATGTAAATTAGGTATTAGGACGGAACCACCCACCTAAAGGTTTCTAATTTTAGAGGCAACAATAATCTACCCAGTGTGGTACAATACGACCCCTCATCGACTTATTATCGCAAGGATGGACAGACCAATGATTGAAATTCATCAAGGATTCCTAGATCCAATATGTGTTATTTTATTTCAATAATAAATAAAATTTCATATGTGATTATACTTTCTCTCTCCTAGATAATTTTAAAGTTATTGATTAAAATATTCCATGCGACAATATTTTTTCACCCACAGATAATTTCAATTTATTGATTAAAATATTAAATGCAATAATGATTTATCTCTTTTGGATACTTTTCAAACTATCGATTTATAATAGTAATAATCCTTGGACAGAACACATAATTATCCCAATATAATATTGATAATCATTCCATGTGATAATTACATTAAAAATATCTGTTTGTAATTCATGAAATTATACATTAATAAATTTATCTAAATACATTATCTCCAAGAAAGAGATGTGATTATCAATATATATATTTGTGTGTGATTATATATATGTATATATATATGACATATGATAATTTATTTTAAAAATATCATTGGATAATTTCCCATGAACAATTCAAATATAATTTAGGATTATATATAATTTTTCATAATTATGATAGAGTGAGAAATTGGAGAAAATATATTAACGAAATAAAAAAATAAAAACCCCTAAGCATGCATATGAGGATGGTGAAAAAATAAGCAAATAAAAAAACCTAAATAAGTTCTCTACATTACACAAGGATTTTTTGTGATGAGTTTTTCCCACTCCTAATATCATTTTGTGATTTCCCTAAGCTTAATGTTCTTTTAGTATCTCTGCATTAAAATATAAAAAGAATTTAAATCGTGAGGTATTTTTCATTGGTTTTTATGAGGTGGTGGTTTAGAAGGTTTCAAATCTAAAAACATATGAGGCATAATTAGAAGGGTTAATCTCTAAAGTGTATTAAATGCAACAAAATAGGTTTTCTCGAGATTGTTGTGATCCTCAATCATCCCAAAAAGGAATAAACTTCAAACACCTCCCAATTTATTTGGGATGTTCATACTTATAATTTCACCATCAATTAACTCTGTTCATATTTTATTTCTAGTTGCACTATTACTTCATCTGCAATCTGAATCTAGATTTCCCTTCAGAATCAAATTTTCGAGAAAGATAGAGGAATCTTTTAATATTTATAAATTTGTAAATACCCAAACCATAAATTTAATTATAGTTTTGGATAATAATCCATCATTACATCATGAAAATTATTTCACCAAATCATAAATAAATGTAGAAACACTTTTTTCATTTCATCTAAAAGAAATTATTCATGAATGAATAATACACCCCCTCTTTTCCCTACCCTACACTTGAGTTATAAATAAATCATACATTAGACTTATGGAGAAGTTTAGAAAGGGATAATGTGATTTTATTGTGGCTACCTAAAAATTTATTTCATGTATACTAGAGTCTTAATAAATGTTAGATTAAAATTTAGACCAAAACTAGACTTCATTGTAAAAAGGGATTTCATAGTGGTGCCTCAATCATATTTAGCACATTCCATGAACTCTAACTGCTTAAAAAAGAGAAAAATAGAAAATTATGGATCACAATACATGACTCAAGAATCTAAATAAAAATATAAATTTAAAAAAAAATTAAAATGGTTTAGTAACCTCTCAGGTTAGGCAATATTTTCAACATGGACATCACTAGTTAACATGAGTTTCAAAATAAATCAAACGCTAAAAAATAAAAATATTGGATCTTAGGAAACAAAATCCATTCAAGAATTAATTTAAATCATTAAATATTAAAATAAATAAATGTTCAAAAAATACCAATATGGTTTTTATATTGATAAGTATTCAATTCATCTCATAGAACCTACAAACAGCCAAAGTAAAGAAAAAATTGAAACATTTAATGAAAAGGAATTAAAAATTAAACGAAGGAACATAAAAAATTCCGAAAAAATTTATGTTCCTCCCCCACTCTTATTATATTACGACATTACTTTTAACAAAAATTATATTTTTAATGTTTTAAAAAATTTATATTGGGAAAAAAATAAAATAAATTAAAGGAAAGACACAACATGATTAATTTTTTAGTAGAATACTTGTGTAAATACATTATCATATTATAATTTAAAACTACATGAATTAAATAAAAATTCATAATAATAAATAATTAAAATGAAAAAGAAGGTGGATAGAAGAGGGATAATTTTTCTTTTAGATCCCCCAAACCGGTACAATGATTTTACTACCCCTGTAATGGTAGTGGGATTGGATTATACTGAATTAGATGTTGTGAGTTGTTTAATGAAGATGAACCAAAAAATGAAAATTTTCCTTCTGTCTAGGAATAATAAAAAATTATATAGAATCCAAAATAATATTAGAATGTTCCCAATTGACAAGAATTAATAAAATGATAATTTGAGTTCTATAGTGTTAGGGAAAAGTAAATAGGGTTTCACCTGATTAACTTCCAAATTTTGTATGGATTCATATAAAACATACATATCCTCTTCTATTTGTGATGTATTATAAATTTGAGAAAAATGGTGTCCAAAAATAATCATGAATAAGATTAAAACGTGATAAATCAATAGAATGATCTTCCCTTTTAGGTAAGTCCACATGGATATTGATTTTATCTGGAATGTCAGTCAAAAAATTAATCTTTTAAATTACATCATAATATTATTCTAACACAATATATATGGGGATATTTACTTATTTTTTATTATCAATGATAATATATTAACATACATTTTAATCATTTTACCAAATCGGCCTAATATTCATCTATTTCACCTTGATCTCTCACCTGTGCATCAATTGGAAATTTTTCCTCCTCATCCTCCCCTATAAATGGTATGGATAAGTTGGAGGATATTTACATCATAATTTCTTCCTCACATTTCTCTTAAATGAATAATGTTTCAAAAATAATTATGTAATTCTTCATTTTCTTGATCCTCTTTTTCGTCTACCAATTCCTTTTAAGAAGAGGAAATAAATACCAATTTATTCCAAAAATATTCAATCATTTTTTTCATTTTTATAAGATTAATAATTCAGTGATTCTTGTTTGATATAATCATAGATATTTCTAAAATTAAAAAAATATGAGAAGTTACCTTGAAATTCTTTCTTTCAAATAAGAAAGTAAAGATATGAAATGATATTCAATTTTTTGTGTTTTGAAATCTATTATATTTTTTGAATAAAAATTTGTGAAACTGATTGGACTCCACTTAAATGGAGAATAATATATTAGAGAATTTTTTCATTAATCTCCCACCATTTTATTATTATTACATAATATTGAAATATAGTGTTCACCCTAGGATCGATCCCTTGGGGAGGCTGCTTAGAGACACCAGTTATTATATTCTAAATATTTATAAAAATAACTAATATACTAATAAAAAAATATAAAAAATGTGGTTTGAATAAAATTAATTTATATAAATATTGAATAAAATAATAACAAAAAGAATAAAAAACACATTAGATATGAAAAGATAAAAATATGTTAATGAATAATCATTGTCATTCTTCGGAGACCATGGTAATGAAATCATTGTTCTTTAAAAAATATGTATTTTCAATATTCTACAAAATTTTGAGATCAGGCCTATCAATCAACACCTATATGTTAATTTATATTATCTCACACTAACACTCCCCATGCAAGATAATACTCACTCACATCATAACTACAGTGTTACAGTAAGCTGGATAGAACAATATGACAATGATGGAGTGGAATAAGATTAAAATGGGATGAAGAACTCAAAAGCTGTGAAAGTGGGGTGAACCGTAGAATAAAACCATTTCACCATTATTTCAACTATAATAATAAAATTAAGATAAATATTTAATCACAACAAACTCAAGAACCACTACTCAACCCTCAAACCACAATGATAGTTAGTTCTCTACAGGCATGGAAATTGGAAGGATCATGGATGGGGAAAATGAAATAAAAAATAAAAGTGCAGAGAGGAAGATGAACAAAAATTAAAAAAGTAAAACAATATTAAAGTAGTGTAAACAGTAATTCTATAGAAAATTACCAACAAATAATTCCAATCCATTGGAATGAGATAGAGGTACATTTTTATAGCGAGTGGAGGCTACGATTTCACAACAAAAATAACCACCAAATGATGTCCTATGATAGAACTAATAAATGGCTAAATATGGGAAATTTTCTTACTTGAGTTTTTTTCTTATATATCACATTCTTATACTCAAAATATTTTAGCTTAATTGGACATATTTGGAGATATATATAGCCCATTTACTCGAGGAATTTATTCTGGACATGGGACTTTTTGTATTCCAATTCAGCCACTCTACCATGATTTTTTTTCCTTGAAAATGAAGGAATCACCTATATAAATATTAATAAATGGTTTTTACATTATATTTTTACTTGATCTATGTTTAATTATAGCTTGTTTGTATCTTCCATTTATGTGATATGGGGCCAACATAAAAAATCCCCAGATAATTTCATTGTTTTTAATGATTATATTGTGAGATGGATTTGGTACTGAAAAATGGTTGATTGAGCGTTGAGTCCATAAGGATTAAATGAATCCAAAAATGTATTTAATCCTAAAATAAATAATTTTAGAATTTTGAATTATAATAGAAATTGTTATGGCTGAAATATAGAAATACATTAAAACTATTATAATCCAAAATAGGTGATTTTTTAAATCATGTTCAAAATACATAAAAAAGAATATAATGTTGGATTTTTTGTTAAAATATGATAATGGTGGGATTAAAAAAATGAAATTAAAAATAAAATAATTAAAAATAGTGGATGTGACAACATCTTATAGATGCACTACACTACCTCTGTCCTATGAATAATGATATTCAAATATCCTCTTTTTATTTTATATTGAAGAATCATTTATGGAGTTAATGATCTTAACCATATATAAAAAATTATACATGATTTATTTTATTTTATTGACACTTCATTAAATTGATAAATGTGGTGTCTTTCCATTTGAAATCTTGTACTCTTACATCATTGAAAAAACGTTTGTGTATATGTAATATGATTACATGAATTATCCTTACAAATGAATATTGTAGTCATAAATTGCAATTATTTTTTTCTACATGGATGTGGAAAATTATCATACAACCTTTTTCATGAAAATCAAATATTTCTTGCTTGTCAGTTCATGCTATCATTATCTTAATATCCATTCAATTGAGCTCTTATTGAAGATCATTGCAGATAGATGATGTCGCAACTTGTAAATATTAACCTTGATTGTTTTTAATTTCATTGGAAAGACATCGAAGGCTGGAAGTTGAAGAATATGAATCAAAATGATTAGACATTTCATCTTGATTTGACTGGGTTGTCAATCTTATTTTATCATATATTAATGCAGATGAACAACACACCACACCACTAGAGTACCACATCATACTTTCTTTTTTTATAACCTCCTCTATATGAATTAATTCAATAATTTAACTACTTTATGTACATAATACCATGATATTTGAAGAAATTCATCTTTCATATATCTTTAACTTCTTTGATATCATGTGTAACATGCAATTGTGTGTTTAAGAGAACAAAAATTTACTATTTCAAAAATTATTATTTAATGTTATCACCTAGATGTAAAATTTGATGGTATGAATAGGGTTAACTATATTATTAATTATAAATAGTTAGTAAATAATCACTAGTTTTTTAGTAATGTCAATTAATTTTTCAAAAATAATATTTCTTCATAAATGAAATTTTATTAATTTTTGTGGGAAAATATTATAATTAATTTTTTATTTTTTTTAAAAATATATTTCATAAAATAAAAGTACTTTTAAATATCTATATATCAAAATTATCATTAGGTGAGTGTTTTTTTTAAAATGTTGATTTTTTAGTGAATAGTGAGAAATACCGATTTTTATAAAACTACCATTTTCTTGTCATATAATGTATCATTGTGATTATTATTTTTTCTCAAATTAATTTTATTGTTATTTAATAATATATAATATATTTATCTTCATTTAAATCAGTATTATTCTTAGTTTGTTAGAAGTTCATTTTTTTACATAAAAGTGAATATTAAGAACAATATTAGAAATGTTATATGAATTTTTATTAAAATTTATATATTCCACCCATATAAACAGAATATTGAAAATTCAATTCAATATTTATAATTAGGAGTGTCAAATTGGGTGAATATTATCCTTTTATTTTTGGTGAAAATGAATTATAACTATGGTAAAATTTATCACATAGGTAAATGGTAAATTGGTTAAATGTTGGTTAGAAATAAAATATTAGACTATAAATATTTATCTTAATTAGTATTGAATGATTCATATTTAAACCTTATTAAATTATTCTTTAATTTTAGTTTTTAATGGATAAATTTCCATTTAAATTACATAAATATTATTTAAACCAAATGAAGTGAAAAAATTCTTATCTCTAGTTTTAAATATCATTTATGTGTTTAAAAAAGGAAAAAAATTATTTTTTGTTGAATAATAAATGTATGTTTGTTCCTAATCAATTTATATTCATGATGGTAATTTATTTATAATTCTTTTTAGTAAAATCACTACCTTAAATACCTATATAATAAAAATTACTATTTAATCAATTAATAGAAAAATAAAAACAAATGGTATTAAAAAAATAATATAATTTAAAAGAATTAGTTTGGTCAACTAATGATATAGATTATTATAAATTATTAGTGAAGTTATAAAATATTGTTTTTCATATTTATTTTATTTTATTGATGTGTTTATTCCTAATGTGTTGAATACTGTCGAAATTAAAAAAATGATATTTTATGAATTATTTTTATATTTTTTTTTAACATACAAAAAACTATAAAATTAAAAAATTCTATAATTTAGATTCAAAAATACCACACCATATGAATTTATTTTCTATATGGAGGTATATTTTGATATTTTATTTATTATAAATTAATTTTTTTGAGATATTCCATAAGTTCTCCTCACTACAATTATAAAAGGGTGTATCCTCCCTTATTCCTTTACACAATTTTTAATCTTATATAATGACCAAACCATAATAAATTATATCCTTAAATTCATTATGCATATTATATTGATTTGTTCATTGAAAATACCAACCCTATATCCCCTAAGATGGGATCTAAGGGTTTCTTCTCATATAAGAGGTAATTGCCTTAATCGATCACTTTCTTGTAATTTTCATTATACCTACCCAAATTAGTTATGTTATTAATAAAATTATAAATTTTGTAACCTAAATATAATTAAATGTATGACTATGAAACATTCATTATCCACACTTGTTTCAACAATTGGTATTTTAAAGTATCACCTATGTTTACATATATCATACCATTTCCACATAGCAGTACTTTTAATTTTCAGTCACCTTATTTTGTGGAAAGTAAATATAATGAGATGAACATTTAAATATAGTATTAATTAATTAATTATTATTTTGAAAATATAATATCATATCTATATTTTACATTCAAAACCATTGGAAAACGATAATGTCTCTCATGTGTACGTGTAGACTACCACCTCCATAAAGCGATGTGGTTCGTTTGTCATTTCTATTTTACGTGTATGTTAAAGATAGTGGATATGATAAATATATATTAAATATATGATAAAATAATTATTCTTCAAGGGTGAATTAATATGTACCTTATCATTGATTCCAAACTTCAAAAAATGTATATATCATTCAAACATATATACGTCTAACTATCTCCATGAATGGTGATATTCATAATCTATCTCTATCATTATGGATGAATATATATATATATATATAATATTATATAATATTCATTTAAATAATTAGGGTCTAGAAGTATAAAATATTTAAATTTATTTTTCTGGAGGTTAATGGAAATTAAATGGATGTCAGATCTAAGGTAATGGATTATTGCCTCACTTTTATTTCTATAAAACACATGCCTTATACAATACAGATTGATTTTATATGGTGTATATAATTCACATGAATGTATTTTATAATTATTATCACGATATATATGGGATATACATATCTATATGAATTTCTTTCATTCTTGGGGCTTATTATTTAGAAGATACCAAAGCGAAAGGGGTTTATTTCAAAATATCATCTTTTCTAAAGCTTTTTTATGTTTAAGTCTCCATATATTAATATTTATCATTCATATACATTGATTCAATAAATTATTAATTCATTTTACTATTCCCTGAAAATTGATTAGTTTATTTTTTACCGATATTTTACATTTTTAAAAATTGTTCGGAAAGAATATATTTTTTATTTTCTAGAGGATATATATTTCTAATTTTCTTTAAAAAAGATTGATTAGAATGTTATACATCATGAGTATATTTTCAGATATCCATTATGTCTCTATTATTTGAAGCTACCATAACTAGTTTATAAGTTTGTTTTTAATGAAAATGTTTTTATTTATAGCTACCGAATATTTGGAAGAGAGAAGTGATTGCATAATGGAAAATATATTTTCTTCAAAAATTATTCCACATGATCATTAAAAATCAATTTACATATAAGATGACATCATTCTAATTTATTTATAAATTAATTTTCATATAATGAAAATATTCCATACTTCTAATTTATTTTCATTGTTTACGTTTATGATGAAATGATGAAATGTTGATGAATCTAATTTATTTTCACATGCTCTAATTTGTTTATTGTTTAATGATATCATCGAATACATATAAATGTTTCAGTTATGTGATTAGTGGGACTTATATCTTTCTACAGTTCTATAGTAAACATATTATATCTCTTAAGATAATAACGATAAAAAAGTCAATGTTCATTTACCGTTATGGGAAATAAGTTGATGTGCTTGATCTATTTTGTTAAATAAGTTGATGTGCAAGATTTTTTTTTCAAAAAAAAATTAGGTGATTGATACACAATGGTAAAAATTTATTGATGCCACATCCAATGGTCTCGGTAGTTAACCATTCCATATGAATTTTTTTCTATAATTATAATGGTGCCACTGACATTATGACATCAATATTATAGATCATGATGGAGTTATAAAGATTTATCACTATTATGATTCATGTATGTTGAAGTTATAACATTTTATTACATTAAACCTATTTATTATCTTATTTAAATTGGTTTTAGAGTTTTTATTTTATGGTTATGATCTTATATCGTTATTATTATCATGTTATTTCAAATGGTTATTAATTGATATATTCAATGGTTACCCTTACTGAGCATCTGAGCTCACCATTACATATGTTTCCTTTCCCCAGTTTATAAAGAATAATTATAAATTATTCTTTTTTACGAAGGTTTCATATATTAGGAACATTGTTGGACATTTGGAAGACAAAACATTTAATATTAAAAGATAGTTATTATGGGCGTTGATGTTGATCATTATAAACTAATTTTTTATAAACACATATTGTTATGAGTTTCTTATAATTATATAAAACAGTAAACAAAAAAGTTCCTTATGTATGTAAGTGATGAAACATTTAATTTTTATCTTGTATGATTTTTATGGAATGAATTATGTCAAATTTATTAGTTTCAAATATGGAAATTTAATTCATTTGTATTTAACACTATATCCGGAAGTGAGAGCATCAGGCTATTAGAAGATGACACAAGGGTCAACACCTAGATAGAATACACTCACAACATATGGGGTTGTCCAACACGCAATCCCCCATGTAAATTACCATGCACACTTTGTCTGAATTCTTCACAAGCGTAGTTTCCCTAATTACCTATATCAGTTCTCTTCTCCCATTCCATTATGGATGATTGGTTGGGCTAGTACCCAAGCATGGTTATGCCTTACCCCCACATAATCTTGGTTATGATGGATTGGTTATTCAACCATTTGTTTTCAAATATTTTGTATTAAGTATATATATAAATAATATTTATAAAAATATTATTAAATAATTCAAAAAAAGAATCCTTCTAAAATTACTCATGAAATATGGTTTTTGATGGACAACATTCACAAGATAAATTCTTAATTCCCTCAGGAAATTAATTTATTTGAAATGATCATCATATTAGATCCTCATGGTTCTTTGACTAAAACCTGGCCTCATACAACATAAATGTGATAATGATTTTTCCACTAATAATGTGAAAGTAAATCATAAAAGACAGTATGAATATCAAAAGAAACCCCACAACGAGTAATGTACCAGAAGTCTACAATGCATAAAACATACAAATGAACTAAAACCATAATACTAGTATCAATAAATATACCCAAGGTCCAAAAGGAAACAACTCACCATTACCAAAGCTCAGTGGGTGGATTTACCTCCAAGAGACCCATACCCATTTCTTGAACCTGTAAGAAGAATGTCTACAAACACCCAAATGAAAAAGTAGGGTGTGAGCCTAAGCCTAGTAGGATACCACTAATGATTCCATAACAAATGAAAATTATAAATTATCCAAAAATATTTTAATTTATAAAGATAAATATGTTAAGGAAATTTAAAAGTATATTTAAACAGAACGTGCTATACATTTTCACAATGATGGAAAAACACTTTAAGAAAAAGATTTACCAATAATTTAATATTTATAAAATAATGGATTTAATAAAAAATTTACATAAAACAGTTTATGTAAATTCAGTAGAGGCTTGTAAAACAGTTTTACCAAATTGACATATAATTATATCTAATATATAAATAAACAAGTGAGAAACATGGGCTGCTGGAAAATCGGTAAGATAGTATTTTCATCTATAAGACTCTACACTCTCTTAGTTATCTCAACAATATGTGTACACATACGTCCTCTGGAAACTAGTAAGAGTGGACACTTTACCGTCACCTAAGAAATGTGATGTACTTCATGTATGTTTTACAACATTTTAGTAATCATAAAATGTGTCCATATAACTTACCAACTACATAATGTATGCAAGTGATCTTACAAAATAAATAATGGAAAATTTAATTTACGACTTCTTTAAAATACTATTAATACCAATATTCCATTTAAATTTCAAATTTTTATTTAAAACCAAAAAATTCCTCAATAAAAAAACATGTCTCTTTAACAGATAAAATATATGTGTTTTTATAAAAAATATTAATCCATTTTCACAAGTTTGATATCCCTTCAATACTAATCCCATAAATTTGACTAATATATTTCACAATTAAATTCAAAAATTTAATTGAAATCATTTTCATCAATCCAAAATTTAAATTAGTAAATTTAAGTTAACCAAATTGCCTTGAAAAAACCCATTTTAATGAAAAACACCAATTCACCACAGTTGGATTTTTCCAACAAATCAATTTAAAGCTATAATATTATAATTTAAAAAAATTAATTTGAATTAAAATAATTGAAACATAAATAAATCAATTAGGTTTAATTTAAATTAGGTATTTGGACGGAACCACCAACCTCACGGTTGCTAATGTTAGAGGCAACAATAATCTACCCAGTGTTGTACAATACGACCCCTCATGGCCTTAATATCACAAGCATCGTCACACCAATGATTTACATTCATCAAGGGTTCCTAGACCCAATATGTGTTATTTTATTTCAATAATAAAGAAAATCTCATAAGTGATTATACTTTCTATCTCCTAGATAATTTTAAAATTATTGATTAAAATATTTCATGCGAAAATATTTTTTCTCTCATAGATAATTTCAAATTATTGATTAAAGTATTACATGCAATAATGTTTTATCTCTTTTGGATACTTTTCAAATTATCGATTTATAAAAATAAATATCCTTGGACAGAACACAAATTTATCCCATTATAATTTTGATAATCATGTAATGTGATAAATACATTAAAAATATCCGTTCATAATTCATGAAATTATACATTAATAAATTTATCTAAATAAATTATCCCCAAGAAAACGATGTGATTATCAATATTTATATAATTTTGATTATATATATGTATATATATATAATATGATAATTTATTTTAAAAATATATTTGGATAATTTCACATGAACTATTCAAATATAATTTATTAATAATATTTTTTTTTCATAACTATGATTGAGTGAGAAATTGGAGAAAACATATTAATGAAATAAAAAAATAAAAAACCCCTATGTTTGCATATGAGGAGGGTGAAAAAATAAGCAAATAAAAAAACCTAAATCGGTTCTCTGCATTACACAAATCACCGAAGAAGGAGACCCTCCAAAAGTGGAATCCAATCAATCATACTTTATATAACATGTGTAGGATCGATCTGGGGTTTTTTTGGACAAATTCATATCAATAAAAAGAAGTAGCTGTGTGGATTGGCCATTTTAGAGCCTCAAACATGCATTACTACATGTAAAAATAACCATTAATTTCAAACTCATGTTTTAATATGCAGTTCAATCTAAAACTGATGGGGGAGTGATTAGTTTCAATCATATAATAAGTTTCATGTATTAAACAGTCAAAACGGGTATGAAATCAAGGTTTTTTATGGTCCTATGGTAAAAAATGGAGGTAACATATGGGGAATAATAATAAGCATTAAATTACATATTTTTTTGAAAATTAAAAATCGTAATTTAGCATAAAAATTAAATAATAACAAGCATCATTTGTGCGTGAATGTTAGACTCTATCTAAGGTAAACACCCCATTTCTGACCTAACTGTGGTCTCGTGTTTTTATTATGACACACCTCTTGAGAGATATTAATGATCTACTATTTTAAAAATGGAATAAAAAATTAATTAATTTAATAAGGGTTATTTTTCGAGCAAGGTGTTTTAACGTCCAATACCTACAAATGTTTTACCCCTCATAGGGTAAAAACTCCATTATGGGCCCATTAGTCATCTCATATTTCCCATACAATGTACCATTTGGGAGATATTTAATTATTTTTAATAAATAAAATATTATATAATATTTAATAAATTTATCTCATTAGTGAGGCATCCAAATGTCTAGCACCTTCGAATGTTATAACCCTCTTAGTGTAGACCCCATATTTCAGACATAAAAGTGGTCTCACATTTCTCATACGATTCACCTTTTAAGAGTTATTAAATTATTTTGGACAAAAACTGTGTTCATAATTTAATATAATTACTATTTTTATTCAGCTATTGTCAGGGATTTTTGGGCCTTGGAACATCACACTAACCTAGTTTCGACCTTTAGAAATATTTAAATGAACATTACAAGAGGTTAAATATCACTTAATTCCCTTAATGTTTTTTGATATTTTGCTGATAACTCATTTTTCCCATGAGATGTTAATGATTTAATACAAGAGGTTTTAGAAATACACAAAAACAGTAATAGGATGTTACAACCTCCCCACCATAGGAATATTCTGTCCCCAGAAATCCTATGTTGAAACCACCACCTCAAAAAGATAAGGCCACAACTCTAGCATTAGTGCCCCCTCTCCCGCATCTCATGAGAATTAGAACCATCATTCCATAACACATGGATCAGATTTATCGTCATTCTATGAAGTACCTTGGTTTCAGAATCAACAACCCTGTCTATCCATTTATTCAAAGACAAAACAGGCTCCACTTCATGATCAATCCAACTCAGAACATGATACGGGTCATATAAAAACATTCAAGATGAGATACATGAAACACATTATGTGTCGATTTCATCTCTAATGGTATTTCCAAATGATATGAAACTTCCCCACCTGATCATCAAACCTCTAAAGGTCCCACACAAATGAGGACCAAGTATTCCATGCCTCCCAATTCTTCATTGACTCAACCAGGGTGAAACATTTAAGAACATCTAATTACCTATATAGAACTCTGACGGTCTTTCATGATGCACAACACATGACATATATCAGTTTCAGGCCGTCAGCATTCAGTAATGAATCAACTGTATCATTATTTTCACCACTTTTACTAATGATGATCCAACCAAGGATATTTCACCAATGTCTAACCAACAAAATGGATATTTACAAGGAAAACCATGAAAGATCTCAAAAGGAGTCATTCTGATTGCAGACTGGTTACAGTTGTTATAAGAAAACTCAACCTATCTTACCACACAGTAAACTAGAAAAGTTAAGATGAAACATGACTGGGAACTTCAAAAAATATGAAGGGAGATCACAACTCATTGAATCTCACACCAGATAAAAAGTAAACACTAATATCACCTTCCCTAATTCCAGAGAATAAGGGTTGGCACTACTGGAACATAGTTGACATTAACTTTCAAAGAGAATTGGAACACCACTATGTGTAGTATGTTAGAACCAACAAATATAAGAAACAAATACTTATTTATTGGAAATTAGATATTCCATCCGAAATATGACTTCATGACATTTTATGTTATGTAACAATTTTTTTTATAGAAAACTCAAAATCTGATAGAGAAAAGACACAAATGGGATTATGGAAACCCCTCACTGTCTTTATACTAAGAGGTGTGGTAACATCCATTTTACAAGATAGTTTCTCCATAGGAAGATAATGTATGTTAATGATATGGGTTGAAATAAATGAATGAGATACACCATTATCAAATAGAGCAGTTAAAAAAGTTGAAGATATAGTAATGGTACCTATCACAGTCACTGGATCTTTGTTTGATTTTTCTAGAGAATCATCCACTGTGTGATAATGCTTCATTCTAAATGCCTATATATGGAACCCTTTTTTACCTGATGCATTTTATTTCCCTGTATTTTTAGCTGGAGGTGCTGATTTTATTCCATTGTTTGGAGTGGATTTTTTTTAGAAATTCTTCAAGATCCCAAAATGTTTTCTAGAGCTATAGTTCTTGGGTGCCTCAGTACAAACCCACATGGAATGTTCTGATTTTATACATTGATATAAAATCAATGAAAATTCACCTAGAGCTATAGGAGTTCTATAAATACTCCTATGTCAAGGACTATCACAAGAAATATCTCGCTTCTAATATCCATTGATGGAACCAACACTGCCACTGGTTGAAAAAGAAACACTCGATAACCCTAACTTTCCAACTGGGTCCATCTCAAAAGGCATTACCTTATCCTGAAAATTAAAATAAGTTGGCATATTTTGAATGATAACCTAATATTGAATATCTGATTGAAGTCCCATCTCAAATCGTCAATCCATCATCCTCTCATTAGATACTATCTCATGATCAAACTACACCAACTCAGCAAAGCGATTTAATACATGGTCTGGCTCTATTCGCCAACTATAACTTTAAAAATTAAATAAACTTGGATAACACAACTGAATTTGGATAGAGCTAGTTCCTTAAAATAACATTTTTTTCATTACTCTCTAAGACCACATGTTTCCCTACTGTCACCATTGTGTCCCCCCATCTCCACCTCAGTCCTTCTAGTATTAAGGTGGAACACTTTACAATGATCACGTATAGTGTTTCCATGAACCCAAATCGATTTTATATATTTATCAACCATTCCTTAACATGTTGAGGATTAGTATATACTTTCAAAAATAGGGGATATGGGTGAAGAAACTATTGAGAACGATTTCAAAGGATATCCCTCCCTCGAGGATCCACAACTGGACACTGAGCGGGAACTGGTGGTGGTTCTTATCCCAGAGCCTAGGCAGTATGCACGATCACCTCAACTAGACTCAGATCCATAGTAGGATTCCATTTCTGAGGTTTAAAAAAACACATTCTTGGATCGGATTCACACAACATATGGGAGGCATGATTCTCCACAACATCAATTAACAAAGCATTACATTAGAAAAAAATTAATACTGATTAAAATAGAAATCTTTTCCCAACATGTGGAATAAACAAGATTTAGATTCCACTCTATCAGAATAAAAATATATAAAGGATTGTAAGTAATTCATAAGACAACTTCCCCTAACCACCCATGGATATATAAGGAAAATTGCGGTGAGATCATGCTAGAAACTCAATCACAACTACATCCTAAGTCCCGAAAATATTTTAGAAAAGCATATTGTCTACAAGAGAATGACAGAACCTCATTTTATGCCATTTTTAGCAGACCATCAAGGGTACCTTTGATGCCTAATAACTAAGTGGGTTTTAAAATATCCCAATGGGTGTTCTATATCCCCACAGGTCAACAACTAGCACCCGGAATCATATAACATAAAACTAGGAATGATTTTTTCACAATAAATTAGAATGTAAAATATGCAAGACAATATATATATCAAAAGAAATGACACTGGGAGTAATGTACAACAAGTCAACATGCAATAAACTAGACCATAACACTAAAAAAATTCAGTAAAATGGGAAAATAACCCCAATGTCCCTAATGACACAATTCACCATGATAAAAGCTAAATAGTTTGATATACCTCCAAGAGATCCCTTCCCTTTTCTTGAACCTTGAAGAAGAATGTCTACAAACACCTAGATGAAAAAGTATTGTTTGAGCATAAGCACATTATGACTCTCCAAAAATTCCATAACAGATGCAAAGTATAGATTTTCCAAGGAATGGTATTTAATTTTTAAAGATAAATAGGTTTGGAAATTCAAAATAATATTTAAACAATACATTGTAGACATTTTAAAATTGATGGAAAAATATTTTAAGTAAAGGATTTGTAAAAAATGGAAAATTTCTAAAATAATGGGTTAAATAAAATAGTTAAAAACAATTTATTTAAATTCATCAGAGGCATTTAAAGTAGTTTTTCCACATTTTCATACATTTATATCTCATATACAAATAAAAAAGAGAGCAACATGGTCATATTCCAAATAAGTATGATATAATTTCGAACTATAAGACTCTGAAATCTCTAGGTGATCACCACAATATGTCTCCAAATAAGTCTTATGGACACTAGTCAAAGAGGAATTTTCAATATCACATAAGGGATGTGACAAGATGCCTTCATTTTTTAGAAAATTATAGTAATCGTAGAGTGTGTCAAAAAATACCCTTACTACCTAAGACTTGCATGTTATCGTATAAAATCAATGATTGGAAATTTATTTTAAGACTATGTAAAATACAATTAATCACTTTTTTTTTATTCTAATTTTCCATTTAAAACCAATACAATCCTTATTAAAAAACATGCCTCTTTAACAATTGAAACCACTAGGTTTCTATCAAATTATTTTATGAAATTTTCACATGTTTGAAATACTTTTAAAAAAAATCTATCAATTTCAAAATTATTTTCCATAATTAAATTCATTATTTTCATTAAAATTGTTTCCATCAATCGACAACTTAAATTAACTAAATTACCATGACAATAAACTACTTCATTGAAAAAACAATAATTCACTAGAATTTTGTTTTACCAAAAGAATCAATTAAAAGTTATAAGATTCATATTTGAACAATTTAATTGGAATTAAAACAATTTAAACATAAACAAACAAATTAGGGTTATTAAAAATATCGCATCACGATTGAACCACATACCACATGGTCGTCAATGTTAACAATAATGATAATATACCCATTATGATACAATACACCTCCTCACAGACTTATTATCGCGAGTATTGACACAAAAATGGTCAAAATTCATCATGGATTCCTAGA
Organism: Viscum album; assembly: GCA_963277665.1. Taxonomy (NCBI): domain Eukaryota; kingdom Viridiplantae; phylum Streptophyta; class Magnoliopsida; order Santalales; family Viscaceae; genus Viscum; species Viscum album. Next base: position 1,641,953,259 of record OY728146.1, on the reverse strand, counting down.
ACCAAAACTAGTTATCTTATTTCAAAAAGAAATAAAATTTGACATGCGATTATATGTTCTCTCTCATGGATAATTTTAAAATTGTCGATTAAAATATTGCATGCGATAATATTTTATCTTTCATGGATAATTTCAATTTATTTATTAAAATATTACAAGAAATAATATTTTATCTCTTTTGTAAAATTTTCAATTTATTTTTTTATAATAATAATTATCCTTTGAAAAAACCCATAATTATACCATGATAATTTAGATAATCATGTCATGTGATAATTACATTAAAATTATCTTTTCATCATTTATGAAATTATATGTTAATAAAATTATCTAAACAAAGTATCCCTAAGAAGACGATGTAATTATCAATATATATGTTTGTTATTATATATATAAATATATGTATATATATATATATACATTTTGATAATTTATTTTAAAACTATCTTTTGATAATTTCACATGATCTATTCTGATATGATTTAAGATAATATAATTTTTTTTCAGAATAATGATGGATAGAGAAAATGGAAAAAATAATTTTAATAAATAAAAATAATAAACAAACAATAAAAGTGCATATTAATAGGGTTGGAAAATCACAAGAAAATAAAAAAAGCTGTACAGGTTTTTTGCATTACATAGGAACACATAACAAGGAGACCCATCAAAATTTGAATCTGATCAATTAGACTTAGGATAATAAATACAAGGTAGATCTGGGGTTTTTTCGACTCATCAAGATCAATCAACTGAATAAACTGAGCATTTTGTCCATTTTAGAATATTAAGCATATATTTCTACCCGTATATATAACCTTGTATTCCAAACATCCCTTTTAATATGTGTTTCAATCTACAAATGAAGGTATAGTTTTTAGTTTCACCCATTAAGGAGTAAAAAATTTTAAACCGTCAAAACGGGTATTAAATCATAGTTTTCGAAAGGTACACTAGTCAAAAATTGAGGATATGGATAGGGAAGAAGTTCAAGACATAAATAACTTATTTTTTTGAAATAAAAAATAATTGTTTAGCATATGAATTAACTAATACCAACCGTCAGTTTCACATGAATGTTATACTCCGTCTAGTGTGAATAACTCATTCTAGAGCCAACTGTTTTCCCCAATGTTTCATATGACATAATTTTTTATATATATTAATGATTTATTATTTTAAAAATATAAAAAATAATTAATTAAATTAAAAAGGGTTATTTTTGTGAGCAAGATGTTCAAACAACCAATGCCTGCAAATGTTATACCCCTCATAGGATAAACCTCACATTATGGACCCATCAGTGGTCTCATATTTACCATATGGAAAACTGTTTGGGAGATATTTCATTATTTTTAACAAATAATATATTATATATTATTTAAAAACTTTATCTCATTACCAATGAACCCAAATTTTTGGCTTCGTCAAATATCAAAAACCTCCTAGGAAAGACAATATATTTTAGACATAAAAGTGGTCTGAAATTTCTCATACGATGCACCATTTTTGAGTTATCAATTTATTTTTAAAAAAAGTGAATAATTAATATTATATTATTAATATTTTTATTCAGTCATTATCGAGTCTTTGTGGACCGCATAACATCACAATAACATAGTGATGAACTCCAAAAGTATTTAATTGAATATTCCAAGATGATAACTGGCATTTAAAGACCTTAACACATTTATTGAAATTTCACTCATAAATCATTTTTTCCACTTAATATATTAATAATTTAGTACAATAGGATTTAAGAATACCGGAAAACAGTAACAAGATGCTACATTCAACATCCTAAAACTTCATCCTTTCAGAAAAAACATTAGATGCTCCATCTTCCTTGAAATAACCACATGAAAAATATATTTTTGATGGACTTGTACATCTTCTTCCAGATATTATCCATACAACAATAAGTGTATGCGATGCCATCACCAATACATGTTATTATTTCCAATATATATTTTCTTGGTATTTACCTTGTTAAATATTGTAGAAAATGTGTACCCTTCAAGTGAAATTGGCACTTAAATTTGATCTTATGAATAGATCTACAGTCATTAGACTTATGTGGAGAATTGAAAAAGCTAGGAAATCAATTCAATTAAATGAATCCATAATAATTATACAAGAATTAGAACTTTAATTCAATAACTAATTTTTGATCATCTATATATAGAACTCAATGATCAAAAAAATATTGTGAACACCAATGAACTTATAATATATGATTATTATTCAAGGTATATTGGCATACTCATTGGTGAAAAATAATAAAACCCACAATGTAGGATCATAAATCTCCCTAGTTTCATTTTATTCAATATCAATAGAAAATTACATGTAAACATATTAATTTAATTTTATTGTTTGATTTATTTTCTTCTACTAACCTTTATAATTTTCATCTTCATTTTCTTTTCACCCATTATTTATATAAATTCAATGTACCTAAGAGATTATGGTATCATTTATTATATAATAAATGCCATAAATTATTCAAATATATGTTTAACATGCATAACATGGTGTTAAAAATAATATGGTCAGATTTTACATCACTGTTATCCATCCTCCATATAGAATATTGTACTAAATGTGACAAATTAATTTTTATCTTTCCATAGTGTCTTTTCAATTGATTCCAGTTTGATAGTAATTGGTTGAAATGACTAATATAGATCAACTGGCACATTTCTGATATTATATATTAAAGGAAATGGTTATCATGAAACATTTGAATAGAAAAATATTTCAATTTTCTAAAAATAAATATTAGGATCATTCTTTTATATTGGCAGTTTATATTGTTGAATTGAGTCATGTAAAATCATTAACAATTTCTTTCTCATTTCATCAATTCACTTATGTTCTCTCACATAAGTTCACACATGGTTTCTATTTTTTTAATAAGTATATAAGAGTGTTCCAACATTCCTCATCCATGATTTATTGAAAAAAAACATCATGAGAAAAAATCTTTGATAGATGTATAATGTTATAAAAACATCATTGAATACCCCCTAAATGGATGATCAATAGTTTCACTTAATCAAAATTGATCATTTCATTAAGTGATGTTGTGAATTATAATTTATATTATTATAATTGTTTTTATGTCTTACATAATGGTGACTTATAATCTATTAATATAATATACAATCTTGATCATCTTCATCAAGGTTGATCATTGATTCTTTTTCATAATGCAATCTTAAAGATATCAATAGATAGACCAAAATTGGATGGAAACTTCTGTAAATAATGTAGTGAATATTCCATATTTCATATAAGGAAATATAATTTCCTCTACTCATTCCCTACCCTTAGAATGTTAATTAACAATAATTAATTTCATATAATGACCAAATTTAGCGTATTATGGAATAAGGTGGATCTAAATTGTTATCTAAATGAATGAAATAAGCCTGATAATTGATTCTTAACCACGAGACTACCTTAACAGCTGTTAAATGAGAGGGTGAACTCATCATATTGTCTTTATTATTATTCTTATGAGATTTGTACAATATATAAACTTTTTATTCAACAACTTATATGTGTGGAATCATCTTGTTTACAGTATCCATCAAGGTATAATTTTCACAAAGTGTCACCTAAATCTTCTTTAGTGTTTATTTTTTTATAGTGTGTTATAAAAAACACTCATAAGATATATGTACAACTATTTTTAACCTTACACATAGTATTTTTGAGAATTAATGGATATCGTTTGTTGAAAAACTCTCATAAAATATTACATCATCTAGTTGAATGTCCAATTTTTATTTAGATTCTACTTTATACTACTCCACTTTCATTTTCATTTATATTTATACATCAGTTGGGAATATTACTAGTATTTCAGTTAGAATTTTACATGTTTATTTTTAGATCAACATTTTTTCTCTAGTGTTCTATTTACCACAGTATTATACTTATTTTTCTCTTAGATTGGTCTTCTAATATATTTTATTATATTTCTTCCATTAATTTGTGATGTACATGTCTTAATTATAGTAATCCATTGTGTTTTTTCTTATTCAACAAAAGTATCAATTCATTATTTTTGATGTATCATCCTTATTGTTCTTCTTGTGTTTATTATGATCATCAATATTCTTGTTTTTCTTATCATTGAAGGTATAATTTCATTTATTATTTATGAACTTATTTCTAAAATTAATCACCTATTGTATTTTATTATAGCTTTATTTTATTTCATGGTTGATTTATTTATCCATTCAAATGTATTCCTTATGATAATTTTTTTTAAAATACCACATTGATACTTCCAAAATTCAAATCTATTAGTAACTATCAGATTGTTTTCTTTCATATGTAGTATTTGATTCTTAACTACTTTTCTTCCTCTTGATGTTGGCATCAATATTTTTTAGATATTGTAATATTATACCAACAATTAGATACACTATACTCGTATCCATGACATCACCAAAAATATTGAAAAATTATGATTTATACATTAATAATAGTCTTTAAATTTTTTTATACATGAAGTTTTTATTTATTTTCATTAATATTGAAATATTATATATAGGAAAATTTAATTACACTATTATATTTATTCATCCATATTTTCAAAGGTTTTGATGTCGAACTACCATTAAGGATAAAAATATAATTTATAAAAATATTATTTACTGAGAAGGATGGTGTCTTTTTCGTAGATACTACATGATATTTAACATTAGATAATTTAAATATATTAATTATAGTAGATATAGGTATTTTGAGATAAACATATTCCATAGAAATTTATGGGGAATTAGATCATGTACTTGGAAATCTTTTTTCTTTTTTTTAATAATCAGTTCAAAAGTTTTCAAAACATTCTAGTTTCACAACATGTTCATGAGATTTAATATTTAGGATGAATATCTAATCTTCCAATAACTTCAATATATCTTCATTTTCTTCCATGATCACTTAAAAATCAAAATCATGCAATTTATTCTTCTCTTGTATCATTGTGTCAATATCATTGATCTTATTTTCATTAGCTTAACATTTAGAATTCTTGAAATCAATGTTGTTTTTATATTTTTTTCCAATAAAAGATTATTATTCTCAATATCCTTTTTGACCTCACCCATCTCTTGGATTGAATTGAAAAAATATTTTTCTAGTTTTGAGTATATTTATTTTATATCCTAAAACATTAAATTAGATACTCAATCATGTATGGAGGGATTTACACAAGTTCTGAACATGTTATCCAAGATATACTCTAATTCATCATAACCAATTCAGGAATTTTTTTTTGTTTTAAAAACCCAAAAGATAATAGAAACATGTTCTTTGGAAAAATTATGCATTATATCCCTTAATTCATCAAATGAAAAATAAACTATCATTTATCACTTTCACTAGAACTTTTTATAACATATGGATATTTTGAACATAAATTGAAACATTCATCATGATCACTTGAATCCCTTGAACCCACTAAGGATATAATATTTTCTATATCCTTTGTTGTCATTAGAACCATTTTTTACCTCAAAAAAATTCTTATTTGACATAAAAATTTATTGGAGGGACTAAAAGACATATTCATCTCTTGGAACAAGGTACAACTTCTTATTCATCATCATATTTTTATTTTTCCTATTAATCAATGTTTTGAACGATACTTTGTTCAGATTTGGAACAAAAATAAATTATACATAACTCCAAATCAATATAAGTAATTTAATTGGATTAAAATCATAAAAAAACAAAATTAAAACATAAATAATCTAAGAGAGGGATGTTTTTTACTATAGTACAAATTATAGAGACCACAGAAGGATTCACTATGGATGAATCAATGTTAATTTCAATGAATTATCTTTTGAAGAAAACATCCATGTATTATTAATCCCTTAATCTCCCATTATTTAAATTCATTCTTATACCATATGTAAAGGAATAAAATAAATGAAAAGAAAACATGAATTTTTTTGTGGTCCATTCTTAATGTTAGAACCCACCTATTATAATTATCATCCTGCTGTTGTTTTATATATTTTTTGTCACTATTACATGTTATGTTCATAGTTGATCAATATTTTACACAATTTTAGAAAAGTAATATATATTACTTGTGAAGTAAAATGGAAATATTTATACTATAAAAATTGGTTCTTAAATAGATATTATATAAACTCCTTTGAATAGGTCTTCAACTAATTCATCCTACATATACAATGTGAATATTGGAACTATTGGGATTCAAGCCCACACAATAAAATATTTTAATGAATCACTATTGGTATTTCTCAGGATTGATTATGAGAACATGTAATAATATTACTTATAAATATATTCTTATTATATATTCATAGAATATTAGAATATTTTAAACTGTTATTCTTAGTGTTCTTCCTCTCTGCAATGATAAATAGTTAAATGATAATTATCCCCTAAATTATTTTTCCTACCATTTTGACACACAATATAATATATTTAATTTCTTAATATTTCTATCAAAGTATATTAATGATATAAATGTGTATGTGATATTCATTGAATCAAACCCATTTCTCAAATATATATATATAATGTGTATCATGGATGTAAGATCTCATCCTAGGTTAATTATTCCTAGTTATACACACAAAGGGACAAATTTACAATGTCTCCTTTTGAATATTTTCATTGTTATTTAATCATGTTCACCACATGAAACAATTCACATGGATATTCTCTTTCTTGTGAGTGAACACCATGTGGCCCTAATATTTTTATTATTGTTTTTTTGTAAATTATTTTAAAATAGTTCGTATTGTTTTTTAATAAGGTTATGTACCTTGATACTTATTTTATGAAGAACAAATATTGTCTATGTATTTCTCAGTTCACATAAATAGAGAAGGTTAATGGGTTTTTACTTCATAGAGTGACAAAGGTGATTTTTAGAAATCATTCTACATCACATACTCAATAGTAGGCATGTCATTCTTTCTTCATGTAATATGTGCATGGATTTTTCCTTCATGGACCAATAGGGTTAATTGGTTTTATTCAAAAATGACATGAGGGAAGAACCTTCATCATGTAAAATAATTGTCTTTTGTAACCCAACTTCACATTAGTTTATGCGATATTATTTTTAGAAGATATATTTTTACCAAGGAAAATGAGATCATATAATATTTATACCACCTATCTATATCTTAGATGATCACCTAATATTGGAATGTTTCACCACCGTTGTTAAGAGAATAATTTCATTACTAGATCATATTTTTATGCTATGATGAAGATCCATTAATGGATATAAATATATCATTTGTATATGAAAATTTCCACATGGATTTACTTTATTATTTGATACCTCTTGATTCTGAGAAACATTGATTCTTCTCCTCATGATATTCCATTATTACTTCATAGAAACAACTCTACTACATGTAAAAAATGATTTCATGTGTTATATTCATCCATGGACATTATATTATAATCATTTATTTAATTTTTTTTTTCACAAAAGTGGAACATCCTCAAATGATCATTTTTATGAGAGGAGAATATTCCATGCATGTTGATTTTTGGTCTCACTATCTTAAGACCCATTCCTTCAAGATTTAGTTGATGATCACCAAAGATGGTGGAAATTCCTACTTATATATACATAATTTTGTAGTTTTTTAGCTCATCAAAATAACAATGCAGGATAGAGGTTGATGATGATTAAATAAAATTATCAGATGGAATGAAATTATTTTAATGGAGGTCTATTCATATTTATATAAGTTTTAATGTGGGAAAACAACTCAGGATGCCACTATAATCCTAAAATAGACTATTGTTTTGTCAAGCCTCTATTATATCTATATAATCATTCTATTCGCCAATTGATCTAGTAATGGGGTCATCACCTTGATATGTTTCAATTACCATATATGAGGCAGTATGACCTTATTAACTCCATTCATTACACAATTTACACTAATCCAGATATATGTTATCACATACTCCCCCTATCCACATATGTTGGCTCTCTTAACCCTTTCCACAATGGATAGATAGCTTGGATAGTTTCCAAGCATTGTCTAACCTTAAACACGCATAAGAATGGTTGATATTGTTTGGTTAACCAGTCAAGGGTAGGCCGATTTTTTTAGAATGAGGAAAAATATATAAAATCGCTATAAAAATTAATATATTTTATTTATAAAAAAGACATCTCTAATTCCACATGTGTTATTATTTTTAGGGTCATATTTTACATGAAATAATTTTAATTAGATCTTGAAATTACATTATTTGACATGGTGGTAATGTAAAACACTCATGTAATCATTATTTCATGGCCTTATTCAACTTCCTCAATGTTCATCCAATGAGAAAAATACTAAATTGATCATCTTCACTAAAATCACCTGGAACGAAAATTAAATTTTTTGGCCACAAAGTACCTCATATTAAAAGTATTCATGCAATAATAAGTGTATTTCATGCCTTTATCAAAACATATTCATCCTCAAAATAATTATTTGAATATTCTTCATCAAGTAGTATATTGTAGGTAATTTGCACACTCCTATTTTAATTTTCACTTGTCTTTGAACTTAATAAAAGTTAAAAAATAATTATAATTACATTAATAATTTTTCAAGAATGACATAAAAAACTATTAAATGATTCCATAATAATTCTCTAAGAATCACCACTGCATCTCAAAAAAAATCTTTGATCTTCCTTATATATAATTCAATCCTATATAAACATGACTGGGAACATCAACAACCTTATTATTTTTTTTAATATCAAAAAAATATTTACGTATTCATTGCAAATAAATAAAATAAAATAAAAATGTAGTATATTCACTTTTTATGTTTTTATAATCATTTAAATTTATTCTTCTACTTCTTGCATGATCAATACATCAATGTTGTGTAATAATTTATGGTATTTATTTCATCATAAAAAATTAATAATATATTAACATCATGAATATAAATTAATTATGTTACAAATTATCTTTTATATTCACTTATTAACTCTTATTATTTTTATGTGATTATATGAGACAAATTATGAGTAAGAGAGTGAATTTTTGGAATTTTATTTTTCTAAATATAATATGAAGGACCTTATCATAGAAAAATGGCACAAAAATTCAATCTTTTATAATTTACAAAGGAGTGTCCTAAATAAACTTATTCAAACGAAATGTGGTGGGTTTTGGTCAGATTTGAAAATTCACAACAATTTTTTTTACCTTCATCACCTGATTTACTCCTACCGATGCCACAAAAATTTACCTTGGTTATTCTTCATTATGACTAAAAATAATCTGTAATATTTAAAAAAATATGAACCTTTTATTTCCAAAAATGAAATAATTTTTTATATATTTAATTTATAAAATTTTTAAAAATCAATTTTATTTTAAATTTATAAAATGAAATGAAAAATAGTTTTTAGAAAAACGAATTCTTAAGCCCAAAAATTAACTTAACCAAAATCATGTTTAATGAGTATTTTTATGAAATAAATTATATTATTTATAATTAAATGTTTCTTATGTTTAAATAATATAAAATTAAAATCTTAATGAGAATTTTTAATGAAATGAAATTTTTTTTTGTAAAAAATAAGTACTTTTCACCTTTCACAAGAAAATAGATATTTTCATAAAAAATACCAATATGTCACAGTAAGATAATTATTATATGATGATTTCAAAAATGATATTCTTTTTAACAAAATAAAATTGAAATATATATAAAATTTAATCATAATATTCTATTAAAATAATAAAAAAAATTAATGAAGAAAACATATGTTTGAAGTTGAAATTTCCACTATTAATAATTGATTAATTATTTCATAAGAATTAATTAATAAATTTTTATTGAGTTGGATATAGATATATATATATATATATATATTAATGTGGTTAAATTTTTCCAGACCCACAGATATAATGGCTAGGTGATAATGGTCTTGTTTAAAATAATTTTATTTCATGGTTCATTTAGGTTCAGTGATGTTTGGCATCTGCATTATAAAAAATAGTGTTATTTTAAAACCATGGGGTATTATAGAAAGAACCTATAATGGTACCACTATAGACATTAAAAAAATTTCGGCCTCTATAGATGAATATAAATTTTAGTGTTCTAAACAATGTGGATTTATTGTTTAACATGATTAATTGATCAATGCCTGAAATAGAAAGGAACCTCCCATATCTTTTCAAATTGAATGAATTTTATAAATAAATCACATTATTAAAATGGTTAATTACTATTTTTTCTAAAAAAAATTTGATCAAAATATAAATGTATTCAAATTTTCAAGACTATTTAACTAGTTTCATAGTGATTTGACTTAATATCTCATTCCATTATATAATAAAGGATTTTATAATCACAACCCATGGTTATTGAGAGCCCTCCCACCTTTGTGAAGTGTTAGTGTCTTATGATACATTAAATAAATAATATTTTCCCCCAAATAAGAACTATTGATATAATATTATAATTAATTATCAACAGTCAAATTAATTTACAAAACACTTTTGTTATTGGAGTTTTCTAAAACCAAATAAAAAATTTCTATTTTACACAATTTTCATCAAAACCCATAACAAAAATGTACACAATACATTTCAAATTGGTTTCTTTAAAAATTATAGTAAAATCTAGTTTTTAATATCAAATTTTATAAGTTTCACTAAAATTATATACTTTTTATCATTGATTTTAATCATCGATTACCATGATACCAATAGGCCAACCAAAATGATATAAAAAAATTTCTCTATAAATATGAATTTTTTTATATTATGTTATTTAGGATATTAATTAAATTAGCATTATTCTATGTAAATTTTTTCACAATATATTTAAACAATACCATCAACATATATTGTGTGTGATTTATAATATATTTCATGGGATAAATTTTGTGGGATTTACCTTGATTATAAAGGTTTATTAATAATTACCCATCCCTATGTAACTATGGTTAGAGGGAGGTATGAGTGATAGGATTAGGTTAAACTTTCCTAGGAATTAATGTAGGATATGGGGGGCCTATAATGTAAGAATCTGGTTCTTGTTTTAGAGGTACAAGCTTCTTCTTTTCCTTTTCCTTAAGGGATTTTGAGAAAATATGGAAAAATGGGGAAAAATCTTAAATTTTGAAACTACACACCGTGTACATTTCCCTCACGCCGTGTACTTTTGGCCGTGTTTGGATAAGTACACAGGGCATGTAGCCTCGCTGGCCACAAATGGTGTAGGAACCGACTACACGCCATGTAGTGGTCCTTTAAACGTCGTGTAGTCAGTCGGCAGGTTAAAAAGTAAGGCGGTGGAGTCACCGCCAGCTGGGTGGTAGTACACACCATGTACTTGGGAGTACATGTCGTGTAATCTTGTCGACAGGTGAACAGTGCTGGTGCCGCCAAATGAACAGTTAAATGAAAGGAGTACACGCCGTGTACTCAGAAGTACACGGCGTGTACTTTTTTTCGGCTTAAAACAGTCCGTAGCCTCCTCATTTGGCAGAGGAGGTGTTTGAGCCATTTTGAAGCCAAAGGAGGAGGCTGGAACTTTGATGATCCACCGGGAGTTCGTCTGGAATCCGATTTGGCATCGGACGATCTCGTTGGAACCGCACGGGTAAGCCCTTCCTCATCCTGGTACCGTTCTTGCCAATTCTTCTCCCAACGTAAGTTATTTATGTTTGAATGGGTTTTGTTCTTCGTCAGATCTATGCCATTCTGGGGCGTTTCTGGAGCCGGAATTCGGGTATAGAGTTCATTGGCACATAAGGTAGGTGGCTTGGTGTTTATTTTCCAACTGTCGTGCGTTTTTGTGCGTTTTCATGCCACGAACCCAAGTTGGAATGTCGTGTGGCTGAATCCATTGCTATATTTAATGCCTTGAATTTCATAGGTGATTAAATGATGATAATAAAATCATGTTTGGGATCGTTACTTGGATCCAGGACCATCTCGAGGGGTGTGTTCCTCTGTTCAGCCATTTGGACAGGATACCTAAGGGTATGCCTTAAATGTAGTAACTATAGAATTTCCTTGAGTGGAATTTCATGTTAACTGCATTTTGATATGTTGGGGATGGCCCGGGTACCTATTTAGCCTGAGGGCGCTGTTGTGATTAGCCTGAGGGCGTGACTGTTTTAGCCCGAGGGCTGTCGTTATTCCGCCTGAGGGCAACCTTTCGTTCCTGAGGGCTTGGCTTCTGTGCCTGAGGGCAACACATCGTAAGCCTGAGGGCGAGAATTTCTGTTAGGCCTGAGGTAAATACCTACGTGTTGGATTCTTTTTGGCCTGAGGGCAAGCCTGAGGGTGTGGTTACTATTTTAGCCTGAGGGCACGGTTCTGGTTAGCTTGAGGGCTTGGTGCTGAGCACAAAAATGTTACTTAATTAAAGGAATTAAATGAATAATAAAATGGCAGCTTAACTATTAAGTTAGTTACTTTTGAGTACTGGTTAGTTATTGCATTTAATATTGCACACTTGTTGCATGTTTTACACACAGTTGAGCACGGGCCTTTGGTGGGTGCCTACTGAGATATTTTTCTCACACCCTGTTTGGGTCACGCTTTTCGAACCAAACAAATTACGTTGTTTTAGGTGTAGATAGGGGCAAGAGTCCCTATACAGGTGCTTGACAGTTGCTGAGGAGTAGGAGGGAATGAGACTGATCCTAGGCTCGTGATGCCACTGCCAGCTGTTTACATGTTTTGCTGTACTTTTCTTTTGGTTGTATCACAGTGATGTATAACATGTTCTGGCTGTTTTCATATAATTTGAACATGTAGCATCATCACTTTTATACTATTTTCTATATTCACAGCTGTAGTTATTTCATTTGTGTATGTTTAATGCTTCTGCTGTTGTTGTATGTTTATTTTGGTATTCCACTATGCTACACTTTGACAAATGAGGTCATAGTTTCCCCACTATCAGACCTGGGCCCTCGCTGCTAGTCGGCAGCCTCTGGAATTTGGGGAAATGCGCTTGAGGTCACATGGCGAACCGGGCTCGGGGCACCCGTTGTGTGGCACCCGGGACCGGGACGTTACAAAGTGGTATCATAGGGAGGTTTCTTTTCATTGACTTAATATTTGGAGTCGTAGTCAGAGTTAGGATGAACGATAGTTGGTAATAAGCTGTGGCTGGGCGTAGCTAACCCGTGTATAGGAAAATGCCAGTCTACCTCGTACTTTTCATTCTTTGATCATGCACTTTTACAGTTGATATGTTTTCACCATTGGGTGATGCACTTGGATTGTGTTGTTTATATTTTATCTGTGAGTTCTATTTAGTTGAAACTAGATTAGATGAGGGTATTCCGTCTCATGCATCATATAAAAACATCCTAGATATCACATGCCATGCATATTTACCATTCCATGTAGGTGCATTAGAATTTGCATGTTGTTGTGATAGTTGGTGTGCTAGTAAAGCATGCTATTGTGAAAGATGCTTGATAAATACCTTCTTTGTGATATGGTATTATTGTTTGATCGTGTTTATAGAATGGACGCCAAACTTTGGTCTTTGGGGAGTATTGTCACCCATTGACAAGAATTTGTTGTATCATTTAATGGTTATTGGTTATAACAAAAATAAAATGTCAAACATTGATTCGTGGGGTGTATGGGCCCCCACAGGTCAGAATTTGACACTTAGGTGTTGTTTTCAGTATTTTCTGGGTCGTGGAGAAGTTTCTGAGGCATACTGTCTGGAATCCTAGTATACACGTCGTGTAGTATTTTTATACACGTTGTGTATGTTCATCTGTTTGGGAAGAAAGATGAAATTTTTGAGTACACTCCATGTACCCTGAGTACACACAGTGTAGTCTCTTCTTGTGTCACAAACCGTGTGGGCGGCGACACCGGGTAGGGAAGGGCTTGGGTAAAACACACCGTGTAGTTTTTGTACACGCTGTGTAGTGTTGACGCGGAGTCCGACCATGTAACTAAAAACACAGTTTGGTGAAATCCTTGACAGAACATGTTGTGTCAATTATAGAGACGCCGTGTAGTGTGACCTGGGGACTCGACCATGTAACTAACAACCCGGGACGATGTCACCTCTTTCAGAAAATGCCGTGTACCTTTGGGACAAGTCGTGTAGTCTTGTCCGAGGACAGACCATGTGGAGTTAGCCGTGTGGCTGGGAAACGGCGTGGTGTACACGCCGTGTACGGGTGTAACACACCGTGTGTGGTAAAGCCGAGTAGTCGGCCGTGTCATAGATGACACAGGTAGTTGGAAAATAACTCCGTACATGCCGTGTAGATATTATACATGCCGTGTAGTTTTGTTGAATGGAAGCCGTGTGGCTTAGCTGTGTGGAAGGACCCGGGCAGGGGAAGGGAAGTCAAGTACACGCCGTGTAGTCATTGTACACGCCGGGTAGTATTGTTTTTCCAATTTTGAATACCTTCTTCCTCTTGTTCCCTTTAGGGTTCCTTCACTTTCAGTCTTAATAATCTTGAAATCTTAGGCGTGCTTTTCACCTTGTAGAGTCATGGCGCCTAGATGACCACGAGTTGTTCGCCAAGAGAGCAGCGACGATTATACTCAGGAGATGGTGAGCCATGGGCTACCAGTTGATCCACCAGCAGAGCCAGATGTGGTACTAGCTGTTATACCAAACACGGGCGCGGAGGCGCAGTTCCATGAAGGCTTATGGCGGTTCATGCAGACCATTCAGGGAGCACCGAAGGCTGCCACAACCCGCCTATGTTTTCAGGGGATGGCAGACCACAGGCTGCAGAGTCTTGGCTAGGATCTTTGCAGACTATTTTCGAGCATCTGGAGATGCCTCCAGGGAAGAGGGTCAAGCTCGCGACTTACATGATGCGTGATTCCTCCAAGAGGTGGTGGGATGTTACCAACCAGACAGAGTATCACAGGTACATGGCGTGGGAGGGTTTTCAGGAAGTCTTCTATAACTTCATCTTTACTAAGACACTGAGAGCAGATAGACTCGAGAGTTCATGAATATGCAGCAGGGTGCTTTGTCGGTGATGGAATACTCTACTCATTTTACAGAGCTTCAGCGCTTTGCACCCGTGCTGGTGGGTGATGAGACGTTGAGAGCCAGACGTTTTAAGGATCGTATTCAGTATGACATCCGAGCATTGGTGAATATTTTCAGGTTACCTACTGTACACGCGATTGTGAACCAGGCGTTGATTACAAAGAGGAACTTATGAGAATCTAGTGGTTTGGGCCAGGGCAGTTCATCACCCGTTACTGGTACTATTTCCACTGGCAAGAGGAAGAGGCAGATGGATATCTCTCAGGGCGGCAGTACCAGCCAGGAAGCTTCTTCAGGTGTCCCGATCAGGTGCTATATGTGTGGTAGAGAGGGGCATAAGCGGCCACATTGTCCACGAGACCCAATGGAGTGCCGAGCTTGCGGCAAGATGGGTCATCTCCAGCGCTTTTGCAGGGCGTTTCTACCAGTGGATAGTGAGTGGGGTTCTGTGCAGAATCCATGTGTGGGATCAAGACCAGTGGCTTCTTACCAGTCTGGGAACTGGAATACGTCAGGGCGTGCAGGCAGAGATGGTGGTCGTGGCCATGGTAGCCAGAAACCAGGATCTCAGATGCAACCAGGTGGGACAGCTCATGGTATCCAGGCTGTGCCGCAGGGCCGCGACACTGGTCAGACATATACAGTTCAACAGACCCAGCAAGAGCAGGATCCCGGACCTTCGAAAGACAGAGGTACTATTCTAGTAGCTTCTGTCTTGTCTTCAGTACTTTTTGATACGGGTGCTACACATAGTTTAATATCAGTACCCATTGTGGAGATCCTTGGGCTCGAAGTTTCTACTTCTTCTGTTATCTTGACGTTAGACACTTCATTGGGGACTAGGACGGTTGGTGAGCTTCAGTGCAAGGAGTGCCCCCTTGAAGTTGTTGGGTGTCACATTCTTCGGGACCTCTATGTCCTAGAGATGCAGATCTATGACGTCATTCTCGGGATGGAATGGTTGGTTCCCTTTCGAGGCATTGTAGACTGCTATCATCGCAAGTTGCGTTTCATGTCACCATAGGGTGGGTAGTTTTTATACAAGGGCGGGTGGGATTTTCAGGCGAGTCGAGCTAGACCAGAGCATCATGGGCGAGGTGGAGTCACAAACCAGATTGCGAGCTTATATCTGGATGACTAGGGGACTCTTCAGATGGTTTTCCCTCCTGTTGTCAATCATTTCAAGGATTTCTTCCCGGACGACTCTTCAGGTCTACCTCCGGTGCGTGAGGTGGATTTATCTATCGGGTTTGTGCCAGGAGGAGCACCGGTGTCCATTCCTCCTTATAGGATGGCCACGCCTGAGTTGCAGGAGCTCAAGAGGTAGTTAGAGGAGCTACATGCAAAGGGTTTTATCCGACCCAGTACTTCTCCTTGGGGTTCTCCAGTCATTTTTGCGAAGAAGGTGGATGGTACCCTTAGGCTTTGTGTGGATTATCGGAAGCTGAACCAGTTGGTGGTTAAGAACTGATATCCCTTGCCGAAGATAGATGATTTTTTGATTAGCTTTGGGGAGCACGA
This sequence comes from Viscum album, assembly GCA_963277665.1. Lineage (NCBI taxonomy): Eukaryota > Viridiplantae > Streptophyta > Magnoliopsida > Santalales > Viscaceae > Viscum > Viscum album. Next base: position 1,641,936,682 of record OY728146.1, on the reverse strand, counting down.
GTATTCTCGAAGATTGACTTGAGATACAGATATCATCAGCTGCGCGTTAGACCATCTGATATACCTCTCATAGAATTCAGGAGCAGGTATGGTCTATATGAGTATACAGTTATGCCGTTCGGACTCATGAACGCGCCATCAGTTTTCATGGCTCTGATGAATCGTGTGTTCCATCCGTATGTTGATTCATTTGTGGTAGTATTCGTGGACGACATCTTGGTGTACTCTCACACTAGACCCAACCATGCCACCCATCTTGATATAGTATTGAGTACACTGAGAGAGCATTGATTATATGCTAAGCTCTTGAAGTGCCACTTTTGGATGGACCAGATTCACTTCTTGGGTTATATCATCTCAGAGGCAGGAGTTGCAGTGGACCCATAGAAAGTGAGAGAAGTAGTTTCCTGGGAGCAGCCTAAGAACGTTTTTGAGATAAGAAGTTTCTTAGGGATATATGTTTACTACAGACACATCACACAGGAAATCTCCCTCTTATCATCACCGTTAACAGGTCGGACTAAGAAGGGTGCAAAGTTTGTTAGGTCAGAAGCTTGCGAGATAGGTTTTCAGACCTGAAGGGATGGCTGACATCAGCACCGATCCTGATACTCCCAGAGCCGGGGAATAACTATACGGTTGACTGATATGTGTCAGGGATTGGGCTGGGAGCCTTTTTGATGTAGGGAGACCGAGTTGTGGCGTACGGGTCTCGGAAGTTGAGTCCACATGAGAGGAATTACCCGACACACGATCTCGAGTTGGCTGTAGTTGTGCATGCGTTGCGCTGTTGGAGACATTACCTGTTGGGAAAGAATTTTGGGGTTTTCACCGACCACAAAATCCTCATGTTTATCTTTAATCATCGTGACCTAAATCTGAGGTAGAGAAGGTGGGTCGAGTACCTACAGTCCTTTGATTTTGAGCTTGCCTATACACCTAGTAATGCTAATGCAGTGGCCGATGCATTGAGCAGGAAGACTCAGATACAGGAAGTGTAGGAGGCCAGTGGTGAATGGCAGCTTATGGCTTTGTTCTCTGAGATGCATCTGGAGGTGCATGGAAGTCATGGACAGACTTATCTTTCCTCATTATCTATGACTTCTACCCTCCTGGACAGAGTGAGGCAGCTATCAGTTTCAGAAGGCCTAGTTCTACGGGAGTCGGTGGCAAGTGAGGACCCTGCTTCCGGTTGGACGATAGGCGATGACGAGGTTTTGCGTTTCCATGGATGTGTATGGGTTCCAGGGGATATACGCAAAGGGATGATGAGGGAGTTTCATGCTTCAGCTTGGGAAGTTCATCCCGGGGTTACCAAGATGTACCGAGACTTGAGACATCAGTACTAGTAGTCGGGTATGAAGAGATAGATAGCTAGTTTTGTTACGAGGTGTTCCATCTGTCAGCAGGTGAAGGCAGAGCATCAGAGACCAGCTGGGCTGTTACAACAGTTTTCCATTCCAGTGTGGAAATGGGATGATGTCTCGATGGATTTCATGATGGTATTTCCAAGGTCACCTCGAGGCAATGACGTCGTATGGTTTGTTGTGGACAGACTTACGAATGTAGCACAATTCATGCCAATCAAGGAGAACTTTCGTGTGGACGATCTCGGAAGGCTGTATATCTGAGAGATCGTACGTCTTCATGGGGTCCCTTGTTCTATCATTTCAGATAGGGACGCCCGCTTCACGTCTCGTTTCTAGTAGAGTTTTCAGAGGGCGCTGGGTACATAGGTGCTTCTGAGCACAGTATACCACCCTCAGACAGATGGGCAGTCAGGGCGGACGATACAGGTGCTAGAGGACATGCTGTGCATATGCGTCCTAGACTTTGGGGGCTCTTGGGAGAAGCATATATCCTTAGTTGAGTCTTCCTATAACAATAGATTTCTAGAAACTATTGATATGGCACCATATGAGGATTTATATGGTAGGTCATGCCGATCCCCTTTGTGCTGGTTGAAGGTAGTTGAGGTAGCTTTACTAGGACCATAGCTTGTGCAGGAGACATCTGAGTCGGTCCAGTTGATTCAGAAGCGGAGGGCTACCGCGCAGTCTCGTCAGAATTCTTATGCTGATCGCCGGAGATGACCTTTGGAGTTCGTGGTTGGGGATCAGGTTTTCTTGCATGTTTAACCGAGGCTGGGACACAAACGGATCAGGAGACAGGGTAAGCTTTCGCCAAGGTATGTGGGACCATTTGAGATTCTAGATAGAGTCGTGTTGGTTGCCTATTGGTTGTAGTTACCGCAGTGGTACCGAGCCATGGAAGACGTCTTCCATGTGTCTCAGTTGCGTCGCTACCATTCAGACACGTCTCACACCTTCCAGCCTGAGGAGGTTGAGCTTCAGCATGATGCGTCCTTTGAGGAGCATCTGATCTGTATCATTGACAGGAGCATGAAGGTCCTCTAAGGCCGTTCAATTCCTCTAATATGGGTGCTATGGCTGCATGGCCGAGTGTAGGACGAGACCTGGGAGTGGGAGGCCGATGTACGTGCTCAGTGGCCAGAGCTGTTCTGAGCTATCTCTTTGCCACCCTCGAAAGGGAAATTCGGGGATGAATTGCTATAAGGGGGGGGGGGGGGGAGTTTGTAAGAACCCGGTTCTTGTTTTAAAGGTATGGACTTCTTCTTTTCCTTTTCCTTAAGTGATTTTGAGAAAATATGAAAAAATGGGGAAAATCCTAAATTTTGAAACTACATGCCGTATACATTACCCACACATCGTGTACTCTTGGCCGTGTTGGGATAAGTACACAGGTTGTGTAGCCTCTCTGGACACAAATGGTGTAGGAACCGACTACATTCCGTGTAGTGGTCCTTTACACACCGTGTAGTCAGTCAGTAGGTTAAAAAGTAAGGTGGTGGAGTCACCGCCAGCTGGGCGGCAGTACACGCCGTGTACTCGGGAGTACATGCTGTGTACTCTTGTCGACAGGTGAACAGTGCCGGTGCCACCAAATGAACAGTTAAATGAAAGGAGTACACGTTGTGTACTCAGATGTACACACTTTGTACTTTGTTTTTTAGGCTTAAAACAGGCAGTAGCCTCCTCATTTGGTAGAGGTGGCGTTTGAGCCATATTGGAGCCAAAGGAGGAGGCCAGACCTTTGAAGATCCACTGGGAGTTCGTCTGGTATCTGATTCGGCTTCGGACGATCGCGTTGGAACCGCACGGGTAAGCCCTTCCTCTTCCTGGTACCGTTCTTGCCAATTCTTCTCCCAATGTACATTATTTACATTGGAATGGGTTTTGTTCTTCTTCAGATCTACGCCGTTATTGGGCGTTTCTGGAGCCAATGTTCGGGTATAGTGTTCGTTGGCACATAAGGTAGGTGGCTTGGTGTTTATTTTCCAACTGTCGTGCGTTTATGTGCGTTTTCGTGCCCCGAACCCACGTTGGGGTGTTGTGTGGATGAGTCCATTGCTATATTTAATTCCTAGAATTTTATAGTTGAATAAATGGTGATAATAAAATGATGTTTGGGATCGTTTCTTGGATCCAGGACCATCCCGAGGGGTGTGTTCCTCTATTTAGCCGTTTGGCCAGGATACCCGAGGGTATGCCTTAAATGTAGTAACTGTAGAATTGCCTTGAGAGAAATTTCTCGTTTACTGCATTTTGATTTGTTGGGAATGGCCCGGTTACCTGTTTATCCTGAGGGCATTGTTGTGATTAGCCTGAGGGCGTGACTCTTTTAGCCGGAGGGCTGTCGTTATTCCTCCTGAGGGCAACCTTTCGTGCCTGAGGGCTTGACTTCTATGCCTGAGGGCGACACTTCGTAAGTCTGAGGGAGAGAATTTCTGTTACGCCTGAGGGCAATACCTGCGGGTTGGATTTTGTATGGCCTGAGGGAAAGCCTGAGGGCGTGGTTACTATTTTAGCTTGAGGGCACGATTTTGGTTAGCCTGAGGGCTTGGTGATGAGCACAAAAACGTTACTAAATTAAATGAATTAAATGAATAACAAATGGCAACATAACTGTTAAGTTAGTTACTTTTTATTACTACTTATTTATTACATTTACTATTGCACACTTTTTTCATGTTTTACACACAACTGAGCATGGGCCTTTGGTGGGTGCCTACTGAGATATATTTCTCACACCCTATTTTGGTCACGCTTTTCGGCCCAATCAAATTATGTTGCTGTAAGTGTAGATAGGGGAAACAGTCCCTATATAGGTACTTGACAGTTGCTGAGGAGTAGAAGGGCATGAGACCGAGCCTAGGCTTGCGATGCCGCTGCCAGCTGTTTACTTGTTTTGTTGTACTTTGCTTTTGGTTGTATCACAGTGATGTATAACATGTTCTGGATGTTTTCTTAGAATTTGAACATGTAGCATCATCAATTTTATACTGTTGTCTATATCTACTGTTGTAGTTATTTCAGTTGTGTATGTATACTACTTCCGCTATTGTTTTATGTTTATTTTTGTATTCCGCTTCGCTACACTTTGACAAATGAGGGCATTGTTTCCCCACTATCAAACCTGGGCCCTCGCTGCTAGTCGGCAGCCTCTGGCGTTTGGGGAAATGCGCTTGAGGTCACGTGGCGAACCAGGCTCGGGGCACCCATTGCGTGGCACTCGGGTCTGGGACGTTACATATAATGTGATATAACTATGGCATGGGTTATATGTATAAATAATATTCTGAGTAATTATTGTATTTTAATGAAAATAATATTCCTTAATGAATCGGTTTTATAAACAATCACTCATATAAATTTGATTTAAAATAAATTTATAGATGATATCATGACATATATTCCTTAGAAATATAATTTTGAATCTATTGTATCATATAAATTCAATTCACACATTAAATTAATTATAGAAACCACTATGATAAAAATTTAGTAGCATTGAGAACTATATAAAAAATAAACCATCAAAGTATTCTCATGCCCTATAATTTATATAAACCCATAATTAATGTTCTCCTATAAACCAATAAAAATATCTTTAATTCCTAAAATCACTCTTGGAAATGTGAAAACACTATGAAAGCGTTTTCTCAAAATCCCATAAATATTTAAATGATTATCCATGAGATATATAGAGTTGTCAAATTATCATTAAAATTTTAGATACTAGATAATGTGAGAAATGAAATGATTAATGTAATAAGATCATAAAGTCATAATTTGTGATCATAATCCATGGTTTCTCAATAATATACCATGACATGAAATCCATGATGGAATTATCCTGAAATCACAATGTATTCCATTTGAAACCTATCAATTTAATGGTATGACTATGTTGGGTTTTTATTTACCATTGTGTTTTAAGGGAGTTATTTGGAATTGGGGGTTATAAATATGTAATATGTGAAAAAAGAAAATAGACCATGGTTAATGCATGGTTTTTTTAATCGTGTGGGTAACCAAGTGTGGGTGATGGTTTTTGGATATTTCCATTTCTCAAATCTTAAGCCCGATTTATAAAATCATTAGAAATCCAAGAGTAACTATGACAATTTAGTTTTGGGGAGATAGTCTCTCCAACATGGATTTTCCATGTTTTTCCTATTTATACATAATAACTATGTTATTTTTCTAGTTATTAAAACTATTTATTTTCATTATTTTTTATTATGGGTTTTTAAGTCCCTTACCCTATTTTATTCTCCCCATTGCGTGCATCCCACTCTATCGTATTAGGGGGCTTCTACCATAGGTTCATAGGGGATACCTTTCCTTACATGGTGATTTCATCCATGGTATTCTTGATTTATTCATGGGTACTTTTCCCCTTCCCCTATTTTTCACTTTTCATCCATTTCTGTGGAAGGGGAAACTGTAGCTTTATTTTTGGATTTCCAAGGATTAATGATGGAATTTTGGGTTTTTATATTTTAATATTAGGTATGTAAGGTCCCTATTTCTTTATTCAAGTAGTTATTGTCAATTTAGGAAATTTTTAATTATGATTTTAGGTAAATATCTATATTTAAGGATTTTTTATTAGAATAACATTTGATTCTATGTTACATTTCATTTTGAATATTTGGAATTTCATTTTAATTAACTTATTTATTGGGATTTATCCACTTGTAACTTAATGTGTTATTTTTGTTATCAATGTGTTGTTTTAAAGTGGTTTTCTGAAGGGAGATGGATTTTGTTCACTATAAATTCTTATCAAAATGGTTCAAACTAAATTAATACTTTCAAATGAGGCTTTTGAGATGATTTTAAAGAGGAATTTCTTAGAATGGAAGTTAAATTTTTTTGTAATAAATGATTTATAATTTTTTTTCAAATGGATTAAATAGGGTGAGTTTATTATGGAATTAAATGTATTTTATAATAATTGTTTTGAATATATTTAATAAAAATAAGTAAAACCTCTTGTTTTAGCTGAGTATGTTTCAACTTGAGGGATGGTGTTGTTTTAAAAATGAAAATTTATATTTTTATGTTATATTTTGAAATTTATTTGGAAGTTTTATTGTATGTTTCATGATAATATATAGTCTGATTTGACATGTGTATAGGTGGGATTAGTTTTCCCCTTAGTGACACTTCATTTCAAAAGGGAGACCAATCATAAATGTAGTATTTTTTTCCATGTGGTTTTTTTATCAAACCATTTTAGTGGTTTGAAAAGTCATTTGGTTTTGTTGTTAAAAACTAACTGTTTTTATATTAAAACTCAATTGAGGATATTGTTTTGGGTTAAAATTATTTTAGTTCAAAAATTAACTAAATTTATTATGTAAATATTTTTAGGAATGATTATAAGAATGTGTTTTACTTATGATGGTTCATATAAAAAAAATTTTAAATGTTTTTTAAAAAAATAGCTTAATGGTCATATAAATTTATATTATATTTTAAAGGCTGAAAATGTTTTAAAATTTTATAGTTTTGAAATGATTCAAAAATTGTCATGTAAATGAATGAGTAACCTAATTTCCATAATATTTTTTGTGATTATTTTGAAATGATAAGGTATTTATTATTTTCATAACAAATATTTAGACATATAGGCCCCGTTGTTGTTTTGGAATGCTTGGTAATACGTTGGTCGAAAATGGTTGAGATTCCAAATGATATTTTCAGAGTGGATTGAAAATTGGTTTTCAAAGGTTTTTTTGAAATGGGTTCTAGATCAGTTACCTCGAAAATAGAACTATTAGTTTTTTATTAGCAAGGGATGTTATGATAATATCTCATATTGGAATATAATTAGAAAAATAAATTTTTATGGATGATAATGTGTGGTTCAAGGCATTTTTCATTGATAGTCACATCATGTTTTTTTTAACCATTGGTAATATTGAAATATTCTAGAAATGAAATCACCTTGGAAGATACCTTGAGCCTTTTTGGGGTACTAATTTTTTAGGCGATGAATTTAAAACAATATTTTCATTAAGTTTTGGGTATTGGTTTTGGTAACATTTTCATTTTTTATCATGTATTTCAGTTCATAATAGTTTTAAAATGACCAAATATTAATGTTTAACTATTTAATGATGGTTTTTTTGGATTTTTGGATTTGTTCATGGTGATTTTATTTTAACATAAAATGTTTTTTCATAAGTAATTTTAGGTGATATGTTTAATTAAATATAGTGATAGTGGTTTAATGATTGTATAAAATTTCATATAAGACTTAAAATGGGGTTTTCCTTAATTTGGGTTTTGAAAGGAAATTTGAATTTCGATTTTAAGATTCCTTATATTTTACTTTAACTCATTTATTGATTTAAAATTTAAATTTATTTGGAAATTTTTTGAAAAAATATTATAAGGAAATTAAAATTTTTAAATTTATTTGAACCCATTGGATCATGTTTTGAATTTAACTTGGTCTTATAATCCCACTGAGTGCTCCAAATGAAAATGTGATAGTTCATGAAATTGTTCATCATCTTTTTTTTGAATTTATTTGGAATAAATTTGAAAAATGGATTTCAAGATATGGATTTTAATAAATGATTGGGAGTTAGAATTAATCCACTAACAAGTTTCTTCGGTTTAATTGTCCTTTTACAATGGTCTATTTTTCACTTTTAGTACTCTTTAAAATGGAGTTGTTGAGAAAGGAACAATATTTTGTTGTTGGAGGTTTCCATTGATTTATTTATATTCTTGATAAGATTTTTTGGGGTATTATTTTTTGTTATTACATTATTGTATCCCCAATAATTATTTTTTTTTGAACTCTTATTAAACAGGGCCCTTTGGGTATGCTAGTTTGTTTCAGGATCTTTGTTTACTCTTATATTGTGAGCAGTGTTTTTAAAAATTTTTAATTATCTTATGTAAATGATTCGAAAAGTATAATTGATGAGAAAAGTGTTAAACATTGAATTGTTTTTGGGAAAAAATTAAACGAGGACTGAATATTCTTTGATTTTATTTGTGGGGTTTTCACTAAAAGATAAGAAATATACCCTTATTTCATGATGAGTAAGGGGGATATTTTATTAAAAGGTTGTTAAGGATCATAAAAGTGGTTTTAAAAATATTTATTTCATTTATTACAAATAGGATATATTTTGTGAAACTATTTTATTTTGAATTGGAATTTGAATTATTAATGTCTATGTTCATAGAATTTGGGTTTTGTGATGCCTTGGATTTTTGAGTTTGGACCAAAGAATTGTTCTTTAAATACACATATTTTTTATATTTCATGGGTTTCATATACAATAGTCATTTTAGTTTCATTTTCATGTTAATATGGTAATGGGTGGCCTTTTGGTTTAGTTATTAGTTAATTAGGATAATTGTTACCATCATGATGTTATGAACTTGGTAGTACTATCTTTTTTGTGTTCATTATGGGATGATGTTCTAAATTTGAGTCCTAGATTAGCCACAGAGAAAAGTGAAATGGGTCAAGATCCCCTAACTTCTCTTTTATTGGATCCTTTTAAGTTATATTATATTATTTTTTGTGTTTTATGTTTATTGGTGGATCTATTTTGTGAGAGTTTTGTTTCAATAGGTATCTCTTCATTTAAGGTTGTGAGAATTTATTCTTAAGTGTTCCTTATAATTTTGGGAGGTGATTTCCTATAATAGAGATCTTATTTTGAGGTTTTATCTATTATAACATCAATTATGTGATTTATAATTAGAGGGGAGACTCGTTCTACATCTCAATTCTATATTGTGGTTATGTATTAGTGAGAAAAAATATATTATGTTTTGATATATATATTTTTTGGGTGTTATAAGGGTTTAGTTTAGTGGAATATTTGGTGGTCAAGGAATTTTTCCTTGGGACCTCTCTAAATTCAATCAATCCAAATCTCTATATTATTTGAGTTTTATGATATGAATAGTTATTTTTTTCTTTCATATTTACTACATACACTCTAGGGGATAATGTTTTTATAGTTTGGAGGGGTGTGACTTTAGTCCAGTTAATAGAATTTCTATTTTTGGATCCTATTTTCCCTTATATTTATTCGAAGAGTTCATATGTTTGAAGTGTTATAATCCATAGTTTCTGTTGAAAATATCCTACATCATATTATGTTCCCATAATTTTTTAACCTTATGGATAACTATACGATGGTGATAGTTTAGGGAAGAGTGCTATTTTTCATATAAATTTATTTTATTTCAATTAAGTATAACTCTTGGAGTAGTCATGTGAAATGGTTTTTTGGGTGAATATAGCTCTTTCTTGGTTAGTAGTCCATTTTCCCAACTATTTGGAAAAACATTATTGTTTCTCCATGTTATTAAAAATTTGGAAATTTTTTTATTTTCACCATATAGTATTATCTATCCCTCGCCATTATATCTTCTCAATATCATTAAAATTACTCTCCACTGGGCTTGGGAACATACTACTATAATTCATGTTAGATCCATTACCAGCCATGGGGATTTATGTCTAGGTACTCTTGTTTTGATTATGTTTTCTCATCATTTCTCCTCATTATCCCTTTTAATTGAATTTATATAGAAGGGTAAAACCCTATATTGATTTTTTTTTATCGTATCGTTATTAATGGGGTTTTATTATATTATTTTCTTAAATGTGTTAGTATCCCCCTTACAAGGTTCTAATGGTTTACAGCTAAGGTGGATTTTATTATGTTTTGAGGTAGGTGTTTATAATTATAATCATTTTCTATTAGTTACCATTGATTCATATTTTCTTCTATTTTCTTGGGTATATTTAATTTCAATCATGTAGATTTATGTTATATGATTTACCCATTTTTTGACTTGATGCATAATTTATGTTAGTAATTTTATGACCTAAAGATGTTACCTTAAGAGGTTTGTATTTTTTTCAGTCAACATTTTTATTCAAGTGTATAAAAAGAAATTATTTCTATAATGTTAGATTCTGATATTGGGTTAAATGTTGTAGTTCATGGTGTTAAATGATTGAAATATTTTGGGCCTAAATGGTTTCTAAATTAATTTTTAAATGGCTTCTATGATGATAATTTATTGTGGATTAAATTTTATTTTAATATGGATGTTTTAAAAAAGGGATTTTTCTATGAGGAGGGACTTTTATTTCAAATGAGAATATTTTACCTTGAGGGAAGATTTAAAAAAATTGGGAAATTTATATTATTAGAATATATTTTGATATGGATTTTATGTGATGGACCATTTTTATGTTGTGTGTTTGAAATTTTGTAGAACATTTTGAACCTTTGGTTTATGTTTATTTACTTTATTATTATGAATTTATCATATTTCAATGAATTTAAATGGACTTTTATTCATAAGAATAATATTTTCTTTGATGAGGAAGACTATGTGAAATTCTAAAATATTCTTCACTAGACCAAGAGATCCTTTGTCAAGGATGTCTAATAAATCTTGAAAAATCTCATCCAAGTGACCGAGATATCTCATGGATGTTTTATAATGGGTAAGATCACGAGAGATTCTTATATTGTTATGTAAGTCAAGAAAAAGAAAAATCATAGTTTTAGACAAAGTTACATCATATCCTTATGTTTATAGGGCATAGTTCACAGTAATTACTTCTGGTAGATTTTATATTCATTATAAATGTTTTAGTTTCATATTTGTTTAAGATATAAATTATAAAATATTTCTCTTTTATCATTATTCTTTATTAAATCATGTCTTTTATATGATATTATATTTAGGACCTATTTTTGTTAAATAATATTTTTTCTTAGGATTATTCCCATTTCCGATTATATGGTCAGTTAATGGTACCTATCTTTGGGATCATGTTTATGTAGATTTGGTGTACAATGAAAATGCTGGGTCAATTTTTATTATTAATGTTTTTTATCAATGTTGAGAAATGTTTTGGAAGAACATTTTTATTTCAATTATTCAAAAAAATGTATTTTTTTAGAAAATTAAATAAGATATTTAAATTATTGTTTTCATGATTGATATAGTGAAATTGGTTTTGAGAAATTATTTTTTAAGTGATCCATTTTGGTTTTCAGGGTTATGAAATCCATATAATGACTCATGGTGGTATCATATATAGATTTGTGACTCACAACATGAATGTTTATTTGGGTGTATGTAGACTCAGTTTTATTAGAAACATTTGAAGGAAAAGGAACCTAGTTCTTTTGTATCTTCTGGATTTTTATAGTCCGGTGTTGTTTTTTTGGTGGAGACATGGCCTCATATGATTGAGATCATGTGGAGAAACAATTTTTTCTTATTTTTCAATAGGGAAGTTTTGTATTTATAAGTTTTTTTCAATGTAGGATCGAGACAACTAATATTGAGGGGGTGAATTAGTGGTTCTCTTCTCCTTTCTTACAATGTTTCGTCACTACAATAGTAAAATTTCCTAACCAATGAAATTTGTTTGAGAAATGATCATCTCAAAAAATTCCCTCAACATAACCTTTCATAAGAAAAAATTATAACTATATATAATAACATGATATTTACAAGGTTTTGTACAATTAAATACTCCTTTACTTTGTTGGATAATCCCTCAAATATGGATTCCATTAATAATTTTTTTTACAATACAAAGGCATAAGAAACCAATAACTCTAAAATCCCAGTATAAATTTTATACATTAGTTAGTTATACCCCCTAACTATACTTTTCATATAAAAATTACCATAGAAGGTTATAGACCTTATAAATCATAAATCCTTTTTATCTATAGGTAATAATCAATATATAAAAGCTTCACTTTCTTATTATTTTCTAATTTACTTTTGAAATTTCATCACATCATCCATAAGTAATCTAGACAAACATTCACCAATTTAAAATCAATAAGAACACAATAATTATCTTGGGAAATTTTTTGTATTGAAACTTCATCCATATATTCAAATAATATGATTATTCTTAAACGTAGAATTTTATGAAATTCTACCATAAATAATTAAATGGTAAGATTATGTCTAATCAAATTTCGTCTGATAAACCCTGTCCAATGGTCTCTATTAGGTATAATCCATTTAATTCTACATATAAACATACATATTAAATTAATTAGAAAATAAATTGGGAAATAAAAATTTCTTCATTCGATAAAGCTCTGTTAGATGGTCCTCACTTTGATAGATGTATCTCCGATGGACTATCTAAGATAGAGTTGCTCTGGGGGAACTCCATCAAAAGGATGTAAATTCAGTTGAACCTGTCTACAATGTTTACTACTCATATTAAGCCTGGAATAAATCTATTTATTGGAATCCTACAATTGTAATGGTGGGATAACCAATTAATTTTCCCATGCAATAAAATTAATAAATCTCCAAATTTAAAATATATTATGGATTCATATTTGACTGTATAACATCTTATAAATAGTTTTAGTATTTTATTTGATATTTTAGATACATAAAAAAAGTTATACTTATTAAAATTTAAAAACAATTTTCAAATTTGATCTTCTGTGTCAGCTGGATATTTGTTTTTGTGACTCTGATTTATGTTTCTACCATATAATCATTGTAAATGAATTTTTAACTAAAATAAAAAATGATGAAATGTCTTATATAATGCTCATTTGATGAATCCATATAAATTTAAAAACATTGAACACAATATGTTTTTCGCTTGACCCATTAAAAGAAAACTATCAAATTATTTATTTCTTCACAGATGCAAGTCAAATGGAAAAGTTTCAATAAATTATTGTAACTTATTTAGGATCATATCAACTTAAAACCCTCTATTGATACATAATTTTTTTTTTCATATAATCAATTTATTTCCTTGTATGATAGAAATATTCACACATTTTCTATGACCAATTGTATGATTCTTATTTCAAATATGAAATAATCCTCAAAAAATGTTTCTGTGGGTGAATCAACATCACCATCTCTATCCAATTTGATCTTATATACTCTATGTTATATTGGTTCCACACATCATTTTATAAATAGGTTCCAACTACCTATCCAATGGATCATAATCAACATCTTACTAACTGTTAGGTCTCCTTTTCCATTTTAATGTATTGGAATCAAGAGCTAATGCAATTTTTATTTCACTAAAATTTAACAACTATACACTGCCTATAGTGGTTCCCAGAATCCGATGTCTCAACAATAACAACAATTTTTAGGCTAAATATATATAAGAATATTACCTATTGGATCAGTGGCATACCATATTCAATTGATTAGTTTAATACTATTTCGAAAGTACTAGTGTCTACGGTGAATATGACGAATCAAATAGTTTGACCAATTTAATAGTCTAATTGAATAGTTGACCAACACGTTAACAAAAAACATACTATTATGCATCTGGTGATTCTCACAATGATGAAGTGAGACTACAATACCTTTACATCGTAACCTTTATTCTTTTAAAAATGTTTACATGTATCTTGTATTATTGATGTTTTCTGATACAATGAGTGATTAGAATATAATTATCAGAATTACTTAAATCAGAAATATTTCCCTGGTCATCTTGGTCTAGAACCATGATTTCTTTTAATTTTTTTATCTAATTATCTACTTAAAGTGAATCTTCCTCATCAGTCTAATTGGGTGTGTTCTGAAATAAAAACTCAATGGTTTCTGAATATAAAAAATATATCATCTATTGATTACAAAAACAGAAAACACCTCCTTTTCTTAATAACATCCCACTTTTTGTTTGACGCTAATACTTATGTCTTCCTTTCATGTCCTCTCCCCCTAAACTCTTCCGCCCATATATTTCTCCATTATAACATCTTCTTATCATTATTAACAATCAAAATAAAATAAATTACTCATAATTAATGAAAATATTCTTCTAAGAACAATAATATCATATGAGTTTATAAATAATGATCATTTAGATAAACATATGTAAGTCAACACTGGTAAACTGGGTGTATAAAATAAGCATGTATAGTCATCGTTAATAATGTCTCCCAAAAAAAAAACATTATTTTAAATAAATTTAATATTTGTTTCTAAAATATATTATCTAGGGAAATTATTTATGAGATTTTTAAATATAAGAAAAACCTTCACCCATATGATCAATAATATCATAATTTTTTTGAAGTAGAAACATAACATTACCAAATAGTAATTTTTCATAACCTCATTACTTTATTTTAGAAGAAGTGTGAGAAACTGATATTCATCTTCTTTATTTTTAACTACATCAATTCCCAACATTTTAGTACACAGATAAATTTTTTTTGGGAATAAAGTGGAACTGAAATAGTTTCATAGAATAAAAATACACACTGAGGGTCCTCTTTAAATTTTAACATTCTCTTCTATATGAATTTTTAGTTTAATGTGTTTTATTTCTTATCTATATCATTTCCATATTTTAAAGAATGTTTTTTTCATCTGTAGAATCTTTAGATAATGATATCATCACCACTTCCACTTTCTTATCCATTTTTATAATGAGTTCGTAAAAATTCTCATTCCATCATATTTTTAGGAAAATATTGTCAGACAACATTCAATAACATACCCATAATATTTACATATCTTGCAACATTTCCAAATTTTAAAAACACTATATATTGATATCATTTTATGAACTTTTTCCTCATCTCTAAATACATTTTTAATTCCCTTTTCTTTAGCTAATATTTTTCTTCTTCTAACATTTATACATGTATACTTATTCTAGAAAAATAAATAATCATTATTTCATTCCAAACTCAACATGTTTAATCTTCCTAATCTTTATAAATTACTCAATTTTCTATTGATTATCATTTATCTTTATTCGGAATCCAACATTCATCACCTTATGAGTGTCATTTTCACTTAAATCAATTTCATAAAAACATTTGGTCGTATTTTATAACTATTAATAAACATTGATTTATATTTGTTTCCTAGTTCAGATATGTTATAAAAAAAAATGTTCAATTCTAGAGAATTCCACAACACCCGTAGTGACCTTTGAAATTGATCTTGTAGACATAGTGTAAAATATCATTGAACTTTTTTGTTATTTTTTTCGCCATAAATATTATTCCACTATTAATAGGATGATAATTTAATGAATAATTAAACTCATTATTAGTGAGAAATATTTTCTCACTAATATACTTTTATTGTCCCTTATTTTCACTAAATTAATATGTTTCTTATTTAAATACATCTTCTTTTATGATAGTTCCTCACATATTTTTTATCTCGCTTTTTGTTGTATGATACATTGATTCTATATCTAGAAACTCTTTATTCCATCTCAACCAAATTATTTTTCAGACAATCTATCATATTTTTTGACTCAGGTACCTTCAAATTGTATTTAACATATTATTAAACATGTGTAGTTTCTATCATGTTCAGATTCTCAATTCATGAAAATTCATCGTCACATGTTTCTTGTTTTCTTTCATGATAAAATAAATTCACATTTTTCCTGTAGTCAAATTAGGATTTTTTTATTCTTTCTTGGTATGATAATCATTCTAAAATGTAATGTCTTGAACATATTTTTTCATATTTTTTCATTCCTTCATGAGTTCTGTTTTATGATCAATTGATTTTCTCAAATTATTTTTGAGCACCCATCTATTTTTTTATCTCCTCACAACCATCACTAATGATATAAGAAATAATACAATTTCTAACGTTATCAATGATTTTAACATGAATATTAGATTCATAACTGGATGAGGAATCATCCAACTATTTGCTTATAAAATAGCTATCTATCTTTTTTTAACAATAAAATATTATCTTATGTTTCCTCCGCCTATTTTCAAAGATTAAATATCACATTCCTCATAATCAAACTCTTAAATTTTCATCCTAGGTATTTTTTTTAGAAAATGAATCTCGCTTTCACTGTCTCAGCAGATGATATGATTTTTAACTTTACCATTCCAACTCCACTATGTGTATATTTTAGAAATGAGGGGAAAATTTTATTGTACCCTCTAACTTACTCCCATTCCACTAAATTAATAAATTATTCAATAAATTTTTTTATCTTTTTTCTATTTAAAAAATATTAAATGTCAATTTCATTCTCATCCCTTTTAATGAAAACGTTTTTTTACTCATCTAATATTCCATACGAATTTTATTATGTTCATTGAGAGATAATCCTTCACAATATTGTAAATCCAAAATATTTGCATCAAATTTATCCATAAATTTCACAGGAGATTGTCAATAATATTACCATATTCCATCTTCTCACAAAATTTCAGACATTTCTCATAATCCCATTTACTCTTGTAATTAAATCATCAATACTTACATCCTTAGACATTTTAATATCTTAAAATATATTTCTATAGTTTTTTAAATAGGATATTTATCTTTGTATTATCCTCCATAGATACTTCACAAATTATCCCACATCTTCATAATTGTTGGAAAATCCATAATATTTTTATAAAAATTGTATGTTAGAAAGATTATTAGGGAATTTTATGATTTTACATTTTCATATAAACATCTCTTATTGGTAAATGTTCAAATAACATCATTAATGGGAGTAAATACCACTATTTATACATATATAACTTCAATACATAGTGGTTCATATTATGGTAACATCATATTCCTTCAACTATGCTAGTTATTTCAATTATAAATATGAACATCGTCATTGTTTACTAAATTCAAATTATCCATTCTTAGAGATGTATCATTCAAAGGGATAATTTTCTAATAGAAATTATTGTTATCATGTAGTATATATCTCACTAGGACGGTAGAAATAGTGGATCTTTTTTATTTTATAATAATTTTTCTTAACTATATTAATAGTCATTCCTAACCACTAAGACTTTTTTTATAATGATCCAGTAAAAAAAATTAATCAACGTTACCTCTAATATACAATTAATATAAAGATGGATATGTACTTTCTATTTACCAGTTTTGGTACATAGTCATAACAAATTCCATATTGGATAGTCCCACGAACATTGATTAATTTACTAACTTATTTTCGGAATACAAATGTAGAAGAAGTAAAACATTAAAAAATCCCCATAGAAAATTTTCCCACATTAGTTGGTTATACACACCCAAATATCGATTTCATATCAACCTTACCCTAGTTGGTTATACATCCCAGAATCAAAAATCCTTTTCGGTAACTGTTAATGATCCACAACTACAATCTTCACTTTTTATTTCTTTTTTGATCCACTTCAGAATTTACTTTTCTTCTACCACAAGTATAACAGATAAATATTTACCTACGTTCAATCATCAAAAACATAAAAAAATATTATTAACTTGTTTCTCTTGAAAATTATCCTTGATTATAATGAAATAAGAATATTCACAAACATTTTCATTCCAAAAAACTATCTGGATAATCGATATAGTAAGATTCAGCCAAATCAACCTTCATCTGATAATGTCTATCTGATGGTATCCATGCAATTTTTAGTTCCCAATTAAACTAAGTGGAAACTCAATTCATGACTAAAATTTCATTGTATGAAGATACTCCTTCGGATAAAACATTCTATTATTTATGTTTTTGTGATGGAATTTCTCTAATGGACTCATTATAATGGTGACATTCTGGTGGAACTCTATCTAATGGGAGACACTAAATTTAGACCTGTATACGATTGTTCTTCCTCAAGTTATACCAGAAACAAAACATGGGATGTGATCTGAATAAATATTATAAAAAGGCTAGGGAATTATCTTTCCACACATGTGAATAGTTTATACAATGAATGTACTATGAAAAAAATTTATAAGCATTCGAGAATGTTAATGGTGGGAAAACCAAGTCTTCCTCCTACATAATGAATTTCACTAATCTTTGAATTTATTTTTGATTTTATCTTCCTCGTTTTCTATATAAACTCTTTTTAATATTTTTGGGACCTGCTCATATCTTCTTTATCATTCCAAAAAATTCATAATTCTTAGGATTTACAAACAATTCTCCAGTGTTATCTTCTATGTCTATCCATTAATAATTTTTTAACTCTAATAGATGTTTCTTATTTACATTCAATATAATGGAATTTTTAACAGAAAATTATTGTGGTGGAATTTCATATTACATTCTCATCCAATGGATTAGTATATCTTCAAAAATTATTTTCTCAACATCCTTTACTCTTGACCCATTGACTAAATGCAACCAAATTATTGCTTTATCTGATTCTTCAAGTGAACTTAAAATGTTTGACTACAATTTTTTATGTTCATTAAACTTATATCAACATCAACAATGATAGAGATACTCAAGAATTTCTAATATATTCAATTGATATATCATAATGATAGATGTCTACAAAAATTTTATTAGATGCATTTTATGATTTTGATTTCAGATATGAAGTCCTCTTCTGATCATATTTAGGTAGATGAACCATCATTATCAACTATGTTCAATATAATGTTTTCCACCCAATGATTTATTCGGTTCATATAGTATTTGATGAACTTGTTCCTCAAACATGTTTAATGGATCATATTCAATGTTTTACTAATTATTCAACCTCTCTTTCCCATCCAAGGTATAAGTGATAGAAGATCATTGGAATCTTTTTTCTCAGTAATTTAACTAATATACTCCATCTCTAGTGATACCTTTCATCTCATGTATTAATGATTTGAACAACTTGTAATCTAAATAGTTTTTGAATCCTATTTGAATGATAAATGGGATACCATGTCTAATGGACTAATGTAAGTAGTGACTATAGTGGATCCAATAATCCAATGAATTGATCAGTCTGATGGATCAGTCAATCAGTGCATCAGTATAACATAAACATCATAATAATTAAAAATTATCATCTAGATGAAATGTTCTACATCATGTGATTCACAAAATAATGAAATGAGGCCATATGACCTTCACATCAAAACATTTCTTATAACACAAACATCTACTTGTATTATGATTTCATCAAGAATTTTGAAACAATGAATGATTCGTAAAGCATGGTCATATTTACATAGATAAGAAAACTATTTCTGAAAATTTGATCATTGAACCGTGTTTTCCTTTTCTTGTTCATCTACTTCTCTACACCCAGTTCATCTTCCGAGTCTTTCTGATTGGATTTTCACAAATATAAAAAACTTTACTATTTATAAATATCAAACATATATCATCAATTGATATTATACACAACCAAAACTAAAACTAGGCATAAGAAATTACTATTAGTCTCATTCTTTTTAAATATTTTATGTTTACTCTATTATGGAATGATTCTCTATTATTCATGCTATGATGATTTTTTAATTACCTAGTTTCATCCTTTTATTTATGTGTTTTACTCTGATGTAGTTATGATATCATTGATCTTGTTTTCTATTTAATGTTGAAATCATTACCATTAATGATTTTTTAGACCACAATACATGTTTCATTCTTATGATGATCGAGAATTCTCTACAGGTATATACCAAGTTAGTTTTGGAATACAAAGGATGAATAGTGTTGGTTTGTTCAAAAAATTCAATGACATTAGGTTATTACAAAAAAAACTAATCAATAACCATGGTAACATAAAAGAGTGTGGAATATAAATAAGAATATACAAACATAACACATGTAAAAGATCACTATCAATTTCTATTTTACATAATGGAAAAATCTAACTACATTATTCGAATATATAACACAATAGACATAAATAAATTCAGAATTCTATGCATAACATTATGAACAATGATAACCACATCACACTTATGAATAAAATGTTATATGATGAGATATATACGTTTAATAGTGTTTTTGTATGGATATATAATTCATGGTCCACTATAACATAAATATATTTATATATTTGTGTGCGATATATGAAAACAATCATTGAAACTATCATATAAAAATTGTAACATCCAAAGTGGATAAATAATAACACATTTGAATGTTTATTCCTATTTTTTTAATTAAATATTAATTTTACTTAAAGGGGATTCTCTATTAGATATCGTACCTGATATGCAACAGTGGGTTTCTTTGAAATTTTACGTTTCACACTAATAATATAATATTATTACATTAAATGGTAGTGAACGCCTATAAATTGTAGTGGCATGAATGAATATAAATAACTACAATATGATTATACATGCTTATAAAATGGTTTTACCTTTATCCAATAAATGTTAGATGCTTAAAATGTATATGAATCTAATTTTGAGCATAATTTTCTTTAAAAGGTCGATTTGCCGTCTTTTAATGGAGAACCCTTTTTAAATCCAATTTTTATCACTATTATATGTTATATTTGAAAAAATAAAATTATTCTTTATAATCGGGACATCATAATTTACTTTGTATGTAATTTTTTTATTTTCTGATAATGTTCATTTTTTAATGAATAGTGAAAAATATTGTATTTTAATTCAAAAGTGCGTTTTAATATAATTTAGTTATATGGCTAGATTATCATTTTAATTGGTTCTAAAGTGAAATTATAATATATTTTTACTAGTTAATCCAATTATTGATATCATAATTAATTTCACATTGATATTGGACATAAACAAATGTCAATATTTAGTTAGTTATTATTTCTTAAAAACACGCTATTTGTTTTAACAGTAGGAATTAATTTTAAATTAATTTATAACACTTCTGTGTTTTGAATTTCGAAAAATGGATTCCATATTTATAATCAGTATTTCCAAATTTTCTAAATATGTAACTTTTATTTTTAGACATTTTAAATATTTATTTAATAAATATTTTATTTACCATGATTAAAGGTAAAATATAGTAAATAAAGGTGAAATATAAAATTATAATAATAATAAATGACTATAAAATGTTTTTTAATCCTATTGGATGATACGTATCTGACCATGAGTATCCTTGGGTTGAATTTGAGACCCCATGGAGCCACATGGGTGTAATACTGACATTTTATATTAATTAACTTAATGTAATGAAAAAATTGACATAAAAAATATCTTTTATTAAAAAAAATTTTACATGGGGTTATATAAGTTATATTTTCATCTATAATAATTATTTGTAAATCTAAAAACATTTTCTACCTCATGGTATTTTTTTTATAATTTTTAGATATCAAATAAATTAAATTATTTAAGACAGAATAGTGATGCAATATTTATCTCATTAATAAATGATTCAAATAAATAAGATTATATATATTAAAACAATATCCAAAAACATCCCAATTCTTATTAGATTATTTTACTTCAACCATGAGTCATGTTAAATTTGATATTATCTAATAGTTGACTTTTTGAAACTAAATACGTGGTTATAATAAAATATTTATTTCAAACATTCCAAAAGAGCCCCTCCTCTCCCTTATAAAAATCCCTAATTTCTAACCAATTACTGACATCTGTAAAGCCTTTTGTATCATCCAAAATATGCTCAATTAATCTCCCTACATCCATCTATTTATCCTAGAAGCCTTACCTTAGGCAGAAATCACTTCAAGAAACCCTTTTGGTTCAAACCAAAGGGAGTTACCCGATTTAAAGGTAACGTCTTCTCTTAAGTTCTTTTGAATTATTTTACATCTCCAACCCAATTAACACTTTTTATTACTTTATTTTATAACAAAAACATTATATTAAATATACTAGTATTTTTTATGAGAATAATTAGAACTACACTTACACAATCCTTCATCTAATGGGTAAAGAACATAATGTTTCTGTGGATGGAAAACTAACGCCTCACGAAACGATGATTGTTCAATTATCTCCTACAACCTCTCATGGTGGAAATTATAATGGAACTATATTTATATATGATATATATTATTTTTATGTTTTCCTTATGCTTCTATATTTTCCATTTATAGCATACCTTTGTGGTTTTCATAATCGGTAAACGTGATAATTTCAGTTCAGGAAGTGCGGACTACCGCCCCCACAAAGTGATATGACTCGTTAAGGCCTTATGTGGGATGAATAAATGATGGAGTTAATGATTTTATTGAGGATATTATAATGTAGTTATAATATAAATATGTATCATTATTTTTTCATTCCATTAAAATACGAAATTGAAATGAAAGTAGTGTTCAAGTGTACGCACGGATTACCGTCTCCATGAATGGTGCATTTCATTTCCTACATCAAAATGTTATGTACTAATATAAATACATGTATATACATGATATAAATGACTTATTTGATATCTACATCATTAATATAATTCTGATGATAATTGATATTTGACCACATGGACAACCTGTAATTATAAGGTGTTCATTTTTACCCAAGTACCAAATATCGACGAAACAATCGTTAATAACATAAAGGATTACATAATGTTTGTAACCTGGTAATAAGTGATATAAAATGAATTATAATCTTTAAAAATTTTCTAAAGAATATAGAATTTAACTTTAGTTCTTTATTCAGGAGATTAAAGAACGATCGATTCAAGTCGAATGCGAGGTTAGGGACTTCGTCTCAATCTCATTTCATTGTGGCATATTTTGTATTATTCTAAACTCTCATTTATACGGTGTATAAATATCATTTACTTTTCATTTAATTCAAAGGTAATCTTTTTCTACGTAGAATTTTACTAAACGAAAAAAAAGAATGTTTCTTTTTAATGTACGCGGTGACAACGACCATTCTGTCACAGCGAGTATTATTTGATCTTTGGCTTCCTAAACTAGCCATAATGTTTTTTAAAAGGGAACTAAATACCATAGACTCTATTTATGTATTTTTGTATTGAAAATTATTTTGATAATGGAATTTTTATATCAATATATTTAAATGATATATTGTGATTAAAATGTGGAAATGTTATCTTTCCTTTATTTTTGTTTTATGTGTTATGAATATTTTATGGTTCTTGGGAAATGTTTATGCATAAGGGTGGTTCTGTGATAAACCTTGTGCGGGTGAGTTCAAGATAGCTCTCCAATGCATTGGGTTACATGACAGAGGTAATCATGAATTTTTATCCTAAGAGATTTAGGGAATATACTGTGATGGTAATTCCAAAGTAACCTCCTACGTAGTTGTGATAGCTACAATGTAAGATTGATATGAATGTCACAAGTTACCTTTATGATTTATGTTTTCTATTGTGTTAATGATAAATCTTATGATTTCATGAGGTATATTTTAGATCTTATCTGATGTATGTAATGATGAACTAATGTTTTCATTCTTTGTTTTATAACCCTTACTGAGCTTTTTATGCTCATCACAAGTTTTAAAATGTTTTTCACAGGACATAAAGATGACTAGGGTCGAAGATGGGATTCAAGGAAAAGACATACTGTCTAAAAAATGTAACTTGACATGACATTGTTTATCCAGAGTTTTTATTTTGTCGATAAAAATAGAAAATAAGTGGAAGTGTCTACTTTGTAATCTTTTGAGATGTAATAGTTATGTCCTAATTTTCTAAAACTATAAACTTGAAAATATCCTCAATGTGAATTTTTCATTTAATTCATGATTATGCAATGTTTTAAAGTCAGGTCCTTATTGTTGGAATTAGAGGTCGGTTTAGAAAAATTTAGTAATTAGAATATTTTTAAATTAATTTCCATAAATAAATTTATGGTAATATTGAAATAATATAGCATTTAGATATTAACATGTTGTTTTTCCTACGATATTTCTATGTTTAGAATGGTTTTCCGCTGAGGAAACATGGAATCTATGTTGGGATGTCATTTGGAGGAAGAGAACCTTCCAAATCAGCAACCTGAGTTGGTCAAAATCAGAACTGAACAGTTTGTTGCAGTGACGGCATAATTGACTCAGGCTATAAATGGTGGTGGTATCCATGCATGAGATGAGCCAGATCAACCACAGAGGAACATGTCAGTAGTAGAGCATTTCATGAGGCAATATCCCCCATCATTCAAAAGATCATCTGACCCTGTGCTAGCAGAAGGGTGCATTAAAGTACTTGAATTTTTTTTTTGATTTCATGGGGTGTTCAGAACACCAAAAGGTTAGTCTTGATATTTAACTTTTTTAAGGTGAAGCTTATCAGTGGTGGTCGATAGTGAAAAATATCAGGGATATTGAGAAGATTGATGCACTTGATTGGGTTGAATAAAAAGGTATGTTCCATGAGAAATATTTTCATAAGGTGGTTCGACTTAGTATTGAAAAATAATTCATAAAATTGATGTAGGAGGATGACTTAATGGCTACATATGAAGAAATATTCACTCGACCCACAAGGTATGCTCCAAATTTCATATGAGAACATGATAGTAAAATGAACCAATTTTAATTAGGATTAAAGGCAAATTATTGAAGGGATTTAGATTATTGTGAGTTCAAAAGTTATGAAACACTTTTTCATTGTGTGGAGAAGGTAGAAATTGAGTTTTCTGATGACCACGTGTTCTATGGCAAACAATAGAATAAGAGTTCGAGGTGGCAGTCGAAAGGGAAGAACTCTCAAAAAAAAGTTTGATGGTAAGAAACTTAAATTAACAGTTTGTAAAAATTTTGGTAAAAAGAATGATGGGGAATGTCTTTTAAATTCTGTTAATTTATACCAATGTGGTAAAATGGAGCATAAGGCACGTAATTGTACTGAAAAAGATCAAGGTAGTGGTAATAAAAAATATGATTTATAGTTAGAAAAATTTATTAATTTCAATGAAATGTGTCATTATGAAATTGAGTATCCAATGAAGAACTCTACTAAGGGAAAGCAGCCAGACTACAAGCAGAAAGGGGTGGTGAAATCCTTTCTAACTACATCAACAGATGGTGGGCCATCAAATGAAGTAGTATCAGGTACTCTGTTTGTTTGTAAAAATTATTCCAAAGTGTTTTTTTTCAGGGTCTCCACACTATTTCATTTCTGAGAAGTTTTCTAGTAAACTGAGAATTCCATCTCCAGATATGAATATAGAACTTGTGGTAAAAACACCTGGAGGAAATATTGAGACAAAAAGAAAACATAATAATCTTCCGGTCCTTGTTTGTAGAAAGAATCTACCTACAAACCATATTGTTTTACCTCTAGTAGAGTTTGATGTTATTTTGGGTATGGATTGGCTTTCTGTTTATCATGCTGATATTGACTACAATGCTAAAGAGGTCACTTTTTAGAAAGATTTTCATTTTGTGTACAAGAATGAATCCTTAATTTTGATAACATATAAGGAAGCTGAGAAACTTTTAAAATATGGAAATGAATTTTTCCTTGCTCATATTGTTGAAAATAATGTAATTGTTGAGATTAATGACGTGCCAGTGGTAAATGAGTACCTTAATTTTTTCACAGATGAGTTTCTGAGTATTATACCTGATTAGGAAGTTGAATTTTTTATTGACTTAGTGCCTAATGCTAAACCAATTTCAAAACCCCCTTATCAAATGGATCAAATTGAACTTTTAGATTTAAATAAGCAATTGAAAGAGTTATTCGATAAATGTTTCATTCGACCTAGCACATCACCCTGGGGTTCTCCAGTCATATTTATTAAAAAAGATGGTTAAATGAGACTTTTCATTGATTATAGAGTATTTAATTACAACACTGTTAAGAAAAAGTACCATTTTCCTCATATTAATGATTTGATTGATCAGCTCCAAGGAGCATAGAATTTTTCAAAGATTAATATGTGTTCGGGGTTCTCTTAGTTACAATTAAAGGAAGCAGAAATTCCAAAGACCGCATTTCATACTAGATATGGCCATTATGAATATGTAGTTATGCCATTTCGGTTAAATAATGCACCTACTGTATTCATCGAACTTATGAATATAATTTTTTATGAGTTCTTGGATATGTTTATGGTTGTGTTCATTGATGGTATTTTAGTTTACTCCAAAAGTAAAGAACAACATGAAAGTCATTTAAGGGTTTTCATGAAAACTTCAAAAGAAAAGAAACTATATGGAAAATTCAGCAACGATGAGTTTTGGTTAAAAAAATTTCATTCCTTGGTTACATTTTTTAAAAAATGGCATAACTGTTGATCCTACTAAAACAAAAGTTGTTGAAGAATGGACAATTTCCACAAATATAACAGAGATCTGTTGTGCCCTTGGTTTGAATGGTTATTAGAAAAAGTTTTTTAATAATTTTTCACGGATATATAGGCCAAGGACTAAGTTAACTCGAAAAGGTGTTAAGTTCATTTGGACAAAATAATGCGATGATTGTTTTCATAAATTTAATAGAATATTGGTGAATACTCTATTTTTATAAATACCTTCAATAAATGGTGAGTTTTTTATTTACAGTGATGCATCATTGAAAGGATTTGTTTTTTTTTCTTATGTAGAATGATAAGGTAATTGCTTATTCTTCACATCAGTTGAAACCCCAGGAGTTAAATTACCCAACTCATGATTTGGAATTAGCTGATGCTTTTTTTCTAAAAAAATTTGGAGTCATAATTTTTATGGAGAAAAATGTAAAATATATACTGACCACAAAAGCTTGAAGTATATATTCATTCCGAAAGAATTGAACATGAAACAGAGGATATGGTTGGAATTAATCAATGATTTTGATTGCACAGTCCATTTCCATCTGAGAAAATAAAATAAAGTGGATGATGCTTTTAGTCGAAAAATTAATTCTTCATTAACAATGATACATTTAGAATGAGATCCTTTGGTTTTTGATTTGATAAAATTTGGCATAAAATTTTTTAGTGCAGGATGTTCTTTTGTTTTGTTTCAAGTGTCAGTGGAATCATCTCTGTCAGACAGAATTAAGCGAGCACAGAAAGAAGATAGTGAGTTACAGAAAAAGGTAGATTTGGTTCAGAAGCATAAGTTTCCTGAATTGAACATTGATAATGATTGTTTTTTGAGTTTTGGAATGAGATTATGTGTGCCATGCAATTCACAGTTGAAGAATGAGTTGTTATGTGAAGCTCATAGTTCTCCATTTTCAGTTTATACTAGTAGTACTAAGATGTACATAGATATTTGGGAGTATTACTAGTGGGATGGAATGAAACTAGATATTGTTGACTTTACTTTGAAGTATTTGACTTGTTACCAGGTTAAAGTAGTGCAGCAGTTACTGAAGGGGTTTCTTCAGTCTTTACCGGTGCCAGAGTGGAAATGGGAAAATATATCCATGGACATCATTGTCGGATTACCAAAGAAATTTAGAGGTAACAATTCAATCTGGTTTACTATTGATCGATTGACTAAATCGTCTCATTTCCTTACTATTAGAGATACTTTGTCTCTAGATCACCTTTCTCAGTTGTATGTCTAATAGATAGTTATGTTTCATGGTGTTCCCCTCTCCATTGTATCTGATCGTCATCCCAAGATTACTTCAAAATTTTGGAACGGTCATTAGAAGTATTTGGGTACTGAATTAAATTTTAGTACATATTTTCATCCTCAACCAGATGGGCGGTCAGAATGAACAATTTAGACCATAGAAGATACTCTATGAGCTTGTTCACTATATTACCATGGATGTTGGGACCAACAAAATTTCTTTGGTTGAATTTTCATATAATAACAGTTTTCATTCCATTATACAGATGGATCCATTTGAGGCATTATTTGGAAAGTGTTGTCGAACTCCATCTTTTTGGAATGAAGTAGGTGAAAGAAAGTTGATGGGACCAGAATTTGAAGAAGAGATGGTAGGAAAGGTTCAGATGATTCAGAAGAACATGATCATAGCTGAGAGCAGGCAGAAATGTTATGTGGATAACCGGAGGAAGGATCTATCTTTCGATGTAGGTGATCATGTCTTTTCAATGTTTCTCCATAGAAATGTGTAATGCATTTTAGTAAGAAGAGAAAGTGGATACTAAGATTTATTGGACATTATGAAATCCTGGAGAATGTTTGAACATCTGCGTATAGAGTGGATTTACCTCTATGTTTATCTCAGGTACACAATTTGTTTCATGTTTCAATGTTGAGAAAGTATATGCTAGATCCATATCATGTTTTGTGCCCAACGGTAGTTCAGTTGAAAGGGAATCTTTCTTATAAGGAATAAGTAGTCTTGATTCCTAAATATAGAGAGAACGTGTAACGAAATAAGGTAATTTTTCAGGTAAAGGATTTGTGGAGAAATCATCTGGTTGAAGAGGCATCGTGGGAATCGGAAAATGTTATGAGGGATAAATACCCGAACTTATTTGATAAGTGTATAAAAATTGCAAGGATGCAAATCCAAAAAGGGGGGAAGGATGTAACATCCCGAGTAAATTAAAAATTATACATTTGAATGCTTATAAATATTTTTTAATTAAATATTTACTTTACTTAAAGGGGATTCTATGTTCGATAGTGTACCCGATAAGCAATAGCATGTTTCTTTGAAATATTATGTAACACACTAATATTATAATATTATTATTTTTAATGGTAGTTAACGACTAGCCATTTTATTGGAAAGAATAAATAAAACTATCTACAATATTATTATACATGTTTGTAAATTTTTTTTACATTTATGAAATAAATGTTAGAGGCTTAAAATAAGAATGAATCTAATTTTAAGCATAATTTTATTTAAAATGTCGATTTTCTGCCTTTTAATGGAGAACACTTTTTAAATAATATTTTTTTCACTCGCATATGATATATTTGACAACATAAAATTCTTCATTAGAATCGGTACATCAAAATATACTATGGATGAAATTTTGGTTCTTTTCTGATAAGGTTAATTTTTACTGAAAAGTGAAAAATACAGTATTTTAATTCAAACGTACATTTTAATCTAATTTATTTATATGGATACATTATCTTTTGAATAGGTTATAAAGTGTAATTAGAATATATTTTTACTATTTAATATAATATTGGACATTGGAATTAATTTCACATTGTAATTGGACACACACAAGTGTCAATCTTTTGTTAGTTATTATTTAATAAAAACACGCTATTTGTTTTAATAGCGGGAATTAATTTTAAATTAATTTCTTCCACTTTTGTGTTTTGAATTTGGGAAAATGAATTGAATATTTAGAATCAGTAGCTCCAAATTGTGTAAATAGGTAACATTTATTTTTATACATTTTAAATATTTATTTCAGTAAATATTTTATTAATCATGATTAAATGGTAAATATAGTAAATAAAGGTAAAATATAATATTATAATAATAGTAAATTACCCTAACATGTGTCATAATCCTATTATGTATCCGACCATTGTAATCCTTGGGTCGAATTTGGGACCCCATGGAACCACATGGGAGTAATAATGACATTTTATATTAATTAATTTAAAGTAAAGTCAAAAATGACATAAACAAATATCTTTTAGTAAATAAATTTTTAAATGGGGTTATATAAGTTATCTTTTTGACTATAATTATGATTTGGAAAGATAATAATATTTCCTAAATCATGGTGTTTTTTATATAATTTTGGGACATAAAATAAATTAACTTATTTAAGACACAATAATGATGCAATATTTACCTCATTAATAAATGAATTAAATAAATAAGATTATAAATATTAAAACAATATCCAAAACCTAACCAATTATTATTGGATTTTTTATGTTGACCATGAGTCATCTAAACTTTGATATTAACGAATAGTTTACATTTTGGAACAGATGATGTGGTTATAATAAGAAAATTATTTCAAACAATCATAAAGAGCCCCTCCTCTCCCTTATTAAAATCCATCACTTCTAACCAAATCCACACACCTATCAAGACTTTTGGATCATCCAACCTCGGCCCAATTAAGCACCCTACAACCATCTCTTAATCCTAGAATCATTACCTTTGGTAGAAAGCACTTCAAGAAACCCTTTTGGTTCAAACAAAAGGGAGTTGCCCAATTTAAAGGTAACATCTTCTCTTATGTTTTTTAGTTTTATATTACTTATCCAACCCCATAAACTATTTTTATTACATTATTTTATAACAAACCAGTATCCTAAATATACTAGGATATTGTTATGAGAAGGATATTAACTAAACTTACACACACCTCCATCTAATGGGTATAGAACATAATGTTGTTGTAGATGGAAAACTAACGCCTCACGAAATGATGATTGTTCAATTATCTCCTACTGCATCTCATGGTGGCCATTATGATGGTAATATATTTATATATGATATATATTATGTTATTTTTTTCTTTATTCTTCTTTATTTTCCATTTATATCATACCTTTATGGTTTCCATAATGGGTAAACACGATAATTTCATTTTAGGATGTTCGGACTATCGCCCCCTCAATGTGATATGACTCGTTAATGCCTTCTGTTAGATGAATAAAGGATAGAGTTAATAATGTTATTTAATATATTATACTTGAATTATAATATACATATGTATAATTATGTTTTCATTCTATTAAAATACGAAATGAAAATGAATGTAGCATTCATGCTTACGTACGGTTTACCGTCTCCACGAACGATGCATTTCATTTCCTACCTCCAAATGTTATTTACGAATATAAATACATGTATATACAAGATATACATGATATATTTGATATCTTCCAAATTAATATCATTATGAAGATAATGGATATTTGACCACATTGACAACATATAATTATAAGGTGTTCATTTTAATTCAAGTACCAAATATCGACGAAACAACAGTTAATAACTTAAATGATTACATAATGATTATAACAAGGTAATAAGTGATATTAAATGAATAATAAACTTGAAAAAGGTTCGTAGAAAGTATAAATTAATTTTAGTTTGTTATTCAAGAAATTATTGAACGATAGAGTCAAGTCGGACATGAGGTAAGGGACTTCGTCTCAATCTTGTTTCATTGAGGGATATTTTGTATTATTCTCGACTTTATTTTATACAATGTATAAATATCTTTGAATTTTCATATCATTCAATGGAAATATTTTTATACACTGCGTTTTTCTAAATGACAAAAATAATGTTTCTTTTTAATGTATGCAGTGAAAACAACCTTTCCTCTACCGTGAGTTTTATTTGATCTTTTCCTTCCTAAGCAAGCAGTAATGTGTTTTAAATGGAAACTAAATACCATATACTCTTTTTATGTATTTTGGTGTCAACAATGCATTCGATAATGTATTTTTTATTTCAATATATTTAAATTTTATTTTTTTATTAAAATGTGGAAATGTTATCTTTACATTATTTTTTATATGTTATGAATATGTTATGGTTCTTGGGCATTGTTTCTTCATATGGGTGGTTTTGTGATAAACCAAGGGTGGTTTATCCAGAGATAGCTCTTAAATTCTTTGGGTAATGTGATAGAGGTTAATGTTAATGTTTCTTATAAAAGATTTAGGGAATATATTGTGATGGGTATTCCAATTGTATCTCCATATGTAGTTTTCATAGCAACAATGTAAGTATGACATTAATGCCATAAGTTGCCGTTATGATTTATGTTTTATATTTTTTTATTCATAATTCTTATGATTTCATGAGGTATATTAAAGATCTTATGTTATGTATGTAATGATGAATTAATGTTTTCATTCATTGTTTTATAACCCATACTGAGCTTTTTATGCTCATCCCAAGTTTTGAAATGTTTTTCACAGGACCTAAAGATGAATAGGGTCATGTATGGGATTCAAGGAAAAGTCATACTGTCTAAAACATGGAACTCGGCATGACCCATTTTTTTCAAGAGTTTTTATTTTGTGGAGAAAATGGAAACTAAGTGGAAGTGTCTATTTTGTAATGTTTTGAGATATAATAGTAATATCCTAATTCTCTAAAACTATTAACCTGAAAAGATCTTAAATGTGAATTATTCATTTAATTCAAGATTATGTAATGTTTTAAGGTCTAGTACTTATAAAAATTATCCAATGAAAATAAAATTGGAAATCAAAAAAATGGGGCTATTTTTTTTTGAATTTCCATACAGTAGAATATTTATGTATAATATATTGAAACCATATTGAAAAATTGGTATATAATTATATAAATGGATTTATGTAGTCTATCATAAGGTATAGATATCTTGGGAACACTATTTAATCAAAATATTTATGTGTTAACTGTTTGACAGTGGAAAATTATTAATTGAATTGTTATATTTTTATATAGCTGAGGATCTATTGAAAAAATGGTTATGAAAATTCAATCCACTCATATAAATTTCCTTTCCACCACCAAAAATATATATATAATATTTTTAGATGAAACTGTAGATTACATTACCATAGAAAATACATATGAATAATAATACTGAGATAATATATAATAAAATTAAATTTAAAAAACTATATTTTCAAAAAAATATAGACGTACATGGAAATGTTTGACACCCTGACACTATAAAATAATAACACTATGTTCAATAATATATACAACATGTAACATCAAAATTAAAAAACCATTGTAATATATTTCTTTAAATTTAATCCCTTTGATATATTATGGAATACACAAATCATATTCTAAATAAACTCTAATATAGTATACCAATATAACCTATCCACTAAACTGATTTATATTAATAATACTAACTATATTATAATATTATGGTTATATTTTGACTATAAATAATATGTGAATCATGTAATAGAAAATATATATTTTTTATCATGAAAATTGTTTTTTAATAGAAGGTTTAGTTTCCCATTACGCAAATAATTTAAATTTAATTTATAAAAATCATAAAAATATTATGTGTAAAAATAAACATCATTTTTAAATCATTATATCAATATAATATTATGGTCAATTTATTGGATTTTTTTAGAAATCTTCATTTTTTTATAAATGGTGAAAAATACAGTTTTTATTGAAAATTTCTATTTAGTTTAAAAAATTTACCAGGATAAATTATATTTTAAATTTGTTTTAATGTAAAATTATTTAAATTACATAAAAATATATCTAATTAAGTCCATTTAACCATATTCATATTGAATTTGGATATTAAAACCTCTTATAATTTTTATAATTTTCTGTTTGAAAAATCCCTTTTTCGCGGCCTTTGTTGGTATAATTTTAAATTATATTATTCCCATTATATTAATTTAATTTCAAATAATTTATTCCATTAATGGAATTAGACTAATTTATATTATCTAAAAATTTTATCATTATTTTTTACAAAAATAAATAGTGAAAATATTAAAAATTAATTATCATTATTAACGTAAAAAATGGGATTATTATGGGTTAAAATATAAATACATGAGTTAATGTTTCATAAAAATCTGGATAAAAGATGTTTTTTCTACATATCAGCCATATAATTTCATTTTATTTATAATAAACTATTTTTTATCCATTTATAAAGGGAAAAATGTTGTTAGAAACTATTTTTCGTGCAATATGTTTTCTAAGAAATACCTTTAGGAGTTTTTCATTCAAAATTGGATTTTAATGAGTGGAATTGGTAATGTGTCTATATTATAATGTTTTAATAAATTTATTTCATGATTTTTAAATGGTATCAGTAGGCATAGAACCTTGGGTACATTGGGTGTGTGGGAAAATGTACTTGTCACTCTTAATGTGATTTATAACACTAATGGTTTGATATCGATGGACTATGAAAGGGATTGATATCAGTTAGATTTACATAATGTCTATTTAGTTTTTGTTATAATTCTGAGTATGTTTTCCCATATTCTAGATTCCAAGTCTTGTTGTTTTCCATTTATTCTTGATTTTACACCTGAAAGTATATTTTCATTGTCTTTTTGTCACTTGTTTGTCTTATGGTGTATCTATGGTTGTTTTTGTATTATGATATAATTATTTATATCATATAGTTATTGTATACCTTGTTCGTGTGAATATCAAAGGCTTATATGAGACCCAAAATTATTTTTATAAAACAATTATCTTTGAAATACATTAAAACTTCTAATGATTTATATCTAGAACGAAACATTTCTTGAAAATAACCTTGGTATAGAATTCTTTGTGAAATCCGACTGGTTTTTATGATCATAACCTAACTTTTACATTAGATTTTTATGGATGTGGGTTTTCATGACCCAAATAATGTTATGTGAATTATGTAGCCGATCAAACTCTCTTATTTTTCGTAACATTTATTGTGGGATTGTTTGGTGGTGATAGATAGTCACATTGTGTTTCATTTTCTAGATCAAATTCATTTTATTTTTGGTTTACGCTTCTTTTCATGATGTTTTGTGTCTTATGGATATGTTATCTATTTTTTAGTTATATATGTGACTTGGATTACTTTTATTCACTCTACATTATGGCGAGCCTACTCAAAGGACATGTCACACTGACCTGAGATAATTTATTAAAGTACGTGATATTAATAATGAAATAAAATTTATCATGTATATATAATGGTAATATTGATATTTATCTCATTATTTAAATAAAACGTTCAACTTGTTAAATTTACTAAACAATATTCCTAATGAATTTCTTCACTGAAAATTATACATGTGATTAAGATGAAATTAAAATATATCCTTAAAAATAATTATGAGACTATTTTTAAATTACCATTACTGTTTTAAAGCTGACTAACTCATGAAAAATTAATTATGACTAAAACCTATAGACCTAAAGAATTATTGAATAGTTGAAACTAATTTAATGTATAATCACAAGAAGAAAAAAATTATTTCATAGAATTTTGGGTCATATTTTTTATAGACTCATGAGAAAAATTTCCATGGGTGATTTGGTGGCTGAGTATGATTAACTAAAAATTGAAATGAAAGAAGTTTTTAAGACATTAAAAATGTTGAAAACAACCGAAGGGTGTCTTAAATGAGTTTAAATTCAACCACAAAGACTCCAACGTTAATGTACTCAGATTTATGTGGATTCATGAGAAATAAAACCACTCATAAAAAAATTTATTTATCATTTTTATATATATATGTGAAATCATATATTAAATTTATAGTTTTTTGAATCGCTATTTCTAATGTATTCTTATTGATTGTATTTTAAAATTTATAAATACCATAAATTATATTTTCTACATTATTTAGAATTAATTAAATTAAATTTATTTATTCTTTATTGATTAGTTTTATTCTTTATATAATTATTCTTGTTATATTATTTTGTGTAATTATTTTATAATTTTCATGAATTTTTACCATTATGAAAGGATATTATTAGCAATATATATATTGCAGAATATTTATATTACCTTTTCATAGTTATTTATTAACTTTTCATCTTATAAAGAATTTTCATTCAACCTTTACATAGAAAAAATATATTGTACCTTTACATATATTATAAAACATTCTTCTTATCTTTACAAATTTATAATATACAATTACACTTTTTTTATCCTTTCCTGTTACTTTTACTCAACTCAATTTTACTGTTATGAAAACCTTTTTCATACACTTATGTGATGGTACCTTAATGCAACTCAAGTATTACATTTATAATGAAATTAGAAACTTTAGTATACCTATACATAGGTTAATATTTGATTACCATTATACAACATTTTGAAATTACCAAGACATTGTTTACATATTTACCCTTACACATGAATATATTATGTTTTTCCAGTATCCTTATATCTTAATATTCTACAGATTCATGTTAGATAAATTAATTTATTTTTTCTTATATAAATACTTATTTATTATATATTTTGTTTCAGATTTTTTTAGGATTTTATAAAAAAATTAAGTGATGTTTTAATTTATTTTTGATTATTCTTTATTCATGCATTATATTTATATTTAGTGAGTAAAAAATTAAATTGATTTTATTATGAATTAATTTCTTCGAGTTAAATGGTTGTAAATTGTTTTTTATTTTTAATGAAAATTTTATAGCTATTGAAATTTTCTTTCTACTTTTTTATGCGCGTGATACTTTTTATGTCTCAACATTAATGTATATTTAATGATAATAAAAATTAAAATTTTTTAGAAGAAAAATAATATGAATGATTTCTATATATAAATGACCAGAAATCAGGAATGATATATTTAGAAATTAAATTATGATTTAGATTGTCTTGAATAAATCTAAAATATTTTTTTATTATTCAATAAAAATTTATGTTCATCAATTGATTATTATAATTAATGAATGATGTGATGTTAATTATCATTTTAGTTATATATGATTCATTTTTTTATTGAAGAATGTTTTTTGTAATTACATATACAATTTTAAGGGATCAAATATGGGGGGATAATTATAATGATGATCATAATGTGATAAGATTAAAATATAGTAAGTGAACTATAAAATAATTATTTAGTGATCTTGTGAGAAAAAATTCTCTAATACAGGATGAATTATCAATATTAGAGTTGAACTATAACTTCCATACAAAAATGGATAGATTTCTTGCCTTACTATTTAATGTTTAGTTGAGATACAATAAAAACAATTCCTTATCCTCTAACTAGAATAGATCTTAGAGACTATTTTTTGAATTCTTTACATAATCAATATTGTGTTAAAACTTTTAAATTTTATATTTCCCTTCCAAAAACATTCTTTAATATTAGGATGTGATTCATAGATTCTAATAACAATATTTACATGAGTTTCTTCCACTAGTAGAAAAATTATGTTTTAGTTTAGATATGATTTTCCACTAAAAGTTAGATCCTTATTTTATAAAATATATCTCATGTAGTAGATGGGCTTGTGTAGTAGAAGAATGGTCATATTAATCCAAAAAAATAACATTTATAAGTGATTTATTTTTTATTTCTTTATAATATTTTATTATATATAGAACCATGGTAAATTAATTTTAAATTTAATTATTTATAAGTTTTAAATTGCCTCTTAAAAATTTTCAATTAGTATACTCACCAGCACTACAGAAAATTGACCATATTAAACAGGACTAAACACTTGGTATTTGAGATTATTCCTCTTAGATGAAAGATTTGTTGATTATGTTTTAATATTCTAACCTGAATATCCTAGTCCAATTAGTTAATGGAAAAAATATCATTGAATAGTTCATGGAATGAACATATATTGCGGGTTGATTTCCAAAAGGGCACCTTATTTTGATGGACATGAATTTGGATATTAGTAGTCTGAAATAGATTGCTATATAATGAAATACATCATTAATAACTAGAAAATCAGGGTTAATCCCTAAAATCATATTGAAGATGATCGAGATGATCCTATTTTTAATGATATGGTTAAATATGTTTTTAATTATATAGTAATGAATATTGTTTATAGTTCTATTAATAGAATATATTCTAGTCTTTTATTTTCTTGTTAGACACCTCATGAAATCTTGAAAATTATAGGAGTTACTCACATTAGCTCTCATATGTTGATAAAATATTATAATTGAATAATTTAGGCTCAGTACCAATATTTCAAGATCTTTGATGATAAAGGTGTTAAATATATATTCCATATATTGCCAGATCCATGGATGAAATCAGTTCCTAATGAATCTTAGTGGAATCCTATGTTTTTAGAAATAATCTTGGTATATCTACCCAATAATTTTCATTTGAATATTTATTTAATGAATGAGAGCATGAAATTAAAAGAATATGTTTGGGATGAATTAATTGGATCATTAAATCAATACATATTAGAGTTTAAGAACATTGATAAATATGTGAATTCAAAGAAAGAGGGTGTAGTATTTAATTCAAATTTAAATGATTAATATATCTATTCTGATAAAAAATCATTTGATATAAATTAATAACTAACCCATTTGACAAAATTTATTTTAAAAAATATGAAAAAAAATATTTTTATTCAAAAAATAATCTTGGATAGATAATCATATAGATTATATAAAAATTAATATTAAACTCAATTATAATGATCATTCAAAAATAACATTCCATGGGTGTAGGAAAAAAGGA
The DNA here is from genome assembly GCA_963277665.1 of Viscum album. NCBI lineage: Eukaryota > Viridiplantae > Streptophyta > Magnoliopsida > Santalales > Viscaceae > Viscum > Viscum album. The sequence goes on along the minus strand of OY728146.1, from coordinate 1,641,898,556 downwards.
AATCTAAATTTTGACTATGTCAAAATGAAAAAATAATGAAATTATTAGAAATTTATCAAAAGGGGTAAAATATATTCAATGGATAGTTGAAGTTTCATAAAACAGTCATACTATTAGAATGAATTTGAATGTGAAAAAGGAAATTGTTAACATGTAATTAGAGGAATAACTTATAAGTAATTTTGACTATAGTTTATATTATGATTCTGAATTGAAACATCTAATATGAAATAAACTATTGAACAAAATAAAAAATTACAAAAGGTTGTTTTAGGTATTTATGAATTTCATAAAAAAATTAAAAAAAATAAAGAAGTAAATTATTAAAAAAAATAAGCTAACTAAAGATAATGTAGTGTATAAAAACAAATCTTCTTCTTAAAATGAATTTTATCCAATGATTTAGTTATTTCAAAACAAATAAATGAAAATTCATGGAAGTATACTTTAGTAGGAATGAATTTTTTTTATGGTAAATAAATGTGTAATATAATGATTTCAATGATGAAACCAGCTAAAATAAATTCTTCATTTCACTATAAAAATAATAATACTACAATTATAAATGAAAATTTCATAAAATATCTGTGGAAGAATATATAATTTCACTCTAAGATCTTTTATTATGAACCAGATGAATATTCCAAGGGAATTTGAAATTTTCTATTTGTGGATGGGTCATTTTAGAATATGGGATTTTGAGATGGATTTCTATGGTTTAGAATTCAATTATTGACTTTTTTCAACCATTGTTTTTGATTCATTGTATACTCTGGGTGATTAGATGAGAAATGTAGGAAGGGTATATGGATTGAGTTCATTAAAAATTGTTTTTACAATCCATTCATGTCATTAATTACATTCATAATGTGAATGGATTTCTCAATGTGTAGCCAGGGATAATTCAATATGTGTTTTCCCATGGTCTGGCCCTTAGTAATTCAGGATTTGAATCTGGTTGACGTGTTAAAACATGTCATGCCATTTTTTAATTAAAACTGGGGGTTGACCACTTATTTTTTCTTCAAGATATGGGAGCATACTTTGGAGGTCATGGTGGTGGATCCTCTCACTCTAACTGGGTTCTTTATGTATCCTCCATCGAAGATCTAAATAATTTTTTTATATCATGTTCGATTACCCTTTCTATGATCTCATTTACCCTTTCATATTTCCTTCATTTATCTTCCCATATGTAATGTTAAATCTATGTGGTATCTAATTCAATATTTTTTGGGTGTTCTTTTATTCAGTTTTTATTGAGTTGGATTGAGTAGAAGTTTGATAATGGAGGTTTTTTACTCCCATGTTATATGGTAGGTGGTCAATATTCTTTTCTTATAATGTTTAATCATTTGTAAAATTCATCATTGTAACATATTCATGTCATTCCTTGTGTTTCTAAAAAAAATTATGTCTCCTTAAATTAATTATCTAGAATTATACCTAAACCCATTATGATACCACTATATTGGTTTTTGGTCTACAAAAAAAAACCAAAACCCTTATAAAGTGTTCTTAAATTAAATACATAAACTGTACATGTTTTCCCAAATTTCTAAACTACCATTAAGTTGTGTTCGACTTTCCCATTACGAAGGGATTTCTAGGATGAATTAAATGAATGTTTATTTTTGAGTTCACCTGATTGATCCAAGGGAAATATAATTGAGAGTATTTGTGATAAAATGAAGGGAAGTCATAAATAAGGAAAGGAATTACACTCAGAAATGATGAAAAGTGATTGAATTTAGTTCCAATCTAAATTTAATGATGTGGTAATGAGCATGGAACCACATTTGGATGTGTCCATAATATTAAATGTTAATATTTGGATATTCTATATGATAAAGTATAATTTTTAATTAAATTAAATGAAAATTTAGGTTGGTTACACATGGAATTTCAAATCCCTTTTCCTAAAACATTCACGATGGAAAAATCTAATTGAAATGTTTTAATGAATTTTAATTTGGAATGATTGCTATTTCATTTGGATTTGAAAATAGGATGGGATTGTGCTTGTTGGATTTATTGCAGGGTGTTTAATTCATTTCTCAATCACTCACATTAGTTTTACTAATTGTTTAGTCATCCCTAAAAACACCCAATGGTTCCAGTATCCATAGCTAGGTACAGAAAAAATTTCTAATGGTAGGTGGTCCGTTGGGGTATCCCACCCAATGATTATTAGGAGTATACATTGGTTGAGATGATGGGTGGTTAGGCTCATCACAACCTTTTGGGGGGAATTATTACCTCCTACAGTACTCTCTTATAGATTTTAGATATGTTAATAAAATCATTCCCAGAACATAATATGGTAATAGTTACCCCAGGGTTAATGAAATGATTAGGTACATATTGTGATAAAAAAATTATGTTCATATCACAAGTTCTTTATCCCTATCTTATTTATTTATGATTCTTTAGGTTATGGCCATGTTCTAGTAATTTGGAGTTTATTTCTCTCCATGGAGGAATATGGTGTCTTCGAGATAGGATTGAACCACTATATGTCATCCTATGTATCTTTTGAAAATAAGAATCATACCCCACATAGATCATTTGGTATAGTTTATTTTCATGTTATTGGGCCAATCGATATAGTTTAACATAATATAGTATGTATTTAAATATCGATCCAAGACCTTGGTGAGGAATCACATGTATCTTGTATGAGATAGGAATCAGAGTCTATAAATTTCTTATAATGGGGATTTTTTCATGATATTTATGAAAATAGAGGCATTGGGTGGGACATATGAAAATAAGACATCCGAACATTTCTCCTTTATGAATATGTCTCTTTAAGCAGATATGAGATGTAATTAGACTTACATTCCAATGATGGGCCCACACTATGAGAATTATCAACATTATTTGAATAAAATCATCGTTGGTCACTAAGAATATGTGAGACATGTTCGAAGTGAGAAATTAGGGATAAAAATGGATTTGACACATTGAATGTGATCATATCAATTTGGGGATTACACATTGAAGTTTGCCTTGAAGGTGAATCGTTCCCATATTACAGAGTATATTGTATAGGCATAGAGATTTATGATGGAAGCCTACATGTCTGGATTATGCTGGGAATCATAGTAATCAATGTTCATTTTCTCTCCTAATCGACTAATGGGTTTGAGGTACTTTAGGGAATGATTAGAGATTATACTTAAATTGATGCCCATATACGATTCCTCTTCACAATCACTAATGGAAGATGGAGAATGTATGAACTATGGGATAATTTAATCCCATAAGTGAGGAATAATTGGGACATAAATGGACTTATACTGAAATGGATTCCTATTGGAGCTCAAGCATTATTAATAAACCCTACGTATACTGGGTATGGTGGGATTAAGATTTCATGTAGCTCACTAATCCCTTAAACCATTGATGGGATAAGTCAGATGACCACACTTAGATAAATAATCATTATCCCAATTATTTTTGGGATGTTAGGGGCTTATACCAGGATGGTACCCCTTTTTCTTACACGCTAAGACTTTATGTTGACTGGGGGTTATATACTTTGGATTCCTGATCATTGGGGACATATTATATTATATCAGTAATCAGGGCTTACACACTGTGATACCCGTATAAATGCACATTATTTATCTTCTAATGGATAATGAGAGGTTGTAAACATAATATTGTTTTCTGAGAGAATGACATTGGAAGGGTCTCGTGGTTTTGTAACCCTATCTCATAAAATACACCTACCTTATAAATGGGTATACCGCTGAAGGTTCTTGGCCGGGATCAATGTGGAATGAGTCCAAATGGGTCTACTGAAAAAAGTTGAAAACCCATTGCATATCTTCCTAGAGTGTCTCAGATATCTGATGGATATATATTCATTGCTTTCTTGATATATTGTGGAATTAGTATGACAAGGTAGACACATCTATGGTTGTATTCTATATTAATTAACGGGTCTTAGATTTCTCCACATAATCCATCTAGTCATATTTGGGGTCATTTTGGATCAACCAGACCTATCTTCATACAATATCAGGATAATATGTTCATTTCTATGGACAATTACATGACAATGATAAGATTTCGAAGTCCCCTTCACATGATCAAACTGAATTTCCTATGTAAACATCACATGATGATGGAAGATGAATCTAAGGTGATTTGGAAGATTGATATGACATTTCCAAGGATTGTCACGTGACAAAACATATATATCAAGGGGATGTCACATGATGAATTTGGTATTTTATTTTTACGTCCACACAACAATGGTGACATGTTGACCAACTATCGTGGGGTCAACTTAATTTTTCCCAGACATTCCATATGACCAACATGACTCATCCAACATCACCCAAAGATATCATTAGACTAAATAAGAGTCTCAGGGTTTCATGTCCCTAAAATTTTCATATTGTGAGGTGTCATGGATAATTTTGTAGTCTCACATTTGTTTATGTGTCGCCTGTGCATGTCCAAATGGTCATGACCTAAGTCCATGTAGGAAATATTTTACTAGGGAGACAGTCATATTTTTATGGATGGGTTGTTCAATGAGTTCCCTTGTGGGTCATGTTCTTGTCCATTTGATGATTCCACATATAGCGGAAAGGGTGCACTCTGCAAGATAATGATGAATGGAATGTGGTTTACACGTCCTCACTAAATTACTTTCATGAAGGGGGTGTCTGAGAGAATGATGTGTTTTGAAGCATCCACATCTATAGACATATGTAGACATTGTTAAATATAGAGGCCTCTCACAAAGGACTGAGGGCATCCATTGGGGGATATCTATCTTTGGTGGAAAATCCAAAGTTGTAGTCTAACATGATCATGGGTTTTGAGGGCATCTTGCACTATAAAGGGTTCACATGTGGCTCCCTCATTTATTCAATTCTCATGTCTTCTAACATGGGGCCCGTGAAAGTCCCTACTACCATGTCAAAGATTTGTGAGGGTACAACATCCTGAGGAAACCATGCCCAAGGTTGCACTCTGGGAGACATCAAGGATGGAGGACTCATGGCATCATGATATCAAGGATTCTAAATTTCATTAGATTCTTCTTGGGGAAACCATCAAAGGGGAGCATGTGTGAATGAGGGTCTTCTTTACATGAATTCTTATAGTGGGATCGCATGATATTCATATTTCCATGTGATGGCATGAACAAGGATTAGATGATGCAGAATATTTTCTGATTGTGTGGAAAGTGTGAGGATTTAAATTTCATAGAGAAGAGGAGTGCATGAAATATGTGTCTCACATCCTAAATCCATAACAACAATGCTGAGAAGAGAGACACCACAATATCGAATGTTTATGACACAACGAGGGGAATTTTACTAGTTCATATGTGCATCATAGTTATGTGTCTATAAGGGAGGATTGAATCCTGGAAAGATTTCCTCACAAGCGAATTGCATGTGGTCATGTGATCATATGAAGATCATGAGACAAGATCCACCAAATAAATCATGTGGCATATGAATCTATTAAATTACCTAGAGGTGATATCCAAGAGCGGTGGTTGGCCCCTCTTTTTATCTGGTGTTTGTCTATACTACTCCTTATTTTCTAAAGCTGCCTGTTTTTCCCCTTATTCTTCTTGAATCCATTTTTATGAGGGGAGTAATATATTTATTTGTGAGGCTTGAACGAATTTGGTGCCACATTGTATAGAGAGGATGCTGCATAGAACAATGAGGTGGTAAATTATTTTTCTTGATCGACACCAATTGGAAATGAGAGGATTTATGTGACCCATATTCCCATGATATCGTGTGATCCAAAAAATAATATAATTCTAATAAAAATTATTGGGGATGTGGAAGGGGTCACATTTGTAAATTTCTAATGATAAATTCGTATGTTATCTTCACTTTGGTCACAGGATCAAAGGATGGTCATGTAAAAGTTTCGAGAACTGGTGGGGTATGTCATATAAGGCCACTAATGTTCTTGATCAGATCTCATGGAAGATCATTTTAGTGGTCTTAGACTCAAAAGGGTATCAGGAGAGGAAATGATATATAAAGGTGATGTCTAGTGGGTATCGGGTGTACCTTGGGACATAAAAACCAAGAATCAGGATGTTGGGGATGAAGTCTTTCACCACACTAGATCAGATGATTTTGATATTACACGATCATGGGATTGGATTAGGTCTGAACTCGTGATCATTGGGATTGAATCACATGGCTAGGATCTATGAGATGCATGATCAGACGGTATTTATTTGATTTTCACCATATTACATTGAAACATTTTCCATACATCCTTATGGTATATAAGACGTGATGTGGTTTTCACTTCATCGATCTCGTAATGTGGTCGACACCTTTACAACATGAATCTCTTTAACTCGGGCATCATCACTACAGTCCTCACACCCACACTGTGTGAGGATTTGGCCTTACAGACTACAGGACCTACATATTATCGCACTCACTTCCTGCGGGTGTTATTCCCTCCCTATTATCCAATTTCTCTTCTAGGATAGCTCTCATTGGGAACAGTCAACCTGGGTCCCCACATATTCTTTAAGGTCGATCCTTGGCTTGTCTGGCTAGTGGGTATCTATAATTGTTTTTCTATGGTAATTAATTTTCACCTATATATAATGAAATTATAGTATTAGTGCATCAAGGGAACAAGGAATAATACCATAAACCAAATCCCATGTCTTCATGTTTGTCATTTCCATGTTATTCATGCAAATTGCTTCTATTTTTTCACAGTATTCACATTCCTAAAATATTTTGTGGAAATTGTAAAATACACAATTATGTGTGCCCACAAAATGCCCGCATATAATGAGATTAGTTAATTATGTAAATCTTATTCAAAGGTAAAAATATATCTCTTATCGGCGTAACAGAATACATGATGAGCTTTGATATATGAGCTTCATGATAGAATTTTTCCTTAGTTTGTCAATGAAGATTTTGTGGTGAATGCATAGCATACTTTTGGCTGTGATTTCTTGGATAAATATGATATTTGAATTGGATTTATTTGGGGTATAGAAACCCTAAAATTTTAATGTACATGAATTATATAATAGAAGAGTGAATGGGTGGAATAGAACTTTTTGTTGGATCAGTTTAGGTACTTGAATGTCTATATTTTCCTTGTGAGGATGGGAATCAATCCAAACATTGTTATAAAATTAACCACTATGTTGATAAAAATTATGTGAAGGGAAAATAGTTACATAGATAAAGAATAACAATATGAATATCATTTCACATATCTAGCACATACATAAGAGAAGGGATATCACTATTTTTTACGATTAAATCCTTGGTAAAGATTCAAATTTAGGTGAATACATTTTTCATATCATCCAAATTTCCCATACATTGGGTGTAATACCAAATACATCCAATTTCTTATTCTTGAGTTAGTGAATTTTTACAGGTTACTCTTTCAGAAATTTTCATGAAACCACACTATCATGAAATTATTCCTTGATGCACCTGCTCATGTAATATTTAGAGCATTTGATTTTCAAGGCCAATTTGTACATGGAATTCATCTTGAATGCTCAAAATTCTACCTAACACTAGGGACATAAAGAGTATTTATTGATATTTTATATGGGAATGTGATGGACCCCACAATATTTTTATCATTTTATTGTTCTTCCATAACATTTTCTTAAAATTCACATGGAGGAAGACTTAGTGGGTACTAACCTATCTTTTTATTATGTATCATTTTTACAAGTATTTGACCTAACATGTCTTTTGGGATCTTTCATTTTATTAATTTTCAATATTACCTAGATCAAAAAAATTAAATTTCCAATTTATAGAGGCTCACCTTTTTCTGAGTATTCATTAATCAGAGTTTCAACATGAAAAGTATCTTGTATTGTTCTTTTATAAGGTCCTACAATCTAAACCATCACATTGTTGTCTTTTAGGTTCTTTAATCATGGACCGTTGCTGTTTTTTATTTTAGGGTCTTTGATCTTGGACCATTGGTGTATAATAGTTATGGGTATATGATCTTTGAACATTGGTTTATTATATTTTTTTGTCCATGTTATTAGAACTTAATGATGGGTATGGAAGATGGGGTAGGAAAACTAGGGATGACTCAAAACACTAGAGTTTTTTGAGTTCCACCGTGGTATTGTTGGAGATCATGAGGATTTTAGTTCCTTTCTTACATGGAGGAGATTCCTTCAGTTTTTGGGAAAGTTATTTTATGGATTGATATCATCGCCATGAAAAGATAATATCCAATATTTTCTAAGGGTTATAGAAGATTTATGGAAGTAATATTTCTGAGGGATAAATAATATAAATGTTTGAACATCTTGGAAAGATGGAATGTGTGTGATATAATTCATAAACCAATATTTTGATTCATTGAATTTTTGATGGTGTATAAATTCTGGGAATGTATAATAACACTTTAATTTTTTAGGTTTTCCTCGATGTTTTTAGGACTTACAGAGATTAGGAAGCCCTTTATATTTGGCATAGATATCGTTGGTTGGTGGTTCTCAGTCTCTTCTTTTTCATTATCATGGTCAAACAAAGAAATCTATTTTATTTTCAAAGGGGCATGAATGAATTTTGAAGACTCAAGAATCTATATAATAATGTTAATCATGGAAAGAATGATATCCATGAAGCGATCTAGCAACATTGGGATGTTTAGAAATTGATTTTGAAGATCATGCTCTATACTCTGTGGTTTTGATTAATGATCTGTGAACTATTCAAATATTTGATAATGGAGTGTCACATCTTGTTTTGAGAAAGGGTTTGACACAGGGTGATATAAGTCTAGGATGTTGAATCTAGTAGAATATCCTAGTTATAGGAATTTTAAATCATGTCCCACAAATATATGAGTTAAATATAGAGAAAGAAAATTATTGGGTACATGTAAATCGATCCAATTCTATTCCATGAGTTCAAGATGATAACACTTGGATTAAGGGGGTCTTCATGGGATCTGATGGTCTATTCGGACGTGCAATTCCATGTTACCAGTTTTTAATGGGTTGGTTATGTTATCTTATATTTAAAAGTCATGAAGTTGTTTTATGAAATGGGAAATATTCAAGAAGGGTTTTATCACCCTAAAGGTTGCTTCACATACTAGATAAAATATTATCATTGTGAAGTAATATGGAAAACAATTACTTGGAATTTTTTCTTTACTAGAGGGTCTAACAAGAATAACAAAGAATTTTTTATGTCGAAAAAGTATATCATATGTGCATTATACCCTTATCAATTGAGGCCTAATTTTTTCCTAAACTATGACTATGATGAGTTTTGTGAGTAAAGAATTGATGTTTTCTCGGATATCCGTTTACAGGATTTCAACCGAAAATGCTTTCATTCTATTTCCCTTGATGTTTGTGGCCATTAGATTTTACCATTATATGAAAGATTTTATGGTCATGCAACATTGACCAATGTGTAGGAAGTTTAAGGTCATGAATCATGTGAACCTAATAAGGGATATGGTATAAAATATCTTAATTAGGATTCCCAGAGTCAAGAGAAGTAAAAAATTCTTCTTAGTGTGATATGTAAATATTGTAAATGTTTCGGTGAAGTTATTAGATTTTGAGTAATGAAATGGGAATGTCATATCGGGGATTATCCAAAACAGGCCATGGTGTTGGGTTCTGATACAGTGACTTCAGGATCACAAGAATTTGAAAGAACATTATATTGGTCCAAGATGTTTCTTGATGGTTGGTATCAAGCCTTCTATAACAAAATTATGGCCGAACCGAATGATCTATTTTCTTGTACAAGGGCTATGAATGATTTTAAAAAAATGAGGTGCTCAAGACATGAAGTGTGGAATATGGATTGAGGTGATTTTCAAATATAGTAAAAGCACCCAATAGATTGGTTAACTGAGGTATGTCTCATGTGATCCTTTAATAAGGAATAAAAAATGGGTGATGGTCTGAATTGTTCTCAACAAATAGTGGGGATAGTTTCCTTACAGTTTAACCCCAGGTTGTAAACACATTTGTTGTTCATTTTTTCATAATGTGGTAAGGATTTATTTTTTGTTAAATTTTAATGTCATGAGACTAAGATTTTTTCCTTGGATTCTATCATCATGAAGTAAGGAAGTGCATTTATGGAGGTTATCATAGTATGGTAATGATGTGGGAACCAATGTGAAAGGATAGAAATGTTTTGGTTAGGCCCAACGGTGGAAGTCCGAGTGTCACTAAATATCTCATTAGAATGAGAATCAAACCATATTTAGTTCTGAATGGTCATGAAGTTTGAAATTATGTGATGAGGAAATGGATCCTTTGATGTGAAATGGTGGTATTGCGGCTGGTCACATCGATAGAATTATAGGAGTCACTATATATTCTATGGTGATGAGAATAAATCCTCATGTAGTTCTTAATGAAGATCACAACATAGGTCTAAGATATATGCAAAGAGGAAGTATATTTATATTTTATTTGTTGTGACTGGTCCAGGTTTTGGTAATATGTACGTCGCTACATATCTTTTGAGGGAAACAATCAATTCACACAAAGTTCTTTAGTGGGAAATACTCTGAACAAGTTTTAACCATTCATAGAGATGGGAATTATTTCTGTTAATTTTTGTAGTTGGGACCATTATTGAATAACCATGCATAACTATATATACAGTAATGAGATAAATCATTCCTCATGTAGTTCATGAGGAACCATGCATTTTAACATCACAGAAAGAAGAATTATTGGAATGATGTGAAAAAGGGGTGATGTTGTGGTTGAGCAAAAGGATGGAAGTCTAGGTGTCGCTATATATCAAATAAAAATGAGAATAAAGGCACACATAGTTATTGAAGAACTATGTAATTTAATGTCAAGCATCAAGGATGTGGTCTCCTAGAAGCAAATAGGGATTGGGTTTATAGAGGTGTGGTAGAACACTAACATCAACTATAGTGGTCCTATCAGTGGAGGTCTATATGAGTGTGTAGTTTCATGTCATTCATGGGACATTAACTGTGTAGTTTAACGTCACTCAATGAGGACTCATGTTATGTAGTTATTGTCATTCCTTCCAAACAGATATGGAAATATTGAAGTCTATTATGTCTTTTTTTTGGTGGAATTCCATACTGAGACTCCTAATCCCACATAATCTATACATGGTTTGAGACACAAGGAATATAAAGGGTTCCTCTCATCATGCAGAGGAATTTTAGAGCAAAATAGGGTAATTTTTTATTATGTGGTGGTTGAGAAATGTTATTTCATCTAGGTTTTCCTATGTATATCAGGGAAAATGATAATCAATCTCTACATAGTTAGAGTAAACCCATAAAATTTAACATAATGTGTTATGGATGTGGATGACTCGATTTGAATGAAGATGGATGTGATGGATCCATTTAGTTTTACGTCATATGATATGGATCCAAGATTTCATTTAGTTTAACGTCTTACTAATAGGATGACTAGGTATATTTTAACATTATGTGGATATGATTATATCTATATAGTTTGAATTCATATGGACAAGACAATGAAAAGTGGATAGACCAAGATATAGGAATAAGGTGTCCCTATGTATCTCCTTCAAAAATGAGAATCAAGTTATACATTATTCTAGATGGGTAATGTAGTTTTAAGATTATGCAATGAGTATGTTATCCATAAAGTTTATCTTCTTTTGGTAAGGATGTAGATTGTCTGATGTGGAGGAAAGGGATGTTAGGAATATATGGAGTTTTATGTCATGCGATAAGAAAGTTTTCCTTGCAGTTTAATGCCATTTGATAAGGACATTGGGTGACCCAACTAGAAAAGAAATTAATCTTATGTTCACATCTATGGATAGAGGTTCAGGTATCACTACACATCCTAGGAAATCGGGAATCAATACATACATAGTTCTTGGGGAGCCATGTAGTTTGACATCATGCGGCTTGATTGAACTCTATATAGTTGACCGTCATGTGGTCAGGATGAAGGATATTTTACATTTTAATGTATTGGGGTTAAGACTTGTCCACACATTTTAACATCTCATGGTTAAGATGATGTCCATGTAGTTTAATTTCCTATGGTAATGATAATAGATTACCCTACATGAAGAGGGAGAAAGGGTGTTGATCCATGCAGTTTCATGTAATGCAATGATGACTTGGTATACTATATAGTTTGATGTCTTGATATTAGGAGTTAGTTTTACAGTTTAATGTAATATGGCCAGGATGAATTCAAGGTGGGTTTAAAGGGGAACTATACCATCAGTCCCCTGACATAGCCAGTTAGGGAGACTATTTCATCCTTTTTAATGGCATATTCACCATTTATCTGCTTTATCACCAATTCAGGGTCTCCTATGATGTTTAGTTTTGATGTGTGCAAAGGTTGGGATTGTAACACCCTATGATTTCATAGTACATTAGTTCTTCAAGGTAATTCAATAACTTACACTACACACTACATCGAGTTCAAGCGCACCACGACTTACCAAATTAGCAATTCAACAGCGGTTATGAATAGTATTAACAGAATATTGAACATTATATAACCCTTATAATTTTAGAATCCATATAATGAGTTCTTTAGACATAATGTAAGGAGAAATTAATTTTTTTTCAGATAAAAGATGTATTTTTCAAAAAATGTAATTTTACCACCTTTTAATTGAGAACCCTTTTTATTTCTAATATTAGAAACTTATATATATATATACTATTTGACAAAATAATCTTATTCTATGTGATGAAGACATAAGATTTTATTTTTGATAAATTTTTGGAGTTTTTCTGAAAAATATCATATTTGGGTGAATAATGAAAAATAATATATTTTTACTGAAAACAAACTTTTTAATCAAAATAATTTATAGTGTTCAACTATACATATGAAAGGTTCGGATGTATAATTACATTATAGTTTTACCATTTAATCCAATGCTGGTCATTCGAAGTAATTTCACTTTGAAATTGGACATAAATTAATGTCAATCTTTTGGTAGTTATTATTTTATAAAAATACGCTTTATGGTTTTGACAACAATAATTAATTTTAAACTAATAAATTAAATTTATGTGTTTTTAATTTGCTAAAATAGAATTCATTTTTTAATTCATAATATCAAAATTAACTTAGGGTGAATTTTTGGTATGTTTAAGAATTATTTTAATTTTTGATGAATAGTGACAAACACTGAGTTATAGTTTAAAACCGAATTTTTATTTAAATAATTATTTATTTTATTTAAATTTTTTTGGTCAAAATAAATACATAATACTTATATAAGTTCAATTTAATTCATTGGAGTCATTTTGTAATTATATTATATATAAAAATATTATTGAACTTTTCACCGTCTTTTACCCACCTCCTAGGAGAATTTGTAAATTCCCATAAAACATAATTTTACTGCTTCTGTGAGTTGAATTTTGAAAATCCGAGAGACACTTTTAATAACAAGGAGTAAAATGTGGTTCAATAAGATAAAAATAATTTTTGGTGAATAGTAACTTTTTTCTTTTATTTAGCATGGTTAAAAGAAAATAGGGTAATTAAGGGTAAAAATGATATTATTATTACCCTAACACATGTCCTAATTCTATTGGATAATCATAATTTGACCAAAAACAACCTTAGAATTAAAATATGGTCCTCTTTGGTCAACATGAATTAGATTAGAACATTTATTGTTATTTAATTCAATTAAGAGTTAAAATAGTAAAAATCAATGTTTAATAACTAAAAAAATTTCATATAGGGTTACACATAAGAAAAATTAGACTATAAAGATTCATTAGAATCCAAAAAAAATTCCTACATAATTTTAATTTATTTATATTTTTTAAAAATTAAAAAATTTAATTTATAAATGACACAATGATGATGAAGTAATTACTTAATTAATGAAATATTAAAATAATTGATATTATAAATATCCAAATACATGTAATTTGAGAATTTTTATGAATTAAACTAATTTTTAGGTTAATATGACATATTGGGGATGTTTAGATGAATTTTCTTCAAAGTAATACTATTGTTATGAATTTCGAAAAAACAAAATACCAAATAGTGTCATAATTGACATTAAAGTGTTTTTAAATCAAATATTATATTATTAATTTATCTTCAATTTCTAAAAGTCAAAGGATCAGAAAAATGAAATATATAATGATAGGTGTTTTATTAATGATCCACTTGTGGTTCTCTTGGATATATACAGTATGTTTATTAACCATATAATATAAAAATACTTAGAGACATGGTAAATGTCAAACTATGTAACTAAGAGTTAAATCTAAAAGTTAAGGTTAAAATAGTGACCCAAACTTGTCTAAAACATATTGTTTGAGTGGTTTTCGACCCATTCACACCTTAGCTTTTAAATAATCTACTTTGGAATCATTATAAACCGAAAATTATTTAAATATAAAATAACATTTTATTTTTTTTCTAAGGTGCCCGTCACGCGTCTTATATAAGGGCACTTCCACTTCTCTCAAATTCACACCATCAAAGCCTTTTGTTTCGGACAAACCCTTCCCAAATATCCTCTAGACATCCATAAATTCATCCTAGAGTCCCTCCTTTGGTCAAAAATCCATCTTAGGTAGCCCTTTTGATCAAATCAAGAAAAAGTACCCAAAGAAGAGGTAATGATTTCACCTCCCTCTTTCAAGTTCTTTTCTTCTTCCTCTTCTTCTTTATTTGTTATTTACATTATAAAATAATAACACCAGTATCTTATATATAATTTGATGTTATTATAAATATGGTACAACCATATTCATTATTTTATCCATCCTTTGAATGACATTTCACCATACATGTGTACGTAGGGATTACCGTCTCCACATCATGGTGTAATTGTTATTCAATACATTATTATTTGTATGGGTATAATAATGATGTGTAATTAATTTAAATAATAAAATATAACATGATAATGATTTTATATATATGATATACCCTTGAATTATATATTATTTTAATATCAAAATAATGATATTGTCGCTCATGTGTACGTTCGGATAACCGTCTCCATGAATGTGGTGAGATTCATTCCCCATCATATCCGTTCAAGAATACATTTTATTTTTTGAATAAAATCATTTTTAGATACATGATATAATTTTACATATGAATAATATACATCCCATCCATAAAATATATGTCTCACATTATAATGAATGTAAATTAAAACGAATCCGTTAACCCCCGAAACGACGATAACACTAAGATATTCATAACAAATTAATGTTAAAAAATCATATATGATATCATATTAATGTAAATGATTCATGAATAATTAAATAAAAATTATTTTTCCATTACACAAGAGGTTAAAATAACCTCGACCAAGGAAAATGTAAAAAGAAAGGGGTTTCTTATCTCCATTTTAATTCCGTGAGATTTCCCTTGTTCAGCCCTTATTTATTGCATGTGGTGTGTGTACTGCCCATGATTGTATTCATTTTGTAATATATTATAATTTATGGAAATTTACATCATCATTGTATGATCATTTTTTTATGGGTGTATGTTTCGTAAGTTACCAAATTGATAAGGGAATTTTAAATCTCAATTTTCACTCATTCGGCTTTACGCATACTTTATTGATTATTTTACTCCAAGATTATGTGTGGAATCACTATTCATTTGCTTATTTTATAATTTCCACTCCCCTTTCTATGGATATACTTTTTATACACATATTCACGCCATTGAAAAATTCTCATGTCATCGATATGAACTTGATAAGAGTAATTTTAACTCAATCTCCATTTGTTGAGTTAAATATCCGATTCATTGGTGTTGTTTTTACAATAATATGTATGAATATCCTCTGATTGATTTACATTGAATACCCAATAATATGGAGTTTATTTATATTTTTCACACATAATTATGTCGTTGATTTATCCTTAACCTAAGGATATGGTCTTTATAAGTGATTTCATCTCAAATCACATTCCATTGAGACTTATTTGTTGTTATACACAAAATCACTTTTAAATGGTGAATATAATGTACTTTGAGATAGTATATCATGAATACATTTATTCTCATGATATTACAATGTTTTGATTACCTAAATTATTTTTATTCAAGTTTATCACTTTTTTGTTAGGATATCTAACTAAAATATCATTTTAAATGTTTTAAATATTTATTATACAAAATCCTTGTCATTAATGTCATTGTTTTAAAAATGGTTTAAAGGATTTATTTATATAGACATTAATGTCTTAAAAATAAAATTCCTTTTAAAAGTTTCAAATTGGTAGGGGACACTTTGATTCAAATATCCATTTTTAAATGGCTTCTGGACAAATAGTGTGACTTTTAAATGATTTCAAGAGAAAGGGGGATATTTCTCTCCAATAGTTTTGATGATTATTTTCATCTCTATCAATATCCTTCATTTTTATCGATTGAGATTAATCTATTACAATACAATATTCCATATTGTATTGAACGAGTTATGTTTAACTGTGGATGTGCTATTTTTATACCATTCATGGTTTTTTGACAAAGTATTGACATTTCGTATGCTAGTTTAAAAATAAATGTTTATGTTATGATTAAACATATTCATATGAGAAATGAATTGGACTTAGTAAGTGACGGGTGGAGCCCGCTATAGCTCCTCGATGCATCGAAAGGTCTCATGAGACAAAATAGTGTATTGGCACAAGGCCCTGACAAAATCTTATTTGTAGACTTGGCATAAGGCCTTAACTTTGTGGTTATGATATTCTAGCATTATGCATTCCATCATTATGAAAGTGGTTATTGATATTTCATGTGATTATTCGACTAGTAGAATATACATGTGAATAAGTAAATGGAATTATTTAATTTTTTTTCAATATTATGCTAAACATCATGTTTATAAGCCTTTTGTTTTAGTTATGGATTACATTAAATGTTTATGCTTATTTATGAAGGTTTCTGCTATATTGTTATCCTTACTAAGAATCTAAGCTCACCCCTTTATATCTATTATTTTTCCCAGGATGTGAAGAAGTTAGTTATGAATGACTTGCAGGAATAATCTCGAAATCATGGATGTTTCTAATTGAATAATTTAGTGTGGTTTTTCTTTTCAAGTTGTAATGTTGATCTTATGAATGTTTCTAGTATTTCCAAGGGTACTAAACTGATTGCTCTTTAGGGACATGATTTCCTTGTATCATGCAAATGTTATGTAATAATGCAACGACTCTGGGTAATTGGGGCCAGGTCATTATAATTTGTATCATTGGATGTTTAGTACAAACATATGAATCTAGATTTGGATATACTCTTGTTAGTGCACATAGCCCAATGATAGACATTGAGGATTACTATTGAAGAACATCCCATAATTTTGGTATTGTATAGATTTTGTGATTATTCCAAGAAATACATCCATGTTTGGATACGAGCAGGTAGGGGCGGCTCTGGCATAGATGTACCTAGATGGAAAAACCCAAAACACCGCTTTGAGCTAGAATCAAACGGGAACTGGTGCACGACAACGGGCCTTGCTACACTCTTGGTTATGACACTCCCGGGGGATATTCTTGGTAAAATTTACATTTTCTTTACAAAATGATTTGATGTATTTTAATATAATATGAGACTAAATGAACTTTGTTTATCCTAAGATGTTTCAAATTGAAAATATGGTGTCATGATATTCTCTAAATGATATTATGACTACTATTACTCAAACAATGATTTATGGTTTTAGTCAATGGCTGGATTCCAAGGAAGTCATAGTAACTATGAGAATGACGTAAAAGGTGGGAACGGTGGTGGAAATGAGAAAAAAATGGAATGTTGATAGGCATAAAAGATATCGTGTTCATGCCAAACCAGTTTTCCAAAAATGTGATCAACAACATATATATTAACAAACTCCCAAACTCAAAAAAGAAGAGAAAGGTGATGAATGATAAGAGCTCCAACAGTGGAGACCATAGAGAAAAGAATCCTCAATTTCCATCATGCAGGAAATATGGAAGGAGACACCCAGGAAATTGTCTCAATGGAACTAATAAATGCTCTATGTGTGGGAAAGAAGAAGATAAATTGAAGAATTGACGAGGAAAATTGAAGAGCACTATGGAAGAAAATAAAAATGGTTCCAAGTATCCATTTATAGTAATTTGCTGTAAATATAGGAGACCTGGACATTACTCGAGTGAATTCACTATTCTATAGGATATTTCCTTGGTCAAAGAAGAAGCTATGTGGAAATAAGTTGTTGGAGAAATTTTTAAAAGTACTAGTGCTTCTTGTTGATGGGATTACTCTTTCTCTTGTATTTGTAACCCTGTAGTTTTTCATGTGAAAATGATATTTGAGGAAGGCAAATCTTTTGTTTTGTGGATATAGTTATAAAAACCCATTTGGTTTTATATGATCATTGGGTTTGAATAAATTACAAGTTATTATATTTTGGGAACAAAATGCATGATATGAGATAAAATTTGTGGTGAAATTATGTTATGGTTATTTTGAGGAATTAATCTTATTTTGGTAATTTTATAAAATATATTTTTTGAAAAAATTAAAAATGAAGACCGTGTGACGACCCGTCGTACCAGAAAAAGTTGTGGAAATCGAACCCACAACCATATTGCATTTGGGATTTATCACCTACCACTAGACTACGCGAAGCCCCTAGTTAGTGTGACTAATTATTTTTAGTTAAATGATTTTATCGATCAATAATAAGTTGATTTGGGATCTTATGTCTTATCAAATGAATACCCTTAGTATATGAAAAAGATTTGGTGGTTAAGTGATAAATGTTATTTTAGAAGATGTTTGCTTTGTAGGGAACACTATATGCCCAAGGAAAATAGAATAGTATGGGATTTAATCTGAGGAGTAATGGTGGATTTTTATCTATGTTTTTATTATGGATTTATAGTTATTTGGGTTATTTATGGAAATGAATAATCTATAATAGATAATATGTGATTAGGTTAATTACTTTTAAGTATGTGATGTTAAGATTAGTGGATGTCATTTGGATATACAATTTAACGTGTAAGACTACATTACTAAGTTCTTCTATGTTTTGGGTTTCAATATTAGTTTGGATTATATTGAAGGATTTTAAGGAAAAATTGTTTATTGAATGGTAATTATTTGAATTTGGGGTATTTTTGGTTTAGGTTTAGAAATTAACATTAGTTTTTCTTTCTCTACAGAAATATCCTTTTGGGGGATCATTAGATCTTTTACTAAATGTTTTGGTTTTTATTATGCTCTAAAGACAAGGTAAATATATATTTTATCCTTCGTGGATCATGTGATTTTATAGAAGTGTATTATAGCTCTTTTGGTGTGACCAATTCTTCATGAATACTCATAATTTAAAATAAATGAGTTAGTGGTAGAAATTTATTAAAGAATTAATCTCTACTTATAAAGTAAGTATATCTCTTTTTGTTCTTAGTCAATCTCATAAATGAATTCCTCATATTTATGAAATGTAACTTAAAAAAAATAATGATGTCCATTTACTTTTCCTACTGGGAAACTAATGACTGTTTGTCCCATCACAAGATTGTGGTTTTCTTGTTGTTAACATTCTCCTGATCATGTTTTCTTCCCCTCTCCATTATAACATTCCACTTAGTTTATCTTCCATATCCATGTTTTCCTATATGGAATCCTAGTATGGGTTATCATGGGTGACATTTGTACTTCTCTTTCTTTTAATGTGATAGTTTTATTGACTCTTTTTACAATGTGGGACATTCCATCATATTCCCAAGCCCAATTTTAAAAAAAATGCGAGGATTCAATTTTTTAAAGGAGGGAAGAATGTAACACCCCATGATTTCATAGTACTTTAGTTCTTCAAAGTAATTCAATAACTTACACTACTCGCAACATTGTGTTCATGTGCACCCTATCTTACCAAACTAGTCGTTCAAAAGCATTTATGAATAGTATTAACAGAATTTTAAACATTATATAACCCTTATAATTTTAGAATCCATATTATGAGTTTTTTAGAAATAATTTAAGGGAAAATTAATTTTTCTCAAATAAAAGAAGTATTCTTCAAAAAATGAAATTTTACCACCTTTTAATGGTGAACCCTTTTTGAATTCAATATTTGAAACATTTACATATTAAATTTTACACTATAAACTTCTTCTTTGAGATCGGGTAAAAAGAATTTATTTTCAATAATTTTTTGGTGTTTTTCTGAAAACTTTCATATTTGGGTGAATAGTGAAAAATAATATATTTTAACTGAAAAAAATCTTTTTAATAAAAATAATTTATAAAGTTCATCCTTACATAATAATGGTTTTGATGTATAAAAAGATTTTATTATTACGATTTTATACAATATTCGTCATTGGAAGTAATTTCACATCGAAATTGCACCTAAACAAATGTCAATCATTTGGTAGTTATTATTTCATAAAAATACGCTTTTTTGTTTTGACAATGAGAATTAATTTTATAATAATAAATGAAATTTATATGTTTTTAATTTTGTAAAATAGATTTCATTTTTGAATTCATAATATCAAAATTATCTTAGGGTGAATTTTTGGTTTGTTTCTAAATACTGTTAATTTTGATGAATAGTAAAAAACACCGAGTTATAGTTTAAAACCTATTTTTTATTTAAATAATTATTTATTTTATTTAAATTTATTTTAGGTAAAATTAAATACGTACTACCCATATACGTTCAATGTAATTCATTGGATTCATTTTTTAATAATATTATATATATAGAATTTTATTGAACTTTTCACCGCCTTTTACCCACCTCCTAGGAGAATTTGTAAATTCACAAAAAACATAATTTTACTGCTTCTGTGAGTTGAATGTCAAAAATACAAGAAACACAGTTAATATCAAGGAGTAAAATGTTGTTTAATAAGATAAAAATATTTTTTGGTGAATAGTAACTTTTTACTATTATTTACCACGGTTAAAAGTAAATAGCATAATTAATGGAAAAAAGATATTATTAGTACCATAACACATGTACTAATTTTATTGGTTAAGTATAATTTGACAAAAAAACAACCTTATAAATAAAATATGAACCTCTTTGCTCCACATGGCTTAGATTAGGACATTTATTGTTATTTAATACAGAGAAGAGTCAAAAAAGTTAAAATCAATGTTTAATAACTAAAACATTTAGAATATAGTGTTACACATATGATAAATTAGACTATAATTTTTTAATAGAAAAATATAAATATTTTCTACATAATGGTATTTTATTTATATTTTTTAGACATTAAATAATTTAATTTATTAATTACACAATGATGATGCAGTAATTACACAATTAATGAAATATTAAAATAATTGATATTATAAATATCCAAATAAATGTAATTTGAGACTTTTTATGAATTCCAATAACTTTATAGGTTAATATGACATGTTAGGGTTGGTTAGATGAATTTTATTAGAAGTAATAATGCGGTTATGTATGTACAAAAAATCCAAATAGTTTCAAAATTGACATAAAAGAGTTTATAAATCAAATATTATATTATTAATGGATATTCTATTCCTAAAAATCTATGGTTTGGAAAAAGTACTTATATAATGGTTGTTTTATCATTAATTGACCACTTTTGGTTCGTTTGAATTTATATAGTATTTTTAATAACCATATATTTTAAAAATAAAAAGAGACATGGTAAATGTAAAACGATATAAGTAAGAGTTAAATCTAAAAGTTAAGGTTAATATAGTGACCCAAACCAGTCTAAAACCTATTGGCTGAGTGTTTTTCGACCCATACCTACCTTATATTTTAAATAATCTACTTTTTCACTATTATAAACTGAAAATGATTTTATTATAAAATAATATTTTATGTTTTTCCTAAGGTTCTCCTCACCCCTCTTATAAAAGGGCACAACCCCTTCTCTGAAATTCACACATTCAAAGCCTTTTGGCTTGGTCAATTCCTTCCCAAATGTCCTATACGCCTCCCAAAATTCATCCTAGAGGCCTTCCTTTGGTCAGAAAGCCATCTTAAAGATCCCTTTTGATCAAATCAAAATGAAGAACCCGAATAAGAGGTAATAATTTCACCACCCTCTTGCATGTTCTTTTCTTCTTCCACTTCTTATTTCATTATTATTTCCATTCTAAAATAAAAACTCCAGTATATTCTATACATTTTCATGTTATTCTAAGTATGGTACAACCATATTCATTAATCTATCCATCCTTTGAATGACATTTCACCATACGTACGTACGTACGGATTACCATCTCCACGTCGTGGTATAATTGTTATTCAATACATTATTATTTGGATGGGTATAATAATGAAGAGTAATTCATTTAAATAATAAAATATAACAAGATAATTATTCTTTATATATGATATACCATCCAATTATATATTATTTTAATATCAAATGAATGATATTTTCGTTTGTGCGTACGTATGGATAACTGTCTCCACGAACGTGATGAGATTCATTCCCCATCGTATCCATTCAAGAATAAATTTTATTTAATGATTAAAAATAATGTTTAGAGATAGGATATAGTTCTAGATATGAATATTATACATCCCTTTAATAAATAATATGGCTCACATAACAAATAATATAAAGGAAAACGAATCCATTAACACCCGAAATGACGATAATACTAAGATAATATTAACAAATCTGTGATAAAAGATCATATATGATATCATATTAATTTATATAACTATTTTATAATTCAATAAATATTATTTCACCATTATACAAGAGGATAACCTACCCTCAATCCAGGAAAAATTACACATTAAGGGGTTTCTTATCTTACGTCTATGTCCCTGAGATTTCCATTGTTCACCACTTGTTTATTGCATGTTGTGTGTGTACTTCCCATGATTTTCTTCATTGTTTAATATAGATTAATTTTTGGATATTTAAATCATTATTTTATGATCCTTCTTTCATGGTTGTATGTTTCATAAGTTACCAAATTGATAAGGGAATTTGAAATTTCAATTTTCACTCATTCAGCTTTATGTATACTTCATTGATTATTTTACTCCAAGATTATGTGTGGAATCACTATTCCGTTTCTTATGTCATAATTTCCACTCCCCTTTATGAGGATATACTTTTTATACACATAATAACTCTATTTATAAATTCTCAAGTCATCGATATAAACTTGATAAGTGTAATTTTATCTCAAACTCCTTTTGTTGAGTTAAATATCCAATTCATTGTTGTTGTTTTTACAAGAATATGTGTGAATGCACTCTGATTAATTTACATTTAATATCCTATAATATTTAGTGTATTTATATTTTTCACACATAATTATTTCCTTGATTTATCCTTAACCGAAGTATATGGTCTTTATAAGAGATTTCATCTCAATTTACATTCCATTGAGACTTTTTTGTTTTTATACACCAAATCACTTCTATATGGTGTATATAATGTACTTTTACATAGTCTATCATGAAACCCTTTATTCTCATGATATTACAATGTTTTTAGTACCTCAAATATTTTTATTCAAGTGTCTCTCTTTTGGTTAAGAATTCTAACTAAAATATCATTTGAAATGTTTTAATGATTTATTATTCTAAATCTTTCTCATTATTGTCCACGTTTTAAAAATGGTTTTAAGTATTTATTTATATGGACATTAAAGTTTTAAAATTAAAATTCATTTTAATGGTTTAATAGTGGTATGGGAAAATTTGATTCAAAAATCTATTTTTAAATGGCTTCTTGACAAATAGTGTGACTTTTAAATGATTTCAAGAAAAAGGGGGATATTTCTCTCTAATAGTTTTGGTGATTATTTTCATCTATGTAAATATCCATCATTATTCTCGATTGAGGTTAATATATTACAATACAATATTTCATATTGTTTTTAATGAGTTATGTTTGATTGTGGATGTGATATTTTTATACAATTCATGGTTTGTGGATAATTTATTGACAATTCCTATGCTAGTTTTTATACCTATATTTATGTTATGATTAAAATTGTTCATATGAGGAATGCATTGGACGTAGTAAGTGACGGGTGGAGCCTTCTATATCTCTTCTATGCATTGGTAGGTCTCATGAGACAAACTAGTGTCGTGGAAAAAGGCCTTGACAAATTTTTATTTGTAGTCTTTGTACAAGGCCTTGACTATGTGGTTGTGATAGTCTGGAATTATGAATTCCATCATTATGAAAATGGTTATTGATATTTCATGTGATTTTTTGACTAGTAGAATATCCATGTGAATAAGTAAATGGCATTATTTAATTTTTGTTTTTTCCATATTATGCTTAAGTTCAAGTTTAAATGGCTTTTGTTTTACTCATTAATTTCATTAAATGTTTATGCTTATTTATAAAAGTTTCTACTATATTTTTATCCTTAATGAGCATCTGAGCTCACCCCTTTCTATGTTTTATTTTTCCTATGATGTGAAGAAGTTAGTTATAAGTGATTTTCTGGCATAATCTAAGAATATTGGATGTTTCTAATGGAATAATTTAGTGTTGTTTTTCTTTTCAAGTTGTAATGTTGACCTTATGAATGTATTTAGTATTTCCAAGGCTACTAAACTGATCTATCATTAGGGAAATGAATTCCTTGTATCATTCCAATGTTATTTAATAATGCAACGAATTTGTGTAACTATGGTCAGGTCATTACAGGGATAGTTCAAATCTACTGATGAGGTTTTGATACTCAGTATGATTATTTTTGTAGCCTTTAGATAATGAGAATAAGTAGGGAAGAACATTCTTGTTTGGATATGTAGGTAATATCCCCAGACATAACTTATTGTGTTTTGGGTTTTCAATCCTCATGTCGACGGGACTTCTAGAGGTTCCTTCAATGTACATCTCCCATGTCTGGGTAGTTTCAGGGGCACAGAACACCTCCTCATCTAGAATCTCGGTGTCTTCCTATGTATTTTATGGGGTTGGATGTTTTGTGGAGAAATAAGCTAGGGATTTCCCATTGAATGACTTCTATTATATGAATTTAATTTAATATTAATGTAGAATGACCACCCATTAGGAAAAGAGCCTATTCAACATAGGGTATCTAAAAATGTAGTGGAGTAGATCAATACGAAATACATAGTGGAATTCATAGTGCTTGAAGAAATTCTTGATATGTTCTCTACAAATATGAGTGCAAGGATGTTCACCTCGATATCAGAAGATATAATATTAGTATCTATCATTATTCAGATGAGTTAGTAAAGACTGTTCTTACATCCCACATAACATTTCAATTCGAGGAGATTAAATTTTGATCACTCCATGGGAAACTAATACAATATGAGTGCACTCTCTTTCACAAGGGGCATCAAAACCACTGCGTTCTATAGGCACTACATGAGTCATTTGAATTGTTTTTGTTAAGAGATGTGTTCATCCTCTAGGATTATGTATTGAATATTTTATGCTCATTTGGTATATCATGATGGTGCATAGACACATTTACATTATGTCAAAGAATTTATTTATAGCACCAATTGAACACATATTAGTGATCATTTAAAAATTAAATGTACAATTATTTCTCTTCGATGAGCATGGTGACAGTAATCCTGATAAGAAACTAGTATTTTTATATGCCTAGAAATAAATTTCCGAGCATACCTATGGTGTTGGAGACACCTTCCTTTAATTATAGAGGGGGTGTTCCAAAGATCATCCTCATCTTATTCTAATTCTGAATATGTGGAAGAATTTTTAGATGAATCTGGTAATCTGGTGGCTTATCATTCATTATTAGGGTGATAGAGGATATTAAAAGAGTGATCATCATCCCCTGATATCTAAGTCATTTTAGAGATATGTCAGAACTGGTTTTGTTTTAAACATTTATTGAGGATATGAGGGGCTCACACATTTAGAAATATATTTTTCCCTTCAACCAGATCTATTGGGAGCATAGAGTCATTGTTGATCATACTTCTGGGATTTGTATGGAGGCCCCCAATCTATCAAGATTTTAAATGGTTATATAATAATCCACCACCCATTTCTTGACTCAACTTTTGTTGAAATATTCTTATGTATATGTGGATCCATAGGTATCAAAATTGGGATATTTCACCAAAAATATACTAACATTTCTGTATGATACTGATGATATTTCCAGGATATTTAGATGCCCAATATTTTATCATCCTATGACTGGGACATGTTCTATATAGTTTTTCATCAGGTGGTAAGGACATGAATATAAGTGGTTGGTCCAAGATTTAGAATATAGGTTTCCCTACATTACTCATTATGATAATTATAAAGTCATACAATGTTCTAGAAAACACATGCTGTATAATGTCTTGTGGATAGGATTTGAGATGATCACATAAATGTCTTTTGGTCAGGATGGGATCGATGTACTTCAATAACTTCCAGTCAAGGTGATAGCCATGTGGTTTATTGTATTTTGGTAAGGATGATTTCTATGTAGTTTAATGTGTTGTGGTAAGTAATACACCCATGTAGTTTGATGTATTTTGATAAAGATGATGGTCATGAATTTTAATTTCATGTTTTAAGGACATCACCCATGGATTTTAACATATTTAAATAATGGTGATGGCTATGAAATTTATTGTCTTGTAGAATGGACATCAGTTTTGAATTTTAATGTCTTATTGTCAGGGTGTCGGACATGCAGTTCAATACCTTGCAGTAAGGATAAAGGTGATTAAACTATCAGTCGGGTGTCTCTAGTTAAGGATTATAGAGAACTATAATTCATATTTATTGTATTTTGGTATCATTAAACTCTTACAATCATTCAAATACATTTTTCTCAAACTGATCATTGATGAAAAATAATCATTCTATTATGTGCTTGAGGCATCGATGGTAGGTGAAATGGTTGTCACGACCTATCAACCCTAGGTCATTAGGCTTCCTCATTGATGGAAGTTTCATAAAAATATTTTCCAAGGTGATGTAAAAATATTTAGGGGAATTCATTGTTAGAAAGGATTATGTTTTGTAAAAAAAATCATTGAAAGATGGTCATTTCCCCATGGGATTTAGGTGGCTCATGCTCTCATGTAAAATCGGTGTGCACAATTCATTGTGATCAGATGACTGGATTGAGGATTAAGGTGTTGGTGGTTCCAATACTCCATGTCCATTTACAATTGAAACCTTTATTTAATGAAAATTCAACAAAATATTCTATGTTGGAGATGTTCATGGTAGTGGAAAGGATTTTTTTGGCATACCATCCTTTCCTCACTCATCATTTTCATCCTCAGGAGCATTACCAAACCATTATTCACGGGATAGTTAAAATACACAGGAAAATGTTTGACATGGAAGGAATTTACTTTTCAGTTCATGAAATTAAGATATGGGTGACCAGGATACCTCTCCCACATGTTATATGTGCCAACATTTATGTAGGTTCATGGATGAGTCAAGATTCATGGGTAAAGAGTTCTAGTATTTTTGGACCAGGGGAAGGTACAGAAGAATGGGGGTACATGGATTATGCAGTTTGTTCCCATTTATTAAAATATATCAAATCTCTTGAAGGATTTGTGGATACACCTGAGGATTTATGGTTTCCAAAATATCTCCTATGAGGAGGTGGACAATATAAAAAATTCCCTATCCCTGCAGGATGGGTTGAGGAGGAACAATTTTTGGATTTCACCTGATGAGGGGATGAAAAATATTAAAATACCCCCATACTAGTGGTTTGGGGTACTTTGATGCATGGATGGATTCCATAAGTAGGTACAGTTACATCATCCCAAGTTATAGATATCAAGAGTATTCCTACAATTATATCATATAGATCCATATATTCTTGTTGGAGTTGGTAGATCTGGTCATCTGCAGAACATTCCTTATCCCCCTTAAGGGGCTAGTTAGAATGATCCATAAAAACACTCTTTCCACTCTTGTTGTTAGGGTGATTG
The DNA here is from genome assembly GCA_963277665.1 of Viscum album. Taxonomy (NCBI): domain Eukaryota; kingdom Viridiplantae; phylum Streptophyta; class Magnoliopsida; order Santalales; family Viscaceae; genus Viscum; species Viscum album. Next base: position 1,641,870,615 of record OY728146.1, on the reverse strand, counting down.
GATGATGATGGGAGTTCCAATGTGGACCCAAAATAATGAATCCAATACTTCCACTATATATATTCTCCATGGTCATTACCCTTTGAAATAATAACATGGTTGGTAACACCTATTTTAGATGCTTGGTGGATACAGCTGAGCCTTTCTATTATTGATCCAGTGGAAGAAGATAGGACAACCTACTATGACATAGAAAATTTCATGAAGTCGTGATTGAACTCTTCAAATTTATAATCATCCCAATTTTATGAGGATTATTTGGATCTTACTTATATCATATTGAATGAGGCAAAAGAAAGCTCCTCCTCCTCCTCGATGGAGTATCTCAGTTGATGGGTTAGTTTCTAATGTACCTTTTCAGGGTTCACGTAATGTGTAACCATTTGATGGGTTAGTTCCCATGATTAAGATTATATCATGTTAACATATTATGAAACTTCCCATATTAATATAGACTGGTGTTCTCCTTGGAATTCCATAATCATTTAGGCTATATGTGATGAAGTTAAAGGCACCTAGGTATCAATGATTTGGGATTGATTTTGGACCACTAACATGATAAATTGGTGGGCCTCAAATAGATTGGTTCAGGAATGGATATAATCCTTCTCTAAAGGTACATTATATGGATAACTCTGGAAGGTTCTCCTACTAGATTCCCCTGCTTAGACAATTGGTGTATGGAAAACTTCATCTATAACTCCTTGTAGAGACATGATCATTTTTGGAGATTTTTACTAGAAAATATGGGAGATCACCATTGAATCCCCTGATTGATGTAATTTTCATGGTGACTTCCCTCATCCATCTCCATGAGGTAGGTAATGAATGCATTTTGTCCCGTAAGGAATAGCCTCCAAAATTAGTTGAAAGTGGAAAAAAGGTCTACATAATCTCATACTGACAATCTTAGGAATAAAATCTAGGGGGAATTCATCCTCTAAATGATTTAATGGGATTATTCCAAAGTTAATATAGAGATATTTATGTGGTACTCATGGGATAATATGTTCACTAATTGGTACTACAAGTGATTTTTTGGAGACAGTGTATATCAGGGCCTCATGATTCAATCATATTTTCCAGTGATCTTATAATCCATTAGTATATTCGATGATTTAATTTCAATTACAAGGAATCCTGATATCCTGATGAAGAAGAAAAGATACCTTATTGGTCCATCATCTTATATAAGTGTAAATTTTCGACCAATAACTTTCATAGTAAATGGATAAAGAGGAAATCACTTATTTTTCGAAAAGGTATAGTGTTGTCAAAAGAAATGTTTTTGGGTCACCCTTTTGTTGTAAAATGGTAACAACATTTACTTGTTTGATGGGAATAGGAGAATCTATCCTTTTTGACCAACGAAGGGGATAATAAATCAGGATTATCATTTGTTTAGTTTTCCGTAGAAACACACAATGGTTCTTATATCCATACCGGTGAACATACTTTTATTCCAAAGGCATGTGTCCCTTTTGGGTTTCACACCCAATGATGCTTAGGATGTCACGTTGGTTGAGGGGATGGTAGGTCGGTCTCATAACACCATTTTAGGGGTAATTGGTTCCTAAAATAAGACTCTCTTGTATATTTAAGATATGATCATGAATTTCACCCATACCCTGATACAGGGCTGGTTACCCCTCTATAATAGACATGATTCAGAAATTGTAATAATTGGAACAATTACTTTCACATCATGAGTACCCTATATTTCTATTATTTATTTATGATTATTTGGGTTATGTCCGTGTTTCATCACTGCATAGTTCATTACTATTCATGGATGTGATTACTGTCTTGGATATGCGATTAAACCTCTCTAAGGCACCCCACTTATATTATGAAAACAAGAATCAAAATCCTTGTAGTTTGTTTGAATTATATTAAGGTTATGTGAGTGGAACCCTCCAATAAGTTTAACATAATACAATATGGATGTGAATATTGAGTTTAGAACATGGTGAGGTGTCTTGTGTATCAATTTTGATATAGTAATCAGATTCTACATAGTTTATATATTGGGAGTATGTGTCATGAGGGATATGAAATTAGAGGAACTGGGAGGGACTTATGTTTATGAAACATCCATAGATTTCTTCTTCAAGAATATAACCCTTTGAGCAGAGATGATAAGTAATAAGTCTTATATAGAAATGATGAGTCCATATTAGTGTAATTCTCAACATGTTTTTAATATAATCAACTTTGGACACTATGACCTTATAAGCCACAATTGGTTTGAGAAACAAGGGATATTGGTAGATCTGTCACATTTCATTTGAGAATATCTATATAAGACTTACATAATGATGTTTCCTTTTTTAGGTTTATGGTTTCAAAAACTAAAAATGATATGGTGTGGAGCTCATAACATAGGAAGGTGTCCTACATATCCCAATTATTGTGGAAATTAGAGTTCTCATAGTTCATTTTGTCTCCCAACAAACTAACGGGTTTGAGGAACTTGAGGGCATGATCGGGGATTATACTTAAAATTATTGTTGTGTGTGAGCCATCTTCTAATTCACATATATATATTGTATTAATTAATAACTATGGGAGAATATAATCCCATAAGTGAGTAATACATGGGACATGATCATACTTACACTAATGTGGATTACTATTGAATATTCGGACTTAAGTAGGTATCATGTGTATCCCTGGTATAAAAAAAATCCATGTTCTCATAGTTCCCTTATCTATTAACCCACTAATGGTCTAAGGAAGGTGATCACACTCGTAGAAATTATTATTATCACTGAGGTTTCAAAGATGTCAGTTGCTTATACTAGGATGGATGCCCTTTCTTCAGGTCTTACACATTGTGGTTTCCTGTTGATTGGGACTTACCTACTAAGGCTACCCGATCATTGGAGATATGTTGTATTATGTCAATAATTGGGGATTATGAACTAATATTTTTATTCCATATGATCATTTATTATATTTTTAAGGATAAATAGAGGTGGTAAGCATAAAAGGATTTCCTAATTGATTTACAAGGGCTGTGTCACAAAAATGTGTAACCCTAGCACATCAATAAAACATCCCTTATATAAGGGGTATGTGGAAGAAGGTTCCCCAGATGTGGTCTACATGGTATGAGTCCAAATGGTTCTTCTAGAAAAACTTGACAATCTATAAGTGATCTTCATGGTGTGTATCAGTTGTCCACTACAAATATCTTGATTAACATCTTGATATGTGGGTGCATTAGTCTGGTAAGGTAGACACATCCAAGGGTATATTCCTTATTAATTTGTGTGTCTTGGATGTATCCTCATAATCATGAAGGGAATTTTTAATGGATTTTTTGATAAACATGAACATTATTTTGACAATCTCATGATAATGTGTAAATGTCTATGGAAAATCACATGATCATGATGACATGTCACAGTCCCATTCGCATGATCAAAGGGAATTGTCTAGGTCATCTTAGCATGGGAAAGGTTGAATACTCCAAGGTGCTTCACATGATTGATATGACATGTTCTATGATTGTCAAATGACAATGAATAAATGATAAGGGGCTGTGACTAGATCAATTTTGGCTTCTATTTCGACTATCATGTGAAGGAGTGACATGTTGATCGACTGTCATGAGGTTTAACTAATTTTCTGAGGAATTCTGTATGACCAACACGACTCATCCATGTTCTCCCAAGGATATTACAAGACCAATGAAGAGTATCACAATCTCAGGTCCTTAAACAATTCACATAGTGGGTTCTCGCATTTATATTTACTATCTTGCATTTTTTATGCACTAAAAGTTCTAGTCCAAAGGTATAAATCCCAAAGTCCATAAAGGTAATATTTTCCTACATAGAGGGATGTAAGGATATGGAAGGTTCATTACATGAGATTCCTTGCATGAGAAGCCCATGTATATGTGAAGGGATTTATTCACGAGGACACTCCATGATGTTTAGTGGTTCAATGACATTGAAGGGGTCTTGTAATGACTTCAGCTGCCACATGAAAGTTCTTTTGTTGATGTCATATATAGCGGAAAAGTTAACACTCTGCCTGAGAAGGATGCCTGCCATGGTTGTCATGCATACTCATTATCTGACTTCCATGAAGGAGGTGTCTGTAGGGATGTTTTTTTATCTTGTGGAAACATCCAAGTCCTCATTCAAACATCACAAGATATAAAGGATTCTTGCAATATATTAACACTAAACAAAAATCAGTTTTTGTCATTGGGGTTTTAGGGGCGATTTGGTAAACCGCTGCTAAAACTTTTATTTTTTTTTCAAAATACCAACACTTCTCCCCCAAACCGCCCACTCAGCTCACCCCTATGACCCCATGACCCCCTGAAACCCAACCCTTGCTGAGCCATGCTGGCGGTCCCATGCATTGCCTCCCCTCGCCACGCCTAGCCTTCGACCTCGACCCTCTCAACTGGTAAATTATTATGGTTTCATGATGGATTTGTATTTTTTAGGATTTTGGAGTCACTTAGTAGAATAATATATTAAAATAAGGTATATTATTATCATGATAGTTTTGGATGTTGAAGTTTTGGTGTTTTTAATGATTTGGGTTAGATTTGGGAGATATGACATTGACAAGGGATTGCTGAATTGGGATATGGATTGAGTGGTGTTTAAAATTATATATAGGTTTAGTTATTTATATTTTGGAGCCACTATGATTTGGTGATTTGAGGTGAGTTTCAAATATAATTTTTATTGATATAATAGATTCCTCATATAATTTATTTCTAATATAGAGATATGAATATTTATATAGATGTTTATTGTGACTTATCTATATTGAAATGTGACATTTTTTACGAGGATATAATGTTTTTAACTTATTACATTTATTATGGTGTCATTATGGTCTTATGTTGGAAATTTGAATGGAAAAAGCATTCAATATATTATATTTTCTATTCTGATTGAGGTGTATTTTTTTGATTTTTTATTCAAAATTTAATTAGGTTTTTTAGTTTAGATTATATGTTATTTTTTAATGAGGTTTTTATTTGGTCTGTAAGTTGGGGATTTAGGGTACCAACTACGTGTTTCCACATATATCATATAATTACAAGTGACACTAGGTGCCTAGTGGGAGTTAAATTGTTAATTTTGGACATGTAAGAGTCATACATGTCATAAGAGTGAATCTAGGGACCCCATATTGATCCTTTTACCCCCTTTCTACCTTAATACCACTTTTATCTTGCATCATAAGAGGACCCTTTGAAATGTGTAATTTTCCATGCTAATAATACCATTTACATGTTTATGTGATTGATGCATTTTGTGTGCTTTATATGGTCCATGTGGGGATTTTACCATTAATGGTGGTCATTAGGTTTGAGTTAGAGTGTGTTGTTTAGTGAAAAAATGGTTAGTTGGAATGATATGGGAAGTTGGATGATGTGTGATTTAGTTTTGTGATTATCATGGTTGTGGTGATGATGTGTGATACAGGATCACAGAGTTAGTATGTGAATTATTTATTGGGTTTTGTATTTTCATGGATGTTTTTTTGTAGTTACATATTGATTGAAAAGTCTCATTCTCATAGTAAATGAACTTCACATGTATTATGTTTATTGGGGATGAAAAAATGGATGATAGAATAAATTATATTTTGCATGCATAAGGTTCATTATATTTACCTCAAGAACATGTTTATTTTTTGGATATAAATAAATTATTATAATATTTTTTTAATATTAAACATTTAATATAATATAATTTATTTCATTTTTATTGTGTTTATATGTATCATGTCAATGGTTATGATATAGAGAATGTTTATTGTGTGAATATGGAAAACTTTGTGTTTCTTTATCATTAATTGACTTCATTTTGATTACCTTAGGCTTCTTTATTTTAATTATCACATGTATAACCTTGATTTTGTTATGATAATCATATGAAACATTTGAGAATTATCTTATTGGTTCCATCTTGAGACTTGTCTACTACAATCTAAGATGTGTTATCAGGTGCTAAACTGGTTACCCCAACACATGACCTCACCTATTTCGATCAATTCTAGTGATTTATCTATTGTATCCATAAGTAATTAGTGTTCTATTAGAGAATGGAATTTCCATATCTAGTACTAACCATAGAAAAATAATAAGAGAAGGTCATAAAAATAGCCAATGATAATCAAATAGAAAATCCATCTCATATAACAAGATATTTAAGGATAGAATATCAATATGAAGACCCTCTCGCAAGTTGCGTTTTTTGAATTATATGTTCTGAATTTAAGTTTATTTGATTATATGATAGAAATATGATGGATGAAGCACTATACTATTCCATCAACCAAACCAACAAGTTATGATCCATCTGTCTCCCACTATAAAACATCTGATACACCATATATTTTCCACCTTTACAATCTCTCACACCCTCTACGAGTATCCCATCAGCATATTTGTTGATGCCTTCCCATTCAGCTGCCTCTTTAGTGATGGAACAAGACGCTGCACTGAGTTCATTGTAGGTATACTGCAGAGTTACAATTATAGGTAATAATGTTAATATGAATAAATTTATTGCAGTTTCTATACTAACTGTTTGTACATAAAATATGGAAATAATGAAACTATAGAGAAAAATATAAAAAGTTTTGTTTTATGGAATCTGACTGGACTAAAAATAGTCATCACATTTTATTCTTATGGGGACTTTATGGATGACTCCATATGATTACTTGGCCAAACTCAAGGTAAGATGGTTGTGGATCAAGTTTCCCTTCTGATTACATGTAATGGTTGGAGGCATATGCCTTCCTCTAGGAAGAATTAATTTTTATTAATAAATAAAGGTAATTTTAATACATTATGGTGTAAATGATTTTTCATATGTTATTAAATTATAATATTTTCGAAATCAGTTTCTACGTACATATGTTTTTACACTTTACGGTTGCTGATGTGCTAGCATGAAAGTTGAAATTGAATATTTTGGGCATGAAATAGAAAGACATTAAATGGGGATTATGTTGAGAAGTAAATGATATTTCATTGATCTTATAATATATGTATGACAATGTACCCAATGTGGATCCTATATTGTAATGGATTATTTTTATCGTCAAACATCATGATGAGAAGCACATAGTATTTAAATATATTTTATTATTTTAATCACATTTTACAGTTATACAGGTATGTGAAAAGTATATGACATTCCACACATTAATATTAAATTACATTTTATTTATTTCGAGATTATTCAAGGAATAATGCATCAAGATGTTCTGAGAAAACCATCACTCAAACTATGAGATCGAAGATTTTTTAATAAATCTGATCGACTCTAATAATCTTTTCCTTAGTTTAAATATTTATAATAAAATATTATCTATTTAATATATTAAATTTTTTATTTATTTTTGTTTAATGTTTCCATAGAGTTTAGGGAACCGTGAATCCTGAATAGAAGTGTGGTTGGATTTTCATAAAAAACTATGATGGGAGTTTTTTTAAGGAGTCTGCCAAAGAAGATGGGGTATAGATACATTTTCCATTCTAATAACTTTTTATCAGTTGTCACTATGTTAATATTTATTTCTTATAATATTACTGATAGTTTATTTATAGGTAAAATAATTGAAATATGGGATTCCAATCCTATGTAATATTACACTGTCTCCTAGGATGAACCGGTGGGTAATGTTATAGGGAAGGAGCATCCTAGTCGAGTGTGTGGAATGGGTTTATGACCCTTACCATCTGAGGTCTTTAGCAGGACATTGGGCATTGAAGCTAAATTTTATCCAAGTTTTATTCTAGATGATCAAAGTAATTATGATTATTTGAAAAATAAAATTCAGTAATGGGGAGGATCAGATGTCCACTTTGTAGAAATCATTAATTGATTTATATAAGAAGACAACCAGATCTTTCCATGGTGATATTGCATTGATGACTGGTGGTGAGTAGGGAAATCAGACAACATCAAAATCATTTTTTTAAATCATTTATTGGTTTTATGTTTAAATATAAATATAAGAAATTATTTATTTCTCAATATTATTGTATTACTGGTGTCGGTAGTAGGAAGTATAGATTGAGGTGGAGACGGTGACAAGTAGTGTACATTATCAGATAGTGATTGGTGGTCTTGTTGGTATGTTAAAAAAATAGGGAAAAAGGGTTTTTTTTCTTGTATCATGTATCATGTGTAGCACAGATTAGTCACCTAACATTTTCCTAACTTACCATTTTCATGATAACACATGTTAGATAAATGCATTGGAATTTGATATGGCATGATGATGTAGTAAGTTAGTGAGTCTCAAATTAGTGAAGTGTGGAGTTGATGGAGTATAAAGTAATCTATGTTCTATATAGAAGATAGATATATTTAATATTTTCATTTGAGTTATGTTAGGATGTGTATATTAGTATTTCTGACGAACTAGTATATCATTTATTTAATTCATTATATTCTATATTAGAGACACAACCCCCCCCCCCTCACCCTTTTCATTCAAGATTAGGGAACAAAAATGTTGGGTGAACCATTGACTACATTTGAAACATGAGAATGTCGAGTTCTTTCAAGATATCCTTTGAGGTTTGTGCCCTATATGGTAAGTGAGCTTATTTTTTCCACACGCCATCACTACAGGGGAGAATAATACATTGGAGGATGATGATGATCCCAATTGAGAGCTACACCACTATCTGCTTGAGCACATTGAGTTATCCTATATATAAGAGAGATTCTCCAGTAATCATCCTATTTTCAACTTGGAAAAAGATATATTCATAATAGATTTTAATTTTTAATGGTCAATTCTGAGTATTATTACTCCCAAAATCACAATATCCTATTTATGAAAGACCTAAATTTCCTAACATTTCTCCCAACACATTTAATATATTACATAGTAGGATATTACCTATGGTCCTCAATTTGATTGAAATGGTCAAAATCCAATTGACCAAGCTCAAAATGTAAACCCTGTATTTTTTTAAAGGCTCTCAGAAACCATTAAAATGTACATGTATCAACCCACCATGTTCCAGAAGTGGTTCGTTAATGACTACATACTACATTTAGAAATTAAACATATTAAACTGCTTTTGTTTGAATATTTTTCGAAAACAATCAACATTAATAGTCGAAATCTATAAAGCCGTATTCTGAATCCTTTTTTCCGAGGTACCCAAATATTACATTGAGCATTCTTATGATTACTTGTAACCAACTTCTATTGATATCTCATGATCATACCAAATCATACTCATTTAGTTCACCATTTAAAAAAATATCTACTGAATTCCCCAATCCAACAGACCTAGATAATCAAAATATATCCCAAGAAAAATGCCTCAACATGATCTTCTCCCAACTATGTATTTGAACCAACACCTGGAATTCACCATGGAATACAATAGTACCCAATTCCAGTTATCAATAGACTAAAAAGATAAGACAACCATCCAACGACCTGTCCAACACACATGTGAAAGTTACCCTCCAATATTTGACATTTATTATCCATATCTTCAGGATTTCTAGAAATAAATCCTTGTGTAAACCTCCCATGGTTCCATTCCATACAGTCAAAAAGGCATTGGTTTTATTTATTTATCATGGTATATAGATTGTATACCAATATAATTTGGATGGTGAAATATATTCAGAATGAATGAACCTAGAATAGGAGTACACCATGTTTCTAAACATTACCCATTCCTGGTCCAACAAAAAAACATCCTGATTTTTTTTCAAAATTAAATTGATTGGCTTGTTTAGATCATGTAATACATGCTCCATCAAAACATGTTATACTTGCCTTGATCCAACCCTTGATTCCACATTTCTCGATGATGTGTGAATACATCCAAAAATGGATCAAACACCTCAACACACCCTAAAACCCTCTTTTTACTTATATGGTATATCTTTAAAGGGTTGCACCACCAAAAAAGTTCACATCATATTAACATGATGCATATATGGATGGCTCAGCTCCCATTCAAAATTGGATCACTAAAGCATCAATCTATCCACTCCGGACTTATTTTTTTAATAGATCCACATCTTATTAGCTAGTGTTTTAATTACGGTATTGATCACACAAATTTAGATACAAATGATACCATGTTATTTCATACAGAACCATAAAATTCCAATAATGAATCTCATCATTCGTCACTAGTTGGGTAATCAACCAACCATATTTCTGTCATGTTCCAATGAATTCATAGACACCCTACTGACTTGAAAAAATCATGGATTAGTTATTTATTTCGAGCATGAATATATTATCTATAATTATTTTAATATCAAACTTGTGTTCTAAAATTCATCATCTTGTTTGAGATATGAAATATTTAAAATAATAACTCTTCAGCTTTAACAATTCATTATGAAAATTTCTAATTGGTCCATTACAGTTGTGTCCCTCTATATTAAAGGACACCATTTCCATAATACTCATCATTGTCCCAACCATAGGAATTTTCTAGGGAAACATTTTATTGGAATAAAAAAACATTCCATGGAACATGATTCATCCACTACATAATGTGGTTCCAGAACTACTATAACACACTTATATTAATCATAAAACTTAATTAAAAAATAGAATCCTATTAAAAGTGTTATAGTATCTATATTTTCATAGACGCTTGTGTGATTCTATTACCGAGTCATGTTTAAGCACTTCAACTGTATCAAACATAAAGTCCAAACTAAAACTAATTAGTAGTGTTTTCAGACCCTATTATTTTTACAATTTCATCCTTGGTAGTATGGTAAATCATCCTTTTTGGGATGGCTCAGGGATATATCTAATAATTTCATGCTATGTACTTTGAAGGATTACAACCCATAAAATGATTCTATACAATTTAAAGTCTTTGTTTTAGATATATGATACATTTTTATATGGTTGAGATGGTATGGTTTAAAGTATTCTCTTATATATTATCTTTATATGGTTTGTTTATGAAGAATTGTTAGTTTTTTAGTAATTAACATTGTTATATGGTTTAGATTATTCTGTTATATGTTTTCTACAAATAATTTTTTTCAGCATACAAGCACTGGGGCTACAAAATTTATTACATTTTTTATTTTTAAACCTACATTTAGCGACCGTTTAAACCACCGCTAATAAAATAGACCATTTATCGCGACATTTTACACCACTTATATAGTTTGATATTTTATATTGGAGTTGGTTTTACCATGTCTAAATAAATGAGAATTATTGTTTGATGATTGTTATGGTGGTTTAGCATCATTTTTAATGTGAAAATTTTTCAAATATTTAATGTTGATTTAAACCACTAAAAAACACATATGTTTCCCCCGAATGAAACCACTACTAAACCCAATAAAACTACTACTAAATATTATTACTATGACACATTCCAAAAATCATTTTAAATTAATGAAATTTTGAACTACTGGATGTCAAAACCTAATCTAGTGGTGGTTTTATGAAACCATCATAGAATCATATGGAGGCGGTTTAAACTACCTCAATATTATAAAAATACTACTCCAATTAGTATGTTTTCATGTAGTGTGAGGGAAATCATTGGTGGGCTATCTATCCTGTATTTCAATGGAAAAGGTGGATTCTCACATGATTGCAGGTTTGTAAGGGCATTTGTCACTACAAAGGGTTCACATGAGGCTCTTCCAATCATGTGATTCACATGTCTTGGAAATGGGGTCTTGTGACATTCCCTTCTACCATGTCAAGGTTCTTTGAGGGTGATGCATGCTGAGGAAACCATGCCCAAGGCTTCATGTGGGCACCATCAAGGAAGGGGGACATGTAGCTTTGTGAGATTAGGTATTAACACTTCCACTGGCTTATTCTTACAGAAACCGATATAGATAGCCTATGCTCTTGAGAGCCTTCCTTACATGCATTCATACATATGGATATCATGGTATTCATATTTCATAGTTATCCCTTGATCAAATATTGTATCATGAGTATGATATTATTACCATACATGAAGTGTGTGGGTTCATGTTTCATGGAGAAGAGGAGTGCATGGATTGTACGGAACAAATCCTAAAATCTACACTACAAGGCCATGAAAAGGGACGATGAATACCCAATGTTTCAGGAACCATGAGGACCATGTTCATTTGTTCATCTATTCATCATAGGTACATGTACATAAGGGAGTTTTGTGGACTAAAAACATTTCTCCATAAGGAAGTTTTATGTGATCATGTGAACTTATAAAGATCACATGATAAGCTCCCCTAACTAAATCCTATGTCATAGTGATCTCTTTAATAACCATTATTATATCATTAAGAGCGATTGAGAAAACCTCTGTTTTTTTGGAGTTTGTCTCCACTACACCTTCTCTGAAGCTCCCTTTTCGTCCCCCCATGTGATCCGTCATCCTTTTCTATGTGGGAAAAATGTATTTAACATAGAGGCTCCGTAAAAGGTGGCTATTCATTGTACATGGAGGATGTCGCATATACCAGTGATGAGGTGGAGTATTTTTTTATATTAACACCATGTGTCCATGAGTGTCTTATCATGATCCACATACCTTTAATGTTTCATGATCTAAAAAATAAATTTTAATTCGGATGAAAAATCATTTAGGATGAAGAAGGTATCACAATCATTAATTTCTCACCATGACTCCATCAATTATCTTCACTTTAGACACATGGTAAAATGATTATCTTGTGATGGTTTCAAGCACTGGAGGGGGCTCTCACAAAAGGCCACTAGTGTTCCTAATCAGATCTCTTGGAAACTCATGTTGGTTATCTCAGACTAGCGTGGCTATATAAAATAATTGGATATTGGGTGGTGATGTATAATAGGTGTTGAGTGTGCCTTGGGAGATATAAATAGTGTGTTGGGATATTTAGGATGAAGACTCTTGATACATGGGGTCATCTGATATCGAAATCAAATGGGCCCAAGATGAAATCCTGTTAGAAGTCACTATCCATGGGATATAATAAGACGGTTGGGATCAACTTGAGGCATTATTAGACGATCCTGATTTGATGCACCCCATCGCATATCGATTCATTTTACCTTACTCCATGTAGTATATTAGTTGAGAAATAGTTCCCACTTCATCGTGCCAGAAAAGGGGTCGAACTCATACCATATGCATCAGATCCACCAAAACATTGGCCCGATGGAACTTACACCCATGCTATCCGTGACTTTGGCCTCACACACCACAGACCCTATACACTAACCCAATTTCTTCTTTGGGTTCTATCCCCTCTTCTTGTCCACTTTTTATCCTGAGGTAGATCTCACCAGGAATGGTGGACCTTGGTCCCACATGTTTCCTATCGTAAATCTTTTCTTGTCTTTCTAGCGGGCATGCCATTATTTTTTTTGGAAATGTCATGTGAAACTACTTTGAATGAAATTATATGATGATTGAATGAAGGGACCAATGTATGTCCATATAATAAAACCCAATTCTTAATTTATGTCATTGACATGTTCTTTATGAAAATTTCTTTTAATTTCTTCATGTTCATCACATTCCTCAAATCTTCGACGACAAAGTGTCAAATACACAATTATAGGTGCCAACACCTACTAAATGGAATATGTATAATCATTAAATGAATGTTCCTATATTATATTGTGTTATTCTAGAATCTAGTCTACTATATATTGGGATTCATTGGAATTATGTCCCTTATCTGTTGGGATACATGGTCATAGAAACTCTCAAGCAAGGGGCCCTCTAATTATATTATAATACATTGGTATGACATCCCTTAGGTATAGAATCCGTTATTATTTTTGACACTCATACATGAAATACATCATATATTGTGATAATAGGAAATTTAATCTTGTATATATTGCGATAAATCATAAAATAATCAATGGGTCATGTTGATCATTATATATTGTGATACTCATGCATGACATTACTTATATATTGTGATACCTGGGCATGAAATCCCTCAGCCTTTGTGTCCCTTATTTATTATGATACTAAATATTTGTGTCCCATATATATTGTGATAATAGTAAATGAAATCCATTAGGAATATAGTACCTTATAAATTATGAAACTCTCGCATGGCGTCCTATATAAATTTTGATACTATGTCAGGAAATCCATTATTATTCCATGAGACAATCGTGACTAATATTGGATGCCCGAGATATGCACCAGATCCTATATATATATATATATATAAGGAAATTTATGTTACTATAAATATAGTGAAAATATATACATACATATTATTTTATTATAGAGACATGGTGGAACCTCATAAGAGATATTCATACTTAGGAAAAATTAGGTATAGTCAGCCCGGTGTCCTTAAAGAACCTGAGTCATACTTTTTTACATTTCTTTTTTTATTATATATATATATTAATATATGTTTACACTAGTGTATTTTATATTAAAAAATTAGATAGAATTATACACCATTGGTGATAGGCAATGGAGTATATCTCAGACCCTATTTGGGAAACAATTGCGTAGGGGTTCCTGAAAAATATAATGACATTTGGTCTTGGATTATAGTTTATTCATGTATTGTTAATTTTTACATGGGATCTTAGGAGAATGGGACTAATAAAAGGTCCAAATGCCAAATGAGTTATCCCCTTCATATATTGTTTTTTTCTTTCAACATGTATTGTAATATATTTTACCTCCTGCTGTATGTTTACTATTTTAATAATTATTGAATTATATTGACGTTAATGACTGGTTGTATATTTGGTGTTGGGAATTTTATAAGATATTATTATTCTTCTGAAGACTTTAATTTTTATTACTTTTAATTATTTATTTATTTGTTACTATTCCATCATGCTACTTTGATCGCGTATATATATTCTACCCATCATTTCTTCATTATACCCTCACTTCTAGTTGGAATCCCCTTAAATACCATGTGGCGTGCTTCAGTTCATTTGACCAACCATCTCAAGGAACAGTTTCCGGGGATCTAGGGTCAGGACATTCAAATATGGTATTAGAGGTATTTTCATTTCCTTTTTTCTTACTGTTTTGGGTTGGTATAGAAGATACTAAGAATGTTTCATCTCTTGGTAAGTAACCATGTCTAGGAGGGATCAAGCCACAAATATTGAAAATAAAAACTGTAAGGAATGATATTTTTTTTCATATTATTTACAGTTGATTATTATTTCACCTAGAGGGATTGGTGTACTATTTCTACTTGATGATTTATGAGATTATGGTATTTTTGTTTCCGTAAAATGGTATGGCAAGGAAATATTATTACATGAATCATTATTGGAACATGTAGATCCACTTTCCATGATTACTTCATGCCATGTAGATTTCATTCATTGACTACCTCATAAAATGGTAGATATTCCAAATGTGGTTTAGTGCCATACTTTACTCTAAATCATTTTTATGTTTTTATTTTTCAAAATTTTCTAATGTTTAGTGATTCATTTGGTTCTTATTTATATGTCTATATTTTTTTTATAACATGTGATATCATGTCATGTTACA
Organism: Viscum album; assembly: GCA_963277665.1. Classification (NCBI taxonomy): domain Eukaryota; kingdom Viridiplantae; phylum Streptophyta; class Magnoliopsida; order Santalales; family Viscaceae; genus Viscum; species Viscum album. The sequence goes on along the minus strand of OY728146.1, from coordinate 1,641,855,110 downwards.
ATTGTGATATACTATTTTGTTATTAAAATGCTTATATCAACATAAATGGTGTTTCCCCATATAGCATGATGTTGGAACCTTAACTAACTAATCCTGAAATGTTTATTCATGGAACCATTAATTACATGATCCAAAAAAATTATTTTTATGATTTAATAGGGTACAATAAAAATTTATAATCTATGTTGACATTTGTAATTATGGAATGAGAATCCATATAATCAAACCATTATAAACTGCTTTTCTAAATTACATATACAAACATGAAGACCACATTAAAGCTTCATGAATTAAAATTGTTTATTATGAATTCACATAACTTTATTATTTATGAATGGTAATGCATAAAACTAATCCGTGATATGGAATGAAATGTAATTTTTACAAATAATGGATTCCTCTAAGAATGCATGTACCAACATGATATTTTCATAACGACCAATGTGAATAAATTCTTAAATTGCTAATGGGACTTATGATGGTCTATTGGTTAATGTTTTTTATGAGATAAACCAATAATGGTGTTTGGAACATTAATTATTAAAATATCTCATATTGGGTGGAATTTTTATAGACCTAGGTTTAATATGATGGGACCCTTGTAGGTCACTTTATATTGTTATTCTTTAGTAAAGAAGTACTCGGGTTTATGTTTATACCATATATGGATGGTTATTTAATGTTTTAGAAGACACATATACAATATTACATATAAATATATATGGTGGAATATTAATAAACCAGTTCATTAAAATCAAAAAAAAATTATTTAAATTTCTTGAGGTATATTATTTTGAGTTTTATGTTAATTAAAATTACAATTAAAACCTAAAAGGATTTTTATATAAGGTTTTAAATTAAAATTTTATTTAATCAATCCAGTAAAAAGATTCATATGGATGAATAAAATGGATAAAATGAATTTACAAGATAAAGTTTCTAAGAAGTGATAGGATTTCTGTTAAATAAATAATTTTTAAACAGATGTTTGATATAACTATTTTGTGTTACTTTTACAATTTGATAAATTCAATGTGAAATAATTTAAGGTCTTAAATGAATCCTTAAAGTGCTGTTCTTAGTTTTATATGGATAATTAAAATGGATAAAATTATTCTTTGGGACAAATTTTCTAAAAAGATGTATGATGTCTGTTAAATAAATATTTTTTAAAAGGAATCTTGATATAACTATATTGTGTTTTTTTTTGGAATTAGAAAAAGTTAATGTGAAATAATTTAATGTATTAAATTAAATAATAATGTGGCGTTATTGGCTTCATCCCTCATGTAATGTTTAATATTAATGTTTCTTTTAATTTTTTTTATATAACTTGATCATGAAGGATTCACTTAGTCTTTTCCTTGGATATATTTAATCTAAATGTTAGGCCAGTATGACTAGTAACCTTTCAGTCATAACCATGTTATAGGATCAATGATTTATGCATTAGTTAGGGTATACCATAGTTTAGTTTTCACTCTTATAAACTAATGATTTTTTTCATTATTTGAATAGATTTCAGTTGTTATCCACCCTTTAGGCCCACACATTAAAGGATACGAAATGCGATAGTTGAACCATTTTGAAATCTTGGGGTAATATTCATAGATACATACAGTACTGTTCATGTTGAATAAAATAGAAAAATAAAATATATGATTTTTTTGCTAATAATTTAATCATTGAGATTTTATTCTTCCATAACAGGTGATCGTTGATATAGGGTTACCTATTCATTAATGGAAATTTGATTTGTCTCAATGATCAGGATGACATTATAAAAATGATATTGGGTTTTGACACCCCTGTCATCTGGTTTTGGGATGCATACTATGTACTAATGAAATTAATGATTAATGCTCATAGGATCATTATGAATATTTCTAAACAGAAACTCGACTAGTGCTCTTCTAAGAAGCTAGTTGTTCTATCATTCATGTTGTAACATGATAACATTGTGTTGTCTATTTCTAGGACTCATGGTTAGTTGTCCGTAGAGTGTGTAATATGGGATGAGATTCTAATTTCTATAATCCGATGAATAATACACATCTATGGTGGGGAGATCCACATAAATCATGTTAATGTACATCCATCCATATAGAAGGAGACAACTGTTTTACCAGAGTTTGGAAATGGTCAGAATTTCATTAAATTCCCATGGGGATAATGTGTTTTGAAATATGTCGGTAATTAAATGGATAAACAATGATTATATTTTTTTGTATGTTGCCATTGAAAACGCCATCATGTGGGTTGAGCCTCACTAACTATGATTAAGTGATCATGGGATGCCTTGGGTGGTAAAGGCATCATGTTTGGTTAAAAATGACATATCAGAAGGATCTACCAATTTTTTATATTTTATTAGATATAGATGGTTTGAATGTTCTTTACTGGGGTAGTTGGGTAATAATTGGTTGAAAAACAAATAGATCACTTCTTATAAGATATTATTTAACTATCTCTAGTCCTTCTAGTAATATTTGAATTACTATTAGTTTACTATTAGACTATATATGATCATTCACCTCATCATAACATCATCCAAGTTACACTAATAAAGTGGTGGATATACACCAAGATAATCTAAAATACCCTTATGATTTGATAAATAGACTTTGATTGAGTTTTTCTATAGAATTGTGGTCATTTCAGGGGATGGATTGTCAAATGTGATACTCTGATTCTTTATAGAATAGCCTATGAAGAATTCATGGACACCAACTGACTCTCTATCTCAATATCCAATCATTATTACTCTTCTATGCTCAGTCACTATTTTGATATGAGAACATTTTGACTTTGTACTAATTTCATAATTTTAAAAATTGGAGTATGAACTACCATCAATGATCTCGTTGGACTCCTTTTGATGATTCGTAGGTTACCCCATAATCATTCAGTCTCGGAAGATGTATTTTTAGGGTGTCGATCCATGTGTGTTGGATAGAGTATACACCCATGGTAGTGTTTTTGCACAACGAAAATGAAAACTTTAGCTATAAAAATTATGTGATGCTAGTTATAATACTTTTTTAATGTGATCAATTCAATAATGAGGTACCTTTATTAAAATAAACTAATATCTATCTTCTAAAAATAATCATACATATAAGTTGAGAATTGTTGAATTTAGTTGACCAGAGGTGGATTAAAATGAGTTCTATTGTGTTTCATGTGTGCAGCGTGGGACTAGATCATGGAACATCATCGGGATGAGGTGAGGGAAGAGAAATTCAGTTGAGGATTTTCATGAAAATATATCTCATCTCGGATATATGAGGTTAATTGGTAATCGACCATTTGATCAGATTGATGATAATGTTGGGAGAATCATTATAGTGCTATGTGAAATCTTAAATAGGAAGTATTGATGGTGAAGATACCGTAGATCAATGTTAGACATTAAATGAAAGATCTTTTTGTGGGGAGAACCATATTATAGATTTTTATTGGGATGATTAGGTTATTTTGTCTCCAATTATGTGGGATTATGTAAGTGTCATCTTGGTGTTTCAATTTTTGGAATGCGAGTGTTGGAATGAGGTTTAATTGCATATAAAAAGTATGTAAAAAGTGGTGTTTAACATGATTTTGGGGTTTGGAATAATAATGTGACCATTTATATGAAACATCATCACTTGGGTTAGTTTGGTAAATATTTCTCTATTCCCAAAATTTTTCCCAGTGATGAGAAGTTCTATGATGGGGAGACTATAAGGTCATATTGTTTGAACCAAATGATATTTTTAAGGGAATTTCAAATATTTCATTGGTGGATGGATCATTTTGGAAGTTGGGATTTTGAGTGACATTAAAAGGGTTTTAATTTCCATCAGTGATGTTCTTTGATGTTGTCTATGATTTGGAGGATGCCTGGGGGTTTTGGTGTACACCGGAGGAAGGGAGCATCACCTGAGCAGCTAAAAAATTACTACAACCATCCATTTATGTTGTGAATTATTTTAACCACATTAATGGGGCTCACTAGGTTTTTTACATAGGATTAATGGTTTTTAGGACCAGGGGATTACCTTCACTTATCCATGATGTGACTCTATTTCATGTAGTGAATCATATAGGGCCAGTTTTTAAAAAATATAATTGTGGATTGACAACTTATTTTTTCTTCAAGTGATGTGAGTATTCCCAAAAGTTATCAATAGTGTCTCATATCGTACTTATAGGGTTCTCTGTATCTCCTCTGTCGGTGCTCAGATAGAATCATTGCATGCCATGTTGGATATACTGTAGTAATCTGTAAATTCATATAGCCTAATTTATTTGTTTATCTTCCCAAATGAAATATTGAATCCGTGTGATATATTTTTCCCTATTTTGGAAGATTTTATCAATTATTCTAATTTATATCTATTTATATTGAATTAGTGGTCGGTAATGGGAGGGTGAAACTCAGATGATATTAGTTGGGTGGTATATATATTATTGTTTTTTAATGTTTTAAAATTTTTTAAATTTTTTTTACTATCACACACTCAACATTGAAGGAAAAAATCCCAAAAAATATAAATCCATAAATTAATTAACCATATATATAGACCTAGACCCATTATGTTTCCCAACTTTTGGTTGGTGGTCAACCAATTTCTTCTGAACTACCATATATGGCATGTTCAAAAAAAATAATTAAATTAAACATGGTTTCCCACTTTTCCAAACCACCACATGGGTGAGTTAGGTGTTCCCCTTTCTAGTGGCTTGTCTAGATGAATTAAATGACTGTTAAATATTCTTTTACACACATTACCCTAAGTTAATTTATTTTATCAGATTGGTGATTCAACTATGAAAATTTATGAAGGCACAAAATAATTACACATTGTGTTATTTATTAAATGTTGAATGATGTGGATAATTAAATTTAAAAATGTGTTTAATAGCATAGAACCCCACATGGACGAATCCCATATATTAAATGTGAATACAAGGCTCTTCTTTATGAGGAAGTGAAATATTTGATATAATTGAATGAAATGTTTGGTTGGTTCGACATGAAGTTTCATATCCATTGGTCCGAGATCATTCCTCATGGACAATTCTGATTAAATTGTTGTAATGAATTGTAATGTTCCATTCCTATAAACATGGACAATGAATAACAATTAAAAGCACATTCCTACATTATATTTTCATATTAAAGCATATATTACATTTTATATTATGATGTTGAGTCATGGAATCTCTTATATATTGTGATACTTGGTCATGGCATCCCTCAGGCATGGTGCCCCTAATTATATTTTGATACATGGCCCTGTCATCCCTCTGGCATGGAGTCTAACATAATTTGTGATACTTAAGAATGGATTCCATTAAATATTGTCATACAAGAGCATGATGTCCCATATATACTGTGATATATGGGTATAGAATCTATTGGTCATGGAATCCCCCGCTATTTTAATACACATGCATGGCATCCCATTTGTAGTGTGATACTTGAGCATGGTTCCCTTTCTATATAGTTATACATGGGCATGGAGTCCCTTCTATATTGTGATACTCAGTCTAGGAATCACTTATTATTCCATGGCACATTCGTGGCTAATCTTTGACACCTAATATATACCTATAGTCTTGTATAGAACTATGTATATCTATAGTCATATATATATTACTAAAAATGTAGTTAATATATATATACATACATACTTGAAATATTATAGATATATTGTGATGTCTCATTTGTAAATCCTCATGCTTCGACAATACGCTTCTTTTTGAATAATACAGTAGCGTGTGTTGTATGCAACTTCGAGTTCTAACACACCGAAACCAATCAAACTAGCCGTTATGAATATTAATACCTACTTTTTGAAATTTTAAAAATTTTATCTGTAAAAATGGACTTAATTTTTGGATTCATAATATCATAATTAGCTTAGGGTAAATTTTTGGTATTTTTCTGAAAACATTCAATTTTTTATGAATATTTAAAAACACTGAGTTATAGTTTAAAACCAAATTATTATTTAAATAATTATTTATTTTATTTAAATTTATTTTTTTTCAAATTTGATGCATAATAACTATATAATTTCAATGTAACTCATTGGATTCAGTTTATAATAAATTTAGATATATAAATATTTAAATGAACTTTTACAGTCATTTACCATCCTCCAGGGAGCATTTGAGAATTTACATAAAACATAATTTTACCACTTCTGTGAGTTGAATTTCAAATAATCCGAAAGACATGGTTGATGTCAGTATCTAAAATGTTGTTCAATAAGATGAAAATAATTTTTGGTGAATAGTAACTTTTAACTTTTCTTTACCACGGTTAAAAGTAAATAGTGTAATTAAGGGTAAAATGATATTATTATTACCATAACACATGTATTAATTATATTCGATATGTATAATTCGACCAAAAACAACCTTAGTAATAAAATATGAACCTATTTGGTCTACTTTGATTAGATTAGGACTTTTATTATTATTTAATTCAATGAAGAGTTAAAAGTGTTAAATTCAATGTTCAATTACTAAACCATTTTTAATATAGGGTTACACATAAGATAAATTCAACTATTAATATTCATTATAAAGGAAAAAAAATTTCCTACATAATTGTATTTTATTTACAGTTTTTAGACATTAAATAATTTAATTTATTTATGACATAATGATGAGGCAGTGATTACCTAATTATTGAAATATTAAAATAATTGATATTATAAATATCCAAATAAATGTAATTTTAGACTTTTTATCGATTAAACTAATTTTATAGGTAAACATGACATGTTAGAGTTTGTTATATAAATTGTTTTCGAAGTAATAAGGCAGTTATGAATTTAGAAAAAACAAAATACCAAATAGTGTCAAAATTTGACATAAAAGTGTTTTTAAAACAAATATTATAATATTAATTGATATTATATTATTAAAAATCTAAGTATTTGAAAAAAGACTTATAATGTGATATATTTATCATTAATGAACCAATTGGGGTTCTCTTGGAAGTATATTATATGTTTATTAACCATATAATATAAAAATACAAAAAGAATTGGTAACGTCAAACTACTTAACTAAGAGTTATATTGAAAAGATAAAGTTAATATAGTGACACAAACCTATATAAAACCACTTGGTTGAGTTTTTTTCGACCCATACCCACCTTAATCATTAAATAATTTATTTTGGAGCCATTAGAACCCGAAAATGAGTTTATTATAAAATAATATTTCTAGCTTTTCCTAAGGTGCCCCTCACCCCTCTTATAAAAGGGTACTCCCCCTTCCCCCAAATTCACACCTACAGAGCCTTATGGATAGTCCAAACCCTACCCAAATACCCTCTAAACTGTCATCCCTTCATCCTAGAGTCCTTATTTTAGTTAGAAAGCCATCCTAAGGAGCCCTTTTGATCAAATCTAAAGGAAGATCCCAAAGAAGAGGTAAATATTTCATCACCACTTTCACGTTCCTTTCTTCTTCCACTTCCTATTTATTTTTTGTTTACATTATAAAATAATAAATCTGGTATCTTATAATTTCTTTGATGTCATTATAAATATGGTACAATAAAATTCATTATTTTATCCATTCTTTGAATGACATGTCACTATATGTGTGTACGCACGGCTTACTGTCTCCACGTCGTTGTGTAATTGTTATTCAATACATTATTATTGGGATGGGTATAATAATGATGTGTAATTGGTGTAAATAATAAATATAGCATGATTATGATTCTTTATATTTGATATAACGTCCAATTATATATTATTTTAATATCAAAAAATGATATTGTCGCTCGTGTGTACATATGGATTGTCGTCTCCACAAAAGTGATGAGATTCATTCCCCATAGTATCCATTCAAGAATAATTTTCATTAGATGATTAAAAATAATTTTTAAAGACATAATATCATTCTAAATATGAATAAGATACATCCTATCCATAAAAAACATCACTTACATAACAAATCATATAAAGGAAAATGAATCAGTTAACACCCGAAGCGACGATAATACTATGAAATTATTAACAATGCAACGTTTAAAGATCATATATGATATCATATTAATGTATATGAATCTTGTATAGTTTAATAACAATTACTTAACCATTATATAGTAATTCAACCTACCATCGACCAAGTAAATGTACAAGGTAAGGGTTAATTTCACAATCTCTTCATTATCTGAGGTTGTTTAAACATAATTATATACTGGGATCTCTTTATCATCCACATCCATTTTTCTTAAAATTGTATTTCAAAAAATGTCTACTATTTACTAGACAATGGGTTAAAGTAATTTATACCCTTATTTGACATTATATGTTCAGAAAGGAATCTTTTCGTTATTTTCCCAACAAGGTACTTTATGACTTTTTCGACAAAATAAAGGTAAGTATATTTTTTAACATATATGGAAGGTGTGGCTAATTTTCTCCATTATAACATCATCAAAGATCCCATTACAAGATTATAAGAATATTTCCAAAATAAATGTTTTTTTTTATAATTATATGAATTTTAAATTATTTCAAATAGAAAGAGATATTTCTCTAAAAAAGGTATTTATTTCATCTATGTCGACATCCTTTGATGGATTTTAAGCTTATTTGAAGTTGATTTATTATGATACCAATATTCCATATTTTATTGAAGGTTTTGCGATATGTTTGACTGTGTATGTGTTATTTTTACACCATTCATGGTTTATGGATAAAGTACTGACATTTATTATGCTAGTTTCAATATAAATGGTAATGTTATGTTTAAACCTTTTCATATGCGGAATGCATTGGAATTAGTAAGTGACAGGTGGGTTCTGCTCTAGAAACTCGATGCATTGGTAGGATTCATGAGACAAACTAGTATCTTGGCATAAGGCCTTGATAAAATCTTATTTGTAGTCCTGGAACAAGTCTTTTATTATGTGGTTATGAAGTCTAGCATTATTCATTCCAACATTATAAAAGTGGATATTGATTTTTCGTGTGATTATTCGACTAGTAGAATATCTATGTTATTAATTAAATTAAATTATTTTGAATTATATTTCCCATATTATGATTATTTTTATGTTTAAAAATAGTTGGTTTACTTTTATACATTTCCTTAAATGTTTATGCCTATTTTTGAAAGTTTCCATTATATTGTTATCCTTTCTGATCATCGGAGCTCACGCCTTTCTATGTTTTATTTTACTAAGGACACAAAGAAGTATATTATGACTAACCTGTAGGAATAGTCTATGGGATCTCAGTGTTTTCTATGGAAACAATGTTGTTTTATTTTTCCATTTTATGATGTAATGTAAACCTTGTAAATTTATCTACTACTTCCAAGGCTACTAATCTAATTGGTCTTTCTAGACTTGATCTTTTGTGATCATAAAAATGTTATGTAATAATGCATCGACACTAGGTAACTAGGGTAGAGGTGTTACAATTGGTATCAGAGGAAGTTTAGTTAAAATCTTGGAATCTAGATTTAGATAAAATCTGATTAGAGCACATTAACCTAAGATAGACTTTGAGTATTAGTATAGAATAACTCCCTAGAATTTTGGTATTGTAGAGATTATTTGAGTTATCCAGGAAATACATCTCTGTCATTATACAAGCTGGTAGAGGAGTATCTGGAATAAATATACCTAGGTGTAAAACCCAATAACACCAATTTGAGCTAGACTCGAATGGGAACTGGTGCACGAAACTGGGCCTTACTGCACTCTTGGTTACGACACTCCTAGGGGATATGATTATGATAATTATCATTTCCTTTACTAACCATTACGAAGAGTTTATGAGAATATACTTTCTCAATGAAAACATTTATATGATTATGTATTATATCCATAAACTTTTCAATGTAGGTTAAGTATTTTACAAGTTTGGATTTATATATTGCGATTTATAAACTAATCTAGTTTATGCCATTGTGTAGAAATGGTGCCTAGTTGAAGGAATGGAAACCATATCAATGCACTCACTCCATGTAGGTATTTCCCTCATACTCAAGAGAATTATAGTGGAGTTGGTGATGCAACTAGTGCTGATCAGCTAATCACCATTCTAGGACAACTCATTTAGGTTATGAATAATAACCTTACCCGTATAGAGCACTCTGATACGCAGCGTAGGGGATCAATGTTATATCACTTCATGAGGAAAAAACCACCAATATTCAATGGGGTTAGAATTCCACTAGTTGCCGAGTAATGGATAAATTCCTTAGAGAAAATATTCCATCCCTTAAGGAGTAGCAAAAGGGAAAAAGTTGTCATTGTAGTTTACCGCCTCACAGGAGATGCTGATCAATGGTGGTCATTGATTCAAAACACAAAGGAAGAATATGTAGTATCAAATATGGAATTTAGTGTGTTTAATGAAATTTTTATAGAAAAATTATTTCCTCATGACTATCTAGTAGATTTGGAAAGACAATTTCTGAGTTTGAGGAAAAAGGAGGATGAGAATGTTGCAAAGTATGTAGCTCACATTACAAGGGTTCCAAGGCATTCTTCAGATTATATACGTAACCCAAGAAGTAATATTGATCATTTATTTGGTGGCTTAAAACCATTTCTACATCACGAATTAGTATCACAATCCTTCTCATCGTACGAAGATATTGTATCATGTGCTATCGAGGCAGAAAAAGAATTCTCTAAGTATTATGACTTTAAAGAAAAGCAAGCGAATAAGATATCTGATGAAAAATATGGAAATTGAAATAAGGGGAAGAAGGGAAAAGTTGAATATCCACCCTGTAGTAAATGTGGGAAGAAACAACCTGGTACTTTCCTGAAGGGAATTTGAGTATGTTTCATGTGTGGGGTAAAAGTCCACCAAGCTCATGATTGCAAGGGGAAGAAAGAAGATGTCAATGTTGAAAGATACAATTTTAGATAAAGGGTGCATTGTGAAAATGAATGTGCTAAGCTCCAGGGTAACTTTCCTCAGAAAAAGTTCAAGGGATTAAGGCCAATCTTATCCTATCACTACTGTTGAGGTTGAAGCTTTGAAAGATGTAGTGGTAGGTAATTTAATGGTTTCCTCAAGTTTATCAAAAGCTTTATTTGATTCTGGATCATCGCATTGTTTCATATCTTCCTAGTTTCCTAATAAAATTAGATATTTCCAATTTGATTTAACATGGTAGTTGTCAGTAAAAACATTGAAGGGAAGTATCATTGCAACAATGTTTTGTGAATCTGTCAACATTAGGGCATATAAATGTTCTTTATCTGCTGATCTATTCATCATACCCATGATTTAATTTGATATAATCCTCAGTATGTATTGGCTTTCAGACCATGCTGCAAAAATTTATTGTAAGAAGAAGGAGGTTACTATTTTTTATGACGATGATAAATAACACCTTATATTTAGAGAACAATCATCACCATGTAATTTTTATCTAGATCCACCCCAAGTAGCTCAACTAAATTCAATTATTGGGGAGGAAGAGAATGAAATAACTGTCGGTGAGGAAATGATTGTTCAAATAGAGGATGCACATATTGTGAATGAATATGTTGATGTGTTTCCAGGATATTTATTTGGATATCCTCTAGAATTAGAAATTGAGATTTCCATTAATTTAATTCCTGAATCAAGGCCCATATCGAAAACCCGTTATAGAACAAAAACTGTGTAATTAGTTGAAATAAAGAATAAATTAGAGGAATTGACTAATATTGGATTTAATCACCCTTGTGTCTCTCCTTGGGGATCCCCTGTCCGTTTTGTTAAGAAGAATGATTGATCTATGAGGTTGTGCATTGACTACAGGGATATCATTGCTATAACAATAAAGAACAAGTATCCCCTACCTCGCATTGATGATTTATTAGACTAACTTCATGGATATCAATAATTTTCAAAGATTTACCTTCGATCTGGATATCATTAGTTGTGTGTGATGAAGGAAGAAATTCCGAAAACAGCATTTCGAACCAGGTACATGCATTTTGAGATTACAGAAATGCCTTTTGGAATGACTAATGCGCCCTCTGTCTTCATGGATATAATGAATAGAGTTTTCAAGGAGTATCATGATGTCTTTGTAGTGGTATTTATTAATGATATCATGAAATAAATAATATTTTAAGAATATCATGAAAATCACTTGCGTGTTTTCCTGAAGACTCTTATAAGAAATTAATTATATGGGAAGTTTAGAAATTCTGAATTTTGGATTCAAAATATGTCTTCTCTTGGCCATATTTTCTCTAAGTATGAAATATCGGTTGATCCTTCTAAGACTATATAAATCAACGATTGGCCAACACCAATGAGTATAACTGAGGTATGTTTTTTTATTAGTTTAGAAGGTTATTATCGAAGATTCGTCTAGAATTTTCCCGGTTGGCTAACCCATTAACAAAGCTCACACGAGAAGGGGTTAACATTGTGTGGAAACAAGAGTGTGAATAATTATTTGATAAATTAAATAGAATATTATTCAATTCTCCTATCATGAATCTACCATCAGGGAATAATGGGTTTGTTATTTATAGTGATGCTTCATAGAAAGGACTTGGTTGTGTCCTTGTGCAGAATGATAGGGTTATTTCCTATGCATCACGATAGCTAAAAATTCACTAGAAAAACTATAATACTCATGATCTTGAGTTAGCAGCTGTATTCTTTTCATTTATGATTTAGAGACACTCTCTCTATGTTGAAAAATGTGAGATATATAACGATCAAAAGAGTTTGAAGTATATTTTCTCACAGAAACAACACAACATGTGGCAAATGATATGGCTTAAACTGCTCAAGGATTATGATTTCACTATACTTTACCACATGAGGATGGAAAATAAGGTGGAAGATGCTTTGAGTTGAAAGGATCATGGAGTTTTTAACAAGATGAGAGTTATAAAGGATACTATATTCAAGGACCTAGTAATGATGGATATGGGAATAACCATGGAAGGTGAAACATCAATAATTTTTCAAATGGTTTCAATACCATCCTTATATGAAAGGAAAAAGAGTTCTCAGACCGATGATGAATAGTTTCAAAAGAATATTAAAGATGTGAATGATAGGAGATTGAGTGACTTTGTGTATGTAGATGGAATTTTGAAATTTGGGAAGAGATTTTGTGTTCCCGATATAGCAGATCTAAAAAGGGAATTTTTGGATGATTTTCATAGTTCTAATCTTTTTATACACCCTGGTAGCACTAAGATGTATAGAGATTTGAAGGAACATTTTTGGTGGGAAAATATAAAGAGGGAGATTACGGATTTTGTGTCAAGATGTATGGCTTGTCAACAAGTGAAAGATAAAAGGAAACATCCCAGAGGAGTCATGGAACCTCTTTCCATACATCAGTGGACATGTGATAATATTACGATGTAATTTTTCATGGGACTACCAAAGACTCCTACAAGGAATGAGGCAATATGGGTAATTGTTGATCTTCTTACCAAGTCAGTACATTTTCTTGCTATAAGAGCATATTAACCACTTGAAAATATTGCAAGACTATATATTAATGATGTTGTAAGACATCATGGAGTTCCACTATCAATTGTTTCTGATCATGATCCCCTTTATACATCAAGATTATAGAAAAGTATTTATAAGTCCCTAGATACTAAACTTCGTTTGAGCACTGCCTACCACCCCCAAACTGATGAAAAATCATAAAGTACTATTCAAACCGTAGAAGACATGTTGAGATCATGCTCACATGACATTCAAGGTATGTGGGATCAATATTTACCTCAGTTAGAATTTTCCTATAACAATAACTTCTATTCAAGTATTCAGATGGCACCATAAAAAGTGTTATATGAAAAGGGATGTCGCACACCAACCTGTTGGGATGATGTTTGTGAATAAAAACTCGTAGGCCCAGAGATTTTATGAAAAATATTATTTTAATGTCTTTTGTTGTATTCTACCCAAGATTACCTTGCGTTATACGCAACAACGTATTAGCATGCAGTATATGCAACAGTATTCTTGGACCGTGTTACACACAATTTTGATAATAGTTATTCTACGCAACATTGAGTATATATATATATATATATATATTGAATGTATAAATGAAATATGGTTGGATTCTGTTATACGAAACAACGAAGGATTCTTTCACAACACGCAACCCTGACTTGGCTTGCATTACACGCAATCGCGACCTTCCTCGATAGCGTGTGTTGTACGCAATACCGGGTTTTAATTAATAATGATATATTATTATAATATTGTCATTAACTAGCCATTATGAATAGTATTAACTAAATTTTGAATTTTATAACACTATTATTTATCTTACACATTTTCTAGAACATGGTATAAGAACAAAATAAATTTTTTGGGTAAAATAAGTATTTTTCAAAAAATGCAGTTTTGCCACCTTTTGATGGCGCACCCACTTTAAATCTAGTTTTTTACATGTTTATATGTTCAATTTGACAAAATAAAATTCTTGTTTTGAATCAAGATGTAAAAATTTACATTAGATAATTTTTTGATATTTTTCCGATAACTTTCATATTTTAATGAATAGTAAAAACACGCTATATTTTATTTAAAAACAACTTTTTTCATCATAATATCTTATGTGGTTAAATTATAATATTGAATGGTTTTAAAGTATAAATAGAATATATTTTTACCATTTAATATAATTAATGTCATTATCATTGATTTTACCTTGAATTCGTAGGTTAAATCAATTCAATCTTTTGTAATGTTTTAAAGAAAACCCCGTTTTTATTCGACAACGTGATTAATTTTAATTTAATTTCTGCAACTTATGTGTATTGAATTTTAAAAATTGGATTCCATATTTGGAATCAGTGGGTCCAAATTATGTTAATAGGCTACTTTTTATTTTTGGGAATTATGAATAGTAACTATGGTAAATTTTATTTACCATAGTTAAAGGTAAATCGGGTAATTAAGGGTAAATATAATATTATAAAATTACCCTAACACATGACAAAATTCTATTTGATGGCTAAAAGTAAACCCATATCAACTAAGGGTCGGATTAGATTCATTTTATGGACTTTTGGTGATGAAAATAATTTAATTATTATTAAAACCAAAGAAAGTGACAACATGCCACTTTCTTAAATCTTATAAGTATAATAATTTTAACTTAGTGATGCACATCATAAAACTTCAAACATGAATAGTATCCAAAAATATAAAAAATTTATCTACATCATGAGAATTTAATTAGAATTTTTTTGGATTAAATAATTATCATTAATTGTGAAACAATAGTGATGTAGAAATTATTTATCAAGTGAAAAATCAAGAATATAGTTTTTATTAAACTAATAGTGACCATAAAAGGCACAAAACCCTAACCAAAACCTATTGGTCATGTAATTTGAAACTATAATCATCCAATGGTCGAATATTTGACCATTTGGAGTCTTATACAAGCAATTATGACACATATATTATTTTATTTTAAATGATACCAAAGTTGTCACCTTCATAATTTAATAAATATAACAATTTAAATATTGTGATTTTAAGATGATAAATTCGAGTAAAAGTATTATTGTGAAATTTAATATATTTATCTTCATCATAGGATTTTATTTTAAATTTTTATGCAACAAATAAGTATATTAAATAAATTATACAAAAAATATATAGTAATTATTTTATTAAGAGTTAAACCAAATAAATCGTTTTAAAAATAATAAAATAATTATTATATTCACTATTTAATGTGATCCACTAATTTTATAGATACATGTGACCTTTTATTAATATATTAAAGCTTTTATTTTGAATATATATTCTGTATATAATTTATTTAAATTCAAATAAATGAATAGTGTCAAAATTGACACAATTGTTATTTTACAAAAATAACATATTATAAAATTGTCTAAAAATCACAAAAATATTTAAAAATTATAAATTTAAATTTATATGGTCTATAATGTTATAAAGTAAACAAATATGGAAAATTCACAACAAATAAGTAATTATTTGTTATAATTTAAAATTTAGAATTCTATTACCACAAATAAACATAAATAGATTAAATAAGGATAAATCAAAATGATAAGGTTTAAAAAAAGATCCAAACATGTATAAATTTGATTGGTTGATTAGATTACAACCCTATCTCATCTAATCTTCTAATATGAGTCATTTTTGGAGGTTTTTAAGTGGGGTTAGATTTATTATAAATTAATATTTTTAAGAATTCCAATGGTACCCCTCTCCCCCCTTATAAAAGGTCACCTCCTCCCTCTCTTCCTCACACAACTTTGAGCCTTCATGCTCGGCGAACCCCTGAAAAAATCAATTCTACACATCCCTAGAAACACCCTAGAGGTTCTGGTCTTCCTGAAAGACCAATTTTAGTGCCCTAAGAGGAGGTCTCAAAGAGGCGCTTCAAAGAAGAGGTAATTTCCGTTACCAATTCTTTCACCTTTATTTCTTCTTCCACTTCTTCTTCTTAGGTTGTTTCATTATGAAGTAATAACATCAGTATAACTCATATAATGATATGTTATTATAAGTATGAAACAATCCTAATTCACCATCTATCCATCCTACGTAAAACGGAATCACCGCGCGTGCGTACGTACGGAATACCGTCTCCACGCCGTGGTGTAATCTGTTTTCCCACCAACACCTTACATGGATGGGTATTATGGTGTAAAGAATAACTATACATAGTTATTATAACATCATAATTATTCTGATATATTGTATCATCCACTCCAATTCAATTCAATAATTATGGAAATGATATCATCGCTCGTGCGTACGTACGGACTACCGTCTCCACGACGCGATGAGATTCATTCTCCATGTTAACCATTTAAGAATGATTATAAAGTATATATAAGAAATAATAAAGAAATATATGACATTATAAAGCTACTGGATTTATGTGTATATATATGTATGTCATCTACTTAATTCCACTCAATTCAACAAGGAAACAAAAACAGCGTTCATGCGTACGTACGGCCTACCGTCTCCATGAATGGTGTATTTCTTATCATTTATCAATCCATTATATATATGTATATTATGAATATATATTATATATAAATAAAGTTTTATATTCTATAATTAAGTAATAATGATTTAAGTAATCATATGAATAATTACTAGTTAAAACACGAACGACAAATGAGACGATTTTACCCAAAACGCTACTTTAACATGAATTTACAAAAGAACGGGTAATATAAAGTCATAAGTGAACCATATATGATATAATAACAATGAATATGATTCTTTAATAAGTCAATGTCATTATTTAAATCATTATACAGGAGGTTCGGATACTTATGAAGCAAATCAGACCTAAGGTAATGGAAAAATCACACTCTCATTTTTATCCGAGATTGTATATACTTTGGTATTTACTGGGTTGTATTTTATCATCCACATCCATGTTTCCTCCATATTTAATATTATTTATATCCACCTAAAATTTTTTAAATCCAATTTTACCCTTCAGTGAGTTTTTAGTAAAGGAAATGAAAGAAATCTTTTGTCGTTTTTCGTACGAGGTACTTTTTGACTTTTCTGACAAAAGTACGAGAAGAATGTTTTTTTAACTTATACGACATGAATGGATTTTTAAAACATTACTTCCAAGAAGCTTCATTTACAAGTTTTCAAGTTTATTTTTAATCAACATCTTTTAGTTTATAATTGTATGACATGTTATGAAAGGAAAAGTGTTTTTGAAGAAGAAAGGATATTTTCCTCAAGAATGGAGTTCAAGTGTTTTATCAAAATTATTTTCCATCTAAGATAATAAAGGGTTCTGTTTCTATCCCTATTATTACATGGATTTGATTATGTTGTGATGAAAATATTTTTATGAATTCCTTTATCTTATATGAATTGTTTTATGATGTCATGTTGTTTAAGAATCCCATTTTTATTACATGGGTTATGCTATGATTTATGGTTTATGATTTTGTGGCACACATAAGAATGATATCATTATGAGATGGGTGGGAACTATATATCCCTCCAATGCATTGGGTAAAGATTTTATATCTCATGAGATAGACATGGCTGGAATGGTAGGTTATACCGGTTCAGTGAAACAGGACTGAAACGAGGGTGAATCAGTTCAGAAAGGGACTTTGTCCACTAAGATAGTCTTGGAAATGAGTCTTGACTATCAAGAAATGATTCTCTATGATTATGTGTGTATGCCACAATGTTTCATGTTTTAAGTTATGATTATTGTGATTACATTTCACTACCATGATTTATCCCATGTTATGAAATTATTCTCTCTTTTGCAGGTTAAGATTTCCAAAATGTTATGTTCTTATGAATATGATGTGATTGATATTTCTTTTTTTACCCTTACTGAGCATTTGAGCTCACCCTTTTAAGTTTTCTTTTCCCCAGGATATAAAGAAAGGTTTTAGGAAAAAAAAAGAAGATCTTTATGGGAGATGTTTAAGATCTTTCACCACGATTAGAAGATTATATTCTGAGTTTCCAAAGACACTAAACTATTACGGTCCTTGTGTGTCTGTTTTGCTATGTATTAAGTATTCCGCAAAAGTAATGTAATGTCCATGTACGTCAGGCTTCGGGTCTATACATTTATGTTTCATTTTTACAGTTTTTTTCGTGACTACGATCATTCTAGGGGATCAAAACGATCCATATTTTCATATTATAGTTATATTATATTATATTTGCATGTCTATTTAAATAACTTGGAATTCTTAGGCATATATTTATTATCTAAATTTAATGTCCATGTCAATATAATAGAATGATTTATTTTAATAATACTGTGATGTATTTTTTGAAATAATATATTACTAAATATGACACATTTATATAATCAGAAGAGAAATTCCTTTCAAAAAATTCTAGGTCATTAAATTAACTATTTACCTCTTTACATGATATTTTTTTGAGTGTTTTGAAATTTTGATTTTCTACACATTAATTTATGTAAGTCTATTTTATTTTTATTCTTTCATTAATACTTATTAGACATTTAAATGTTATTAATATATGTTTTCAACAGTTGTATACTATATTAAACGAGGTTTGGAATGTTTTTTTTCTAGTTTCATAGTCTTGTTAAATATTTATAGTACATGAGTTATGAAATGAAATAATTTTTTTAAGGATGTATTTCATCATATAAATGTTTCTTAATTGTATTTTATATTATGAACATATATATAAATAATTTAAATTTTCTTTCTATGTGATTATAATATGGTATAGTATTTATGTATCCTCATTCATGTATATAAAATGGTATTTAAAATTTTAATGTTTAAGAATAAATAGAATACATGATATTTCTAAAATGTGTGGAAAAATTATTATAGAATATATTTTGATCCATTAAATAGTTATTTATATTTTTTTACCCAAAATATATTTTTATAATTAACTTCACCATTATGGTTTTCAATAGATTATTATACCTGGTGATACTTGTGTTGGTAATTATTATTATTTTAATTTAAACTTACTTTATTCATTATTGAATGTTTTTAGTCGTTACAGATATTATTTAAATAATTCATTGATATGCGGATAATCAGAATGATGAACACGCTATGATATTATTTATATAAAATATGTGAACTGTAAAAAATTCTTATATGATAATGCGTTAAGAAATTCCATATTGTTGGATGAAGTTTCGTGGAATAGCTTGAACTATGAAATCACTCTAATATTACATATATATAACGACTCACTATCCATGGTTTGGTTGAGCTGAAAAAAATATTCTTAATCAGTTACCTTGAATGGTTCTTATATCGTTTATTATATAATTATTTCAATCCTTTAACTACTGATTAAAATTTTAATTTATTACTTTTCCTATCAAAATTATTCTTTATTTTTTTGGTTTTTGACTCCTGGGATCAGAATGAAAATTATTTTCTTCATTTTACCACAACTATAAATTGTTGTAGTAATTAGGTTCTTTCTCTGCTTTTATAATATTAGATTTCATGAATAAAATAACAATAAAATAGTATAAGTGTGTTAATATTATTTGGGATCAATTTGGTAGTAGCCTAATATTTTATTATATTTAAATCTCCAAAAAATATAATTTTCTTACAGCATGTCGTCCACACAATATTATTTATGCCTATTTTTTCTGAATACTTTTTTCATTGAGTTTTACTCATTTCTATTAACATTAACTTAAACCAATTATAAATATTTTGAACTAGGAAAATTATTTTTTAATTTGGAATCACATGGTACAATTTTTTATATAGTCTCAATTTATTTTTAGTCATTATGAATAATAAACATAGTAAATATTTATCACCTCATTATAGGTAAATAAGGTAATCAAGGATTATGAAATGTGATAAGGTCTAAAAAATACAAAATGGTCATATTAATTTTTTTAAACAAGTTTGGGTCGACCATAAACATCAATGTATCTGAAATATGTTAAAATCCTTCCACTTCCCTTTGATATTAACCATAATATAAATTTGAATAATGATTAAAAAAATTCACTCTCTTTGTTTTATCATCACTAATTTTTTTTCATAAATATAAAAATACGATATGTACAATTATAATTGTTTCATTAAAATATTAATTTTTTATCACATTAATTATTTTATATTTTAGCAATGTAATAATTACACTAAATTCTTATGCTACATTGACATTATATTTATTCAATCAACATGGGAATAACATAAATAATTTAAAAAATATTCTATTTACTAAAATTTTGGAGGGTTATTGATTTACATTAATTTTTAGGTACATATTACATTCAATATTTTTCTTAAAATAATATATTCTAGTTATATACATGTCTTGATGTCTTCAATTTCAAATTGAAAGAATTATTTAAAAAATGAAATTAATGATATTTTATGAAATGTAATATTTTTTTAATATTTAAAATTCATAAAAACCATATCATTATCTTTTTTAATGGTATATGGTTTAACATATCAATTATGGTCCATTTATGGGTTAATATTATTTTTTGGTAACATTATTGACACTTAAAGAGTAAAAATCATAGATATTGTAGTAACAGACAAAATGGTAATGGGTGGGGGGTTAAAACCAGTTATAAAGGTTAAAACATCACTAAGTTTTTTCTAAATACTATTGTATGATATTATTTTAAATCATGATCACCATATATTATTAATATATTAATTTTTATCCACATGAAAATGAAAATTAATTTACATTAATTTAATAATTTATCTAATTCTAAAGTGTCAGTCTCCTTAATTATAAAGGGGAACCTCCTCTGCTCTCTTCCTTACACAATTTAGTCTATCTAAAATGAAAAATAACATCCAAATTAACTTTCAAACATCCATAGAAATTATTTTTATTTTTTTATTCTTAAAAGACAATTAAAATTTTCTTTAAGTAGGTTTCTAAATGAGGTTTAACGAAGAAGATGTAATTTCCCTACCTAATCTATTTCATATAACATCCTCTTATTTCTCCATATATTTATATTGTATTAATCAATAACTAATAAATTTATTTTTATAATTATAATTATGTTTTATTTTTATTATGTTACCACCATCAATCACCCTCTTTTGCATCAAAGAGAAAGTGAAAGTATCACTTTTATGTATGTGTGGTCTACCACCTACACATAATGATTCAATAAATTATTCATTAACGCATTACATGAATTAAAATTATGAAAGCTTAAATATTTATATATATTATATTTTAAAAATATAAATTATTTTGGAATTATAATATCATATATACATTCATAACATCCCATCAATTTAAAAATGACTACAGCACTTGTGCGTAACTGTGGGCTAGCACCTCCACAAATTAATGTGATTAATTTTTCTTTTCCTCTTTAAATAGATGGTAATAAATATATATTTAATGAATATATATGGTATATAGGATATAATAGTTATTCTATATTTATGTATTATTATTTACCCATATTTATTTATATCCTTTGAAAAGTGAAAATATAATTTATGCATTAGTAGGACCTACTGTTTCCATGAATGACGTAATAAATTTTTCTATTTAAAGTTTATATGTATGATATATATATATATCAGTGTGATAAATATATATGATATTTTTTTCATTATTAACATTATAAAGGTTATTGAAACAAAATTAAATTTCTTGGACTAAAAATAATGAATAGAATTTCTCATGAAAAATAATGTTCCTAATAACCCGAAATAATTATATTATTATGAAATTGAAAAAATGGGTGACTGAAATTTTATCATTAGAAAAAATAT
This sequence comes from Viscum album, assembly GCA_963277665.1. Taxonomy (NCBI): domain Eukaryota; kingdom Viridiplantae; phylum Streptophyta; class Magnoliopsida; order Santalales; family Viscaceae; genus Viscum; species Viscum album. The sequence goes on along the minus strand of OY728146.1, from coordinate 1,641,832,847 downwards.
ATTATAGTAAATATTTTCATTATTCTGGTAAAATATTATAATAAATATATATTTGTCATATAGTAGGATAAATTCACTTATGGAGTAAGTCGAACATGAGTTAGGGAATTTTCATACGATCTCATTTTATTTCGTGATTGTTTATGATTAAATTTAAATTTAAGAAAATGATATATTGTTTATGTGTTAAAACCATTTTATATTTATCTCCTATAATTATTCAAGTAATTATCATGTAATATTAAAATTTTCATCTCTTGGGCTAGTATAAATATTGAGAATTGTTTTAAAGAAAATGTGTTTTATTTCACCAATAGTCAAAAATAATTTTCTTCAATGTCCATGTTTTCAAAAATATTTTTAATATTCCCATTATATTATTTAAATTCATCTTTAACCACGATTTTAGTTTTAAAACATAATAAAAATGAATATTTTTTTTCATCTCCCAAAATAGGTATTTTTTAGTAAATATGTAATAGGAATAATTGGTTTAATATACATGACATGATTGAAATTTCCTACAATCAAAATCATTCAATGCATTGAAAATTCAATTACATGTTTCAAAATATTCATTCAATGAAAATACATTATATAATATTTTGTTAATTTCATGATTTAAATAAATTATTTGAAAGTGAAAATGGTATTTTCCTCATGGAATTATCCAGTGATCTTTTAGTAGAATTTTCATTAATAAAGATTACTATAGATATCACTAGGGATATGATCCAGTAATACTATCTGTATTTATTATCTTGTTTGTTTTTTGGAATATTTATTTTCATTTTGTATTCTTTATTAAATGTGGGATATTTTATTCTTATAAGAAATTTAGGTAATGAATTGTATTGATCATTCAAAATAGAGGAATACATAGGTCATGCATGTAATGAGTTGGACCCATTTATAGACAGACCATCAATGTATCAATACGATTGATGAGCCTAAATAGATATAATTACATTTTATATTGGTATTTGGTTTAATCAAATCTATTTATTAAGATTGATTTAATGGGTAAGAGTCCATGATGGTATGTTTAATGGTATCTTAGCTGAGGGTCCTTTATTATGAAGATAAATAATTTTACCTTTCCATTATTATTCCTTTTGTCTTTTATATTGATATTTTCCATGATTACACATTGAACACTTGTGTTGATTGAATGAATTTTTTTATTATACAATCGTCAATTTTTATTAGGACTTATATACAAATGATAACATTATCTATACATGACCCATAGTAAGAATTTGAGATAATAATTTATTTTTTTCCTTCCCTAGAGTCATAAATATGGATATTATGAGCCATATCAAGGATTCAAGACTGTGTACTATGATATTTTCTTTATTTAAAATTTAAAATAGGGATCATATAAGTACCTAGTTTTCAATGACAGATAAACTAATCGATCATGCATTGTTAGTTTCACAGAATATTGTACCAATATAATAAATCAAACATCATATGTAGATTACTAGTGTCAGTGTTTTTATAGTTTTTTTAATTATTATTTTTGAATGCTTGGAATTATGTTTCAAATGAACAGAACTAAAAAATAATAATGATAATAAGTCATAGTAATCTATAACATTAATCATTATAGGAATTATGGTATTATGGATCAATATTCATGGTTGTTATTAGATTATTAATTTTGGTCCATTGTTTAGTGACGAATTCTAATTTAAAAATTTTAAATAAAACCTTTAGAAAATATAGGGATTGTCTAACTAAGAAATAAAATATAGATTTTGTTGGAATTGGCCTGATCATGGCCTTATTAGGGAATTAGACTCATATTGTGATAAATAGCATTTCCTCTATAGAAAAACATATTGTTCTAAAACGTGATTTTTTTTATCTTGGACTGCTTTACATGATATAAAACACCATCTTTGAATTTAGATACTAATCTGTTAGTAGATTAATGTTGTATTAAGTTTCTGGAAAAGGTATTCCTAGACTATGACATAATGAAATTGAAATGGTTATCTTAGAAGAGTATTCTTTTAAAGAAGATGTTCAAGAATGCTGATCATTATTCCAAAAAACTAAATTTGATGAGGAAATAGAAATCCTAGAATTTAAAACTTTTAAAGATATTTTCATTGAAAAATAATTGAAAAACACATCCCTTTAGAATAATGTACATAAATTGCTAGGATGTTCTTTAAATTAAATAAGAAAGAGACAGAAGGAAATTAATTCTATGAGGACATTATAAATAGATTAATGAGTAATCCTATAGAATACATATGTAATATAGAGGGAATTCTGGGCCATTTCTCTGTTGGGATTAAACCAATTCTCTGAAGGGAAAATTTTTTCAAACATTTTCATCACATGATAACATAGTTTTAACTTCCATCATCATATACAATGAAATTTCTCCTTCTTATATCATAAAGGGATTTTACGAAAAACGAGGTTGGTTGAGAACTATGTTAAAAAGAATGTTTCCATGAGAAACAAATGGAGTATGGGATTTGTAACATGTCATAATTCTATAAATAAAATCATAGGTAAACATAGAATTGCAACATGAGTTTTTTTATGTTCTATGAAGGTGTCCATAAAGCTCATGAAAGAAATGAAATGAATTAAAATTTAGATATCTAGATATTTAGTTCTAAATACATGGGGAATTATTCAATCAAATGTTGAAAGCATCATTAGGAAATAAAGTAGAGGAATCCCAAGAGATACGACCTAGATTATTTAATTACAACAACTAATTCATGATTTACAAATGAAATGGTGAATGGTACACATGTTACCCTCTAAAAATTGAAAATGTTTTATTTGAGATTTATTCTACCTAATATTTTATATATGATGAATTTTATAGGGTTATCACATCCCCACCTCATATATTTGAATTTGATTTTGTAGTGAAAACTCAAAATGATATGATAATCACATACCAAGCCTATAGATCATATATGATGGAATGTTTTTTTGAATTTGGTTCTTCCGATGCATGTTGTTATTCCTCTATTTTAATTTGATATAATTTTGGGAATGTATTGCATCTTTAAATAAAGCTTCCTTATCAAAAGTTAGGGAAGGGAAGTTATATTACAATTTTTGAATCAACATTCAATTTACTATTATTGAGATGATTAACATGATCTATGAAGGTAAATTACTTACATCATATGTTTTTTACTCACTATTCAGGATTTATATTTATCTAAAATGGTCATAATGAAACTCAATGTTGAGGATATGACTATTGTATATGAATTTTTTTTATTTTCCTAACATTTTCCAATCCTTACACCTTAATCGTATCTTTTTTTCATAAATATAACTAATACATGTTGGTACATATTTTTCAAATAATGTATATTGAATAGATCTAATTGAGTTAATATAATTGGAGAATAAAATATAAGATAATCTAAATAAGGGATTCATTTAGCATAGTGCTTCACCATGGGGCTCACTTATTCTTCTTTATTTTGAATAATTGTGGGTCAATTAATTTTTTCATTGATTTTCATGAACATAAAAAGATAATTATAAAAAAATTATAATCAAACATGAGTTGTTGATTATTTTAATAATTTACAAGGAATCCAATATTTATAATAGAATGATCTTTAATCTGTATATCATTAGTTAATTTTCATGAATGAAGATATACCCAAAACCGACTTCTATATGAGTTATGGTCTTTATGAATTTTTAATATAGCAATTTGTACATACAAATTATCCAATAATATTAATATATTTAATGAAAATAGTCTTTATATTTTATGTTGATCAGTTTTTGGTAGACATTATATATGATTTTATTATATATTAAAATATCATTATATATAATAAATAAAATTTGATAATTTTTATGATGATCATAAGGAAGGAAAATCTATATGTCAAATTTATAAAGTTTGAATTATGGTTGGAAAATGCCTCATTATTGGGTCATATGATTTCATGTCTGTTTATAATAGGGTATTCTTAAAAAATATTAGTTTTTGAAAAACATTCTAGAAAAATGATGGTAATTGAGATACATATTCTTATTTGGTTTTCTGGATTCAACAAACACATTGTAATATATTTTGTACAACTATATAATCCACTCACCATGTTGAATCAGAATAGGGTTAAGCTCTTGTGGAAAAAATAATGTGAGAATAATTTCAATGAATTGAGGAGAACGTTAGTTAGTGTGTCTATACATACACTACCTTATTGTAGAGAAGGGTCTATGACATATAATTACGCATGAAAATAGGGACTAGGTTTTTTCGTCATGTATAATAATATGGTGATATCTTATAATTACCCCCAAATGAAAACTCTTGATAATAATGACCTAAATCATGATTTGGATTTAGAAATAGTAAATCTTTTCATTAAAGTTATAGAGGAATTATTTTTATAGAGAAATGTGTTATTTATACTCTACTCATACAATCAAGATGTATGTATGTTCATAGAGAGAGTTGAATATTCACCAGAGATGATGGTTGGAGTAGATCAATGATTATTAATTTTAAATAAATTAAAACCCAAACAAGGGGAACAAGTTGTTTGAGGCCTTCACTTGGAAATAACATGCTAGTTTTTTCATGATAAGTAATTAACACGATCAAATATTTATGAATTTTTAGAATTTGGATCTCAATGTTTTCAAGAAATATATAGATATAATCTCTCTTAGATGAATATTTAACCATCTATCATTGATATAATTATTATGATGTAAAGGGAAGATATAGAATTACAGATCAAGGTGAATAATGTTTTTGTGTTCAGAGAAATGATGATAATAAAATGATATGTTTTTAGAACTGAGTATTTTTCCTACAAATACCATTCTTGAATAAGGAGTTGATGGATGATGGACATATTTTCTAATTATATATTCATTATGGATGTAAATTTTTTTTAGAGACATGTAGGAGTATTTATAGTAGGATAACGTAAAAGGGTAATTTCTGAGTTTATATCCTAATAATTATTTTTCCACATGATAAGGCTGAGAGAAAGAAATATAAATGGATTTTATAACTTTTAATTATAATATAAAGAAAATGGGAAATAAAATTCATATAATTTTTATTTGTAATCTCCAAAACATGTAAATGTCATAATGTTATTGAGATTTTTGTCAACAACCTTAAAAAAATCAGTGTATTTTATTTTTATTAGATAATATTTATAAATTGATCATATTACATGGATAAACAATACATATATTGTGTGATTGTATGATATATCACAATCAATAATATAAAATTAAGATATATGGGTTTCTACAACGTTTTAGACATGTATTTTTATGATTTGGATAAAGAGTTGATTTTTAGATCAGTTTATCACACTCAGATATATAGTCCATCTAACAGGGACACTCAATCTCTAGAAGAAATTATAATATATCGGTCTATAGATTTCAATGGTGAATGAGATTGTGACATTTCATTGGTGGTAATTTTATTTGAAAATTATTTTACAATAAAGAATTCGGAAGCATGCATGTGAAGTTGCATATGGAATGAATTGTAGAATTCGAGTGTTCTAGGACAATTTTAGAGATGGAAATAAATTGGGATCCAATATATATAGAAAAATTAAAGAGAATTTTAGAGCCTCACAATATTAAAAAAGTGAAACCCATAGTCGCTGTAATAGGTATGCTAAACGTTGTCTGTGATATTCTGATTTTGATGTTGGTGATGATGTATTCTAATGAATATATCATTCAAATAGTTTTATTATATTTGGAAGGAAAGGAATGATGATCCATATATAAATTGGTACATTTTATAATTATTATCATATTGCGATGGTATCTTTTCATTTGGCACATCCACAAGATATCTCTTGATTCCCCAATATAGTCCATGTATGTCTCTAAAAGAGTAGAGAAATTAAAGGTCATAATGTTGGAGAAATAAATATCTTATGGTGAATAACTAATGTGGAATCTGGATCATAAAGAGGATGTTATATGAAATTTTACCACTCTTTTTGTCAACTTTTTTTTGTAAAAAAAATTCATGAAGCTATATGGGATCTGAATGATGTTTTGAGGAAGAAGTGTTTTAATTAGTTTGAATCAGAGTGATGAAATTTTAAGGTTAAAATTATTATGTGGGGTAAAATTTAATGATTATTTATTTTATGATATATTCCTCTTTAAATAAATTTAATTTCTTTGATATCTTTCATTATATGCAACAATAAGTTTAAATGAACCGCAACATAATATAAAAAAATAATATGTGATAGTTATCACATAACCATTAAATTGGTGTGTAAAAAATTTATTAACCCAATTATTAACATACATTATTAATATTTATTTAATAAAAATGTATTGATAAATTATTTTTAAATATGTACTCGAATACCATAAAATCTATCTAATGCATTAATAGAATGTTTTCTTAAAAAAATATTTTTTATATTCTCTACATGAATATTATAATTATATTATTAAAATTTTTAAAATTGAATTATAAAAAATGAATTTCATTTTTAAAATCATCAAATAAAAAAACATTGTAAATTTTTGGGATTTTTTTGAAATGATTGATTTTCCATTGAACTGTGAAAAAAAGATTTCATAAATATAGAAATTTCTTTTAATAAAATCAAGGAAATACTGATTGCAATTTGATCATCAAGTGGCATATTATTATTCTTTTATAATAATATAATAATTTCATCTTATAATTATAAATATTCTATATTTTTAAAAATCATAATCTTTTTCCTGAAAATATATTTTTATGAAAAAACTTTCATTTCTTTTAATGAATTAATATTAAAATTGACTTATGCCACTAAAAAAATTAATTTGTAAAAAAATAATTCCAAATTTAGAATAATGTGGTTTACATTTGATAAATATTACAATTTTATTTTTCAATATTTTGAAAAGTAAATGTTATAAATGTTAGTCACCTCAGTAAGAGTAATTTTGGTCATTAAAGATACAAATAAAGTAGTAATGCCTAAAAATCTATAAAGTTTGAACCCATTTTATTTTATATGTGTTTATTGATCATTACCATCATAGTATCAATAATTTTTTACTTTATTTCCTCTTTCCATTGATAAGTATCTCAACAAAATTGTTAATAAATAAAAAAACCAAAATGTCCTTCTCATTGTTTTAATTTCTCAATTTTTACAAAAGTAAAAAATGAATATCAGTTCATTCATAATTGTTTTATATTAAATAAATTTTTTATTTTCCTTATATCTCATATTATACATTTATTTTTTTAATAGAAACATTATGTCACTATGAAATGTCGAGATAATATTTATTTGATTAAGATAAGAATAATATAAATGATATTAAAAAATATAAAAGTAATATGATTTGGGTGAATTATTTATTTTTGTGATCTAAATATACACATATATATATAATAATAGCAATTTTTTAATGTTCATATTTGAATTCCATCTCTATCAGGATGTCTTTAAAATCATATGGAATGAATATTTTCAAAAAATACGTTTATGATATTTTAGGAATAATAAAATATAATTAATATATTAATATATATATAAAAAATTAATTGGGACTAGTGAAATGGATATGTTTTCAAGATAAACCATGGTCTAATTATGGACTACTTTTTCATTAATGGTTTTATCCACGACCCTTATCAAGAAAAAATATATATATTGCAGTGATAGTCAAAATGTTAAATGTGGGGGTGTTAAATTTAAGAGATAATGGTTCAAAAATCTCATAAACTTAAGTAAATATTTTTATATGAGTGGATTTAGACTCATCATAACCACATAATTTAAATATATAAATGTGGGGCTACTTGAACCTATAAATTAATTTATATTAATATAAAAATTTATGTAATTACAAGAGTTCTCATTTCTTCACTTTTAAAAGGAAACCCCACCTCCTCTATTTGACACACCATTTTATCCATATATATTTTATAATAACTACCCAATTACCATATAAAAATACAAAAACATTATTCTAATGTTATTTTATTTTTAAAAAATAAAATTCCAGGGGTCCTTATGAAGAGATCTAAATGAGGACTTCTGATGAAGGGTTAATCATCCTACCCAATCTCTTTATATTTATTTATTGTTATATATACTATAAATATATGGTATTAATCATAAAATTATAAATTAAGTATCCTTAAAATACTAAAATTTTATTATTTTTATTTAACTTCCATTATTCACCCATTTTCCATCAAATGGGAAGTGAAAATACCACTCATTCATTTTTATGGACTATCGCCTCCTCACAACAATACAATTCATTTTCGATCACCATAATTCATGGATGGTAATTATGATGTTTTTAACTATTAAAAACATTATTTAAGTCATAATTATAGTTTTGAAATTGTATTATATCATTTATCTTCTTACATTCCCATACATTGAAAGTAGACAATGTTTCTTGCATAGATGTGTAGACTACCACATTAGTAGAGAAATAGACTTTTATGTCCTCATTTTAGTACAGGTTCATTAAGACCAATGTTAAATGTACTCATAGATAACTTTTAACATTTGATAATTAGACAAATATGTTAAAATATATCTTTTAACATTGATTCCTCAAATATATATATATATTAATGCCCTCATAGAAGGCTTTTAACCTAGGTATTTTCTAAAATAGATGTGAAAAACCAACAATAGACATAATTTTATCAAAATAGATAGATTCATCAAATATGATCAAGGATTTTTTTGAATTACCTTGATTCTAATTTATTGGTCATGGAACAAAAATGGAATGAATGATGAAAATTTATGGTCATAAAAAGTTACAACTCTCTAAAAGAATACTTAATGAAGTGCAACTTTTGACAATCATAACATTTGATCTACGAGTCCTTTCGGCCTACATGAACAATCTAATTGAAACCCAAAAAACCAAAAATTTCCAATTTTCATACGAGGAAGTATTTTAGATCATAATTTACTAAAATCCAATGTTAAAAATATGGTTTTCTTTTGAAGTCTGTTATTAGTAGAAATAATTTCAAAAGTATTTATTACATTAGAAGTCAGTTTTTTTAAAAAACATGAAAAGTGATTCATCGTTATTTTAATGTTAATTTTTTTGTAAAATTAATGTTAAAACACTAAAATGAGAATGGTTTTAAACTGTTTTATACATTTACATATTCTTCAATGTAAAATTTTTAACACACGGTTTCAACATATCAATTTTTTGAAAACATGCATTTATATTTTCAAAATCCCACCAAAATTATTATACATTGTCACCACACATATTTTTTAATTAAAATATATATATACTCATTATATCTTTTATATATTTTTATCCTATTTGATACAAATTTTCAATACATTTTCCAAAAAATATTTCAACATGATTATTATTCTCATTATCTAATTTATTTATTTTTTATTTCCTTTATCTCCATAATTATTAATAAATTTATTATATCAAATGAATAATTATTACGGTCATGTAATGTGATAAAAAATATACATGAGATTCCCCAACCATAGTAAAAAATTATTTATCGATCACTATACTCATTTCCACATAAGTTCTTCCCTAAAAATAAGAGAAATAATGACAAACAACAAATTGATTCAAAGGAATCCTATAAAAGCATAGAAATTTGGATTACATTTTAAGTTAATATTAGATTTTTTACATTTTGTGTCATTAATTTTTATTTCATGTTTCACATGATTTATTTTTATTGATTAGTATATTTCAAAATATAGATAATTACAACTTCCAACAACCATATCTTTTGATCTGTAAGTTTGTTTACCTCTACAATCAGTCAAATCAATGGGTAGGAAATAGAATATGATTTAGTATTCATATTTTCCAAGTTTTAAGGAATTTTATTAATAAAAACTATTTGATAATTGTTTTTAAATTATTATTCAATTTTTTATATAATTTATGTCAAACATTCTTTCGAAAATGGTTTTTATAAAAAACTAATGTTATAATTCTTATAGAATTCGACTCTTAACATAAATTTTCTAAACAATGATTTTTAATGTTCTATATATTAATTTTTTACATTTTGTTAGTAAATACTATGCGTAGTTCCCCTCTTGTAAGGTCAACCTATATAATTTGGATAAAAAGTAATGTTAAAATGTAATTAAAAAATGGTGGGAAATGCCTTTTAAGACTAGTGCCACATCTACAAGGAGATGTTATGGGTTTTTCATTTATAATTCACATAGATGGTAATAATGATATATTTAATGAATATAAAATATATATATATGATACAATAACTATTTTTAATTTTTAAATATTTTTTACCTTTCTTTCCTTCCAACTATCAAGAACAAAAACAAGTGCTCAGGCGTATATACAAGTCACCGTATCCCTAAATTATGTAGTTCATTTTTCGGTATCAACCCTCTATAGATGATTATAAATATATTTATAATGATTATATAAGAGATTTTTATCATTATTAACATTATAATAATGATGTAACCATGATAGATATAAATCAATATTAATTACAGAACTGAATTTCTCATGATACAAGTTATAATTAATATCCATAAATGACTTTTTTATGAAATTAAAAACATAGATTGATATATTATAAATGAATACTATATTATATTATATCTATTTATGTGAATTTATTATAGATTTAATTGAAATTAAATTCATTTTACATAAGGCTAAAATACGTTATGAAGCAAGTCGATCTAATGGTGAAGTATTTCATTTAAAAAAATTATTTTATTTTAGGATTATCAGTGATTAAATTTACATGGAGTAAAAGTATATAATTTTTAATTGAGAAAAAGATTTTAATTTCATTTTTATTTTTTTGTGTCATTTTCATGTAACATTACTATTATCCACTCTTAGTTACTTCAAATGATGGAGAAATTTTTTTACGAAAAAATGATTTTGTTCCCTCTTTTCTTGAAAATATATTTCTCCCCTGTCCATGTTTTATTAAAATGTTTTCAACAGTTTTTTTAATATACCCCAATAATTGCTAAAATTTATTTTTACCAATAATTTAATTTTTAATTTTTTAAAAAATTTTATTCTTTTCATTTTCCAAATGTTTTTCTTTTTTTATTTTTACAAAAAATATAATAATAATCTATGTATTAAAATAATAAATGAATATAATCTCCCATAATCAGAACATGAAAAGGTTTTAAGAATCCTTTAAAATATTCAAAAGTTATTTTTGATGAAAATATTTTCGCTATTATTTCTATCATATTTATAATTTAATTATCAAAAGGGGAATTTTCTTCAATAAATGATTTTAGTGATATTTTTTAGGTATTTACAACTATGAAGAAACCCATTGATGATATAGTAGATATGATAGAGTGATAAATTATTTATTATTTATATGTATTGATTATAATGATTTAGTATTGATGTTATATATTCTCAATTCAATACTGATAATAATTTAATTATAAGAAGTTTTGAGACTGAATTTTATTAATCATTCAAAGTATAAATAATGAAATGGATGTAAAAGTGAAATGTGGGTATTTTTTATAGATATCTCCTCAATGCATCGACCTTTTCCATGATACTAAATATCTTACATGTTATATTGGAAGTGTATTTCTTTTACAAATTCCAATTAATTATGAATTAGTCTTAGTTGAGGGGAAATTTATGTATGATTCAGGAAATCCTAGTTTGGTGGACATGATCTTGAATTCTTAGAATTATGAATTCAATTTATTTAGAATTAATATTTCTTAATAAATTTTTTCCTATATTGATAGTATCCATGGATTATCACTAAAATCATGTGTTTATTTAATTATAGGAGTTTGATTATCCAATTATCTTTTTTGATTAAGTATTATTTTCTCCTAAATACTTTTTTCCATGTAACACTTTCTGAGCATATAATATCAAAATTTAAATATTTTCATTCCCCGTGATTTGAATAAATATATTATTAATGACATCAAGGATTCCATAATTTTTTGAATGTAATATTATTTATTTTCAATGTAATAATGGAACAATGAATATATAATTTATTCAAAGACCGATAAATATATAGATCATATGTGGTGATATTATTCTTATCTCATACCCATATAATAAGGAAAACACAAACTCTAATTCCCAAGAGACTAGGTGTCTGAAATAATGATCTAAAAATATATAAAAATTTATTACAATATTTTTTTATTTCAAGATGAATAATACATATAAAATTCTTAGGGGATGCAAACAAGGTGGGGTAGTGTCATAGGGCCTCATTTAAATACATGGAAAGACGATCGAGGAGGGTGGAATGGGTCTTCGCAATGTTTCTAAGACCATAAAATCCATGAAAGCATGACTTGCCTGGGACATTTTCCTTGGATACTCATTATGGGAGAGATTCATGAGGGATTGATGTTTTAAAATATGAAATTAGTAGACATGAAGGAACAAGATGTTGTCAAACCTCCCTACGTGAATGTCAATCCATATGGAAGACCTGCTTGGTTATACATGATGGGTGGTGGGATGAGGTAACATTATCTTTTGGAAGGATAATTGGGTGGGGGAAGAGGTTGTATTCTTTAGGTTATCCAGTGCCTAATATTTCCATTAAATATAATAGAAAGCATCTAGTGTTGAAAAAATCCATTCTTAAGGATTAACATATAGTGACTTATGAGATAATCATTATGGTTGAAGTCCCATATCAATGTTGATTTATAGGTTCATCCTTTTGTAGGTTTTATAGATGAGACTAAATGAATCATTTCCTTGAACATTGTGATTTGGACAATTGGGAAGTGAAGAAATAGTGTAAGGATATTCTTTATACAATGATATTCATATTATGGTGGATCATGATGAACTGAATCTCTATAGATTAGAATGTTTATTATAAAGGGGTTACTATTTGAACTCTAGGCTACTACTGTGACAACCCTCCCTAAGAATATATTCTACACCACATTTTTAAAGGTGAGTTAGTAGGAAGGATTGTGGATTTTATGGGGAAATTCCCAAATATCTGTAGTGTTGGTAAACCCTTTCACGAAATCCTCAGTAATTTCTATTAGGGAATAGGGAACCAAGGGGAAAAAATAAAGATACTATGTTTAATATTTTCAGCAGTCAGTTGGAATCTGTGGAAAATAAAGAGCATGTATGGATAAGGTATATGAATCATATCCATTTTTCAAATGGTGCATATGAAGGAGCTTGTTACAAAGTTGGGTCGACTATTGGAGGTGGGTATAATACTTCTACACTATTGTAATGTGTCTCAAGACCCAGTGTGATGGGCCTATGCAACATGAATCAAGGATGATGGATTGGATGGACTCTACTGTATACAGGCTTAAAGCTAAACGAGGTTAGACATTACATGGTTGGGGAGATGAGGGGTGGTGGGCTAGTGAGAGATATTTGTGGATAATGTTTCATGGGATTTAGTGATTTATATGGTTTGGATATCTCCATCGGCATAGAGATCAAAGCCATGGATTTTGGAAATTCACTATGAGTGATGTTCAACATTTCAGTTGTTGATATGGAATCCAACTCATTGGTTTTGATTTGATTTATATAATGGAATGTAGACCATCCATGTAATTTGGATTATTTTGTTTGAAACTACGTACATAAAAACAATTGATGGATTTCTATTGGATATGTATGGAGAGATGGGAACTTTCTGGTAGACGGGACTGATTGGGATGGTAGGGAAGATATGGTCCTTCTCATGTACAATATAATGGGGTCACTTTCGAATAACTAAAAACACATTGTCTATGGATATGCACTCAAAATATATCATTTAAGGGCATAATGATTTTCTATTATACATTTCTCTAACTTTATGTCTGGTTTTAATTATATAGTTTTCAATATAAATTTAATTTTCAGTCTGTTTTAATGGGATAACATTTTCCATTGAATATGATCTCTCAAAGTTCTATTGGAGATAATTTGGGTACAGAACATTCTATCCTCAAAATAGGTTTATGGTACAACCAGATTCTATCATAACATCCATTGATATAGGGTACAAATATAATCCACCTATGGACTAATTCATATTTTTTTGTTGTTCCCGTATTATGAAAATAAAAAAGTAAAACCTTGGAATTTTATATGAAAACAAAATGAGGTTATCTTATTAGGATATCTATTATGTTGGAAGGGGTACATATTAAATAACACATGTATGTAGAACGTTTTTGATTGATATGATGTGAAAATATAGAATTTATATATACAATTTGTACATTATATTTTTCAATTTTTTACTATGATGTATTAAAAACACAAAATATTATATAAAAGAAGGTGTCATACAAAAAAAATATAAACCCCATGTAGTTGAGTTTGTGTTTAATCATTATGATGAAATGGTGGTGGATTATAAAATATAAAAATAATTCATAATGGTTCAAGACACTTTTAAAGATAATAAATTCTATTGTACACTAGTCTACCATAGTTTATACCTCAAAAATAATGATATATGAGGAGAAAAATAGACAAAAACAGAAACTTTTCTGGGTTGGAAATAATACCACAGTTATCTCTCAATTTCAAAAATAAATTCCGATATATTCCATTATACATGATTTTTGAATTGAGCTTACATATTATGAATTGATAGAAACATAAAATAAGAGCACATGTGATCTTGATGAAATATCGTAAAATGAAAATGGCATTGGGACCAAGTGGTTTTTAGGAACCATCTAAATAATCATGGTACTGTAATCAGGATTAAATATATATATTCATGAAAGTGTAATTGTTATGTAGAAGGGGTCCATTTTGAAAAAATAATTACTATGAATGATATTTTGGAGGTTATTAGGATTTTATTCATTATGGTAGATAATAGTCCCTATAAATTTCTCAAATATATATAAAATATTACTTTTTGATAGCAAAGATAAAAGAAGAATAGTGCATTGATATACCTGATGATCATTTTCTTCATAATGTTGGAGAAATAGTGTTTAAATTCATAACAGATATTTATGGTTTAAAATAGTCCCCAAATTCTTGGTTCTGAATATTGGACAACTACATGAATTAGTTTAAGTCTGTCAATGTGATAGTTGAAAAAATATATATATCATGGAAATAATGATATGTATACTTATTATAATATTTTTATTTGGATAATATCATTTTTTTACAGGTGATCAAGAAAATTATTTTCAATAAATTTTTATTCAAATGATGAAAAAATATAGATTTGATTTCTTGGTGAGATAAGATAATTATTTGGGTTACAATTCGTACTACAGTAAATTATTATTTTATTATCCCATGAGATTTATTGTATAATTTTATTGAAGTAGTATGAAGTGTAATAATCAACGTTAATACCTAAACCCATTCAAGTTGCACGGATGATTCATAATGAAACTGATAGAGATATTATAATCCAAATGTAATTTAGAAGACTCATTTTGAGATCACTTTAACTCACAACATACAGAATTGATATGTTTTATGTTTTGAGTCTTTATTATAGATAAAAGAGTTTCAAAATGGATTCCCATAATATGGATTCTAAAAGGGATATAAGATATACCAATTGGTAAATAATTGATCATATTATTTACATTAAGGGAAACAAGTTTCATATTTTAAGGTTTATAGATGTTGAATTGGATGGTGGTTTTTATGATAGAAGGTCCGCCTCAAGGGGTATTTTACTATTGGAAGATAGCTACATGAGTTGGAACTTATAGAAACAAAATATATTCATATTGAGTAGTATTGTAGTGGATTATGTTTCTGATTCTTGTTTTTTCTCTCAAATTATTTAGATGACGGATAAAGTAAATGATTTGAGTGTAAATGTTAAGAAACATCATTGAAATAATGGTCGTAATCAATGTTCAATAGACCTCCCCAAAAAATTCAATATTCAAGGTATAAGAATATAAAAATTAGATTTAAATATATTAATTAGAGTGTGTTCAATGGGTACATTAAAATAGTGTTCATTCCCATCATAAACCAGTTGGATGATATTTTCACCAAGATTGTCCGTATGGATAAATTATTATTCTTGAGTCTCAACATGGGTGTTTTTTCCCTACCATATCATTAAAAAGAATTGAAATGACCCCCTCCCAACAATGAAATTGGTTTTTAAAATTAGAGTTATAATTTCAGAAATATCTTATTAAAATTTGTTTGGTTAAGAGAAATAGGATAATTTTTATTGTTTTTAGAGCCAATGTTTATTATGAATTCGGTGGTTTTGTTTAAATAGGTGAGAATTTTCATTTATAGGAAGCATTTTAAAATAAATTCATATTATTTCTATCCCATACGTATGAATTTCCCCATAAAACACATCTCTATGCTATGGAGTGGGGTCAAGATGAATGTATTTTTGAAAGGATATGATTTTATAACTCTTACATAATAAGTTGAGTTTTATAAATGATGTTGGGTAATAAATAGTATTCTGGGTTGAAAAAAATTCCCAAAGAGAATATTTAATTTCCCTTGGAATTTTTTATAACTTCATTTTAAATCTATTGTTTGAATGTTGTTGAAATATTTGAGAAGTGGTTTTTTGAAGAGTTTCGATGTTTCCTGTTGTTTTTTGGGTGATTCTGAGTAAATTGAAGATATTGGAAATCTTTAGATAAAAAATACTATGTTTGGAAGTTTATATGACATTTCCATAGAAGTTATATGATACAGATTAAATCATATGAATTCAAATTCATATTTTATGACTGTTATTTTTTTCATAGACATGGGACAAAGATTATATACCTTTGTGTAATTTCATATTACACTATAAAAAAATGTATATCTTCTAGATTTTTGAATTACTTCAAAAGTCTTACAAAATAATTGTTTTTCAAAAATATGAAATGGAAATAAGAATATAAGAGTTTTAGATCATCGAATCGATTTAATACCCATATAAAATTCATATTGGCCCAAAAAATGTAAAATTAATGAGTGTATAGGACAATACTAGTAATATGACCTTCAAATTCATACAATTAAAGGTGAAATGATGTGTTTCCATATTTTTTATGTTTAGATGAAATGGGGAAGTAAATCTATTGATGATCATAAACTATTATTCATCATTCAAACATCATAGACATATTATATTCAAGATAAGATTCCAGAATAAACTAAAAGTGATTATTTTTTATGAAATGAGTGCCCCACACTCAAAAAACGTCAATGTGAAAAATCCAAGTAATATTAAATTGCATTTGAGTTCCAGTGAGTTTCATGGTGATTTTTAAAAATAAATTTAGGTCATGATTTATAGTGTTTTTAAAATGATAATTATTATGAGAGTTTATTAATAATGTTTTGGGTAAAATTAATGGAGATGTTGAATTCAAATATTAGATATTATTGATATTGAAAGTTAATTTTATTAGAGTGGGACTTTAATGGAGATATTTGATGGAGTAAGAAAATAATTAATTTTTATAATTAATTTTGTAAATAATATTCATATTGATTTTGTGAATATTAAATGATTAAGTTAATATTGAAGATATATTAACGAATTCTGAGATAGAATGGAATGAAACAATTTATAAAAGTTAGATAATCTGATGAATATCAACCCATTTTACATGTCTGATAAAAAACATTTTCAATAAATCCATTTCTAGTAGAGTTGATCTAGATGATTTGTAATAAGTGGAATAATTCATATGTTTTTATGCATTCTCTCATGTATGTATTGTTCATTTTAAACATACGAGAGGAATGCCAATCTACTACTTATTTAGCCAACATTTTCTAGATGTCAGAGACCTTACAGAATAATATAATATAATAGATGAAAAAAAATCCTAACTCATATTAAATATTTGGGTCATTCATGTGTGAGGAGGCTATATTAGAAAAATAAATGTACCATTATAAATTTATTTATTTATTTTCTATTACTATACATATTCATGGGTTTCCCTTATCAATAAATTTTTACTATCCATTCAACAAATCATCAAATGAAAAGGATGTACACTGCACTTGTCATATATTAATATGTCATTTGTGATAATCAATGTTACTAAAACCTGATAATGATTAAGCTATCACATTAAGACCGAAGAATATAAAAATATATTTTCTAATATATTTTTATTATTTTTCAATACAGGTTAAGAAGAGTTATAGAGATTAGATCATGAAAAAATAGGGCCTAGAGGTAAAATTAATAAAAGAATAGAATTTTTTAAAAAATCAATATTTATTAACCTCCTCTTGATGCCGGAGTTTATGTAAATATTTTATATCACCTTTTATTTCATATTAAGATAAATTTATTCCTTTTTATTATGTATTTGATTATCCTCTAAAAAATATCACTTTTTAATGGATAATTTATACTCATGATTTATTGAGTTCTCTTCCATATCCATATTCATTGTTTCTAAAAATTTTTTCCATATTATGAATGTTAAATATGTATTATATTCATTAAAAGTATAATTTTTTTTATTCTATATAAAATACAAATTTTATTTATTTCAATGAAATATTGGACACGGTAATATGTTATCAATTCATAAAAATTATTTATTTCAACCTCCATAACATTTTAAATAATTTTATCAATGTTTCTAATACATTAGCATTATTTGTTTTCAAATTTCAATTATTGGAATATTTAACTTCTAAAATAAATATATAAAATTATATTTTATTAAAATTTTAACATGACATTGAAACTAACATATATATTTTTTTAAAAACAATGTTATCCAAAAATTAAAAAAACACCTAATATGGTTTTTCATTTACCTTCTATTATTTTTAATTAAGGATACATTCCTACATAATTAATATATATTTAAAACATATTTCAATATTATTAATTTTAAAATATTTTTACCTTAATTTCACACTATACAAATGATCTATACTCTATTAATTTCATAATAGGGAGGTCTGGACAATATGTGATCTCGTGGCCCTAAAAATTTATTATAAAAATAAACAGGAAACAAAGGGAGTTAAGGGTACATGTGAAACAACATAAATTAAATACAATGAACCAATATCATCTTTTGGCTCTACTACCTCAACCGTGAAATACAACATGACCTATTGGATGTCTCCTCCTCCTACATTTATTCGTGATCTAATATGAATCACCCTGAGCATCAATGTTTGAAGTCTCCTCAACTTCACGGTCCATCTGGGTTACAACCTCAACATCATCATTTCATTCAAACAAGTTTTTTCAATCCAGCAACATGGGGATCTTTTGATACTATTTCTACCATATCTTCTCCTCTAGTGGAAAATACTTCTTGACCAGATTAACATTAGTCACCGGTTCTAATAAAACATGCATACCCTTTCTCTTCATTCTTTACCTAAAAAGCTTATCAAATTCAGGCAAGTTGATGGAATCTAAAATAGTTAAAACATTTGGATTCACAGTAATAGAACTATCCTCTAGATAGGATTTGGAATCTTCCATAATAGCATCACAAGAACATAGAACATCATTTCCAGGAAAAGTAGGTGTTATTTTCACCTTTCTAGATGAAATCAATGAAATGTCAACATGAGAAGCAACAGGTGGTGTAGCCCACACCAAAGATCTGGAGGCACCTTTCACACCGACAATGGAGTCCCATACCAGAGAGTGAATGTCCAACATGGGACAACTAGAGGCAGATTCTAGTGATATCAATGTTTCACAAGAGTCACCATGAACAATAGGAGGATGATCAATGGAAAATCTAGGGCAAGTGTGCACAATAGAAGCTCCAGGAGCCAACATTTGTGTACAACTCCCAATATAAGCCTCTTTAAAAAGGGGCTACTATCTAGCAAACCGTTGGGTAAGTATTAATATTCCATTAAAATAGAAGGATCCACCTCAGTGTTACTCCCATGACTACCTACACAGTCATCACCCCATGTAGAGGGATCCCCAAAATGAAATGGATCATGTGACAAGTTAGTGGTTGGTGTGCAATAACCCAAGGACAGAACTACCTTAATAGATTTCCCATCAGTATGGTTAACAGACATAACAACCACAACATTAGTAAAGGAAAAAAAAGTCACATTCATTGAACCATGGGAAGAGTTGTGCTTCCCATTAATGGGTAAAGGATTATCCTTCACACCATCAGGGGTAACCTTCATCCTAGGAAGCGAAACATCAGAAACACTTGGCAGTTTGAATTTACAATTCTCGCTAAGATAACAATACTGCTTGCAATTAAAGAATTTCAATACTCTATTGAAATTACCTTTAACATTCCAAATAGATGAAAAATTCAAACATAAATCAAGAACATGTTCAAACCCAATCTCATGATCGAATTTAATCTCCCCAGAAATCAAAAATAATGTATCAACTATAGGCAAGGACATGAAAAATTCAACCATAATGCATGAAAAATGGTCATTCTATACCATGACAGTAATTGGATCACACATTATGGGTGTCTTAAAATCCATATATAAATCCCATAAAATTATGGGGTGACAAAATATGCATCTCAATCCTTCAATATTAATCAAGGATTAATCATCCATATTTGGTAATTAAATGGATAAAACCAGGGGTCCCAATTCTGAGACATTCAGATCCCTGGTCTTAAATTTTCAAATCCACCACCCCAAGACCTTTGTTTCAAGAAAATTGACAAAAAAGTGAAATGATTTATGATCATACCTATATACACCATCTACCACATGTGAAAACAAGAAATGTCATGAAGACATTTTTTATGATATTCAAAATTCCATGACATGTTCATAGGATAACTAAGTTGTTCTATAATTGAAAACATACCATCATCGATACACTCTTGAAAGAAGTTTCAGGATTATTTAACCACTTCAAGAGCTCCGTTCATTGATATTTGATTAGTAAGAGCATAATCACTACTACAAAGGACATGAAAATTCATATCAAAACCATTGAATTTCAGCGAATCTTCCTGATGAGCCGAATCCAAATGTGAGGTCTTTAGTGTCGATCTAGGTACAGTATACGTCCTCTTCAAAGGACTAATGAATATTTCTACAGGGTAGAGAGAATATAATGAGATTGGATCCACCACAAGATGTATAAAAAACCTAAAATCCATTTTTTAAGAGATAGATCTTCTCGGTCCTCTCCATTATCTCAGGATATGTATTCCCATTATTTTCCTAATTTGTATTTATTTAAACATTTCATTAAAACTAAAAAAATGTTTTATCAAATATGTTATGATTTATTATATTCAAATGAATTAATTTGTATATATTCAAATGAAATTAAAATCCTAACATTTAAAAGTTAAAATTTTATACAATCCCTTTTTATACCCCTTAATTAGTTTTTAAAATACCAAAATAATTATTTTGTTTATTATTTAAGATCATGTTTATTTATGATAGTGTGAAAATAAAATTCCATTGAGAGAATTGAAAAATAACTTATTTTTTCCCTTATTATCATAATAATATTTCTATTAGTACCTTATCCTTAATAATACATTATAATTACATCGTTTTATTATGTTCTCTTCACCTATATATCCATATCATTATATTCAATGGGTAACGCTATAAACGCAATTGTATACCCATTTCGTCAACATGGGAAACCATATAAATAAATAAATAATTGTTAATAAATGTATTGATAGGACGATTTTCATTAATAATATCATCCAATTTTTTTGGTATGCTATTTTTATACGGGGTGAATTATCATATGCAGTCTATTTTATTATCAAGTGATAATTAATCTATTTATTTAATTAATTTAATATTGTTGAAAATTGGAATATTTATATATTTTTATATCATTATGATATCAAATGGACTGAAATTTTATTCATCTATAATAAAATGTGTAAACATTGTATCTCAAAAGATAAAATGCAATGGAAATGAGAGGTTATACTAGTCCATTATGAAAAGGAACATGTAAGTTTATCAAAATTCACCATGTTAATTTGAATGAGAGACTATCCTAGATCATTATGTTATGGGAAATGGTTTGATATTATATTATAATATTCTTGTAATAGGTCCTTTAAAATGTCATAATTTTCTACACATATGGATGTGAATCCTTTATTTTTTATGCCACATTCTCATGTAATACCACATTCCTATTTCATGGTATCAGGTGTCATGGTTATTTAATCATGATTTTATTTTTTTATTACATAAAATATGTTATGATTTCATTATTATATTTTTAATTCTAAATATCTATAAAACCATATATGATTATACAATCATTCCTTATTGTCACTTATAATGATGTCTTGATATTATTCTACTAGTCATTCCATTTCATTGATGATAATGTAACTCACTTGATTGTGATGTATTGATATATTCAATTTTTATCATTTGTATTATCTTAATCCTTAATGTGTAAATGGGTTCACTAGATTATTTTGTTTCTCTATATTACCAAGAAGTTTTACACAATTACATGTCTAGGAAATATTCATGCATGGAGATGTTTTATGTTGAAGTGGAATATATACATCTAAATAAAATAAACATGAATGTAATAGTTAAATACACTAAATATTTAGCCTCCAGGTATGTGTTATAATATTATGGTTTTATTAATGATCATGTAAAACATGTTTTTTGGTTTATATTATTAGGGTAATATTTTTATTTTGTCCATTAGATTCAGATGTGCTAGTTTTTCTTAATTAAATTTGATTAAATTGGAATGAAATCAATTTGATCTATAGTTCATGGTTACTATGGAGATAAATTGAATACATTTCAAATTTTCTCTACTTTTTAAATGATTAATTATGAAATATATAATTTATCGAATATATTTCATGTATCCTTTTTAAAATATAATATTAATATATATATTAAAATAAAAACTCATTCATGTTTTTTGGTTATGTTTTATATTGATTTTCTCATGATTGTTAGTAAAAATTCAAATAATAATTTATTATTTTCTATTGTTAATAACTTAAATATAAAATCCATTAAATTTTCTTGTCGAATAATCATTTAATAATGGATTAAATTTTGGATGATGATAAATATCATCTATACTAAAATAACCAGACCCAAACATAAATTATTATTATGTGAATAATGTGTTGATATTTATAAGACTAACTCAAATTTTATAACGGCTACAAAATTCACCCTTGGAAATAAATTTGTGAAATATGAATAAATAATTATAGGAAACACGTTATTAAAGATTAGAATAATGGGTAAATGGTAGAAATATGATATACTAAAATATGGTTACAATTTTTACGAGTAAACTGAAACTCTTATATGTTTTTTGAAGAGAATAAAAAAAATCAATGTGTTTAAGTAAAAATGATTAATTTAAATATATGTAACTCTATTATTTCAAAGGATTTGTAAAAATATACCATATTTCATATACTATTAAATATATTTTTTTAAATCCCATTTATGATTCTTTTTTAAGAGACTGATTTTCTTTAATATATTATCACAAGACATGATTAATATTCATTAGATGATGTGTAAGAAAATTTTTCATGATTTAAATTTATTTTTTTCAACATATCCCATAATGATTTTATAGAGATTTAAATTGATATAGGATAAAATATTTAAAGTGAGTTTTACTTCAGATATCTATTAGATTAAATTGAAAAAATCGTTCTTGTGTTATATCTTTAATGATGAGAGATTTATGGGAGTGTTCTGTATAGAAAGGTTGGTTTGATTATATAGAAATATTATTTCTATATCATTGGTTATACTCAATGGGAGAGAGATAAACAATATAGATATATAGAAATTATAATAAATATGAGAGAGTCTGTATAATATTTTATAAGACACAAGAATAGAAAAATAATTTCTAGGTGAATTATATAATGAAGATTTATTTATTTTAGATCATTTATTTTACCATGTGGATTAAGTAAGAGAATAATCTTATACCTACCTCGGTTTAACTCTAGTTCATATTTCATGTATAATCATCATTTCTATAATAAGTTTATTGTGTTCTATTTATGTGAGAATGGTATTGTGTTCTCATTGTTTGCAGGGGTTATAAACCTGGAGGATTAGGCATACTGCTTTGGAATTGAAAACAAATTGTGCATAGTGGAATTGAGTACATTGACACTTCATTGATTCTATGCTACCTATAGATATCTTATATAGATTAATGTGGAAAATTATTTTTCCTTTGTTATATGGAATATTGATTCCTTTTTAGGGGGAGATGATTTTATTCACTAACATTAAAAAAATATCATTTATATGATTGTTTGGATTATTTATATCCTGATTCACCCCCATAAAGGATATATTTCTCTCAAGGTACTTATAACCACTCTGCTATTTATTACACACATAAACATGATTTATTACATAAACATGCACTAGTGGCAATTCTGAGGATCAAGACGTCTAGTGTAGTAACACCCCGAGATTTTATGAAAAATATTCTTTTTAATTTTATTGATGTTGTGTGTTGTATGCTACACCAAAAGGAGCTTGCACTACATGCATCCCTGACTTGGCTTTCATTACACGCAATCACAACCTTCCACAATAGCGTGTTTTGTACGCAATACCGAGTTTCACTAAACAACGATATGTTATATAAACTTGCCATTATGAATAGTAATAACCACTTTTTAAAATTTTATAAATTTTATCTTTCGAAATGGACTTCATTTTTGGATTTTTAATATCGAAATTAGCGTAGTTGAGTTTTTGGTATTTTTCTGAAAACGTTCAATTTTTGATGAATAGTGAAAACACTAGGATACTATTTAAAAACCGACTTTTTATTTAAATAATTATTTATTTTATTTAAATTTATTTTAGGTCAAAATTGATACATAATACATATATAAGTTCAATGTAATTCATTGGTGTTATTTTATAATAATTTTATTGAACTTTTCATCGTCTTTTACCCACCTCCTAGGAGGATTTGGAAATTAACATAAAAAATAATTTTACCTTTTCTTTGAGTGGAATTTAGAAAATCTGAGAGACACAGTTAATATCATGGACTAAAATGTGTTTCAATGAGATGAAAATAATTGTTTTTGAATATTAACTTTTTTACTTTTATTTACCACGGTTAAAAGTAAATAGGGTAATTAAGGGTAAAAATGATATTATTATTACCCTAACACATATTGTAATTCTATTGGATAAGTGTAATTCGACAAAAAACAACCTTATGAATAAAATATGACCATTTAGGTCCACTTGGATTAGATTAGGACATTTATTATTAATTTTTTTTAAAAAAGGGATAAAATAGTTAAAATCAATGGTTAATAACTAATTCCTTTTTAATATAGGGTTATACATAAGATAAATTCAACTATAAATATTCATTGGAAATCTAAAATGATTTCCAACCTAATGGTATTTTATTTATTATTTTTACACATTAAATAATTTATGTTATTTATTACACAATAGTGATGCAGTAATTACCTAAATAATGAAATATTAAAGTAATTGATATTATAAATACCCAATTAAATGTAATTTGATACTTTTGATGAATGACACTAATTATATTAGTTAATATGACATGTTATTATTGATTTAATTAACTCTTTTCGAACTAATAATGTTATTATATTTTTCAAAAAAAATTAATTACCAAATAGTGTCAAAATTGACATAAAAGTGTTTTTAAAACAAATATTATATTATTAATTATAATTTTATTCCTAAAAATATAAGATTCAGAATAATGAGTTAGATAAGGATATATATATATTAATTATAAACCACTTGGTGTTAGTTTGGTCGGTTATAGTAAGTTTATTAAACATATAGTGTAAGAAAACAAGAAGACACAGTAAAAGTTAAATTATTTAACTTAGAGATAAATCTAAATGATAAGGTTAAAATTGTAACCTAAACTTGTCTAAAATATATTGGTTGAAAGGAAATCGACCCATACCCACTTTAGCATCGAAATAAATCAATTTGGAGCTATTATATTCCGAATATGACTTTATTATAAATTAATATTTTAAGTTTTTACAAAGGTGCCCCTATCCTCCCTTATAAAAAGGGCACCCCTTCCCTCTTCTCTTCACACTCATTTGAGCCTTGAAGCTCAGACAACCCCTACCCATTTCTATTCTCCACATCTCTAGAAACATTTTGGAGGTTCTTTTATTCTCAAAAGACCAACTCTACGTCCATAAGATGAAGCTTAAAAGAGGTGCATCAAAGAAGAGGTAATCTCTTCTTCCGATTCTCTCAAGTTTCTTTCTTCTTCTACTTCTTCTTATTTTGTTGTATAATTACAAATTAACAAAATAAGTAATAATTATATACTAATATGTTATTATAAATATGAAACTTCCTTATTTCACCTTCTATCCATCCTATGGAAAACAAAATCACCGCGCATTCGTACATACAGAATACCGTCTCCACACCGTGGTGTAATCTGTTTTTGACCACCACCTTACATAGATGGGTATAATTCTGTAAATAAATAACCATATATAATTATTTTAAAGTGATATTGATTGTGAAATATTATACATACACTTTAATACAATTCCATGATTATGGGAATGATATAATCGCTCGTGCGTACGTATGGACTACCGTCTCCACGACGTGATGAGATTCATTCTCCATGTTAACCATTCATGAATTATTATAAAGTATATATAATTAATAATAATGAAATATATGACATAATGAAGCTACTGTATTTATTCATATATATATATATATTTTATCTACATACTTCCATTCAAGTCAATAAAGAAAGGAAAACAGCGTTCATACGTACGTACGACCTACCGTATCCATGAACTGTGTGTTTCATTTCATTTGTCTATCTATTATATATATATATATATACTGAATATATATTATATATAAATCATGTTTTACATTCTGGAAGTATGTAAATCATGATATAAGTAATAATAATATCAAGAACAACAAGTCTAAACACGTACGATAAATGAAACAATTTTACCCAAAACGCTACTTTAACATGGAATTGACAAATGAATGGGTAATATAAATACATAAGTGAACTCTATAAGATATAATAACAATTAATATCATTCTATAATAAGTCAATGACATTATTTAAATTATTATACAGGAGGATCAGATATATACGAAGCATATCGAACATAAGGTAAGGGATAATTTTGCAATCTCATTTTTTTCCGAGATTTCTTATTCGTAAGTATTTACTGGGGTTATATTTTTATCCATGTCCATAAAAATGTTTTCAAAAAGTTTTCAATATTATTCCATGTATTTTTAAAGTCATTATTACCCTTTTTTTTACTTTTACCACATCGTATTGAAGGAATCTTTCATTTTATTACCATACGAGGTACTTTTTGACTTTTCCGACAAAAGTACGAGAAGAATGTTACTTTTAACTTATACAGCTTGAATGGATTTTTACGGTTTCATAATGCCTCATTTTCATGAATCTTATTCTACAATATTTTATTACTATTTTAAAAAAATACCTTTCTTTTAATAATGCATGGCATTTTTTGAAAAGAAAATGATTTTGAAGAAGAAAGTATATTTTCTTCATGAATTCATTTCAAGTGTTTTTTGAAAACCATTTTTAATCTAAGATGACATTATTTCATGTATGTATGTTTCAAGTATAATGCCTATCTGATTTACATGGTTTTAATTATCTTATGATTAAATTATATACATTTGTTTTATATGAATTATGTTATGATGGGATGATGTTTATGAAACTCATTTTATTCTCTGTGTTATGATGAATGTTTTACGTTTATTTTGTGGCACAAGTAAGAATGATTTCACTATGAGATGGGTGGGACCTATATATCCCTCCAATGAATTAGGTAAGTATTTATCTCTCATGAGATAGACATGGTGGGAAGGGTAAGTTATTCTGGTTCAGTGATACAGGACTGGAACTAGGAGTGAACTCGATTCAGAATGGGACTTTGTCCACTAAGAGGGTCTTGGCAGCAATGCCATGGATACTATGGAAATCATAACATGTGCTTAATGGATTCCAAAATTACATGCTTTATTACCATGCTAGTTTATCATGACTAATGTTCCTTTATGATCTATGCCTTGTGTACTTCCAAGATTTATGTGGTTTCCCATGATATTGATGTTTAGATTTTATATTCATGTTTTTTTATTTAAATGTTTATGGATTGTTTTAGGTTCTCTATGCTTACCCTTACTGAGCATTTGAGATCACCCGTTATATGTTTTCTTTTCCACAAGATTTAAAGAAAGGTTTTAGGTAAGAAAATAAAAATGGGAAGATATTTAAGGGAGATGTTGAAGATCTTTCACCACAATTAGAAGATTATTTTCTGAGTTTCCAAAGACAATAAACTATTAAAGTCCTTGTGTGTCTGTTTTCATTATGTATTATGTATTCCGCAAAAGTAATGTAATGTCCATGTACATCAAGCTTTGTGTCTCTACAATTCGTATCAGAGGAAATGTCATGTTAACCTTTGGAAACTAGGATGCAAAAAATTTAGTGAGATCCCTAGAGATATTTCTAGGGTATGTCTAGGGATGTCCCTAAGGTTAAGTATAAGTATAGGATATAGTCCTTGAATTATGGTAATGATATTAGAATTAAACCTAATATGTTAGATATTAAAGGTACTCCCCCTTTATTATTTTTTTCCTAGCAAGATTTTTGCCTCTCACACTATTCTTTTTGGGTTTTATAGGATTGCTGGAAACCGAAGGAACCATGTTGATCAATGTAATAGACAACGAAATTATTTTCCTCCCGAGTAACCAAATGTGATGGGAGATGGAGTGAAAAATCTTATTTCTATACTTACACAAGCTACGAATCATTCTGGATTTCAAAATGATCAGATAAGGGAACAATATTCTATTGAGCCCTCATGAGGAAACGCCCACCGTCTTTCAATGGGTCTTCTAATCCACTTGTTGTTGAACAATGGTTCAATACCATTGAAAAGATATTTTCCATACATCGCTCTTCAGAACATGAAAAAGTCATTTTAGCTATTTTCCATTTAGAAGATCAAGCAGACTAGTGGTGGACTCTAATTAATAATACAAGTCCCCTAGATGAAATTGAATCCATGGAATGGGACAAGTTCATGAACTTGTTTTTCAGTAAGTACATCCCTCGTATTCTTCGAAAAAATATATAAAAGGATTTTCTTGAGATTAAGAAGAAGGATGATTAATCTGTTGGTATAAACGAAGTGAATTTTATGAGACATGCAAGGTATGCATCTAGCTTTATCATCCAACCTGAAAGTAAAGTTGATCGATTTTTCAGTGGCTTAAAAACAAGCCTTTGAAGGGCATTAGCTATAAGAGACTTAATTAGTAATGAAGAAATTGTGCTTTGTGCTATCAAGGTAGAAATGGAAGTTTGTGTAACATATCCATCTCATTGTTTTGACAAGAAATGAAATATGGAGTCTGAGGAGAAATCTCAGAATAATGGTGAAAAAAAGATGAATGTTTCTTTAAGCTCAAAGTGTGGAAAGATGCATGGTGGAGATTGTCTTAAAGGGACTAGAAAATGTTTTATGTGTGCAAAAGAAGGTCATCGAGCAGATGAGTGTCGAAGTAATGGAAAAATGGTTGCTAATGATGTGAACAATGAAATGACTGTAGTGAACGCACCACCAACACTTCAAGGCTTCAAGTGCAAGGAAATGGGGCATTATGCTAATCAATGACCTAATCCAAGGGTTAATGATGATCAGCGTGAGCAACCTCTTAATGAAAAGGATAATTGGAAGTCACATGCGATCACTATTTGTGATGTTGAGTATGAAAATGTTGTTCTGTAATGATTAAGTGTTTATGTAATGTGATTTCAAAATAGTATCATAAAATCTCATTTATAGTATTGTGGAATTTTGAAATATCTTTGTATTGGTCCATTGTGGTTTTCTATAAGAATATGGAACCGGTAACCATAAAGAGTGATTCAGAATTTTTGGAAAGCGGATGATATGAACATAATGATGGTATAAAGAGAAAATAAATTGTTTGATAGTATTCATGAGCTCATGGTTGATATAAGGACTAAGTGATATCAATGTTTGAGTATATAGAATTTTTGTGATTTTGTTATGTAGAATGAGTTAACATTCTACAAACACTCATGTGTTCACTATGGTTCTATGGTAATTCATGTTTGAGGAGAATACATGATTACAGTATTCACATGTTTGGAATGTGACCAACAAGATATATCCTATGATAAATGATGGTATTCACATGCTCAAGAGAAGACATTTCAAGTAAATGATATCTGTATACTATGAGATTGGACAGAAGTATTTTGGACAAAACTGAAGATTGGAATAGATTATGTAAGATAACAGAAAGTACTATTTAAGGCTAGAACTTTTGTTATGATATAATAGTATAGTTTCAGAAAAAGGAAAACCTCCAGGATGGGCGACAACCCATCACGTCGGACAAGGTTGTGGGAATCAAACCCACAACTAATGTGCGACATGCCTTTATCACCTACCACTGGCCTACAAGAAGTCCCTGTTTAGTAGAAACCAGTTTTATTATATTAAGAAGTATGATATTTTAAGTATAAGTCCATTTTAGGAACCATATAAGATTAATCTCACTATAGATGGACTTATGTATTTTTGATAACTTTTTCTAACATTTTGTTTGAGACAGATTGAATGACCCATCATTCTATCACATGATATGCTAACACTTCATGAATGAAAAATTCATCCTCATTTTTTTAAGAGATGAAGTGGAAATTGTTTGAGGAATGACCAATGGTTTGACTTTACCAAAATCAAGAAAGCATTTCTACTAATTCCAACTTCTTCATCTTTAGGGAAATGATCCTTAAAAACAAAAATGTTTTCCTGGTGCCCTTTTATCTGATGAATTAGATGGTAACTTAGATAATTACAAATATATGGCTTTGTGATTGTTGGATTTTCCATAGCTATGTTCTCTATCACACTCCATCAGAACATGATGGTTAGATTTCTCTTCCATATCCATATTTTCACCTATGTTCTCCTATGTGTAAACCCAGTGATTAGTTAATTTGGGTAACCGTTACATTTCATACATTTGTTTTTAAAGATATGTTTTGGTATTCCTTTTTGAGATGTGGGTTTATATAAAGAAACTTTCATGTAGTAAACCATTTATAACCCTGATGAATCTCAAGGGAAAAATTCATTTTAAAGGGGGTAGAATGTAACCTCATGAGATTTTATGAAAAATATTATTTTTAATTTTATTGATCTTTTGTTTTGTATGCTACACCAAAAGGAGCTTTCACTACACACATCCCTAACTTGGCTTTCATTACACACAATCACGACCTTCCATGATAGCGTGTGTTGTACGCAATACCAAGTTTCACTAAATAATGATATGTTATATAAATTAGCCGATTTGAAGAGTAATACCCACTTTTCAAAATTTTATAAATTTTATCCTTATAAATGGGCTTCATTTTTTGATTCAGAATATGAAAATTATCCTAGGGTTAATTTATGGTATTTTTCTGAAAACTTTCAATTTTTGATGAATAGTGAAAACACTGGGTTACTATTTAAAAACCGACTTTTTATTTAAATAATTATTTATTTAATATAAATTTATTTTAGGTCAAAATTGATAAATACTACCTATATAATTTCAATTTAATTCATTGAAGTCATTTTATAAAAATTTTAGATATATAAAAATTTTGTTGAACTTTTCACCGTCTTTTTCCCACCTCCTAGGAGAATTTGAAAATTCACATAAAATTTCATTTTACTGCTTCTGTGAGTGGAATTTCAAAAATCCTAGAGACACAATTAATACCAAGAACTATAATGTGGTTCAATGAGATAAAAATAATTTTTGGTGATTAGAAACTTTTTACTTTTATTTACCACGGTTAAAAGTAAATAGGGTAATTATGGGTAAAAATGATATTATTATTACACTAACACATGTCGTAATTCTATAGGATAAGTGTAATTAGACCAAAAACAACCTTAGGAATAAAATATGGCCATTTTGGTCCACATGGATTAGATTAGGACATTTATTATTAATTTATTTAAAGAAGGGTTAAAATAGTTCAAATCAAAGTTTAATAAATAATTAATTATTAATATAGGGTTATGCATAAGATAAATTTGACTATAAATATTAATTGCAAAGCTAAAAAGATTTACTACCTAATGGAATTTTATTTATAATTTTTAGACATTAAATAATTTATGTTATTTATGAAACAATGGTGATGTAGTAATTACCTAAAAAATGAAATATTAAAATAATTGATATTATAAATACCCAAATAATTTATTTTGAGACTTTTTATGAATTCCAATAATTTTCAAGGTTAATATGACATGTTATTATTGTTTTAAGTAACTTTTTTCTAACTAATCATGTTGTTATGAGTTTCAAAAAAATTAATAACCAAATAGTGTCAAAATTGACATAAAATAGTTTTCAAAACAAATATTATATTAGTAATTGTTATTTAATTCCTAAAAATACAGGGTTCATCCAAATGACTTATATAAGGATATATATATTAATAAAAAACCAATTGGTTTTCTTTATGCTTTTTATAGTATTTTTATTAACCATATAGTATAAGAAATCAAGAATACATGGTAAAAGAAAAACTATTTAACATAGATTTAAATCTAAATGATAAGGTTAAAATTGTAACCTAAACTTGTCTAAAATATATTGGTTGGGATTATTTCAACCCATACCCACTTTAGATTCGAAATAAATTAATTTGGAGCTATTATAAACCGAATATGACTTTATTATAAATTAATATTTTAATTTTTTCCAAAGATGCCCCTCTCCTCCCTTATAAAAAGGGAACCCCTTTTCTCTTCTCTTCACATCCTTTTGAGCCTGGAAGCACGGACAACCCCTACCCATTTCTCTTCTAAAATTCCCTAGAAACATAATGGAGGTTATTGTCTTCTCAGAAGACCAACTCTACTTTTATAAGAGGAAGCATAAAGGAGGTTTGTCAAAGAAGAGGTAATTTGTTCTTCCGAATCTATGAAGTTTCTTTCTTCTTCTTCATCTTCAGATTTAGTTTTCTCATTATTAATTAATAACATCAGTATTAATTATATACTGATATGTTATTATAAATATGAAAAACCTTATTTCACTTTATATCCATCCTAGGGAAAACAAAATCACCGTGTGTGCATACGTACGGAATACTGTCTCCACGCCGTGGTGTAATCTGTTTTCGACCACCACCTTACATAGATTGGTATAATGGTGTAAATAAATAACAATTTATGATTATTGTAAATTGATATTGATTCTGAAATATTATAAATACACTTCAATACAATTACACAATCATGGGAATGATATCATCGCTCGTACATACGTACGGACTACCGTCTCCACGACGTGATGAGATTCATTCTCCATGTTAACCATTCAAGAATGATTATAAAGTATATATAATGAATAATAATGAAATATATGACATACTTAAGCTACTTTATTTATGTATATATATATATGTCATCTTGTTACTTCCATTCAAGTCAATAAAGAAAGGAAAACAACATTCATGCGTACGTACGGCCTGCCATCTCCATGAACGGTGTGTTTCATTTCATTTATCTATCTAATATATATATATACTGAATATATATGATATATAAATCATTTTTTACATTATGGAAGTAAGTAAATCATGATATAAGTAATAATAATATCAAGAACAACAAGTCCAAACACGTACGATAAATGAAACGATTTTACACAAAATGCTACTTTAACATGGAATTGACAAATGAACGGGTAATATAAATACCTAAGTGAAACATATATGATATAATAACAATGAATATGATTCTTTAATAAGTAAATGTCATTATTTAAATCATTATACAGGAGGTTCAGATACATACGAAGCATATCTGATATAAGGTAAGGGATAATTTTGAAATCTCAATTTTATCTGAGATTGCTTAATAGTAAGTATTTACTAGGGTTATATTTTTATCCATGTCCATAAAAACGTTTTCAAAAAGTGATTAATATTCTTCCATTTATGTTTAAGGTTCTTCTTACCCTTTTTTTACTTTTACCACATCGTATGGAAGGAATCGTTCTTTTGTTTACCATACGATGTACTTTTTGACTTTTCCGAAAA
Organism: Viscum album; assembly: GCA_963277665.1. Classification (NCBI taxonomy): domain Eukaryota; kingdom Viridiplantae; phylum Streptophyta; class Magnoliopsida; order Santalales; family Viscaceae; genus Viscum; species Viscum album. The sequence goes on along the minus strand of OY728146.1, from coordinate 1,641,798,661 downwards.
AAGTACGAGAAGATTGTTATTAGTAAATGTGCATAAAGGTTAATACCCATGATTGAGAAATGGAAATGGTATTCACTACATAATGTATTTGGCTTGGAAAATTGCAACACAATTTTGGCAGCATAAAGGCGTGACATAAGAATTAATAAAAATGGTTAATGAGAGATAAAGGGGTGTCAAATAATATGTACATGAAATGTAATTTATGGGAGTCATATAGATATATGTCCAAACATATGTAATGGGATTTAGATTGATAAAACAAGAAATTTTTTTGAATATAAATGATAAAATAGAAATTCTTTGTGGAATTTTGACATGGTAAAAGGTGTACATGGGAAGTATTAGTGAGAAAGGAAGATGTATCTAATCATTAAAACATAAGTAGTGTATTATTTTATAGGTGAGAAATCATACTCCATCATTTTTAATTGAAAACAAAATGGTATAACAACATACTAAAATTTGAAAAAAATGAGAAAGGATGAAATCACATACTTGGAAGTGTGATCCAAAAGGCTTGATAGAGGATTTAGAGATGATTATTAAGATCTTGAGGTGAATTGTGAGGATACTATAGAAAGTAGAGTAGTGTAGGTACTTTATCAAATGGTTTTTAGTGAATATAAGTGGTATCTTGGTTAATTTTATATAGGAAAAGAGAATGAATTCTTTATTATTTTGGTTTTGGACACCACATATTGAGCTAATCAATACCACAAACCAACCCATGGTTTTTCCCAGGGTTTTCTCCGAAGGGTAGTTGAAAAAAATTATTTTATAATTACAATGTCTTAATTTATTAAAATATTCTGCTTGATTATGTGGAGGTGATTCACACTCTCAAGGAAATCATTTTAAAATTTATAATGATTTATAAGTCTTAGAGGGTCCACTAAGGCACCATAAAATTAATAATACAAGTATACAATCACATAAATTTAAGGATAAAACATATATTGGATGAATAAACTTTATATTATGTATTATTACATAACTATTGGGTCGTTATGATGTCATGAAAGACATTATATATTTAAACGTTATATAATTTTTACCAAAAAATTCAACTGTCTCAGAAAATTATTAAAAATTCATTGTTGGATAATTTTGACATATTGATTCCAAAAATAATATACATTTTATCGAAATAATTTTTTAAATATGTTATTTTTCACTTTTAAAATAAAAACCGACATTTATTGTAAATTCATGGGTTGTGGAAAAAACATTTTTGAAACCATAATAAAAATTAAAATTGTATTCATAAAAATTATATGATAATTTATATATAATAAAAAGTAATTTAGTAATGTTAATATTTTATTAAAATATTATTTAATTCCAAAAATCCATTAATTCACCAAAATATTATTTTTAATTTATTATTAAATAAAAATACCATTATCACATTTAAACACATATAAAAAGTGAAAATAATGTATAGTATTTATATCAAAAATAAATCACATAATCATAGTGGTAAGGACATGTTACAAAATTCCTTAAAACACCCACATAAGACCTAATGGTAAGATGTGCGATGGTTAAATACTCTAGGAGAGGCTTAGATAACATTGCTCAGTTGGTAATCTCTGTTAATATACACTTCTCTAGTAGGTGGTTCTATTCAAGCCTACTATTTTGAATCTTGTCATGGGATTGGTCAACAGATAAGCCTATTGATGATACCTATTTTCTGAACTCTGAAAAATGGGATTCGTATGGAGAAATTATACTCGATGAGGTGATTGCGTCCTTTTTCTGTGTAAATAGGATTTGTCAAAACCCTATATTTCATGTGGTTATTGTTTAACGGATATATTAGCAAAAGAAAAAATTATTAAAGGTATTTTAAAATCCAAAAAATTAAACCAAGTAAATGAATATGTTATATAACAAATTTATATAATAAGACATTTAACTAGATCGAGATTAATTTTCATTAATAAAAGTTTGGGTCATTGTAATATTCCCACCTTAAGAAGTTTCTCCAATGAAATTTCCTTTTCCAACACCAAAATAGTTAAGGTTAACTCTTCATCATCAATTCCTCAGATTCCCACGTAACATATTCAAACTTGTGGTTTCCCCACAACACCTTGACAAGGGCATTTTCTTAATTTATAGAACTTTTCACCATGATATAAGATATTCACCATCTTCTCGTTATAGGATAGGTCATTCTATAATGGTAAAACCTCTTCATTGAGTACATGTGAGGGGTCGGATATGTACTTCCTCAAGATTGATACATGGAATACATAATGTACTTGAGATAGGTTCGGTGGGAGTTCTATTCAATGGTCCACTTCTCCAATGCGATCAAGGATCTCAAAAGGGATGATATACCTTGGACTATTCTTCCCTTCTTCCTCAATCTCATAACTCTCTTCCGATATGATATGCAGAGGAATACCATGTCTATGAAATCAAACTCTAGGTATCGCTGGTGATTACCAACATAGCTATTTTTTGCCTATGAGCTGCTTTAATGTGTTTCTAGATGGGCTTAACCTTATCCACCATTTATTCAACCATTTATGGTCCTAAGAGTCTTTTCTTACCAACTTCATTCCTATATTCTGGTGTTCTGCACATCTTCCCATTTAAGGATTCATAAGAAGACATTTTGATGATTTAGTGGAAATTATTATTGTAAGAGAACTCAACCAGAGGAATATGTTGATCACATCCTCATTTTCTTCATTGAGAATGATCTAAACCTATAATCAAGTGTTTAGATAGTTCACATAGATTGGTCATCATTTTCAGGAATATAAGTCATACTGATGTTCAACTATGTATTCTGAGAATGTTGTAGACTCTTCTAGAACATTGAGGTGAATCTTGGATATTTATAGGATTAAATAGATTGCAGTACTCTATATAGCCTTACAACTTCTCCGATATATATTTATTTCAGTTGATCCAATGAGAAATCCTCTCTAATTGAAATTATGTTTTCAGTCATTGCAAGACGATCCATAAAACCTAGATAGCATTGATTCTTTTGGATGTCTTTAGATGTCTTGTGAAAAAGTCCATGGTGATGTTCTCACAATTCCATGCAGGTATGGGTAATGGTTTCATCATCCTCTTAGACTTCTGACTCCAAGTCTTCACTTGCCGACATACGAGGCACTTTTATTTATACTCAATACTCTTGTTCTTCATTTCATCCCACCAATAATTATCTCAGAGTTCTCGATACATCTTTTTATTTCTTTGGTGAATGGAGAAATTCAAATAATGTGCATCATCCAAAAGTTAATTCTTTAACTCCGGATATGATGGACCACATAGTGTTATCCTAAATCTCCCAATTTCTTCTTCATTAACTTTGAACATCGAGGATTCGCCTTTTCTAATAGTTTCGACTTTATTCTAAATTCCCAAATCATTCTTTTGAGCATCCTTTAACCTGTCCAAAAGAGATGGTTGAGAAATCATTTGTGAAAATATTTATGATGTTACATTTTTTAGGATTTCCATGTCCATATTAATAAAATATCATATGACTGGATCCTTTTCAATTGTCATTAATGATAGAATCATAAGATACTTTATACATAGAGCATCCACCACCTTTTTGTCTTTCCCATGGTTGAAATGGATTGGATAGTCATAGTCATTGATCATCTCTAACCATATTCATTATATCATATTCAACCCTTTTTGTGTGGATATATACTTTAATCTTCTTGGATTCGTGAATATTTCACACTTCTCCCCAAAGAGGTAATGTAGCCAAAATCTTAAAGCGAAGAATACTATAGTCAACTCCAGATCATGTGTTGGATATTTTCTCTCATTAACATTCAATTTAGTTTAATCATAGGAAATGACATTGTCATTTTTCATCAACATAAAACCCATGCCCTTATTTAAAGCATCACTAAATACCACAAAAATTTCTTCACTTGTGGGTAGTGTAAAATTGGGCACGTTGGTAAGCCTCTTTTTCAAATCATTGAAGATGTTGTTTCTTTCATCACTCCAAGAAATCATTACTCCCTTCATAGTAAGCTTGGTAAGAGGGTTGGAAAATCAGGAGAAATTTCTCACAAATTGGTGATAATATACAGCTAACCCTATAATGATATGGATATTCATTATCAGTGATGTCCTTGGCCATCCTTCAATTGCATCTACTTTGGAGGGATCCATAGATATTCCATTACTTATGATGATATGGCCCAGAAATGAGACCTCCTTCAACCATAACTCATACTTGTTTTACATTTTATAGAGCTTCTCCTTTCATAAATTCTCAAGTATTGCGCTTAGATGCTCTTCATGATCCTCATTGGTTTTGAAGTATATTAGAATATCAGCTATAATGACTACCAAAAATTTGTCAAGGTAATCTATAAAGACGATATTCATCAAGTCCATGAAGATTTCTAGATCATTAGTGAGTCTGAAATGAATTAATATGAATTCATAGGGTCCGTATGTTTTACTAAAAGCAGTCTTGGGGATATGCTCCTTCTTCACCCTTATATGATAATACCCCGACTGCAGATCCTCCTTGGAGAAGTATTGTGCTCCATGTAGCAGATCAAGAATTCATTAATTTATGGAAGATGATACTTGTTCTTTATCGTGATTTTGTTGAGCTCACAATAATCAATACAAAGGCGCATTTACATATTCCTCTTCTTGACAAATAGAACCAGTGAACCCCATAGTGAAGCACTTTGGAGTATAAACACTTTATCCAAATTCTCCAATCTTTTTTTATTTACCTCCTCAAGCTGAAAAATATCCATTCTATATGTATTATTGGATTTGTTCAATTCCCTATGTATATGATCAATTGAGAATTCAACATCTCCTCTAAGTGGAAGACCAGACAATTCCTCATGAAACACATCAGGGAATTTCACCACAATAGGCATGTAATCAAGGACGGTTTCTTCCTTAGACTCAATTATCGTAGAAACAAACACATACTATTAGGGAAGTAATATCCATGCTTTATATGATGGTTCTAATGAAGATTCCACATTTTCTTTTCACTTGTATAGAATCAGGGGTCGATTATATATATAGATATTTATTTCTCCCTCACAAAAATTAATGTTAGATCTATATAATTAAATCCAAAAAATTAAAAGGATTTCATCAAATTCCACTAGAGGGAGTATTATGAGGTTCTTTGGGATGTTCAATCCCCAAATTTTTATAGGGGAGGAGTTATATTCATGGGATGAAATGATTTCCCCATATGTCATTGTCAGTGGAATCTTTACATCAATTATTTTTGTTGGTATTGAGATTGTTATACTAAACATTATGGATATAAAATAATGTGTATAACTAGAATCAAAATGTATGTTCACTATTTATGAATGAATAACTAGTGTACGTGTGAGAACCTTATTTTCGTGGTTCACTTAGGAAGTAGTGATGGATGAAAATCACCCTTTCTACCTTGGAGGTTGTTGGATGCCTCCAAAAACCCTTAGCATAGGGAACTGGTTTTCAAAGTCCCTTGTTCATTGCAATTGAAGAAATTAACAACATGTTGAGGGTATAACAGAGTGTTCCTCTCCTCTGTCAAAGCTACATGTTTTTCTTGTTGCTTGTTAATGGACATGTTCCCTTCTCTTCAAAACATAAATCATTTCCTCGTCCCCTTCAAGAATTTTTAGGGGTTCTTATTTCTACACCATTGGCAAGTAGAGTGTTGGATTTTCTTCTCACTATTGGATTTATCCACCAGACCAACAGAATTAAATTCCACCATACGCTTCGTATCCCCATGATACCCATGAGATTCATCGATCTCCATTTCAACATTGAGTTCACATTGATCAATTTCCACATATCTCTCAAAGTCATGGATCTCTAGGTCATTCCATAGAGTATATTTTATCCCAAAAAAATAGCATTCAACATTGTAATCAAGGGAAACAACAAAGACGGAGCCGTATCGTGCAAGCCATATTATGTTTTCCTTATATGATATGATAGTTTCTTCATCTTTTTTCTTGAGGTCATGGAAGTCTGTTTACATATTTAGTGAGAGGATGAATGAAAAATATTTATCAAAAAACATTTTAGGAAATCATTACATTCCAATACCTCAATCGCCTCCTTAGACATTATATTTTTGGCCACTCTCTATCATTGATCAGCTTCACCATCCATATGAAAAGCTTCCAGAAGAACCTTCTCTTGTCCATAACATTGAAGGATAGAGAAGATATTCTCAATGGATATGATCCATTATTCAATTATTGAGGTATCTCATGATCCATTAAAAGTAAGATGCATTTTTCTCCAAAAGATCTTGATTGTGACTTGTTCTTTATTAGGGGGTTTGAGCATTTCTCTTGACACGTGTTTATCTTCCAAACATGAGTTAACAGAGAGAGTTTCCTGACCATGTTTTTGATTACCACTCCCATCGGATTGGGAATCTCATTATAAGAGTCATCAAATTGATCATCACCTTGATTTTTAGCCTGAGTCCTCATATTACCAACCATTGGCTGGAATAAAAGGAACGATAGGGGTAACACATAAAGGGGAATCCAATGACCAAGGGGACAACATTAAAATTACTTTTATTTACTTAACTTTTATGTGATATCCATGATCTACTTCCCAAGATATATTCTTAGGGAAAATTTTTTAATTCCCTTAATAATGGTTCATTTCGTGCTTGTAAATTTACCAAATCACATTCCTCGGGAGTTTCATAACCAAGATTGCAGCAAGTCCGGTTGTCATGCACCAATTCATGTTTGAGTCTTTCTAAATGTGGTGTTTTTGGGTTTTATCCCTAGATAAATTTATGCTAGAGCCGACTCTACCTACTCATATCCATATAAAATGTTATATTATTTTGATAAATCACATACACAATACTCACTAAAATTTAGGGATGTTTTTATTATGCTTATTATTATACCTAAGGCATCCACTTGGGTTTTGTAATCCTAATACCAAATATAACTAAACTTATCCTCTAATACCAACTATAACAACCCTATTATTTATTACACACTTAACAGGAATTATTACATAAACATGAACCTATGAAAACAATGAGGATCGAGAGATCTAGTGTCTTAGGAAATTAGGATCATTACATAACAACTTATAACTGAAAACAAAACATCTTTATTTAAATACTCATTTACATGACCACAACATTCCTTCTTACTTATCATTGGATAGTATATCCTGAAGACATGTATTAGATAATGGTGAGATATAAATCCCAGTAAGAAATTAAACAAAACACAACATAATGAATACAGTACATGTTTGTAAATAGTCATATCATTGAATTATAAGAGAAACAAGAACATGGAGGTATGATATAGCATGATTATCCTTACATGGAAATGTGGTAACCAAATCAACATGATTATAGAATGAGCCAAGGCTCATTGCACTCAGAGCACGAGTAAAATATAAATATACTTGAATTAGCATTATTAAACCCTCATTGCACTTGAAGTATCATGATAATAATCTTTACCAAATGTATTAGAGAGCTATCAGGTCCCACCCTTATTAGTAATTTCATTTCATGTATAAGTGCTCCACATGAATCATATAACATGGATTCATTAAATATCATTATTTATTCCATGATAAAAAAATTATAATTTTTACATGATAATATATATTCGATAAGTAAATTTTAACAATATTGAATACCCTTGATATGGAAATTATCATGGTATTCACTAAACAATGACTTTGTATTGGAAAATCATGATGTAATTTTACCAGTATAATGGGGTGAAAAAAAAAAGAATTTATAAAAATTTCTATTGAGAGAGAAATGGTTGTCTCGTCATATGTACAAGAAATGGATAGGGAGGGGTATTATAGACACATGTCCTAACATATATAATGGAATTTAAATTCATAATACAAAATAATTGCATGAATGTAAATGAGAAGAGAGATATTTCTTACGGAATTTTGGAATGGTAACGAGTGTATATGGGAGAAATAAATGATATAAAAAGGGGAATATCATCATTAAAACATAAGGAGGGAAGTACGGGGGAGGTTAGAAATCATACACCAACATTTTTAATTGAAAAACGTTATAAATACATAATTAAATTTGGAAAAAAATGAGACAGGAAAAATCTCTTACTTGGAGGTGTGATCCAAAAGATTGGGAGAGGTCTGAGGGAGGTTTATTTGGAGCTTGTGGCGCCTTGGGAGGATACTAGAGAGAGGAATCCAATGTAGGGACGTGCTACAAGGTTTTTTAGTGAAGAGAAGTGGGAGCTTCGATGGGTTTATATTGGAAATGTGAGGGAGTTCTTTATTATTTTGGTTTTGGACACAACCAACCAATGGTTTTTTAAAAAGGGGAGTGGAAACATTATATTATAAGGAAAAGGCCTAAATTCTTAAAATATTAGTCTTTCTTATGTGGAGGTGAGTCACATTCTCAGTGAATTTTCTAAAAATTTAAAATGTTTTATATGTTTTGGAGGGTCCACTAAGGAACCATTAAATTAATCAAACAAATATAGAATCACATTATTTTAAAAGGTAAAACCTATATTGGAAGAATAACCATTTCATATTAGTTTAATACATCACTATTGGGTCATTATGATATCATAAAATAGATTACATATTTAAAAGGTATTTAATTTGTACCAAACAATTTGATGGTCTTAGAAAATAATGAAAAATTCACTGTTGGATAAATTTGACTTCCTGATTCCAAAAATATTATTCATTTTATCTAAATAAGTTTTTAGATATTTGAGATTTTTTCTATTAAAATAAAAACTGACATTTGTTGAAAATTCATGGCTTTAGACAAATATAGTTTTTAAACATTAAAAAATCACCATTTTATTCATAAAAATTATACGATAATTTATATTTAATAAAAAGTAATTTAGTTATTATTATAATTTTTGAAAATATTAATTATTCCCAAAAATCCAGTAATACAACAAATTATATTTCTTATTTTATTATTTACTAACAATAATATTTGTTCTTTAAAACCCATTTAAAAAGTAACAATAATGAAATAAATGTATATTCATAAAATAAAAAATAAAATACATAATCATAGTACTAGGGTATTATTAAATAACCCCTTAAAACACCCTCATAAGACCTAAGGGTAATGTGTGTGATGGTGATAGTCTCTTGGGGAGGCTCAAATAACATTGTTCGAAGGGGTAATCTCTATTAACATTCACTTCTCTCATATGCAGTTCCATTAAAACTTATCGTGTTGAAGATCAGCTTGGGCTTGGTAAATTGCGAAGCCAAGTGACACTACCTCCTTTCCAAGCTCTGAAAAATGGACATTTGTTGATATATTCTACTAGATGAGGCCATCACACCCTTTGTATTTGTAAATTGGATTTCATAAAGCCCTATATTTATACTAATCATTTGTTCATTATTCAATGGTTATATTAGCAATGGTATCAATTCTTAATTGTATTTTAAAATCCAAAAACATGAAGCCATGTAAGTAATAAAGTTATAAAACCATTTTACATAATTACAAATTTAATTAGATCAATAAGAATTTTCATTAATAAAATTTTGGGTCGTTACAGTTATAGAATGTAGTATATGAGATGAATATTCAATTTCAAGAATTTATTTATTTGTGATTAATTTATGATGTTTAAAATCCTAAATATTTATTTATATTTGATGGGTAGGGCATGAAATATTTAAATAAATTTATGTATTACTACATCTGATTGCTTTGTATTTATTTTTGTTGATTTCATACAAAAAATTTCATTCAAGACACATATCGAAAAAATAATCCTACTTGGATCTGAAACAGACCTGGGAAATAACTAAATGTCATTCACTCTACCCATGGGCTAGAGATAAGAACCTGATAATTCAATAACAACCATAAGGAATTATTTTCCCAAAATGAAACAATATATATGCCTCATATATTGAGAAATATAGTAAAAGATGAAATATTCCAAAATAAAAAAAATTATTGTGGTTGAGATATCACCAAGAAAGAGAGTAAAAACCAATGAAAAAGTATAAAATAAAAAAGGAAAACCTATAAAATCAACATATACTCCATGTGATAAGTGGGAAACATCCCATAACCTCACTAGTAGCTACCCATTCTTAGAAAACATAAACTTTTACACCTATTTATGTTGTGTTTTCATTTTATTGGTTTGAAAAAACAATGTCTACACAACCCCGAGGGGGTATAAAAGGCGTGAGATAACAATTCTCAATAGGATCCTACCCAAGTCTTATATAAGATTCTTTTTTAAATTGTTCTCAATATTATAAACATAATTAAAGCATGGCATGATAAATTAGTTTACATATTTATATCAAAAAACTGGTACTACAATTCCCTTTTTCATATTTCTTACAAAAAAACTATATAATAAAGTATCAAATAATATTTCAAATAAATTATCTTACATTTATGGAAACTTGTTTTACATATCAAATTAATCCAAAAAATAAAATTCCAAAGAATTATATATGTCATCCCTAGGATAAAATAGGTCCTTGATTGAAAGGTCACACATACCATTGTAATCAAATCAATACTGGTCCAATAAAAAAGTACATGGGGATAAAGAGAGGAATTCTTATAAATGTAATCCCAATATGATGGAATATTTTAAATTACCTAGGCCACATGGCCTATGGAACAAAGGAAAACCCATGAGTGAGCCCACTACTGAAACAAGGATGACACCCAATACTTAACAACCTCCATGGCATACAAGTATCCCATGTCCTAAATAAGTCAATTAAATTTAAATGGTCTCATATAATTTCATGTAATTTTATAAACAAACCTTTTACCAATTAAATTTATGTTTCCAAAAATCTTTCAAAACTATGTTTATAAATTTCTTTAAAACAATATTTCCTTTACCACAATAATGTAAAAAATAACCTTTTATCAATATCCAAATTATGGACTCCTAAAAAATCAAGGAGAATGAAAACTATTTTTTTAGAAAAACATTTATAAAACCTAGATAATTTATGATTTTTCAAGAATATTCAATATATAGAATAATATATCATAAGTATGAGTTCACATTACATTTACAACAATATCCTTCTACCAAATGGAATGGGAACACATTAGAAGTAAAGAGGATTACTTAGACACTGAATCTCAAATATTAGAATCATGTTTCTATTAGAATAAGATTAGTAGAAAATACCAGATATAATATACCTCAAACCAAACCAAATATGTGACAATCCAAACAAGACCAAACCTACCAAAATCAATCAATTCAATGATCAAAACAATGAAAATAAATTATTCTGGAAACAAATGAAAAAGGGAGAATAGAAAATAATAATGAAAGTATAATTATACCCAAAAAATAATCATGTAAAAAATGAAGATCTAAAATGTAAAAATATAGACCAATAAATAAAATTATAGGTGAATGTTTCATTAAAATACCACTCATATAGATCCAGTAAAATTCAAGAAATAATTTAATATGTTCCAAAAAAATGGTGTTCCAAATCGGTCATTCAAATTTTCTAAGGAAAATGACAACACAACATGGTGGGGTTACAACACACCCATTGTGGTCTCAGTGGTGTGTCACCAATATCACGATATTCCCACCTCCATTGTCATTGTCCATATGTCCTTAGGTGTTTTGGTATGACCATAAACTCCACCATTCCAATGGTGGGTCATTTGGGAGAAGGGGGATATGGTGAACACTCGCATTCCATTCTTAGGTCCATTCATTAATTTTGGTGTGGTGGAACACCATTCCTTATAATGGGACACTCCATGGGTGAAACATATTAGGACACACCCTGTACCATCTAGTTTTGAACAATTAAAAAAAACAAATCAAAGTTACCAATCAAAAACCAATGATTCCCAACACTAAAATAAAACATTCAAAATCTCAAAAAATAACAAACCTAAACCTAATATGTTACAATTTACTAACCATATCACATTATATCCCAATATATTAAACTGATAGATGTAATATCTTGAAATAGATAAGTCCATTTCTCACTCATTAGATATTTCCACTCCCATGTATCATGATAATCTGATTTTTTTTATCAAAAACATTTTTTCTAATTGAATATAATTCCCACTAAAAAAATAAACCATCAGTCAATGATATATACTAGTTTATTCACAACTAAAATGGTTGGTTCCAACTAAACAGCCCTCATAAATTCATGAAATGGGATGGATGAGGATGATACTTATTGAGATAAGATATCATGAAAACATTGTGAATTCAAATCAACTGGGATGGTAGTCACAAATGATAAGTGACCTTCCATCCTACTCTGTTATTTGAAATTGTAAAACATATCTTAGATTCAACATCCCTTGTTTCCAAATATGATGATAAACCTACTGAGGTGAAATATTTTTAATGGGTCTATCACCAGTATAGAATTATGAAAGGGTATCATCGACAATAGACATAAGATTTATTCTCACACTATGATAGATTAATATTTGAAATATTTCTCAAATCCTCACTGATATCACCAAAAATATACAGGATCTCACATGATAGGTTTCACCAAATTATGATCAATAAAGTGTTGACCTACACACAAGACCATAAAAAACCTTAAAGAGTGAAATTATACTAGATGAATGGTAAAATTTATTTTAATAACACATATCTAGTCCAAGTTAGTTTTCCTAAGGACCATTAAAATGAATGAGAAAATCCTAGATTACATGTTAAATGAATTAAATAGAAATATTCATCTTGAAATCTATCTGTGGATAATACGTTATACTCCAAATTACCTTTTGTCCCTATCACATTTTGAAGACTTCCCTAAAAATCAGAGTAATCCTGGTATCCCTGTCAGAAATAATGGAATATTGGACCCCATAAAACTGTATAATTTCAAGAATTTATAACATACCCTGATATTCAGCATTGGTTATACCACTAATCAGAATGAAATGAAGCAATTTCATCAAATGAAAAATCAGTAACACGAAATAATTATTTCATTCAGGAGTCCATGGTATTAAAATAATGATGTTCATGTATTACTCATCCCATTTTAATACCATAACCAGAAGATTATAGAGAAGACTAGAAGTATTTATGTTCTGCTACCAGATCAACTAGAAGGTCCAATGGTGAGACATATGATTTCCAAAGTTGCACAAGTTACCCAACAACCAGAATAACAAATTCACATCATAATTCAGCTTCATAGTTTCAAGAAGAGTATTCCATTATGGGAAATGAAAATAATGAATACATGAGTTCCTAATATATAAGGTAAGATAAATATTATTTTGAAACTGAATAATTCCATCAATGTTGAGAGACAAACTCTGAACGGTCTCACCACCATATAAGGACTCCCTCATTCTATTAACCTCATAATCTTGTTTAGGGTCCTATAGAGTATACTCGAGGAGAGATGATAAAAACTAAAAATTGTCCATAAACATACATTAAACATCCTACATCTGATCTAGACGTAATTGAGTGAAAACCCTATAATTTATCACTCTTCATTCACCTCTATAATAGGACGAGAATGAAATTCCATTATAAGAGAATCAGGGATGATATTTAAATTCCTTGGGGTATAGGTAATAATAAATTCAAACATATGGACATACTACAAAAATCAACTCTATAAGAAGTTCAAGTCCTTTTTAAATCAGATATAACTCAAAATATTGTGGCAAAAAAATTCAATGAACCACTCCACAAAAACAAAAGTAATTGCAGCACATAAGTGCATTCATAATAGTAACACGATCCAATGCAGTGTAAGATAAATAATCTCATGCATCTTAAAAGGACAAAAACCATACATCTCAACTAGATCATCCATTATAATAACACACTTTATATCAACATTAGTAGTATAAAAACATGAAATATAGATCGTAAATGGTTTTTACACGGTCAAAATAGGATATGATTTCACAAATCACTTAAACTCATCGAAATAGATCCATCACATACTATCCTAAGATAATTTCACCCATTTAATAGTGATACTAGTCAAGGATGATTCTAGATTCAAGAAATATTCCATGAATCAATGATAATACCTTTCTAGGAAAAGATATCTTTATATTTCAAAGAAAATTTTGGGTACATCAAATCAAAATACTACCTAAATATTTTCAATATCAAATGAGAAATCATATTTTTAAATCTAATGAACTTAGAAAATAACTTCTCCAATGTAGAATTCACATTTCGATAACTGTGAGTAATGTCTTTGGGAGTTTCAGTGGTAGATTAGTGGTTAACACACCTTGTAATCCAACATGAAAACTAGGATCAAATCTTAGTGGAAGAATATTTCAATGTTACTATTGCAGTACTATAGTTGGTACTATAGATATACTATATTAGAATAATTTTTCATCGTAATTGGGTGTTTGGGATAATACCTTGATCCTTTGAATAACATGGCCTTCAGTCAGTCATTGGCCTTTAGGCCAGTGGGTCTTCATGCCACCATATGCCTATACATTATGGGATTTTAGGATAGAAGCCCTTAAGTCGATGGATAAATCCAGTCACACCACATAGTAGGAGGCCCCGGAATAGAAATTTGATAATTTATTAACCACCAGAGGAGAGTACATGATCAGAAGGGAGATATTGTATGGAAGTCACAATCGATCCTTGAAACCATGTAGCTCTACATGGGGAAATAACAGATGACCTACCAATTGAGGTTGGTAGTTAGGAACCATCAATGATAAAAATTATAGAGGGGTAATTCCAATGTAGTCAGGTCTTTTCACCTTCATGTCATGTATTGAGTCATGTGCCTCTAGGTCTTCAGGACATGTACTGTCTTCAATCTTATAGGCCTACATGATATTTAGGAATTCCATCTAAAACGAGTTGAAAATGGTATTATTTAAATCTATATAATATTATAAGGCATATAGTATATATATCTATAAATGTTGTGACTCCTCACTATTCTCTAAAATCAAATCCATATAGTTAGGATTCTCATGTTCATATCCTGAATTAATAAGGATATCACCCATGAATGCGATATTAAAGGTATAGTGATTATTACGGAATATATGGTTCATTCCATCGTTAAGAATTGTTATAGTGTGGGTTAGTCCAAATGAAATCACATATAATTCATTATTTTTATACCAAATATTAAAAGAGGTCTTCCAGATATCTGATTCCTCAACCCCGAGCAGATAATATTCAAACGAATGATAATTAGTTATAAATACTCTACCCCTTTTAGTGATTAATAAATTCATTTACACTGTGAAAATTGTTCTTCTACATGTCAATTACCTAACTCAACATTCTATATCATAAGAACAAATTAAGGGGACCATAAAACATTTTAGAAAAGAGCACAGGTGATGACCATGGAGAAACAGAAGGATGATCAAATCATATATCAAATAGTCCATCTAACTAGATCTTAATCTCTTTAAACAAAATATAATCTATATTATAATAGGGTATTAAAATTTTATACCTACCAAGAACCTAATGGATATAAAACCGTACCTTCACTTATAGAGGATGACTGTATAAGTCATCTTAGGAGACCTTTAGAAAATACTGATCCAGTCAGGGAATATACAAATGAGAGGATACATAATTAATCTCAACCAAACATAAAAAATCGACACTTTGTATCATAGTAATAATGTCATATATGATGCGACCTTATATCCCAATCTCCATATAACACTCAAGAGCTTCCATCCATAATAATTATGGAACCATGATGATGATAATACTCAATTATGGATAGTGAAAAAGTAGAAAACCATTCCCAATGATAATTCTTAAAATATAAAGATCAAGAACAAAAAAAATCCCAAACAATCTTAACATTATATATCGAAATAGAAGATTAATGAGAAGGAACCCCCTTTTCCAAAATCTTACTAATAGTTTTCAACACCTCATAAATAAAATAATTGAGATATTTTGTAATTTTAAACAAATTAAAAAATCTAGATGATATGAAAGTGTTTGTGGAACCATTATCAATAAATTAGTTGATATATAATAGGATAGAAAAATTGAACCTCTCACTATTATCAGGACCACATTAACCTACGATAGAAAATAATCCACAGTGTGAAATTTAGTCAGTCTTGATACATGTGGATGAAACCCTATTTGCATTGAATGTTATAAAAAATCAAAACACCATTTATTAGTTATTAAAAATAACTATCTTGAGTTTAAGATAGATCCTAAAATCATATCTATGAATAACTTCCCTAAAAACATGAAATTTAATTATTTAAAGATGTTGGGGAAGTATTGTGGTTGTTCCCTACCTTTCCATTCCCTTATCAAGTCAATGGTACATTTCTAATCATTGTAGATGGTGTTTAAAATTTTTATTGTTTAGAGGAGATGACCCAAACATGCATATATATTCTCCATTATCGATCACATCCACCAAAACCCTAATAAATACTTCAGTACAGATGATGATAGTGAAAATATATACATATGATCAGATGTTCATTTTAAATCCTTGTTATTATTTTTAGGACATTAACTGATCATTTTTCAGCATCTATATAGAGAAATGAGCCAACCTAGTAATATTTTAGGTTTTCTCTATCACCATACTATCACACATTTAAAAAAATATGAACTCTTTATATATTTCCATTATCAATGATTCTAGGAACAACAGATGACTGAGTAGAGTCTTGAATGTTTTCCCATATAATCCCGCATAATGATTCACCAGAGCCATGGATCTGCAACACCTCTTGTGAGGACCATTTTGTTTAAAGGTCATGAACATAACCTTGATGAATTATAGAGTCTCCAACAAATATAATAATATATTTATTTTTTCTACCCAATACTCCCCCATGTAAGGGTACTTAGTATAACTAATATATGAGGGATTATGTAATAGGAAGTCTCAGCCATGGTCCTTGTTTCTTTAATCTCTTCATTATGCCATGATATATTGGTTCTGAATAAGTGGTACATATTATTAGACAACATGAAATACCCAAATGATATCCTCTTATAGTTTTTCTCATGAATATGATTACCTTAATTAGAATATTCCCCTACACCCCCATGAGAAATACTTATGAGATGTATTATAGGAGTGTTTCTATATAAAAACAAAATAATAAAACAATAATAAAATGAAACAATATTAGTTTAACATCAAATTAACTGAATTAGAAATTGAGATCTAGAAAAAAACCCAATATAGGATAATCAATCCCAATATGTTATGTTTATGAATGGCTTGTTATTATGAGTTTTTTAATGGATCTCACTCGCAACATACCATGTAAGTTCCAAAAAACCTATATTTTATCCACCAACATCCCATGACTAATTACAACAATCCACTAATACAATATTTTAATGACCACATCCTTACTACCCATCCTACTAGGCTCCGAATTGGACCTCAGAATAAATCAAAGGTAATTCTTCATCCCCATATCATGGTGACAGGCACCAAACCATCAATTATAAACTATTGGAAATTATTTTACCATCACAAAATAAGGTACATGAAACATATATAGAAAAGGAATCCAATATAATATATGGTCAAGAACATAAGACAACTATAGTGAAAATGATCAAAAAATTAGAATGTATAATCTAATGTTCATGTTAAAAAAATGAAGAATGAAAATGAAATAATCAATAGCTACGCACTATGATGCATGTGAAACATCCTAGATTATCACCACCAGCTACCCATTCCATGTCGACATTAACCTAACTATATCAATACATCATCTTTCTTTTTATTGCACCATAAAAAATAAGGTATACACATCAATAAGATATTGTGCATGGTGTGGTAATATTAATTTCAGTAATATCCATCAAAAGTGTTCTAAAAAAGTTTTTATCGAATAATCCTAATACACTCAACATAATACAATCATTGCATGATAAATATATTTCAACATTTATATCAAAATCATGATAGAAAAATAACCTCTTTACATTTCATACACAAAAGATATATAATATAGTTTCAATAAACATTTTAAAAAATCAATCTTTCGATTTTTTAAGCATGAATTGTATATCCTATTAAGAAAAAATAATGAAAATAAAAATAAAAATAGAGATCAAAATAAATATAAAATAAGTATAATCTTGATTGGTAACTCAGTCAAATATAATAAAATCAATAATAGTACAATAAACATGTTAATAGGTTGCATGACCTAGAAAATAGAGAAACACCCACTAGTACAACCCCCTAATAATTCAGACAATCATGTCCCAAAGACAAATTTTTTAGAGAAGAAAGGAACACCCCATGAATGAACCCTTTATATAAACAAGGACAATATACAATAATAAAACTCTTCATCGATACCCAAGGATCAATTTTTTTTCATATATTAAATTAATTACAATGGGGTCATTCAATTTAAAAAATTCTCAAAAAATTATTCTTCGATTCAAGAATATTATTTGAAAACCAATTTGAAATCCATTTAATAATGTTTTCAAAAAAAATATATTTAATTACAAACCATCGGGAACAACCATATTTTATTAAAAACCCATTTTTGAATACATAAAAAAAATCTAGAATGAATATAATTATCCATTAGAAAAACATATTCAAAACTCTGAGAATTAATGGTTGATCAAGAATAAAAAAATACAGGGAAAAACCTACCTCAAAATAGAGTTCATGAAAATGATAATGATATCCACACACTAAAATTTAGGGGAAATATTAAAGTGAGAGAATTACCTAAAAAATTTATGTCACATTATTGAATAAAAAATTCATGATAAAATTGTTAGTATAGAGTATAATAGATAAAATTCATCAATGGGCACAAAAAATGTTCCCAGTCCAAAAAGATATGGCCTCTTGTAATGAATTGAAAAATTATATAAAATGATATCAATCAAATGATCTTGAAATAATAACCAAAATGAGAGCATCCAAGGTAGAAAAAAAACCAAGTATCTTCCAAAATTCATCAATTCAAAACCATCAATTTTGAATGAAAATTGTGTGATAAATATAGAATAAATATTGTTCAAAACCATATAAAAAAATTTATTAACCATATTCTAACATTCCATAAACAATCGAAATAGTTTCATTAATAATAAATATCTAAATGGGTCAAAATAATTCTCCCAAGAATTATACACTGTAGTATGGTGGGGATTCTCCAAGCTTGTGGTGGACATGGTTACACATTGCTATAATCCTAACACACCCACCTCAAAATAAACAAACCACGTGGCCTTGAGATTTTTTTTTAGACATGAAATATAACAAACTGTTGGTGGGGATTTGTGGTAGTGAAGGTTAGGGCCTCAACCCAGTGGCCACACCCAAGGTTACACCCCACTATCGGTGTGGCAACCCGACCCATAACATCAAGGCACAACCTAGGGGAGAAACAACATGGGAAATTTCATGGCCTATCATTTTATGCACAATGGGAAGACAAAAACAATATTAAAATATGCCAAGAAACACCCAAAACATCCCATATCTGGAAGAGGAAATTCCAATGAATAAAAGGAAAAAATCATCATGCCAAAATGATATAATTAAAATGAAAATATATAGTATATATCTAGTATAAAAATATGGTATCTAATGTTAGGATGATATAAAATGAATTAGTTCATTAGTGGGAGCTTATTCAGATCTAATTTATATGATGATAATTTCATGTAAATATTGAAAATCAATGTGGAAACTACATTTTTCTTTATATAAATGTGATTATAATGAATATGAAGTTAAATTTATAGGTTAATTGAATATGTATGGTTATTGAAGGATAAACCCAAATTAAATCACTAATATATTATATTTTTGCATTAATTTAATTATAGAGAACATGCGATGAGTTAGAGGAACCCTAGATAATATGTAGTTTGTGTGGTGTTTGTTGAGAAGATTTAATCAATGACTAAATTTTATGGAATTTGGGATTTAAGATATATATCCAAGGGAGGATACCTCATATATTATTTAAATTCATATTATCAAATATTAAATAAGGAATAATTTTAAAGATCCCATAGAAAAACTATAAATATCATATTGTTGAATTGTACATGTTGATGAATATTCTATTAAAGGATGAACCTAATGAAAAATTGAATCATATCATTACGTTCCAAAAACATGAATGTGGGGAAAATAATATTTATGTGTAATATTTTACACACTTTAATTTGGTGTAGATGGGTGGTGGACCTCACAGTAAAGTCTCCCCTGAAATTCATGCATCATTAAGGAAGGTATATGGCCATGGATAAATTATATAAGGAGATGAAAGTAAAGAGTATTACCTTATATAATTTATTTAATAATAATAAATTTTCTTCCAATGATGATAATAATTGAAAATAAATGAATGAGGAAGAAATTAATGTTTTAAAAAAACTTCAATGATGAAGTTATTGTGGATAACATAGAAAATTCATCTATTGAGGACAAAAGAAATGATGAATACACTAATTATAGACGAGTGGTTAACCTAAACATATGACTTGACGTTTCACATAATGTGATATATATTTGAATAGAAACCCAAATCCAATGGAATAATTTTTTATTCCAAACTCTATTCGAAAGAGTAAAATGTGGAGAAATTGAGTTAAAGGTTGTTATGAGAATTTTAATATATGAAGTAGTAATAAATATACAGATAGAGGTTGATCTAAATTTCAATGTAGAGGAGTATGTTTTTATCATTAATTTATTTCAAAATATAGTTAATCACATGGTAAATTTGATCATTGATCTTTCATCCAGATGTGAAAAAAACATTAACGGATCATGGAATATCGATGACTCTTGGGATGACATCATAATGTGGTATTGCCTAGTATATGGAGAAATTAAATGACAATAATGGTGATTAGTGAAAATTTTAGAATAGTTTTTTATAGATTAGAGACACTTTAAATTGATTAATCATTCGTGGGGCTTGATCATAAGATAATGTTCATCATGATTGGGGTATTCCATAAACACCCAATCCTCTGGGATATATTTATTAATTAGAGACCCCACTATACTAAGAGAGACAAATAATAAAAACCATAATTCACTACAAATTAGGTGTTATTGTCTTGAAAATATTGGGATTGCACAAAGTGTAAGTTTTAAATAAATAAAAAAATGTATCAAAAGAATTAATTAAATAAATAAATATATATAATTATATCATTAAATAGTAATTTAATATTTCAATGGATTCTCTATCTGGTGGGAATGATATAGACAAACCGATATGTACTCCTCATCAAGATATAATTGATTATTTTGAAATATTTTAAATATTGTAGATAGTAGAAAATCAGGGAGTCCTCAAGAAACATTAAAATGAATCATTGATTCACAACATTATAATATGAATAGAATCCATCATATTTAATGGAGTAACATTTATATCCACTACTAATGGATGTGAGGTGACAAGTTATGGAAAATATGAAAAGAGATGAGAAAACTAAAACAGTGTAGACATATTTTCAAAGAGACATACATTTTTATAGAATGAGTTCCTTATATATGAATTAATTCACACATGATGAGAAATAAGTATCTTGTTACTTTTATTAAATACTACATGTATGGTTCTATTCTATTTGAATATGATTAGGGATTTAATATTCTTCTCTGTAGAAAATCCAAAATTGGTGGGGAATTCGTGTGAAGGAATAACTTAATGTTTATTGATGACCTCAGTTGGGATTATCACAGTGTTATTCAATTATGTGACTCTAGGTATACAGGAAAATTCACTATAATAATTTTTATACAATGGGGGTTGATGAAAAAATAGTATTGAATTGAATGTTTAGAATTTTAAATATCTAGTTCATTATTTGAGAATAAGACTGGTTGTTTCCTTCAATATAAGATACTAAAAAATTATATCTTAGTACAATTTGTTATTTAGGTCCAAAATCCTCAAAATAAGTGAAAATATGAAGACAAAAAATATATTTCTATGTTTACCAGTGATATTAGTCAAATTTATAACATTTATCAAAAGGAAAATTTTATTTTGTAAAATTATAGGACAAAAAATAAGAAATTTAAATATTTTCAAGAATTAGTTCACATTATATTTTATGGGATAATTCTAATAAAACGCATTGATTAAAATAGATAAAATATCAATTAATATATGACTACATCTATATGTAATGTATAATAATTATCACTCTCATGTATATGGTGTTGAATTTCATTATATTTCATAATAGAATGATATAGAATATGGTTGTCCTAAAAATTATAAAATTAAAAAAAACATTCTGATATAATTTCATAATAATCAAGTGAATTAATTTCATTAAAAACATGGTATAAGATGTTATTTCACAATGGAAAGGAAATATCAATAAAATATTGTATTTGAGATGATGAAAACATAATCAGTAACATGGCATGAAAAATTTTCATTGAAAAGAAATTATTATATATGTTTTGAAGTATGTGGTTTTCATATTTTAGTATGTAATGAATAGATATATTTTATGCATTATTAAGGAAAATACTACACATGAGATTTGGAATGATACGAATCTGACATTGAAATAATTTTGAATGCTTATAATTAAATTCTTTATTCTCAACTAGAGAATGAATCATACAAAATTTTAATCTAAATGAGACGAAGGAGTCTCTTAAGATACTCTGAAATTATAATTGTATAATAAAGATTCAATGAATGTGAATGAAAAATTATATAAAATGATGAAATCACTATATTGGTGAGAAAAAAATTCATCAATTATGTGATGAAATTCTAGACGAAATAGACATTGAGTTGACCATCACATGGTTAACATAAGGGGATGGTGCTTATTATAAATAAGAAATTGACAATGAGGAATATAAAATTTGTTTTTAATTTGTAATGAATTCACTAATCAATGGTTAAATTACAATACCTAGTAAAATAATGAACACATAATTACTAGATTTATAATAAGGGTTTCACTTTTTATCATTTATAGTATTATTTATACTTATTTTTTTCATATTTAAAAAACAGTGACTTAGAAAAGATTACATTTTCACATGGTGTTAATTTTTCATCAAAATATGTTCTTATAATAACACTCATATATCCTTAAAAAAATACTCATTATCAAATACACTCCACCATCAACCATTCTATAATAACAAAATATCATTAGTCCCTATGAAAGAAATTTAAAAATAAGGATAACCATAAAAATATTATTAAAGGAAATAAAAATAAGAGAAAATCATTGGCTCATTTGATAAACTAGAAAACCCATAAGTATGATTTACCTCATCAAATATATGATTTTGTTCAAATAATTATATTTTAAATTAGGAAATATATTTCAATTCCCCATGATATCATAACAAATTTAGTATCAAGGATAAATGAATCATTATAACAAAGATAGTTTCTCAAGAAAACATGTGAACTCATGAAACACATTCCATTGAAAAATTACCCTTTTAACGTTATAAGGTAAAAAACCATTCATAAACCCATTTTATAACCTTAACAAATAAAATTTTATCCAATTAAACTAATAGAAGTAAATGAAACCATGTTGCTATTATGGGAAAATATAATTACAATCAACTTTACATGATCCCTTATAAAGAAAAAACCATCCCAATATTTCCAATATATATTAGGATGAAGTTATATCCATTTGACATTACCACTATACCCTATTCGTTCCAAAGATATATTAGGATAACCCATCACCATAGCTATATGAGGCTCATCCATAATTATATAAAACTTTTAAGAATCATATTATGATTAAAAAATAATTATTATTTTATTTCTATCATAAAACACATAAAATTGTTAATCTTTTCACATAAAAAACTACATCCACTTATCACATAAAATGATTTAAAATATTCTTTTATTTTGAAAAAAAATCAACAAATATAAATAAAAATGATATTATTTTAAGAATAATATAAATTTATAGTGAAATATTGAGAATGAATAACAACTATTATGATGGTAAAAGGTGGTCATGATGTAAACCATAACAAATTATTTGATAATTTTTTAAGAGTGAACAGTATACTATATCAAAATTTAAAACATATTCTTTATTAAAACCATTGTAAAGTATGCCCTATGTAACACCCATTAGTTTTTATGAAATATTTAAATAAATTTTTTTATTTTTTAGTAGCTTGCTTTGCACGCAATCTTGAGTTTAAACAAAATGTGAGATGAACTTAATATAAAATTATTGTTATAGCCTAGTCGTTAGGATAGATGGAATAGTTATAACTAACTTATGAAATGCAATATGAAAAATATAATTCAGTTAGATATTTTTATTTTATATTTAATTAATCTTGGTAATGAAATTAATAATATATATACGTGTTATATACTTAATAAAATATTTTTGATATTCATTAAATGGATATTTTAGTTATAGGATATGAATAAAACTCTACTTGATGTTTTTAAAGGTTAATCTGACACCTTTTAATGGAGAACCCTTTTTAAATTTTGATTGTGAAACATTAATAATTTTTATATGACAACATAAAAATTACATTTTTAAGTGGGGTATACAATTTTACTTAGGATATTTTTTTGATATTTTTTGGATAACTTTTATATTTTGATGAATAGTAAACATATGCTAAATTTTAATTAAACAATCATTTTTCATTGAGATAATTTATATGGTTAAATTATAAAATTGAATGGTTTTAAATTATAAATAGAATTTATTTTTACCAATTAATATAAAGTATGTCATTATCATTAATTTTACCTTGATTTTATCGGTAAAAACATTTCAATCTTTTAGAATGTTTTATCATTTAAAACCCATTTTCTCAAAAATGATATTAATTTAATATTAATTACTAAAACTTGTTTGTATATAATTATGAAAAATGGATTATGAATATGGAATCATTGGATCCAAATTAGGTTAATAGGATACTTTTATTTTTGTGCTTTATGAATTGTAACATTATTAATAATTTTTATTACCATGGTTAAAGGTGAATCAGGCAATTAAGGGAAAAATTAATATTATAAAATTAACTTAACACTTGTAGAAATACTATTGGATAATTAAATTAGACCCTTATCATCTATTTTTCAAAATAGCTTCACTTTATTGCCATGTACCTAGGAATATAACATGAATGTAACAGAAATTAATGAAATGGACCAACTATCACAATATCTTTTTATATAAGTGAATTAATTTTAATATATGGATAACTAAGAGATGAAATATATTATAGATAGTATATGGAAATATAAAATAATTACCCACATCATAAAAATTTATTTATAATTTTTAGATATTATATAATTACTATTTATGATGAAACAATCGTGATGTAGAAATTATTTTATTTATTGAAATATTAAATAAATTGTTTTCAAAATGATAAAATAAATATAATATTAACTAATTAATATTATCCATTAATTTTCATGGTGAATATAACATTGTAGTCACTTATTTAATATTTTTTATTTAATATACCTTCTGTTTGAATTTTATTTAAAGTCTAATAAATGAATAGTGTAAAAATTGACACTACTGATATTTTATAATCATAGAATTTTATTAAATTATTTAAAAGTAATAAATATATTTAGAAATTTCAATTTGGTAATTATAAGGTCTAAAATATCAGAACTTATCTATTTATGGTCAATTAACACCACATAATTAAATATTCATTACCATTGAATATGTAAATTGTTAATACCAAAATTAATCTTTAATAGAATAACTAACGGTCAATTAAAAAGATAATTTTTAAATTGAAAAAATATTTATTCAATATTTATTGGATGATGATATTAAAACCCTATCTCATATCAACTTCTAATTAGTGACAGATGTGTGGTTTTGGAAGGATTTTACTTTATTATGAATTAATATTTTTGAGATTTCCCAAAGTGCCACTCTCCTCTCTTATAAAAGGGAACCCCCTCCCTCTCCTATTCACTTCATTTTGAGCCTTAACACTTGGAAAACCCCTAACCATTAATATTCTCAACTTCCCTAGTAAAATTCAAGAGGTTTTGTTCTTCTCAAAAGGCCAACTCTAGTGCTTTAAGTTGAAATTCAATGGAGGATCATCGAGGAAGAGGTAATATCTTCTACCGATTATTTGAAGTTTATTTCTAATTATACTCCCTATTATTTAGTTGTATAATTATAAAATAATAATAACAGTATCAATAATATACTGATATTTTATTATAAATATGAAACAACCCAATTTCACCTTCTATTCATCCTATAAAAAACAAAATCATCGCGCGTGCATACGTACAACTAATCTTCTCCCGCCGTGGTGTAATATGTTTTTCACCACCAACACACATGGATGGTGATAATGGTGTAAATAATACCAATATATAAATAATATAACATTATAATAATTCTGATATACTATACACTATCCACTTCAAAATCATTTTAAAATCATGGGAATGATATCGTCACTCGTGCGTGCGTAAGGCTTACTATCTCCATGGTGAGATGCGATTCATTCTACAAGAAATTACATAATTAATTATTATATAAATTAATTAAATGAATAAATATGATATATATTATACAAATTCTATATTAAAATGATATAACTATAACCTTAAAATAGTTTCATGAACTAATTCGACCAAACATACATATGAAAATAAAGCAGTTAACACCCAAATAACGAGTAACAATGATATGTTACTAACATAAAGATGAAAATATAATAATTAATGTTATAATAAAAATTATTATGATTCTGTAATAAATCTGTATCATTATATAAATCATTATACAACAGTTTCGGATGCATACAATGTATATTAGACATATGGTAAGGGAAAATTTTTCAATACTTTTTTTATCCGAGATTTTTTATTCGTAAGTATTTATTGGGGTTATATTTACAATCCATGTCAAAGTTTTCTAAAAAATCATAAATTTTTTAATATCCTTCCATGTATTGTTAATTTTATTTTTACCCTTTGTTTACTTTTACCACATGTTATGAAAGGAATATTTCATTTGTTTACCATACAAGGTTCTTTTTTTACTTTTCTGGAAAAATAATGAGGAGAATATTTTCTTAACATATAAGGCATGAATAGATATTTATGCTCTCATAGAGAATTATTTCCATGAATATTACTTTACAAGTATTCATGTTTTTTTCAATTAACTTCTTTTCATTTAAAATTTCATGACATATTGAGAAAATAAAATGTTTTTGAAGAAGAAAGGACATTTTCCCCAAGAACTAAGTTCAGGTGTTTTATCCAAATTATTTCCCATAATTAATGATATAGGGTAATTTTTCTTTCCCTATTATTACATTGATTTTATTAAATAATGATGGAATTATTTTTATGATGTTCTTTTACTTTATATGGATTATTTTTTTCTGGAATGATTATGAACAATCCCTTTTTATTAAATGGGTTATGAAAAAATTTATAATTTATGATTATATGGAACACATAATAATAGTTTGATTATGATATTTGTGGGAAAAATATCTTCCTCAAATGAATTATGTAAATATTTAGATCACATGTGATAGACATGGTCGGAATGGAATGTTAATCTGGTTCAGTGATACATGACTTGAATGATGAGTGAACTCTGTTCAGTAATGGACTTTGTCTGCTATGATGGTCTTAGAAATGAGCCTTGACTAAGATGAAATGATATTCTAAGATTATGTGTATATGAAATAATGTTTCATGTATTATGTTATGATTATTGGGATTACATTTCACTTCTATGATTTCTCACATGACGTGATATTATAATCTCTTAAGCAGAACATGATTTTCAAATGTTATGGTCTTTTGAATATGGTATGATTGATGTTTCCTTTGTTTACCATTAATTAGAATTTCAGCTCACACTTTTGTATGTTTTTTCCCAAGTCAAGAAGAAGGGTATTAAATATGATATTCCAAAAAGGAGTCCACTTATAATGAAAGAAACAGGAGACAATGTAGATGTTCTGTGAACTAGATGTTTATGTTTCCCATTTTCTAAAGACACTATACATATATGATCATCTCATGGTTTTGGTATATGTTGTAATAAATATACTTCAATTCTGAAAAATAACAATGTATGTAAAGTGTGGGTTGTTATACCCTAGATTATAGAAAATTTTCTTAGGAAAATTACTTATGTATAAAGTATATCATTCATGAAACAATTAAAACAACATTGATCTGGATGAGTTATATTTTAAAACAATTATTTTTTTAAAACAATAAGATATTATGAAATTAGTAATTGTTGAATCAAAAGAACATTGAAATATATAAATTAATTTTTATTAAATGAACTATTTCTTTATTAAATTAAAGATAAAATACATTCATTTGGAATCTTTTATACTAGGAAAAATTATGGTGAATATTTCATAATTCACGAAGAATGGATATTGAAATGAGAAATATCTTACCTAATGTCTTGTGTTTTCACATTCAGAATCTAGATTATGAGAAAATAAAATTATATAAAATAATTAATTTCTTAGTATTTTTATTATTTTAATAAAATAATTATTTTAACTTTTATTTAATTTATTATCATATTATATTTAGTTACTAAATCTAATAAACATACATCATACAATTTAATCTTGTTCGTTTAATAATTTACAAAATTGGCATCATTGTAATGACGGTGGTTAAATAGTTGATCATTTTATTATATAAATGATCATAAAATTTTTTTATTAATATTTTATATAGTAAATATACAATTATAACCAACAATTTATAGAGTTCATGAAAAACAAACTCCATCATTTCATGGAATCTATAGTCTTCATGTGTTCATGAATGACGTTTTCATTTTTAAAATGGGAAAAAAGGAAAAAAATTAGATATTGGTTTTCCATTAAAGAATAATAATCATATTAAATATATAATTTATTTAATCAATCATTTTGTATGACCATCATTGAATGGTTGAAATGGAAAATGAGTCACATCCCTTCATAGAGGTGGTAGCCCACATGTATACATGAGCAACATTATCCATTTCAAATAGACAAAATTTTAATAAATAATATAATATATTATTACTATATATACAAAATATGGTATTATATATTAATTAATTACATAATTATAACTATCCATGTGAGATATGGGGAGAAATGAAACAGTTCAGTTTCAAGATGTGGTAGCCCACATGAATGCATTGATGATGTTTTTATTTCCCATATATTGATAATGAGGTATAAAAATTTCAGTGAATTAAAATAAAAAAAATCTTAGAGTAGTTATGTAATATATTTCATTATGTTATTAACGTTAATATATATTTATAATGATAAATAAAGGTAAAATAATTTGGTCATGACTTTTACCTCCTCCATGGTTGTGTTCATTCTGTTCCCTCCTTATTACTTCTAAGGATAGTATATTAGTGAGACCATAAGAAATAGGATATAGGAAAGAGATTAAGGAATTTAATTTGATGGGGATTTATTGATATAATGTGATTGTGAAGTGGGTTTCCAATTTAATTGATAAACGGTATTTTTACTTGAAGTGTGGGGTGTTTTAGGGTTAAACTATTTATTATTTAATCATTTATGCCATTTAAATTTAAAGAGAAATTATTTAAATTGATTATTTTCATTAATATTAATAAAACTAATCATCTTAGAAAAAATAAATTTACAAAAACCAAATGCAATAATTAATCCAACTACATATAGTTGGAAAAATCAATAAGAGTTGTTTACTAGATAAAAATAGAACTTATGTTCTGAATATCAGATCAGGGTTTATAAAATTCAAATTAAAATTTTAAAAAATATGTTTATCCTTAAATTTAAATTCACTGATAAAAAATATTTTATCTATTTTCATACCATGGTATATAATAATTATATTTTAAATATTACACTACTAAAAAAATAGATATTTTTAATTATTGACAAAAAAATATTGATTTTATTAAAAATTCTATAAAATCACCATATAATTATTATTATATGATAATATTAAAAAGGTTTGTCAATTAATAATATATAATTTATAAAAGTGGATGAAAATAATTCTAATATGCATGCACAAAATGCATAAAAAATGTTTTCATAAAAAAAATGTATTTTCAATGTGTAAAATGAATTCATTATTATTCCTTAGCTAGTAAAAAAATTATATGAATGTTAATTTATTTGGATGATTTTATTGTAAATTTTTATCATAAAATTCTTTAATAAATAGTGATTAATGAAAATTATTATTTTGGTGCTAAAAATTCTTCCATAATAGAGGAAAAACTATAACTCTAATCCCTGGAAGTAGATCATATCACATGACTTTATTTGAAGGGTATTGGAGCCCAAAGATATTATTGGATAAAAATTTTTTGTTTTTCAAATTTAGACATATGAAAAATGATTTCAATGGTGATTTAAGAGAAATGTATATAATTTCATGAAAATTTCCACCAATGAACACATCTTCTTCAATGGTTGTTTTAGAAATTCATTGTCAAATGTTGACTCATTTTTCATACAAGATCTGACCACACTAAAAAATAGAATGTTCGTATAACTCTGTGTATTTTTGATAACCAACAAAAATTTTCTCTACATAGTCTATATTTCATGAAATAGTCATAATTCTTGTAAATATGGAATGAACCCTACATTTATGGGGGTTGTGAATTGAGTTCCAACTATATTTCTCATTAAACAACAACAACTAAAACATTTGTGACATTAAGCCATGAATTTATTCAATGAATTATCTTATCCTAGATATATTTTCACAACAAATTATATACGGGGAAAACATTGTCATGGAATGTCTAAAAATTATCACAACATAATCTATGTGCAATTCCTATGGTGTGAAACAAAGTGTATTCCAAATTCATCCTTATAGGCCATGTCTCATATATAACCCATTTTATACATCACCATTAGTTTTGTGACAAAATTCACATATTTTAGAAACAAAACATGTTTGCCTAAAACATTTCATAGTTGTGTGAAACATCACACAGTTAGGGTAAATAATGGGTATTTTAACGAAAAGTACCATATTTCGTGAAATTGTGCATAGTTTCACAAAAATTAATAGTTATAGGGGAAAATGTTCTATATTTCTTGTCACTGTTCTATACCATGGGGGATTACCCTATTTTTTCCCTTTTGGGATCGATGTCATGTTGTGGTCCGGGGACTTAAACTCGATCCCTTTACCACCTTCACCAGACCACATAAAACATTTAGAGTCACACCATGAAATTAATATTCTGTGTTAAATACATTTTGGGTCGTAATAGATAAAACCCCGAACTCTATCCCATATAAGAACATGAGTTGAGAAACTCCAATTTACTTAGTGAATACCTTATGTTGAGATATCATTTTTAATCCCTTTCCTATACAGTGAGTAGAGACAATCATGTTATTTTAGACAAATTTGTTGATTTGAAATCCTCCTTCTGAAATTTCGGAAATCATGTCACCATGATCCAATGTTAGGTTAAGAATGAAAGAGTTGTTTTACTGTATGTCTCAAACCATCTATTACTAGTCATCGCCTTCCAATACGTCCTCACTATAAAATGTTAAAATGTATAAGACCATATGTATGGTGAATATGTTACCTTATGTGAAAAGCAATAAATGTACTACATGTAAATCATAAGTCGCCTCATAATATGATCATGTGATGACACATGTACACTCTACTATTTGAATCTAAACTAAATTATTCATATGTCCTAAAAATGACATTAAAAAAAATTGTTTTGACCATGGTTTAATGGACATAAAAGTAATGAAAATGGTCATTATCACAAGACTATAAATGTTCTTATGTGTCTTATAAAATGTCACTAAAATATATATTTTCTTATTGTATTCATAGGGATTTGTTGGAAACCCCACTTTTGGGGCTGGTCATAGTCATGAAATACATTATTCCATTAATAATGGTAATGAACCCAATGATGTCATCTTATGGGCCTTCTCATTAGCATTAAGCCTCAATTGTGTTTCTTGAACCATCTGTGGTTCAATACTCGCTCATGACTTGACTTGAAGAACAAAGGATGGGAAAATTTATTGTGAAATCCTCATATTTATATATCTGCTAATCCAGAGCATCCTCCATAGGAATCTTCATTATTTTGAGGCATTAATCATTTTCCCAAACCCATTATCCTGTGAATACATCCTCGGGACCAAACATAATGATGACTGAATGAGATGATCAATGTTTTATACACACCGACATCATCCATGATGCGTGGAAAACTACATTTAATTACATCCATTGCACATGATGTTAACCTATGTATTATCATATATTACCAAGAAAAAAATTCATCATGTGAAAAAACCAATGCATTCAGGTGTGATTCAATCATTTTGATTTTATAAAATGTATCATGTAGTATGATTGATATTTTCCCCACCATACTGGTATGGATAATAGATAAGTCTCACTCATACCCTCGCTACTCTTTAACAACACTTAGGAACCACAATCGCTTAATCCTTTCCCATACCATCACTGTACCTTAGTATAATTCAAGGTGAATTCTATTTTAAGACCCTCTCATGAACTAGCACAGGTTGAATCAGAGTCAGACAACTCAGTCGGTCAGCAGCATGGCCCGAGGGGCGTTCCCAATGCCCACGGGATTACAACTTGTTCTAGGCATCAAAACTTATAAGGTAACGATTTGGACCAAAAATAAAAAAAAGTAAATAAATAATGATTGAAAGTAAAAATGAATACTAGTAGTGGAAAAAAACAATCTGCACATACTTACATGTGACCTCCTAGGCCACCCCCTACTCAAAACCATGTTCACTCCGAGAGTGATCCAACACTAATGGAACCTGATACTAAAATGATAATGTAGGGTGATCACTAAAATGATCAATAAAAAACACCACAATGTCCATTAAATTCTTTCTAATTAAATTTCCATTGATACTAGTTTAAAATAAATTCCTAAAAATACATTTCAATACCCACCTTTCATTTTAAAAACAAACAAACTACGTGGTCCATTTCCCTCATATTTTAAAACAAGGCACAAGAAAGAAAACGAGAAATTGTTCTTTCTTTGTCAAACATCCACATATAATTTCTTTTAAACCAACCAATCATTATTAGATTTCTAAATAAAAATGAAAATGAGTTACAAAAACAGTAATTCTAAACAACTAAGGATCTGGCACTAGTGATACTCAGAATGGGGAAACACGAGACATCATAGGAACTCATAGGAATACCCAAATGTACTACACATGTGACTCATCCTGAAGGAATGATCTACTCAATAATGTTATAACACCCTAATTCCCGACAATAAACCTACCTGGCCTGGTTTAGGGGGCCAATCCCATAGCAATAATAATTAAACATCCCCTGCTATGGTCCACTAGCTAGTGTGTGATCTAATCTTGTGCAACAATCATTCTCGGTACGCCTATTTTCTATGATATGTTCCCATGTATAGTTCTCAAATATGGTGTGAAATGAAATTAAAACAACATACCAATAACATACATATATATATATATATATATTTAAAATCACACCATATAATTTGAAACCACCCCGGCCACCTAAGGGTTAGATCCCTACCTTAAAATAATTGATATACGATAGAAATACCATATCCAGGACCCTCCAAACTCAAAATCAACCTACAAGGAAAGAGACCCAACCTACAACGTGTTTTCTAAATATTAATTTAAAATTTCCAAATGGGAAATTACCTTCATAACATTTAACCATTTACCAATATAATTTAGAAATTATTATTAAAAATCATCGCCCATTATCATCTTTATACTAACGTGGAAAAACATGCCTTACACCCTTGTACCAAAACAGTTTATCTTAGTATATAAAGGAACACAACCAACCTTTGCAACCAAACATACTTTTTAAAACCCAAATCATGAATCTAGTGTGCCATTTAAATTAATAATACACTTTCAATAGCCAAAGAGGCATATAAAATTATGCATCTAATGTGTAAAACCAAATTAAAGATTTAAATCACCAAAAATTTTTAAATCCCAAAGAAACCTTCTTATTTTCAAAAAAACATTTATGGTAAAAGTTAGAAACCACCCAATTCAAGCATCATGAGAAAATAAAGAACCATTGAAATGAAATTTGAGCCTACTAGAAGCAATATCCTTAAAAATATTCCAAGAGATAGAGGATACATGAGTGTCTAGAACATCCTCTAATAAGGCTTCAAAATGAAATTCCATGTTTTCCCAAGTTTTCATGTACTCCTCTTGATTAATATTACCTTCATTGCATCTCTTTATGAAAATAAGGTCTTTCTTGTCAAACTATGGGCTTTTCTCTTCATTGGTTGCTACATTAAGAAACCTTCCCATCATCTTGTTAGCTTCTTCATCAAAGGAATTAATCACAAAAATACTTTCCACTATATCTTCATTATAATGTAAAATCAGATCAAAGGATTTATCATGGGTCGCACCAGACTCCCGCAGCTGAAGGGATGCTGCACCATGATCCGCATACTCAGCATGGACACCAGAGGTTTTGGAGTCACCTGCAATCATCATGTCCTTCGACTTTTTGACACATCTTATTTCCATTTGATGCGGTAAGTGTGAATAGTAATTTCACCCATTCCCCTTAATGTTTTTCCTCCTCCTTGGGCTGAAGGCACTCTATCGTGAATTTCATTAGTAGAATCACCTTTTGAGAACTCATCACACTCATCAATGGATGCCCCCTTCTCATCAGTTCGAGCTACATCTATGTCTTGAACTAGATCATCATTCACCAGCCCTTCATAGAGGTTACCCAGCTTACTAGCTGGAACCTCACTCCTTGGGGTAGAATGTATCGGTAGACCACCCCCTGTGTCCTTCTCATGTCCCTCACCACCTAATAACTCCCCCTCTCTTCCAATCACATCAGTTTTACCTCTTTCACTAAAACCACTTCCTGCACGCACTGCCTCTGCATAAGAAGAAGTCAAGGGGGTCCTAGATCCTACAACAGTTTCCATCACTGTCTCAACATCCATAAAATTGCCACTGTCACATAGAAAAAGCCCTCATTCACTCCCTACAGGCATTTTATTGGAACCCTCCTACTTCGAAGTATCATACACAAGAACCTTAGGACTCAGGTCCTTGCACAAGCGTTGGAGTACCTCGTCCACCAATGGGTTTCCCCCATGTGACCCAATTTGCTCATCCTTAATACCAATTGGGGTCGTTAGTTGACTCTGGCCAGACACACCCTCACCACAACCCAACCCCTTGCTGATGTCCATTGAATTTCAGAAATATGATTAAAAAACCAAAACTCTACCATGATAAATAACTAGTTATTATAAGGAACCAAACACATCATTTAGAGAAGAAAAATAGTATTCACAACTTGACAAAAATATACCACACCTTAAAATCCACTTTTAAAATCACACGTTCCTCTATACGTTTCCAAAAAATATTTTTCACCAATTACATTACTTAGAAAACCAAATAATATTTGATAAAACAATTTTATGTAGGAAACCGAGGCATAACACCCACAAATCCCATCCCTAACCCTCATTTATGAAACAATTCACACTTTCAACGTATCAAAATAGAATGTGCAACAATGCAATTAAGCGATAAACATTCCAAACAAATTATAAAAGTTATCACATAATTTTGAAACCACCCTATGTCATATAGTAAACCATGGAACCACCTTTCAAAGATCAAACACAACCGTTTCAAGGTAAGGACATTTATTCTAACCAAATTGGATAAGAATATTCATAGGAATAAGTAATTAAATAATTTAAAACATATTTTTTAATCCTATATACCAATAAGAAAAAAAGTTCCCAGAATAAACCATTCTCATAACAGTGGTGGGAAACATGTTTTAAATATTAATTAATAAATATCCAAGAATAGAACATATTTAAATTGAATGGAAAGGCATAGAACTCCTACCTCAACCCATGAAAATGCAATAGAACATTGACAGAATGATGATTATCACTCTGCTGACCAATCACACGCCCTAGGAACCAAACAAAACGCACCCACCTTGATCAGAATCATTACCGTTTTTTTAATTTAAAGAACGCACCCAAATGGAAATGAAGAAATCCAACTAGAACAAGGTTTCGAAATAATGGGGGTTTACCTTGAAAGGAATGAATGTGGGGTTCGGGCTGCCGTCAAGAGGTGTGGCTGGAAGGGGAGGCACAATTTATATGGAGATCCGGTGAATGGGGCGCTAACCAGAGGCCGGATGAGGCTGAGGTAGGGCCACTGGAGGGGATTCTAGGGTTGGGTCAGATGCTTGAAGTTCAGTCAACCGGAGGAGAGGCCGCCTGCCTTAGAGGATATGCATAGAAGGGAGGAGGAACTAGGGGGATTACCACTCACACAAGGTAGGAGGAACTGAGCGGGCATCACAAGTAGTAGGTCGACACCAAATGGGAGAGGGGAACATGAGCGAGAGGATGGGGGAGGGTAGATCTACGGTCCTCTTTCTCTTTCTTGTTTTAAAATTATACTAATAATACTAATCATCATCATCATCATAATCTTGAAATTAATAATAACATAATTATTATAATAATAATATTAATAAGAATAAAAATAATAATCTTGTTCATTTTATTTCTTTTTCTCAAAAATTAACAACAATATTAATAATAATATGACATTAATAATTTCCATAATAATAATTTAATCATAAAAATATTAAAAACCCATTTAACATCCAATTAATATTAAAAATATTAATGAAAATAATAACACTTCCAAAAATAATAATAATAATATCTACACAATAATAATTTTTTTTATTTTTATGGCACAATCATTTAACCAATTTTATTTTTATAATTTTTTTTAAAAAAAATTAGATAACTGCATAGGTATGTGGACTGACCATGTAGCTACAGCTGACCATGTGGTCCCCACGCACCAGTACAGATCCCAAAAAAACATTAAACGTTACAAATATTAGTCCTACACTCACCCCACACATTGGTGTGTCTAACAGAAACAAATAAATAATAAAATAAAACAATTTAAAGAGTCCAGATGTGACAATTCTCCCACCCAAAAAATATTTTGCCCCCAAAAAGTCACTAAACAAACAATTTTCAAAGAATATTTCCATGCCCAGACATGATAATAGAGAAACATGTTCCTTGGGAGACCATTCCCAACCAACGTCAAACCCGAACAATTCAAAGAGTACTACAAGCCAAGATTTAGGGGAGAACATAGGAGTTCTCTCTCCACCACGAGAATTCAAAAATTTAGAAATGCTAGAAACCTAAACTCCCACCCCCTAGGGGCATTGAGAGAACTCCCATATCGAACACAATCATATTCCCCACCAGGACCGAGCAATACTTCTGAGACTCACATGGAAATCATTCAATGAAACAACCCCTCAACTTGAGGATGAGAAATTAACTCAAAATCTCCCATCAGTATCATGAAATTAACATTACCCTAATGAAAACATCTTAGACCAACTCAAAATCAGAACCAGTCTGTTTATTCACATGCCCATACACTTCACTGAAACCAAAAAATTTAGAAACCATAGTAAGAGCGGATTAGGATTCTTTGTTTGTGGTAGAATGATCTCATCACCTCACGAGAACAAGGATGAGCTTACGATAGCTATAAGAATAAAATAAGGAATGTTAAGATATTTCCACCCCAAATGGAAAGAATTATTTGGGTTGAGGTTCCACACACCATTTGAAACTCTTGACTATGTGCAAGCTTCACCCTAAGACCAGTGGATAGGGCCCTAATGGCTGAAGCATCTCCTACCTCAAAGTTAGGCATTTTCATACTCTAGTCCCAAACTCCTTAATCCCAAATGATGCCCCTTTCAGAATTCATCCTGGGGGCCCAAACAATCACACAGTCATAAGACTTCAGAGGTACACGAGAAAGCTGCTTTGAATGCCTAAATTTGCCACACTAGTGGCATGCGGGAGAATGGTAAAACAAACTGGGAGTTGGTACAGACGAAGATAGCTTCTTGGAGATAAGTTCCCCCAACATAAACTCCTTGCTAAATTGGAAACATTCAAAATAGCTGAACCCCACCAACTACACCCCAAACTTCAACGATGCTGAGATATCCTGCCTTTACTAGTCCATAACTAAACCATCAAATAAATCTAGGATGATATGAACCTTAACTACCCTAGGAGTTCCCAAAAACCCAAAGACACACTATCATTCTAAACTATAAAACTTCCTCAAATGGAAAACGATTACCTTGATTAGAAGGAAACACACAAAAAGAACTGGGAACATGGCATAACTCACTAACAACTTTTGGAGGATTTCTAAGTGGGATACTCATTACAACACAAAAAAACCATCAAAGTCTACATCAAGTAAAAACTCCATCAAGGCAACAACACAAGCCAAGGGAAACAGGCCTATAATCCAAACATATTCAAACACAACAAAAATCAGTTTACCAAAATTTTTATTTCTTTAATATTTTAAAACTCACCTATGACACCTTATAAACTGTCACATGTGTGTTCATTCAATCTTTCTCACATATTCTATGATAATGTTATCCCAAACACTCTATAAACATACCTATGCACATGTGACCCTCTATAAATAAATATAAGGTAAAAACATCGTTTTCCATTATCAATTCCAAACACACGCTAAAATCTTCAAAAATCAAGTAGTTTCTCTTTAAAAATCCTAAAAACCAATTTCATAACAATTTAAAAGAAACACTTTTCAGTTTCAAAATCATTACCAAATTTAATGAAAATACACATAAAAAATGATTAAAATAAAACACAACCATTAAAAACCCACTGGAATGAGGAACATGTGCATATTCCAGACCCAACGACATGGTGGTGAGCTATTCCCCAAGTAAGGAATTACACTAAGAGGAATGTGAGTCAGGAACATGGGCTTCACATGGGACACCACCCCATGTGAGGCCCCAGCATAAAACAACCCACATTCATTGCTATACATCAATAAAAAACCCTAATAGAAAAGAAAAATATCCCAGACTACCCTTGGTGACTGGAGGATCAGTGGAAGAAAGACTTTGTGATGCTCTTCTCACACCTACCTATTGAGTCCTGATAGCCCTAATATTCATTTACCAGACAAGCCAATTTAAAATGGCCTCCATTGATACCATTTGTTCATTAACAATCCTGGGTAAACCCTAAGCCGATCACCCAAGCCGGTCCTCAGCATGTTCCGATGGGAATTCCCGATCCCCAAGGGCTGGAAACTAGTGTTAGGAATCATCACATAAGAGGGAACGATATGGCCCATAAATAAAAAAACAAGTAAGTAAATAAATATTGAAAAAAAATAAAACTATCAGCGGAAAGAAAATAAACTACACAAACCTATTTGTGACTTCCTAAGGCACCAACCAACTCTAAACCATGTTCGATCTTAGAGTGATGCAGCACTAACTGAACCTGAAACTGAAATGATAATGTAGGGGTGAGAACTGAAATGCTCAGTATGAAACACCACAAAATCCATGACATTATTCCCAAAAACATTTACATTGATTATGGTTTAAAATACATTTATAAAAATAGTTTGATATACCCACCTCAGTTTTTAAAAACAAACATAAACCATGGTCTATTTCCCTTATATTTTGAAACATGTAACAAGAAGGAAAATGGGGAATTATTATTTCATTGGCTAACATCCACTAAGAAAAAAATTTTACAAACAAAAAATTCTCAATTTTCCAAATAAAAATAAAAACCTGGTACAAAAAATAGGTATTCTAAATGATGAGGGAAACAAAACTAGTAATACTCATAATGGGGAAATGCATGAAATAATAGGAACTTAGAGGAAGACTAGAACGTACAATACATGTGACTCATCCTGAAGGTATTCCAAAATCAATGACATCATAATGCCCAAACACCCTACCATCGGCCTACCTGGCCTGGTTTAGGGGCCCAATCCCATATAAATAAAAATAAAACTTTCTCAAGCTATGGTCCACCAGTCAGTAAGTGGTCTAAAATAGGGAATCAATCATTCTTGGAAAGCATATTTGCTATGCTAGGTTCTCATGTATATGTCTCAAGGAGGGTGTTCCATATAATTCAAGCAATAATACACACACACACACACATTTATATATATATATATAACCAAACACACCACACAATTTGAAACCACCTCGGCCACCTTACAGTTAGTCCCCTACATTAAAATAATTTACATACAGGGGAAATCCCATAACGAGGACCCTCCCAACTCACAATCAACCAAATAAGAAGGAGACCCAAACATTGTGGGGTTTTCCAAATAGTCAATTGAAAATTAAAAATAGGCCATTGCCATCAAAACATTTAACCATTTACCAAAATCACCTAGAAACTATTTTTCAAAAATATCACCAAACATCATCTTTATAACAATGTGGCTAAACATGCTTTACAAATAATACAAAAAATAGTTCAATTAGTACATAATGGCACACAACCCACCATTGCAACCAAAAAAACATTTTAAAACACATTTCATTAATCTCATGGACCATTTAAATTAAGAACATACTTTCCACAACCAAAGTGGCACATACCATTTTGCACCTTAAGTGAAAAACCCATTTATATATTTAAAGAACCACTTTGAGCTTCACAATTTTGTTTACAAAACATAAACCATGCCTTGATAAATCACCAGTCATTTTAAAGAGCCAATCGTGCCATTTATAGAAGAAACATAGTTTTCAAAACTTGATAAAAATTTACGACACATTAAAAATCCACTTTTAAACTCACATGTACCTCTAAAAATTTCAAAATCATTATTTTCACCACACGAACTCTTTAACAAAAAATTTAACATTTCATAAAATAATTTTAAAGAGGAAACCATGTTTTTACAGACACAAAAAGCCATCCCAAACCCTTGATTATGAATAAATACACTCCCATAACATATGAAAATAGAATGTGCACCAATCTAATTAATCATTAAACATTCCAAAACAATTATACAACATTTATTAAAATTTTTAAACCACCCTATGTCATATAGTAAAAAATGGACCCTCTTTTAAAAGATCTATCAAAACCTTTTCAAGGTAAGGAAATTTATTCTTACCAAATTGGATAAGAAAAATCATAGGCATAAGTGGAGAAACAATTTAAAACATATTTTTAATCAAATATACGAAGAAGAGAAATGGTTCTAATAATGAACCATACTCATAATAGTGGTGAAACAAGTTTTACATATTAATTAATAAAAATACAAACATTGAATCCATTGAAATTGAAACAAAATGCCTAGAACGCCTACCTCAACCCATGCGAACACAACCGAATAGTAACTGAAGGAATAATGTAACTCTTCAGACCAATCACATACTATAGACATCAATCAAAATGCACCCAACGTGACTAGAAGCATTACAATTTATGTAATTTGAAAATGACACCCAAAAGGAAATGATGAAAAGAAACCTGAACAAGTGGGTCGAACGTAGGGAGTCTGCATTGGAAAGGCATGAATGGTGGTTTAGGCCACCGTCAAGAGGTGTGGATAGAAAGGGAGGTGCGGTCGGTTGGGATATCTTCCGAATGGGGAACTCATAAGTGTTCGACTAAGGATGAGGTCGGGTCACCGTAGGGCGCGCCGAGGGTGGGTTGCACGCTTAATGTCCGGCTGGCCATAGTAGAGGTCGCCTGCCTTGGTAGCCACATATAGAACAGAGAAGGGATGTGTGGGAGAACCGATCATTAAATAGAGGAGGAACCAGGGGAGTGCCACTCGCACAAGGGAGGAGGAACCGGGGGGCCGCCACATGCAGTAGTTAGAAACCCAAGGTAATAGGTGGTCACGAGTGAGAGGATGGGGGGGTATATTTGGGGATCTCTTTTTATAATAGTAATAATAATATTAATATTAATAATAACATAATTATTATAATAATAATAGTAATAAGAATAAAAATTATAATATTTTTTATTTTTTCCCTTTTTTTCAAATGTTTACAACATTAATAATAATAATATAATATTAATACTTTTCCTAATTATAATTTAATCACAATAATATTAAAAACAAATTTAACAAATAAATAATATTAAAAATATTAATGACAATAAAAACACTTCTTATAATAATAATAATAATAATTTTATCTACAAAATAATAATACATTTTTATTATTATGGCGCAAACATTTAACTCGTTTTTTAAAAAAAATTATTTATTTTATGCATTTGATAAGTACATAGGTACGTATACCGACCGTGTGGATATCGTCGTCTATGCGGTGCCCGCATTCTAGTATGAAACCCAACAATAATATTAAATGTTAAAAATATTAGACTTGCGCTTGCCCTACACATTGGAGAGGAAAACATAAAACATAAAATTAAAAATTAAAAAAAATTGAAGGAGTTGGGTTGTGACAGACCCACTCAAACACTAAATTATCCTCAAAACCACATGGGTAATACCCTCACCTAAGACATACTAATACCATTAATTCTTATTGTATCTCCCAATCAGTGCACTCATGTAATCCCCACAAATACCTTCACTACTCATTATAAGCACATATGAAACACACTCATGATTTCCCCTCTCATACATTCACTGGTATATTGTAGTATCTAGGTGGTACATTCTTGAAATCCCCATTCAAACCTTTAATACTCATTTTTATCTCTCAGATATAATTGTTTTGTAATCCCAACTACCACCATTCATACTCCTTAGAAACACTCATGTAGAACACTAGTATAATACCCATTCATATCACCACTTATCCGTATACAAAATTAGTAAGTACACTTGTGTAATACCCACTAATACCGTAATTTTTCCTAAGTAGTACATCGGTAACACACTAAAGTATTCCCCATTTTTACCTTCACATATCCTCAGCAACATCTGGATAGCACACTCATGTAATCCCACCTAATATACCAGTTTCACCTTAGAAACACTTAAGTATCGCACTCATGTAATCCCCACACACACCACCATTTCTCCTTAGAATAACATGGATAATATACTCATTTAAGGCCCACCAATTACTTCACATCTCTTTAGCATCACTAGGGACACATACTTTGATAAACCCAATTCATAATTTTATTGATCCTTATCACCATTCATGTAACACTCTCATGTAAGAGCCACACTTCTCCAAACTGTATATTAGCATCACTCATAAAGAACACTCTCATAATCCCGACAGACACCACAATTTCACCATATTAGTACATGGGAATCTCCATAGGTATTCCCATAACTAATATCTAATATGTATGAAATTTAAATAAATATTAAAATATCCTAGACCTATGCTAGAAAGCTACATGAAATCTTCCTCATCACGTGATATTAAACTATTACTATATCATGGGTGAAATATAAAAACATCATCATGTGACATGTATTATACTACATATCGGATTCAAGGAAAAGTCCACACGTATGTTGCACATCATCTCTCACTTTTGTTCCTTTCATTATATTAGTGTTATTACTACACGTTGTTATATTAAATAGATGAGTACCATCAAATAACTGTAATATACACAATCACAAAATGATGGATCTTATCCCTATCTCCTAATAGGGTATATATGATGCCTCAATTAAGTTCAATCAAACTATCCCACCCTCTCACCAACCAATCCCAAGGTCCCCATTAGTCCTTGGTGTTTCTATACGACATCAATATCAGAAATTATTATGTGACTAGTGTATTTGGGGAATTTCCCCACTATAAATTTTACCCATGATATTCTATATGTGATTATAAAATTTGTAATTTTATATACTAGAATCTAAATATATTAAAAACCCAAACATTAATTTAACCTTGTGACCCATTTTGATACATCATAAATCCATACCTAGGGCATAAGACAATAGTTCCATAGGTGATAAGAATAGTAATTTTATATAATGAGAAGGAAATCTTCTTCCACTACATAGGTGATGAGTACAAACACCAAATTCATTCTTCATATGAGAAGTATGATATGTCTTTCTTGGTGATCGAAGGAATCCATTTCTAATGATCATAATTTTATTCTCATGGAGAGATCTAGATGCCTCACACAACACACCATAAACCGTCATTTTCATTTGTGACAGGAACATGATGTTTTAAATGAGAATCCTTAGAAATTTTATGTACTAAATGTAAGATTCCATATGATGATCACATGATGAAATGGATTTTGTAACTGAAAAACACCAATTTATGAAGAATAAACATCCCTGAAATTTCATTGATGAGAAATTTATAGATTCCAAACATACCAAATGATGTCATCAACTCTATGGGTAGGTGGTCGCCCTATGTTGAAGGAAATTGGAATAATTAACTGTTTTCCACAAGAA
The DNA here is from genome assembly GCA_963277665.1 of Viscum album. Classification (NCBI taxonomy): domain Eukaryota; kingdom Viridiplantae; phylum Streptophyta; class Magnoliopsida; order Santalales; family Viscaceae; genus Viscum; species Viscum album. The sequence goes on along the minus strand of OY728146.1, from coordinate 1,641,754,180 downwards.
TAAGGAATCAATAAATATATTCAAAATCATGTATTAGATATATAAGGGATAGACGATCTAGAAAAAATGAGGGAGGATTATATTAAAGGGGTAATCAGTATCTAATCATCACATTCTGATAATGATTTAGACATCATCAACCATGGAGGTAGATGCCACCCACCTTTATAAATTGGGAAGGATGGAAAACATAAATGGGGGAAATGACCTATCCAAGGATGTGGGACACTCTATCTTGAAAATAATATTCCTTCCCTAACTAAATCACTAAAACAATTATGAAATTTTTTATGCATTTAAAAACAATTTCCAAAAAAAATATAACATTTTTTTATAAAATGATTTTAGCTTCAGTTTACCTAAATTTATAATAAATGTATAAACTATTATTCATTATTTTAAATTGTTAATGTTTTTTAAAATATATTAGATTATATAAGATAATTTATTCTTTTTAACAATCATATATAATAGATTGAAAACCATCTATTATGATAAATTTATAGTATAAAACATTAACTATTATTAAACTTTTATGATTGAATAGTTAAAATTAATATTATTTTAATTATTAGAAATTGATAAACCGAAAAATTTGAGAAGGAAAAATATTATTCATATGGTTTATAATGTGGTTACTCTTATTCATATTTGACAGTCCAATGACTAGGTTATAGCAGACATATTTATATAAAAATATTTCTTGATTATATCTTATATTTCTTAACCTCGGTGTAACATTCTATAACACCCAATAAAGTAATTTCCTTATAATATAAATTATTTTTTCCATAATATATCATTTCTTCCTTTATATATATAAAAGGCTCTTGACTAGTAGTGAGGGTTGAGATGACATTTGTGGGAATAATATACCCTTTGAAATCACATCCATACACCATATATATATATATATTAAGGATATTAAAAAGATGACTAAGTATCCTAAAGTAGTAAAAAATTAAAACAATGTAATGAAATTAAATAAATGAGGCTCCCAATATATAATTACATACTAGAAAATGCAAGGGGTTTGAAAATAAATAAATAAACACCATATAATCCACCAGTGGCTATCCTATTATGTCTATTAACACTTATCTCCACATATAATCTCTCTTCCATTGGTCCCTTAACATTCCATGATATATAATTATGAATTTTACATGTTTATCTAGATTCCCATGTAGGGTGAGAGTAATATAAAAATTAGGATACCACTAATGTTTCTCTAACATGTGTTAATAGATTTAAATTAAATATTACATGATAATACTTAACATGTAAGAAAGATCTGACAATCATATGTCTTTCACATGTGTGAAAACCAATCCTCCACAAGGCCTCATAGTACCTACCTCATCTTTATTCATGGAGGATTATCAAAAAATTTATTTGGATTGATCTATAACTAGTCACAAGTTTATCAATCAATCTCTAAAAAAATTAAGGACATGAGTCACATTAGGCCATAAGGCCTATGTATCTCTACTTTGACATGGGTTTATCCAAACGACCATCATATCTTGAAAAATACCAGGTTTGGTGAGAAGGTCGTTGTATCCTCAAACAATGTCTTGGGTCTAACTACAAGGCTAACATACCCCTATTTCCAATAACATGGGTTAGTTCGCAAGGTTTACTTGTCTCTACTGTATCTTTAACAAGTTTATCCATAGGTTCATCATTGCCCTTCATTGTTCTTACTTTTATAATTTTCATTTTCACATATAGTTTGTTCTCCCCCTCAAATGTATAATCGTATTATGACAGTATCGATGTCTTGAGTGCTAATGAAACACATTCAAAAACCTGTTATTTACACATAATGGGGTGTATCATATAATTAAAGAACATAGTATTACATCTTGAGAATAAATAAAAGTAGGCATGTACATGTGATAAATATAATACATGGGATTATAGGATACATATGAATACTTATAGAATAAATAATTATATACATGTCTCATAGGCTACACACACATTTGATCATTATCAAGAATGGTAAATCATGTTATTGCAAAATAATTATCACATAATAGAAACATGACTGCACACATGCACAAAATTATAAGGAACCTCGTACCATAAACATGTTGATGAAAAAATCAATAACTTACTGAGAGACAATACCCATGTCATGATGACATCTAACAAGATCGAGGTCACACACCATCAATCCATAAAACCAATTCCCAATTAAACATATAATGTTTGAATAATGTGATATAAGAATATTTCAATAAAACATATAAGGGGGTACATCAACATACCTATAATGACCCTCCAATGATTCTTGAACTAATAATGAACAACAGTGGTGTCATTAACACTCTAGATATGATACCATTCTAGAAATTATCATTGAATTAATTTTTAGATTGAATTGGAATATCCATAACTATAAAAATGGAATGTTATATCTATAAATCATCTCAATGGAAAAAAGGAATATCTATACGTAAACCTAAATAAGAGAGGCTCGTGGATCTCATAACTCAATTCTTGATTATACGAACCTTAAAATATTCCAAAATGAGTATTGGATGGGTTTAGAAATGAAGGGTATGTCCTTTAGAGTATCTATATTCTAGAGGGATATATTTTTGGGAAATAAGATGTCAAATTGGGATGGTAATATATATATATATATATATATCTAATTGGATTTTCAGATCATAAAATCACATTAAAATTTATTTAAAAAACATGCACCAATCATGTGATTCTTACTACATCTCCATGGTTCCCACAAATTTTGAAAAACTATGGACGAAACATGATTTTTTCCTCTTAATAACATTGACTGGTTTATCAGGTTACAACACAAATTTTTATAAACCTTTTACCGTAACCCTACTTTACACCAAATTAGTTATACCTATAACAGTACAGTTTCTTAGAGGATAAAAAGGGTTTGGTCAATCCAATATCAATCTCTTCACATTAAAATTGGCTTAAAATATTTATTGAAACTGACTTGTATCCCCAAGAACTCAATAAAAAATTTTAATGTAATAAAAAATATTAGGTTAGAGTATAATATAACTTGTGAGTCACAAAAAAAAGAAAAAAAAATTACAATTGTTCTCTCTAATGACTTATCATACTCAATAATAGTTTCATGGAATATTTCCATAAAATGTAGAGAAACTATGCCTAAATTACAGAATCCTACTCCAAATATTCCTCTAGAATCTATAAATACTTCTATTGGATATGAACAAATTGTATTTTAATCTCCTACATCAATTTACCTCTATGGTCAAATAATCATATTGTTCATTCCTTGTATGATGTGTCAAGAAACAACACAATATCCTCAAATTCGATCACATTCGTATAATTGATAACATAGATTGGGAGTTAAGATACATGAAACACCTCATGAAAAAATCAGAAGATTGGAGGAAGTGTGTGGTGGTAATTCAAATTCCTAATATGGTTGAAAATATAAAATGGTCCAATGAATCCTGGCCCTAGATTACCATTCTTAACCAAAAAATTATGCACTAATAGAGGAGTCATCAATAAGAAAACTCTATCACCAAAAACTCTAAAGGTCATCTCCTCTGGTTATAATATTATATACACCTTCTATATACAGTGTTTAATCACTTCTTAGTCACCTAAACACTCTCATAGGTCTCCTAAAAAAATATTGGACCTACCAAAACTACTACACATTCCTTATTCTAAAATAGTGTTTAACAAAACTAACGATCATAGAGACTCTAAAAAATATACATATGAATAAAATCTTATTATATGTTTTTGTATGTAAATTAATCCACGGAAATATGATCATCCCAAGATCTATAAAATCTTGGAAATATTCACATATTATAATCTCTAATATCTAGACCGTACTCTATTATTGACCATTGGTCTATTGATGATACATAGTACTCATTTTTATCTGACTACCCAAAACTATCTACAATTCATTCCAAAGAAAATATTTAAAATTAAAATATCAATTTGATATAATTCATTGGGGATACCAATTCATGCCTATAATATTCCATATATATCCTTCTTAGGAAATCAATTATGTGTGTATCACTATTTAATAATAATGAGAAACATTGGTAAAACAATCAACTATAAACCAAACAAAATCTTAAATTCTCGGGGTCTGAGGTAACCACATCATTAAGTCTATCATCATGTCATCTCACCTATGCATCAGTAATATTTGTGGCTATAGAAAACTACAAGGAAGCTGATGCACAATATTTACCCAATAAATTGTAAGGATTAGGGAAACAAATCCAATCACATACTTCTTCATACCAAGATAATACATTGAATTAGAATGAAATTGTGCATATTTTCTTTCTATTGATTCACTAACCATTCTGAATAATGGTACTCTCTTAATAGTTCCTATTTTTAGGATTTCAGAAAAAAATAATTCTTCCATTATTACCTAATAACATCATTATAATCTACTAACCATTCAAGAACTAGTTTACAAATTTCCAATCATTCTCATATAACTACACCCCAACTATATAATTCATGGCCTATCTCACCCATTTTACTAATTAATAAATAATGAAAAGGTTAAAACCTTTCACGACACCTCAGTACATAAATTTATCCATATGTTATTCAACCATCAAAATTATATTGCACCATTATATTGGTGATTGATATTTAATAAGATCATGAATCCTTGGTGCTATACTACTATGACCATTTTCAATGAAATTATCTTTCCTTGGAAAGTATGTTGTCGTGATGTAATATTTATGTATATACTCAACCAAATTCATCTGCCTCAGGTTGTTATCCCATTTATAGATTATATATCAACATATATTGTGGTCTATGTAAACAATAAACCTCTCACCAATGAGATAATATCTCTTACACTTTTTAGTTAATACCACAACCCCAAAATATATTTCGTGTATTATGTAGTTAAAAATATGGTGTCATAATTGTTGCAAAGTGTAAGAAAATAGATGATTCTTATGCATCAATACAACCCCAAACCGAACACTTGATACATCAAAATCGATTGTATATCCAATCCAATTATCCAGAATAATCAAAACTAGAGATATCATCAATATCATTTTCATCTTAAGAAAGTAACCCTCACTCTTCTTATTATATATATTTTTTCATCCCAACAATTGGTGCTATGAAGTGTATGAAATCCAAAATGAACTATTGGTGGTATCCCACAATCCTCAGAAAACTACTGATCTAAAAATTAATCTATGAGAATGACCAAGACATTGTAGTTTCCAACTTCTTTGGGACCACAAACATTCCTGAAATTGAGATCACATCTCCAAGGAATCAATCCATTCATATCTATAAGGTTCACATTAATAAGTTCTCGTAAATCTAGTGTTATTTGAGTGTACTAAAAAAAGTCTCAAGTTGTCTTAAATGTGACTCAAAATAATTCAAATATATTAGTATGTATTCATTAAATAACATGAATAAATCGTCGATATTTGGGTGAAATATCTTTTCAATGAGAGTAATTTAGGATACAAGGGAATTTTCAATGAGAAATGCATGAAAAGTTACTCATACACATAATATCTAGTATTGAATTTTGTATTAATTATATCCTCTTCTCTTACACACTACTGATGGTCACTAGACTAATTATTAATCATGAAGAACCATTCAGATCTCGACAAGTGATCAATGAGACCATCAATCCATGATTAATTATTCATATTCATCATCATCGCCTAATTCACCTTCAAGTATTCAACATAAGTCCATATAATACCATTTAAAATCATTGTAAAAAATATATGAGAACCCCATAGAGATGTGCTCAGTCAACTAACTCTCTTCATCTCTAGGACACAAAGACAAATCCATAGCTCTCTCAATTTAGAAGTATCAATATGATAAAAAGGAACTGAAATAGGCTATGCAAGATCCATGAGTCCTATATATAATTGTAATAATAAATTAATAGGATTATATGGGATGTGTTTTGGAAATACATCCCAGTACAAATCGAAAACAAGATCAAACCAATATCCAACAAATGGTTACACAGTAAGAGATAAGCCTACTCCCTAAGCCTTGATGGATCTAATTTGGCTCAAAATAAGTCATGCTCTTCAAGATTCAATATTAAACAAAAAATTTATCACATACCTCTCTCCACAAAATGAAATAAATGATGCCTTTCTATGATAATAATAAATGTAGGTAGGAAATATAGAAAACAATTACATTTCAAATAACAAATTAAGGTTATTAATATCATATATCCCGATATCCAAATGATTTATATTGTGGAGAAAACTATATGAACCTCTGTAATTCTCTTGGTATGATCAAATTTCTTCCCCATGGGTGTTTCAACAGAAATAAACTAAAAAGAAAACATAATTAATATGTCAAGTCCATAAAAATGGGTAGATAATATATTGGGAAGTGCCTATATTAAAAAGAGTTATATAAATAGGATATATGATCAATACTATACACTAAAAGTTCAATGGAATATCCTCATAGTTAACCATAACATGGTATTTCACATAAAATCATATAACCACTACCCCATAACCATGACCTTGAGGTGAAAAAGTCACCAAATGTATGTTCATCTTAGGGGTCTAAACCTGAGGTTGTTGACTCTTTCCAGTTTCATAGGTCAATGATAATTCCTTTTTTTATCCCCTATGTAATGTTGATCTTGATTCCTTATAGTTTAACTTTTAGAGATGCCCCATATTTTCACATTACTTGGACATTCTATAAAGGGTCATTCCCATAGTTGATAAACATTGGAACATATCTTGATGGAGATAAATAAGAAACACTTTTCTAAACATATTTATAACTACCCAACAAGAAATACAAATCTTCCTCTTCATGATACCTTAAGAGACACTCACCATAGATATAGGATTACTCCCACCTCTGTACTAAAGTTCCAAAGAAAACTAACTACATGATCTTTATCCATACCCCCTTCAATAGTCATAGTCTTTCATAGAACCATTTGGAATATAGTTATGTCAAAAATAATAGCTTACCATCTTACATGAGTGTGAGTAATGATATTGAACTTCCTTGACTTTTTTTCTCAATTTCATAAAATATTAGAGTGAAACAACATAGTTTGGTGAAATGATTGGAGTATAATGATACTATGATGGATCCCTACTAAATATCCATTAATTATATGGCATGATTTAACTTCACCATGTGGGGAATCAATTAACTATATTACATGTACGTGAATGTCTCCCATGAAAAAAATGTTAATCTACCTACATGCCTCATGTTTTACCAACATCTGTTGGTGTGTCCTGGCAACATGAACACTTCTAACATGACTAATCATTCATTTTTTTTCATAGAAAAGTAATATATTCCTCTAATTATGTATATATGGTGCCTAATATCTTATGGTATTTTATTTTATAGTATGGTCTCATGCTTTTGTAACTATAATTCGTAGGAATATTCATATATGGCCTATTTTAATCCTTCTCCATGGGAATACACAATCACGATGACATTAGGATGGGATAGATCCAATTCACGAACCACTTGTGGTGTGGGAATATACTAAGGTTCTTCCTCATGTATGGATTATGGTGGAACTATCACATCTTCCATATCAGAATTATTACAATTTATATGAGGTTTTTTTTATAAATTACATAATAACATTTAATGAACACAAAATAACTTTCTTATAGTAATAAATTAAGAGGTTATGGGGTAATCATATGAGATTCCTTTGGAAAATCAACCTGGGGATACCCACAATAAGAAGGAATGAGCCACCTCGTATTACCCAATTCTCCTCGTCCTTTCATGTTATTCATAACAATATATACACATAACATAACATACAGTTAATATTGTAATAAATACTATAATAAAATGTATATCAAAACAACATGAATGCACAAATATAATTTAATAAATACTATAGGATTATCCTAAATATATAAAAAACACAAGGAATTATATTTTATAAATATAATTGAATAAAAGTCATGTATATATTCCAAATTTAATTTTATATGACAACTCATGATGCATGAACACACCCAAATCCTAGAAAAATCTATCATTTATCTTTTCACTGGTAACTCTGAGGTCTATTACACATAAGATAACTAGACACATGGAAAATACCTACCCCAAGATCTATACTGACAATTCCCTTTATATCGTATACTAGAATAAAAAACAAGGATTTAAAGGAAACCCATTATCTAATAATTTGTTTAATTTCCAATCAAATATTTTTTCAAATATCATTATAGTGGAGCCCTTAAAAGGCCTCATGAATTCCTCCCCATATGAGTGATTCATTTGACTAGTGGTGAGCATTTCAATAGGTTTATTGGGGAGTCTATTCCCTCAGTAATAGTATTTATACACCTAGTACAAAAAGAAATTTAGCAACCATGATATAAAGGTCTAGACTTAGTATCCTAACATATAACAATTGACACTCATGTAATACATATTCATAAACCGAGATAACAATATGGAAATCCAAATGAATCTATAGACGATGTATTTAGAATAAAATAAAACCCAATGAATCCTCTAGTGACCTTCCCAGAATTTTTATTAAAACCTAGATCCACTTGTAGGCTATTTGTTTCACGTCCCTTTCACATAATCAGATCTATAATCCCGAAGACTCCATTTTCATTATGATTCTCTTATATAGTGTGAGTAATATATCATAATTGGAATCCATAAATTAATACCTAACATGTAGGAACTTGTACACTAGGTTTATTCCATCATGACAATTTATGTGCAAGAAGGCATAAAAATAACGTACTCAGAATATGTGTGATAACCTAACTAGTATGATCCCTAACCATACCTTCCTCGTCTTCATAGTATATGTTTAATAAAAAAGTATATCATGTGTGATCAAGATAAAGACACAAATCTGGAAAATGTGTCTATTGGTAGTCTAATGGTATCATGTTAGATAAAGAAATAGTGCCATAAAACCCTAAATCAATCACAGGTCAAGCAAAAAGGCCATAATATTCAGACACATCCTCAGCATTGCACACAAGTTCATCATACCCTGACACTGTGTCCTAGGAAATCCAAAATTTCATCACATCCCTTATTCCACAAAAATGTATTAGTCCTTAATGGAATAAAACCCATTCTCTCACTTCAATAAGATTATACACAAGGATGTCATGAGAATTTCCTATGTTTACGTCTATCTTCATTAATTTCATAATTTATGAGTAATCCGCCTCTAAGGGATAACTATATCATGATGATAAAATAGTCTTGAGTAATAATGAAATGCCTCTAAATCAATGTTGTTTACATTAAATAATATTGAGCATATAAAGGATGAATATAACATTTCATTATAAGAATTATTAGAAACATAATAGTATATTTGATCAAAATAAAACATGGGATTACAAGGTATATAATAATACTCATGAAATCAAAAATCTTATATGGGTCTCATGAATAACACACACATGAGATCACTATCATGAATAGTCAACCACATTATGCTAACATAATTACCACATCAAGGAAATAAAATTATATAATGGATCCAAATGACATGGAACTTCCAAAATTAACCATTTTAAAGAAAACTATGAAATTCATCAAGTGTTGATACTTTAGTCGCTTTGATCTCTAACTGGATTGAACTCACATAAAAAAATCCCATCAATTTATTCCAACAAAGGCACATAAGAGTTATATTTCAATAGTCAAGAATATTCAAAGCTAATTGATAAGTTTTTAATCTGACATGTCTATTGAGATCCCAAAATTATAATAGAGTTGAGATTTATCAATAGAGGTGACACAGACACTCTAGATACAACATATTTTTAGAAATAATCCATGAATTAAAAAATATATGGAATATAAACCATTAGATCTACTAAAAACATTTAAAATATATTTTTTTCTTCGTTGGTAAATGGTTTGATCTAGAAGAAACCAAAAAATGAGGTTTCTAGGACACATACCATATCAAATGATCATCAAAACACCTAGACTCTCCATAATAAAAAAATGGATTGAATGGAAAATGCTATGTCAGGATTATGGGGTCTCCTTATTCAAGAGGGATACATGTATGATGTATAATGGGTCAAAAAAAAAATTAAATTCAAATAAAGTTATTTTTCAGATCATAAAATCATCCACACAATGTTTAGTCACAAAATTTGATAAATCATTAATACACCATATGATGATTTCATTCTCTAAAGAAAACCCGCATTAGTTGGAATAACAATTTGAAAAACTTTTTTTCAATAATTATTTTGTCTTATGAAATCTTCTTCATGGTTTTCAAAGTGACTCCACATGGTTTTACAATCAATGTTCCTGAACTATGCTCCATATAATTACGTATCCTTTTCATACATGGATTTGACATTATTTTAGAATAATATTAAGCACAGTACAAAAAATTAATCCCTGAAGACCATAATTATTTAGTTCCTTTTAAAACATGGATCATGATGTTTTATCATGGTGAAAGATCATTAATACTTCACATAATGATCTTCTCCTATATTACTCATACATAAAAAAAGTTATTCTTATCCTAGGGAAATGTAACCTAAGATATAGGTGAACTTATATACTCAGTAAGGGTAAAAAAGGGAGATACGTAAGCATTAAATGATCATAAGTGTAGGGGAACATGATACTAACATTAAACGGTATTACCCTCTATGTCAAAGATGATAATTAAGAGTCGTGTTAGAAATATTGTTTATTCATAATACATGAATCATAAGGGTAATAAATTGTCATAAATCAATCATGAACCATAGTCTCATTTCATATATGTGTTCAACCATTATAACTATATAAAAATATTTCATGTTTCATAGTTTACTACAATAGCCATCAATATAGTGGATCATAACACATATGTTTCTGATTTTTGGATCCGGACACACTTCTTTCCTATAGTATATCATGACAAGATTTTTTTCCATTGTGGATTAGAACACACATGTTTCCCATTTAATATTAGGACAAACATGTTTCCCATTATGGATAAATCCCATTGACCAATTTTCCCTAATTATATAATTACATAAAAATCATTAACCAATTAAATAGGGGTAGATATAAATCCCACCACTCAGATAATAAAATCATACATATATGTTACACAAGATAAAAAACTATTCATTATATCATGACCCATAAAAATAGATCAAAGTCATATTCCTTATATCATAACCCGTGAAATAAAATGGGTATTATAATCATTTAATCATATCACAACCTTTGGAAAATGTACTGGTTTCATAATAATTTGATCAAATAATAACCCATGAATACAAGAGGGTTTCATAAGAATATATCAAATCTTAGAGAAATGGGTTTCATAAACATCATGATATCAAAAAGTATGCTATTTAAAGAAAGAATATGAGTGAAATATTTGGAACAATTACCTATAAAAAATGAGTAACACCAATTGAATATATCATATGTATAAAATAATTTGGAATGATTTTTTAAAAAAATATCTTGAGGAAAATATAATTTCTACATTGAAAATAATTATTTAAAATGAAAACAATTTTGAACACAATATTTTTTAAATAGCTTTGAAGGTTTTTAAAGTAATATTTGAAAAAAATAAAACATTTTGAAAATCCTTTTTCCTGGAAAATTATATTATGAGATCATATTAAAAACTGAAACCAATTTGTAAGATATGATATTTTCGAATTAAACATATATCTGATTGAATAGAGAAATGATGTCAGATTTTCATAAAATCATTTTATTCATTATCTTATGTAATAAAAAGGTCTAATAGTAATAAGATATATATATATATCGTCAATGAATATAGAATAATAAATTTCAGGAGTGTTCTTGAGAGATGTATCATAATATTTTTTGAATGGAATCATAGGCACAAAAAATCCCTTTAAATGATGATATTATTGCAATAAACACTTACCACTTTGGTTAATTTGAACAAAACTACATATTTAAAAAATTATTTTAAATAAATCTTAAAATAACAAAAAAATAATCATATCCATGATATATAATTTCCAAGTGTACTGTATACACCACAAGGAATAATATATGTGTGTAACATGGAATTTGTCTCATAGAAGGGAAACTGATACAAAATTACTTTTACCCATTTTGGATCCATTTCAACCACAAACACCATGAAATAGAAATCATATAATGGATATATAAATACCAATAAATTTAAAAATTATAATATAATAATTTATTCATGGAAATTATATACACCCCAGAAAATAAATGAGTGGTCAGTAAAGCATGAATGTCACGGAATAAAAGTGAGATGAGAAAACCCTTTCCTTTAGTTTTGAATTTATTCATACATGTTCAAAAAAATTATTTAATATATATATGTTTATTTTAATTCTACAAAATAACCATTTTATTATATATAATACTATATATTATTTGATTATTACTTTATATGTCCCATTTATTTATAACATCATGTTAATGTGACGTTTCAGGTAATATCTGCTTGGTTTCTTGTATTTGTTTTGAATTGTTATTTCTGATCCACTTAGTTAGATCGTTATTTACTAATTTTAAGAATGTAAAACATGATTTAAATATCATATATATTAATTATATAAGTATTTATAGTAATCTATAATATATTTAAATATGAAATGAAATACACCATTCATGTATAAAGTAGGTCATACGTACGCATGAAATATGTTTTCTTTTTATCATCAATATTAAAACAATAAAATAATTGAAATATATGTATATATATATTATAATTTTATTAGTAGTATTATTTCATATATATCAAATAATATTATTAATTATATATTTGATATATTCCTTTTAATGTGTGAACAAATCACATTTCTTTAAGGAGGTTGTAGTCCCCACGTCCACAAATGAAGTTATCCGTTTTACATAAAATGGAATGCATGAAGGTATGTTTTATATAATAAATCCATAAGAATTAAATAAATCATAAATATAGTATATATCATATAAAAACATTATATCATTAATAATTCCCAACCATGATAGTAGGTAAAGGGACAATAAACAACATTGTATCTCAATGCGGTAGTCTCCTGTACAGGCGTACATTATGTTCATTAACCATTTAATGGAAGTGTGTTTAGGTGTATTTAAAACCCATATACTAAAAAATTATTATATATAGTATAATTAAGATATTATATATTCATGGAAAACTAATAATTTAAGTGGGTGGAATGAAAATAAAACTAAAGTCCTTATAGTAGGTTGTTACCTATTCTTTAGGTAAATCCTCTCGGTTTGCAGCAACGGGCCTCCTTAGTAGGATTTAATCCCAAATAGGGGATTCTATGATGGTGTTAGAAATTTTTGGAGGATATTTGGTGTGTTTTTTCCATTCCAAAATTCATTATAGGTGATAATAAGTGAGGGGTTGAGTTTTTTTATTCTGGAGGAGGAGTGGCATTCATGTAAATATAAAATAGTAAACACTATATCGAGTTGTACCTTACATCATACGCATCAAATAATTGTCCATTTTTGATAAAATATGCGACCTTATAATGAACCAATATTGACTTACCTAAAAATTACATCACTTTTTTGAATACTTAAAAAAATACAAAAAATAAACGCCCAAAGACCTTATTTGTCTAGTGCCATTGGAAACAAGGATACATGAAAACTAGTATATAACCGAGATTAATTATATCTCACTATTTTATTCATTAATATTACCATTAATATACACATAAAACAAAATAAATATATTCATATCTTGGGGTTAAATAAATCATAAAATTTGGTGGGCTCAAATGCTCAGTAAGGTTGAACGAGGGAGACATGTAATCATAAACAAGAGAAGAAGGGTGTGAGAACATGATCAGGTAAACAGATAATCATACAATGTATATCAAAGATAATAAATAGAAGTATTGATATAAATATTTTCTTTTTATAAGACATAAATCATATGTAAATAAATAACATAATCCATAAAATCATTCAACAAGAGTAATACATGGAATTGTGGGAAACACATAAGTGTATATTATGATTTCCGTAGTAGCCAATGAATCATAGCTAAGAACATATTAGTAGTATGGGTTCATCCTCAAACCTATATTGTAGTCATGGTTCACTCCGACGACTATCATATTATCTTTATTTAACTCCTCATACCATCTTTGTAGTCATGGCTCACTCCCACGACCATATTAGTTGTCGAGGATCACTCCCAATACCATCTTAGTATATCTCATTAGATATAAATATTTACCCAATGCATTAGAGGGAGATATATCTCTCACCCATCTCATAATGAAATCATATATAAATTTCCCTATAAAGCATAACTAATTATACCATAACCCATGAATGGAAGTGGTTATCATAATCATGTAATCATATCATAACCTGTAGAATAAGATATAGGTTTCATAATCATTTCATCAAAAGTATAACCATTGAAAGAAAAAAGGATTGCATCATGTAAATCATGAAAGTGAATTAGGTTTGATAAATACAATGAAATCAAGAATAATACATTGAATTAAAAAAAATTGAATGGAAACATTATATTACTTTCAAAAAGGAATGAGTAACATCAACATATTTTATCTTTGATGGGAATTAATTTTTAAATATCTTTTAAAAACATTTCTTGAGGAAAATATCCTTAATCGTTGAAAAATTATTTATAAAACCTAGAAACTATTGAAATAAATTCTCTTTGAAATCATAAATAAAATAATATAATTTTACCATAAAAACCTTTTGAAAACCATTTTACTTCAAACATATAAATATTATTGGAAACCATTTCAAATCTATTTTCCCTAAAAACATATAAAAGACTCTTAAAACCCATTGAAACATAAACCCCATTAAAGGAAAAAAACAGAATGGATATGTAAATATCCATAAATTTAATAATAATTATCATATAATACATTCATGAGAAGAATATACACCATATAAAACAAAATATTGGTGGACATGGAATGTATCTCACAGAAATAAAAAATGCGAGGAAATTCCCTTAACTTGTGTCTGGACTCTCATCATACTCGTACAGACATCCTATAAAATAGAAATAAGTTTATTATACATCTATAAAAAACCATATTATTATATCTAATATTATATATGTTTTTATTATGACCTTATATTTCCTTCTTATTACCAATTATATTCTTAGGTATCACTTCGAGTAATATCTACTTTGTTATTCCCATGTGCCTTAATTTGTTATATCGTTGGTCCTTATACTTATATCATGGTTTGGAAGATTAAAATTATGATATAAATTTCATGAATATTCACTATATTTTTATTATAATATAATATATAATACATAATTATGAAATGGAATACACTTTTCAAGATACAGTAGGTCATACGTATACATGAACGTTATTTCCGTTTAATTGTTGTATTGAAATAAAGAAAGTAAATGACATATGTATATATATAAATATATAATTATTATAGGAAAATTATTATATTATGTATAACCTATAATTTCACTAAAATCATGCTTAATACATTCTCTGTAGTGTGTGAAAGAATCGCATTGCTTTGAGGGGGTGATAATCGACATTTCCTCAAGAGAAATTTTTTTAATTACAAAAAATGTAAAGTATAACGTTATGTTTAGTTAAATGATTATAGATAAATAAATAAATTTTAAATTTCATATTATATATATATATATATATATTCAATATTTCCATCGTAGTTCCCACCATGAGAGGTGGTAAAGAAAAAATGAACAATCATCATTTCATTAAGAGTGGAACTCTTGTAATATTTTTAGAAAGGGAAACCCCACCAACGTTTTTATATTTCAAGTGGAACCAATAATGGTCCAAATTAGATAAAAGGGAGGATTTAGTTGAAATATTTCCATAAAATGGCTTATGTATAGGTGTCCAGGTCATATTAAGACTAATGTTTTGGGTTTAGTCTCTAAATAAGAATAATTTTATCGTAATTGTTGTAATTAATTTTACTTACCTTCGCTAATATTTTTGGAAAAAAATTAAATTGATATTATAAGAAATTATAAAAAATTGTGATTCTAAATATGGAATACATTTTTCCAAATTCAAATAATAAAAGTGGTAGAAATTAATTTTAATTTAATCCATAGATGGGACAATAAAGATGGTTTTATTGTAAAAATGTTCAAATGTTTTCTTGGTTTTTATAGCAAATTGCAATGTTAAACTGATTCTAATGATGTAAATTGGATAAATTGATAAACAAAATTACCATTTTAAAATTTAAATAAATAAATTATATAATTTATCATTATAAATAATTTAGATTTAAAATAATTTTTGAGTTAAATTTTTGTATTTTTTACATTTCATTAGAAAAATGAATCTCCAAATAAAATTACCAGAAAATTCACCCTAACAAAATTTTTATGTTTATATTTCAAAAATAAATTTCATTTTGAACTAGAAAATTTATACAGGTTCCTAACTTTAAATTTAAAATAGATTTTCCATCAAAATGTTGTAAAAGTACCATAATAAAAATAAAAGTTATTAAATGTTAAACTTTTTTTTCTTATCTCATGTATATTGAATATATTTGATGAATATAAAAAAATTTATTGAATGTAAAATATGAAATTATATTAATATCACTCTCTATTTTTATTTAATATAATTTATTAGGGAAAAATATATTGGAGAGTATAAAAATGGTTTTATATAAAAAATATTATCTTAATAATCAATTGGTTTGTTGAATATAATGATTTCAAGATATATTCATGTAAACAATAGTATTTCGTAATCAAGATAGTATTATTCATAAATTTTCACAAAATTTATAGGTTCATTATTAAGATGAAATATTTAAATAATAAATATTTTGTTGGTAAAAATTAGTTTCACAGGTAATATACGCCAAGTCAGTCTCATGTAAAAGGAAAGTTTGACATCTTGCATGAAAAAACATTCATGAAAATTAATTAATTCAAAAATACAGATTTATAAAAACTCACTGTGTTAAATTCTTCCCCAATTAAAAATGAATTTCTGTCAAATATCTCCATTCGAGTGTAAGAAAATTTGGATCCTAGAACATCAACATATCCTCAACATCCCACATAGTTTACTCTAACTACAAATTTCTCTACAAAACATTGAATACGTGAGTGGTCTTGCTTCAATGATGTATTTATATATGATCTGTAATTTCAACTTTTTATTCCTTATAAGAACAATTTCTCTCTAGTGGTATAACCGCCATGTTTTGTACCTGTGAGGGTTAGGTATGTACTTCCTTAAGAGAGTAACAAGGAACACATCATGGACTAGATAGAGATTTATAAAAAGTGAAAAGTTATAGAATACCATGCCAAGATGATCACAAATCACAAAGGGGTAGATATACCTAGGTATTAGATTCCCTTTATTCCTAAATATCTTAATATTCCTCCACATATAGATTCATAAAAACACCTTTTAACCAACTTCAATTTCTAGATCATGTCGATGGTTATTGGTATAAAATTTCTCTAGACATTTAGTTTTTATAACATTCTACATAATAGATCTATCCTTCTGTTCCATTTCGACAGCGATCTTAGTTCATAATAGAATTTTTTCTCAAACATCATCCTTGAATATTGGAGCTCTAAATTTCATCTTTTTAAAAATTCATATGGTTCCAAATGAATACTTAAGTGGAAGATATTTTTGTATGAAAAATCATTTAGTAGAAGGTGTTCATCCCAACCTCCTTGGAATATAATGAACAAGATCTCAAATATCCTATAGGTTTTTTGTTTTTCGTTCATATTGATTAACCTTATAAGGATGATAAAACCAGATGCATAGTAAGCCGCGTTTTCAGGTACCATGTTACTCAGTGTCATGCCTAAGACACCTTATCTGACATATTATTACTCGGTACATCTAATACATAATAATTTCCACTTTAAGAATATATACATGGATTTATTTCTTGGAATCCAATTAATTTATGCATTACCAAAATTATAATAAATTTTCCAATACTTTTCCTTATCATGATACATATACTTATACACGTCCTTAGAGTTCTCATTTAGGTTTTCTCATCCAACATTAAAATTGTTAACAAAAACTATTCTATGGTACCAACTATAATGACTCAATATTAAGGTTGATAGAAATTAGATATCTTCTGAAAAATATATAAAAATAAATAAAAAATTGGTGCCCAAAAACCATATTATTCTAGTTCCTTTTGAAACAAGGAAACATGAAAACTAGTACATAAGTGAGATAAATTATCTCATTATTGTTTCTTAATGACTAGAACCCTTATTTAACACATAAAAAAATACATATATTAATATCATAGGGTAAAATAACCATTTAAAGGGGTGATATCAGATACTATGTATGGTAAATATGGGATAATTGTAAGAAAAAACAAGAGCATAAGTGTAACATCCTGGAAGAATAAATAATATGTCATTTCCATAATTATTAATATATGTGATTTAAATATTAACTATACATTAAAGGGGATTCTATGTTTAATGTAGTACTCTAAACACAACAATGGGTTTCTCTAAAATCTCTTGTTCCACACAAGGCTGAGTCATACCGAAAAATAATAATATAATATTATTTTAAATGGTTGTTAACCTATAGTCGTTGTGCTAGAAAGAATTAACATAACTAAGTAAAAATTTATTATACATGTTTGATAAATGTATTTACATTTATCCAGTAATTTTTAGTGGCTTAAAATAAGAATGAATCTGATTTTAAGTGTGAAATGAACTAATATTCTTTAAAGGTCGTTTAAGTGCCTTTTGATGGGGAACCCCTTTTAAATCGTGTTCTTTTTTCACTTTTATATGTTCCATTTAAAAAAATAATCTAATTATTTTGATGTGGGGCATCATATTTTTCTTTGAGGTGTTTTTGGTATTTTTTATAATAAAGATCAATTTTTAGTGAATAGTGAAATATACTGCATTTTTAGTCAGAACTATTTTTTCATCTGATTTATTTATTCAGTTATATTGTACTTTTAATTAGTTTTAAAGTTTAATAAGAATATATTTTTACCATTTAATACATATTAGTTAATTAGAAGTAATTTCACTATTTAATTACACATAAAAACATCGCAATCATTTGATAGTTATTATTTCTTAAGAACACATTAGTTTCTTTTGACAACGAAAATTAATTTTAAATTAATTTATACAAATTATGTGTTTTGAATTTGAAATAATTGGATTCTATATTTGAAATCAGGAGTTACAAATTGTATAAATAGGTAACTATTATATTTATACATTATGAATAGTAACTTCTGTAAATATTTTATTTACCATGGTTAAAAGGTAAATCTGGTAAATATGGGTAAAAATAATTTTAAAATATTATTAATTTACCCTAACACAGGTATGAATTCTATTGTATGATAATTTTCTGACCATGGGTATTCTTGGGTAGATTTTGGGACACCGTGGAGCCACTTGTATGTGAAAATGACACTTTATAAATATTAATTTAATGTTACAGAAATTTTAACATAAAGAAATATATTTTATTAAAACAATTGTTATATGGGGTTGTATATGTGATAGTTTCAACTATAAATAATCATTAGAAAGATAAAAAAATTCTACATCATGTTAGTTTATTTATAATTTTTATACATCATATTAATAAGTTTATTTATGACACAAAGATGATATAATGATCACCTTATTAAGGAATGTTTTAAATAGTAGTGATTATAAATATAAAAATAAATTTATTTTGAAGATTTATTTACCTTAAAATAATTTAATGGATGATTAAAACCTGTTATATTTTAATTAATGTAGTTTATTATAAATAATCATGTTGTTATATATTTTTTAAATGTCTTGATATGAGTAGTTTACAAATTGACATAAGTGAGTTTTTAAATAAATCCATATTTTATTAAAAGATAAAATAGTCCCAAAAATATACGATGTAACGCCCCGACCCCAGCTACCCAGAGTCGGTGCATTACTTCATAACATTGGCATGATCACAAGAAAGATCAAATCTCGAAAGACCGATTGGTTTAGTAGACTTGGAAACACTAGATATATTCATAAGTTTTACATTACATCATAAAATGAAAAACTAATACAACAACATAATTTTTCCACAATCCACACTATTAACCCCTCATAAAATCCCTGCAGGTCATTCATAACTTACTTCTTCACATCCTGGGAAAAATAAAACATAGAAAAGGGGTGAGCTCAAATGCCCAGTAAGGATAACAATATAGCGGAAACTTTCATAAATAAGAATAAACATTTAAGGCAATGCATTACTAAAACAAAAGCCTTTTAAACTTTAACTTCAACATGGTATGGCAAAAGTAAAATGAAATAATTGCATTTACTTATTCACATGGATATTCTACTAATCGAATAATCACATGCAAAAATCAATAACCACTTTCATAATGTTGGAATGCATAATGCCAGACTATCATAACCACATAGTCAAGGCCTCGTGCCAAGACTACAAATAAGATTTTGTCAAGGCCTTGTTCCAAGACACTATTTTGTCTCATGAGACCTACCGATGCAATTTTTTTAGAAGATACTTACGTTTAAAATTACTCAAATATACTCTAGTGTTTTTATGAAAACATTATGCAAGCTTATGAAAACAAAATAACTAGTTCTGAGACTACTCTACTAATTACAGGCCATTATGGGTCCACTCCCAATCCCTTCCTGTCTAGCACACTCGAGAGTCAGGTTTTCTAAAAACATTTTGGAGCATGCGTTAAATACGTATACATTTGCACTGGATTTTCATATACTTGATAGAAATATCTCTTTTTTTAATCATTTAAAAGTCACATAATTATAAAATCAAACATTTAATTTGAAAATATTCTTATAATCTTGTAAAGGAAGCTTTGAAGATTTTATAACGGCAGAAAATAACCGCACCCGCCGTATAAGTTAAAAAAAACATTCTTACCTTAATTCTGTCGAAAAGGTTAAAAAGGACCTTGTTTTGAAAATGACGGAAAGATTCCTTTATAAACCACTTATAAAAGTCAAAAAGGGTATAAATGACTTTAACTCATATTCTAGTAAATAGTAAAAATGTTTTGAAATACATTTTTAAGAAACATGGATGTGGATGATAAAGAGATCCCAGTAGATTATTACATATAAACAACCTCGGATAATGAAGAGATTGTGAAATAAACCTTACCTTGTACTTTTCCTTGGTTGGGGTAGGTTAACCTCCTGTATAATAGTGAAATAATTGTTACTAAATTATACAAGAATCATATACATTAATATGATATCATATATGATCTTTTAATATTGATTTGATAATAATATCTTAGTATTATCGCCGTTTCGGGTGTTAACTTACTCATTTTCTTTATATGTTTTGTTACATAAGTCATGTTTGTTGTATCTTATTCATATCCAGAATGATATCAAGTCCTTAAACATCATTTTTAAATTATTAAATGATAATTATACTTGAATGGATACGATGGAGAATGAATCTCATCGCGTTCGTGGAGACGGTAGTCCGTACGTACGCACGAACGCTACTTCCATTTTAATTTTTATTTAAAAGAATTGAATCCAAATGATACATAGGTATATTACTATTCCAGTATAATATAATATTTTATATATGTTACTTAAGTTCATTAACACCAACCTTTATACGTTCCATGTGTGGTATGAACGAGTCATATCATTTTAAGGGGGCGGTAGTCCGCACTTCCTCAAATGAAATTATCGTATGTATATACAACATGAAACGAATAATGGTATGAAATAAAATGGAATTACAGAAGCTTATATATAAAATATATATCATTATTATCATATTTAATTACAGTTCCATCATAATGGCCACCATGAGAGGCGGTAAGATGTATTTGAACAATCATCAGTTCGTGAGGCGTTAGTTTGCCATCCATAGAAACATTATGTTCATCATCCATTAGATGGAGTTGTGTGTATGTGTAGTTTTAATCCTTCTTATAACAACATCCTAGTATATTGAGGATACTGGTGTTGTTACAAAAGAAAGGAAATAAAAAGAGTTTGGGGGTTGAAGAAGCAAAATAAATGAAAATAATTTAAGAGAAATCGTTACCTTTAATTTAGGTAACTCACTTTGGTTGGAACCAAAGGACTTGTTGAAATGCTTTATGCCTAAGGGGAAGCTTCAAGGAGGAGGAGAGGGATGTGGGGAGCTTATTTGGGCAGAGTTTGGACGAGCCAAGTGGCTTGAGAGGTGTGAGGAATGAGTAGAAGTGGTCTCCTTTTATAAGGGAGAGGAGGGGCTCTTTAGGAAAGAGTGAAAGTATTACTTTATAATATAATTATATTCGGTTTATAATGGTCCAAAAATCATTGAGGTCGAAGATAAGATGACTCATATTCTAAATAACATCAACCAATAATAATTGGACAGGTTTTAGATAATATTTTAATCATTATAATATTATTTATTTAAATGATTTATTAATGAGGTAAACATTGCATCATTATTGTGTCATTAATAATTTAACTTATTTGATGTCTAAAAATTATAAATAATATATCATTATGTACGAAATCTTTTTAGCTTTCTAATGAATATTTATAATCGAAAATCCAACATGTATAACCCTATGTAAAAATTATTCTTCTAAAGGATGTAAGCTTATGCCATTTTTATTTTTATTTTAACTTTATTAATATAAAGTGTCCCTACCACATACAAGTGGCTCCAAGGGGTCCCCAAATTGACCCAAGGATGCTCATGGTCGGGTATGTGTCCAGAAATAAGGTTAGGACACGTTTTAGGTTAATTTTTTATTATTATAATATTATTTTTTAACCCTTATTTACCGGATTTACCCTTAACCATGGTAAATAAAATATTTACCACAGTAATTATTCAAACTGTCTAAAAATAAAAGTTACCTATTTACACAATTTGGAAATCCTGATTCCAAATATGGAATCCATTTTTCTAAATTCAAAACACAGAAGTGGCAGAAATTAATTTAAAATTAATTCCCGCTGTCAAAACAAAAAGCGTGTTTTCAAGAGGTAATAACTATCAAAAGATTGACACTTGTTTATGTTCGGTTTAATTGTAAAATTATGTCTAATGACCAACATTATATTAAATTGTAAAAATATATTCTAAATATAATTTAAAACCACTAGAATTTGTAATTTATCACTATTGATTATTTTGTTTAAAAAAGTTGTTTTTAATTAAAATTTAGTAATTTTCACTATTCATCAAAATATGAAAGTTATCCGAAAAGTACCAAAATTTCACCTTAGGCTAAATTCGATATTCCGAATCCAAAAATGAAGTCCATTTCAAAATATAAAATATATATAATTTTAAAATTTAGGTATTACTATTCATAACGGCTAGTTTGATCGGTTGTGGTGTGTGTTAAAACTCGAAGTTGCGTACAACACACGCTACTGTTTTATTCAAAGGAAAGCGTACCGTGGAAGCTTGGGATGTTTCATTTTAAAATTTTTTGATGTCTCCATTTAGTCAAAAAGTTTAAAATATTGTATTTAAAAAGGTTTCACTATCAAAAGTTGATAAAAGTGCAATACTGAAAATCAATCTGTTCTTGCATTATGACTAAGAAACTCATAATATGGATTCTAAAATTATAAGGATTATATAAAGTTTAAAATTTAGTTAATACTATTCATGACCTCTTTTAATGGCTTTTTTTGTAAGTCATGGTGCAATTGAACTTGTTGTTGCGTGTAGTGAAAGTTATTGAATTATTTTGAAGAAATAACACACTATAAAATCTTGGGGTGTTACATTCTCCCCTCCTTCAATAAATTGCGTCCTCGCAATTTGAAATTGTTCTTCGAAAATAAAAGGTTGAAAATAAAAAATATATTTGTGGGAAAACCCACATTGAAAAATGAATTAATGAGGCCTCTATTTAAAATAAAGAGTGGAAAGTATGAAGATTACCAAAAATAACACATACTAGGGTTCCATGTAGGAAAATATGGATATGGAAGGAAAATCTAACCATCAATTATCTGATGGAGAGTGGTAGAGAACATGGCTATGAAAAGGCCAACAATCCCAAAGCCATAATTTTGTGATGATTTAAGGTATCATCTAGGAAAACATTTTTGTTCTAAGTTTCTTTTCTTAATGTTGAGGAATTTATTTATGAGATTGGCTAAGATCATAAGGAGATATACTTACTTTATAATTAGAGTTTTATCCATTAATAAATTTCTACCACAAACTCATCTTTCACTCTAAAAGATAATAGAATGTAAAAAATTCTATTTACACTATTTGTATAGGGTTCCAAAATAAACGAATTTATAATTCATCTACAAGATCTCTTAATAAAAACTACATTATTTAATCCAGGACATCTCGTGGGCCAGTGGTAGGTGATACACCCTTGTCGCCCTTCGGTTGCGGGTTCAAGTCTCGCAGCCTTGCCGGAAGCGACGGGTTGCCGCCCGACCTCCGGGTCGTCCTTTTATGGAAATCCAAAATAATCCAAACTAGAACTATCCAAAATACTTCTATCCAAACTCACAGTCCAACATTTATAAGGAAGGTAATCATAATATAGATCCTTTTTACCCCGTAATAGCATATGAATACCTTCATCATGTATTACCATATTCCTTATTGATTATATTCATGCTCCCTTATTCCATATAGAATGCTGGATATACTTCATTAATCCAAAAATGTTTTAAACCCCAACAATGATGGAATATACAAATCATTAATCAGTTCCAAGGTAGTCAATAATATCCAATATAATTTATCCAAATCAATCATGTATTATTCTAAAATCACCACCTCAGTATCTGAACCATATTATGGTTTATCTTGCTCTCAAACATATATTTTCCAAACATTTAACCTGCTACTGAGTCACTTTTCTTTGTTCCACACCATCTCAAGTCCTTTAATGAAATAGTACTGCAGTACAATCCTTATATACTCCATAATTATTATAACAAGTACATTTTTGATACAACACTCAATTGATATAATCAACATAATAACTCTAATCATTCCTCTTCATCTTTGGTAGTATCATAACTTGATTATTATCCAATAGCATCATTTGCGGCATAGTCTGATGACTGGGACATAGGTTCACGTAGTGTCCAAACTCCTTGCAAATGAAGCATTGTACATTTGAAACCATTTTCTTACCCTTGCAGTCATGTACTTTGTGCCCTTTTCCTCCACACTTATAACAAACTCCCATTCCTTTCAGGCAAGTTCCAGGGTGTTTCTTTCCACAGTTACCACATATGGGAAAATTCTTCTTTTCCCTCTTCCCTTTATCCATCTTTCTCTCTTCCATCCTTTTCTTCTCTTGCTTCCCTTCAAAGCCATAGGACTCAGTAAACTCTTTACTTATCTTATCAACACATGATATTATTTTTTCATATGATGATAATACATGGGAGACTATTTCTCTTATAAATTCTAGCTTAAGACCATGAAAGATATGATCCTTCCTTCTCTTTGGATCATGTGCATTTCTGGAGTTCTCATTCCTTCTACTGGGTGCCATTTCTAAACAATGTCATACACTAGATCAGTTTATGAATGAAAATACATAATCCCATACTTGTAAAACACTTAACATAAATTGAACTATTTATGGATATAATCCATAATCATAAGAATGTTTTTTTGAGGAAGTATATACTCATAATCCCTTCAAAATTATTTGTAAAGAAAATGAGAGTTATCCTAAGGATATCCCCCGGGAGTGTCGTAACCAAGAGTGCAGCAAGGCCCGTTGTCGTGCACCAGTTCCCGTTCGAGTCTAGCTCAAAGCGGTGTTTTCGGGTTTTACCCCTAGGTACATCTGTGCCAGAGCCGCCTCTACCTGCTCGTATCCAGACAGGGATGTATTGCTCGGAAAACTCACAAAATCTCTACAATACCAAAATTCTAGGAAGTTCTTATATACTAATCCTCAAAGTTCATCTTAGGTCTACATGCTCTAATCAGAGTTTATCTAAATATAGCTTCCAAGGTTTGTACTAAACTTCCTCTGATACCAACTGTAACGCCCCGACCCCAGCTACCCAGAGTCGGTGCATTACTTCATAACATTGGCATGATCACAAGAAAGATAAAATCTCGAAAGACCGATTGGTTTAGTAGACTTGGAAACACTAGATATATTCATAAGTTTTACATTACATCATAAAATGAAAAACTAATACAACAACATAATTTTTCCACAATCCACACTATTAACCCCTCATAAAATCCCTGCAGGTCATTCATAACTTACTTCTTCACATCTTGGGAAAAATAAAACATAGAAAAGGGGTGAGCTCAAATGCCCAGTAAGGATAACAATATAGCGGAAAATTTCATAAATAAGAATAAACATTTAAGTCAATGCATTACTAAAACAAAAGCCTTTTAAACTTTAACTTCAACATGGTATGGCAAAAGTAAAATGAAATAATGCCATTTACTTATTCACATGGATATTCTACTAATCGAATAATCACATGCAAAAATCAATAACCACTTTCATAATGTTGGAATGCATAATGCCAGACTATCATAACCACATAGTCAAGGCCTCGTGCCAAGACTACAAATAATATTTTGTCAAGGCCTTGTGCCAAGACACTAGTTTGTCTCATGAGACCTACCGATGCAATTTTTTTAGAAGATACTTACGTTTAAAATTACTCAAATATACTCCAGTGTTTTTATGAAAACATTATGCAAGCTTATGAAAACAAAATAACTAGTTCTGAGACTACTTGACTAATTACAGGCCATTATGGGTCCACTCCCAATCCCTTCCTGTCTAGCACACTCGAGAGTCATGTTTTCTAAAAAAAGTTTGGAGCTTGCGTTAAATACGTATACATTGGAACTGGATTTTCATATACTTGATAGAAATATCTCTTTTTTTAATCATTTAAAAGTCACATAATTATAAAATAAAACATTTAATTTGAAAATATTCTTATAATCTTGTAAAGGAAGCTTTGAAGATTTTATAACGGCAGAAAATAACCGCACCCGCCGTATAAGTTAAAAAAAACATTCTTACCTTAATTCTGTCGAAAAGGTTAAAAAGGACCTTGTTTTGAAAACGACGGAAAGATTCCTTTATAAACCACTTATAAAAGTCAAAAAGGGTATAAATGACTTTAACTCATATTCTAGTAAATAGTAAAAATGTTTTGAAATACATTTTTAAGAAACATGGAAGTGGATGATAAAGAGATCCCAGTAGATTATTACATATAAACAACCTCGGATAATGAAGAGATTGTGAAATAAACCTTACCTTGTACTTTTCCTTGGTTGGGGTAGGTTAACCTCCTGTATAATAGTGAAATAATTGTTACTAAATTATACAAGAATCATATACATTAATATGATATCATATATGATCTTTTAATATTGATTTGATAATAATATCTTAGTATTATCGCCGTTTCGGGTGTTAACTTACTCATTTTCTTTATATGTTTTGTTACATAAGTCATGTTTGTTGTATCTTATTCATATCCAGAATGATATAAAGTCCTTAAACATCATTTTTAAATCATTAAATGATAATTATACTTGAATGGATACGATGGAGAATGAATCTCATCGCGTTCGTGGAGACGGTAGTCCGTACGTACGCACGAACGCTACTTCCATTTTAATTTTTATTTTAAAAGAATTGAATCCAAATGATACATAGGTATATTACTATTCCAGTATAATATAATATTTTATACATGTTACTTAAGTTCATTAACACCATCCTTTATACGTTCCATTTGTGGTATGAACGAGTCATATCATTTTAAGGGGGCGGTAGTCCGCACTTCCTCAAATGAAATTATCGTATGTATATACAACATGAAACGAATAATGGTATGAAATACAATGGAATTACAGAAGCTTACATATAAAATATATATCATTAATATCATATTTAATTACAGTGCCATCATAATGGCCACCATGAGAGACGGTAAGATGTATTTGAACAATCATCGTTTCGTGAGGCGTTAGTTTGCCATCCACAGAAACATTATGTTCATCATCCATTAGATGGAGTTGTGTGTATGTGTAGTTTGAATCCTTCTTATAACAACATCCTAGTATATTTAGGATACTCGTGTTGTTACAAAAGAAAGGATATAAAAAGAGTTTGGGGGTTGAAGAAGCAAAATAAATGAAAATAATTTAAGAGAAATCGTTACCTTTAATTTAGGTAACTCACTTTGGTTGGAAACAAAGGACTTGTTGAAATTCTTTCTGCCTATAGGGAAGCTTCAAGGAGGAGGATAGGGATGTGGGGAGCTTAGTTGGGCAGAGTTTGGACGAGCCAAGTGGCTTGAGAGGTGTGAGGAATGAGTAGAAGTGGTCTCCTTTTATAAGGGAGAGGAGGGGCTCTTTAGGAAAGAGTGAAAGTATTACTTTATAATATAATTATATTCGGTTTATAATGGTCCAACAATCATTGAGGTCGAAGATAAGATGACTCATATTCTAAATAACATCAACCAATAAGAATTGGACAGGTTTTAGATAATATTTTAATCATTATAATATTATTTATTTCAATGATTTATTAATGAGGTAAACATTGCATCATTATTTTGTCATTAATAATTTAACTTATTTGATGTCTAAAAATTATAAATAAAATATGATTATGTAGGAAATCTTTTTAGCTTTCTAATGAATATTTATAATCTAAAATCCAACATGTATAACCCTATGTAAAAATTATTCTTCTAAAAGATGTAAGCTTATGCCATTTTTATTTTTATTTTAACTTTATTAATATAAAGTGTCCCTACCACATACAAGTGGCTCCAAGGGGTCCCCAAATTGACCCAAGGATGCTCATGGTCGGTTATGTTTCCACCAATAAGGTTAGGACACGTTTTAGGTTAATTTTGTATTATTATAATATTATTTTTTAACCCTTATCTACCGGATTTACCCTTAACCATGGTAAATAAAATATTTACCATAGTAATTATTCAAAATGTCTAAAAATAAAAGTTACCTATTTACACAATTTGGACATCCTGATTCCAAATATGGAATCCATTTTTCTAAATTCAAAACACAGAAGTGGAAGAAATTAATTTAATATTAATTCCCGCTGTCAAAACAAAAAGCGTGTTTTTAAGAGGTAATAACTATCAAAAGATTGACACTTGTTTATGTTCGGTTTAATTGTAAAATTATGTCTAATGACCAACATTATATTAAATTGTAAAACTATATTCTAAATATACTTTAAAACCACTCAAATTCGTAATTTATCACTATTAATTATTTTGATTAAAAAAGTTGTTTTTAATTAAAATTTAGTAATTTTCACTATTCATCAAAATATGAAAGTTATCCGAAAAGTACCAAAATTTCACCTTAGGCTAAATTCGATATTCCGAATCCAAAAATGAAGTCCATTTCAAAATATAAAATATATATAATTTCAAAATTTAGGTATTACTATTCATAACGGCTAGTTTGATCGGTTGTGGTGTGTGTTAAAACTCGAAGTTGCGTACAACACACGCTATTGTTTTATTCAAAGGAAAGCGTACCGTGGAAGCTTGGGATGTTTCATTTTAAAATTTTTTGATGTATCCATTTAGTCAAAAAGTTTAAAATATTGTATTTAAAAAGGTTTCACTATCAAAAGTTGATAAAAGTGCAATACTGAAAATGAATCTGTTCTTGCATTATGACTAAGAAACTCATAATATGGATTCTAAAATTATAAGGATTATATAAAGTTTAAAATTTAGTTAATACTATTCATGACCTCTTTTAATGGATTTTTTTTGTAAGTCATGGTGCAATTGAACTTGTTGTTGCGTGTAGTGAAAGTTATTGAATTATTTTGAAGAAATAACACACTATAAAATCTTGGGGTGTTACATAAGATTCAGAAAAATGACATTTATTGTGTTAATAATGTCAATGATGATCCATTTTTTGTCTCTTGGAATTTTATATATAATATATTAACCATATAGTATGAATATACAAGAAGTCATAGTAAAAGTTAAATAAGTTAACAAAGGGTTAATTAAAAAAGATAAGGATTAACAAATATCCAAATCATATCCAATTATTATTGATTGATTCTATTTTGACTTATATTCATCTTATACATGAATTTAATTTTGTTTGTACCTTTTTAAACCGAAACTAAGTATATAATAAAATAATTCATTCAAATATTCCTAAAGAACCACCCCCCTTTAAAAAATCCATCAACTATAACCCTTAATCACACCCTTCAATCTTAATTGTAACTTCTAAAATCATCCCAAAAAAGATCCAAATATACCTATCTTCCTCATATAATCTTTAATATAGTCATAAGGCACATCAATAAAGCATTTTGGTTCAAATCAAAGGGAGTTACCTGATTTAAAGGTAACATCTTCTCTCATGTTCTTTTCTTTTATTTTCCTTCTCTTACCCCCTAAACTCTATTTATTAGATTATTTTATATAAAAGAAATATATAAAATATACTATTATGTTTTTTGAGGGGGATTTTAAGTACACTTCCAAACACCTTCATCTAATGGATACGAACATATTGATTCTGTGGACGGCGAACTGCTGGCTCACGAAACAATGATTGTTCAATCATATACTACCGCCACATATAGTGTCCACTAACATGGCACAGTATTTTTACGTGATATATATTATATGTATATTTTCTGTATTATTATGTATTTTTCATTTATATCATATAATTTTGGTTTCCATAATGGGAAATTCGATAAATTAATTTGAGGAAGTGCGGACTACCACCCCCTCAATGTTATATGACTCGTTCATTCCATATGTTTAATGTATAAAAGTTGGAGTTACTAAAATTATATATTATATTATATTGGGATTATAATATAACTATTAATACTTATTTTTTCATTCCATTAAATACAAAATAGAAATGAAAGTAGTGTTCATGTGTACGTATGACTTACCATCTCCGTGAACTGTGCATTTCATTTCTTATCTTAAAATGGTTTTTACTATTATAAATACATATATATACTATATATATATGATATATATTTTATCTAAATCATGAATATCTTTTTGGAGATAATGTACCTTTGACCACATGGACAACATGTAATTATAAGAAGTTCATTTTTGACTCAAATACCAAATATCGTCAAAATGACCATTATTAACATAAATAATTATATAATGTTAATAACATAGTAATAAGTAATATAAAAGGAATAATAAACTTCAAAAATGTTCTTAAGAATGTAGAAATTAACTTTAGTTTATTATTCAGAAGATTAAATAATAAACGAGTAATGTTGGACATGAGGTAAGGGACTTCGTCTCAATATACTTTAATTGAGGAATAAATTGATTTATACAAAACTTCATTTTATATGTTGTATAAACCCCTTTGAATTTTAATTTCATTCAAAGGGAATATTTTCTCTATGAATTGTTTTACTAAATTAAAAAAATAATGTTTCTTTTTGACGTACACATTGACAACGACATTTCCACCCACATTAGCATTATTTGATATTTGGATTCCATAACAAGTTGAAATGTTTTTAAAAGGAAAATAAATACCATATACTCTTTTTATGTATTTTTTATTGAAAATGGATTTTATAATGGACTGATTATGTCAAAATATTTAAATTCTATATTTTGATTGCAATTTTGAAATTTTTTCATTCTTTAATGCATGTTCATGTGTTATGATTATGTTATGGTTTTGGGGAATTGTTTTCACATATGGGTGGTTCTGTGATAAACCTAGGGAAGTTGATCCCATGATAGACCTCTAATGAATTGGGGTATGTGATGGAGGTTAAATCTAATGTTTCTCCTAATATATTTATGTAATATACAGTGATGGTTTTCCAAACATAACTCCCTACATAGCTGTGAAATATACAATATAAGTATGTTATTGATGCCACAAGTTACATGTATGATTCATTATTACTATGTGTTATTCATAAATCTTATGATTTCATGAGGTATGTTGAAGAGAATATGTTTTTTATGTAATTATGGACTAATTTTTTCATTCTTTATTTTATAACCCTTAATCAGATTTTTATGATCATCCCATGTTTTTGAAATGTTTTTCACATGGTAGAAGGTATAGTGAAAGAAAGGAAGAATTGAAGAATATTTATATCAAGAAATGAATTATTTTTTTATGTGAAGTGTTTATTATTATATGAAAAAATGGATACTGAGTAGATGTTTCTACATTGTAATATTTGAGATGTAATGTAATAGTAATGGCCTAATTCAATAAAACTATAAACCTAAAAACATCCTCAATGTGAATTATTTATTTAAATAAAGAGTATGTAATTTATATTTTTGAGGCCTTATAGTTGGTATCAAAGGTCAGTTTAGACATATTTTGGAGTTAGGGTATTGTTAAATTAATATCCATAAATTAATTTATGTTAATATTTAAATGATATCGCATTTAAAGATTACAATGTTTCTTTAAATGTGATATTTCTATGTCCAGAATGGTTTTCTACAGAGGAAACATGGCATCTTTGATGGGATGAAATCAAGATGAAAAAAACAATCCCAAATAATATCCCAAGATGGTCGGAATCGGGACTGATCAGTTTGTTGTAGTGATGGAATATTTGACTCAGGCAATAAATGGTGGTGGTATCCACGCACGAGATCAGATAGATCAACCACAAAGGAATATGTTAATAGTGGAGTATTTCATGAGGTAGAATCCCCCATCATTCAGAAGAACATCTGACCCTGCGCTAGGTAAAGGGTGGATTAAATCACTCGATGAGATTTTTTATGTCATGGGTGTTTAGAACATCTAAAGGATAGTCTTGTTGTTTACTATTAGGAAGGTGAATCTAATCAGTGGTGGTTGATGGTATCAGGGATTGTGAGGAGAATGATGCTCTTGATTGGGAGGAATTCAATGGAATGTTTCTTAAGAAATATTTTCCTAAGGAGGTTCATCTTAGGATGGAAAATAACTCTTGTAATTGAGGTTGGAGGATGACTCAGAGGATGCTTATGAAGAAAAATTTCCTCAACTGGCATAGTATGATCTAAATTTCATAAAAGATGTTGATATTAAAATCAACCAGTTTTACTCAAGATTAAAGCCAAAGTCCCGAATGTATTTAGATTATTGTGAGTTCAAATCTTATGAAATACTAGTTTGGTGTGGAGGGATGGTTGAAATAGAGTTTTATAATGAACTTATGTTCTTGAAAAAACAAAAAAATAAGAGGATGAGGTGGAAAACGAATCATAAAAAATCTTTAGAAAAGTCTAATGGTAGGAAACATATGTTTATAGTTTGTGAAAATTGTTGTAAAAAGAATGCTGTGGAATGTCTTTTGAATTCTAGTAAGTGCTACTAATGTGGTAAAAGGGGCATAAGGCTCATTATTTCACTGAAAAATATCATGGTAATGGTAAGACAAAATCTGATTTACAGTCAGTAAAATGTTTTATATGAAATGAAATGGGTCATTATGCAAATGAGTGTCCAGCTAAGAACTCAACTAAGGAGTGCAACAGGACTACAAGAAAAATAGGGTGGTGTAATCCTTTGTAACTACATCAGTGGATGTTGGGCCATCAAATGAAGTAGTATCATGTACACTGTTTTCTTTTTTAGATTATGCTAATGACATGTTTGATTTAGGGTCTACACATTCATTCATTTTTCAGAAATTTTTTAGGAAATTGGGAATTACATCTCATGAAATGAATACTGAACTTATGGTAAATACTCCAGGGAGAAATGTTGAGACAAAAAGAAATTCTAAGAACCTTCTTCTCCTGGCGTGCTAAATGAATATACCTGAAAACCTTATTTTTTTTACTCTACTAGAGTTTGATGTTATTTTGTGTATTTATTGGCTACTTGTTTATCAGACTAATATTTATTGTAGATCTAAAGAGTTTTATTTTCAGAAATAATTCATGTTTATTTACATGAATGAACCTTAACCTTTGACTACATATTAGGAAGCTGAGAAACTTATAAAAGATGAAAATGAATGTTAACTTGAACATATTATTGAAAAATAAAGGAATTATTCATATTAATTATGTTATAGTGGTAAATGAGTATCTTGATGTTTTTCTTGATGAGTTACCTAGTATAATACCTAATCCGTAAGTTTAATTTACTATTTACATAGTTCCTAATGCTAAGCCAATTTCAAAACCCCTTAATGAATTGCTACAATAGAACTTTTAATGTTAAATAAGCAATTGAAGGGTTTATTAAATAAGGATTTCATTTGACCGAGCACATCACTATGGGGTGATCCGACCTTTTTTGTTAAAAATAAAGTTGGTTCAATGAGACTTTTCATTGATTATAGAGCATTGAATAACATCACTATTAAGAACAAGTTTCCTTGTCCTCATATCGATGATTTTTTTGATTAGGTCTAGGGAGCTCATTATTTTTCAAAGATTGACTTGAGGTTGGGGTACCATCAATTGAAATTAAATGTATCATACAATCAGAATGTCATGTTTGGTACTACATATGGCCATTATGAATTTGTAGTTATGCATTTTGGGTTAACCAATGCACCTACTATATTCATGGATCATATGAAGAGAAGTTTCCGTGAGTTCTTGGATAAGTTTGTGGTTATGTTTACTGATGATATTTCTGTTTGTTGAAAAAGTAAAGAGGAACATGAAATTCATCTACGGGTTCTATTATAAACCATAAAAGAAAAGAAATTGTATGGGAAATTCCAAATGTTTGAGTTTTGGTTACAACAAATTTCATTCCTTCTTCACATTGTTTCAGAAAAAGGCTTCATTTTTGATCATGCTGAAACAAAAGTTGTTCAAGAATGGTCATTACCCACAAATATAACTGATATTTATAGTTTTCTTGGTTTAACAGTTTATTACTAGATGTTTGATGAAAAAATTTCACAGTTATCTATCCCAAGGACTAAGTTAACTCAAAAGGTGTTATGTTCATTTGGATAAAATAATGTTATGATTGTTTTCATGAATTGAAAAAAATATTGGTTAATGATCCATTTTTGGCATTACCGTACAGAGATGGTGAATTTGTTATCTACAATGATGCTTCATTGAATGGTCTTTGTTCTGTCCTAATACAGAATGATTAGGTAATATCTTATGCTTTACATCAGTTGAAACCTCATGAGTTGAATTACCCTACACATGATTTAGAATTAACTGGTGTTGTTTTTGCTTTTCAAATTTGAAGGCATCATCTGTATGGAGTAAAATGTGAAATATATATTGACAACAAAATTCTGAATTATATATTCAATAATATAGAGTTTAACATCAGATAGATGAGATGGCAGAAATTAATTTTGGATTATTATTTTTCAATTCATTACCATCCAGGAAATGAAAATAATGTTGTTGATGCATTGAGTTTCAAAATTAATGCTATATTAATCATGTTATGTTTAGAACAAGATCCTTTGATTAAATATTTCTTGATATTTATAATATAATTGTTTGGTGTAAGAATCTCCACTGTTTTGTTTCAGGTGTCAGTGAAATCATCTCTATCAGACAAAATTAAGAAAGCATGGAAGGATGATATTGTGTTGTAGAAAAAGAAGAGTTGGATCAGAAGGGTAAGTTGCATGATTTTAACATTGATAATGATTGATTTTTGATAATTGGGAATATATTATCTATTTCTTGTGATTCACAGTTGAATAATGAGTTGTTATGTGAAGCTCATAGTTCTTCAATTTCAATTCCTCCTGGCAGTACTAAGATGTACAGAGATCTTAAAGAGTGTTACTGGAAGGATGAAATGGAAAGAGATATTTCTGACTTTACTATAAAGTGTTTGCATTTTCAACAGGTTAACGAAGAGTGGTAGTGGCCAAAAGGGACGATTTGTCCTTAACTGGTGCTAGAGTGGAAATGAGAAAATGTGTCCATGGATTTCATTGTATTATTACCAATGATTTCAGGATGTAATAATGTATTCTAGGATATATTGATCGATTGACTAAATCTATTCATTTTCATCCTATTCAAGATACTTTGTATCTAGATCAACTTTCTTAGTTATATATTAAAAAGATAGTCATGTTTAATGGAGTTCCTCTCTCTATTGTATCTGATCATGAAGCGAGGTTTACTTCTAAATTTTGGAAAGGCCTTCAAACGTTGTTGGGTACTGAATTAAATTTTAGTATAGTTGTTCATCTATAATCATATGGGTTGTCATAATGATAAATTCAGATAATGATATATATGTTACATACGTACTCAATGGATAACTAGGGAAGTTGGGACCAATATATTTCTTTGGTTTTTTTTAAATAACATTTTTCATTCCAGTATACAGATTGAAACATTTGGGGCATTATATAGAAATCAGTGTCGAACTATAGTTTTTTGGGATGAAGTAGGTGAAAGGAAGTTGATGGGGCCAGAATTGGTAGAAGTGATGGCAAAAAAAGATCACCTTATTCAGAAACACATGGGAACAACTCAGAGATGGAAGAAAATTAATGTAGATAACCAGAGGAAGGATCTTTCTTTTGAGTTAGGTGATCATGTCTTTCTCAAATTTTTCATCATGTAAAACTGTGATGTGTTTTGGTAAGAAGGAAATGTTGTGTCAGAGGTTCATTAGACCCTATGAAATCCTTGAGAAAGTAGGATCCATCTTCAACAGAGTGGATTTTCCTCCAAGTTTATCCAAGATACACAATGTTTTTCATATTTCATTGTTGAGAATGTATATGTCAGATATATCTCATGTTTTGAGTCAAGAGGTTGTTATGTTGGATAAGAACCTTTCTTACTAGGAAAACAATTCCAGATTCCTGACTGAAGATAGAAAGCGTTGCATAATAAGGTAATTCGTCAGGTAATGGTTTTTTTGATAACCCCATATTGTTGAAGAGACAGCATGGGAATCTTATAATTCTATGAGGGATAATTACCCCCACATATTTGATATGTGAATAAAAATTGTAAGGATTCAATTTCCAAAAGGGGAGAAATATGTAACATCCCAAGAAAATAAAGAATATGACATTTGTATATTTTTTAATAATTGTGAATAAAATATTAATTTTACTTTAAAGGGGGTGCTTTGTTCCATGGTGTACCCAACACACATCAATGGGTTTCTCCGAAATCTCTGGTTGCACAAAATGCTGAGTTATACAAAAAAATAATAATAAATTATTATTCTAGATGATAGTTAATGTGTAGTCATTGTGCATAGGATAATGAACAGAACTAACTAAACTATGATTATACATTTTTGATAAATGTATTTACATTTATCCATTAGTTTTTAGATGCTTAAAATAAAAAATAATCTGATTTTAAGCATTAAATACTCTAATATTCTCTAAAGGTCGTTTTACCACCATTTGATGGCCAACCCCTTCTAAATATAGTTTTTGTAACTTTTATATTTTCTATTTGACAAAACAAAATTCTTTTTTTGAAATGGAACATCAAAAATTAATTTGGTTAATTTTTTGTAATTTTTCTAAAAAATATCATTCTTAATGAATAGTGAAAATACTCTATTTTAAGTCAAAATCGTTTTTTCATCTGATTTATTTATATAGTTATATTGATATTTTAATTAGGATTAAAGTATAATTGGATTATATTTTTACTATATTATCCAATTTTTGAAATTTTCTGTAATTTTACTTTTTAATAAGACATAAACATGTGTTAATATTTTTATAGTTATTATTTTTTAAAAACACGCTTGTTTGTTTTGACAATAGGAATTAATTTTAAATTTATATTTGCAACTTCTGTGTTATTAATTTTGAAAAATGGATTACATATTTGGAATCAGGAGGTCCAAGATGTATAAAAAGTTAACTTATATTTTTATAAATTATGAATTTTAAGTTCAGTAAATATTTTATTTACCATGGTTAAAGGGTATATCTGGTAAATAAGGGTAAAAATAGTATTAAAATATTTTTCATTTACCCTAACATGTGTTCTAATATTATTGGATGATACATGGACGACCATGGGTGTCCTTGGGTTGATTTTCAGACCCTATATAGCCACTTAAAAGTGAAATTGACACTTTATAAAAATTAATTTATGTTAAGAAAAATGTAACATAAACATATATATTTTTGTAAAACAATTTTTATAGTGAGTTATATAAGTTATATTTTTGACTATAAATAGTAATTTGAACTATAAAATGATTTCTGACATCATGGTGGTTTATTTATAATTTCTATAAATCCTATAAATAAATTTATTTATAACACAGTGATGATGTATTGATTACCTCATTAATGAATGTTTTAAATAAATGATATTATAAATATTAGAAATAAATTTATTTTGAATCTTTTTAACCCATATATGAATTTTATGGATGTGTATAACTTTTTATCTTTTCATTAATGATGTTTTATTATTGAATCAAGTTGTTATTAAGTTTTTTTGATATGAATAGTTTATAAATTGACATAAATGAGTTTTTAAATAAATCAATATTTAATTAAATTAAAAAATTGTCCTAAAAATCTAAGATTAGGACAAAATACTGATATGATATTAATAATGTCATTAATGATCCATTTTGTGTCTCTTGTAATTTTATTGAAAATATATTAACCATATAGAATGAATATACAAGAAGACATTGTAATAGTTAAATAAGTTAACGAAGTGTAAAATAAAAACGATAAGGATTAAAAAATATCCAACACCTGTCCAATTATTATTGGATGATTTTATTTTTTCATATATACATTGGATATTCTAAATTAATGAGTTTATAATCTTTTGTAATTGAAAATAATTTTATAATAAAATAATACTTTCAAACATTCCTAAAGAGGCCATCCTCCCGCTTATAAAAATCCATCACCTCTAACGCTTACTCACACCTCTCCAGACTCATTTGATCATCCAAAATCTTCCCAAATAATCTCCCAATATAAATCTATTATACTTAGAAGCCTTAGCATATGAATAAGGAATTTCAAGATATCCTTGTTGTTCAAACCAAAGGGAGTTACCATTTTTAAAGGTAACATATTATCTAAAGTTCATTTCTTTTTATTCCATCTCTAACCCCTTGAAATATTTTTATTACATTCTTCCATAACAACACCAGTATCTTGAATATATTAAAATGTTTTTATATAGAGAATTTTAACTACACATCCACACACCTCCATCTACTGGATACGAACATACTGTTTCTGTGGACAACGAACTATTGCCGCATGAAATGATGATTGTTCAGTTATCCCATACATCCACTTATGGTGGCCATTAAGATAGAACTGTATTTATCTGTGATAAATATTATATTTATATTTTCTCTATGACTATGTATTTTTAATTTATACCATATCTTTATGGTTTCTATAGTGTGTAAATATGATAATTTCACTTGAGGAAGTGCGTACTACCACCCCCTCAATGTGATATGACTCATTCTTACCATATATATTACATGTAAAGATTGTAGTTACAGAAATTATATATTATATTGTACTGGAATAATTATATAACTATGTATCGTTATGTTTTCATTCCATTAAATACGAAATTGAAATGAATGTAGCGTTCATGCGTATGTACGGCTTACAGTCTCCAAGAACGGTGCATTTCATTTCTTATATCCAAATATTATGTACTATTATAAATACATATATATATATATAGGATATATATGATATATATGATATCTAAATCATGAATATCATTCTACAGATAATTTAATTTTGGCCACATGGAAAACTTTTAATTATAAAAAGTTCATTTTTTACACAAATACTAAATACTGATAAAATGATAGTTATTAACTAAAATGATTATGTAATGTTTACAACATGGTAATAAGTAAAAAAAAGGAATAATAAATAGAAAAAGTTTCTTTATCAAGTATAAATTAACTTTAGTTTATTATTCAAGAGATTAAAGAATGAACGAGTCAAGTCTTATACGAGTTAAGGGACTTCATCTCAATCTCCTTTAATTGATGCATAACATTATTTATACACGACATTATTTTATATGGTGTAATAACCCCATTGAATTTTAATTTCATTAAAAGGGAATATTTTCTCTATGAATAATTTTTCTAACTGACAAAAATATGTTTCATTTAAACATACGCGGTGACAATGAGCTTTCTACCTCCATGAGCACTATTTTATATTTGGATTCTTTAACAAGTTGTATGTATTTAAAAGGAAAATAAATACCATATACTATTTTTAATTATTTTGGTAATGAATTTTTTTTTGGAATTGAATTATTATTTTAATATATTGAAATTTTATATTGTGATTGCAACGTGAAAATGTTATATTTTCATTATTCTTGTTCATGTGTTAAGATTATGTTATGGTTCTTGGGAATTGTTTATGTATACGGGTGGTTCTATGATGAACCTAGGCGGGTCTTCCTGAGATATCTCTCCAATTAATTGGGTATCGTTATGGAGGAAAATGTTAAAATTTCTCCTAAAAGATTTAGGGAATATAATGTGATTGGTATTTCAAACGTAACTCTCTGAATAGTCGTGAAAGCTACAATGTAAGTATATTATGGTTTCTACATGTTACCTTTATGATTCCGGATTACTATATGTTATTCATAAATATCATGATTTCATGAGGTATGTAAAAGCGATTATGGATTGTATGTAAGGATGGACTAATGTTCGGTTAATATATTTTAAAACCCTTACTGAGCTTTTTATTATCATCCCATGTTTTTGAAATTTTTTTCTTAGGGTATTATGAAGGGTAAGAGAAAAGAATAATTCAATAATATTTATATTAAGAAAAGAATTCTTTTTTTCCTTTAACAGTTTTTTATTTTATGATAAAAATGGATACTGATTAGAAGTTTCTACTTTGTAATTTTTAAGTTGTAATGTATTAGTTATGGCCTAATTATCTAAAACTCTAAACCTAAAAACTTCTTCAATGTGAATTATTTAATTAATTCAATATTATGTAATGTATAAGGTCAGGGCCTTATAATAAGGATTTGAAAAAATGATCATGTAAATAGAAGATCATACCCTATATATCAAATATCATAAACAGTAATCAACAAAATAATATTGGTATATCACAAGATATGAATCATAAGAAAATAAGTAAAATAATCCATGATAGCAGAACATAGTATTAAGACATATAATTCTTCCAAACACAAAATCATATAAAATGGTTTCTATTGTTTCCGAGGAATCACTTCCAAGACCATCTTAATAGTACAAGTTTACTCCCCATACCATCTTGGCTGTAATGGTTCACTCTAATGGCCATCTTAGTAGCTT
This sequence comes from Viscum album, assembly GCA_963277665.1. Lineage (NCBI taxonomy): Eukaryota > Viridiplantae > Streptophyta > Magnoliopsida > Santalales > Viscaceae > Viscum > Viscum album. The sequence continues at coordinate 1,641,712,754 of OY728146.1, read as the reverse complement.
GGGTTCATTACTCATACCATCATTGTAGTCATGGTTCACCCCCATGACCATCTTAGAAGTCAAACTTCACTCTCAAGACCATATTAGTCTATATCATGAGATATAAATAATTACCCAATTAATTGAAGGGAGCTATAGGTCCCACCCATTTAAAAATGAAAAAAATTCCTAAATTTTCCATATAATCATAAAAAATCATATCATAACCAATGGAATGAAATGGGTATCATAAAAACATGATCGTATCTTAACATATGTAAAAATATACATGTTTCATAATTGTTTCATTAAAATCACAACCAATAATAGAAAAATGGATATTATAAACATACAACTCATTAAATAGAAATGGGATTCATAATTACCATGAAATAAAGCATAACCCATTATTAGAGATAATATGAATGGATCCTTAAGATAATTTGTAATAAATGAATGAGTAACCTCAATGGATATTGTCTTATATGTGAAATACTTTTAGAAGATCATTTTAATCATTTTTTGAGGAAAATGTTTTTCTTCTTTGATAAATAATATCTAAAACATAAAAGCTTTTGAAAAATGTTTTCATTGAAATTAAACATGAATATTATAATGAGAGATTGGAAACAATATAGAACAATTTTCCAAGAATCATATAAAGAATCATGAAAACCATTTCAAAACCATTTTCCATGAAAACATACAAAATACTCTTAAAAACATCTGAAACATAATCCTCATTAAATAATGAAAATAGAATGGATAAGTAAATAACCATAAATTATATAATAATAATCATATAATACATTCATTATGGGTATATATTCCACACAAAATAAATTAGTGGTGAACATGGAATGTATATCATAGATATAAAAATTGATATGAACTTCTAATACCTTGTATCTTGACTCTCTTCATACTCATAAAAACATTCTACATAATAAAAATATTATTATTATAAATAAAAAAAATAACAAAATCTTATATATAATATCATATAATTTAGGATTTTGACTTTATATTACCCTCTTGTTACAAATTATATGTAAAGCTTTCATTTAGGGTAATATCTTCTTTGTTATTTGTATGTGTCTTAAATTTTTATATCTTTGGTCCTTATACATATATCATGATTTCCAAAATGTAAATCATGATTTATATTCTATTTATATTCATTATATTTGTGTTATAATATAATAAAGAATATATAAGTATGAAATGGAATACACTGTTCATGGAAACGGTAGGCCGTACATATGCCTAAACGTTGTTTCTGTTTTATTGTCATATTGAAATAAAGAAGGTGATTTTTATATATGTATATATATATTTTTATATATAATTATTATAGTATAATTATTATATTATAATGAACATATAATATTATAAGATTATTTATTGACACATTCAATGCATTGTGTGAATGAATAATGTCACTTTGAGGGGGTGGTTGTCCACATTTCCTCAAACAAAATTATTATATTTTCGGAAAATAGATTGTTTATAGATATGTTTTGTAAAATAATTAATAAATTTTAATGAAATTAAAAATATTAAAAATATTATATATATAAATATTTTTTATTATAATTCCAACCATGAGGGCTGGTAATGGAATATTGAACAACCATCGTTTTGTGAGGTGGTAGTTTGTTGTATACGTAAACAGTTTGTTTGTTACCCATTAGAAGGATGTCTGGGTTTGTGTATTTATAAAAATTAGTATACTAAAATATAAGAATATTGAATTTATAGTTTTTATTATATAATAATGGAATAATTATATTTTAGGGAGTGGAGAATGAAAATAAATTAAAAGTGCTTTTGGGAAGGTGTTACCACAAAATTAGGTAACTCCTTTTGGTCTGCTCTAAATGGATTACTTGGAAGGATTAATGACAAAAGTAATTTTTAATTGATGAAGAGGGATTTTTGGGATCAAATTGGTTATATCTTGGAAGACAATATTTTTCTTCATATGTGTTTGGAAGTTGGAGGACAAGAGTCATTTTATATTCGAGGAGGAGTGGCAGTCTAGTAATATTTTGGGAATGGGAAATCCCACCCAGGTTTTTTTTATCAAAAATGGATTTAATAGTAGTCCAATGTCAATAAATTTGAAGATATTGTATAAATATGCCCATAAATAGGATTTTGGTCATTGTTCTAGGTCATATTAGCCATTATGATTAAGTATTATTCCATTGTTTACCTTAATTTAATCATAATCTTTGTAATTAATTTTAATCACCTTCACTAATGTCTTGGGTAAAAAAACTAAGATTATTTTATTAGACACTATAAATAATTCTAATTCCAAATTAGGAATCCATTTTTAAAAATTCAAATCAATGAAGTAGCATAAATTAATTTAAATTTAATCCTATAGAGGAGATGACAATGTGGGTTTTTAAAGAAAAAACTTTCAAAAGTTTTCTAGGTTTGTATAAAAAATTTCACTGTGAAATTTATTACAATTATATAAATTGGATAAATTTATAAAAAATGATTTTTATAACATTTAGTTAAATTAAAAATACAATTTATCTTTATAAAAAATATTTACAAATATATTTTGGGTTAAATATCTGTATTTGTTATTATTCATTCAATAATGAATCTTCACATAAAACACCAAAAATTCAATGTAACCTAATTTTTCTATATCTATTTAAAAAATAAATATTTCAATACATGTAATATTTATAAAATTACAAAAATTTATATTTAAAAGAGGTTCTCCCTAAAAATGTGGTAAAGGCACCGTAATAAAAAAAAATTTGTAGATAAAAAATTGGGTTTGTTCTTATCTTATGATTGTAAAATATATTGGATAATTATAAAAAAAAATTGATTCAATATAATATGTATATATATATATATATTACATTAATAACACTCACTAATTGTAAATAATTTAATTTATTAGGATAAAAATACTTTTTGAGCGTAAAAATAATTTTCTATAAAAATATTTCATTTATATTCAACTAGTTCATTGAAACTAACGAATTCACTTTACATTTGTGTAAACTGTATGTTTTCATAAGTTAATTATTAAAATTATTAACCTCTAGACAAATTTCTAGTTTAATCATTAATATGTAATATTTTAATAGTATATTTTTGTTTGGTGAAACTCGGTGTTGTGTGTAATGTATGCCACGTTGGTGCTATGTGAATGAAATATTTACTTAGTGCATTGAAAATCGTCATGAAAATTAATTCATTCGAAAAAAAGGCTTATAAAAACATAGGATGTTATATAATTAGTTCTAATATTACAATCCAATATCTTTTGGATTTGTGTCTAGGTTAATTAACCAATTAAATTAATGTTTAACCCTTGTAATCTTTTTTTTACCTTAATCAATATAATTTATTTTAATTATTTCACTAATATTTTTAGTCGAAAACAATGTTTTAATTATTATACTAAATAATTTTTTTCTAAAAAGATGGATTCATTAATGATGAAAATCAGCAGACGTAGAGATGCGAAGCCATGCATGAAAATGGTCCATCCAGAGCTGGTTGACATCAAAGGGGCCAGATGATGCCAGTTGATGGGAAACATTGTTTCCTTCCCTTTTGGTAAAGGAGAAGGTGCAGAAAGAAAAGCATTGACAGATGGAGAGGATTTTCCAGATGAGGGATCCAAAGGACTGAAGTCTGCCGTTGTTGAGGTTGATGGAATTGATAATGGTGAGGAATTCTGATTCGATGTTGATTTTTTTCCATCCATGGTCAATAGAGAGCATCATTCCAGCAAGTATAGCGGTAGCCTCGGCAACACCCGGTTCCCAAAAAACTTGATGTGACTCATGTTTGGCTACAATGATTTGACCAAGAGGGTTCCAGGCCAGTAGGCCAAGAGAAACATGTCCATATTTGGGGAGAGACACATGCACATTAATCTTGAGAATCCCTTCTAGATGCGGGCTCCAAAGGGTGGAAAAGGAAGGTGTTCCAAAGGAATAAAGTTGTCCATTGTGGTGTTGTCATCCCTAAATCCTGGAAGAGGCCCGTTCAATATAGAATCTGGGAGGTTTGTGAACATGGTTGAAAACGGCATCATTACGGCAGACCCAAATGATTCTAGAGAAGATGCAATGTGAGCCCGCTTTAGCCGATGAGAAGGAGGAGCACCATCGCATTAAGAGAGAGGGGAGGTCTGAGCCCATGTTTAGTGAAGATTCTGTAGTAGATCTCCATTTCATCAATGTCTCCTTTTCCCCAATACATTGGATGATAGTGTAAAAGGGATATTTAGGGGCATTCGGGCCGATGGGGAAAAACCTGTCACTGGAAATATTTCGGAAGATGAGAAGGCCCATGGTAGGGAGGGTTCCCTTGTACACCTGCCACCAAAAGTGGCGTATTTTTTGGGGAACATTGTGTTTACAAAGATATTTCTTGGGACACATTCCCTAATGTCAGTCTGAGTGCCAATAGTGAGCCGGTAACTGGATTTCACCGTATAGAATCCGGAGAGGTTGTGAATCCAAAAGAGATAGTCAGGGCCGAAGTCTAGAACACAGGGGATACTCAGGATAATTTTTTCATCTCTTTCATTAAACCATGCGTGTATCCTTTCCATCCACCATACAAGACCCTGATTGGCATAAAGGCACCTAATAGTGGTATTTTCATAACCTGGTTGGGTAGGTGTCATTGCACGCACACCATCCTTGTCGATCAACCATGGATCAGTCCAGATGTTAACTTCTGAGCCATTCCCAATCCTCCAGCCCATACTTTTTTCCAGAAGGATGCAGGCACCCCAAATACTTCTCCAGAGGAATCTAGGATGGGGGCCAAGAGAGGATTCATTGATGTCCTTATGGGGGAAGTATTTTTCTCGGAAAACCCGCACACAAAGAGAGGATGGGTTGTTTCAAAGGTGCCAACCCTTCTTACCCAGAAGTGTTTCAGTGAACTGAAGAAGGTTTCAGAATCCAATTTCACCCTCATATTTAGGTATGTAGATGTTCTCCTAGGCTGTCTAGTGGGTTCTATTCCTCCCATTATTTTTTCCCACTAGAAGTTGGTTGTGTGTGTGTGTATCTGATTGACTACAGAATCTGGGAGCCTAAAGAGGGACATGAAATAGATGGGGATAGATTGGATAGTATCATTAATAAGGGTATCCATTCCAGCTTTGGAAATTCATTTAGGGGTCCAGCCTTGAATTTTTTTATCAATTCTGTCCAACATAGATGTTAAGATTTCTTTTTTGGAGAGACCAATCCCCGTAGGTATCCCGAGGTACTTCTGATGATTCTCAACCATATGAATACCTGAAATGGTGCAGTGTTCTTCTTTTTTGGTTGGAGGAACCCCATCGTTGAAGGATATTTCCATGTTTCCATGATTGATAGACTGTCCAGAGTCCCTCTCATACTATTGGGTCACATGGCCGATCACACGACACTCATTATTGGTGTCTCTAGAGAATAGAAGGCAGTCTTCAGAGAATAAGAGATGAGAAACTAGTGGGATTGCATGGATAACTTTTTCTCCATTTATTTTATGAGAGGACGAAGCCCTGAAAATGAGGTTTGAAAAAAAATCATCCACCATGATAAAGAGAAAGGGGGGGATAGGATCTCCCTATCGTAGGCCTTGGGTTAGGGAGAAGCCTCGGCTGAGTTCCCCATTGACCTTGATTCGGAAGGAGATAGACGAGACAAAGTAAATGACCATATCTGTCCATTTAGAGTAGAATTACTTTTTTTTCATAACAAATCAGAGGAAATTACATTCCACTTTATCATATTCTTTGGTCACATCAAGTTTCCATGCCATGGTTTCTCTTTTTGTGGTGGAGTATGTTTTCATCGAGTGGAAAACATCGTTGGCGACAATGGAATTATCGGTTATTAGACTCTTAGCCACGAAGGTGCTCTGATTTTCTGAGATAATTTTGGGTAACCACGTGTGAAGCTGAATAACTAATATCTTTGAGATGATCTTGTAGGAGACATTGCAGAGGCTGATAGGTCTAAAATCAGGGACTACAAATGGTTTCTTGATTTTGGGAATAAGGACGAGGATAGTTCCATTGATGTCAGAAATGTTTGTTTTCCCAGAACAAATGTTCTTCATTAGATTGCATATGGTAGGGCCAATAATATGCCAGTACTATCTAAAGAAGAGTATGTGGAATCCTATTGGGCCCAGTGACTTATTTGGGTGGATATGTTTCAGAGCCAGACGAATCATGTCATCCGTCACATATTTGGAAAGCTTCCTTTTGATCTCTTCAGTCATCAACGGTCTGATGCACTCCTCTACATTAGTAGAAATGAAAGGGTTTCCTGTAGAAAAGAGGTTCTTAATGTATCTAGAAATAGAATCTTGGAATCCATATGTGTTGGAAACTTTGCTACCAACTGGTTGTGAGATGCAAGTTATAAAATTTTTTCAGTGCCTTACTGAAGCTTTCTGAAGAAAATACCGGGTGTTAGCGTCCCCTTCTGAAATGTGGGTGTCATGTGCCCGCATAGCCCAGAATTATTCCATTATGCATAGTGCTGAATCAAGATATATTTGAGTGACACCAATTTTAGAAATATTTCAATTTGATGGGGGTTTCTTGAGATGTTTGTATAGTTTCTGTTCAAGGAAATCGTAGTGCAATTCGGGATGATGGAATTTATTTCTGCTCCAAGACCTCAGATTAGATGCGACCTGTTACAGATTAGATCTATCGTCTGCAGAGTTACTCTTCTATCTGGATTGGAAAACATCTTTTCACACATTGTCTTTTGACCAGAAGCTTTCAAATCTGAAGGGTCTACTAGATTTCATGCTGTGATTGCTTTGAGTGCAGTCGATGACAATTGGGTAGTGGTCCAAGCAATTGAGCGTAATGTGACTGATGTGAAAAATGCTGAAGAGAATTTTCCAATCTGTTGAGCCTAGAAATATGTCGAGCCGCACAGCGATGTGGGTTTCATCCGTATTACCCCAGAACCATGTGAATGGATTTCTCATGTATCCCAGATTGACCTGGTCTTCCCTAGAGATTATATTATTAAAATTTGACATCGGCGTCGAGGGCCAGAATGATCCTCCTATTGTTTCCTTATGATATATACTCTCATTGAAATCACATCTGAATAGAATAGGGCTTGGGAGACCATGTCGCAGATGGCCGAGAAGATCCCAAGATTCCCACTTCTCATTAAGGGATGGCCAACCATATAATCCCACAAAGGTTCAAGGTGGGGTATGGTCCGCATGAATGACCGCAGCCACGTGGTGTGAGGAAAAGGACAAGATCTTGACGTCAATGTTTCCCTTCCATAAAAGACATATTCCCCCTGAGTGGACTTGTTGGGATACCCGGATGCAGCCTTGGAAGCCACATTTCTATGCAATGTTAGTGGTGTCCATGATTTCCAATATGGTTTCATATAGGAAACCCATATCAGGGGGACTTTGAGCACAATTTCCCTAGAGCATTGAAACAGTTCATAGGATTCCAAGCCCACAACAGTTCCAGCATAAAATAGTAATTGTTCTTGGCAGGGATGGGACTTTCCCACCTCCGCCTTTGAGTCCTCCAGGCTCATTTTTCACCCGTCGTTTTCCATCTTTTTGGGGAGATTCCCACTAATTGTCTCGGTTCAATTCATCGTCTAAGATCTCTAGGTTTTGGCTAATCCAATTTACCGTATCTGTCTTGGCGTTTCACCCATTTCCATGTTCGACAGGTGATTGGCCCTGATTGTTTAGATCCTGGATCCCAGAGTCACCTTGTGATAGGATACCTAAAATGGTCGTTTCTGAATCAGGTTCAGGATCTAGTGGCTCTGTGGGCATTTGTCATAGCTTTAGGATTTGATTTAGTGGATCTTTTGTCATAGTCAACAGCTCTATTGATGTTGAGAGAGTTTCATTTGGGGGGTAGGATATATGCCTGATTCAATGTATAGATTCTTCGTTCGGTTCTCTTTCCAAACACCACTATTTCGAGTGGTATTATTGTTCTGAAAGTGCCTACCAGCTTGACTTTGAGTGGATGGACTATCTTTTGAGAACTCATGTGGTCCAAGCATGATGAATTTACCATGTTCAGTTCCTGCCCGCCTTGTGTGAACCATCGTGAGATGGTTACGGTCTTTTTGTTTATCCATCTCAAGGATTAAGGAATATTTTGTCGTTTTGGATCGGAGCGATGTGCCTTATTGTAAGATGACATTTCCTGATTTTTTATCCTTCATTGAATCACACGCTCTGTCCAGATGTCCTATACGTCCAAAAAACAAGCAAATGATTGGGAGTTTCATGAACTTGAATGATATTCAGGTGTTAGATTCATCAATTTTCAAAAACATTCCCCTCATCAAAGGCTCGGACACTTCAATACAGGCTTAAATCATTACCTCGTGTCCCCATTGGATTAGTTCCGAGCAGTCCAAATCCAGGAATTTTCCAATGTGATCTCCAATTTCTCTCAGGACCCGCTCTGTTCTCCCATCAAAAGGGATTCCTTTAATGTGTATCCAGAATGGGAACCGGGTGAGATTAATGTGATGGATGTCATCCCCCTCCCTTTAAATTCTTCCATGTGGAGGATTTCATTATCAAAGGAACATAACCTGCCTCATTGGATTTTACCTCTATCTATCTCATTAAATAACTCAAAAACAAAGAGATTGTTCCCCACTCCCCGAATAGCCACTCTGTCTTCCAATTTCCATATATTCTGGAGGGTGTTTTTTAGGGCCCCCTGATTGACTGAGATTTTTTCCACAAATTTTCCAACAACTATCAAAGACATAGGTTTTTTCAGGAGTGTATCTTCATTTCTTTGTGCCTCAATCAACTCTTTCTCTTCGTCCGTTAAATAAATCCTCTTCCATTGGTTCACTAAATCCGCATCCATGATTCAATGCATGTATATCCAATCCTTCAGGATTCCCGAATTAGTATTGAGGCCTGAGGCTGAATGGTAATTCAAACATGCCATGCCCAACCCAATAAATCCTCTATCTAGGTGAGGCCCAAAAAAATCCTCCAGTCTGGTTCGTCCCGGAAGCTCTGCGCCACTGCCACATTCCGCGACCAGCCCTGCGTGGTCAGATCCTTCACGTTGCGGTAACGTGTTCGGATCTCTCAGAAGTACCCTCGTGCTCTTAGATTTCACATTTTATGGGGCGCTCCAACTTCCATGAAGTAGCCCTATGCAACAACCACTAGGTGACCGGACTTCGCGGATGAAGCTTTGTGACTCACCATTCACCTATAAGTCCCACTCAATGCTGAGGGACTCATCTTAGGGTCCAAAACCTCCGCAAATTGGCAAACCACCACACCTCCCACTGGTCAGAAGGTCAAACACTCTCTTCTCCACGTAGCAGATGTGTCGATTTCACATCCAGTGCCTTCAAGGTCCATGGTTCCCTTCGCACCGATGTCCGCGCTGAGCACTCAACAGATGTGCTTCTTCTGAGGGCCTCTGAACTCCAAATCTAGTTTTCCATGAGGGGTCGTCATCAGGAATTCTTCAAGAATGAAGGGAAGAAGTGTCTAATTTTGACGCAAAAAAAAAGATTTCAAACCCCCTTTTCTTCTATAGCATAGGGTCCGGTGATCGTGAGTGGTAAAGATCATTAAATAATATTTTTACACAGAAAATAGTTTTCATAGAAAAAATTCAATTTTTTCAAATAGTTATTAATTTCATTTCAATCTAATTGATAACCAAAGGAATAAATTTATATACATGTATTACAAATGTTTTCAGAATTTATATAATGGTATAAATAACTTCCATTACAAAAGCTTGGTCGTAACTATAATAATATAGTAAAAACAATATTAATAGTATATTGCATTTCGGTAAAACCCAGTCTTGTGTGTAATCAAAGATATCATGGGAACTCATAATTATGTGTAACTCAATACAAACATACTATTGGGTGTTGAAAATGAAAATCTAAGTGTTTTAATTATCACAATCTTAACTCGATATTTTATATAATGAAATCCAAAATAAGTTCTTTCATATAAAAGGTTAGATACAACTTCTAACCGAAGCACATGCACACTACATAGAAACTGAAAATAAAGCAACATAGGGACACAACACCTTAATGGGAACACAAAAATATCAAAATGTTTAAATTTATTTTGTGTTGTGTGAAATGAAAAATATTTAAAATATTAAATTTATTTGAGAAAAAAATCATGAAATCTCAGGTTGTTACTTTATTCCCCCCTTAAAATTGATTTCAGCCTTGATATTTGTATAGGTTGTCAAAGGGTTGATATGTTATATATAATTTTATTAAAACCATAAACACTGAAATGAATTCTAATACTTAATTTAAAAATAAAATGTAGGAACCAAAATGTTTTACAAAATTAAATGATAAATAGGTATCTATGTAAGATAATATACTTTGGGAGTGAATAATGGACATGGAATAAAAGAAAAACTAATTGTAGTGAGTGGTAAAGATCAGTAGTCACAAGAAATTGGGTGATCCAAAAAAATTTAACAATCAAAAAACAAAAAACCAAATATTCATGAATGTGGTCATTGATATCATTAGAGATGGTGATAATAGGACACCATTTTATTTCAAGACCCTTTATACTAAAAATTAATAATTTCGATGAGATGTTATACATACTTGATTTCATTCCATTTCCTAACCCCAACCTCACCCTTGTGTTATTCCATGACATATATTTACATCAACCCATTCTTCAAGAAATGAAGATAGATTTGTTTATTACTTAATTACTAATAGATCATGAGAACTATAAATATGATTATAATTTATTTCATCTATTATTAGTTATAAACGAAATGTGGTTTGAAAATCTCTTCCAATATGCACAAATACATATATACAGAGATAATACTTTAATCTCTAAAACCACATCCAAATTTTAACAAAAAACATTTCATATATTGTTAACCATATAAGCCAACATGAATTTGAAAATCCAACCCCTTAGAAATAATTTCATGAAATTTCCCAAAAATATCATAAAATTTATACCACATATATTATAAATTAGAAATTTATATTAAAATATGAAATATGTGAATAAATTTATCTTGAACTATTTTTAAATGAGGTAATAATTGGAATTTCTATAAACAATTATTGAATAAAATTCATGATTTTAGACTATAATGATTAAATTATATATTAATTAAATTAAAAAAAATTCAAAGTCATTAGTGATAACAAAGGACACTTATCTAAGAAATAATTAATCATTTCTATGGTAATTAGTATAATATAATTTACTATATCCATACCATCCTCTCTTTATCCATAATAAATATCATTTTCTTTTCCTCGGGAACATATTAAGAGATACATTCCATTATAAAAATATCACCCTTCCATTAAATATCTTTTATAAGTCTTCATCACAATTCAACATATACTTTTCAATCCGTAATGAAAAATATATAATAAAGATACTTATATATTTTGTGATTCATATAACATAATATTTTAATTGAAAAACATAAATCATAAATCTTCCAACTTCATTTTTAGACCATTACTCATGGTTCATCATATTTTCATTAATAACCCATTCCTAGAATATGAAATATGATTAATTTATTATGGTTCCCTAATCACAATTTAGTAATTACTCATTTTTTTAATGATAAAAGTACCATTATAACATCCTATAACTTTCACATTTCATTTACTGTCTCCTAATATTCAGTTGTATAACCAATACTCATACCACATTCTCAATTATAATCATGATATTTCCACTTAGGACATTTATTTTTATAATTTTTATACTTTCCACATCTTAATCATTCAATTTTATGATAGTTCCTTCTAGTTCCCACTATTCAATAATAACAAAATGTACAGTATGAGAACCACTTTTCATAGAAAAAAATACACAATCATTAAATCTTACAAGATTCTAAAATCATGACCCCTACTGTTGAATCAATAAAACCATAGTCCTTTCCTTAAAAAAAATCCCTATAATTATATTTACAAGTATCCCTAGGGATCTAACTAAATATTTGTCATTTTAATTTCCAAAGACTAAATAAAACATTTATTTTCATACAAACTATAATGACCATGACATAACATGCATGGAGATTACATCATTTTAGATGAATATTATGAAAGTTAAAAATATATATGACCAAGAACAGTAATATTTTAGTGTATTTTGAAACAAAGAAACATGATCACCTAACATGGTGATAGATCTTCAAAATATCATTTAAATATCTTCCCCTTTTTTACTCCTGCTTATAACCATTCTTCATATCATTGGGAAAGGAAAAATAAGAAAGTGGAGAGCTCATATGCTCTGTAAGGGTAAAAAAAGAGATATATAAGAATAAAATTTGAATAAGGATAAAATAAAATGACCATAAGATTATAATATCATACCTCGCATACCAAATATCATAATCATGATTCATGGAATATTGATGGGTAGTTTATAATATATGAATCACAAGGTTTAAAAATCATCATAAATCAATATTTAACCACAATCTCAAGACATTTATGTGTTCTAGTTTTATAACAATATAAAACCATTTCATTTGTCAATGTTGAATACATTGAATATAAACATAGTGGATCCAGAAAAAACTATTCTCTATAATGGATCAATAAACACTTGTTTCCCATTGTGGATCTGGACACACATGTTTCCCATTTTGGATCAGGATACACCAATTTCCCATTATATATCAATACCATAGACATGTTTCCAATAATTATATCAATGGATATAAATCACTACCCAATATATTTTATGTAGATATATATCTCACCCACCACATAATAAAATTATACATACATGTGACATAATAAAATTATTAAGTCATTATATAATGACCCATAGAAAGAGATGGGTTTCATAAACATCTTATCAGAACACATAAAATGAACTGGGTATTACAAAAATGTAATCATATCATACACTTTTAAAAGGGTAAATATTTCATAATCATTTCATTAGATCATAATTGTAACGCCCCGACCCTAGATACCCATAGTCTGTGCATTATTACATAACATTTGCATGATCACAAGAAAGATCAAGTCTCAAAAGCCTGATTATTTTAGTAGCCTTTTAATAACTAGATACAATAATAAAGTTTATATTACATCATAAAATGAAAACTAAAACAATATAGCCTCTATAGTCTATACTCTTATCCCCTCATACAATCCATGCAGGTCATTCATAAATTACTTTTCACATCCTGTGAAAAATAAAACATAGAAAGGGGTGAGCTCAAATGCCTAGTAAGGATAACAATATAGCAGAAATTTTTATTAATAAGAATAAACATTTAAGGCAATGTATAACTAAAACAAAATCCTTTTGAACTTGAACTTCAACATTATTTGGAAATAATAAAATAACATAATTCCATTTACTTATTCACATGTATATTCTACTAATCGAATAATCACATGTACTATCAACAACAACTTTCATAATGATGGAATGTATAATGCCAGACTATCATAACTATATAGCCAAGGCCTCGTTCCAGGACTAAAATTAAGATTTTGTCAAGGCCTTGTGCCAAGACACTAGTTTATCTCATTAGAACTACCGATGCATCGAGGAGCTATAGCGGTCTCCACTCGTCCCTTATTAAGTCCAATGCATTCCTCATATGAACAGGTTTGAACATAACATAAAAATTCCTATTAAAACTAGCATACGAAATTTCAATACATTCGCCATAAACCATGAATGGTATAAAAATAACACATCAATAGTCAAACATATCGAAAAACCTTCAATACAACATGGAATTTTTGTTTAATTATAAATCAACTTCAAATAAGCTTACAATCCTTCAAAGTATGTTGACATGGATGAAATAAAAAATGTTTGGGAGAAATATCTATTTATTGTGAAATCATTTAAAAGTCACATAATTATAAAATAAAACATTTACTTTAAAAACACTCTTATAAGCTTGTAAGGGAAGCTTCAATGATTTTATAACGGCAGAAAATAGACGCACCTACCGTATAAGTTAAAAAAACATTCTTACCTTAATTCTGTCGAAAAGGTTAAAAAGGACCTTGTTTGGAAAACAACAGAAAGATTCCTTTATAAACTTCGTATAAAAAGTCAAACAAGGGTAAAAATGACTTTAACCCATATTCTGTAAAATAGTAATAATGTTTTGAAAAACAATTTTAAGAAATATGGATGTGTATGATAAAGAGATCCCAGTAGATTATTACGTATAAACAACCTCGGATAATGAAGAGTTTGCGAAATAAACCCTTTCCATGTACTTCTCCATGGTTGAGGGTAGGTTAAACTCCTGTATAATGGTGAAATAATTTTAATTAAATTATAAAAGAATCATATACATTAATATGATATCATATATGATCTTTTATCATTGATTTGTTAATAATATCTTAGTATAATCGTTGTTTCGGGAGTTAACTTACTCGTTTTCTTTTATATGTTTTGTCACGTAAGCCATGTTTTTAATGGATAGGTTGTATCTTATTTATATAAATATTGATATCAAGTCCTTAGATACTATTATTAATCATCAAATGAGAATTAATCTTCAATGGATACGATGGGGAATTAATCTTATCGCGTTCGTGGAGATGGTAGTCCGTACGTACGCACGAGCGACAATGTCATTCTTTTGATATTAAATTAAAATATAATTGGATGGTATATCATATATACAGAATCATTATCATGTTACATTTATTATTTACCTTAATTACACATCATTATTATACCCATCCAAATAATAATTTATTGAATAAAAATTACACCACGACGTGGAGACGGTAAGCCGTACGTACGCACGTATGGTGACATGTCATTCAAAGGATGGATAGGATACTGAATTTGGTTGTACCATATTTATAATAACTTCATTGTATATATAAAATACTGGAGTTATTATTTTATAATGGGAATGACAACGAAATAAGAAGTTGACGAAAAACGGAACTTGAAATCGGGTGGTGAAAACATTACATCTTCTTTGGGTTCTTCCTTTTGTTTTAAAAAAGGGCTACATAGGTTGAATTTCTGATCAAAATAAGGCCTCTAGGTTGATGTGGGGGATGTTGAGAGAGATTTTGGCCAGGTTTTGTCCAAACGAAAAGGCTTTGAAGGTGTGCATAACTGTTTAGAAGTGGTGTCTTTTTATATGGTGGAGGAGGGGTGCCTTTGGAAAAGCTAGAAATATTATTTTATAATAAATTCATATTTGGTTTCTAGTGCCACCAAAGTGGATTATTTAAAAGTTATGTTGGTTATGCGTTTAAAACCACTCAAAAAATAGAATTTGGATAGGTTTGCGTCATTATATTAACCTTTCCTTTTAGTTTTAACTCGTAGTTAATTAGTTTGACACTTACCATGTCACTTTTTATTTTATATTATATAGTTAATAAACATACTATATACTTCCAAGAGACCCCCACGCGGCCCATTAATGATACACCTTTCATGATATATGTCTCTTGGTCGATCCTTAGATTTTTATGAATTTAATATCAATTAATAATATAATATTTGTTTTAAAAACCTTTTTATGTCAATTTTGGCACTATTTGGAAAATTGATTTTTGTGAAATTCATAACAGAATTATTACATAAATAAATTTTAATTAAAGCATTCCTAACATGTCATAGTAACCTATAAAATTATTTTAATACATAAAAAGTCTCAAATTATATTTATTTGGGTATTTATAATATTAATTAATTTAAAGTTTTCACTATTATGGTAATTACCCCATCATCATTGTGTCATAAATAAATTAAATTATTTAATGTCTGAAAATTATAAATAAAATATCATTATATAGGAAATATTTTTTTCCTTCTAATGAATATTTATAATCGAATTTATCTTATTTATTACCCTATATTAAAAATGTTTTAGTAAATAAACTTTGATTTTAACTCTTTTAACTCTTCTTTAAATTAAATAATAATAAATGTCCTAATCTAATCCAAGTGGACCTAAATGAAAATATTTTATTCCTAAGGTTTTTTTAGGCGAGATAAAGTTTTCCAATAGAATTAGGACATGTGTTAGGATAATATTAATATCATTTTTACACTTAATTACCCTATTTACTTTTAACCGTGGTAAATAAAAGTAAAAAGTTACTATTCACCAAAAATTATTTTCATCTCGTTGAACCACATTTTACTCCTTCATATTAACTGTTTGTCTCGGATTTTTGAAATTCCACTCACAGAAGTGGTAAAATTATGTTTTATGAAAAATTCATTTTTTTATCTACCACTTAGTGGTTTCACTATTCATCAAAAAAATGAAGTTTTTCAGAATAATACAAAAAATTCACCCTAGGATAATTTCGATATTCCGAATTCAAAAATGAAGTCCATTTTGAAAAATAAAATTTATAAATTACAAAAAGTGGGCATTACTATTCATAACGGCTAGTTTGATTGGTTGTGCAGTGTTAGAACTCGATGTTGCGTACAACACATGCTATTGCATTATTCAAAGAGAAGCATACTGTAGAAGCTTGAGTTGTTACATTATCCCCTCCTTCAAATAATTTCGTCCTCGAAATTTTTATAATACTACCGCATAAAAAGACTCGGGTGGTTCTTCATCATAATTTCCTCAGGTTCCCACATTGCCTCTTCCATCTTATGGTTTCTCCACAAGACTTTTACCAGACGAGTCATTCGATTTCTCAGTACTTGTTCTCTCGTATCGATAATCTTGATGGGATCTTCACAATATGATAGATCGGGTTCCAGTTCTAATTCCTCATAGGTGAGTACATGCGTTGGGTCAAGCATTTATTCTCTCAACAGAGATACGTGGAACACATCGTGAACTTTGGAGAGACTTGGCGGCATTTCCAATCAGAAAGCTACAACCCCAATTGATTCTAGAATTTCGAAAGGTCTGATGTACCATGTACTCAATTTACCTTTCTCACCAAAACTTATGACTCCCTTCCATGGATATACCTTTAGAAAAACATGATCACCGACTTGAAATTCCAAATCCTTCCATCGATTATCGGCCTAGCTCTTCTACTTACTTTTAGATGCTTTGATATGGTTTTGGATTAACTTTACCTTTTCCATCGTTTCCTCCACCAATTTTGGGCCTACAAGTTTTCATTCACCAACGTGATCCCAACAGGTTGGTGTGCCACATCTCTTTTCATATAACGCTTTATATGGTGCCATATGAATACACGAATGGAAGCTATTGTTATTGGAAAATTCTACCGAAGGTAAATATTGATCACATATACCCTGAAAGTCATGTGATTTGAATCTCAACATGTCTTCTAAGGTTTGAATAGTTCGTTTTGATTGTCCATCTGTTTGAGGGTGGTAGGTAGTGCTCAAATAAAGTTCAATATCCAAGGCTATTTGACGACTTTTCTAGAATCTTGAAGTAAACGGGGATCACGATCAGAAACAATCGATAGGGGTACTCCGTGATGTCTCACAACTTCATCAATATATATTCTTGCTAGACGATCCAGTGGTAGATCTTCTCTTATTGAAATGAAATGTGATGACATGGTAAGACGATCAACAATAACCCATATTTCATCGTTCCTTCTAGGAGTCTTTGGTTGTCCCATGACAAAGTCCATCGTGATATTATTCTATTTCCACTCAGGTATGGGAATAGGTTCTAATACTCCACCACGTTGTTTCCTTCTAGCATTCACTTGTTGACAAACCATACAACTTGAAATAAAATCGGCAAGCTCCCTCTTCATGTTGTCTCACATAAAATTTCCTTCAAATATCTATACATTTTGGTGCTCCCAGGGTGTATAGAGAAATTGGAACTATGAGCATCATCCAGCAAATCCATTATTAGATCAGGTATATCGGGAACACAATGCCTCTTCCTGAATTTCAAAATTCCTTCTTCATACACAGGGTGTCTCAATATCCCATCATTCATGACTATTATCTTCTTTTTAAATTCTTCATCATCAGTCTGAGAACTCTTAATCCTTTTTAGTAAAGATGGTTTAGCAACCATTTGAAAAAGCAATGATGTTTCACCTTCCCTGGTTATTCGCATGTCTATCTTCACCAGATCCATGAAAAATGGATCCCTTTCAATTCTTATATTGTTCAAAACTCCATGATCTTTTCTGCTCAATGAATCTTCCACCTTGTTTGCATTCTCTGGGTGGTAGTGTATCATAGAATCATAATCCTTTAGTAATTCAAGTCATCTCTTTTTCCTCATGTTGAATTCTTTTTGTGAGAAAATATACTTAAAACTTTTTTGATCAGTATAAATATCACATTTTTCACCATAGAGGTAGTGACTCTATATCTTCAAAGAAAACATCACAGATGCTAACTCGAGATCATGAGTAGGATAGTTTTGTTCGTGAATTTTCAACTGCCGTGATGCATAGGCAATAACCCTATCATTCTGCATAAAGACACAACCAAGTCCTTTCTTCGTTGCATCACTATAAATAACGAACCCATCATTCCCTGATGGTAGAGTCAATATAGGAGCATTGAATAATCTTCTCTTCAGTTCTTCGAAACATTCTTCACACTCTTTTTTCCAAACAAATTTAACCCCTTTACGTGTGAGCTCTGTTAATACGTTAGCCAGCCATGAAAAATTCTGGACGAAACGTCGAGAATAACCTGCTAAACCAATAAAACTACGTACCGCAGTTATACTCGTCGGTGCATGCCATTCTTGGATTGCCTTGGTCTTAGAAGGATCAACACATATTCCATCATTGGAGACAATATGGCCATGAAAAGAGATCCCCTGAAGCCAGAATTCACACATGCTAAACATCCCATATAATTCATGTCTTCTAAGAGTCTTCAAGATAATGCACAAGTGATTTTCATGATCTCCGTAGCTTTTTGAGTATACCAAGATATCATCAATAAATACCACCCCAAATTTATCTAGATATTCCTTGAAAACTCTATTCATCATATCCATGAATACAAAGGGTGCATTAGTTAAACCAAAAGGCAATACTGTAAACTCGCAATGCCCGTAACTGGTTCAGAAAAATTGTCATCGGAATGTCTTCCTTTTTCACACACACCTGATGGTATCCAGATCGAAGGTTAATCATTGAAAAGTATTGAGCTCCATGGAGTTGGTCAAATAAATAATCAATGCGAGGTAGGGGATAATTGTTCTTTATTGTTATAGCATTGATCTCCCTGTAGTCGATACATAACCTCATAGATCCATCTTTTTTTAACAAAAAGAATAGGGGCTCCCCATGGAGAAACACTAGGGAGAATAAATCCCTTATTAATCAATTCCTATAGTTTTTTCATTAGTTCAACTAATTCTAAAATGGCCATTCTATAAGGGGTCTTTGATATAGGCCTTGATCCAGGAATTAAATCAATGGAAACCTCAAATTTTTATTCTGGAGGATTTCCAGGTAAATCTTCTGGAAACACATCTACATATTATTTCACAATAGGTACAGCCTCTATTTAAACATTCATTTCCTCACCCACTGAAATTTTATCCTCTTCCTCCCCAATAATTGAATATAGTTGAGATACTGGGGGTGGATCTAGATAAGAATTAGGTGGTGATGATTCTTATCTAATGATAAGGTGTTCCTTATCATCATTATCGAAAATTGTAACCTCCTTCCTCTTACAATAACTCTTCACATCATGGTCCGAAAGAAAATAAATACTGAGGATTATATCAAACTCCATCATAGATATGATGATGAGATCAGAGGATAAAGAACATTTATGTGCTCTAATGGGGAATGATTCACAAAACATTGTTGCAATGATACTTCCCTTAGGGGTTTTAACAAACAAATCCCTTGTTAAATCAAATTGGAAATATCTAATTTTCTTAGAAACATGGGAAGATATGAAACAATGTGATGATCCAAAATCAAATAATGCATTTTCTAAACTTGAGGAAACCATTAAATTACATGCCACCAAATCTTTCGGAGCATCTACCTCAGCAGTAGTGATATCATAATCTTGGCCCTGATCCCTTGGCCTTTTCTAACGTAAGTTTTCCTGATGCATAGGACAGTCATTTGCATAATGTCCCATCTCCCTGCAATTGTAGCATTGGACATTAGTAGTTTCTTTCATCCCCTTCCAATCACGAGCATGTTTGCCTTTTTCAAAACACTTGTAACAGACTCTCATTCCTTTTAAGCAAGTACCGGGTTGTTTCTTCCCACATTTATTGCAGGTTGGATACACAACTTTTCCCTTCTTCCCCTTATTTCTATTCCCAGATTGATCAGCAGATCTCTTATTCTCTTGCTTTTCTTTAATGTCATAAGACTTAGATAATTCCTTTTCTGTGTTGATAGCACATGAGACAATGTCTTCGTACGAAGAGAAGGATTGTGACACTAATTCTCGACGGAGAAATGGTTTTAACCCATTAAAAAAACAATCAATCTAAATACTTTGGTTACATATATAATATCCAGCATACCATGTTAACCTTGTAATGTTAGCCACATACTTTGCGGCATTCCTATCATCCTTTTGTCTCAAACTCATAAATTGGCTTTCCATATCAGCTCAATGGTCACGAGGAATGTATTCTTCTAAGAGCAGATCTTTGAACTCCCTCCATTCCATATTTGACACTTTATTATCTTCCTTCATGTTTTGAATCAATAACTACCATTGATCAGCTTCCCAGTGAGGCGGTAAACTACCATGATAACTTTTTCCCTTTCACTACTTCCCAAAGCCTGTAATATTTTCTCTAGGGAACTTATCCATTGCTCAGCTACCAATTGATTTGTACTCCCATTTAATGTTGGTGGTTGTTGCCTCATGAAGAGATCTAACATTGATACTCCATGCTGTGGATCGGGGTGCCCCATATGGGTAAGGTTATTATTAATAACCTGAGTGAGTTGTCCCAGTATAGTGATTAGTTGATCAGCACTAGTTGCATCACCAGTGCCACTATAATTATCTTCAGAAGGAGGGAAATCACTACATGGAGTGCGTGCATTGATATGGTTTCCATTTCTTCCACTAGGTGCCATTTCTAAACAATTTCATAAACTAGATCATTTTATGAGTCAAAATACATAATTCCATACTTATAAAACACTTAACATAAATTGAACTATTTATGGATATATTCCATAATCATAAAAATGTTTTCTTAGAGGAAGAATATGCTTATAAACCCTTCATAATTATTTTTAATGAAAATGAGAGTTGTCCTAAGAATATCCCCTGGGAGTGTCGTAACCAAGAGTGCAGCAAGGACCATTGTCGTGCACCAGTTCCTGTTCGAGTCTAGCTTAAAGCGTTGTTTTCGGGTTTTATCCCTAGGTACATCTGTACCAGAGCCGCCTCTACCTGCTTCTATCCAGACAGGGATATATTTCTTGGAAAACTCACAAAATCTCTACAATACCAAAATTCTAGGATGTTCTTCTATACTAATCCTCAAAGACCATCTTAAATCTATGTGCTCTAATCAGAGTTTTTCTAAATCTAGCTTCCATGGTTTGTACTAAATATCCTCTGATACCAACTGTAATGCCCTAACCCCAGTTACCAAGATTCAGTGCATTATTACATAACATTGGCATGATCACAAGAAAGATCAAGTATCCAAAGACCGATTAGTTTAGTAGCCTTGGATTAACTAAATACATTAATAAAGTTTACATTAAATCACTAAATGAAAACTACAACAATATAGTCTCTATAATCCACACTCTTATCCCCTCATACTATCCCTACAGGTCATTCATAAATTACTTATTCACATCATGGGAAAAATACAACATAGAAAATTTGTGAGCTCAAATTCCCAGTAAGGATAACAATATAGGGGAAACTTTCATAAATATGAATAAACATATAAGTCAATGAATAACTAAAAAAAGCCTTTTAAACTTGAACTTAAACATTTTATGGAAAAAATAAAATGAAATAATTCCATTTACTTATTCACATGAATATTCTACTAATCGGATAGTCACATGCAACATCAATAACCACTTTCATAATGATGGAATGCATAATGCCAGACTATCATAACCACATAGCCAAGGCCTCGTGCGAAGACTACAAATAAGATTTTTTCAAGGACTTGTTCCAAGACACTAGTTTATCTCATGTGACCTACAGATGCATCGAAGAGCCATATCGGGCTCCACTCATCACTTATTAAGTCGAATGCATTCCTCATATGAACAGGTTTAAATATATCATAAACATTCGTATTAAAACTAGCATATGAAATGCCAATACTTTCACCATAAACCATGAATGGTATAAAAATAACACATCCATAGTCAAACATATCACAAAACCTTAAATACAATATGGAAGTTTTGTTTCATAACAAATCAGCTTAAAATGCATCAAAGGATGTTGACATAGATGAAATCAAAACTGTTTGAGAGAAATATATATTTATTTTGAAATAATTTAAAAGTCACATAATTATAAAAGAAAACATTTACATTGAAAATATTTTTATAAGATTGTAAGGTAATATTCAATGATTTTATAATGGTGGAAAATTGCCGTACCCTCCGTATAAGTTGAAAAAAACATTCATACGTTAATTCTGTCGAAAAGGATAAAAAAGAACTTGTTTGGAAAACGAAAGGAAGATTCCTTTATAATTTTTTTATAATAAGTCAAACAAGGGAATAAATTACATTAACGCATATTATGTAAAATAGTAATAATTTTTCGAAAAACATTTTTAGGAAACATGGATGTGGATGGTGAAGAGATCCCAATAGATTATTACATATAAACAACCTCGGATAATGAAGAGATTGCGAAATAAACCCATGCCTTTTACTTTTCCTTGGTAGAGGGTAGGTTATCCTCCTATATAATGGTAAAATAATTGTTATTAAATTATACAAGAATCATATACATTAAAATGATATCATATATGATCTTTTAACATTGATTTGTTAATAATATCTTAGTATTATTGTTGTTTTGGGCGTTAACTTACTCTTCTTCCTTTATATGTTTTGTTATGTCAGTGTGTCTGTCATGGATAGGTTGTATCGTATTCATATCCAGAATGATATTATGTCTTTAGATACTATTATTAATCATAAAATGAGAATTATACTTGAATGGATATGATGGGGAATGAATGTCATCGCGTTCGTGGATACGGTAGTCCGTACGTACGCACGAGTCACAATATCATTCTTTTGATATTAAAATAATATATAATTAGATGTTATATCATATGTATAGAATCATTATCATGTAATATTTATTATTAAAATGAATTACACATCATTATTATACCCATCCAAATAATAATTTATTGAATAACAATTACACCACGACGTGGAGACGGTAAGCTGTGTGTACGCACGTATGGTGAAATGTCATTCAAAGGATGGATATAATACTGAATTGGTTGTACCATGTTTATAATAACATCCCATTATATATAAAATACTGGAGTTATTTTTTTAGAATTTTAAAAACAAAGAATGAAGAAGTTGAAGAAGAAAGGAATTTGAAATAGGGTGGTGAAAACATTACTTCTTCTTCAGGTTCTTCCTTTTGATTTGATCAAAAGGGCTCCTTAGGTTGGCTTTCTGATCAACCTAAGGCCACTAGGATGAATTTAGGGAAGTTGAGAGAGTATTTGGGAAGAGTTTGGCTGAACTAAAAGGTTTTTAAGGTGTGAATAATTGGTTAGAAGTGGTGTCTTTTTATAAAGGGGAGGAGGGGCACCTTTGGAAAAGGAAAAAATGTTATTTTATAATAAATTCATATTCAGTTTCTAATGGCTCAAAAGTAGATTATTTAAAGTTTATGGTGGGGATGGGTCAAAAACCATTCAATAATTATATTTTAGACAGGTTTGGGTCATTATATTAATGTTATCTTTTAGTTTTAACTCTTAGTTAATTAGTTTGCCACTTACCATGTCACTTTGTATTTTTATATTATATAGATAATGAAATTACTATATACCACCAAGTGACCCCCAAGTGGTCCATTAATGATACCCCTCTCTCGAATTTTCGAAATTCCACTCACAGAAGTGGTAAAATTATTTTTTATGAAAAATTCAGTTTTTTTAACTACCACTTAGTGGTTTCACTATTCATCAAAAAATGAAGTTTTTCAAAAAAATACCAAAAATTCACCCTAAGCTAATTTATATATTTTGATTTCAAAAATTAATTCCATTTTGAAAAATAAAATTTATAAATTTCAAAAAGTGGGTATTACTATTCATAACCGCTAGTTTGATTGGTTGTGGTGTGTTAGAACTCGATGTTGTGTACAACACACGCTATTGCATTATTCAAAGAGAAGCGTACCATATAAGCTTGGGTTGTTACAATAACTCTTTAAAATAATTGGGTTTCATAAGAAAATAACCCATGAAATATAAATTGGATTCTTAAAGATCATGTCATCAAAACGTGAACCATTCTGAGAAAGAATATAAATGGAAAATTTTGATCATTTCCTTTAAAGAACATGAGTAAAATCAACTGATTTCATATTATATGGAAAATAATATTGAATGATATTTTCGAAATATTTCTTCAAGAAAAAATCATTTCTTCATTGAAAATTATTTTTAAATCATAAAACATTTTTGGAAATATGTTTTATTTGAAAATAGATTTAAAATATGTATTGTATGCCATGAAAACTGTAAAACATTTTCAAAATCATTTTTTAAGAGAGATTAAGATATAATTTTAAAAAACATTTTCGAATAATTTTTGAAAACATGGTTTTTTTTATAAAACATATTTCCATCCAAATATTGAAATGAGGTGTGATTTTGTTAAAAGAATTTTATTCATTATCTTAAGTACCAGAGAGTGTAAAATTGTACTAATACTGGAATATATAATACAAATATGTAGGATAAATAATTTATCAGTATTATTGATATATTTGTCATAATATTATACCAATCGAATCATAATAATAATCAATACTAATAAATGGTGATATTAATGCAATAAACTCCGACAACATGGGTAAATTTGAATAAAACTCCCGATGTCTGAAAATTAAAATACATCATGTTTTGTATTGAATAAAAATAATATTTACAATATAAAATTTCAATCCATAGTGATTACATCTTGTAGAATAATGTAGGTTCATAACATGACATGTTTCTCAAAGATGGGTAATCGGGAAAAATTATATTTACTGACTTGATTACTTTTAAACTGTAAAACCCATGAAATAGAGATCATTAAATGGATATACAAATACCCATAATATTTAAGATATTAATAATATAATGTTTTCATGTCTAGTACATACACCACAAGAAATAAAGGAGTGGTGAATAAGACATAAATATCACAAAAATGAAAGTAAGATGGGAAAACTATCACCTTAATTCTTAACATTCATCATACATGTTAAAAACTCATGTATACTAAGTATTTTTTTTATAAATATAAAATATCATCATATTCTTATATATCATACCATATATAATTTGATTATGAAATTATATTACCCAAATATTGACAACATAATGTTAATGTTATGTTATGGGTAATATCTGCTTTGTTTTTCATATATGGTTTGACTTGTAATTCTTCATACTCATAATTATATCATTATTTACTTATTTAAATAGTGTAAAAATTTATTTAAATATCAGATAAATTAAATATATAGATATTTTTAATAATATATATAATATTTGAATAAGAAATTGAATTCACCTTTTATTGAGACAGTAGGTCGTGCGTACACATGAACATTGTTTCCATTTTAACATTATACTTGAAAGAAAATATATAAATGATATATATATATATATTAATTAAAGTATAATTATTATTTAATATTAAATTTATAATTTTACTAAACCCATCATTAATACATTCTATGTAATGTGTGAATGAATCACATTGCATTGCGGAGGTGGTAGTCCACTTGTCCACAAATGAAGTTATCGTTTTTACACAAAATGAAAAGAATGAAGTTATCTTTTATTAAAAATTAAAGAGGAATAAATACATAATATATATATATATATATCATATAAAAAAAGTATGTAAATAATAATGACAAACCATGATAGGTGGTAAAGGAAAAAACAAACGGTATTGTTTTGTGAGGTGATAATCAGTCATACACGAGGACAATATGTTTGTTACCCATTTGATGGAAGTTTGTGTATGTGTACGTATAAAACATAGAAAAGTTAAATATCAGTATATTTATTATAGTGAGTTTATTATATATTCATTGAATAATAATAATTTATATTTTGGTTAATGAAAATAAGAAAAGCTCTTACGGAAGGATACAACTCTTATATGGGTAACTTCTCTAGGTTTCCACAGAACGGATTCTTCGAACGTATTTCTACCTAAAAGGAGTCTTATAAAATAAATTAAGGGAATTATAAAATGATATTTAGGTAGGTTTTTTCTATTCCAATTGGATTTATTGGTGTGAAAAAGTAAGTGGGTGAGTGCCGTTTTATAGTCGAGGAGGAGTGGAATTCTTGTAAATATAAACTTGTAGACACAATTGAGAGGCCTTCCTTATATAAAGTGACTCCAATAATATTTCATTTTCAATAAAAGATGGAAATTTTTTGAAATATTTCCATTCAATGGATTTTTTAAATGTTTCTACGTTATGTTTACCCTTAAATCAACGTTTAACCACAAAGTAGTCTAGTTTTTCCCTTAATCGACGAGATTAATTTAATTACATTCACTATGCTTTTTGGTCGAAAACTAAGTTAACCATATTACCAATTATATATTACTCTTATTCCAAATATGGAATCCATTATTCCATAACTAATAATATAAGTGTATAAATTAATTTAAACATAATTCTATAGAAGTGTTGTGACATTATGTTTTCTAAGAAAAAATTTATAAAAGTTGGAAATATTGTTATTTCCAATGTCAATGATAAATTGGAATTAATATCCTAATTTTATTTAATTCATCTAAAATGTATATAATTTTAATTTAAAAAATATATAATTTTCCTATATAAATTAATTAGATTAAAAATAACTTATTAATTAAATTTCAGAATTTTCATTATTCTTCAAAAAAAGAATCATCTAAGAAAAATATAGAAAACATTTCCCAAAGTAAATTTTTATCTTTTTATTAATTATTATTTTTCAGATAAAAATTATAAAATAAAAAAAAATTATATTTAAAATGGGTTCTTAATGAAAATTCCTCAAAATTAACTTTTAGAAAAATAAATATTTTTTATTCATAAAATTATATTTATTCATTTCTAATACCTTTTAACCCTATTGGATGATTATAAAAAATGGTTACTGATTATATAATGTATTGATTTTATTGGAAAAAATAATCAACAGTGATTCGACTAATGTATTGATATAAAATTTTATTTTTACATAGAGAAATAATTTTTATATCAATCAAATTTAATTAATTTTTAATAGTTATTAATATCATTTAAATATAATTGAAAACCAAAGGAATAATTTTATATACATGTGTAAATAATATATTCACACATTATTTAATATTATTTTTAACTTCCATTCAAGTCCTTATATGGTAGCTTTTATAATATGCTATGGAAAATATATATAGTATATTGTAGTTCAATAAAACTCATTCTTGCATGTAACAAAATCTATCAAGGGAACTAATAGCTATGTGAGACACAATCCAAATTTAGTTATTAATTTACCTGATGTTAATTAAATTGTGGTGTGTAGCAATATATTAACTTGGTGTTGTGTATATTCCAATTCAAACATAGTGCTTTAATATAAAAAACTATATTCTATGTTTTGTGAAATAAAAAATATCAAGAGGATAAATTAATTTGAGAAAAAATAATTAAATATTAGGGTGTTACACTCCACCACTGGTGAGTCTTCCATGAGATGCATGATTTATTTTATTATTATTACAGTTTTCTAAACTATACTCAATCCATAATCCACCAAAAATTACCCTAAAAATATTTTAATCCATATAGATTCCCCTCAAATGAATCCTAAGAAAATAATATCTAAATAACTAATTTATAAAAGATAAATTTATCACATAATTCACCAAAATATCTGAATCCCATACACATGTGGTATACTCTCCCTAATACAGGATTCATTTAAGGGAATAAAAACTTATATCTATAGGTTCTCAAGCCTCAACTTAATGAAATTTCATCTTCTCAATTTTAATATATATTATATAGAAATTTCTTAATACTTTTTATAAATCCAATAAAAATATTATATGTTTAATGTAAATAAGAGGAAGAAATAAATTTTAATCTACATTGAAAAAAATTCCTTTAAAATAGAACCTTAACATGTATGTAAATACGAGGAAATATTTCATTTAATAACTACCTCTTGAAAATAGACTGTACTATTATGATACTCGTAATTATGAATCTATTTCATAAAAAATACCTTCATTGCTCAGAAATTTTTTACATATAATACTCACCATATCTTTCTTCCTCTTTCTAGAGTTAATGAATTTTTTACCATTATGATAGATAATAATCGGAAATATATTTAAATTTCCTTCATTCTATAACATTGTGTTAATTCCATATACAAAATTCAGTTCATGTAATTCTCTACCTATACTTCATCTTATATTCCAAATGATAAATAACCATGATGAGTAATTCAATATTTAAGAAATAAAATTAACTATATATACATTATAATATCTATTAAAGAACGAAAGTTTAATCTATATTTTTATATTCATTAACCAAAATAAAAATTATTATCACGTGTTAATGAAATATCAGATAAGAATTAATCATCAGATGGGGAAATAATACATTATTCTCAAAAACCATAAAAAACACATAGTTCCCAATATATTATTCTATAAATAAATAATTTTTTTTTCAAAATACTCAATACCAAAATTAGAACACAAAATTTTGAATTATTTGATCCCATATTTTTCTAAAATCAATATAAAAATTATCTTAAAAAATTCACTAGAAATTTCACGTACCAAAAATTTATATTCCAAAATAATAGAATCATAAAAACATTGTAAACTTTTCTATATTAAAATAATATTTTATTCAAAAGTTATCTAAATCATTATTCATGAAAGCAGATCAATCAAATTTACAAAAAAATACAATATTAGAAAAAAAATCCCATTTTCCTTATTTCCTAAAATGATTTTAAATGTATACTGAAATTATACCCAAATAAAATTAATCTCTTAGTGACCAAATCACTTTTGGATTCAATGGTTATCTAAATTATGAAAACTGATATTCAATAATATTGAATAACCATTTATCCTAATAAACAAAAAATACCTTAAAATCAATTATAATAGTAACCCTAAAATTTTTATTTACCATTAATATTTTATCTCAAAAACATTAACAATATTATAAAAAAAACAACATAGTAAATATAATAATAAACCTAAGGGTTATATGTGTCTAAATCATTTATTAAAACCTAATAAACTTTTCTATGAATGTTATTACCCACTTTTTAATATTATCGCATAAGACATCAAGTGAGTGTCATCAATTTTGAATTTATGATCATTCATAATGTTCATAAAACCTTAAATAAATTACATATACATCATAACTATATTTTTAAAAATGTGTATCATCTTTTATAAACCATTATACATTATTTTTAAAAATTTTCATTAAAACTTTCTTCCTATAATAAAAAATATGAATCATGTATTATGATTCATCAATATCAGTCTTATAGTGATTCCTTTAAATATAAGAAAAAATGGTTCAAATAATTCATATTATTTATATATTATTCATATATTTTATATTTACACTTATTTTATTATGCCTTTTCTGAAAAAATATTCATATTATCATAATTTTCCCCTTCATAATCATTCCTGATAGGAATATGATTTTTAAATTTCATATAATCCCAACATTTTATACATCCTATTATTTATATATTATATTTTTATGGTTACTTCTTCTAGTTTTCAGGATAGTTATAATGTTAAAACATTTTACCATAATAATATTTATCATCTAACATACATGAAACTATATTCACCCTTTTGGTGCTATATGAAACTCACCTAGGGATAGGTTTTTAATCGTTACTTGATATAGATAAATATCTATAAAAAAATGTGTTCCAACTCTAACTATTATCCCATTCAGTTATTGATTCTTAAAACAAACACATTTTCCATCATATGCATTTGTAACAGGGTTCCTACTTCTCCATGAATTTACATAAACAAAAATTGATATTTTTAGTATATAAAAAACCCTAGAATCATCGTAATAAATTCCTAGATTCCATTTATTATGACAACTTTTATTCATATAATTCTATTAATAAAATAATTTAATATTTATCTATAACATAAAATCCTTTTAGGTAATATAATACTCTCAATTTTTGGTCCCAAAATATCATATTAACCGCTCATTTTCTATAAATATTATTATATTATAGACATTTCTTAACATCCTCACCCTTATTGTTACCTAAATCCTTACCTTGACACAAACTATAACTCCTTATTACATAAATAACAAATAATATTTGGATTTATTAAAGTTATTGTACCTTATAATGTTTTCAATAAGATTTACACATTGTTTTTTAGAGAATTAGGAAAACCATTATATAATTAACATCATATTTTCATAAAATGTATAAAATTTCAAATAAAATAGTTCAATGTTAACACATAAATTTAATTCATGATATTATTTATTATTTATCTATTTGTCTACCTTTAAAATTATATAATCCATTCACATTTTCCATCCCTATGAAAAACTTATAAAGGATTAGGTTGAGAAAAAACATTATTTGTTATGGATATAAAATGAATTGAAACCCATTAGTCCATTTGAAAATACACTAAAATTCATAAATAAATATTCTCATTCACAAAATAAAAAATCATAAAATAATAATAAATTAACATTAGCATTAAATCAATTCAAACTATAATTTGTTTTGTAAAATTATTATCAAAATAGATACTAGATGAATCTAAACCGTGGTAGCTTCTAGGTAAAACCTAATAGCTCATAAAAAATTTTAATTCAAAAACTAATATTTTAAATTTAGAAGGTTAAAACCATTTATGAAACCATTTTCCTACTAGTTTAAATAAAATTAATTACATTAAAAACTGATATAATTGGGAGACATTTATGAGTAATGTGAGTTAATCCTTACAATCACCATTTCAATCACCCTTGAAAAAGAAAAATAATTATGGTTAATTCAAATAAATATATTAGTAGTAATAATTATCCTGTTAACATCACCACAATACCTAATTCATTAGACTGATATATCATATGAAATATAATTTACTTATTAAAACAAATAATAATTCAAAAAAAGGTAGAAATTTAGTTTGTTTAAAATTTAAACATTCGGAGTAAGCATGATACAAAAAATTGTTATAATGGAATGACAAATGTGGTAATTTTGTAAAAATTAAATAAAAAATTATTTTGTACTTTTGTAAAAAGTGTAAAACGTGACATGTATGAGAAAAATTAAAATATTTATTTTATAAAACTTCCTAAATATTGTAAAAAATAGTTAAAATTAACGTATACTAATATTTTAATTAAAGATAAAATCATTTGTGAATCATTTTATTGAATGTGGCATGGAAGATATAGCGTTTGATGAATTCACACATATTTTTAAATAAAAACACACTAAAACATTAGATTTTTCTAATAAAAGTAACATTAATAGAGACAACAAGAAAATAAATTTTAAACTATTATAATTGTATTTAATGAGTGATACAATACATATATAGTTATTTTTATACACTAATAAAAAAGAAATATATGGTTATGTTTTAATATATCTCAATGAATGGAAATTAAAATGTCCAATTACATACATTATATCACAAATCACTATATTAAACTAATATTTTCGTAGATAATAAAAATATGTTCCATATTTAATTCATTATAAACAATATTACTTTTCATTA
The DNA here is from genome assembly GCA_963277665.1 of Viscum album. NCBI lineage: Eukaryota > Viridiplantae > Streptophyta > Magnoliopsida > Santalales > Viscaceae > Viscum > Viscum album. The sequence goes on along the minus strand of OY728146.1, from coordinate 1,641,680,745 downwards.
AACTATCTATATTCCATTGTTCTATTTACTATCATGTTCAATTTTTATTGGCTATTGGTTAAGCTTACGTCAGGAATTTTTAGGTCCTTTGCTTCATAATCTCAAAAATCAAATTATATATGTTGACTATGGTAAAATGTTTCATGATTTAATTATACAAACAATATTAATAATTCTATCATTATAATTATTAGTAATTAATTATACATATAGAACAACCCATTTATGGTTGTCATGAAAAATGAATCACGTAATTTCATAGAGATAGTAGACAATACCAACAAATGAATATCATTTTCTATTTTAATATAGTTGAATATGAAATAAAGTTGAGGAAATTAATAACTTTTAAAATATTGATAATTTTTAAATATCATATTTTTTCATAAAATCAATCATTTTAACTATACATATAAGGGATAAATGAAAAACATTTCACATCACTTCAAGGAGGTGGTAGTGAAACGCATGTATGATTTTCGCCTATCAACCGGTCAAGGTTCCGGTGCTCTGCTAATGTGTATAGCATCACTATAGTCAAATCCTCTGCGATGATACTTTGTAATAGTCATTTGTTTTTAGTTGATTGTATTTTGATTGGTGGGGATTGTTTTTAGAGCTAAATTGAAATGACTGTTCGTTGATTCTAGATTTAACAAATATATGAAGATTGTGGAGAGTTCATTATTGGGGAGTTATTCTTGTGATATCCTTGAGCCTTGCTTTTTATTGAATTAAATTAACACCCATGTCATAAGTTGACGTTGATTGGAATTCCTATGTGTTAAGATTATAATCTATGGATTAACATAACATAGGGTTCTAATATCAATCAAAAAATAATTATGGTAGTGTATTTATGGTTCCAGTAATCCATGTAAACCACTTGTTAAACAAAACATATCATTAATCAATGACATAAAAAGTTTAACATACACAATATTAATTTAAAGAATACCTATCGAGCAAAAACTCTTAATCATTTAACATCCCCGAATTATAACTCAGCCCAATAGTAGATTTACTCAGCTATTACGATTGTTGATAATCTGGGATTAATGTTTATGATGACGATTGAAAAATATTAGAAAAATAAAGGGACAAGAAAAGAGTAGTGTACCGAACACACACACGATAGATTTTGAGAATCAAAAATGGAATTTCAATTGAATGAGTAAGAAAAAAAGGGACTGTAATTTAAAAAGATTCTAACTATTTTAAGACCATTAATAGTATACTATAGAAGTAGGATAAAAATAAGAGGATTGAAGAAGAAACAATCACTAAAATTTGATTGAAATGAAAACAAAGTTACACAATTACAATTGAAAGCAAACTTAAACAAACATGAAATAGAAGTGGAAGAGAGGTCTCTGTTGTTGAAAAAAGATCAAATTATTTCCTCCCAAAACCTTTTCAAGGCTCTCATAATGCCATACCTCCTCCTTAAATTCTAGAGTGCCAACCTCTTGGAATGAGAGGATGGGGAGTATTTATAGCCGAAGGTAGTGGGCTTTTTGCATACCAAAACTATCCCTCCACTTGAACCGTAGATTTACCACTATATACAGATGAATCATGAGCTGGCGTCCTCTTCAAAGATGTAGATATGTATGTCTTAGGTCCACCCTCAAAATTTGGCCGCCTATATACTTTTTTATCCAATGTTATGGAAGTTTTAATAAATAATGTCATTCTATCTATTTTCATCCAGACTTTTCAATGGCCGAAATGTGAATGGGTTTTTGCATAGTAAGATGCCCTAAAATAAAAATAATTTCTTCAAAAAAAAATTCCGATTATATATTGATTTAAAAATGATAAATCTCAGCTTTCATGGATGTTTAAATTAGGAAAAAAGTCTACAATTGTGTGCTGATTTCAATTCCCGGCCAGAATGGTGGGATGAGTTTAAATTAATCAGTTGGGCCCTTTGTACTCGGATTTGGGCCTTGAAAGTTTTATCCAAGATGACATGTAGTGTACCCTAAAATATGGTGGAGAATTAATGTATTTGGACTTCTGGAATGATACTAGTAAATCAATCTTCAAGGCATGTCCAGTTTGTTCACAGATTCATCGGGCCTTCTTGTGTGGTCCATATGACCTTACAAATGGCAGAATTGTCTCATAATCCCTTCTAATTAATTTTTTTATATTGAACTAGGAAACCTAAAAAACAAGAAACAAACAATTTGGATTATCAGGGTGAGAGTTATAATTAAAATATTATACTGACTCAATTGGACTACTTCTAAAAATGCTCAAAATTTATACTTAGTATTAAAACATTAATATTTCACACAAATTATGAACATTTTAGATAAAATAAGTAAAGGGAGTATATAATAAGTCACAAAAATATTAATAACTTCAGGTATTCTACACATATGCACCAATTATAATATCATTTTTCCAATAGGTGGAAGGGTAAGAAATTATAGTAGAATATTATATTTATATATTAATGGATATTTAAAAATAACATATATATATATATATTAACATCATCTATATATTCCACCATGTGAGGCAGTGTATAAAATTAAACACATCTCCTCATGTAGGCAGTAGTCAAAACGTACACACATGTGATGTTTTCATTTATCATAGGATGCAATTTTAGTGAAAAATGTTTTTCTATATTAATAATAACGTTTTATATAGTGATGATATATATGAAATCATATTATTATAGTTATAATATACTTTATAGATTTAAAAGAAGAGATTAACATGTAAGAATTCAGTTAATAATTATACCTCCTCCTTGGCTATCTTCTATTAGATCTGTACCTATTCGTTATTTTATTGGTATATTGGTGAGATCCGAAGTATTATGACATGGATAGGGGTGTTTTGAATCTATTTAGGAATTCTTAGCAAAGAAGATTTTAATTTATAGTTGTTTTATAATGTAATTGAGAGTTTGTATAAATACATGGAGAGAGAGAGATGTTTTACAGTTTAAATATTAATTTTTATTAATTTAGACCTAATAATTTTAAGAAATGATTATTCGTACAATGTTTTGTTTTATTGTCCATTTTACTTAGGGTATGACATTAGAACCATCCCAAAACTGAATTTTAGCATGGAACAACATCATTAAATTTAAATAATCAAAAAAATTTCTTTTATTAGATATATATATCACTAAGGTTCCAAATATTCATGAATGGGTTAGTAAATTCCAATCATTTCATTTAAATGATTGTTTACTACGTATTTATATATTAATCCTTTAAATTGTTCTTATATATTTAATGAAATTATTATATCCTAATGTTGTCATGAAATTTATGTTTTTTTAGATCAATAATTTTCACCATTACGATAAAAAATATCATTTTTATAAAAAAACTAAAATAATATCCAAAATATAATTTCTATATTTGGATATCAAAAGTAAATTTAATTTTATAAATGTGAATTTATTAATGTTAATGAAAATAATATTAATATCCATACAAAATATTCATAAAAACCATGTTTTGTGAAATTGTAGTTTGGAGGCATAAAATGACATTCTTCTCATTTCATTAAATTTAAAAAAACTAAATCACTGTTACATATATTATTGATTATGTTATCAACAATCTTCAAGAAAATAATTAGTAAATTTTTATTATTGTATTTTAATAATATAAAAATAAATGAAATAATTAAAAACTGTTTCCTGACGAAAAACATCTATTTTAACAATCTGATTACTTTATCATCATATGTAATAAATTCATAGTCAATTTAGGAATTATTTTTATCAGTATAATTTTCTTATATATTTATTTTTATATAAATTTTATACTCAATATATTTTGAGTTATTCATTCAAATTAATCATATAAAATAACATGAAAACCTATTTTTATTGAAAATTTCCATAATTAAAGATTAACTATTATTAATCGTATATGATTTATCTATTATCATTAAAAATTGAGTACTTATTTCATATTAATTAATAAATAAATTTATTTTAAAAAAACATTTAAACATATATTTTGTGATGTGATTACTCTTTTCATACCCCCCAAGTCTAATGGTCAGGTTATAATCATCACATTTAAATAATAACATTTCTATATTATATCACAGTTTATTTAAACTCCATGTTGTGTGTGGTATATTATAATGAATGTAGTATTTATATAAGTGAATAGATTATAAAATAGTGGTTCATTATATTAACTTATGAGGATAATATTATAGGTGACCAAATCCATCTAGTTCCAACCTGATGTCTGATATCACTATAACAAACATCAATCTTAGAACACGTAAAGCCGAAGGGCTTTATGGAGATTATAAAGATGAATATTGGATAAAAATTATGAATTATGTTTTTGATGAAACAATAAAACATACAATAGGGATGTCTTTTAGGCGTGGGGAAAAAATTCTACCAAAACCGAAATATTTTTATTAAATATACTGAGTGAAAAATGTAATTTTTTTCAAGACAATGTATGAAATGTGTGTAAAAGATACTCACAAATTGAATGGATTGATTCCAATGAGAAATTTACTCCTACAGATATGTTATAAAATATTATATTTTTTTACATATAGTGATCTAAAAAGAGATTAATGATTTTCTAAATGGTTGAAAATTTAATATTCCATACCAACGTTTTTAATGTAGAATATTATATATTATAGTCATATGTTTTTTATTTATGTGGATGAAATCAAGGCGTGTTAGTTGAATAATGTATTTCATGTTCATATTTAATGACGAAGAATGTTGTATTATAGGATTGATCAAATAAATAGAGAGTTTGATTTTTATTATAGAGAAGTTCATCATAATCAATATATAATAAAGGAAAATAAATAAAATATGGTTAGTAGAAATATATATGATCATTATTATATATATTAATTAAACTATCATTGGAGTATTGAATGAATATTAATGTATTCAGTTTAAAAAATATATGAGAAGAGAGTTAGAAATGTCAATGGTTGGTTATATGAATTTTTAATGGGTTTGGAGGTGATACAAAGAAAAAATGAATATTTATTTCTCGATCCAAATGTGATAAATATGTTTTAAAAATGTATGGATAAGTGGATTCAAAGGATGTGAGAATATGAGTTTATATATGTATTATGTTATTAGTTGATTAAATTACAAAATATATCGATGTCATAGAAAAAATAAAACCCATTATAAGTATTCTATGCATAAAAAAGTATTAAATTATTTTTATATATGCCAAGGCACAACATGTAAAAATCGTTATAATTTTATCCACATTTTTTCGGTGGAAAAAATAATAAGTTATCTAAAATTTATATTGGATTTCATTTTTACAATAATGGAATAACAGAAGAGTTTTTGTGATATTGAGATATAGATTAGGACAGTTTAAGAAACACTAATATTCAAAAATCATGGTTATGTTTATCTTAGAAATTTCTGTATTTAAATGTTGTCAAAGAAGTAATATTTAATTTCATTTAACACTAAAAACGATGAATACATATTTGAAACACAATATTTTGTATATATCTTATAGATAAATCAACATCTGGGAGATATTGGAATGAATTTGATGTTTGAAATCAAGTGTCACATCTCAAATTCTATAGATCATATGAAAAATTAAATCCATAATTCAATGAAAAAGAACATCAAGATCAAGTATCTCATTAAGAAGTATAAATTTAGGCCAGTAATTGTGGGATTAGAGTATGTCTATTGTCAAAATGAAATTCTAGACATCCTAAAATAGTAACAATTAAAATATTCTTTTGAAAAGAATCAATTGTACCTTATAGTTCGTTCCTATCCATTCAAGTAATATATATTTGGAGAAGAACCCCCCACACCAATATATTAAATATTGTCCCATAATGGTAGTTTATTTTTTACACTCAACATGTGTTACATTCATTAATAAGTTCATTTAAATGTATATTATCTCTCATGATTTTATTATATGAGTTTATATTTCCCTTTCATTAACTATTAAGGAATTTTTCTTTTGGTTTTTTTAAACATGGGGAGATAGAGGCATGAATTTTGTTTTATGGGATAATAATTCCTAATAATTCTAGAATAAGGTATATATTCTAATCATAAATTATTTTTTGATTTTATATATTTAATAAAAGGGGATTATATATGTCATATTTTTTACAGGATATACTAGGGATTCATATTTTTGTATGCTGATATTTTAATTATGTTTGTGATGTTATATGGAATCTAATTCCTTTGTGAAGTAACTATTTTTGATAGGCGGATGATTTTGGTATGAAATTTCATGACTAGACAAGGAATAACTGTTTATAATTGGCTAATTTTAAACGTTGGAGTTATAAAATGAGAATTTATGTTCGGTTTTGAGATCGTCATCCTATTTTTGGAACATATGGCATGGTAAAAGATTACTCATAGTACCTTGTGCGATGGAAATGGGTACCCATTTCAAGGAGTTGAGAGAATTTATCCTTTAAGGGCTCATCAAGGCTAATGAATTTAGAGATAGTACATAATGGGGACATTATCCTTATTATTATTGGTTATATGGTGAAATTATATAAGGTATATATATGTATCAGTATTGTTTTAATATTTCTATTAATTAATTTAATTGGTATTTAAATTGTTATAATAAGTTGTCAGCCACATTTTCGAATATCGGGATACTTAACCCATTTTCTCCATATATTTATCTCTCTCTGTATCTATGATTATCTTCCTCTCTAAAATGAAATTTCCCCAAATTATATTCGGTTTTTGGTTCCCCCTATCATAGGGATTTACTGTGTGTAATCCTTAATGAAATCTATAATCTATTTATGGTTCTTTTATCATTATGAAGGTTTCTAATTAAAATATTCATTTTTGGAAATCTTCCATGAATTATAGACTTTTTCATAGAACGGTAAATCATTATAAGAAATTATCTGAGTATTATTCATATATTATCAGATATATTAGGACTAAATACTAACATTATTTATAAGAGTTCTTATAATTGATTATTTCTCGGTATTGGACAATGTGTGAGAGTGACAAATAATTTTACCAACTAATGTATAAATGGAATAGATGTTGATCCTTAGGAAATATATAGTGTGGCATGGAGTGTATATGGTTTTATATATATCTTTGATGTATTGTATAGTTTTTGATAAACCATGGACTTGGTTTCTATGTTATATACGTGGTTTCTTGTGATTGGCTTATTACTCACAGATTGATAAAGATATGAATCACTAGAAAAGAATAGTAGTGATATATAATTTCAAAGATAACATTAAGACATGTTTCTAGATTTAGATAGTTCTATGATGTAAGTAGTGGTGATCATTGTTGGGGATGAGGTTATTAGATCGTGTGCACACATCGGGTACTTTGTAAATTATTACTAATATACATCATAAATTAATGACATAGGGTTATAGTTTCAATAATTAGATCTGTCAAGTACTGTGTTATTGATGTTTTTCATATGTTCTATAAAACGATAGAAATTGAAATTTGAGGGAGATATTATCTCCAAGTTATGGTGATACATAGTTCAGTAGATCATATAGTGATGTATCATTTACCCTGAAATAATTGTGTATATGTGTCCTTTACCTTGGTTTTATGGGATTGGGGACGGGTCATTCAAATAGTTGTGTGATGAGGGGAGATGGTTTATTCACCCATTGGGTAGGCTGTGGTCATATCAACCCATTCCAAAACATATTAATTTTATTAGATCAAAAAAACATTATTCATTGAACACATAGTGGAGTTGGCTTTTATTACCATTCTAGTTCAGGCATACATTACACATTTCGTGAAAAAATGATATGGTTTCTATTATCATGGGATATCATAAGATGTGGGATATTGATTTCTTACTCAAACCATAAGGGGTACGTCAGTATACTAGAAAAAATTTTGTATTTTAACATGATATAGCAAAATTACTCTAAAAATAGTTCATATAGGTTTGATCTTCAATGATTGTATTTGTGGGATATTAATAGTTTTTAAAATTGACCACAAGGGTCTGTGTTCTATTTAGAAATCATTTATTTTATTTTTATTTGATATTAATTTATGATCGGGAATAATGTGATATTAGTTATTATTGTATGATTTTTATTCCATTCTTGTTGTTCATTTTATCATAATATATGACGTTTTATCTATTGTAATTAGAATTTAGTTATTATACCACTATTCATGGAGTTTTTTTGGGATATTTATTAAAATTTAATTCACTATTGTTATAGTAGATTAAATTGGAGGGTATATCCCTCCCACAATCACCCAAAAAAACTGACCTCTAGTCCATAGATTGTAGCATAAATTGATGAATTATTGAGATATGAAACACTCTATCACTTCCATGAGAGGCTATAGATGTTTCAAGGTGGGGTATAAGATGCATTCCATTTCATTTTTTGGGAATAGTGGTTGAGGTTTTTGAATGTACGAATGATATAAATAAACCATATACATGTGATTATCTCAATAATATGTAGTGGTTTTGTATATTATTAGAGGTTAGGGTGTGTAATTTGGTTTTTTAATTATCGTTTTAGATGAATTTTTTAGGAAGAAAATATGATTGTTTTTTGGGGGAGGGGTTTGAATATTGAAAAAACATTACATTCGATTCAACATTTTTTTCACCCATTTGTGGTGGTTAAATTTTCAATGAGGATTATTCAAGGAAAAGAAAACACCCAATGGACCATATATATGTGACGACTCATTGACCTACATTCCAAAGGTAAGCATTCATTCAGGATCAAGGACAATAAAACCTAAGAACTCTCATTAGTCAAAAGGATGGGAGATCAGGCTCATCACACACTTTTGGGGGGAATTCCTACCTATTATGAAACTCACTTATAGATTTTATTTAATACATGATCATTAATAATATATTCATTACAAAAAATCACATTTGTCACCCTTCAGTTTGAAATCAGTTAGTAACATGCATGGATTTAGAATCATCTATGTATATGTAAGGTTCCTAATCAATGGATGCATATATGTTTATAGGAGGTTCTCCATAAATGTTACCTTTTGATATGTAAACCATAGATTATTATCTTGTTTATTATTACAATGTTTTTTATGTCTATAGAGTGGGCCAATCTGAAACATGTCATCATCTAGGGAGATGATAGTTATTTTTATGTTTGGATCATACCCATAATATTGGATTCATATGTATCCTCACAAATGGAATTAGAACCCACATAGTTCATTTCCACATAACAGGACACATGATACCTTTTTGCGTCATGTGAAAAGAAAAAAACTATGATGTTTAATTTCATGTTTCATGGAACCCTTGGGATAATATTTCTAGTAAAAATTTTGTGTTGGAATAACAATTAAGTAGCCTTGAGAACCCAGAAGGGTTATGGGATCCTATTATGGATATGATCTTATTGAAAACATGTACCTAAAAAAATGGTGATGAATGGGGCCCCATAAAAATATATCTCCCTGGATTGGATGTAACTCTTCTGAGGATATGGGATAGATAACATTAGGTTGAATTTTGTGTGTTGGGTTTGGAACTAAGATATACTTCTTATATATCCCAGTTAGTCAATAATAACTAACCTCATAGTTTTTAATATTGTTTATTACACCTATATAAAACGCCCATGGTTTTTTCATAAATAATATAGAATTTTGGTGGTTTGTATCATGGGGGAAGATGGGCCTTTTAGGTGTTTATTGCAAGATTTGGAATTATATAAAATAGGAGGACCATGTTGCTGGAACTATGTGTAAATTCTCATATCCTTGCGATTTATATGTTTATTTTGGGATTTAACTGATGTGGTTTCCAATAGGATGGGATAACGTGGGTTTCATGATCTCCACTAATATATATGCCCACATGATTAATTCTTAGTGGGAGAAACCGGAAAACATGGTGATCATGGAAACATATAATCTTCGTTGTCTACAGCTAGATGAGGTTCGGGCTGAAATGATGATAGAAATAAAGATATCACAAAACCCTTCACCAATCATGTTTTCATATCTGGGGATTCAAGGAGGAGCAGGGTTGACCCTAAACTATGGGCTTACTCAAAGAGGATACCCTAATCACGATTTCATAGAGGACGAGGGAAAGATAAAAAAATACCCCTCATATATAGGGCAAATAAAATTGGTTCTCCTAAAAATCAATAATAGAAAAGTCCCTGGAACTACATCCAATGATGGAACCCTCATTTCCAATTTAATTTACACTCAAAAAAAATTTTATGACCCCTTTATTAAAGAGGTTACCAATATGACCTCATTTACCATGGATATGTAAGCCGGATATGGCTCACGGATGTGCCAATGATATTTGGAATCCTTTAGAGAGGCCTTATCCTAATACATTGTATGGAGACCCATTTTGTGATTAGAGTTACACAAAATATATTTTGATGATGAAGGACACTATGAATGTTCATGGATGGTCCATGGTGAAATGAAAACCATGGTGGAGGAAGGAAATGAGAGAAGGAATGAAAAAGAAACCAAGATTCTTGTAACAAACCAATGTTTAATCAAGGAAAATTCATTTCTTGTAGTTAAGTCATATAGTATAATCACATGAAATCACCACAAAATTAACAAATATGTATTATGTGTACTTTATACATAATATTGTCACTTTTATTATCTGAATTCATAAAATCTTACATTTATTGTTGCAATCAGTAAGATATTTAGAGTCTGACAAAACAAACTGAATTTTTGGTGAATAGTAACTGACCCTTATGAATAGTATTGTTACCCTTATGAATAGTAATATGACCCATATGAATAGTAAATCGTTCAAGTGAATATGTAACCTTATCCAATAAAGTATAAATAAAATTTATTCATCTTGTAAGTGACAATATGATATAATTATAGTGTCATTATTTTTGTGAGTCATGTATATTTAATTTATATTTTTTGTTGAACTTACGAATTTTAAAAAAAATTTAGTTTCATAAAATTTATTCATAAATAATTATTTTATTGACTTTTATTTATATGATAATTTGAAGAGAACTTAATTAATTTTTCAAAGTGTTATAAAACAATTTTTAATTTTAATATTTGTATTATTTAAGTAAATTATAATTTTAATTAGAAATTAAAATTTTCATATTTAGAATAATATTTTTATAAAATGGAGTTCATTTTCTTAATTTTAAAAATCGAAAAAAAATTGGGGTGATTTTTTGGTATTTTTCTTAAAATACATGAATTTTTTGAATAGTAAAATACGATAATTTATGATAAATGCTAAATAATGTAATTTCAGCATCATGCTTGAGTCATGGATGATATAAATGGACTTTAGTTAGAAATCACATGATCTATTTACTATTTTTGTTCAAAATAATCAATAATATTCATATTCTTAAAAAAAATTAAACTAATGATTAAAATATTGGAAAACCCCTCCTCTGCTCTACTTTAAATTCCACCCCTCTTTACCTCCCCTCATCACTCGTCTCTAGCCTTGTGACTTGTCTAAATTCGGGTAACATCTCATAAAATGTTCCTCACTACATATATAATCCCTTGGTCTCTTCCAATGACCAAATCCTCTCCCCTTGGGAGGTTGTAAAGGAATATATATTAAAGAGGTAGATTCCACTTTTGATTTATTTTATTTTCTTTAGTGTTCCTTTATTTCTATTTCATTCCACACCTTCTTTCATCAAAATGTTTAGATAACTACAGTAACATAAATGTACTAGAATATGTTTATATTAATGGAATAATTCAGCATCACCTCTTATTTCTCCTCTATTTATACTAGAAATGAAAACACCATCTGAGATGTGTTTATTCATCACCTTTAAGGATGACGAGTTTCCAATTTCTATTACCATATTAAATTATGATATTGAAACCATTTTGATGGATAAACCAGAATATAATGTATTTAATATGTAAATTTTAAGGTTCTATAATCTTTTGTACTGATGATGTTAATTTATAAATAAAAATGTGTTTGTTGTGACTAAAAACAACCAATTAACCAAAACAATTATCATTAAAGTTTTATATAATGATTCATCTTCAATCCAAATAACCAAATGAATTTTATAAAAATGTAAATTTATAGATGTTCACTAATAAAATAAACATTCAATTATGGATAGTCATTCTCATCATACATGTTTATCCTTAGATATATATAAGTAAACCATTCATGGGAACCAAGGAATCAAACGCTCCCAAACAACAAAATTGTACCTCTTAACCCATAAAAATGGATATGAATGAGCTTATTGAGTTTATAATAAAAACTTATCATGAATAATGGTTCTTTAAATATTAATTAAGGAATGTAATTTAATTATCTATGATATTAATATCAATTTAAGTACATCATTAGGATTAAGGTAAGTGATTCTACCCAAAGCTCCTTTATTCCTTCAGGTTCCTCTGTCGTTCATTCTACCCAAATGATGTTTTCCCTTCTATTTATGCACATATTATAAATTTAATGTATGTTACCAAAACTAATTTATCAATATCCATTCATCATTACATTTAAAGGATATACATTTATTAAATTATTCCCTCTTCATTATTTCCTGATAAGAAAACCTGTTTTATGGGAACTTCTATAATTCTTACCCTATTTTAAGTGCACTCTATATTTTATTTTATTCTACACTATTTTTATAAAATATGTTCTTTTATTATGAAAATATTATTTTTTCAATACTGGTTTTATATAAAATATTACACCCTTTTCTATTTTATATTATCTTTAGTACTTTCAATAAAACGACACTAAAAGTCTTTAATGATAAAATTTATTAAATGCTCTTATTACATGGTATCGATTATATTCGATGTCACATACCATGAATTATTCCTATTTTCACTTATTAAGGTCCCTTAATTTTTAAATTCCATTCATTTATGTATATTTTTATGATGTACCAATTTATTATGATTTATGGCATGATTATGATACCCATTTTCTTCCATGGTTACCCTTATGTTTACGTATGGTTGATTATGTATGATTCTTTAAGTGGAATGAATATTCACAAACATGTAATGATGGGTGCACCTATATACGCTCTAATGTATTGGGTAATGTTGAGTCTCATGAGATGTTATGTGCAAGGGTCTTGGCGGTTAGCCTTGACTTGTGATACCATGTGCAACGGTCTATGTGGTTAACCTTAACTTGAGCTCCTATATGTGAAAGGAGCCTTGAATCATGATAAAGTCCTGTTTCATGTTGCTACAAAATTAACATGAATTAATTTTTGTGTGATACCATGTTAATATGAAATGATTACATATGTTCCATGCCTTTTTATATCATTATGTTATGACTTCTAACCCATGTGCTAAATCTTTATTCTTATGTTTATTCCCTTCTAGGGATTTTTAGTTAATCACATTATTCATGTTATGCCATGGTTATCCATTGAAGATGTATGAGACTAATAGAAGTTAGGATATCTTTATGAGGACTAAATAAATAAATGATAATTTAGTCTCATTTTTAATGTTTTATATGCCTAGTTTTCCAGGACACGAGACTTTGTAGTCCTTGTATTGTAACATGATTTTTTATTATGACTAAAATCATTTATTCATAGGCAAAAAAGGATATGGTCAATATAATTCCCACTTCCTCATAGAATGTTATCATGTATGAAGGTGAATCCTTCGCATATTACTACACAAGTTTGGGTTCCCTCACTGTTGCATTTTTCTATGTGGTTACAAGTGCATTTCACATAGTGCATTTTAACATGGGTCTGGGTACTTCCTACATAGTACTTTGATACGCATGGTAGTTGTAACACCGCAATAATCTACATTATGATTCTTTTTAAATAGATCAATAGTGGGCGTTGCACGCAACACCAAGATTGAGTGCACCATGACCTATCAATCAAGCCATTTAAAAAGGGGCCTTGAATATTATTAAACGAGTTATAAAAATTTTACATTTTAAATTTCAAAATAGAATACATTTTTTTATTCAAAACATCAAAATTATCTTCGGCTGAATCTTTTGTTTCAATTTTTAATGAATCATGAAAAATACTGCATTATTGTTAAAAAACATAATTATTCAATTAAATAATTACTTTACTTTAAATTTATTTTAAAGAAAAATTATATACATAATGTATATATTTCTCAAATTTAGGTCATTTGAATCATTTTTATAATAGAATTAGATATAAATATTTTATTAAAATTTTGAACATCTCTTTTACCCATCTTCTAACCACAACATCAAATTTGCAAGAAATATAATTTTTTCTCTTCTCTGAATTTAATTTCAAAAAACAAACATACATGGTTGTAATGATTATAATAAATGTGTTCTAATAAGATTTAAATAATTTTTGTTAATAGTAATTGTTGGATGTTATTTACCATGGTTAAAGGTAAATATAGTAATTAGAGGTAAAAATAATAATATAATAATATAATATTACCAAAAGACATGTCATAAATTCATTGGATAAGTGTTTTTCCGAAGAAATATTTCCTAGGTTGAAAATATGTTTCTTTTTAGGCAACTTGCAATTGAATATTCTATTTATTTTATTTTATTTAAAAAATAGTTAAAAATGTCATAGAAAACAATATAATAACTATATCATTTTCAACATGGGGTTATATAAATAAATGGTTGACTATAAATAATATTTGGAAATTTAAAATTTTAATATACATAATTCAAATTTATATATAATTTTTGGAAAAAATATTAATTAAAATGGTGGCACAATAATGATGTAGTAATTAAATTTTTAATGGAAGAATCAATTAAATGATATTAAAAATATTAAAATAAATAAAATTTGACATAATTAATGACAAAAACCAATTTTATTGACAAAATAAAAATTTTACTGACATATTGTAAGTATTTATTTATTTTTATCTTGTTGTTTTTATATTTTTTAAAATGGAAATATTTAATAGTATCAAAATTGAAATAAATGATACATTAAAATTAATAATTTTTTATGAAATGTTATAAAATTCATAAAAATATCAGGTTCATAAAACTAAATATATAATTTCAAATAAGTTATAAATTATCCAATTGAGGTTATTTTTTCATTTTATGGATATGATATTAATCCTGTATTACAAAAACGACTAGTAAACGTGATAAGAGTAAAAATGATTAACTAAGGATTAAATCCCAAAGATAGTGTTACTTTTTTGAAAAAACATGTCTAAAAATCATCGTTTGAGATGATATATACCTATACACATATTATAATCTTAATAAATAACTTGGGATTTATTTTAGACTGTAAATAAATCTTTAATAATGTAATAGATTCAGAGTTTCCAAAAGTACCCCTCCCCTATCTTATAAAAGAGAACCTACTGTTCTCTTTTAATCACACCTATAATTCCATTTGGATAGAACAAAACCTAACCAATTATCCATAAAATGTATATGAAATAATACAAAAGTCCATAATTTGGGCATAAATTCAACCTATGGAGTCTTTTTGTGCGAATATAAAGGAGACACTCAAAAAAGAGGTAATTGATTTAGAAATTAAATTCAATTTCTTTTTTTATTCTACTTCCTATTCCCATTTTGTTTCGAAATTAAAGTAATAAATTCATTATATCATACATGATGATATATTATTATAATTATGGGATAACCATATTCCTCCTCTTATCCACCCTATAAGTAATAATATCACCTTGCGTGTGTGTGTACGTTTAACTATATCCATGACATGGTGTGATTTCTTACTCTACACTGATTTATATGGATGGATATAATGATGAGTATAATGGATATAAATCATTAATATTACATGATAATGATTTTGTATAAATAATATACAATATCATTCCATACCATTTAATTATCAAGGGAATGACATTGCCGCTCGTGGGTAGGTACGGCCAAACGTCTCCACAACATGGTGGCATTCATTCTCCACGTTAACTAGTAAATAATTTTTATAAAATTTATATGAGGAGTAAAAATAATTATTATTATCTTTATATAATTAGGTTTATGAATAAAATAAAACATATTCTTAACAAATATGACTTACATAAAAAACATGCTTAGGAAAACGATGTAGCTGACTCTCAAAATAATGCTAATACTAAAATATTATTATTAAAATGATATAATATGATCATATATGATATCATAATTATTTATATTGTTATGATATAATTTAATAGCATTAATTAATCATTATACTAAAGTTTAACGCACTCACAAATAAAAGAAAGTACAAGGTAAGGGTTCATTTCACAATCTCTTTATTATCTATGGTTGTTTATAACTTATTATCAATTGGGACACATTTATAATCAATGTACATGTTTCTTAAAACATATATCAATATATCATAAAAAAATTAAATTAATTTGAACCCATGATTGAATTTTAATCTTATTTAAAGGATTCTTTATGATGTTTTTAAAATGAGGTACTTTATGAACTTTTAATATGATTGAAAAGGGATTTTTCTAACTTATATGGTGCGAGCGGCTATTTTTTCCATCATGACACCATAATGTTTAAATGATTCCCTTACAATATAAAACTTTTATTTTTCAAAATTTAATTTTTCTTTTATAAATGAACAACATGTAAATTATTTCATATATAAAAAATTGGATATCTCTCTAAAAAAAGTTAATGATTTTATTAGATTATTGTAATCAATGTCAGTATCCATTATTGGATATTATTCTTAATTGTGATTGATTTATTATGATTCAATCATTGATATTATATTGAATGTTTTATGATATGTTTGACTGTGTATGTGTTGTTTTTATAACTGTCATGGGTTATGGTTAAAGTATTAACATTTCATATACTAGTTCTAATACGAATGTTTATGTTATATTTCATCCTTTTTATATGAGGAATACATTGTACTTAGAAAGCGATAGTCGGGGCCCTCTATGGCCCCCTGATGCATCAGTATGTCACATGATAAAAACTGGTGTCTTGAAATGAGGCCTTGATGGCGTGTTATCTATGGTTTTGGCATGAGGCCTTGAAATTATGGTTATGATATCCACCATTATGCATTCCATCATTAAGAAATTATTTATTCTTCTTTTATGTGATTATTAAGCAAGTAGAATATCTATTTTAAATGTATAAATAGAATTATTTGATTTATTGGTTCCATATTATGATGAAGGATCAGTTTGAAAGGATTGTGTTTCATTTTTAGGTGTTTCCTTTAAATGATTTTGATTATTTATGATAGATTATACTATATTGTTTATCCTTACTGAGCATCTGAGCTCACCCATTTCATATAATTCATTTTTCCCTAGGATGCAAGGAAGTATATTATGACTAACCTATAATGATAATTTATGGGATATGAGTGTATTAAAATGAGGAAATATTTATTTTTTAATTCAAGATGTAATGTAAAACATATGTTTATATCTTCTTTTTTCAAGGAAATTAAACTGATCGGTTCATCGAGATTTTATTTCATAAGATCATTCCAATGTAATTAAATAATTTAATAAATCTATGAAACTATTTTGGGGGAATCATATTTAGTATCAAAAGAATTTTATTACGACCATTTGAACCAATATTTAGAGAAAAGTTTATTAGGGAACATTACCCTATGATAGACTATGAGTCGAAGTATAAATGCACATCCAAAACTTTTTGTAAGGTAGAGACAATGTGGGACTTCCCATAAATACATTTTTGTATTGATACTACAAGTGGGTGTGGCTATGGTACTGATTTAACTTGGAGTTACAACTCCAAAAATGTATTTCTGGCATCACTCTGGATAACCTGGTACAATACAACATGTCTTACTGTGCACATGGTTTGACACTCTCGGGGGATATGTTTATTGTAATTTAAATTTTCCTTACAAATTATTATGAATTATTTATGAGTAAATATGAAAAGACTCAGGAATTCCATGTAATTTTTTTTATTTAAATGGGAATTTTACAATTCCGTGAAAATTAACGACGCATGATTCCAAGGCTCAAAGTGGCCGGATTGAATTTCTGAACATTTATTCAAGCACATTCAGTAAACATGTGAACATGATTTTATAACTTTTAAACAGGTGATTGGAATTGAAATCTACAGAACTGTTGAACTCACAGCACCGACATTCCCTTAAAGGGACATTCACCTTGACCGTAGTAGGTCGAGGTTGAATGATAGAGTTTGGGTTTTTCGTGGAAATGAATAAAATTATAAAATAAAATAAGCTTCTATTTTATTTTACTGAAACCTTCCTTACATAGGCTATGGTAGTGGGGACCACCCGAGTCATCAAAACCTCCCAATTATAAATTAAGGGGTGGGGACCACTTGACCCCTCTTAATGGGGGAGAAACCTCTCAACTCCCCTAAATAATTTTATGTGTCATCATAAAATTAAATTTTATGTTGTCGATTAATATTATGTGTATACATAAAAGTAAATTCTAAGTTATTATTTAATTTTTGTTTTGGCTGTTTCTTTTCTTTTTGGTGGAATTGGGGAAATGATTAGAAAAAGGGAATTGGGAGATATCTTGGAGGGTCATTCTCTCCAACGAAGAATGCATTCTCCAACAAAGAACGTGCTCACCAATGAAGAAAATGTTCTCCAATGAAGAACGCTCACACCGAGGAGGAACATATTCAATGACAAAAAATCAACTGTCGAGGAAACACTGATGTCACCGACCTACATCTCTCCCCAATGACATTATCTCCTTCATTGCGGACTCTGTCGAAAAATCTTCTAGGTAGGGGATTATTTCTAAGGGATTATCACTTCCCATGTTCTTCCCTTTAAACTAATAACACAGATCAACTCTCATAAACTAGATGATCTGTGGATGTTTTATTTAGTGTTATTTGGGAGTAGTGATTGAAAAGGTTGTGTTGATTTATGTTTTTTAATATCTTCCATACACGTTCTAGTTGAAAATTTGTGAACCACTTGCTACCACTCTAATGTGGAGGGTGCAGGCCAAAAAAACATGGCCCGACCCCTCTATCGTTCTTCTTTTTTGTGTTCATCACGATGTTGACGGCGACCGGTGTCAGTGTTGGGTACCTGTGGAACACGTGAATGGCATCCAGCACCACCGCCAGCCGTGACAAAGTCAATGGTTCCACCCCGCTACTTTGTGCCGCCCGCAGTCTCCGTCATCCAGGGCCCGCGTAGACCCATGCCCTCGCGCTGCCCAGCGGCTCCGTTCCACCCCACGACAACCTCCGTTTTTGGCCCGCACCACCCTTCTCCCTAGCGGCACCATGTGGCTTAGTGCCTCCCCTCGGCCCTTGTTGCCTCCACCGTCAACGTCTCACGCTTCCCCATGCCCTCTATGCCGCCCACAGCCTCGCGCCGCCCTGCGACTCCCCCGCTCGTGTCCCTCTGGGGCCCCGTGGCCCCACGCCACCATAGTGTCTCATGCCACCTCATGGCCTCATGCCCCCCCCCCTGCGTCCTCTGGGCCACCCCGCAGCCACCGCGGCCCCCCGTGGTACCCCGTGGCCACACTAGGCCATCAGGCCAGGCCACCCTGCACAAGCTGGGCCGGACCCAGTGCAGGCCGGGCCACCCTGCCCGAGCCAGGCATGACCCAGCGGGCTGGGCAATACCTGGCGGTTTAGGTCGGGTTGACCCAAATGGGATTGCCCCAGGCCGGGTCTGGCCGAGTCAGTCAGACTGGGTCAGACCAGACCCATAGCCACTTCGACCCATTTACACACTTTCGGCCATATCATTGGCACCGGGCATCCGTTTGAAAAACCTTCTACCGATCCGGAAACCTTGGAGTGATACGGTCCCTTTGGTATACCCCACTAGAGATTTGGATAAATTTGGGGAATTGTCAGGCTGGAACGATCACAAATTTAACTGACCCCTCAGGACAAAAAGCATAATAACTTACAGACCGGGCATCTGATTGACACACCGTCTGTTGCGTTGAGACCCCTATGGTGTGGTGGTCCATTGAGATACGTTCTAGTGAGACTTCGTGGAAGTTCTAGTATCGACCAGACGCTTGTGGGGAGGATCCTCCTGGAGACAAGAAAACGTAGTGTGGGAACCCTATAGCTGGCTATGACGCAAAGAATGAAGAGTGATCCTGTGTGGGTCACCACCTTTAAATCTTGTGTTTGTCAGCATTGAGAAATTTTGTGTTGTTCAGAACCTAGAAATCCGTTGTGGTTCAGCACCAAGCTATCCTATGTGGGTCAGAACCTAGTGGTCATCTGTGGGTCAGCACAGACCGATCCAATGTGGGTCACCACCGAGCGATCCAGGGAGGGTCAGCACCCAGGGATCCTGGGTAGGTCAGCACTGAGTGATCCTGTGTGGTTCAGCACCAAGAGATCCTGTGTGGGTCTATATTTAAACAATGTAAGATGATTCAGTAGTTACATATAATCATCTATACTATTGTACTTAAGTTATACCTGGTGTAAGCTTAGTCCGTACCTTTGTGGTACTTTCCATCATGGTAATACCTTGGTGGAATTCTTTTGTGTGGAATACATGTGAGGTACTTTTCTTTTGTGGTATTATTTCCTTTTTGTAAGAGTTGAGCTTCGGCCTTTGGAGTTTGAGACTTTTTTTTCCTCATGATTGAGATGGGTTTACTTGCTAACATAGGTTTATGTATGGGCATATAGCTAATTAGGGTTGTCCATTGATTTAATTCCTTGTGGTTTATAATTGGTGAATTTTGTGAGACCATGATGGTCTCGGGGTCCCTACTGAGTATCGTTATACTCACCCCTGCATGGGTTATGCATGCACCACATTGGGATTAGTGTAGATGACGGACAATGCTGATTGAGGATGAGAGTACTAGGATGGGAGGTAGCTCAGAGGTGGACCTTAGACGAGGTGTATCGTAGAGATGATCGTTCGATAGTTTAGCTACCCTTCAGGTAGGATCCTTGGCAGGTGATCACAAGAGATGTTCCAGTGTACTTGTACTTTTAGTTTCTTGTACTTTTCTTTAGGTCTTGTATTCCGGACCCGTTTTACTTTTAGCAGTATTTTTTGCTGCACAGTTGTCTTCTATTCATATCTTACTATGTGCTTGGATGTCTGTCTTTACTGGTTATAAAGGAAAATACTTCTCAGTTTTATGGAATATGCCTTTGGTGCTAGTCGATCGCCCCTGGCCATTGGAAGGCGGGTTTGGGGTAGTCACAACACTGGCCCTGGGCGACGGGTCGTGACAAATTGGTATCAGAGGAGTCGGTTCTACCGTAGAACATATGACTCTCATATTTATTTTTAATATAGATAGTGTTATGTTTATTTAGTGTGGTTATCAGTTTAGAGAATATAGTTTTGGTGTGGTGACCGACCTATCCATACACCAGGACCCTGACTTCTGATTTCTAAATCAGTGAAAAAAACACTAATTACGTGTGTGTGTGTGTGTGTGTGTTTTGAAGAGTTTTTTATCTCATTGAGTCAGCTCACTAGGTGTAACTTTTTAACCATATCGCATCTATTTCTTTTCAGGATGCCTCCATGCAGACATTTATCTAGGGTTCTGAGAGTAGTACGCACTGGTAGCCCACTAAGCAACGAGGCATCGGTAAAGGGACATCTTCTAGTAGATGTACTAACAGAGGAACCAGCAGTACCATTACCCATTGGGTCCCTGATGCCACCAGACCCAACAGTAATGGGTGAACACCACTTGAGTGTGTTTCATGAGTTTCAGTTCTAGATGCCACCCAGGTTCAGGGGAGAGATAGACCTACAAGTACCTGAGGATTGGATGGAGGCCGGTGTGAGAGTTTTCCCACTTGTAGGGACACCATCTGATCTCTTGGTGATTCTTGCCTCTATCCTTCCATAGGAAGCAGCAGGTAGATGGTGAACCTTGATTATCAAGGTTCATTATGAGGTTACACTTCTCTGGGCAGACATTGAGACCCTGATTCGAGCAGATATTGTTCTAGCGACTCTTCACGCAAAGAACATTTAGGAGCTGCTTCATCTGTAAGAGGGGCAGCATGACTGTGGCTCAGTACTCAGTGAGGTTCACTGACCTCTCATACTACACCACATATCTGGTGTTGGACCCATTATTCAGGGCTCAAACCATTGAGCAGGGACTCAGGTAGGATATCATGGCTTCGATGATCTCACTTAGCATCATGATGCAGGTGGGGGTGTTAGAACGAGCCCTCTTAGTGGATGGTTTTCTTACTGAGCAATCACTAGAAGCAAGACCCAACACCATACATCACATAGTGGAGTCTTCTGTAGCTGGTAGAAGAGAAATGTCATAGAGGTCCTAGAGGACCAGACCTATATGTTGGCGACCACGTGATTAAGGGTCAGTTGTGTGGGGAACACGAGGAGGATCCAGTCATGCCAGGATCAGGCAGTGTTATGCATGCAGTAGGGGAGGGTCTCATGGCTCGTGACTGTCTGACCTGCCATAAATATGATCAGCAGATGTTAAAAGAACCGACCAGGAAAAAATATAGATTTGGTCGATGGGGTATGCATGGAGCAGGCGAACATGGAAGAAGACCTGGCCATGCAACTGGCGGTGGGCGACAATTCAATATGTTACTACCACCACCACGAGGTGGTCCACCCCGACCACAGGAGGTAGGATGACAGTGTCAAGCTCATCTGCAGACATCTGAGGCCTACGATCACGGCACTCTAGAGATGAGACGAGGTTTGATATGTGTCTAATCCACCATAGCATCAGTACTTATAGACATAGGTTCCAGTCATTCTTTTATTACCACTGCCCATGTTTAGAACTTGGAGATTCCAACAGAGTTGTTGCCTAGATCCTTACATATTGAGACTTCTAAGGTAGTGGATTTGATTATTATGCACTGGTTCCGGTAGTGTGAGATTACTCTAGGAGTAAAGTGCTTCGGCTGGGATCTCCTAGTAGTGGTGTCGAGGCCTTACGAAGTCATCTAGGGTATGGACTGGTTATATATAGTACATTCTCAGATAGAATATATTAGGTGCAAAGTGCAGTGTGTCCACATGAATGGGACCAGGTTTATGTTCACCTGTGAAAAGGGAGCCTTTTCATCATAGGATGGACTTACCCGAAGGAGAGTGCAGCTAATCACTCATCAGTTGGCAAGACTTGCCCTCAGAGTAGTTGATGTGGAGAGTCTGATTTATCCTATAATGGTGAACCAGTATGAGAATGTCTTCCATGAAGATGTTTCTGGTCTACCTCCTTGTAGAGAGGTGGACATTCTCATTGACTTGTACCTTGATATGGCACGTATAACTACACCTGCGTATCACATGGTTCCCATGGAGCTTCTTGAGCTGCGGGTATAGCTGAAGGACATATAGGGTAAAGGGTTCATCTGGCCTAGTGTTTCTCCTTGGGCACCCCCAATTTTTCTTGCCAAGAAGACGAGTGGGAGCTTGATACTTTGTGTTTACTATTAGTTCCTGAACCAAGTGACAGTGAAAAACAAGTACCCACTTACGGGGATTGATGACCTCTTTGATGAAATGATGGGAGCACGGTGGATCATGAAGATAAACCTCAGATCAGGCTATAACCAGCTCAGAGTATGATATGATGATGTATAGAAGACGAATTTCTGATGTCGGTACGACCACTAAGAGTTCTTGGATTTTCCATTCGGTGTAACCAACGCTCCATCAGTGTTCATGGGACTCATGAATAGGATCATTCAGCCATACCTTGATCGCATTGTAGCAGCATTCATTGATGACATTCTGATCTAGTCGGCTACTAAGGATTAGTATGCCTATCATTTGTAGGTAGTACTAGACACAGTCCGAGAGCACAAGAATTATGGTAAGATCTCTAGGTGCATGTTCTGGATCCTAGAAGTTCAGTTTCTAGGACACGTCATCTCAGAGGCTGGAGTTGTAGTGGATCCAGTGAAGATTTAGGAGTAAAATTCTTGGGATCCACCCATGAGTGTGATAGAGGTATGATGTTTCCTAGGTTTGGTCGTATAATACGAGACATTTTTACCATATTTCTCTGGAGTTGCAGCACCACTTTTAGCATTGAAGAAGAAGGGGCATCCCTTCGTGTGGACAAAGAGATACCAACAGAGTTTTTGGGAGCAGAGGCAGAGGCTGACTAGTGCACCCATATTGAGGCTTCTAGAGGGGGTATTGGGTACGTAGTCTACTGTGATGCATCAGGGACTGAGATCTGTTGTTTCTTGATACATGAGCGAGCAGTGATCGTATTTTGTTCTCGACAGATGAGATGGAATGAGCAGAACTGTACTACCCATGGCCTGGAGTTAGCACCAGTGGTCTTATCCTTAATTATGTGGTGAAATTAATTGATGGGAGATCATTTTAATGTGTACTATGATCAGAAGTATCTCATGTATATCTTCACTCAGTAGGGATGGAACCTGAGACAACGACATTGTCTTGAGATCCTCCGTGACTATGACTTTTAGAAAGTCTATACTCCTGGGAAATGGAACATTGTAGTAGATGCACTCAGTTAGAGGATTGGTATACAGCTGCTTGGTGAGGTGATGGAGCAGTTGGACGCTTTGTAGATATCCTTCGTGGAATGTGATGGAGTAGCATTCCTTTAGTCTCTTATAGTCACACCTCCAATTATTCAACATTTAAGGGAGGCGCAACATGGTGACACTGACTTCTAGACACGACTTGCTCAGATATCCACAGGACAGTCACCTGATAGATTTTCTAAATGTGGGGAGAAAGTCATCGTCTTCAGAGGATGTTCTATGGTTATAGTGTCGATTCGAGAGGGAGTAATGAGGGAGTTCCACACATCCCCTCTAGAGGTACATCTAAGAGTGGATAAAATGTACGAGGAACTCCGATGACAACACTGGTGGCCGGGAATGTTGAAATCAGTAATAGAGTTCATCTCTCGGTGCCTCACTTGTCAACAAGTGAAGGCAGAGCATCAGAAACCGGTAGGCTTGGTTCAGCCTTTGGAGGTCCCAGAGTTGAAGTGGGACATGATATCCATGGAATCCGTGACAGGACTTCCACATACATCTAGGGGTCATGACTCGATTTAGGTGATCGTCGAATGACTCACCAAGTCTCCCCTTCCTACTGATCAGATACCAAGGTTCATTAGAGAGCTTGGGATGCCTGTATGTGAAAAGTATTGTATAGATAAATGGAGTACCCTCGATGATTGTCTCTGATCGTGATACACATTTTACTTCCCAGCTATGCAACGGGTTGCAGGATGCATTTGGGAAGCACCTTGGTTTGAGCGCCGCCTTCTATCCACATATGGATGGCCATATTGAGCGGACCATTCCGACCCTCAAGGACATGATGCGTGATTGCATCCTCGAATTTGGTTGCAAATGGTAGGATCACTTTCCTTTGGCGGAGTTTCCATACAACAAGAATAATCACTCCACCATTAGGATGGAACCTTTTGAGGAGTTGTACGTGTGACCTTGTAGATCACCTTTGTGCTGGACTATCCCAGGGGAGTCAGCACCAATGGGACAAGAGATGGTATAAGATACCACAGAGAAAGTGAAAATCATCCAAGAGTAGATGAAGACTGCACATAGTAGGTATAATCCTTATGCCAATACGATATGGAGACCTCTGGAGTTCGAGGATGGCGACCACCTCTTTCTATGGGTCTCACCTCGATTTGGATTATGAAAATATGGACATGATGGCAAGTTATCTCCAAGGTTCATAGAACCTTTTTAGGTCCTCGGTAGAGTTGGAGAGCTAGCATACCGCTTAGCTCTCCCACCTCATTGGCACCTGGTGCACGACGCCTTCCACATATCCCAGTCGAGGAGATACATGCATGACCCTTATCACATCATCGACAACAACGAGATAGACGTAAATGATGGGGTGAATTTTATGGAGGATAAAGTAGTGATTGATGATCGACCGGAGAAGGTCCTTCATGTGTGATCGATACCTCTAGTGCGTATTCATTGGAAGCATGGTAACCCCAGGAGAGCACAGGAGAGTGGGAGGCTCATATTTGTACTCAGCACCCCCACTTTTTTTAGTTCTGAGTTGTGGCTTATGGGGACATAAATCCCTGAGGTGGAGAAAATGTATAGACCATAAAATTCATTTTAATTAATTTTTACTTAAATGGGAAATTTACGAGTACACAAAAATTTATGGCGCATGATTCGGAGGCCTGGAGTGCCCAATGTGAATTTATGAACTTTTATTCAGGAATGTTCAGTAAACATGCGATCAGGTTTATCTAAATTTTGAACTGATGCTCGGAATTGAATTATAAGGGCCCCGTTGGACTTGCAGCGCTGATATTTTCTTAAATGAACATTCACCTCGACCACAGTAGGTCGAGGGAAAGATAAAATTTGGGTTTTTTGAGGAAATGAAAAAAAAACATCTATTTTATTTTATTTGTTCAATCCTCCCTTACATAGTCTAATGTGGTGCGTACCACCCAAGTCCTCAAAATCTCCCAACATTTAATTTTGTGTCAGGGACCACCCGACCCATCTTAATGGGAGATAAACCTCTCAACTCCCCCAATTATGATTATGTGTCAACATAAAAATAAATGTTAAGTTATTATTTAATATTTTTGTTGGATATTTATTTTCATTTCTATGGAATTGAGGAAAGTATATTAAAAATGGAATTGAGAGAGAGCATGGATGATTATTCTCTCCAATGAAGAGAATGTTCTCCAATAAAGAACGCGCTCCCCAACGAAGAACGCTCACACCGACGAAGAATTTCTTCAACGAAAACGAACCTACGATCAAGGAAATTCTGACGATACCAACGTCCATCTATCCCCAATGAAATCGTCTCATCCCTAGAGGCCTCCATCAAAAAATATTCTAGGTAGGGGTTTCTTTCTATGTGATTATCACTTCCCAGGTTCTTCCATTCTAAACTAAAAACGCAGATCAACTCTCATAAACTAGTTGATCTGAGGATGTTTTCTTTTTTGGGATTGGTAATAGTGATTGACGAAGGTTGTGGGGATAAATTTTTTTAAATATCATCCATACATGATCTTGATGAAATTTTTTGAACCACTTGCTACCGCTCTAGCACAAAGGGTGTGGGAAAAACAAACATAGCCCATCCCCTCCCACTTTATTCTTTTGTGTGTTCCTTGCGATGGTGACGACGACTGGTGCAAGTGTTTGGCACTGGTGAAACATGAGAACGGTGGCTGGCACGACCATCGGTCCTGAAAATGATAATGGTGCTAGCCCACGACTCCACACCGCCTGCAAACTCCACCGTCCACTGCCCGCCCCGCCCCACCCCATGGTGTCGTGCCGCCCCACGGCGACGTGCCCCCATGCCCTCACACTACCCCAAAACCTCCGTCATCCGCGACCAGTGTGGCCCCATTCCCTCGTGCTATCTGCAGTCTCGCGCCTCCTTACTGCTCCGCCACTCATGGCCCTCTGTGGGCCCACAGTTATGCGCCTTCTCGTGGCCTCGCGGCGCCCCACGGCCTCTACGCCGCGCAACAGCCACCACGCCACCCCGCGGCCTCATTGGGCCACCAGGCCGGGAAGCCCAGTGCGGTTTGAGCCAGACCCAGTGGGCCAGGCTAGACCTAGTGGGTCAGGCTGGACCCAGCAGGTTGGGCTCGGTCGACCAAAACTAGATCAGCCCAGCTTGGGTTGGTCTGACTAGGTCAGACAGGACTCAGACCCACTTCGACCCATTTATGCACAATCTTCTATATCATTGGCACTGGGCATCCATTTAGTGAAATGTTAATAGATTCGGAAACCTTAGATTGAGACGGTCACTTTGGTATACCACACTAGAGATTGGGATAATGTTTGTGAACGGTTGGGTTGGAGTGAGAACGAATCCAACCGGGACCACAGGACAAAAAGGATAATAACTTACAGACCGAGCATCTGATTGATGCATTTTCAGATGCGTTGAGACCCCTATGGCATGGTGTTCCTTTTAGATAATTCCTCATGAGACTTTTTTGCAGTTGGTTTATTGAACAAGGGCTTTTGGAGTGGACCCTCTTGGAGACAAGTGAGCGTAGTGTGGGAATCCTGTAGCCGGCTGTGATGTGAATAATGAAGAGTTATCCTTTGGGGTCCAGCACTGAGTGATCCTATGTGGATTAGAACGCATTGATCCTGTGTGGGTCAGTAAAGAGCGATCCTATGTGGGTCATCACCTAGAGATCATGTGGGGTCAGCATTGAACAATCTTGTGTGGGTCAGCACCTAGCGTTCCTGTGTGGGTCAGCATTGAGCTATCCTGTGTGAGTTAGCATCTAGTGATCCTATGTGGGTCAGCACCGAGCGATCTTGAGTGGGTTAGCACTTAGAGATCCTATGTGGGTCAGCACCTAGAGAGCCTGTGTGGGTCAGCACTGAGCAACCCGGTGTGGCTCATCCACTTAACAGAGTAAGATGATTCAGTATTTACATATAAACATCTCAACTATTGTACTTAATTAATACCTGGTGTGAGATGAGGCCATACCTGTGTGATACATTACGTCATGGTAATACCCTGCTTCTATTCATATTTGTGGCGTACATGTGAGTTACTTTCCTTTGTGGTATTACTTACTTTGTGGAACATTTTAGCATGGGGCTTTGGAGTTGGACTCTGCATTTTCCTCAAGAATAATATGGGTTTACTTGATAACATAGGTATATGTATGGGAATATACCTAAGTAGGGTTTTCATTTGATTTCAAGTCTTGTGGATTATACTTGGTGGATTTTGTGAGACCTTAAGTGTCTCAAGGTCCTTAATAAGTATCGTTATACTCACCTCTACATGGGCTATTCCCAAACCTTATTGTGATTTGTGCAAATGACAGACAACCCTGACTGTGGATGAGAGTACAAGGACTGGAGGTAGCTCGGAGGTGGAACTCAGACGAGGTGTATTATAAAGATGACCGTTAAAGTGTTGTACTTACCCTTCTGGTAGGATCATTGGTGGCTGATCATAGGAGATGTTCTAGTTTACTTGTACTTTTGGTTTCTTGTACATTACTATTCGGCTCATATTTCAGCCCATTTTTACTTTCCACACTCTTTTTTCTATACAGTTGACTTGTGTTCGTATCTTAATATGTGATTGGTTGCATGTGTTTATAGGTTATAATTTCAATGCCTTCCCAATTTTAAAGAATACAACTTTCGTGCTACTTTCTGACCCCTGGCCTAAAGAAGGCGGGATTGGTATAGACATGCAACGGGCCCTGTGGGACAGTTCATGACAAATTGGAATCAGAGGAGTCGGTTCAAATGTAGAAAATATGACTCTAATCATTCTTTTTAATGGTAATATTGCTAAGTGTAGTAAGTGTGGTCATCATTTTAGGGAATCCAGTGTGGGTGTGGTGTCCGACGTATCCATACACCCGGACCCTGACATCTAATTTCTGACTCATTACACGAAAACAATGATTGCGTGTGTGTTTTTAGGAGTTTTCTTTGTGATTTCTTTCAGTCAGCTCACTAGGTATAACTACTTGACCATGGAACACATGTTTTTTCAGGATACATCCATGCAAATAGCTAGCTAGGGTTTCAAGAGTAGTACGCACTGATAGCCCACCGAGTGATGAGGCCTCATTGCATGGTCGTCTTTCAGTAGAGGCACTAGTCGAGGCACCTGCGATACCATTACCCATTGGGACAGCGATGCCACCAGACCATGTAGTAGATGGTCCATGCCTCTTGGGTGAATTTCAAGAGTTCCAGTGCGAGAGGCCACCTAGGTTCAGGGAGAGACGTACCCACATGAGGCTGAGGATTTGCTGGAGGTCATTGTGATATTTTTCCGACTGGTAGGGACAGCAGTTGATCTCATGGTGATCCTTGCCGCCAGCTTTCTATAGGCAACAATAAGTAGATGGTGGATCATGATTCTCTAGGTTCACAATGAGGTGACACTTCCCTGGGTAGACTTCATGAGCCTGTTTCAAGTAGAGTTTCTTCCAGCGACTCTTCACACAGTGCGTATTCAGGAGCTACTTCATCTACATCAGGGAAGCATTACTGTGGATCAGTACTCAGCGAGGTTCACTGACCTCTCACTCTACTCCACAGATGTTGTGCAAGTCAAATTCTTCAGGGCCCAAACCTTGAGCAGGGACTCAAGTGAGAGATCAGGGCTTCAAAAATCTCACTCAGCATCTCGAGGTAGGTGGGGGTGTTAGAGTGTGCCCTCATATTGGATGGATTTCTTGTTGAGTAGTCATTAGTAGTGAGACCCACCACAGGAAATCACGTAGTGATGTATTCTGCAGCTAGTAGAAGACAGACTCCACATAGGTCTAAGAGGACTACACCTACAGGTGGACAACCATAGTATTCAGTGTCAGTTGTGCATCGCCCTCGTGGAGGATCCCATCATGCTAGGGGCGGGCTGTGTTACGTATGCAGCGGAGAGGGTCACATGGATCATGAATGTTCGACCCTCCATAAATATGATCACTGGATGGCAAAAGGATAGCACATGCAGAGACATAGATTCGACTGAGGAGATCAGCAGGGAGTAAGCGAATGTGGAAGAAGAGCTGGTTATGCAGTTACCAGTGGGAGACTATTCGATATGTTACCACCACCACCACCAGGTGGTCCACCCCGACCAAAGGGAGTATGAGGATAGGGGCTAGCATATCTCCAAGTAGTTGAGGCCAACGATCATGACACTCTGGAGATGATACGAGGTACGATATGTGTCTACTCCACATTAGTTGCAGTACATATAGGCACAGGTTCCCGTCATTCTTTTTATTCCCACTGCCCTCGTTCAGAGCTCAACGATTCTAACGAAGCTGTTGGATAGATACTTGTGGCTAGAGACTCCTAAGAGAGAGGATTCGACGATTACACACTGGTGCTGGTAGGGTCAGATTACTCTATGAGATGATAGCTTCATTTGGGATCACCTAGTAGCAGCGTCGAGGCCTTACGGCGTCATCTAGGGAATAGACTGGTTACCTACAGTCAATGCTAAGATAGACTGTATTAGGCGCAATGTGTGGTGTGTCCATACAGATGGTACCGGGTTTACCATCACTAGAAATAAGGGAGCCTTTGTAGCACAGGATGGACTTACCCGGAGGAGAGTGCAGCCGATCACTCATCAGTTGGCCAGCCTTACCCTCATAGTAGTTCATGTGGAGAGTTCGATTTATCCTGTAGTGGTGGACCAGTATGTGGATGTATTCCCTAATGATGTCACGGGTCTACCTCCTCACAGAGAGGTGGAATTTTATATTGACTTATACCCTGGGACGTCACAGATATCTTCACCTGTATATCGGATGGCTCCTACAGAGCTCCTCGAGTTGTGGGTACAACTGGAGGACTTCCTCAAAGAAAACATTCTTGTAAAATTTTCAATTTATGTTAATTATTTTTCATGTTTGGAATTTTTCATTATGATTTATAACCTACTCTAGTGTATTCCATTTATTAGAAATGGTTCCTAGTGGAAGGAATGGAAAATGTATGACCAAACATAATCCATGATGTTATTTCCCTCCTATGTGATATAATGATAATGGAGTTTATGATACAACTAGAACTGATCATCTTGTAACCATACTAGAATAATTAAATCTGGTTATGAATAATAACCTTACCCATATGAAGTGGTTTGTTCCACAATGAAAATGATCAATGTTATACAACTTCATGGGACAATAGACTCTAACATTAAATGGGACAACAAATACATTTTTATATAAGCATCAGATATGTTCCATAGAGAAAATATTTTTCATAAGAATTTTTTCATTGAGGAAGTATATACTCATAAAACCTTCATAATTATTTGTAAAGAAAATGAGAGTTATCCAAAGCATATCCCCCGGGAGTGTCGTAACCAATAGTGAAGCAAGGCCCATTGTTGTGCACCAGTTCTCGTCCGAGTCTAACTCAAAGCGTTGTTTTTGGGTTTTACCCCTAGGTACATTTGTGCCAGAGCCACCTCTACCTGCTCGTATCCAGACAGGGATGTATTGCTCGGAAAACTCACAAAATCTCTACAACACCAAAATTCTAGGAAGTTCTTCTATACTAATCCTCAAAGTTCATCTTAGGTCTACGTGCTCTAATAAGAGTTTATCTAAATCTAGCTTCAAATGTTTGTATTAAACATCCTCTAATACCAACTATATCGCCCCGACTCCAGTTACCTAGAGTCGGTGCATTATTACATAACATTGGCATGATCATAAGAAATATCAAATCTCGAAAGACCGATTGGTTTAGTAGCCTTGGAAACACTTGATATATTCATAATGTTTTACATTACACCATAAAAAGAAAAACTACTACAACAACATATTTTCTTCATAGACCACACTCATATCCCCACATACTATCCCTACAGGTCATTCGTAAATTACTTCTTCAGATCTTGGGAAAAATAAAACATTGACAGGGGTGAGCTCAAATTCCCAGTAAGGATAACAATGTAGCGGAAAATTTCATAAATAAGACTAATCATTTAAGGTAATGTATAACTTAAAACAAATGCCTTTTAAACTTGAACATCACCATAGTATGGAAAAGATAAAATGAAAAGATTCCATTTACTCATTCACTTGGATATTCTACTAATCAAATAATCACATTCAATATCAATAACCACTTTCATAATGATGGAATGCATAATGCCAGCCTATCATAACCACATAGCTAAGGCCTCGTGCCAAGACTACAAATAAGATTTTTCCAAGGCCTTGTGCCAAGAAACAAGTTTTTCTCATGAGACCTACCGATGAATCGAGGAGCTATTGAGGGCTCCACCCATCACTTATTAAGTCCAATGCATTCCCATATGAAAAGGTTTAAACATAACATACACATTCGTATTAAAACTAGCATTCGAAATGTCAATACTTTCACCATAAAATCTGAACGGTATAAAAATAACACATCCACAGTCAAACATATCACAAAACCTTCAATATAATATAGATGTTTTGTATTATAATAAATAAACATCAAATAAGCGTAAAATTCATCAAAGGATGTTGACATAGATGAAATCAAAACTCTTTTTAGAGAAACATCTCTTTCTATTTTTAAATCATTTAAGTGTCTTATATTTATAAAATAAAACATTTTCTTTGAAAATATTCTTATAATATTTTGAGGGAAGCATTGACAATTTTACAACAGTGGAATATATCCTCACCCGCCGTATAAGTTAAAAAAACATTCTTACCTTAATTTTGTCAAAAAGGTTAAAAAGAACCTTCTTTGGAAAACGACGGAAAGATTCCTTTATAAAACTCTTATAAAAAGTCAAAAAAGGGTATAAATGACTTTCACCCATATTATTTTAAATAGTAAAAATGTTTTGAAATAAAATTTAAAGAAACATGGATGAAGATGATAAAGAGATCACAGTAGATTATTACGTTTAAACAACCTCGGATAATGAAGAGATTGTGAAATAACTCTTACCTTGTACTTTTCCTTGGTTTGGGTAGGTTAAACTCCTGTATAATAGTGAAATAATAGTTATTAAATTATACAAGAATCATATACATTCATATGATATCATATATGATCTTTTAACATTGCTTTGTTAATAATATCTTAGTATTATCATCGTTTCGGGTGTTAACTTACTTGTTTTCTTTTATATGTTTTGTTACATAAGCCATGTTTTTCATGGATAGGTTGTATATTATTCATATACATAATGATATCAAGTCCTTAAACATTATTTTTAAATCATCAAATGCTAATTATACTTGAATGGATACGATGGAGAGTGAATATCATCGCGTTCGTGGAGACGGTAGTCCGTACGTATGCAAGAGCGGCAATATCATTATTTTGATATTAAAATAACATATAAATGGATGTTATATCATATATAAAGAATAATTATCATGTTAAATTTATTATTTACATGAGTTACACATCATTATTATCCCCATCCAACTAATAATATATTGAATAACAATTACAGCACGACGTGGAGACAGTAAGCCGTACGTACGCACGTATGGTGACATGTTATTCAAAGGGTGGATAGAATACTGAATATGGTTGTAACATATTTATAAAAACATCACAGTATATATATGATACTGTAGTTATTATTTTATAAGGGTAATAACAAAGGAAGAAGAAGTGGAAGAAGAAAGGAACTTGGAAAAGTGTGGTGAAATCATTACATCCTCTTCGGGTTATTTCTTTTGATTTGATCAAAAGGGCTCCATAGGTTGCCTTTCTGATCAAAAAAGGCCTCTAGGTAGTAGTGAGGGAAGTTGGGAGAGTATTTGGGCAGAGTTTGGCTGAACCAAAAGGATTTGAATGTGTGAATAAATGATAAGGAGCAGTGCCTTTTTATATGATGGGTGAGGGGCACCTTTGGAAAAGCTAGAAATATTAATTTATAATAAATTCATATTCGGTTTATAATGGCTCAAAAGTTGATTATATAAATTATAAGGTAGGGATAGGTAGAAAAACATTCAACCAATAGAATTTAGACAGGTTGTGTTTACTATATTAACCTTATCTCTAAGTATTAACTCTTAGTTAATTAGTTTGACATTTACCATGTCACTTTGTATTTTTATATTATATAGTTAATAAACATACTACATACATCCATGAGACCCAAAGTGGTCCATTAATGATACAACTATCATTATATAAGTCTCTTTTCCGATCCTTAGATTTTTAGGAATTTAATATCAATTAATTATATATTATGTTTTTTAAGAACTCTTTTATGTCAATTTTGACACTATTCAATAGTTGATTTTTGTGAAACTCATAACAGAATGATTACTTCGAAAACATTTAATTAAATCATTCCTCACATGTCATATTAACATATAAAATTAGTTTAATTCATAAAAAGTCTCAAATTATATTTATTTGTGTATTTATAAATCAATTATTTTTATTTTTTACTATTATGGGAATTACTGCATCTTCATTGTGTCATAAATAAATTAAATTATATAATGTCTAAAAATTGTAAATAAAATATAATTATGTATGAAATATTTTTATCTTTATAATGAATATTTACAATCGAATTTATCTTATGTATAACCATATATATTAAAAATGTTTTAGTAAATAAACTTTGATTTTAACACTTTTAACTCTTCATTGAATTAAATAATAATAAATGGACTAATCAAATCCAAGTGGACCTAAATGATAATATTTTATTCCTAAGGTTGTTTTTGGTCTAGATACACTTATAAAATAGAATTAGTACATGTGTTAGGTTAATATTAATATCATTTTTACCCTTAATTACCCTATTTACTTTTAACCGTGGTAAATAAAAGTAAAAAGTTACTTGTCAAGAAAAATTACTTTCATCTCATTGAACCACATTTTACTTCTTGATATTAACCGTGTATCTCGAATTTTTGAAATTCCATTCACAGAAGTGGTAAAATTATGTTTTATGAAAAAATTCAGTTTTTTTAACTACCACTTAGTAGTCTCACTATTCATAAAAAATTGATGTTTTTCAAAACAATGACAAAATTTCACCCTAAGCTATAATTTTTATTCCGAATTCAAAAATGATGTCTATTTTACAATATTAAAAACATATAAGTTTCATTAATTTATTTTATTATTAATTCCCGCTGTCACAACAAATTGCGTGTTTTAAAGAAAAATATATACCAAAAGATTGACAATTGTTTAGGTCCAATTTCAAAGTGAAATTAATTCTAATGAACACCATTAGATAAAATGGTAAAAATATATATACTAATTAAACATTAAAACCACTAAATAATATAATTTATCACTATAAATTATTTTGTTTAAAAAGGTTGTTTTTAAGTATTTTTCACTATTCATAAAAATTAGAAGTTCTCGGAAAAATACCAAAAAATCTTCTTAGGATAATTTCGATATTCCGAAACCATAAATGAAGTCCATTTTGAAATATAAAATATATATAATTTAAAAAGGTAGGTATTAATATTCATAACGGCTAGTTTGATTGGTTGTGGTGTGTTAGAACTCGATGTTATGTACAACACACGTTATCGCTTTATTCAAAGAAAAGCGTACCGTAGAAGATTGGGGTGTTACAATCAAGGAATCAATATATCATATCAATCTCATGGAATAAATCATAATATGTCATGGTATACCCACAAATCACATAATTAAAAGTAATTTAGATCAAAAACAAATATGATCTATAATGAACACGAATAATAAGCTACAAATTTATTAGGGCACCACGTGTCACAAAAGGTTCTCAAGGATACAAAAACACCCACTAGCGATCATAATCTAGATTGGTTACTAAATATTTATATGCATAAATTATATTAAGGAAACATGTGTAACAAATCCCAAAAGGTAAGGCACTTCCTACCTCAAAGTAATCATCATCTATGGTAAGGGTAAACCACCGTGTGTGGTTCGATACACCTCCTTGTGTCCTTATCATCTAATTTTCCAGCACATCAATGCTTGAAATTAATTATAATTCCCTAGACCTAATACCTATTATTTTATTTTAAAAAACTATTACATGTGGTTATACACTCTCTCTCCTAGATAATTTCCAATATATTTTTTATAAATTTTTTTATTTTTTATGATATTATCCTTTAAAATTATATTTTCATAATTTGATTACAAATTAGCCTATAATATTTATTTGAGTTAGTTATAATCAAATAATACCTTTTATAATTATATTTTGATAATTTGTTACAAGTTATTTGTCCATAGTTAAATTTATCAATTATATCTGATAATTAATTATCCACTAATAATTATCTTAAAAAAATTATGCTTTGATAATTTACTGACTATCGATTAATTATTCCCAACAATTATTCTTAATAATATTTTTATGTGACTATCCATTAACAGTGGTTGATAATTATTTTCAATTAATGTTCTAATTATCCATTGATCACTTCAAGCATTTATCAGTTATTAATTTCAATAAATTATCTATTAAAACTTTGTTTTAATTATCTTTGATAATTTCATGAAATTATCATTGTATAATTCTTGAAATTACTATTTGAATAAATTGAACACAATGATTCATATAAATTTATCGAAAAATTATTTCTTGATGGTGGGAAATAAATAAAATTTGATAGTTTAAATAATTAAGCCTTATATGATTTTAAAGAATTCTTTCTAATAAATTCTCAGTAAATGTGTTTTGATAATTTATTAATAAAATTTATTTTGATAACTTTTTTAATTAATTATTAAAAAAATATAAATAATAATAATGATCATATATTAATGCATTCAAAGAAATTTTATTTATCTTCTTCTCATTGAATAAATACAAAAAAATGGATAGTGTTTCAATATGATCACTAAGGGGGAAATTATCAAGAAGATAATTTCGAAAAATAAATAAATAATAAATTGAATCACATGTACTGGAACACCCCAATATGAATGATACCTCCCCACACTTTG
The DNA here is from genome assembly GCA_963277665.1 of Viscum album. NCBI lineage: Eukaryota > Viridiplantae > Streptophyta > Magnoliopsida > Santalales > Viscaceae > Viscum > Viscum album. The sequence continues at coordinate 1,641,643,282 of OY728146.1, read as the reverse complement.
TTCTTGGACAAAAAATAATCTCTGCAGATTCACCCATCATGGATGGAATGTCCTGGACTTATTAATGGATTTATAATAAGGACTAGTAGAGTATTTATTTTCATCTGAAATGCAATGAAGGATTTTGTAATTGATATATTGAATATTCTTTTTTAATCTGTTGGACACTAATCCAATCAATTTAGGGTCATTTATTTGTAATCTTTAATGAATTTTTCATTTTTAATTAGTAAGAAAGTCACCTAATTGAATATTTTAACATTCCACTAGTGCGTTAATGGCATTTGAGGCATCGAAAGATGATGATGTATTTTCCCTTTCTTGTTAAATAAATATATTTAATTATTTACCCCAAAATATTAAACTATATCAATCGCTCATTATGTATACAAGTTATATCCCACCTAGGGTAAACCCACCATTCTAGATCTAGTGGTGGTATCTAATTTCTAATATGCCACACTATTTCAAAGATATTAATTATTTAATAATTAAAAAACATTTTAAATAATTAACTGAATATAAAACGGGTTTCATCGGATGTGATGTTGTCAAATACTCAATGCACATAAATTTTATAACCTTCATAGTGTAAACCCCTCCTTTAGGATCAAACAGTGGTATCTAATTTCTCATATGATGCACCTTTTGAAAGATATTAATTATTTAATAATTAAAAATTGGACTAGATAACTAATTGAGTATAAAAAATGTTTTGTCACATGTGATATTGTTAAACACTGAAGGTGAAAAATGTTATACCTCACCTAGGTTAAACCCCATATTCTGAGCCTAACGGTGGCCTTTATTTATTCATAAGATGCACTTTTTTGTATATAGGAAAATTATTTTCAAACAAAAATATTATAAAACTTATTAAATATTATCTCAAGAAATACATCAAAAATTCTGATTCGAACAAATATTATACCCCACTAAGGGTAAATGCCACATCTCATACATAACAGTGGTCTCATATTTATCATATGATTAATTGTTTTATATTTGGTTCAATTATTTTAAAAAATGGCATGTGCGTAATATAATTTATATAATAGTTTTATTTTATCTTTGTAAAGCATTTATTGGGCGTGCAATCTCCCACCAACATAGCATCTGACTCTGAAAATATTAGACTGAAAATTAAAAGCAGATAACTGGAATCTTACCCTTACTCAAATCCTTTAACACATTTTATTATGTTATTTCACTGATAAATCATTTATTTCAAAAAAAACTTATAATTTATCAACAAGAGAGTTTTTTTATATTGTTAAAATTTGGGATTTTGAAATTATCTCCCTCTATAGACTTCTCACCCTCAAGATGTATCTCTAGTGGTCATTCTTGAAAAACTCAGTTCACTGATCTCGATAATCCAACTCACACTCCCACATCTCTTCCTGGATCTACTAATGATTCCACAAAATCCATACTAGTGGTGTTGTATTTCCTCATAACGCCTTATAGCTTGAATATATGATCTGTACTGGACTCTCATCATTTGTTTTTTTGGATTGAAGGTCAACATCCTCGTAGTCAATAACACACAATGGGTTTTGTATGTACATCTGGATCTATGACACATGGAACGTGTATTGCAAACCTTGATAATGAGAAAGTATGTGTAAATTATACTCCAATCCCCTATCCACTCAGTGATTTCAATGGGTCCAATAAAACATGGTGGAATCCTTCCCTACATCACTAGACGTTTGGGCCACAACAGGGGAGTCACTCTCAAGAGAATATTCAACCATAGAGAACTTCAAAAGTCTCTTTATTTTGTTTTCATAAGATATATATCTGCTCTGAGGAGTGATCAACCTCTTTACAATCAAATTCATTCCGTCTAAGTGATCATGAACTAGAATGAGGCCAACAACTGATACATCACCTATATCAGGCAAACACAATGGTGAGATACACGACCACCTATAAAGAGACTCATAATTTATCTTCTAAATGAGAACCTAATAAATATTATTTTATAAAACCTCAATCAAGGCTATGTGGTCATATCATGCTCTGCCAAGGTCTAGCATGGAAGCTCAAATCATATCCTATAATATATGTACAGTTCACTAAGAATTTCCATCTATATAAGAATATTATGTCATGATCAAAATCAATTGAGTCAATTGAGAATTCTATAATCCATGCCAAAAAACATACGTAAAACCTACATCTCAAGCCATCTACTTTGTCTCATGTTTCGGTCCCTTTGAGTGAAGATATAGCAAAGGATATTATGGTCTGTATAAACAATAAATCTATCACTAAAGTTATAGTGTCTCCAATGCCTCATAGTGTGAACCACCACTACCAGCTCTAATTCATGTGTATTTTAGTTCTTCTAATGGGGTCATCACTGATGAGACCCATAAGAAACTACCTGCTTTTTGAATCAACACCACTCCAAGACTAACGCCCGACGTATCAAAATACACTACATAGAAAATTCCAATATAAGGGAGTGTCATTACTGGAGATGTTTTAAATCTTTTATTTAGCTTATGGAAAACCTCTTAACACTATTCTGGAAAATGGATCTTTACTACCTTATTTTTCGGTGCTATCATGGGTGATGGTTGTTTGGAGAATTCCTATATAAATATCTTGTAATATCCTGCCAATAAAGAATTTTCCAAAGATCAAACATTTTTTTCGGATGATTCCAAGACATCAATACCTCAACCTTATCTATTATTTTAACACCCCATGATTTCATATTATGTTATTTCTTAAATGTAATTCAAAAACTTGCGCTACATGAAACACCGAGTTCGAGCGCACCACGACTTACCAAAATAGCTATTCAAAAGTGGTTATGAATAGTATTACCTGAATTTAGAATTTTATATATTCCATATAAATTTTAACAACCATATTATGTGTTTCTCATAGATAATATAAGAACAAATTCATTTTATAAAGATAAAGGAAGTATTTTTTAGATAATGCAATTTTAACGCCTTTTAAGGGAAAACCCTGTTTAAATACAATATTAGACACTTTTAGATATTCAATTTGACAAAATAAACATCTTCATTATAATTGGAACATAAAAATTCAGTTTCAAATTTTTTTTGGGTTTTTATGATATCATTCATATTTGCGTGAATAGTGAAAAATACAAAATTTAAATTGAAAACAACATTTTTAGTCAAATAAATTTATAGTGTTCAATTATAAATTTGAATGGTTTGGAAGTATAATAAGATTATATTTTTATCATTTAATATAATTTTTTCATTATAATTAATTTCATTTTTAAATTTGACATAAACACATGTCAATCTATTGATAGTTTTTACTTTCTAAAAAACCACTTTTAGTTTTTGACAATGGGTATTAATTTTAAATTAATAAATGAAACATATATGTTTTGAATTTGGTAAAATTGACTTCATTTTTTAAATAAAAATTTCAAAATTATATTATGGTGAATTTTTGGTATTTTTTAGAAAATTTTCAATTTTTGATGAATAGTGAAAAACACTACGTTATTATTTAAAACCGACTTTTTATTTAAATAAATATTTCTTTTATTTAAATTAATATTATGTAAAAATAGATATATAATATCTATATATGTTCAATTTAATTCATTGGAGTCTTTTTATAATAAAATTATATGTATAAAATGTTATTGAACCTTTTTACCGTCTTTTACCCACCTTCTAGGAGCATTTGAAAATTATCCAAAACATAATTTTACCACTTATGTGAGTTGAATTTCAAAAATAAAAAAGACACAGCTTATATTAGTAAGTAAAATTGGGTACAATAAGATGAAAATAATTTTATTTGAATAGAATCTTTTGACTTTAATTTACCACATTTTAAAGTAAATATTGTAATTAAAGGTAAAATTGATATTATAATTACCCTGAACCATGTCCTAATTTTAATAGATAAGGGTATTTAGACCAAAAACAACATTAGGAATAAAATATGATCCTTTAGGACGACTTGGATTTGATAAGTACATTTGTTATTATTTTATTTAAGGAAGAGTTAAAAGTGTTAAATTCCATGTTAAATAACTAAACCATTTTTAATATATGGTTACACATAAGATAAATTCAAATATAAATATTCATTAAAAATATAAAAATATTTCCTACATAATGACATTTTATTTCTAATTTTTAGACATTAAATAATTAAATTTATTTATGACACAATTATTATGTTGTAATTACCTTATTAATGAAAGAATCAAATAAATGGTATTATAAATATTAAAAGAAATACAATTTAAAGGATTGGATGACATCCAGGAATTTTATTGGTTAATATGACATGTTATGGTTGATTCAATGTTTTTTTCGAACTAATCATTCTATTAAGACATTCACAAAAACAAAATACCAAATATTGTAAAAATTGACATAAATGAGTTTTTAAAACAAATAATATATAATAAAATTTTATAATAGTCATAAAAATATATCGTTCATCCAAAAAACTCTTATAATGATATATATATGTCATTAATGAACCACTTGGGCTTCTCTTGTCATTTTATTGTAATTTTTTTAACCATATAATATAAACATACAAGGAGACTTGTTAAATGTTAAACAATATAACTAATAGTTGAATAAAAATGATAAGGTTAATATGGTTTCCTAAACATGTATAAAACATATTTGTTGAGAGTAGTTATACCCATAACCACCTAATAATCTAAATAAATTTATTTTATGAAATTATAATCTGTAAATGATTGAATAATAAAACAATAATTCAATGATTTCTTAAAGTGACCATCACCCCTCTTTTGAAAGGGTACATCCCCTTCTCTTAGTTTTACACTTCCAAAGCCATTTGGATCTGCCAAACCATGCCCAAATATCTCCCCAACTTCCCTCACATAAACCTATAGTCCTTTGATAAAAAACCCAACCTAAGGATCCATTTTGATCAACTCAAAAGGAAACACCCAAATAAGAGGTAATAATTTCACCACCCTCTTTCATGTTCTTTTCTTCTTCCACTTCCTAATTCTTTGTTTTTTTCATAGAAAAATAATACCTTTAGTACCTCATAAATACAATGATGTTATTATAAATATGGTAAAACCATATTCATTATTCTATCCATCGTATAAATGACAATGTCACTATACGTGGGTACGTACAGATTACCGTCTCCACGTTGGGGTGTAGTTTGTTATTCAAATACTTCAATTTTTTGATGGGTATAAAAATGAGTATAACTGATATAATTAATAAATATAAAATATCAATGATTCTTAATATATGATATACCACCCAATTACATATGATTTCACTATCAATATTATGATATTGTCCCCCATGCGTATGTACAGATTACCGTCTCCACGACGTGATGAAATTCATGCCCACATTCACCATTCATCGATGATTATAAAAATATATATTAAGTATGTAATATATGAAATAATAATACTAATGGAGATATATATATATATATATATGTACTTACATATATATTATTCACTTACTTCCGTTCAATATGATATGAATACGAAAATAACATTTATGTGTACGCATGGCCTACCATCTCCATAAAAAGTGCCTCCAATTTCGTATATCTATTTATTATAAATATTTATATTCTAAATATATATTATATATAAATCATGTTTTATATTTTTTTTAAGTACTTAAATTACGATCTAGATGATAAAATCAAGAATAACAAGTTAAAACATGTATGATAAAGAAAACGATTATTACACAAAATGTTAATTTAACTTGGAAATCGTTATTAAAGGGGTAGTATAAAGTCATAGATGAGTCATGTATGATATAATAAATATAAGTATGGTTCTGGTATAATTTAATAACATTATATGGACATTTTACTTGAGGTTAAATGTACCCTCAACCAACGGAAAGTGCAAGGTAAGGGTTAATTTCATAATCTCTTTTTTATCCGTGGTTTTTTTATGTAAGTATATACTCTGACATATTTATTATACATGTCCATATATCATAAAATATTTTACCAAGGGATTATTTTTAAGGTACTTTTTTACTAAAACATCATTTTAAATTTTTTAATGATTTATTCTTCCAAACCATTATCATTAATGTCTATGTTTTCAAAATGGTTTTAAGGATTTATTTATATGGACATGAATGTTTTTAAATGTTAATTATTTAAAAAGTTTAAAAGTGTAGTGGAACACTTTGATTCAAAAATATCGTTGAAATTACTTCATTTATACATTATGTGACGTTTAATGGATTTCATGAAAAATGGAAATTTCTATCAACAATTTTTACTGATCGTTTTCAACTATGTCAACATCCTTTAAGGGATATTATTCTTAATCATGGTTGATTTATTATGATAAAAATATTCCATATTGTATTTAATGTTTTGTGATATATTTGATTGTGGATGTGTTATATTTATACCATTCATGGTTTAAGATTAAATTATTGACATTTATTATGCTAGTTTTAATACGAATGTCTATGTTATATTTCAACCTTTTCATATGAGGAATGTATTTGAATTAGTAAGTGATGGGTGGAGCCCGTAATAGCTCGTTGGTGCACTGATAGGTCTCAATGGAAAATTAGATGTAGAATTGGATGAGGCCTATCCAAATTTTGATAAATGGTTTTGGTCGAGGCCATAATCATTTTTAGACATCTTGGATGAGGCCTGGACAAAATGTTTCAGAATGTCCCGCATTATACATTGCCTCATTAGGAAAATATTATTGATGGTTCATGTGGTTGTTAGACTAGTAGAATAACCGTAAATATGTTTTATTATGGCATTATTTACTCATCTCATATTCCTTCCATAATGTGTTCATTTTTATTATTTGTAACATCATGTGTTTTAAATTATTCACCATGCCCAGTATTTATGTTATCTTCCACGACATTGCTTACCCTTACTATGCATTTGATCTCACCCCTTTCATATGTTTTATTATCCGAGGATTCCAAGAAGTGTATTATGATTGATAAGAAGGGTTAAGCTATGGGATTAATGGTGTTCTCAAAGGATCATTTATGTTGTGATTTATTTTATAAGGTTTAATGTAATGTTCATGTATATAATCTATTTTCCAAGACTACTAAACTGATCGGTCTTTTGGTACTTGATTCATTGTAATCATGCCAATGAATTAAAATAAGGCACCACCACTCGGTAATTGGGGTTTTTGGATCGATTGTAATATATATATGATATTGATTTCAGTATCAAACTATAGTGAAGATACTCAGTATACATGTGTGGGGTGAATTGTATACTTTAAAAAATTCCATAAGGAAAATTAATATAAACATAATTCACAACACCTCTAAGTTCTAATAACTTGCTTGATTATGGAAAAGTGATTCTAGAAATAAAACTTAACAAAAGTTTGAAGAAACTAAGATTCTATCTCAAAGCATATAGAATCCTATAAAATTAGAGTACAAGTCTAAGGAAGTATAAGAATGTTATACTTTCCTGAACAACAAAAATTACAATGGGATAAAAATTAAAACACTATAAGTAACAAGTAGTAAGTCTTTTATCCCAAAGATAAGGGTATCCAAAAACCATGGATAAAGGTACCTTGTTTTATACTTTCAAGCAAGTCTGTCATACCAAAACCCAGGTAAGACCTCAATCCAAAGATCGTTATCTGTCTTTTTATCCCCGAAAGACCTTGATTTGTAATGAAATCAGCAACTCTAAATTCACAACCAGAAGTCTCTGATTTTAAAGAAATTTCACCTCTGCACAATGCAAATATACACAAAGCAACGTTTGAACAGGACGTTCAAACTATCTTCATGAAGTATGAGAGTTTATAAGAGCATATCTCTCTAGAAATAACTTCAACAGCATGTAGGAAAAGTTGTCAGAATTCCAATAATGAGCTCATTCAAATGAGGTCCAATTAATAGTCACAGCTCTAACATTCAATTCCCTCCTCCAACAGGCATAATTTTCCTAGAATTTTAGAGGGACCTATACACATGTCACATAAACAACAGTTAGTTAATAACTGAATGAACGACACCATTTTATAACCAAAATATTTATAAGCAAAAATATGGTTACTTAAGCAAATTAATTTTTCAGATTGTAAGAAAAATGAAAGATCGGAGTCTAACCAAAAATAAATTCAGAGTCTATAATATAATGATATTTAGATTCTGCTTTCCAAGCAATTAGGAACCTGAATCATATAGAATTACAGAGTCTAAATTTCAATGAAATTTGGAATCTAGATTCAGAAGAGTTTGGAGTCTGAACATAGAAAAGTTCGAAGTCTGAATTCCGTGATTTTGGAGTGAAAAATCACAAATATCAGAGTCTGAATTCATCATTATTAGGAGTCTGAACATAAAAGTTTATAGTCAAAATTCATCAAAATTCCGAGTCTGAACATACAATGTTCGGAGTCTGAATTCATTAGAATTCAGAGTCAGAACTCATAAGAGTTCAGAGTTTGAATTCAGAGAACTCAGAGTCAAAATTCGGATCCTGAAAACAGAAATCTCTACATCTAAGTATTATATGATTCTGAGGTTTTGGATACGAAATCCAATTTTACACATAGACAAAATTATTAACTAAAAACATGGTAAGGATAAATTTCCTTGGGGAAGGATTATTTTCTTTATGAAAGTAAAACATAGGGTTGAATGAAATTTTCCTTAAGATAAAATGTATGTGATATTTAAAACAATAAGGAATGGTAAATCCATAAGGAAACCTTATTTAATCAACAATCTCCCAGAAGTATAAAGGAATGGAAGATTTATAAGGAAAACCGCAGTGACTCAACAGGGGTCGGGGCATTAAAATTGGTAATAGATAAAATTTATGAACAACCATAGATATATATTTAGATAAACTTGGATTAGAGAACATTATCCTAAGATAGACTTTGAGGATTAGTATAGAATAACTTCTTCGAATTTTGGTAATGTAGATATTTTCTATATTTTCCAAGAAATATATCTATGTTTTGATATGAGAAGGTAGAGGAGGCTCAATCAGAGATGTACCTAGGAGTGATAACTCAGACAAGGGGTTTCAGGATTCACCCGAGGTATCCTGGTACATGACAACGGGCCTTGGTTCTCTCTTGGTTGTGACACTCATGGGGTATATGCTTTGAATAATTCATATTTTCATTACAATCCATTATGAATGATTTAGGAGTAAATAATTCCTCAAAGAAAACATTTTATGATTTTAGATTATATGCATAATCATTTCAATTTACGTTTTTCATTTTACAAGTTTGAAATTATGCATTCTGATTCAAAAACTAACCTAGTGTATGCCATTGTTTAGAAATGGTGCCTAGAATAAGGATTGATAATTCCAATAATACACATGATCAAAATGTTATGAAGGATCATATATTTCATGGTACTAATCCAACATTTAAAATTAAAATAGTCTCCTATATATTCTCATCATATGAAGAAATAGTAGCATGTGTTAATAAGCTAAGGAAATAATTCTATGTGTCCTATGGCTCGGAAGGGAAGGAAGAGAAGAAAATGATGGAAGAATGAAAAATAGATAAAGGGAAGAGGGGAAAGAAGGATTTTTCCATATGTGATAACTGTGGAAAGAATCACCTTGGTAAATTCTTAAAAGGAATGGGAGTTTTTAATAAGTGTGAATAAAAATGACACAAGGTATGTGATATGAAGGGTACAAAAAAGGATTAAAATGTAAAATGCTTCATCTGCATGGAGTTGGGACACTGCGTGAAGCAATGTCTAAATCATCCGAATATACCCCAAATTCTACTACTAGATAGTAATCAAGTAATAATACAACTGTAGATGAAGTGGAATTATTAGAGTTCTTATGTTGTTAATAAATTATTTCACCATTTTATTATTGTATTAATGTTGTACATTTTATAATAATTTTATAGTATATAAGGATTGCATTGTAGAACTATTTCATTAATGACTTGAGATTGTATGGAACCTAGAAAAGTGACTCAATATGAAGGTTAAATATTTTTGTAAAATATATGGTAGAGAGAAAGAAAAACCTTAATTTGGTTATATTACTATGGTAGCGATTTTGGAATAAGATATGATTGATTTGGATAAATTATATTGGATATTGCTAATTACCTTAAAACTGATTAATGATTTGTGTATTCCATCAGTGATGTAGTTTAAAACATTTTTGGATATAAGGAGTATAACATGTATTCTATAAGAAATAAGTGAGAATAAATGTGATAAATATTATTTTGTTGTAATTCAGGGTGTTACCATGTTTTACAATAATACATGATGAAGGTATTCATTAGTTATTACGTGGAAAAAGAGATTTTCATTTTTTTACCTTCCTTATAAATTTTGGACTGTGAGTTTGGACAGAAGTATTTTGGATAAGTCTAAATTTTGGAATGGATTAATTTTGACATTGGATACTATTATTAAGGTTAAAGTATTTCTTAAGATTATTTTTGTATCTTAAAAAAGGACAACTCGGAGGTCAGGCGAAAACACGTCGCATCTGACAAGGCTACGAGACTTAAACCCACAACCAAATGACGACTAGGGTGGATCACCTAACACTTGAATTCATGATCTCCTAGTTTGTATAATGTTGTTTTTTAAAATAATCTAACCAATGAATTATAAATTCATTATTTCTGGAACCCTGTACGATTAAGATAATGAAAATATTTTTGAATTCTATTATATTTTTGAATGAAATATGAGTTTATGGTGGGAATTAGTGGAAGGATGAGACTTTACATATCATTTTTTCCCACTTATTCTATAAATAAATAAATTCATAAACATTAGGGAAGGGATCTTAAATCCAAAAATGTGTTATCCTAATACCTTATGTTTTGTTGAACCAATGATATTTTAATCCTTCATAGATTGATGGCTTTCAAGCCACAATTTCACACTTTTTTTTTGATTGATGACGACAATTACTCCATATAAATATTTATGTTTTTCCTAAAATTATTTTTCTCCAATTTCCACTAATGTTCCCCTAATAAATATCATAATTTGGTGGTGACTTTTTCATTTTCCTTTCCCCCTTATTAAGACTAAATGTTATTAACCCAATTTTTGATGTGGGATTTCTACAAAGGTATTTTTCTATTTGAAACCATTTATTTTCAAAGAAAAGTTTCAAATTAAAAGGATGCAATTTATTGAAGTAGGGGAGAATGTAACACCGCAAGATCTCATAGTGCGTTATTTCATCAATGTAATTCAATAACTTAGGCTACACGAAACACCAAGTTCAAGCGCACCACGACTTACCAATCCAGCTGTTCCAAAGAGGTTATGAATAGTATTATCTTCATTTTGAATTTTATATATTCCATATATAATTTTACATCCATATTTCTTTTATTAGACAACATATAAGAACTATTTTTTTTAAGATAAAGGATGTATTTTTCAGGAAATGCAATTTTACCACCTTTCAATGGAAAACCATTTTTAAATCCGATATTTGACACTTTTATATATTTAATTTTACAAAATAAACGTCTTCTTTAGAATCGAGACATAAAAATATAGTTTTCAAAAAATTTTGGTGTTTTTATGAAATCTTCATATTTGGGTGAATAGTGAAAAATACATAATTTTAATTGAAAATAACTTTTTTAATAAAAGTAATTTATATTGTTAAATTTTAAATTTGAATGGTTTTGAAGTATAATTATATTATATTTTTATCATTTACTTCAAAGTAGGTCATTATAAGTAATTTCACTTTTAAATTTGACAAAAACACATGTGAATATTTTGATAGTTTTTACATTTCAAAAACCCGCTTTTTGGATTTGACAAGGAGAATTAATTTTAGATTAATAAATGAAACTTATATGTTTTGAATTTGGTAAAATAAACATCATTTTATAATTCAAAATATCAAAATTATATTACGGTGTATTTTTTGTAATTTTATGAAAACATTCTATTTTTGATGAATAGTGACAGACACTGCGTTATTATTTAAAACCGACTATTTATTCAAATAATTATTTATTTTATTTAAATTTATTTCATTAAAATAGTTATATAATACCTATATAATTTCAATTTAATTCATTAGAATCATTTTATAATTAAATTTTAGGTATAAAATTTTATTGAACTTCTTACAGTCTTTTACACACTTTCTATGAGCATTTGAAAATTTGCATAAAACATAATTTTACCATTTCTGTAAGTTGAATTTAAAAAATATGAAAGACCCAGTCAATATTAGTAAGTAAAATGTGGTTCAATAAGAATAAAATATTTTTTTGGTGAATAGTAACTTTTGACTTTTACTTACCACGGTTAAAATTAAATATGGTAATTAAAGGAAAAAATGATATAATAATTGCCCTAAAAACATGTCCTAATTCTATTGGACACATGTATTTAGACTAAAAACAACCTTATAAATAAAATATGATCCCTCAGGTCCACTTGATTTAGATTTGGACATTTTTTATTATTTTATTTAATGAAATGTTAAAGGTGTTAAATTCAATGTTTAATAACAAAACCATTTTTAATATTGGGTTACACATAAGATAACTTCAACTATAAATATTATTCATAAAGATAACAAGTCTTCCTATATAATTTAGTTTATATATAATATTTATACATTAAATAATTAAATTTATTAATGACATAATGATGATGCAATAATTACCTTATCAATGAAAGAATCAAATAAATGGTATTATAAATATTAAAATAAATATTCTTCAAGTTTTTGATTAAATTAACGAATTTTATAGGTGAATATGACATTTTAGGGTTTATTAAATGTATTTATTTTAATGTAATCATGCTATTATGACTTTCAAAAAAACAAAATACCAAGTAGTGTCAAAATTGACAAACATGAGTTATTAAAACAAATACTATAGTATTAAATTATATAATAGTTCTAAAAATATATGGTTCCATAAAATTACTCTTATAATTATATATATATCATTAGTTAACCAATAGGGGTTATCTTATTAGTTTATTGAAATTTTACTAACAATATAATATAAAAATACAAAGGGACATGGTAAATGATAAACTATTTAACTAAGTGTTAAATCAAAAAGATAAGGTTATCATGGTAGCCTAAACTTGTCTAAAAACTATTTTTGGAGAGGATATCGACCCATAACTTCCTAAGACTCTAAATATATTCATTTGGAGCCATTATAAACCGTATATGATTGAATAAGAAAATAATAATTCAAGATTTTTTTAAAGTGACCATCACCCCTCTTATAAAAGGGTATTTCCCCTTCTCTTAAGTTCACACATCCAATTCTATTTGGATTGGACAAACCCTTCCCCAATATCTTCCCAAAATCCCTCAATTGAACTTAGATTCCTTACATTGATCATAAATCCAACCTAATGAGCCATTTTGATCAACTCAAATGGAAACACCCGAAAAAGAGGTAATAATTTCACCGCCCTCTTTCACGTTCTTTTCTTCTTCCACTTCATATTTCTTTGTTGCTTCCATATAAAAATAATAAATAATTTTCCTCCTAAAAAATGTGATTTTATTATAAATATGGGAAAACAATATTCATTATTCTATCCATCCTATAAATTAAAAAGTCACCATACTTTCGTATGTTGGGCTTACCGTCTCCACGTCATGGTGTAGTTTGTTATTCAAACTATTTATTATTTGGATGGGTATAATAATGAGTATAAATGATGCAAATAATAAATATAACATGATATAGATTCTTTATATATGATACACCATAAAATTACATATTAGTTCACCATTAATATAATGATATTGTTGCTCGTGCGTAGGTACAGATTACAGTCTCCACGAAGTAATGAGATTCAATATCACATTCACCCTTCATCGATGATTATAAAAACATATATTAAGTATGTAATATATGAAATAATAAAAATAATGAGATATATATATATATGTACATATGTATATCTTATTCACTTACTTACATTCAATAATATATGAAAACAGAAACGACGTTTATGCGTACGTACGGCCTACCGTCTCCTTGAACGGTGCCTTCCATTTCATATATCTATCTATTATAAATATGTATATTCTAAATATATATGATATATAAATCAAGGTTTATATTTTGGATGTATTTAAATCATGATCTAAATGATACAATCAAAAATAAAAAGTTAAAACACTTACGATAAAGAAAGTGATTATTACCCAAAATGTTAATTTAACATGGGAATCATTATTAAATGGGTAATATAAAGTTAAAAATGAATCATGTATGATATAATAAATATTAATATGTTTCTGATATAATTTAATAACATACCATGGTCATTACGTAGGAGGGTAAATGTACCCTAGATCAATGGAAAGTGCAATGTAAGGGTTAATTTCACAATCTATTTATTATCTGGGGTTGTTTTTACGTAAGTATCTATAGGGAAAAATTTATTATCCATGTCCATGTATCATAAAAGAGTTTTCAAATGTATTATTTTAAGGGAATTTTTTTACTAAAACACAGTTTTAAATGTTTATAGATTTATTCTTCTAAACCATTCTCATTAATGTCCACGTTTTCAAAATGGGTTTAAGGATTTATTTATATGGACATGAATGCTTTAAAATGTTAATTCCTTTCAAAAGATTCAATGTGGTATGGTACAATTTAATTCAATACTATCATTTATATGAATTCCTTTATAAATTATGAGACCTTTAAATGTTTTCATGAAAATGGGATTTTTATCTCAAATATTTTTTCTGATCACTTTCATCTATGTTAACATCCTTTAATGGACATTATTCTTGAACGAGGTTTATTTATTATGATACAAATCTTTCATATCGTATTGAAGGATTTGTGATATATTTGATTGTGAGTGTGTTATTTTTATACCATTCATGGTTTAGGGTTAAAGTATTTACCTTTCATATGCTATGTTTAATATGAATGTTTATGTTATGTTTCAGCCTTTTCATATGCGGAATGAATTGGACTTAGTATGTGACGGGTGGAGCCTGCTATAGCTCTTCAGTGCATCGGTAGGTATAAGGAGA
Organism: Viscum album; assembly: GCA_963277665.1. Lineage (NCBI taxonomy): Eukaryota > Viridiplantae > Streptophyta > Magnoliopsida > Santalales > Viscaceae > Viscum > Viscum album. The sequence goes on along the minus strand of OY728146.1, from coordinate 1,641,628,228 downwards.
CAATTAGACATGGAATTGTTTGAGGCCTTTCCCAATTTTAATATATGGGTTTTGCTGAGTCCTTAATCATTTTTAGACGTCTTTGTTAAGGCCTCGATAAAATGTTTCAGAATGTCCCGCATTATACATTCCCTCGTTATAAAAATATAATTAATGGTTCTTGTGGTTATTCAAATAGTAGAAAACCTATGACTATGTTTTTATGGAATTATTTACTCATCTCATATTCCTGCCATAAAGTTTTCATTTTTATTATTTTTAAAGGCTTGTATTTTAAATTATTCACCATTCCTAATGTTTATGTTATCTTCTGTTGTTATGCTTACACTTAGTGAGTGTTTGAGCTCACCCCATTCTTATGTTTTATTATCCAAGGATTACAATAAGTTTATTATAATTGATAATAAGGGTTAATCTAGGGGATTAATGGCATTATCAATGTATCATTTATGTTGTGATTTATTTTCAATGGTGTAATCTAATGTTCATTTATGTAATCTATTTTCCATGATAGCTAAACTAATCATTCTTTCGGGACATGATTATTTGTAATCATGAAATTGTGTTAAAATAATGAACCGACTATGGGTAACTAGGGTCGAGTTATAACAAGTATTAATAATATAATGATATCAAACCCCACATGTAATATCCCAAGTTTTAAGAAAGAATAACTATATTCAATAGCATACATGATATGTTATATTGAGCATAAAAAAACAACTAAATATTATGATTCAAATGTTTTCATTATAACCTATCCGTAGGAATGTATAGAAAAATATTATAAACATAATTTTAAAAACATGGTTTACAGATATTTAAATAATGATTCATTGTTTACAAAATTTATTAGAAATGAAAATAAAAATCAATTGAATATAATGGACGTGTTTTATTTGAAAATCTATTTCAGAAGAGAATAATTGTCTTTATAAAACCATATCAATAATTTTGGAGTTTTATTTAATGAAGAATATTTGTTATATATAAATTTTTATGTTTATCTTTTATTTTTTCTTGATATGATAAAATAACAAATTCACTTTTTTGAATAAAAGAAGTATTTTTCTGAAAATGGAGTTTTACCACCTTTTGTTAGAGAATGCTTTTTAAATTTAGTTTTGGACACATTTATAAGTTATATTTGAAACAATTCACAACTTATTTATAAGAGGAACATCATAATTTTCTTTGGATAATTTTTTGATATTTTCTTGATAACTATCATGTTGTGATGAATAGTAAAAATATGCTAAATTTTATTGGAAAAGAAAATTTTCCATCGAGATAATTTATACAGTTAAATAATATTTTTTAATGAAATTATATTTTATATTTAATATATTTTTATAATTTTATCCAACTCTGGTCATTATAATTCATTTCACATTGAAATCAGACATTAACACTAGTCAATATTTTGGTAATTTTTACTTCTTAAAAACACACTTTCTAGTTTTCACAACAAGAATTAATTTAAAATTAATTACAACATTTTCATTGTTTCAAAATTTGAAAAATGGATTCCATAGTTTGAATAAAAATGTACAAATTGTGAAAAAGGGTACATTTTATTTTTGGTCATTATGAATACTAACTTCGGTAATTATTTTTAATTATCATGGTTAAAATGTAAAATTAGGCAAATAAGGGTGAAAAATAAACTTATAAGAATATAAAACTACCCTAAAATGTGTCATAATCATATTGTATGATATATTAATTACAAGGAGCATACTTAGGTCAAACTTATGTAATTTTGGAGCCACTTAGGAGTGGGAATGACATTTTATAACAATTTATTTAACGTAAAGAGAAATGTAATAACAAACAGGTATCTTTTACTAAAACAATTTTAAAATAGCGTTATATATCTAATATCTATGACTATAAAAAGTAATTATAAATATAAAAATATTTCATACATCATGGTATTTTATTTATAATTTTTATACATTAAACAAATAAATTTATTTATGGAACAATGATGATGGAGTGATTTCTTTATTAATGATATTTTAAATTAAATGATATTATAAATATTAAAATAAATTTAATATGATTATTTTGATGAAATAAAAAAAATTTATTGATGAATATGACTTGTTATATTTATCTTTATGAAGTTTTTTTTGAATGAATCAAGTTGTTAGGGATTTTTTTTAATTTCATGATATGAATGGTGTGAAAATTGACATAATTAATATTTTGAAATATAAAATAATTTAATAAATATTTTAAATATTAAAAAATCTATGATTCATAAAAACCGTTATGATATTTTTAAAATTTTATTGATTACTTTTTCATTGGACATTTTTCATGTTTTGGAAACTATTTTGATTATCATAGTGTAAAATGCTTGATCAAATAGTAAGAGTAAAAAATGGTTAAATAAAAAAGATAAAGGATATAAAAAATATCCAAAACCATTATAATTATTATAGGATGATTTTTTATACACTTATACACTCACTATGATCTTTTAATTCATTAATTACATAATAAAAATAGTATCATAAATATAAAAGTATTTTTTGAGATGTATTTGAACTATGCATACACACACCTCCATCTAATGGATACGAACATACAGTTTCTGTGTACGGAAAACTACTACCTCACAAAATAATGATTGTTCAATTTTATCCTACCACTTTTCATGGTTGACATTATGATTAAAATATTTTTATATATGATATATAATATAGTTATATTTCATCCATGAATCTGTAATTTTTATTTATAGCATACATTTATTCTTTCCATAATGTGTATGTACGATAATGTCATTTCAGGAAGTGAAGACTATCACCCCCTCAAAGTGATATGACTCATTCATTCCATATGTGGAACTTATAAAGGGTGGAGTTATTTAAATTAGGTAACATATATAAAATATTATATTATCATTAAATTATGATATACTTATGTATCATTTAGATTACATTCCTTTAATATTAAAAATAAATGAATGTATGGTTCATGCGTGTGTACAACCTACAGTCTCCATTCATAGTGCATTTCATTTATTATCTACAGATTTTATGTACTATTCTCGATAAAAAGATAATTTATATATAAAATATTTAAATCATTAATAATATTCAAGTGGTGATTTAATTTTGACTACATGGACAATTTATATCAGAACAAGTTCATTTTCGACAAAAGTTCCGAATAGCGAAAAAATAACAGAAATGAAATTAAATAATTATATATTTTTATAACATGATGATAAGTCAAATTAAATTAATAATAATCATGAAAAATTTTCTCAAGGAATTTTAAATTAACCTAATTTTTATTATTCAAAAGTATAAATAACAAACGAGACAAGTTAGACTCAAGGTAAAGGAATCCACCACCCTTCTCTTTTCAAGCACTCCTTTAATGTTATGACATCCTAAATTATGTTTTCATATGTTGGGATTGGTCATTTAATATCCCCCTCCCTATAAATATTATTTAAAAATTATTAATGTCCCATTTTTCTCACAATCAACACATTTTATGAATTTTAACTAACATCATTAGGTTATCGTAATTTCGTAAGGGAACATCTAGACCGAATTTCCATTCATTGGGTTAATCTTCTACTTCAGGATTACGTCATGACATGATTATGTGATAAATAAATTTTAATATAAAATAATGTATTAATACTTCATTTATGTGCATTTATAGTTAATACACATAATCAATCTATTTTATTAACAAAATGATCTTTGTTAGGGAAAATATAAATCAATCTCTATTTATTGAGTTAAATTTCCATGTAAATGGATTTTTATTTATAAAAATATGTTTGAAGGACCTATGATTGTTATTCACTGAATATAAACTTATATTTGGTGAATTAGTATTTGTTATAGATAATTATTTCATTTATTTATCCTTAATATTGTGATATGATCTTTGTAAGGTCTTTCATCTCAAATTACATTTATTTGAGACTTATTTGTTGTCATGCAGCAATTCACTTTTATATGGTGCATATACTCCCCTTTGACATATTATATCATGAATCTCAATATTCTAATGATATTATAATTTTTTTTAATGTTATTATTTAATTATTTTTATTCATGTATTTTTTCAAGTGGTAATGGACTCTTTAAATAAACAATCGTTTTAAATGTTTTTAATTTTTATTCTTAAAAATATTTACCATTAATGTCCATGTATTCAAAGTGGTATAAAGGATATATTTATATGAACATTAATATTTTAAAATTTTAATTCCTTTATAATGTTTAACATATAATGGGACACATTGATTCAAAATTATCTTCATTAAATTTTTTAAATAGATTTGGAAAAAGGATTTAATATTTCAATATATTGAATAGATTTTTTGTGATTGATTAGTTAATTTTTGATAATTTAAATATTTTATGTTTTATGATTATGTAATGGTACATGGAAATTTGATGGGTGGTTACGTTATAAACAAAATACCGGTGGTTCTGTGATAAACCAAGGGTGGGTGAGCCTAGGATAGCTCTCCAATGCATTGGGTCATTTGATAGATGTAAATGCTACTGGTTTCCCTTAGATATTTACGAAATATATGGTGATGGATATTCCAAACGTAACCATAAAGGATACTCTCTATGTATTTGTGAAATCTATAATGTAAGTATGTTATAAATGCCGCATGTTACCTTTGTGACTTAGAATTTCTATGAGTTATTCATAAAAATTATTATTTCTTGAGGTATGTTAATGAGAAAATGTTTTATGAGTGAGAAGTATGATTTAATTGATTTTTTGTATTCATGGAATAATGTTTTATTTCTTTATTTTTTAACCCTTAATGAACTTTTTATGCTTGTACTATGTTTTTGAAATATTTTTTCACAACGTATAAGGAAGGGTAATATAAAGAAAGAATTCAAGAATAATTTTATCAAGAAAAGATTTCCTACTTTATTTAAGGAGTTTTATTCTTGTGAAAAATGGGATAAAGTATAAGTGACTACTTTGTAATGTTTGAGATATAATGTACTAGTTATGCACTAATTCTCTAATCCTCTATTTATGAAATGATCCTAAATGTGAATTATTAAATTAACTCAGTATTATGTACTGTTTAAGGCTTCGGTCTTATCGTTGGTATTAGAGGGAAGGTTTAGACAACATTATGTATTAGTTTTTTCATTAATGATATGGTTAGTCTCTATATAAATTATTTATATTAAATCCTTGTTTTATAACTTTTTCAAATCAAGGAATGTTAATTACTAATGGAATGAAGAGGATATCAAATGGAATTCCTTTCTCTCCTTGAAGAATTTCATGCAATAATTATTACAAAGTCATGTCCAATGGATTCTGAATAATCTTATAATATAAAACACACATAGCAACAATTGTTTTAGAAATAAAAAACCTCTACTATACCACGATACCATCATGGATCTTGAGTTTAATTTAATCAAAACCAATTTACTCATTATTTTCATATTTTCAAGAAAGGTAAATATTATCAAGGAATTTTCAAATATTTTACATTCTCATAATAATTTGAAGAATTTTATTATTTTCAAAAAGGTGATGAAGATTTAGAGACTTGCACATCCTATTTATATTTTCATTTAAAATATAGTCATACATTACATAATTATGGTATTTTAAAAGGACTATTTATGGAAATATTCAACTCAAAATCGGTCCTAAAATTTTATTAAAATCATGTGTTATCATATGTTTTGAAATTATATCTCATACATAATTATTTTCCAAAACTATTTTTCAATGAACACACATATGACACATGTTGTACGAGGTGTATTTGGATAAATAAAGAAAATTATTTTGAAGTATATCTAAATCATTTTTTTAATTCAAGGACCTTCTCTCTATAGGATCAAGATGTTGATGAAACCCACTAGAAAACATGATCAAGGTACGTTGATCATTCTTTGGGAATAGTTTTATTTTATAATATGGAGGTGGAATAATAAATGTCAAAATATGTATGTCTTAGGGAATTAAGATGCTTAGTTCACTATGATTTGGAATGAAAATGAGAAGTATAATACCACAATTTAAGTTAAAACATGTTAGGGTTATTTTGTGTTTTATAAAAAGAGAAATCATGAAAGATGGTTGAACCCCATCAGGTCTAGAAAGGTCATGGGAATCAAAGTATTACTTAATACATTAAATTAAATGATTTTATGGATCAAGAATAAGGGTATTTTGGGAACTTATGATTTATAAAATGGATATACTTAGTATAGGAATGAGATTTGGTGAAATAGTTTCTTTTGGAAGGCATTCTCTATTTTAGGACCACTATAAGACTAAGGAAAGTAGAATACTCTAGGATTCCATTTGAGGAGTAGTGGATAAATTGTAATTTGAAATAATATATGCTTTTATTGTGTATAACTAGTGACTTGGGTTATTTCTTGAAATGATTACCATATCATGGAGAATATGTGGTTAATTTAATTAATTTTAAGAATTTGACACTAAGAGTAGTCGATGGTATTTAGAGATAAATGTAAAGATTTATCATAGAATACTATGTGATAAAATTCTCTAGAATTTGATTATATCTCTTCAGATGTGACCAATACTTCTTGAATACTTATCATTTGGAGAAAAGATGAGTTTTTGGTAGATATTTATCATATGATGAAACACTACTTGAAAAGTATGTATGCTTCCTTATATTCTAATTCTAAGTAGTAAATTAATTACTCAACATTATAGAAAATGAACTTAAAACATTTTACATTTACTTTTCCTTCTAGGAAATCAATTTCCATTTAACCCATCACATGTTTTGGGTTTTTGGATTGTTAACATTTTCCTAATCCTGTTTTTTATGAATATTCATCATAAGAATATAGTTAGTTTCTCTTCCATATACATGTTTTCTTATATGTAATCCCAGTATATGTTTTCTTGGGTGACATGTGATCTTCCCTTTCTTTCCATTAAATTTATAGTTTTATTAACTCTTTTTTCGATGTTGGATTTTCAATGAACATACCGAAAAAATATAAAATTGATAGGATGCAATTTATAAAAGGGGAAAATGATGTATCATCCTGATTTTTAAGATAGTAACATAATTTTCAATAGCATAAATGTTATGCTACATTGAGTTTAAATGAACAATTAAATATTGTTTTTTAAATTTTTTTAATATAACCAAGCCATTCGAATTGTGGGAATGAATATTATCAACTGAGTAAGGATAATATGGTTTACACATGTTTAAATAATGTTCCATTTTTTACCAATTTTATTAAAAATGGAAATAAAATCCAATTGAATATAATGGATGTGTTTTTATGAAAACCTTTTTAAAAATAGAATAATTGTCTTTATAAAATTATATCACTCTTTATGGATTTTAATTTAATGAAAAATAGATGTTATATTTAATGTTTTAAATTCATTTTATATGGTTTCTAGATAAGATAAATGATAAATTCAATTTTTTCGATAAAAGAATTATTTTTCTAAAAATGCTTTTTTATTACCATTTGATGGTGAACTATTTTTAAATTTCATTTTGACACCATTATATGTTCAATTTGAAAACATAAACATATTCTTATAATAGGGACATTGAATTTTACTTCTGTTTATTTTTTAATATTTTTCTGATAACATTCATGTTTTGATGAATAGTAAAAATATTCTAAATTTTAATTAAAAAAACATTCCTATTGAGATAAATTATATAATTAAATCATATTATTCAATGGATTTATAGTATAAAAATAATATATTTGAATAATGTAACACAATATTTTTCATTAGAATTCATTTCACATTGAAATCTGATATAAACACGTGTCAATTTTTTGGTAGTTTTTACTTATTAAAAACACGCTTTCTCATTTTGACAATGGGAATTAATTTTAATTTTATTTATACAATTTCTTTGTTTTGAATTTATAAAAATGGATTCCATATTTTGATTCATAATGTTCAAATTTGGTAAATATTTTCCATTTATTTTTTAAAATTTTAATTTTTAACTTCAGAAATAATTTTTAACTGCCCTGGTTAAAGGGTAAATTAAGAAAATTAGGGTAAAAATAATATTATAGTAACAAAAAACAACACTAAAACGTTTCTTAATACTATTTTATGAGATATTTCGGACCATGGGAATCCATAGTCAGAACATTTGGAAATTGGGATCTACTTGGGAGTTATAATGACATTTTATAATAATTAATTTATGTTAAAGAGAAATATAACATAAACATTTATCTTTTAATAAGTCAATTTTAATATCAGGTGATATCAATAATATATTGGACAACAAATATTCAGTATAAACATAAAAATATATTCTATATCATGGTATTTTATTTATAATTTTAAAAAAAGAAATAAATAAATTTATAAATGACACAATGATGATAAAGTAAATTCTTTATTAACAAAATATTCAAATAAATGATGTTATAAATATTAAAATAAATTTAATTTCTATATTTTGATTCCATACACATATTTTATGGATTAATATCACATGTTATATTTGAATTAATGATGTTTTTTTCTAAGGAATCATGTTTTTATGGATTTTTTTAAAACTCGTGATATGAATGTTTTCAAAATTAACATAATTAATATTTTAAAATATGTAATATTTTATTAAATATTATAAAATTAAAAAAATATAAGATTCATAAAAATGGTACTTAGAAGTCTAAAATTTTATTAATTACTTTTTCATTGGTCATTTTTCATTTTTTGGAAACTATTTTAATTCTCAATGTGTTAAATTCATGATAAAACAGTAAGAGTAAAAAAGGGATAAAGAAAAAATATAGAGATTAAAAAAATATCCAAAACCTATGTAATTCTTTTTAGAAAATTTTAATTCAACTATTATTCAAATTTTCTTCAAACTAAATAAATTTGGATTCATTTTTAATCGAAATGAAATTTATAATAAATTAATATTTCAAGACCTTCCTAATGTGACCATCCTCTCTCTTATAAAAGGCTTACACTTATACCCACTTAAACCTATAAATCCTCTTATATCATCCATGATATTCTCAAATAATATCCCAACATCCATACCTTCCTCTTAAATGATTTACCATGGTACGAATAAAAATCAAGAAAGCCTTTTGGCTCAAATTAAAAGAGCTTAACTGATTTAGAGGTAGCATCTTCTCTAAAGTTACTTTCCATTATTTTCCTAATTCACTCAATATAATCTTATTATTATTTAATTTCATTACAAATCCATTATAAAGAATATTAAAGGATGTTTTTATGAGATGTATTCAAAGTACACTGACACACACCTCCATCTAATAGATACGAACATAATGGTTCTGTGTATTCAGAACTACTGCCTTAGAAAATGATGATTGTTCAATTTTATCCTACCACCTCTCATGGTTTAAAATATAATGAAACTATATTTATATATGATATATATTATATTTATATTTCCTCTATTCTTATTTATGTTTTATTTATATCATACAATTGTTCTTTCCATAATGTGTATATATGATAATTTTATTTGAAGAAGTGTAGACTATCGCCCCCTCAAGGTGATATGACTCAATCATTATATACAAGTAATGATTAAAAAATGTCTTTAATGAACTTATGTAACATATATAAAAAATTATATTAAACTGGATTTATAATATACATATGTATCATAAGTTTTCATTCCGTTAATATGACAAACAAATGAAAGTTTCTTTCATGTGTACGTATGACCTACTGTCTCCATAAACTGTGCATTTCATTTATTATCTCCAAATGATATAGACTATTATGAATTCATATATACTGGATAAATATGATATTTAAATCATGAATAATATTTTTGGGATGATTTACTTTTGACTACATTGACAATTTACATCAAAACAAGTTAATTTTCGAATTAAGTTTTGATTATCGACAAAATGACCAATATGAACATAAATAATTATGTAATTTTTATAAAATGATTATAATTAATCTAAAATTAATAATAAAAAAGACAAATGTTATGAATCAATTATAAATTAAACTATATTTATTATTTTGGAATATAATGAACAAACTAGACATGTCCGACTAAGGGTATGGGAATGTATCATCTTTCTCTTTTCAAGAACTCCTTTAATGTTATGACTTATTAATTTTAATTTTAATATGTTGATATTATTAATTTCATATCCCCCTAATTGTACATATTATTGAATAAATTTAGAAAATCAACTCATTTTATGAATTGTAATTATCATTAGGCTCCTGAATTTTTTTAACGAAACTTCTTATCCCAATTTCCATTATTGGAATTAATCTTATAATAATTGATTATGTTGTTCCATGATTATGTGATAAATAAATTTTGATATTATATCATGTATTTATATTTTATTTATTTTTATTTATATTTAATAAACTTAATTGATCTATTTTATTAAGAAATATGATCTTTTTAAGGGAAATCATAACTCAATCTCTATTCATTGTGTTAAATATTCATGACATTAGATTTTTATTTCCGATAATATTTGTGAAAGACATATGACTGTTTTAAAATTTATATATATTTATATTTTCTGTATTTATATTTTTCACACATAATTAGGTTATTTATTTATCCTTACTCTAAGGATACAATCTTTGTAATACCTGTCATCTCAAATTACATTCCATTAAGACTTATTTTTTGTTATGAACTAATTCAATTTTATATGGTTCAGATACTTCCCTTTGATATATTATATCATGAATCTCATTATTTTCATGATATTATATGTTTTTTTCTTTTATTATTTATTTATTTTTATTTATGTATTCTCTCAAGTAATAAGGGTCTCTTTAACTAAAATATCAATTTAAATGTTTTAATGATTTAATCTTATAAATATTTATCAGAAATTTATATTTTTTCAAAATGATTTTAAGGAATTATTTATATAAACATTAATCTTCTAAAAAGTAAATGCTTTTAAAAGATTCAATGTGGAATGAGACTCTTTGATTGAAAATTATCATTATTAATTCTTTTAAATGGGTTTTGAAAAGGTATTGAATATTTAAATATATTGAATATATTTCTTGTGGTTGATGAGTGAAATGTTGACAATTTCAACATTTTAGGTGTTATAATTATGAAACATTACATGTACATTTTATGGGTAGTTATTTGATAAACCAAATACAGGTGGTTCTGTGATAAACCTATGGTCGTTGAGCCCGTGATACCTATCCAATGCGTTGGGTAACATGACAGATGTAAACATTATAGATTCTCATAAGAGATTTATGGAATATACTACGATGGGTATTCCAAAATTAACCATGAATGTTACTCTGTGTATATGAATGAAAGCTACAATGTAAGTATGTTTGGAATTCTAGATGTTACCTTTATGTTTTTTTATTTCTATGAAATATTAATAAATATTATTATTTCATGAGTTATGTTAAAGATACAATTTTTATGAGTGAAATATATTATTTCATTTATTTTTATGTATTCATGTACTAATGTTTTCTTTCTTTAATTTATATCCCTTACTGAGATTTTTATGCTCATCCCATGTTATTGAAATGTTTTTCATTGGGTGCTAGGAAGGGTAAGAAGAAAAGAATAAATCAAGATGTTATTTTATCAATAAAGGAATTATTTATTTGTTTAAGAAGGTTTATTATTGTGAAGAAAATGGTATAGAGTAAAATTGTATACATTGTAATATATGAGATATATATTACATGTTATGACGTAGTTATCTAAAACTCTAATCTGGAAAAGATCTTCAATGTGAATTCCTTACATAACTCAATATTGTGTATTGTTTATTGATGGGGCCTTATACCACATTTTCTTGAAACTTTACCTATTTAATCGATATATCTATTTTGAAAACAACGCATGAAACCTATGTGGTTAAAGCATACTTAGGACTACCTCTAGGTTACAAGAATGTTTCTATATTGTTGGTGATTAGATGAGGGTATCATTGAGGAACACTATGATGAACGAGTGTTTGTATGGATGAAATATGTTGTTCATGTGGGCCATGAACACTTTTTTGTATGTTTGATAGACCGAACGACATCACCAAATACTCATAATATCCATATCTACACTGAAACACATTCTTCTGAAATTCCTCCTCCCTTACTCGCCACTGGAGGTAGCCCAACTAAAGATCAATCGTGGGAAAAGGTCAAGCTTCTCATAGCTAATTGAAAAGATCATCAATCCTGGGAAATAAATATTTCTTCTTCATCGTCACCAGGTTCATCATCTAGAAATCAATGCATAGTCAAGGCCCCCCCCCCCCATCTTCCCTTTTCATGAACAGAAGAGGTTCACCCCAAAGTGATGTACTAGTTTCAATAAAAGATTCTCTTTGTAAGTAAATTAGTTTCACCATGATTTTCGTCATCTTTGTTAGAACCATATAGGGCATTGAATAATATGAGCTCCCAACATTTTACCAATCTCACCTTATAGTGTCAGGCCATCAGAGTCTCTACTATGTAAAAAATTACCAAAAACACCACAACCCAATCATTAGTATCTTTAGAGCTTCTAATTATATAGAAGGATGAAGAATTATGGAGTTTAAAATCATGGAACATTAGAACATAATTTTTAACTCCCCTACTAAGTACACACACTATGTGAAATAATTTTTTGTAGGAGAATCCATACTACTTATTCCCCATAGTATGTGTAGGAGAAAGATAAACAGTATTCTCCTATATTTGTAGGGGTAATACTAAAATCTATTCTTTTATAGAATTATTTTTTCCTACTTCCCATTTTGTTCTATCACTAATGTTAGTTTGAAATCATCTATAATGCATGGGGGAACAATTTAAATAAGACAAAAATTCTATTAGGATAAACTCCAATCAATCTGTGGGATCACAAAATGATTCTCCAAACAAGTCCATGGGATTGAACAAGGTTTTCCTAAGAGTATACCCTTAACCCAAGGTATACACCTCCCATAAGATAACATGGTTTCCATCCCTGCACAATGATCACAATCATCATATACATATACTAACACAACATCATTCTTTTTTCAACTAATTAATTACATTAAAGATATATCACAAATTTTAGAAACATATATATATCACACAGAACAAACTATCCAAAACAGATAGCACAAATCATGGATTTTAATTAATGAACTACTATGAATCACTTAAACATTTATATTTATAAAATATGAACCTATGTGTCTATTCTTGATGCATGACATATGTGAAATCTAATAAATCACCTATAGCATTATCTTTTTCAACCAAAGTGAAATTAATCAATGATAAAAACCAGACATAGTTTCCCTTTTATGGAAACTCAGTGGTCCACTATGCAGTGCTGGCAATGAACTCACATAGTTACCCTACCTATATCAAAACCATGCTAAATATGGTATACCCTATCCCAAACCAAGACAAGAGAATAAACAAGTTAGTGCTTCCTGAACCTTTGATTCTATTTTGTAACATCTTGACCTAAACAATCAGGTCCAAGCTTGAAGGTCCCTTGACCACATTAAAATATCCCTATACACAAGAGAATTATGACTAGTAAGGAGGGTTTGAGTCTACCAGAAGGGAGACCACACCATCAACATAATCCCATAGGATCAGTAATCAACAATAACCAATATAATAAATAAGCAGAGTAAACATACAGAAAGATAAAGATGGAATACATGTCATTGAAATAATATATCTCCCAAAGTAGAAAGCATAACAGGAGTAAATAGAGTATATAAACAAATAATTGATAAACTTAAGGTCATTCTATTGTCTGTACTATCCCACCATAAGAACTATAATCCTCATCTCAGTAGTCTATCATGGGTCCATTTCCATTCATTGGATTCCCTATTAAATCTACAAGCACACCAAAATGCCTGAGTAGTGTGTCAGTAAAAGAATTAGTAGGACACCACCAATGAATCCTTAACCTGATATGATCAAATTTATAAGTGTATTCCATAATAATAATAGATTTTTAAAAACATATAAACACACAATTAAAAATGGACTACTTGTGCGCTAACTAATATACAACAAACCCCCAGGATTACTTGCTTCTGCTCTATGCCAGAAATGTATTATCGGTCAATAAGTATCCATAACATACACTAGGTTGTTGGAGATTCACATGGAATCCAAAAGACATCGAGTGAAAACAACCTATGCAAAATCCACAAGTCATCGAGTAATGATCAAAATCCACAAGGCATCGAGTATCTGTAACCTAACCAGAATCCACAAGGCATCTGGTGACACTCAAAATCGACATGGCATCAAATTTTGTTCATCTACTCAGATCCACAAGGCATCGCAGATATAATAGGTTACAAGGTTATAATTTTGGGTCATCGTCATCACCGAACATCATGCATATACCCCAAAAGGATTAATCACACCACTATAGAAACCTATAAAATATAAACGTACCAATACTCCATAAAAAGAAATAGAAATCCTTAGCAGGATAATTATTATAGTACACATCATGATAAATGTAGAATAACCATTTGCATCAACATGTAAATAAAATATCATTATATAATCATGATATCACATCAGTCACATGGAATTAATTATACCATATCATGGGCTACACACACATAGAACATAATAATAAGTAAGGTGGGGAAAAAATAAAAATGACGAAAATCAATCATTAATAACAAGCTTCAAATATCTCATGGAACTAAGGGTTACATAAGTTTTTCCAGGATACACACACACCCACATGTGATCATATCTCGTAATGTCATCAAATATGTCTACGCATAAATCATATTAAGGAATCATGTGTAACAAAGACCAAAACGTAAGGAAATTTCTACAAAAAAACTCATTTTCATCAGTGGAAAGGAGAAACCACCATGTGACGTTCGACACACCTCTTCATGGAATAATCAGCACATTCATCAACAAATTAATTCCCAACCATCATCAGGGGTTACTAGAACCAATACTATTTATTTTATTTCAAAAAATATAATATGTGATGATAAATCTCTCTCCTGGATAGTTTCAAAATTATCATTCTGTAATAATTTTTTCGTAGTTTCTCATAAATTATCATTTATAATTATATTATGATAATTTTATTAAAAAATACACTATTATAATTATTTTTCATAATTTTTACCCAAAAAATCAATTTTAATTATATTTGGATAATTTTATTAAAATTTATCTATTGATAATTATACTTCGTATTTATCTCTAATAATTAATTTTCTAATAATAAATATATTATAATTAATTATCATTTCATAATCTATAAACTATTGATTAATTATTTTCAACAATGATCATTGATCATTTTATTATGTGATTAAAAATTTATACTTATCGATAATTATTTTCAATTAATTGTGTAATTTTTTATTGATCATTTCAAGTAGTTATCATTTGGTAATATGAATAAATTATTACTCGATAATATCTTGTAATTATCTTTTATAATTTCATTAGAATATCTTTTGATAATTTTCACAATTATCCATCTGATAAATTTCAGACATTTATTCACAGAAAATTAAATTAATAACTATTTCTTGATCATTAGAAAAAATTACACATTGATATTTTTGTAATTCAACCTTAGATTGTCTTAAATAATTATCACAGATATATTCAAAGTAATAATCTTCTGATAATTTATTTATCAAATAAATTTCATATTTTTTTAAATGTCCACTAAAAATGTATAAAATCATATTGGGAATACAATAATTCATTAAAAAAAATGAAATAGATTTTGGTTGTGGAGAAAAAACCAATGAAACTTACAAGTCATCAACCTGATCAATAACAGGGATGTTATGAGAGAGAAAAAGTTTGAAAAATTAAATGAAATTGTAAGAACCAGCAGTGTCACACCCAAAATAAGAGAAAACTTTATATGAGTTTTTCTTGGATGAAATAGAAGCGTGAATGCTTCACCAAGGAAATAGGGTCCCAAACTCATTTCTAGACTCACAATAAGGAGTACCAGACTATTTATAGGCATCTAAAACATGTTTAGGGTTTTTTGATGTGACCAATTAAATCATCTATTTTAATTCATTAAACACCAAACAAATCAATGTAGAGTCATGTATTTATCATATTTAATGTATTTCCTTTTTTAATCAGTCAAAATCACACTAAATTAATGCTCTAAAAAAACCACTTGAGCATTAATAGAAATTGATCAAGGGGATGAAGATGATGTATTTTCCCTTTTATATAAAATCAATAAATTTAATTATTTACCTCAAAAAATAAAAATATAACAAGGCTTGTTGCACAGAAAAAAATAATCTGATTATGGTAAATCCCTCATTCTTGAATCAATTGTGGTCTCATATTTCACATAAAGTGAACCATTGAGAGAAATTAATTATTTAATAATTAAAAAATGGATTAAATGATTAATTAAATATAGAAATTTTTTATCGTGTATGATGTTGTTAAAAGCTGGACACATATAATAGTGAAACCATGACTAAGGTAAAACCCTCATTCTGGATGTAATGGTGTTCTCGAATTTATTATATGGCAGTCCATTTTAATGATATTAATTATTTAATAATTATAATCATATTAAATAAAAAATTACATATAAAAAGGGTTTTATCTTGTGTAATGACACTAAACATTTGACATCTATAAAATTTATACCCTGAATAGGAAAAGCCAAAATTCCAGACCTAACTATGGTCTCGTATTTTTTATATAATGCACCATTTTGGTTATATTAAATTATTTAACAGACACATATATATAATTATTAAACAATTTGTTCTATCAAGATATCCATCCAAGCATAAAATTATTACAAATATTATACCTCGCATAGGGTAAACACAATGTGTTAGACCTAATAGCGGTCTTATATTTCTAATATGATAAGACATTTTGGAATTAAAAATTATTTTTAATAAATTGTGTATGTGTAATAAAATATATTTTATATGTTTATTTTAACATCATAGAGGCTTTACGTGCCTTATAATCTCCCAAAAATTTATCGTCTGACTTCTAAATTATTTTATTGAATATTTCAAAGTGTTAATTAGGATTATACCCATACGAAAATCCTTTAAAAAATTTTATTATGTTATCTCACTGAAAAATCATTTTTTTCATATAAGACACTTACAATTTATCAGTAAGAGTTTTTTTATTATCTTTGTGAATTTTATGATGGCACTATTCGCCTTCTCTATTGAACTCTATTCCCCGGGAAGTGTCTCTAGAACCCTATTTTGGACAAATTAGTTCACTAAGCTCAATTAGAATACTCACACTACCAATAACATCCTAGAACTGACCATGCTTCCACAAAATTTTACTAGTGGAACCACCATTCCTCGTAACTCTTTCTCTATTAGATCTATGATATATACTAGACTCTCCTCATTAGATGTGATGGCCTCCACCTCAATGCCCTAATAATAAATAACATGTCCATCGTCATGTATATACCTCCAAAGCTGGGACACATGGAAAAAATATTTAATATCTTGATAGTGAGAAAAGAGGTCTAAATGATATACCACTTCTCCTATCTACTCGATGACCTCAACAGGCCAAATAAAACCTGGTGCAACATTTCCCTACTTCCCCATACTTATGTTCCCTAATTGAGTAACTCTAAAGAAAACCTAATCCCCCATAGAAAAATTTGAAGCTCTCCTCTAATGGTTGGCATAAGATATCTGTCTTCTCCTACTGGTGATTAAACTCTTCAAAATTATATGCACACTATCTAAGGTTTCATGAACCATATTGGGACCAATAACTACTACTTCACCAACGTCATTCCAACACAACCATGAGAGACATGACCTCCTATAAATAGAATCATAATGTGTCATATGAATCAAATCCTGATATTTTTTTTGTATTCAAACAAAATGTGGTATAGGTGGTCATCCCATTCCCCACTAATGTCTAGAATGAATGAACGATGAATATCCTGCAATATGTGTATAGTCCACTCAGATTATTTGTCTATCTAAGGACGTTACACTATGCTCAGTCTTATATGAGTCCTTAGATCATTCTATAATCCATTTCAAAAATAATACATAATACATGTTTTTCAACCCATCAACATTGTCTCATGTTTATGACCCTTTGAGTTAAGATATATAGAAGGAACGTGTGGTCTATATAAAGAATAAATATCTCCATAAAGAGATGATATCTATAACACATCATATCAAGAACCACCACTACCATTATCAAGTCATGTGTAGGGTAGTTCTTCTCATTAGTTTAAAGCTAACAAGACCCATAGACAACTTCCTTGCGTCTTTCCTTTAGAACAACTCCCAAACCAATGCCAGATGCATCCTAGTACATTGCATAACCAATCCCAATATCATCAAGTGTTAGAACTAGAGATGTGTTCAATCATCTCGTTAGATCAAGGGAAGTCTCTTCACACTATTCTAATGTCTATAACATTAATCCATTATTTTTTAGTGTTGTAATGGGTGTTGATAGTGGGGAGAAGTCCTAGATAAGCCTACATTAATATCCTCCAAATCCAAAAATGATCCTAATCTCAAACTTGTTTCGAGTATGTGCCATAAAATTACTACCCAGACTATATACGTGTTTACTTATATAATGGTCTCGGAAACTATATGTCCTAGAAACTTCACCTATTATATCATGAAATCACATTTAGAAAACATTTCATGACAAATTAGTTCTCAAAGAATACATAGGATTTTATTTCGATTCCCGTCATTTTTCTATAATGTCAGATAGTATATGGGGATATCATTGATGAATAATATAATGAGAGAGTACATGTATGGATGAAATATATTTTTCATGAGAGCCATGAAAACTACTGGTTCATTATTCTGCGCAAAAGAAATAAATAAATACTCATAAAACCTATATCATCTCTGATACACCATATTAGGAAAGTCATCCACCCTAAATTTCAACTATTGGTATCCTGGATGAAGATCAATCTTGGAGAAACCTTAGGACCCCCGTAGCAGATTGAAAAAAACATCGATAATGGGTAACATATATTAGTTCATCGCCATCATCTGTTTTAGCTTTCGGTAACCAACACATAGTAAAAGACCCACATCTTCTTGTTTGGTGAATAGAACATGTAAACACCATGGTGAGGTTCTTGTTCTGATAAAATCCATTCTCAACAAGTCATTTAGAGTTATATTGAGTTCCTTCAGCTTGGTTGGCACTATATGATAAATTAATTTAAAATTCTATAATTCCAATATGAGCTCAGTCATATCTTAATTGTTTTGTCCTTCAGAGTCTCTACTATGTCGAAAATTCCCAAAAAAATCTCAACCCATTCTTTATAGTATAAAGAGCCTATAATTCTCAGGAAAATTTTATAATGGAGTTGGAAATCATCACAAATTCAAACACAGTTTTGAACTCCTATAACTAAGATAGGAGCTAAGTGAAATGATTCTGGTAGAAGTGGACCTACTTCCTATACCACAGAGTAAGTGTGGGAGAAATCTCAAATGTACTCCCTTACACTTCTAGTGGTAATACTAAAACCACTTCCATTATAGAGGTATTTGGACCCGCTTCACGAGTTGTTCTATCATTAATTCTATGGAGACATCTTCTATAACTTGTAGGGGGAAACATAAAAAATAAAAAAATTGTTAGGATAAACTCTAATCAAAATATGGGATCACACAATGATTATCTAAACCATTCCATTCTATGAAACAGGTTTTCACTAGGAGTCAACCATTTAACAAAGGTATACCCCTCCTAATACTAACTCATGTTTCCATCCTAGTATGTTAGTAATATTCATTATATATATATATAAACATAAAATCATCTTTATTTAAACTAATTAATTACGAATCATATATATCACACAATATGAAAACATAGATATATCACCAAGAAAAAAATATTCTACACAGATAGAACAAATCAATGAAATTAAAAATGAACTACTATAATGAAAATCAATAGGTATATATATTGTATGTGAACCTATGTGTCAAGTCATAATTCAGGGATATACATGGAATATCATAAATCATCTATAGAATCATGTACATCCTGAAAAGGTGAATTTAGTAGGTGGTAAAAACAAAACATAATTTCCCATTTATGGATACTCATAGGTCTATTATGTAGTGGTTTCCAGGCACTATCATAGTTCCCATACCAAAGTCCCAACCATCCCAAATTTGGTTTACCTTTTCACAAACCAAGACAAGAGAAGAAAACAATTATTGATTCCTAACCCTTTTATATGATTTTATAAAATCCCAACTTATACCATCAAGTTTGAGCAAGAAGTAACATGATCTCATGCATGCCTCCCCATACAAAAGGGGCATCCGTCTAGTAGCGAGGGTTTGAGTCCATTAGTCGGGATACTATAACTTCAATATCATTTCATAGGATTTATAATCAATAATTTCCAATATAATAAAAAATCTAAGTAAGTAGACATAAATATAAATAGAGGGTACATTCCATCTGGATAAATTATCTCCCAAATTGGAAAGCATAACCAATGTAAATAGTGAAGTTAAAGAATCTAATAATAAACTAACGGTCATGCTAGTGTCTATCCTATCCTACCACCAGTTCTATAATCCTCCGATCAATATTCCTCCATAGGGTCTTTTTCCATCATTGGATTCCCCATGAAATTTATTAGCGCACTAGAATTCCTTTGTAGTGTGTGAGTAAAATATTTATTTGGACACCACCAATGAATCCTTAACCTAATATTCTCAAGTATACAAGTGTATTCCAAAATAATAATAAATTCATAAGAATAAAAGACACACCTACCTCAAAATTGAGTAGTCTTGCGCTAACCAAGATGCCATAAACCCCCAACCACACCCACTTTAGCTCCATGCTGGAAATTTAATGAATGTTGATAAGTATCCATACCATCCATAAGTCTATTAGAGAGTCACTTGGAATACAAAAGACATTGAGCAAAAAACAAACTTTCCCAAAATCCATTGGGCATTATGTAATGATCAGAATCCATAAGGAATTCAGTATCTGTATCCTACTCAGAATCCACAATGCATCAGGTAACACTCGGATTCCATAGGAAATATTTTGTTGGCCATCTAATTAGAATCCACAAGGAAACATGTAGATTCCAGGTTATAAGGTTATCGTTCTAATCCTTCATCATCGTCGCACAATTTCCATCACTGCACATCATCAGCACACCCTATAAGAAGTTATTATACCATGGAATCCACCTGTCATGTATACACATACAAATCCTCTAGATGAAAATGTTACAATTCATAAAATTATAACAACCATATCACACATCATTAGAATTATATCATTCTCACATACCTCAAAAAGTGAATCAAACAACATCATGGAATCAAGCAATGACATCAATCTCATTGAATCAATCATACCATATCATGGGATACACAAACCTAGCATATTGTCATAAATAATGTAGCACAAAAATACATATGATAAACATTTAGCTTTAATATTAAGCTTATATGTTCTCAGGAAACTATGTTTCACATGCGGTTCTCAGGGCTACACATACCCACATCTGACCACAATATCCCATGGTCATCAAATATGTATACCCACAAATCATATTAAGGAAGATTGTGTGACAAATACCAAAAGGTAAGGACCATCCTACCTCAAAGTTATCATCATCTCCTATGTGGATAAACTGCCCAGTTTGGTTTGATACACCTTATTGTGGTATAATCGTTGCATTCATCAACACAACAATCCACCACATTCATCAAGGGTTCCTAGAACCAACACAGGTTATTTTATTTCAAGACTATATCACATGCAATGATACATTTTCTCTCCTGTATAATTTCAAAATTTTCATTCTATAATTATATATTGATCATTTCTCATAAATTCAAATTTATAATTATATTTTGATTATTTTATTTAAAAAATCAACCTGTAATTATTTTAGATAATTTTATAAAAAATATCCATTATAATTATATTTTGATAATTTTATTAAAATCAATATATTGAAAATTATATTTTGTTGTTATCTTTGATGATTAATTATCCATTGATAGTAATCCTATTAAACAATTATCCATTTATAATCTATAAATTAATTATTAATTATTCTCAATAACTATACATTATAATTTTTTATGTGGTTAGCCTTTTATAAGTATTCATAATTATTTTTGATTATTCATGTAATCTTTCCCTGATAATTTCGAAAAATTCCCATTTAGTAATTTCAATAATTTTTCACTCGATAATTTCATGTAATTTTTTTTGATAATTTCATGTAATTATCTTTTGATAATCCACACAATAATCCTTTTGATAAATTTAACACAATTATACATAGATAATTTATGTAATAAATATTTTCATATAATATCAAATAATTAACATTTTTTAGTTTTAGTAATTCAAACAGATATAATCCAAATTAATTATTCCATATAAAATCCTAGTAATCATATTTTGAACATTTATTTAAAATTTATCTTTTTATATTTTTTATGTTATCCATTAAAAATGAAAAAAATATTATTAGGCATCCTTTTTTTTAAAAAAAATGGATTTATCTTCTACTCATTAAGAAAAATATAATTAAAATGATAATTCTTCAATCCAATCACTGATATAGATTTACTTAAATAAATAATTTTTAAATAAAAAATAAAAAATAATTGGAAGAACCTACAGTGTTGCACCCCAGTAAAAGATCCCTCCCAACTCACTGTTCATGGATTAAAAGGAAGCTCAAATAATTCATTGATCATGGAAGGAGTGTCTCGAACTCGATGGTGGAATTACGAAAAATAGTATTAAGTTATTTTTAGTCATTTGAAATGTGTTTAGTATTTTGTTAACTAAAAAAATTAAATCATTCGTTTTAAAATGAAAAACATCGAATAAAAATCAATGTAGAGTCATTTATTTATCCTATTAAATGTTTTTTCAATTTTTAATTATTAAAAACACAAATTATTGAGTCTTTGATAAATCCACCCATTCAATAATGGGATTTTTGGTGTGCGAAGATGATGGTGTATTTTCCGTTTTGTAATAAATTATTAAATTTAATTATTTACCCCCAAAAAATAAATAATATTAAATGCTCAATTTGAATAGAAGATAAACCCATCATATGGTAAACCCCCATTTTAGACCAAAATATCGTCATATATTTCTAATACAATACACTATTTTTTAGATTTTTATTATTTAATAATTAAAAACATGACAAAAAAAATAATTAAAATTTTTTTTTATCAAGTAAACTTTTTGTAAACACTCAATGAAAATTTTTTTTACCCTACCTAGGGTAAAAACCTCCTTTTCTAACCTAATGTTTGTATAATACTTCTCAAACGATTCTCCTTTTTAAGGAAATTATTTATTTTAATATTTTAATATAGACAAAATAGTTATTTAAATATAGAAAGGGTTTTATCGCATGTGATGTTATTAAAAACTTGATGAACATTATATTTATTCCCTACCTAGGGTGAACCTTCCGTTATAGACCTAACAGTGGCCTCATATTTTTCATATGATACATTATTTGAGATATTTTAAATCATTTTAAAAAACTAATATAATAAAAAATATTAAATAATTTATTCTCTTGAGCGTCTTGTCCAAATGTCTATCGCTTAAATATTACAACCCACATAGACTAAACATCATATCTTAAACATAACAGTGGTCTAATATTTTACACACGACACACCATTTTGGAGTTATTCAATTATTTTGAATAAGTTGGGTGTGCATAATATAATATTTTTTATTTTTTATTTTTTATTCACCAAGGATTTATGAGAATCCGAATTTTGCACAAACTGAGTATAAAATACCAATAATAGATTACTGAATATTCCAATGTTTTAGTTGGGATTTTTCCCTTACGCCATGCCTTTAAAACATTTTATTATCTTATTTCATTGATAAATAATGTTCTCACATAATCCAGTTATAGTTTTTCAACAAGAGAGTTTTTATAATCTTATAAAATTTGGATATTACATTAGGTGTCCTCTCTGACAAGGATAGTGTGGCCTCCCATGGTTATCATATGGAATCCCATATTTATGGGAGATGGTAAGGCTAATGTTTTTCTTCATGTGTTTGTGATATTTTAGTTTTCTATTCACACTATAGGGACCCATTTATTTTACACATATAATTACATGATTTTAGGATAATTTAATAATCAAATTAGAAGACAAGGATCATGTAGTGTAGTGTCTTGGAAGACGGGGTATATAAAATTTAAAACATGGGACTAAAGAAATAATTTAATTATTTACAATCCATCATGAGCACCTAACTTCCTTTCAGCCCTTTAATAATTATGGGACAATATGGGGAAAATTAAAAATAGTATAAGCTAAAAATTCCTAAAATTTAAAAAACATTAAACTATAGCTTATCACATGGGTTAGATGGAATAACATAATGAAATAAAAATTAATGGAACATGGTCAAACATTAGGAATCCTAACATATAGAACTAGGTATAATATATTAATATATTAATAATAAATTGGATTTAACATAAAAAATGATTTTAGCATGAGTCAAGGCTCATTGCAGATATAGGATCATGAGTCTAGGCTAAAAACCCAGATTGTTCTACATGGAGCACGAGTTAAGGATAACCACCAAGACATTTGCACATAACATCTCATGATAATAAAAATTATCCAATATGTTGGAGAAAAATCAAGGAACACCCATCATAAAATTTTCATGAATATTTTTTCCACCAAAATAATCATACAGAAGAAATTAAACCTAAACATAAGGGTTAACCATAGAAAAAATGGGTATCATAATCATGCCATAATGAATAATAAATGGGTGTATAATAAAAGTCTACATGAAAGAAACGAATTAAATAACAAATATAAATTAATAATGAAAAATAGGAATAGACAATAATTATTTATGACAAATATAATTTTCTAACATGTAAAAATAGTAATTAAAAAAATTATAATTAAAGCATATTAGTACGCTTAAAAAAATATTTACTGATAATTTTAAGAATAAAAGGGAATTATATTTTATAAAAAACCATAAGTGAACCAAGAGTTTTTTAAAAATAAGATTAGTTAATTTATACATATAATTGATGAATAAATTATATTAAAAAGTTCACTTTAAATTGAGTTAGAATTCAGGAAGCTCCCTTATATCGGGATTCCTTATTGAGAAGAATTGAGTAAGAACCCTTTTAAAGATAAGAATATAAAAAAAGGATCAATGGGTATTTACACATTATTTTATATCATATAAATATAATTATTTATATTTAAATAAAAATATAAATCAATTTTATTTTGGTAAAAATAGATAAACAGTAACTTGAAGGAATAATGTAGGTTTGTGTAGAATCTCATACCTTTTGTTTGAATATGTTCTTCACATGAACTAAATATCCTGGATAACCAAATTAGATTCAATAATTAATTATATAAATAACATTTATACATTTATTTTATTGATTATTGATTTATTAATTTCATTTTGAGACCTTTTGATGGTTTAATGGATTCATTATCCTCATTTGGGAACGTTGTTTTCTTTGGTTTTTGTCATTGGTTTACTAGTATACTTGTACGGAAGATAGTGTAAAGTGGGGGTAATTATCCAAAATTTAACATATATTATATTAATGATCATAAGTATGTTAATGTGGATTTATATACCATTTTGATTTTTGTAATTAGGATGAAGCATTAGATAAATATCAAATGATAATCATTTTGGTTTATTTTAGTGGTGTTCGATCACAATAAAATCATTTGGTTTTATAAATTAATATCATTTTAAAATAATGATTCTAAACCATAACACAATTAATAAGACATATATTAAAATATGGTTCAACCATAAAAATTGTTTCATGACCAACCTTTGAAATTCTAATTAAAATTTGCAGTCACGTTGCCTATGAAGGTGGTAAATCAGTACACCATGGATAGTGTTTTCATTCAAAATGTAAAAGTGATAGGAGAAGAGATTTTATAAATAATTATTCCATAAAAAATATAACATTTCAATATATATATGATACTTGAGTGTTAATTCAACTTAGATATGGGTATGTCAGGATAATAAATGAAAACAAAAGAACTCGAAATGAATTTGAAAGAAAAGGGATTAGGGTTTTACCTCTTAATTACTTCATCATGATAACATTTGTAGGGAATTGGTTTTGGAATTTTTTTAAGACAAAAAAATCCTATATGTGGGTGAGAGTTTTTGGAATAGTATTTGGTATAATTTGGACAAGGATCAAGGTTTTACAGGACTGAGGAGATGATGTGGTGAGTGATGGTATTTATTGTAGGGGAGAGAAGTGTTTTCTCATTATTTAATTTTTTAGTTTATTATTTTTCTCAAGAAAATAAATAGTTATTATTTATGAAAATAAATAATGTAAATAGATCATGTTATGTAGAAAAAATTGTCCATACAACCTCCATGAATCAATGAATATTGTATTTAACTTTTAATGTATATATAAAATTAATTATTGTATTTTACTATTCACTAAAAATTCACATATTTTATAGAAATACCAAATTTATCCCTATCAATTTTTGTATGTTTAGAATTAATAAATGATCAAATTTTTATCAAAATAATTTTCAAAATATGATGAATTTAATTTTGGTTTAAATGATTATGTACATGGAAAATAACAATTTTAAAATTAAAACTGCTTTTATAACACTTTGAAAACATAATTAAGTAATTTAAAATTATATTATAATCATAAGAAAATAAAATATTAATTTATGAATACATTTTACGAAAAAAATCTTTTATATTGTAAAATTAATCATAAAATTGTAATTAAATATTAATGTCTTACCAAAGTACAAACAATTAATTAATAATTTTTAAAATATTTATTTACTTATACTATGATATAATTATATTATGTCGTCACTTATAAGATGGATGGATTTTATTTATACATTCATTTCTTATGTCCATATTCAATTGTTTGTTTTACTATTCATAAGTTTCATGTTCCTATTCCAATGTTCAAGCTAATATTCCTTTGGTATATGATCCCTTACATCTAAAAATGCCATTTATTTAATTTTTTTTTTATTTTTAAACATTGTATTGTGTTATTAATTTCATTTTATTTGATAATACTTTATTAAATAATTAAAGGAACGGAATTTCCAATTATATAATTTTGGGTCGTTACATTCATTCTTCCTTATTAAATTTTACCCTCGAAATATGTTTTTAAATTCTAAGATGAAAACAGGTGTGGGTACATTTCCTTCATCGCTTCCTCTGGTTCCCATGTTGCCTCTTCATACTTATGGTTCCACCATAGTACCCTGACTATGTGAGTATTCTTCTAGTGCACTACTTCATCTCTACGATCCATGACCGTCACTAGATTCTCCTCATAAAAAAGTTCATTATCTTAATGTACCACCTCTAAAGTTAGTACATATGAAGGATCTAGTATGTACTTTCATAAGAGGGATACCTGGAATAAATCATGTAATTGATACATGGTTGGTGGAAGTGCTATTCGATAGGCCACAACTCCGACAAAACCAATATTCTTGAAGAGGTTGATGTACTTGGTACATGGCTTCTATTTCTTCCCAAATCTCTTGACACTCCTCTAAAGAGATATGTGGAGGAATACCATGTCCCCAAATTTAATTTCAAGTTACCATAGATGATTGTATTCATAGATCTTTTATCAAATTTGGGATGTCTTGATTTTTTGTTGAATAATATTTAACTTTTAAACAATTTCCTAGATCATTTTAGGTCCTAGAATCTTGTGGTAATTATCTTCACCCCAGCATGTCATTGTTCTACACCTTATCCCATAAAGAGCATCATGTAGAGCCATTTGGTTTGTGGAGTGGAATCAATTACTATAAGATAACTCAACCATTAGTAGATGTTGGTCCAATCCTCTTTTAAAGTCCATAAAACACACTCTCAACATACCTTCTATTGTCTGAATAGTTTAATCATATTTGACATCAGTTTGAGGGTGATAGGTCTTACTGAAGTTTAGCTCAATACATAGGGAACATTGGAGACTAATCCAAAACTTCAAGTGGAATCTTGGATCTCAATCGGATACAATATATAGTGGTACTCCATGAAACATTACCATCTATTTTATATATACCCATCCATGTTGATCCAGTGATACGTCCTCTCAAATTTAGATAAAGTGATATGTCTTTGTAAGATGTTCCCCAATAACCCATATCACATTGTTTCCCCAGGATGCCTTTGGAATTATAGTGACAAAGTACATAGTGATGTTCTTTCACATAGATTTTTTGATAGATAATGGTTTCATCATCCCTTTAGAATTTTTCCTTCCATCGTTCACTTTTTGACACACAAGGATCATTGATGTATATTTAGTGATCTCCTTTATCATAATAACCCATAAAAGTTCTCCTAAATATCTCGAGACATCTTTGTGATCAGTGGGTGAATAGAAAAGGTTGAGCTATGTGTGTAATTTGTAAGCTATTTCTTTATCAATTGATCTACCAAAACACATATTCTTGACCCAATTAATATGAATCCATCCTCATTGATCTTAATCTCAGTGTATTTATGGTTCTTGATAGATTCCTCTTTTTTCTGAATTTGTATATCATTTATATGGGCATCATTTATTTTCCCCATAATGTATGTTTGATCAATATTTTGAGAATATATTAATTTTGTTCCTCCGTTAATGATTCCCATGTCCATCCTTTGTATATCTAATATGATCGGATCCAACTCAATTCTCATCATGGATAAAGATACAATATCCATTCTACATAGATAATCTTCCACCTTATTTTCCTTACTAATATGATTATAGTGACCCAAGCTTAACATAAATGGATATTACATCATTTTAGTTGAATATTCAGTAGTTTACAAAAATACATGCCTGAGGACCATAATAGTTTAGTTCCTTTCGAAACATTGAAACAAAATATTATATATTGGTGATGGATCATCAAAATATCCCATAAAGATCTCCACTTTTACTATTTATACATAAAACTTATATTCATAACCTAGGGAAAGGGATCATAAGAAAGAGGTGAGCTCAAATGCTTAGTAAAGGTAAATAGGGGAGATATATAAGAATAATAATGAGAATAAGGGTGTGAGAACATGATCACAAAAAAGATCATACCATGAAGATCAATGATCATACAGATGATTCCTAGCATAATGATTGGCAGTTTATAAGGAATGAATTATAAGAAAATAAAGAACATAATCCATGAAAGCATAACATAGGAATAAAACATGGGATTGTGACTGACATATAAATATATTATATGAATTCCATTATAGCCAAGGAATAATTTCCTAGACCTTGTTGGTAGTATGGGTTTACACTCCATACCATAAGGCTAGTCTTGGCTCACTCCCAAGTCTATCATAGTAGAATGAGTGCACTCTTAATACCATCGTGTTAGTCATGGTTCACTCCCATGGCCATCTTAGTAGTCGATGTTAATTTAGAATAAGATCTTAGTCTAACTCATGAGATATAATTCTTTACCAAATGATTTGGAGGGAGATATAGGTCCCACCCATATCATAATGAAATGAAAAAAACATGTTCCAAAAGATCATAATATCCCATGAAATAAAATGGGTGTTATAAACATGTTATCATATCATAACCTATGAAAAGAGACAGTATTCAAAATCTTTTCAACAAAATCAAAAGCTATATAATGTAAAGAAATTTCAAAAATATAATACCCATGAAATGGAAATGGGTTTCATGAAGACAATGACCTTAATATTTATCCATTCATATAATGAATATGGATGGAACATTTAGATCATTTCCTAAAAGAGAATGAGGAACATCAAGAGATGTAATATTAGATGGAAAATAATTTTAAAATGTCTTTCAGAATAATTTGTTATTGAAAAATATACCTTATTATTTCAAAATAGATTTTTAATAATAAGACCCATTGAAAATAATTTTCATAGAAAATAATATTGAAACATATAAATAAGACTTAAAATAACTTGAAATCCTCTTTCCATGAAATATTATAAAATAATCTTCAAAACAGTAAAAAAATTTCATTGAATACATTTTGAAAACATTTAAATAAATCGTGAAATTTTTTTTAAACCGACTTCTTTAAAAATACTATGAAAACATACAAAAAAATTGTGAAAAAATTTGAAAATAATATTCCATGAAAATATCTTTAATAAAATTCATAAAAATTAACCTTTTAAAAAATGTAATTTATTCTTCAAATAAATGATGATAGGTATATCCATACATGTTGTACGAGGTAAAAAATAACATTCATTGTTCACGATAAAAAGGTTTAGAAAATGACTTTTTCAGAAAATTACAAGAATATTTCATCAAAGATATTGGTAAAAGAAAAAAATGATAATAATTTCTTTTAACAATTAATAGAATATTGTACCATATTATTGGATACCCTTTTTAGATAAATTTTTTTTGAAGGAACATATATTTCTGACCGAAGTGAGGGTAATGTCAGGTGTTCTTGAATAAACTTTATGAACTATATTATATACCAACGTTTAGAATAAATGGAACTAATATAATAATAAATAATTAATACCCATAGGAAAATAAATTTAATTAATGTTCTTAAGATATGGATATAAATATTTCGTCAATGGAATCATGAAAATAATTAATTTTGAAAAGCTATGATATTTCCCCAATAAACTATTATAACTTATAAACATTGTATAGTACCCTTCATATAATAAAATAAAATTATATAAAATCATAAATACCATGTAAATAAGTAAATTATTTATATAACATGTAAAATTTTAATATATACCCCTTGAAAAATAATTCACTTTCATAACAAAACATCAGTCTCAATGAAAGAAAATTGGGAAAAAACTATTTCATCGATCAGGAAACATTTTACACTTAATCCTCATTAAAGAAAGATCATAAAATGGATATGTGAATACCCATAAATTTATTTATAATATTAATAGAATAAAATAAAGTTTATTACATACAAATCACAAAAGGAAAGATTGGTGACCATAACATTTATCCCATAGAAAAAAAGTGAGATGAAATCCCCATACCTTGCGTCTTGACTCTCATCGTACTCATTAAAACCATCTATATATTAAATATGAATTTATTATAAAAATTTCATAGATATATATTATTATATATAATACCATATATGGTTATATTTAGACCTCATATCACCCGCTGTTTAACAATCCTATGTTAAGGTTTCAGTTCAGTTAATATTCCCTTTGTTTTTCGTATGCATCTTAATTTTCTATATTGTTTGTCCTTATACATATATTGTGATTTAATAAAGAAAACCATGATATAAATATAATTTATGTATATTATATGTTTATTACAATAATATATAGTATATATTATTATGAAACGCAATATATCATTCAGGGAGGCAGTAGGTTGTACATACGCATCAATGTTATTTCTATTTAATTGTCATCTTGAGAGAAATAAAGTGAAAGAAATATATATATATATATATATATATCATTTTTATATTATATTTATTATTTTACATGGATCATATATATTACCTAAATCTATCTTTGATACATTCCACTTAGTGTGTGAGTGAATCATATCACTTTGAGGGGGTGGTAGTGCACACTTCGATAATCAAAATTACCTTAGTAACACCAAATGAAAAGTAAAATGATATGTCTTTTAAATAGAATATAAAATTTAAAATACATAATAAATATATTATATATAATATATTTATAGGGTTCCCATCATAAAAAATACCCTGGGAAGGGGTAAGGAAAATGAAAAATCATTGTTTTATGAGGCGGTAGTTCATCGTACACGTGAACAGTATGTTCACTACCAATTAGATGTAATTATTTATAAGTGTAGGAAAAAACAGTATCATGAGAAAATCATATTTTATTTAGCATATTGGTGTTTTTATATAATCATGGATTAAATATAGTGGAGGGGTTGAGAAGGAAAACAAAAGGAAGGACTTAAGAGAAGACGTTGCCTCTTAATCGAGTAAGCCATTTGAGTTTGTTCCAAAAGGCTTCCTTGGATTTCCTTATGCCCAATGTAACGATTCTATACAGAATCAATGTATTT
This sequence comes from Viscum album, assembly GCA_963277665.1. Lineage (NCBI taxonomy): Eukaryota > Viridiplantae > Streptophyta > Magnoliopsida > Santalales > Viscaceae > Viscum > Viscum album. Next base: position 1,641,596,019 of record OY728146.1, on the reverse strand, counting down.
GGGGAAGATTATTGTGAATATATTGGCCTATCCTAGGAATTTTTATTGTAGTGAGGATGTGGGAGTGTTGGTGGCCTTTTATATGGATGAAAAATGACTCACATGAAATTTTCAAAAATGAATTAGGTGTACACATGTTCTTACCTTAAAATGTCATTAAACCCAATATAAATCAATAATGGATGGATTATGGAAAACATATGTAAATACAATTTGTTTGGAAAAATTGTATAGGACATTTGGGTCCCTAAGATTAAATGTTTATTCCCTAATTAGGCTTAATTTTTCTTTAATTGGTATGATTAATTTTAATCACTTTTACTAGAATATAATGTAACGTCAGTAATTATTTAAACAAAATAGTTGGTTTTTAACTAAAAAGCAGTATTTTTCCCTATTCAGAAAAAATGAAGTTTCTCAGAAAAATTACAAAAATTCAACCTAATATAATTTCTAAATTATAAATTAAAAAAATTACTTTATAAAATTAGATATATTATTGTGTCCAAAATTATTTTTATTATTTAAAGTGGTGTATTCGAGATAACAATATTTTTCAACAGAAAAGAATTTTTATTAAAATTATATATTTCATTTTAAATAGGTTTTATTCCTATAAAAAAATTAAAGAAAATGTATGAAAATTATTTATTATAATTCATATAACTATCTTTAACATCTATGTTATAATTATTTCAATTAGAAAAATATAATAAAATAATGATTCCTAAGATTATAGTGTTTCGTGTAACATATGCCAAGCCTGTGTTGCTTGAACCAAAATAAAAGTTGGTTACATTTGAAAGGAATGTTTTACTTAGTGATTTAATATATATATATATATAACTATTTATATATCAAGTGAAATAAAAAATATCAAAAATATAAATTAATTTGAAAAAATATAAATCACAAAATTTGTGGGTGTAACATTATAACCCCCTAAAATTTATTTTCTCCTTAAAAAATCATCTGTGTTTTCATATTCTCAATGACTTGAAGGATTTATTCAATGAATCGCAAATTGTAAAACATAATATTAAAACTTCCCTTAAAAGTTATTGTTGGAACCATAATGGTTACCCAACGTAACATAAAACTGGGTTTTCACATAGGATAATATTGAATGGGAATTAATATTGGACATGGCAGAAAATATTAAATATTTATTGGAAGTTATAGAGGTCATAAATCAAAAACAAGTGAATTATAAATGAAAAGACACGGGCATCAAATTTAATTATCTGTGATGATTTAAAAGGCCATCGGATAATCAAAATTATGTTTTTAGGAAAACATATTTTCTTTTGATCATTATCTTAACATTGAGTAACTCTTTTATTTACCATGAATATGATGAAATATTATTACATTAAAATTTTCTTTAAATAAAATTCCATTCATTAGTTGGAATTTTATCATTTTCTAATTCATCCACTACTTCTTTTAAAGGATGTATAGAAATTATCTTCTATTCCTAATGGGATAAAATAATATTTTAACATCTATTAAGGAACATAAAATAAAGAAATGTATAACTATTTATCTATAAATATTATTAAAAATTAATATGGTTAATTCATTAATCTCTATTCATAAAATGGAAAACCATTTTTTTCATAATAAATAGTTATTTATTAAAAATAATTATAAATTAACCAGGACATTGCATAGGCTGGTGGTAGGCATGAAACCCTTATCATCATTCTGTCATGGGTGAAAGACTTTCATAATTTTTGGAAATGAGTGGTAGTCACCTGATATACATGGTTTCCTTGTATAAAAACATACGAATATAATTTTCAAAATATGATGGAACTAATTTAAATAATATTAATCACTGAATGTCCATTCAATCAAGATTTTAAATACAATTTCAATACCTAAATACTTCCCCTATAGTTTAACTTAATATTTTCTTGAATGGAAAACATCAAAACCCTTATAAAATATGAAAATCAAAAACCATTGAAATAAATTTATGAAACCATATTAGCATTGATCAACCATATATCACAAGTAACTCTTGGTTTTCAAATTCCAAACATGTGGATACCCTAATCATAAATTCTCTTGGTACACAGTAATGATCATAATTACCATAAATCCCTTTTCTAAAACATGAATTCTTTTTATTCCATAAATTACTAGGTATATTCTACAAATCTAATAAGTTTTAAACTTCATCATTGATAATATGTACTATTACTGATCATTCCCTTAATTAGTAACAATGTAATCAGTACCTTCGAATTTGCCTATTCATGTCCCACATATCTTTATCCAAACAATAATATCATTAAATAATTAACATCTTAAGGGATATATTTCTCCTAATCATTTTATTTCCATGGAAACCACATTGACATTATATAAATTTTCTACTCCATTGGATCTATTCAACGCATTCTTGTAAATTTGTTGAAAAAAAACATAAATTGAAAATTAATTATATATTTCATCTTTCAAATAACATACTTCTTAAATACTAATACATAAAACTGTGTTTATCACACTTAATGTTTCTTCCATTATAAATAAAACCTCATTCTATTACACAACACCTCTTTCCATTCACATTTCATCTATAGTCTCTACATCATCAGTAATGTAACCATTACTCATTCCACTATGGTGATCCTCTTCATGATATTTTATATTGGGACATGGGGTTTTATAATTAACATTTTCTACACACTTAAAATACTCATCCATCAATGATGTCTTAGGGAGGCCAATATTCCCATCCATTACATTAACTTAACTGTTTATTTTTTTTCCTTCTAGTCACATTCATTGTTTCCTTTTTTTCCAATGGTTAAAACATCTTCTTTTTTCCTTTAATAAATTTAGTTAGGTGATTATTTCCACATTATTGACACAAGGGTAACAAAATATTCTTTCCTACAAGGTCTCCATTTCCTAAACTCTCATGGAACTCATTCTTTATATTCCTTGGTGAGTCTGAGAGTTGGTAAAGGTATATATTGTTAATCAAGTTATGTGAAAATTGAGTAGGCATGATCACAATATCTTTCACTCTTGTGGTCATCTAACTTGACTTCTCATAAGAAAATCATTCATCATATTCAACATTAATCTAATTTATTTTGATTTCTACCATTTAATAAAATAATAGTACTTGAATGATTATTACATATCATAAAAAAAACTATATATCCATGAAAATAATTACCTATAGGATTACTAAATCGTGACACCTTCCTTAATCTATGACACCTTGGATCATACTAGTATATTCAAAGACAGATTATATTTAAATAAGTCATGATGGTTCATGAAGAGTGTTTGAATTCCCAATGAATATACCCCAGGAGAGTCAAACTAGGTGTACAACAAGGCTTATTTTCATTTACTAGAATACCTTGAGTTAGGCCTGGATCATTTTTTTTACTCCAATTTACATATGTTACAGATCCACATACACCTGTAGTATCCAAACAGGGATATATTTCAAGGAAACCACTCACTCTATCCTTTACCAAAATTAGAAAACATTTTCCTAAATGTTAAATCAAACCAAAACATATCCTTGGAGACATCATTAACCATATCCTTAGAAATCTACATATGTATCTCACTAAGGTTTTATCATCCTTGTTTTTAATGGTTGAATAAATGATTCCTTTGATAGAATGTATAGAAACCCATGCTGGAAATATATAGATACTATATCATTTTAGATGAATATTCAACACATTACAAAAATACAAACCTAAGTACCCAAATAGGTTATTGGAATTAGAAATATGGAAACAAAATACATTATCCAAGTGAAAGATATTCAATATCACGATAAATATCTCCACTTTTAGAACATCTACCAAACCCCATTATTTGTTGACATGGGAAAGAAAGTATAAGAATGGGTTGATATCAAATGCTCAAAAATGATAATCAAGGAAGATATGTAATAATAATCATGTGTAGAAGGGTATAAGAACATTATTGTGAAAATAGATGATCATACCCTTCATTTCAAAGATAATATACATAAATCATGGCATAAATGTTGGTAGTTCATCAAGAATGAATCATAATTAAATAAAAAAACATAATCCATGAAAGTATAACATGGGAATAAAACATAGGGGTTTTGTAGAAACATAATCCTATAATATGATTTCTGTAATATCCAAGACATTACTACTAAGACTGTCTTGCTGTTATGGGTTCACTGCCCATACCATCATGGTAGTCATGGGTCACTCTCATGTCCATATTTGTATCATGAGTTTACTCCGCATACCATCTTAGTAGTCATGGTTAACTCACACATCCATCTTAGTAGTAATGGTTAATTTCGAAGACCATCTTTGTCTATCGTATGAGATATAAATCATTACCCAATGAAATGGAAAGAGATATAGGTCCCACCCATCTCATAATGAAATCATACAAACATGTGCCACATGATCATAAATAATCATATCGTAACCCATGAAATGAAATAGGGTTTATAAACTTGTTATCATATCATAACCTATGGAAATAGACATGTTTCATAATCATTTCATTAAAATCATATCACATTAAAGGGAAACTAATTCTATTAGCATATAACCCATGAAATACAATTGGGTTTCATGAAGAAAATTATATTATGCATAACCCAATCATAGAAATAATATGAATGGAAACATTATATCATTTCCTAAAAGGGTATGAGTAGCGTCAAATGATGTCCTCCTAGAATGGAAAATAATTTTGAAATATATTTAAAAAATCATTATTGAGGAAAAAATTATTTATTCTTTGGAAAATAATTTTAAAACAATAAACCAGTTGAAAATAATATCCATATAAAATTACATTAAAACTTCTAAACAATAGATTAAATCTTTTAAAACCCATTTTACATAAATAAATTTAAAATTATGACTCAAAAAAATTTAAAAACAAATCATTCCAAACACTATTAAATTTTATAAAGTAATATTGAAAATACATTGATAAATATTTCATTAAAAATTCATTGAAAACCTAAAAATAAATCTAGATAAATTTTAGAGAAATATTTTCTTTTAAAACATATAAAAGGAGGATGAAAATATTTTGAAAAAATTTCCTCCAAATTCACTTTTAGAAAAATTTTCATTAAAAATATCTTTTTAAAAATTCTAAGTATGATTTAATGATATTACATTAGGTAAATCCGTACGTGTCATATGAAGTAAGAAGAACATTCCATTCGCATGGTAAAAATGGTTAGAAAAATGCCTTTGTTTAGAAAATGACAACAAAATTCCATCAGAGAGATTGGTAAATGAAAAGGGAAAAAAGTAATTTTAATAATTAAAGGATAATGGTACAATATTCTTGGAAAACCATTTTATAAAAAATTATTTTTTAAGGAACATAGATTTCTGACCGAAAAGAGGGTAATGTCAGGATTTCTTAAAAACACTTTATTGACAATATTATGTACCAAAGAGTAGAACAAATTGTACAAATATATGAATAAATAATTAACAACTATAAGTTATAAAAATTCATTAATTTTTGTAAGATATGGATGAAAATATATTATAAAAGGAAGCATAATAAGAAACAATTTTGAAAAGTGGTGAGATTGTCTCAAAAAACAATTATAAATTTGTAACATGGGATAATAATCTTCACATAAGAAAAAAATTTAAATTAATATTAAAATATTAGGAAAATAATCTAACTCATGATATAACATGTAATATTTAAGTATATACACCTCGAAATAGAATTAAGGTGCATAACAAATGGAGAGTCTCAAAGAAAGAAAATTAAGACCAAACAATTTCACTAATTTGGAAACTTTTGAAAAGTAATCCCAAAAAAAAGAACCTAAAATTGATATATTAATACCCTTATATTTATGTACAAGATACATAGAATACAATCATAGTCAGTACATACACTACACAATGGTAAATATTTGCGAACATATCATTTATCTCAAAAAAATGAATAGTTATATAAAATCCCCTTACCATGTGTCTTGACTATCATTTAACTCATTAAAATCCCATATATAATAAATATAAATATTTTATACATGTTTAAAATAACCATATTAGTATATCAAATACCATGTATGTTTTTATTATGACATTATATTACCTTCTTGTTATCCATCATGTCTTAGGGTGTCACTTCAAGTAATATTCGCTTTATTTGTTGTATGTGTCTTAATTTGTTATATTACTTGTACTTATAATTATATCATGATTCCAGAATGGATGAAATGATATAAATATCATCTATATACTTTATATTTTTATTAAAATGATTTATTGTGTTGGTCGGAGAATATTACTCAAGAGGGGGTGAATTGAGTATCTATAAAAAACATTGTTACAAAATTTGTTCTTTAAAAAATTTCCCAAATTTAAAAAGATTACAACATAGTTAATCAAGGTAATAAGGTTATAATAGTTGGACTGTTCAAATATCATTTCAGAATATTGATTAATCCTTAGTAATAGAAATTTGAATTATTGATATAACATTTGATGTTATTATAATAAGGAAAAACAGTTATAATTCAATAAAAGACTAACTATCAAAGTAAAATCTAATATATTTAGAAATATATAGAAAATCAGTGTAATACTAAATTAAAAAACCCATTTGATAAAACAAGTGGTTCAATCTCAAGTTGAGACATAATCAACTTCACTTGGTGATCACCTGCCACCAAAAATTTTATATTAATAAACATGATCTATACCCTAGATCAAGGTAAAAATAGTGTAGAGGACTGTCTAGGTCGTACGAAATATTACACTATTCTTCATGGGTATAAACACTTAAGTCACACAAGGTCTTCTTCCCCACTTACCAGTGGGAGTAAACGAATGTAAAAAGGTATTAGATGAAGGATATATTGTAACCTTTAGTTTAATACAAAATAAAATGTTTGTTTTTAATAAAGACACACAAACGTTGCTCAAAAGTTAAAAAATAGAACAAAATAGAGAAAAGCTTATGATAAAGGTTTATAAGTTCTTTTAGTGTTATTCTATGCAGCTCTCGGATTCTACAATGTTGTAGATGAAAGTATGGAGTATTCTTGTAAAAAATAGTGTATTGCAAGTCTAGTGCTCTTGTTTTCAGTTCGATGATCTACCTCATGTTCTTCTTAGTGTTGGTAATGAAAATAAGATTTCTGATCTAATATACGGTAGTCCAGTATTAAAGAATTAAAAGTGAGTGCTTCATGTTTTCATTAGTTATATCTTGTTACATGCATCAGTTCACTTTTCAAATTCTCTCTCTACTTCTGTATATTTTTTCATCCCAGCTTATCTTCATTTTTAATTCTGTGTGAACACATTAAAACCGACAGAATTCGTTTATTATGAACCTCATAACTTATATTTTCATTTGACATGTATACAAGAACCATTAATTATGTCAGTGCAATTAAATCACTCAAATTGGACTGTTAGAAATTAAATTGAAAATGACAAAATAAATTAAAGAACAGTGTCACCGTTTTTCTTAAAATGATATCCCTTGAAAAAAATGTCACCATGAAATAGTTTCTTCTTATTTCCCATTAATCGATGAGACAGTTGGGATACAACAGTTTCATTTATATTGGGAATAATTATCACACATGTGGTATTGTTATCACGGTGTCTAGTACTTTTCCAAACATTGAATAGTGTCTTGTTGATTTTAACGAGGAGCTGATGTCACATACTTCATGATATATGAAACTAGTTATAGTATCTAAGTCACAGTGTGTAGGTCACGGTGTTTGGGTCTTGGAGTCTGGGTCATGGTGTCTATGTCACGGTGTCAGGGTCATAGTGTCTGGGTCAGGGTGTCTTATCCTTTTCTAGATACCCAAAATTTGTGGTAGACTCACGGTATCTAAGTCTTAGCAAGATATCTATAATCTTTCTTAAGTAGTAATATTAACAAAATTAATTAGACTTAATCATTCATAGAAGGAATCATTATAGAATAAAATTAAGTGTAGTTTATAATAATCAAACAAGATTTATAGGAATCAAGATCTTATAGAAGTTTATTTAAAGAATTGGGAAATGTACTATCTATACACATGATTTGAGATAGAGTAAACAAGGTTAAAAGGACTTGTGTTCATTAATACATGATTAAAACATGAAGATTCCATCAATCTTTCCCTTTTTTATGATCACAAATCATATGAATTAAATTCATGTTCTTAGTATTCATTTTCTCCCCCATTTGGGATTATCAAAAGATGTACATGAAAAAAGATTAATAAAGGAAATAAAATAATAGAATAGACAAAAACACTACTCATGGTATTATATGGAAAGATATGTGGTATTTAAAGCAGTAGACAAAAGTAAAAAAAACATCCCTATCAAGATACGGTGTTCAATTTTCTTTAGTGCTAGATATCTTCTCATTGCCCATGGTAGAAACATCAGAAGGAGCCACGGGAGTAGAAGTAGAAGATGAAGAAGGAAGTGAGCCAACTGTCTGAGAAGGAATATGGAGCCCTTCAAAAACAGAAGGTGCCAAAGTGGGTTTGGTAGAAGACCAAAGAATTTTTTGGTCATAGATAACAAATCTGGTCTGGCTCAGAGCCTATGATATAGACATTTAGGTAGAAGAAAAACTAGTGGATGAGGAAGGAGTTAATCCAGGTCTCAAAGGTGCAGAGTTAGAATCCATAATACAAGTTCATTACACAAGAAGATAAGGCTTTAACAACTGAATGAAACTAATAATGATCTCAACAAAATAATTCATTGCCTTTTGAAATAATCATTGTTTTCCATGAACTTTTCCAATAGGGGAGTTAAGTCCTTGAGACTTTGGAATTGAGTCTTGAAGGCTTGAGTACAAAGAGGTATTTTAAAATTCTCTATAAGATATTTGAAATTATTGTTCATGTCATGCATAAAGAAAATCCTATTAAAGTAGAAATCCAATTTCATAGAAATTTCTTCCTGAGCATGATTTGAAATATTTGAATGAATCCTCACTAAATCAAAAACTCTATCACTATTCTTGAAAACTGTAGATAAACACTCCTTGTGAAATCCACCTAACACCGATTGATGTTCCTCCTTAACAATAGTTTTGAGAGGATCACTATCCATGGTTTGATATGAATTTTTAGAGGCATTAGAGGATTTAATAGCTGAAGTGATGGACTTGATCAGATTTAGAACATTATATAGACATCCCTTTTACCCATCAGTCGGTTTTTTGGGACCTAAAACAAGATCATGCATCTCATTGACTATATGTATTTATCTTTCAGACATATTGTCAAATATTGTGGTCATGTTGAGTTAAATCAAATATTCAAATCTCTGGGGAATCTAACCACTAGAATTCTCAACATGATGAGAAATAAGAGATTTTCATCACTGCAACATTTTTTTCATATCATTAACCATGTCTTAGAGAGACATTACCTCATCACACAACTAATTGTTCTCTATTATCACTTCTTTATTTTTATGAAGTATTTTTTGTTGAATTTTCCATATGATATTATATAACAGTGAAGTAGAATCTCTTTCAATACAAATTTTCGTAGGAGCAAGCCGTGTGTTCGTGATCACATTGAATCCAGCCAACAATGTAACTCCAAAAAATTTCAAATCACATCGACTTAGAGACGTAGAATGTTCTTGTGAATGTTCAGGAATAGAATTCGATATAGTTTCAGGTTCCTTAGTAGAGATTACTTCTAAAGTAAAAACTGGATTCATTTGAAACACATTAGAATGTTCTCTACCTTTTTTTGAGGCCTCCTAGGCATTATCCACATCCAATTAGCTAGGGTACTTATACCAAGTATCCATAGTGATTTGATCAATAGTATTCGGAATTTCAACCCTTTTTATATTGGGGTGTTCCTCACCCTCAATAGGTGAATCTCTCGCAAGAATAAGTGATTCAGTTCCTTGATAGGTTTCCAAAATTTGGTCTCTTATAACCTCACTCATTTCTTTTCTAGGCAGTTGGAAGGGTTGTTCCATTAATTCCTCAGTAGATAGGATAATTTCATGATTAGTTTGTTCTTATGAATGCTACTCAAGAGAAACATCTTCCTCAATAATTATTTCTTCTTATAGATTCTCTTTTGGAACAACATTTTCTTTTCCACTAATAGTGGATTCTTTTCTAGTAACCATTTCTTCCTCTAGGTCATCACTTCTTTCAATAACAAGTGCATCCTTTTCAACTATATTTCATGGAACAAGTAGACCACTATCTTCTTTTTCTAATATAGTTCTTTCTATATGACAAATATATGCCTCTTCTTCATCATCAGAACAATCAACAACTTCATCATGTTCTAAACCTGTATCAGAAATGTTCTTTGTTCTTGTAGGATTCTCAAGTAGATTAAACATTTAATGTATCCTTTCATTATCCTCCACCGAAGACTTTTTCTAGGTATTCTAACTTATTTTAATCCTTTTTACTGTATCCTTTGAGGTATAGAACTCATGGAATTTGATGATTTTTTCATTCGGTCCAACCATTCCTTTAGAATTCAACATTTTAGTGTTCATCCATGAATAGAACAAAAAGGTACACTTTGATGTTTTCTTAATCAATTCACACATGTGAAGTATAACATACATAAACAAATTTATCTTGAGTCCATTTTTCAAAATATGTATCAAGAACATATCTTTATACTTGAGGGTAGAAAGATCTTCTATCTATCATTAATTAGATTTTGGATAAACATAAACAGAAACCATGATTCACCATCCAACTCATCCATAATTTCTTTTATTTTCTTCTAATTACCAATCAAACTTCCTAGAGCCTCTTGTAAGATAAAAATATCACTTGGACTTGAAGGACATCTTAGGTAGTCCACAAAAATTCCCTCATGAGGTATCACTAGGTAGACAACCCATAACCTCGAAGAAAAAGTACATATTTCTCCATTAATCTATCTTCTTACAACAAAACCATCTTATTTATTGAATGAAAACTGGACAACGTGATAAAATTGAGAAACAAGTTTTGGATAAGTTGGCCTAGTATCTTTTATAAACTATTTCATCCATCCTTTTTCTTCTATTTCATTAAAAACTAAATACTTACTTGTCAAATACCACTTAGGAAATATTTCATTTTCTGGTACTACTATTATATCAACATGATTTGGGTTTAAAGGTCATTTGGGGACAACCTTTGGTGCTCTTTTTATTTTCTTCTGAGATCTGCACTTCTCTGTAGTTGATGAAGATGGGTGCTTGATTATGGGCATTCAACAAGGGTTCATGAGAGAGAGAGAGATAATTGAAGTGGATTTATGGTATTAAAGATAGGGGTTTGGGTTTTGATATTAGAGTGATCGAGTTAAGGAAAGATTGAATGATATTTGGATTTTATCATTTAGGGATTTAATGTTTCACAAATTCTAAAGTGATAGATAAAAACAATAAAATAATCAACACAACAATATGAGTTATAAAATAAAACTAAAATTAAAAGGGGTCATTATAGTGGGACATGAACAGATTGTCATAGTGTCATCTTTATGGTGTGATTCCAAATGGTGAAACCATAGCATATAATACAGTAAGTACAAGACAGTAACCACAAAACAGTAACTGTGAGACTGTAAACATGAAACAGTAACATGAAGATAGTAATCAATAGAAATGTGAGAGTGAGAAAGTAATTCTAAGATAGTGACTTGGGAAACTATAAATCATGAAACCATAAACTATGAAACAGTAAGCTGTGAGATAGTATGTTTTGAAACAGTACACATTCTACTTGAGATTTATCATTCATAATTCATGTACGATTTAATATATCCTTTCAGAATTTAATGGTTTGGTGAATATATCAGCAAGTTGACAATCAGTTCCATTGAATTCTAATGTGATATCACCTTTTTGCTAGTGGTCTCTCAAAAAGTGATGTCTTGCGTCAATATGTTTTGTCTTGGAGTGTGAAACAAGATTCTTTGAGATGTTAATATCAATTGTATTGTCACAATTTATTAGAACATGTCAGAATTGATATAAATAATCTAGTAATGTGTTTTTCACCCAAAATATTTGGGTATAAAAACTACCAGCAACTATGTATTCAGCTTCGGTAGTAGGTAATGTAATATAGTTTGGTTTCATACTACACCATGATACTAGATAAATTCTTAAAAAGTGAATCGTTCCATATGTTATTTTCAATCTCACTTATAACCACCAAAATCCACATCCGAATAGCTAACTAACTCAAATAATTTTCCTATAGGATAGAATAGTACTAGATTTAGTGTCTGTTTGAGGTATTGGAAAATACTTTTAACATTATGTAAATGAGATTACATAGGGTTTTATTGAAAGAAAGCACACTTACATACACTAAACATAATATCAGGTTGGCTAGCAGTTAAGTAGAGTAAGCTTCCAATCTTTCTACTATAAGTGTTTTAATCAAAATATATTTTTCATCTTCATCAAGACTTAACTTACTAGTAGTACTCATTGGAGTATCACTACTATTAGTTCTATCCAAGCCAAAATGTTTTATAATATTCTTAGAACATTTTATTTGATTTAAAATACAACAATATTTATTTTCAAAGATTTAAAATCCAAGAAATAATTTTAGTTCACCCGTTAAACTCATCTCAAATTCATTTTACACTATTTCAAAAAACACCATACATAATGACGTTTTTAACGATCCAAAAGTATATCATCTAAATTTCTTTTAACTAATTAAACAACATTAGAAATTATTTTTATAAAAATGGAAATATTAGATATACCTTTTGAAAACCCTTTAGAAATAATAAAAGTACTAAATCTATCATACCATGCTCTTGGAGATTGTTTTAATTCATACAAATCATTTAGTAATTTGAAAACAGGATTTTTAAACTAAGGATTTGTGAAACCATTGTGTTGTTCAACAAAAAATACCTCATCTATATACCCATTTAGTAATGCACTCTTGACATCCATTTGATATAGTTTGGAATTCCGATTGGCAGCATAAGCAAGTATGATTCTCATGGATTCAAGTCTAGCTACTGGTGTAACGGTATCCTCCTAGTCAATTCCTTCTTTCTTGACTATACCCTTATGTAACCAATCTAGCCTTTTTTAACTATGTAACTAGCTTCATCTACCTTATTTATAAACATGCACATTGTTCTTATGGTAAATATGTATTTGGGTATATCAATGAATTTTCATACTTTTTTCCTTTCAAACTGATTATGTTTTTCCTGCATATCCATCACCCAAAATTCATCATTAATAGAATCATTAATGTGTTTAGTTTCATGTTGTGACAAGAATACATGATGTAAAACCTAATTTTAAGAGAATATCCAACTTTTGTTCCTTTATCTAAATATCCTACAACAGCATCAAAATGATGGTTCTTAAGGGTTCAAAAACTCTAGAATAAGAGGGGCTAGTAATTTCTGGTTATTCGATAGGTCTTGGTTCATTATGACTTGAATCTAGAGAATTGTTTGTCTTGAAAGTTTTTACAGATTCATTTATAGGATATTCAGAGGATTTAGCATTGATGACCATATTTGACATATCATCCTCAATATTCTCTAGAGTGGTCTTAAGCTAATGTTGATCTATCTCATCAAACATTTGTGGCCAGATTTCTACACATATTTAGTTCTTTTGTTAGACACTCTATAAACATTAATATAGGTTGAGTATCCTTGAAAAATTCATTCACCACTCTTAGATGAAATTTTTTAAATATTTTGCTTAGTATTAAGAATATTGTCTTTGCATCCAAAGACTTTGACGTAACATACTTTGGGATTTCTATTGTTCTACAACTGGTAATAAGTGATTTTAAGAATAGGTCGAATGAATAACCTATTAATAATGAAGCATGTTTTATTTATAATTTCATCCTAAATGTAAATAGCTATGTCATATTCACTAAGAAAGGTTCTAGAAATTTCTTGCAAGGTCATATTTCTTCATTCTACAACTCCATTTTTTAGATGTTCTAAGGGAATATAAATTATGAATATAACCATTTTGTGAGGAAAATGATTCCAACTTCTGATTTTTAAACTCACATCCATGATCACTTCAGAATGATTTAATTATTATTCCACTATTGTTTTCTTCAGTTTTAGCATATTTGGTGAAATGAGACAAAGCTTCACTTTTGGGAGCCAAAAAGAAGGTCTAATTATATCTAAAAATTTCATCTATAAGAACATAAACATAGTGCTTCACATTTAAACTAGAAACTCTATATGGTCCAGACAAATCCATGTGAACCAACTCGAGAGGTTGAGAAGTTGAAACATATTTATTTGGTTTGAAATAAATTTTGTGTTGCATTCCCTTTTGACATGGATTACACACCTTATCATATGGAAACTCTAGTTTGGGTAGATCATTGAAAAAACCTTTTCTATCTTGCTTTATAAGGGACACAATATTGCAGCGTCCTAGTTTTATATACCAAATCCATGATTCATTGTGAAATACGCTTAAACATGAAGCATTATGAGAATCCAAAGTGTCCAAGATAACAGAATATACATTTTCTTTCATTAATGGGGAAAATACTAATTCATTTTTTGAATCAAAAAAAATTCATGCATCATTTTCAATTTTAACATCAAATCAATCATAAAATATGTGTAAAATACTATGCATGTTATATTTCTTTCCATCATCAAAAATTTCTTTAGAAATCAAAACTAAGTTTGAGTTACCGATTTGGCCAAGGCCAATGATTTTTTCATTTGTATTGTCACCATAGGTGACATTTCCACCATCAATCTTTATTAGGTTCTTGAAACATGAATAGAATCCTCTCATGTGTCTTGTAAACCCATTTTCCATGTACCATAATCCTTTATATGATATCTTCAAAAAAAAATCCAACAACATAGTCAAATAAAAATGACTTTGGAACCCATATTTTTTCGGTCCAGTAATATTAGTAACTAGTGCTTTAGGAACCAACATCTGCCTCATAAGTTTCCTATAAGAATTATTTAAATTATTTAATAAATAAACTATATTTGGTCAATAAAAACTTGAAAAATTGTATAGTGTATTATAATTTGAACTATCATAATTTTTTCTTTAACTAAGAGTAAATATTTATGTTTTAGATTTAGAAACAGAATTGTTTTTCAAAATATTCTTTTACTAGGTTTATAGCCAATACGAGTAGTATATTAAGGGTCAATATATTTACCTATAATTTGTACCAAGTTATATTTACCATTAATAAACATTTCAAGATCCGTTTTCAATTTCTCATTAGATAGTTTTAATTAATTTTTTTCTTTGATTAATTTACCATTTTTCTCTCTTTCTATAAAAATTTCAAATTTAACTATTGAGATTAGAGCATATTGTTTCGTTAAAGACATTACTCAAAAATTTATTCTTTATTCATATTTTTAGAATCACTTTTATCTCCCGAATTATAGGATTTTTCACAGAATATTCCCGAGTTACCTCAGATGAGTTTGTTATGAAAAATATATTGGATTTATTAGTGTGTTCATCATGTGAAGACTCTAAGTCATATGAACTATCCTCAAAATCTATACAAGTGTCTTTAATTGAATTTTTATAATTTCTATCTTTTTTCAAAAATTTATTTTTATACATGATCTTGGGACAATCAGCCTTTACATGTAACTTTCACTTACATTGATAACATAATTTCTCATCAGACTTGTCATTACTTTTCCAATATTTCTTCCAACATACCCTTTTGATCCGATCTTCCTTTTATGTTAGGTTTCCTAAAAAATTTCTTAATTTTTTATAATTTCATATACCTTATTTCTAATTGATCCATCTCCTAATCACTGTTAGGTGAGAATTGTTCACTATTGGGACTTCTACATGGAATTACAGTTTCTCCTTTTCTTTGTGTTTAGAGGTTGTGGTCTAAAATTACATAGATTATCTCTTGGGTTCATCATGTTCTTCCTTGTTGAAATTTAGATCTTATCTATATATCATTAGCGTCCCAATGTGTTCTTTTACTTGTAACTTGTTGATGTCACATGATTTTCTAATAGAGACAAAGCTTCCTCTCTATCTATCATGTACGAATATTAGAATCATCGTGATTTGTTCTTTGGTAGTGACTTCTCTTACTAGAGAAATCATTCTATTGAATATTTCATTTAACCTGAGATACATATCAGAAATAGGATCATTAGTCTTATTTTTAAATTTGTTATATTTATTAGTATAAGTATTGAGTCTTATATATTTAACACTAGATGTTCTTTCATGTGAACTAGATAGAGTGTCCCAAATTTCATGGGTAGTTTTACAAGAAAAAATTCAGTTAAATTCCTCATATAATAAAGAGAAATATAATAAATTCATGACTTTGAAATTATTATTGTAACTAGGCTTGGTTGGTGTAACGCCCCGACCCCAGTTGCCTAGATTCGGTGAATTATTGCGTAACATTGGCATGATCACAAAAGATCAAGTCTCGAAAGACCGATTAGTTTAGTAGCCTTGGAATCACTAGATACATTCATAAATGTTACATTACATCATAAAGTGAAAAACTACAATAATAAAGTCTCCATAGTCCACACTCATATCCTCTTCTGACTATCCCTGCAGGTCATTCATAAAATACTTCTTCACATCCTGGAAAATATTAAAACATTGAATGGGGTGAGCTTAGATGCTCAGTAAGGATAACAATATAGCGGAAGATTTTATAAATAAACATTAACATTTAAGGCAATTTATAACTAAAAGAGAAGCCTTTCTAAACTTGAACATCAGCATAATATGGCAAAAATAAAATAAAATAATGCCATTTACTTACTCACATGGATATTCTACAAGTCGAATAATCCCATGCAATATAAATAACCACTTTCATAATGATGGAATGCATAACGCAAGAATTTCAGAACCAGGTAGCTAAGGCCTCGTGCCAAGACCACAAATAAGATTTTGTCAAGGCCTCGTGCCAAGACACTAGTTTGTCTCATTAAACCTACCGATGCATCGATGAGCTATAGCGTACTCCACCTATCACTTATTAAGTCCAATGCATTCCTCATATGAACAGGTTTAAACATATCATAAACCATAACATAATCATATCACATAAAACATCCATAATGGAAACATAAAATTTCCACATTTCAATCACAAGATATCAATATAACACATTGATTTAATAAAAACACTTTCGAAACCATTTTCAATTCCAAAATAAAAGAAAATTAAAACATTGTATTTATTTTTCATTTAAAAAAAAGTTATGGCTTGTAGAGGAAGCCAAAAAACAAATAATGGTCACGATGGCGGAGAAGTCATTGTCACCGCATACGTACAACAAGATAAACATTCCTTTTTTTCGTTTAGTAAAATTCTTCATATAAAAAATATTGCTTTTGAATAAATGTAAAATTCAAAAGGGTTTATACACCGTATAAATTAAAGTTGTGTATAAAACAAAATATGCCTCAATGAAAGGAGATTGAGACAAAGTCCTTACCAAGATCATTTTTTTAAATAAAATAGATCTATTATGTGTATTCAATATAAGTACACATAAATAATGTACAAATACAAGATAGGACATAATAATATCATAAAATAATTTGAAAGTTGGAGATTAACACAGAGAATGGAAATTCGGTTAAGAAATTCCCTTACTTCGTGTCCGAATTCACTCGACCATTCATTGATCTCCTAAAAATTAAACTAGAGTAAATCTCTACCTTCGTAAGAACCTTTTTCAAGTTCATTATTCCTTTTATATCACCTATTACCATGTTACGAACATTATGTAATTATTTTAGTTAATAACGGTCGTTTTGTTGATCATAGGTACTTGAGTCAAAAATAAACTTCTTATAATTACACTTTGTTCATGTGGTAAAATATCCATTATATCCATAATTATATTCATGATGTATATATCATATAAATCATATATATCCAGTATATACATTCATTTATAAAATTACATAACATTTAGAGGTAAGAAATGAAATCCACCGTTCATGGAGATGGTAAGCCATACGTACGCATGAACGCTATTTTCATTTCTATTTCGTATTTAATTGAATGAAATCATAACAGTATAATGTTTTATTATAATTCCAGTATAATATCATATATAATATCATTTAATCCATCCTTTATACATCCCACATATGGCATTAACGATTCAAATCACATTGAGGGGGCGGTAATCCGCACTTCCTAAAATGAAAATATCGCATTTATCCATAATGGAAACCATAAAGGTATACCATAAATGAAAATTACCGAAGCTTAATTAAAACATAAAAATATTATATATCATATATATATATAGTAAAATCTTAATGGCCACCTTTGAAGGTGTTATATGAGTGTTGATCAATCATCGTTTCGTGAGGCAGAAATTCGCCATCCACAGAAACAATATATTCTTTAACCATTAGATGTAGGTGTGTGTAAGTGTAGCTCGAATAATTCTTATAAAAACATCCTAGTATATTGAGTATCCTGGTGTTGATACAAAATAAATGGATAAAAAGAGTTTAGGGGGTTGGATAAGAAAAATAAAAAAATTACATAAGAGAAGACATTATCATAAAATCGGGTTACTCTTTTGATTTGAGCCAAAGGCTTCCTTGGGAAGAATTATTCCCAAAGTGAGGCTTCTATAAGTAAGGTAGGGAAGTTTGGAGATTATTTGGGCAGATTTTGGCCGAGCCAAAAGGCTTTTATAGTGTGAGTAAGGTGGCAGTGGTGGGGGCCTTTTATAAGTGGAGAGGAGGGGCACACTTGGAAAGTAATAAAATGTTACTTTATTATACAATGCTTTTCGGATTCTAAAGGTCCCGCACTTATATAATTCTAGGATAAGGTGATAAGGGTTCTAAATATTCTCATCCAATAGGCTTTGGACAAGTGTAATTCTTAGATTTTACATTATCCTTCCATTTTATTAAAATTGTTAATTAATGAGTTAATTCATGCATCATCATGGTGTCATAAATAATTTAATTTATTTAATTTCTAAAAATTATTAAAAAACTATAATTAAGTAGGAAATATTTTTATATTTCTAATGATTATTTATAGTCAAAAATATGACTTGTATAACCCCATTTAAATATTGTTTTCGTAAAACAACTCTTTTATGTGACATTTTAATTTTAACATTAAATAAAAAGTTTTTAATATCATTTTCCTACCAATGTGGCTCCATGGGGTCCCCAAGATGACCCATGGATTGTCTTGGTCGGACATGACTCATAAAATAGGGGTAGGACAAGTTTAAAGGTCATTTCATATGTTTATAATACCATTTTACCTTAAATTTCACTAATTACCTTTAATCGCGATTAATTAAACATAAAAGTTACTATTCACCAAAAAATTATTTTAATCCCATTGAACCACATTTTACTTTATAATGAAAACCATGTATGTCAGATTTTTGAAAATCAAATCACAAAAGTGGAAATGTTTCATTTAAATGAAAAATCAGTTTTTTAACTACCACTTAGTGGTTTCACTATTTATCAAAAATTGATGTTTTTCAGAACAATGCCAAAATTTCACCCTAAGCTATAATTGATATTCCAAATTAAAAAATGATGTCTATTTTAAAAAATTCCAAACATATTAGTTGCATTAATTAATTTTATAATTAATTCCCGCTGTCACAAAAAATAGCGTGTTTTTAAGAAACAATATATATCAAAAGATTGACATTTGTTTATGTCCAATTTCAAATTGAAATTAATTCTAATGAACAACATTGGATAAAATGGTAAAAATATATTCGAATTATACTTTAAAACCACTCAATTATATAATTTATCACTATAAATTATTTTGATCAAAAAAGTTGTTTTATGTATTTTTCACTATTCATAAAAAAATGGAAGTTTTCTGAAAATTACAAAAAATTCAACTTAGATTAATTTCGATATTACGAATACAAAAATGAAGTCCATATTGAAATATAACATTTCCATAATTTTAAAATGTGGGTATTACTATTCATAATGGCTACTTTGATTAGTCGCGGTGTGTTAGAACTCGAACTTGCGTACAATGCAAGCTATTGCATTATTAAAAGAGAAGCGTATTGTGGTAGATCAGGGTGTTACATTCTACACTCCTTAAATAAATTGCGTCCTCGCAATTTGAAAATGTTTTTCGAAAATAAAAGGTTGAAAATAGAAAATACCTTTCTGGATAACCCACAGCGGAAATAGGGTTAATAAAAATATAACATTAAAGATATAAAGATAAGTACAAAGGTCACCTGAGATAGCCCGTACTAGGATTCTATGAAAATATAGTTATGGAAGAAAAAACCATCAAGGTTTGATGGAGAGTTGTAGAAAACAGGATTAGGAGAATGTTAACCATATGATAATCACAAACTTGTGATTGGTTAAACGGTCATTGAATCCCTTGTTGGAAAAGTTAACCGAATTTTTTTTTATTTTATGTTAACTTTTATAAAGTTGATGAATTTATTTAGGAGATTTACTAAGAACATAAGGTAATATAAACACTTGTCATGTAAACTTTCATTCTTTAATAAATTTTTACCACAAACCCATCTTTCACTCCAAATGGTAACCGAACTCAAAAATATTCTATTTATCCAAATTTTATAAGGTTATAAATATTACCACATACCATTTAGATTAGGAAAAATATTTTTTAATAACCAGGGGATTCCTGTAGGCTAGTGGTATGTAATAAAGGCCTGTCGCACTATGGTTGTGGGTTCGATTCCTGCAGTATTGTCCAACGCGACGGGTTATGCCCCACCCTGCAGGTTGTCCATTTCCTAAAACTATAGTATTATAATATTCCAAAAATAATCTTCAGAAATGTTTTAACCTTAAACATTACTATTTAGAGATCAAATTAATCCATCCCAACCTTTATAGTTATCCAAAATACCTCTGTCCAGACTTTTTCTAAAAGGTCTCTTAATTCCAAAATCAATTTATCAGATTCCCTAAACAAAGTAATGTTTCTTTTATAGTCACATACTAAAAATATTATTACCTTCATCATAATAAAACCTTAATGAAAAAAAACAAGTACAACAGTACAATCCTTATATATATATCACTTTATCCTTATAACTAGAATATAATCCTTGAGTCCAAAAGCACCAATACATTAATTATTCCACTTCTACTGTAGTAATAGCATAAGATTTTCCTTGATCCCTTGGCCTTTTCTGAGGTAAGCTTCCCTAACACTTAGGACATTCATTTGCATAATGCCCCATTTCCCTACAATTGTAGCATTAAACATTGATAGCCTCTTTATTTCCCTTACAATCACGAGCCTGGGGACCTTTTTCTCCACATTTGTAACAAACTCCCATTCCCTTTAGGCAAGTACCAGGGTGATTATTCCCACAATTATCGCATAATGGAAAATCCATCCTTCCCTTTTTCCTTTTATCTGTCTCTTGTTCCACTGTTCTCTTCTTCTCTTGCATTACTTTGTTGTCATAATACTTAGAGAATTCCTTTTCTGTCTTGATAGAACATGAGACTATATCTTCGTACGTTGAGAAAGATTGTGATACAAATGCTCGATGGAAAAATGGTTTTATCCCATCAAAGAAACGATCGATCTTACTTCTGGGGTTTCGTATATAATCTGCAGCATGCCTCGCTAACCTTGTAATGTTGGCCTCATACTTTGCAACATACTCATCCTCCTTTTGTCTCAGACTAAAAAATTGTCTTTCCATATCTGCTCGATGGTTGCGAGGATAGTATTTTTCTATGAAAATATCTTTGAACTCCCTCCATTCGATATTTGATACTTCATCATCTTCCATTGTGTTTTGAATCAACGACCACCATTGATCGGTATCTCCAGTGAGGTGGTAGACTGCCATGAAAACCTTCACCCTTTTGCTACTCCCCAAGGCATGAATTATTTTTTCTAAGGAGTTTATCCATTGCTCAGCTACTAATGGATTTTTACCCTCGTTAAATGTTGGCGGTTGTTGCCTCATGAAGAGGTCTAACATTGATCCTCCACATTGCAGATCAGGGTGCTCCATAGGAGTAAGGTTATTATTAATAACCTGAGTGAGTTGTCCCAGTATGGTAATAAGTTGATCAGAACCAGTTTTATCTCCAGATCCACAATAATTATCCTGAGCCGGAGGGTAATCCCTACACGGAGTGCGTGCATTGATACAATTCCCATTCCTTCTACTAGGCGCCATTTCTAAACAATGGCATAAACTTGATTATCTTATGATTCAAAATACATAATTCCATACATGTAAAATACATTACATAAATTGAACTATTTATGTATATAATCAATAAAAATGTTTTCATTGAGGAAGTATATACTCATAACCCTTCATCGTGGTTTGTAATGAAAATGAGAATTATCCTAAACATATCCCCCAGGAGTGTCGTAACCAAGAGTGCAGCAAAGTCCGTTGTTGTGAACCAGTTCCCATTCGAGTCTTGCTCAAAGCGGTGTTTTCGGGTTTTACCCCTAGGTACATTAGTGCCAGCAACGCCTCTACCTACTCGTATCCAGACAAGGGTGTATATCTCAGAAAACTCACAAAATCTCTATAATACCAAAATTCTAGGAAGTTCATCTATACTAATCCTCAAAGTCTATCATTGGGCTATGTGATCTAATCAGAGTTTATCTAAATCTAGCTTCCAAGGTTATTACTAAACTACCTCTGATACCAACTGTAATGCCCCGACCCCAGTTACCCAGAGTCGGTACGTTATTGCGTAACATTGGCATGATCCCAAAAGATCAAGTCTCGAAAGATCGATTAATTTAGTAGCCTTAGAAACACTAGATACATTCATAAATGTTACATTACATCATAAGGTGAAAAACTACAATAGCAAAGTCTCCATAGTCCACACTCATATCCTCTTCTGACTATCCTTGCATGTCATTCATAAAATACTTCTTCACATCCTGGAAAATATGAAAACATTGAAAGGGGTGTGCTCAAATGCTCAGTAAGGATAAAAATATAGCGGAAGCTTTCATAAATAAACATTAACATTTAAGGCAATTTAAAACTAAAACAAAATCCTTTCTAAACTTGAACTTTAGCATAATATGGCAAAAATAAAATTAAATAATGCCATTTAATTACCCACATGGATATTCTACTAGTCGAATAATCCCATGAAATATCAATAACCACTTTCATAATGATGGAATGCATAATGCCAGACTATCATAACCACGTAGCCAAGGCCTCGTGCCAAGACCAGAAATAAGATTTTGTCAAGGCCTCGTGCCAAGACATCATGAGACCTACCGATGCATTGAGGAACTATAGCAGGCTTCACCCGTCACTTATTAAGTCCAATTCATTCCTCATATGAACAGGTTTAAACATATCATAAACCATAACATAATCATATCACATAAAACATGCATAAAGGAAATATAATATATCCACATTTCAATCACAAGATATCAATACAAAACATTGATATAATAAAAACACTTTCAAAACCATTTTCAATACCAAAATAATAGAAAATTAAAACTTTGTATTTAATTTTCATTTAAAAAATGTTATGGCTTGTAGAGGAAGCCGAAACACAAATAATGGTCACGGCGGCGGAGAAGTCGTTGTCGCTGCATACGTACAACAAGAAAAACATTCCTTTTTTGTTTAGTAAAATTTTTCGTATAAAAAATATTCCTTTTGAATAAACGTAAAAGTCAAATCGGTTTATACGCCGTATAAATGAAAGTTGTGTATAAAACAAAATATGCCTCAATGAAAGGAGATTGTGAAGAAGTCCTTACCAAGATCATTTTCTAAATAAAAAAGATCTATTATGTGTATTCAATATAAGTAAACTTAATGAATTTACAAATACAAGATAGCACATAATAATATCATAACATAATTTGAAAGTAGGAGATTAACCAAAAGAATGAAAATTCGGTTAAGAAATTCCCTTACCTCGTGTTCGAATTCACTCGACCATTCTTTGATCTCCTAAATAATAAACTAGACTTAATCTCTACCTTCTTAAGAAGCCTTTCATGTTCATTATTCCGTTTATATCACTTATTACCATGTTACGAACATTATGTAATTATTTTAGTTAATAACGGTCGTTTCGTCGATCTTAGGTACTTGAGTCAAAAATAAACTTATTATAATTAAACTTTGTTCATGAGGTAAAATATCCATTATATCCATAATTATATTCATTATTTATATATCATATACATCATATATATCCATTATATAAATTCATTTATAAAATTACATAACATTTAGAGATAAGAAATTAAATGCACTGTTCATGGAGACTGTAAGCCGTACGTACGCATGGACGCTACTTTCATTTCTATTTCGTATTTAATGGAATGAAATCTTAATAGTATAAAGTTGTATTATAATTCTAGTATAATATCATATATAATATCATTTACTCCATCCTTTATACAACCAACATATGGCATTAACGATTCAAATCACTTTGAGGGGGCGGTAGTCTGCACTTCCTAAAATGAAAATATCGCATTTACCCATAATGGAAACCATAAAGGTATACCATAAATGGAAAATACAGAAACTTAAGTAAAACATAAAAATATTATATATCATATATAAATATAGTGACATCTTTATGGCCACATTTGAAGGTGTTATATGAGTGTTGAACAATCATCATTTCGTGAGGCAGAAATTCGCCATCCACAGAAACGGTATGTTCTTTAACCATTAGATGTAGGTGTGTGTAAGTGTAGCTCAAATAATTCTTATAAAAACATCATAGTATATTGAGGATACTGGTGTTGATACTAAATAAATGTATGAAAAGATTTTAGGGGGTTGGATAATCAAAATAAAAAAAATTAACATAAGAGAAGACATTACCTTAAAATTGGGTAACTCTATTGATTTGAGCCAAAGGCTTCCTTGGGAATAATTCTTCACAAAGTGAGGCTTCTAGGAGTAAGGGAGAGAATTTGGGGGAGTATTTGGGCATATTATGGCTGTTCTAAAAGGCTTTGATAGTGTGAGTAAGGTGATAGTGGTGGGGGCCTTTTATAAGTGGAGAGGAGGGGAACTCTTGGAAAGTAATAAAATGTTACATTATTATACAATGCTTTTCGGATTCTAAAGGACCAAATCTTATATAATTCGAGGCTAAGTTGATAAGGGTTCGAAATATTCTCATCCAATAGGCTTTGTACAAGTGTAATGCTTAGATTTTACATTATCTTTCCATTTTATTTAAATCGTTAATTAAGGAGGTAATCGCTGCATCATCATGGTGTCATAAATAATTTAATTTATTTAATGTCTAAAAATTATAAACAAAATATCATTATCTACGAAATATTTTTATCTTTCTAAATAATATTTATAGTCAAAACTATGACTTGTTTAACCCCATTTAAAAATTGATTTCGTAAAACAACTCTTGTTTGTTACATTTTAATTTTAACATTAAATAAAAAGTTTTTAATGTCATTTTGCTACCAATGTGGCTCCATGGGGTCCCCAAGTTGACCCATGGATTTTATTGGTCGGACATGACTCATACAATAGGGTTAGGAAAAGTGTAAAGGTCATTTCATATTTTTATAATACCATTTTTACCTTAAATTTCACTAATTACCTTTAATCGCGATTAATTAAACTTAAAAGTTACTATTCACCAAAAAATTATTTTAATCCCATTGAACAACATTTTAACTCCTAATGACAACCATGTATGTCGGATTTTTGAAAATCAAATCACAGATGTGGTAATGATTCATTTAAACAAAAAATCAATTTTTTAACTACCACTTAGTGGTTTCACTATTCATCAAAAATTGATGTTTTTCAGAACAATGCCAAAACATCACCCTAAGCTATAATTGATATTCCGAATTAAAAAATGATTTCTATTTTAAAAAATTCCAATCATATAAGGTTCATTAATTAATTTTATAATTAATTCCTGCTGTCACAACAAATAGCGTGTTTTTAAGAAACAATATATATCAAAAGATTGACATTTGTTTATGTCCAATTTCAAAGTGAAATTAATTCTAATGAAAAACATTGGATAAAATGCTAAAAATATATTCTAATTATACTTGAAAACAACTCAATAGTATAATTTATCACTATATATTATTTTGATCAAAAAAGTTGTTTTAAGTATTTTTCACTATTTATAAAAAATGGAAGTTCTCCGAAAATTACAAAAAACATAACTTTGGATAATTTCGATATTACAAATACAAAAATGAATCCCATACTGAAATATAAGATTTCCATAATTTTAAAAAGTGGGTATTACTATTCATAACGGCAAATTTTATTAGTCACGATGTGTTAGAGTTGGGTCATCCCAAGTAGTTCTATCAGTAGTAGAAATCTTATACTCATCTACAATTGAAGACCAAATTTCATAACGCATACTTTCTAAATGTATTTTAATTTTAATTTTCTATTGTGAATAATTAGTTTCATTAAAAAATGGGTGTCTGTTAGTTGCGTCACCTTCGAGTCTATTATCCATAAGAAATAAATACCATTAATGAGTTAGAAATTTAGAATATACAGAAATTTACAGATATTAATTGTACAACTAAAATCACAGTAGAACTGATTTTAAAATAGAGCCTCAATAAGAATAAAAACCTCTATCGCAAAATGTTGATTAGAGTATATTACTCAAGAGATGGGTTAATTGAGTATCTATAAAAATTTCTATTAAAAAATTGGTATTTCTAAAACATCATCTAATTTAAAAAGAATACAACCCAGTTAATCAAGGTAATAAGGATATAATATTTTGACTATCCAAATAACATCTCCAAATATTGATTAATTCTCTGTAATATCAATGTGAGTTATTGATATTTAATTTTATGTCATTCTAATAAGGAAAAATAGTTATAACTTATATACAATACTAACTGTCAATGTAAAATCTAGTATTTCCAAAAATATACAGTAAACTGGAGAAAAAATAAATTAAATGACACGTCTGATAAACCATGTGGTTTAGTCTAAAGATGAGACCTAATTAACTCAACTTTGTTATCACCTACAATAATGTATTTTATATTAATAAACATGATCCACACCCTGGATTGGGGTAAACAACAGTGAATAGGACTGTCCAGGACACATGAGCTCTTCCACTGTTCTTAGAGGGTATAAAATACCAGGTAACAAAAGGAACACTTCCACACTTATCAAAGGGAGTAAATAGATGTAAGAATGTATGAGAAGAAGTATACCTTTTATCGTTCAATTTAATAAAAGAGAGAGTGTGTTTTTAATATAGACACACACACTACTCAAAAGCTAAAAAATAGTACACAATAGAGAAATGATGATGAGAAAACGTTAGAAGTTCTCTGAGTGTTTTTATATATAGATCTAGGCTCTAGGATGAGCAATATTCATGTATCGAGTATTCTTTAGAAAAACATAGTTTTGAAAGTCTAGTGCTCTAGTTTCAAATTCATATATCTAGCTCGTGTTCATCTTGGAGTTGGTACTATGAAGATGATTTTGGCTCTGATATACGGTATTCCAGTCATTAGGAATTGAGAGTGAGTGGTTCATGTTTTATTTAGTTATATATTGTTGCATGAATTAGTTCTCTTTTCAAATGCTCACTCTATTTATATATATTTTTGCATCTTGACATATCTTAATTTTTAATTGTGGGTGCACATTTTGGATCTGAAAAGAAAACATGTATTTTTCACCTTGTGCCTCGTACTGTCAGGTGAAATGTCTACAATGTATCCTTAATTATTCCAGTTCATATAACTGACTAAAATATGACCGATGGAAATTAAATTGAAAATGAAAAAATAGATTAAAGAACAGTGTCATAGTTTTTCTTGGAATGGTATTACATGGAAACGGTGTCTCCCCAAAATAGTGTCTTCTTATTGTCCTTTGAGCGGTGATACAGTCATGATGCTAAAATTTAATTAAGATCAAGAACAAGAAGCACAAATGTGGTGTTAGGATCACGATGTCTTGTATATTGGAAAACAATGAATGGTGTATTAGTGATAGTATCAAGGAACACGTATCATAGACATCACGAGATCTGAAATTGGTTATGGTGTCTAGGTCAATGTTTCTGGGTCACAGTGTCTGGTCATTTGCTAGAAAACAGGAATCGGTTGCAGACTCACAGTCTCTCAAACATAGCCAAATAACTATATATAGTATTAAGAAGTAATATCCACATAATTAATTAGACTTAATCATTCATATAAAAATCATTATAAAATAAAATTTATTATTTTTAAAAATAATCTAACATGATTTATCGGAATCATGATAATCTGAAAGTTTATATAAAGCATAAAGAAATCAACCATCTCTAAATATGATTAGAGATAGATTAAATAGTGTTTACAATAATTTTGATCATTAAAACATGAATAACACATCAGGAGTCCAACATATTTAATATATAAGTATGAAACGTAATACACCATTCATGGAGACGGTAAGTCATACATATGCATGAACGTTATTTCCATTTAATTGTTCTATTTAGAAAAATAAAGTAAAATACATATATGTATATATATATATATATAATTATTAACATAGATATATTATATCATATATATTAGATATATATTCAATAAATCAGTCTTTCATACATTCCATGTATTCTGTGAACGAACCACATCACTCTTAGGGGGTACTGGTCCACACTACTAGAAACGAAATTATCGTATTACCACCAAGTAGAAAGTAAAAAAGATATATGTTGTAATAGGAATAAATAATATTAAATGAATAAGAAATATAAAATATAAAATATTTAAACATTGTCTCCATCATAATGTCCAACATGATAGGTGGTAAGGAAAATTGAACAATTATCATTTAGTGTGGTGATAGTTCATTGTACACGTAAATAGTATGTTTGTTACCCATTAGATGGATGTGTGTGTATGTTTAGGTAAAAAAATCAGTATAATGGTATCCTATTATATTAAGAATACTGGTTTTATTACATAATCATAGAAAAAATAGATTAGAGGGTGTGTTATAGAAAAATAAAAGGAATAACTTGAGAGAAAATAGTACCTCTTAATCAGGTAACTCCTTTCGGTTTGTTCCAAAATGAATCCTTGGGTTTCCATCTTCCTAAGGTAAGACTTGTAGGAGGAATGAGGGTATTTTTTATAGTGTATTAGGTACATCTTGTCCAAAAATAACTATTTTTATAGGTGTGAGGATGTTTACGAGGTGGTGCCATTTTATACAGAAAGAAAAGTGCTCACTTGTAATTTTTACAATAAGTTATGTGTACACATGTCGTTACCAAAAAAGGTGACACCAAATAAATAAATCAATAATAGAAGGTTTATTAAATAATTATGAACATAAAATTGGTTTTTGAAAAGTGTATTGGTTATTTTGGCCCATAATATTGAGTATTAGTCCCTAATTACGCTTAATTTGATCTTAGTCATTGTGATTAATTTTAATCACTTTTTGTAATATTTTTGGTCAAAATTAATTTGATATCATTAGATTCAAAATATTATACTAATTTTTATCGTGTATGTATGTTTTTTAAAATTTAATTCATAGAAGTAGAAAAATAAAGATTAATGTTAATCCCATAGACGAAACGAAATTACATGTTTTTAAAGTACAAAGAAGTTCAAAAGTGTATTATGTCTTTAAAATCAATTTGAAAGTTAAATTGATTATAATTTTCTAATTGTATTAATAGATGTATAATTAATCTAATTAGAAATTAAAAATAGAATATAATTTGTCATTACTATTTATTTTAAAGAAAAGATGATTTTTAACTAAAAAGCAGTAATTATGACTATTAATCAAAAAATTTTATTTCTAATAAAAATACCAAAAAACAACATAATATAATTTCAACAATTTAAATTAAAAAATAATTTTTTAATCAAGTTAAATTTCTATATTATTATAAAATTAATTATATTTTTAAAAAAAGTTTATTCAAGAAAACAATATTTTTAAACATTAAAGGACTTTTTCAAAAATTATATCATTCGTTATCAATATGTTTTATTTCTATAAATCCATTATAAAAAATGTTTAAAAATTAATTATTAGTAGTAAAATTAGTATTTTAAAAGGAAATTTTTTAATTATATCATTTATAAAAAATATTAAAATGTTTCTATGTAGAGACATAGTGTTGCGAGTAACGTACACTAACTCAGTGTTGCATAGAGAACTAGAAAAGTGCATGTCGTGTGAAACCAATATTGAATTTGTGTTCTAGAAGATGTATATATATAATTATTTCTAGTGTTATGTGAAGTGATAAATATCAAAAAGATTAATTCATACAAAAAAATCACAACCACTCAAGGTATTACATTGATAGTGCATTGAGGAGTCATAATCTTTGATAAGATATAACCATAATTGTTGGAGCATATTAACATCATTCTATGTGAAATTATATTTGAGACTCTTGTAATCAGTATTTATCTCCAGATCACATTTGGGATAGTTTTATCTATGAATTGTAATATACCTTGATGTGTAGGCTATCCCATTATCATTTTTCATCATTAAATATCCTAATAATTTCTTTGAAACATCACTGTAAACCAATAATAGTTATCCACTTATGAGGAGTGTGAGTACTAACTCAGTGAAAAGACTCATTTTGAGCTCCTTAATTCTTTCCCCACATTATTATTTCCATACAAACTTCACTCCCTTCTGTGTTAGCTTTGTTATTGGGTTTGAAAATCATGTTAAAGTCACCACAAACTGGTCCTAATACCCAATTTTCCCAAGAAATATATGGATCTCTATTACAGAAGTTGGTTTGGGCATCACATTGACTTGATTTGTCTTTGAAGGGTCCAAAGATATCCCATTGTTGGTAATAACATACCCCAATAATGGTACTACATCCCTCCAGAACTCACATTTACTATACATATCATAGAATCTCTCCCTTCAAAATTTCTGAAATGATGTATAGAAATGCTCCTCATGAACCTCCATTCTCTCAAAATATATCAGAATATCATCGATAATGACGACCACAAATTTTTTGAGGTTATCCATAAAGACTCTATTCATTAATTAAATGAAATTTTTATGATCATTATGGAGTCCAAATGGAATCACATTGAAATCATAGTGTTTATACATTGTTTGAAAGGCTCCGTTAGGAATATATTACTTCCTCACCTTTAATTGGTTATATCCCAACCAAAGTTCCACCATAGGGAAATAAATGGCCCCAAATAGTCGATTCAACAATTCATCTATTCATGGTAGGGGATATTTGTTCTTTATTGTGATTTAATTGAGCTCGTGATTAAAAATATTGAGGTATATTGATACATCGTAAATCTTATAGAATATGACTCATTCACCCTATAGTGAAGCACTTGGGCATATAAAATCCTTGTATATATTCTCCTATAGCTCCTTCTTTAATTCATTAAGCTCAATAGTGGCCATTATATCTTGTGTATTTGATATAGGTAGAGATCTTGGAATATATTAAATTTAAAAATAAACCATTATATCATGTAGAAGACTATGAATTCTCTAGGGAATACATCACTGTAATCCATCATGATGGGTGTGACATAAATAATGACCATATTCTTTGTCTCAATCATTTGAATGAGATATGCTTTCTCATAAGGGAGTAATATCCACACATGAGATGATGATTCTAAAGGATATTCATCTTCCATCGTATAGTTGTATATAATTGGAGGGTGATTTAGGATGTAAAGAGTGATCTCCCTTTTCTAATAGTTGATGTTGGATTTGTATAAAGATATCCATTCCATTTGAAAAATAGCATCAAGCTCCACCAAAGAATGTTAGATAAAATTTCCTATGATGTTCAATATGAAAAAATTAACCGTGGAGGAGTTATGTACTTTGGATGCGAAAAAATTACAAATTATTTGTTCTCAAAGATAAAAAAACCTCAATATTTTCAGATGTTGTTTGAATAGTTCTACATAACATGAAATATATGAAAGAATTTATAGAACTAGAATAAAATGGTATGTTTTCTATTCATTAATAAATAACCAGCGTACCTGTCACCACCTCATTATTCGACTCCACCTTAGAATTAGTTATAACATATCCCCTTTCTTGTTTCCTTATAGGTTGTTGTTGATTGCCTCCAAAAACAATGATAATAGGGAATTGGATTGAAAAATGACCATATTCCATCCTGTTGTAACACTAAACAACATGTTAAGTGTTGATCATAACCTTCCTTTCTCCTTTCAAATTAGTGTAACTTTTCATATTCCTTGGCACCTTCATAGAGAGATTCCATAGTCTTTAAAATTTAAATCATTTCCTTGTTCCCTTTAGACAGTTCTCAGGATGCTTCTTCCCACAATTTTGACCCATGTGATATTCTTTTGTCATTCCATCAAGGGATTTATTTTCTGATACATGCATATAAGAATCAATATTAATATTTTTTGACATCAAGCCCATGAAACTATTGAGATTTTTCGATCTCCATTTTAACCTTGAGGGAATAATGACCAATATCCTCAAAACTATTTAAGTCTCAAATTCCCAATTATTTTTGTAGAATCAGCTTTAGTATACTAATGAATTCCGGAAAATTTTTTCTGATGTTCATGATAGAACTAGAGACGTATCTTGAAATCCATTTAAATTTTTCTTCATATTCCCTAATAGACTCATATTAATTCTTCTTATGTCAAATGAACTCTATTTTTATATTGATATAGTGATTTAGGGAAAATATTTATCGAAAAACGTTTTAACGAATTCCTCCCAATTCATGGAATCAATTTCCTCCTTGGACTTCGAATTTTTGTGTAATTTACACTACTGATTAGTTTCCCCATCAAGAATGATAGATCACTAACACAACATTCTCATCATCTGAGAATTGGAGGGTATAGGATATATTTTCAATGGAGATAATCCACAGTTATTTGTTAAGGGATTAAACGATACACTAATCATGGGTGTTATTTCCTACATGAAGTATTCGATTTCAACATTCACATTCCTTGGATAAGGTGTGTGTTCTACATGATTCATGTTGTTACTCATTACTTGAGCCATCAAAGCAAGTACTGTCATAAATCTTCGAGCACATGTTCCCATCATATTTGGCATATAATTAAGGAAATAATCACATTTCCTATCACATTTATCATTGTAAAATGATCATCTATTTCCCTCTATTAACTAACAAAATAAAGTGCAATTATTGGGGCTTAATTACTTCGCTAATTAGCACAAAAAGGAATATTTAAAAACAAATGAATAAACCCTTAAAGGAAAAATATATCCTTAATTGTGATTCCTAATGTTTCGATATGTGTTATCCTGATTTTTTTCTTAACATATATTCTCTTGGACATTTTCTATGTTCCCATAATAATGGTTTGTATTGAGCTAATGAATTTTTCAAAGAATATCATCTAGGACTGTCAAACCAGGTGTGCAGTAAGGTCTGTTTTCATGTACCTTGTTACCCCAAGTTAGGGCTGGTGTAAATACCCGAATTTTCTAGGTTTTTTAATTATAATTAATAATTAAAAGTTTGTGAAAATTGACAGTGCCTGGTTCTGAGGCCATGTGAACCCGGAACAAATTTCTGAACTTTTTTAAGGTACATTCAGTAAACGCGCAAGAAACATTTACTAACCATTAAATCGCTGCTCAGATTAAAAATCTGATAGCACAATTGAATCCACATTGCCAGGATTCACATAAGGGAGGCTTCACTTCAATAGCATTAGGTCGAGAGAAAAAGATAATTTTTTTCCTTTAAAAGAATAATAAAATAACAATGTTATTTTATTTATCTCTTTTCGTTTCCTCCAACGGACAATCCGCAGTGGCAGGACCAACGACTTGTCAAGCCATTAATTGGCTAGACTTCTCATTGTTTGTAACCGTACCATTGGAATTAGGAAGTTTCATTATTAGATGAACCTCATAAATTCCTAATTGCGTTACTCACCCTACCCCAATCCTATTTATATGGAACCCGGGATATAGTATTGGCATGGATTCATCAAGAGATGAAGTCCTAGTAAAGTACAGTGACGCCACTTTGAGGACGAGACTAGTTCTAGCGGTCGGTGACGAGAGCCACTGAATAAAAAACCGACATCGATGATGAAAGAAGTTCCATCGATATTCATTATAGGATGTCTGTTACATGTAGGATTTATTTTCTAGTCAAATTTCAAGAGTTGTTGAATCATTATACTACCCTCTGGCTATCAAGAAAACGCGGAGGGAGCGATCTACAAGAACAAGTATGGACCCTCCACCATTTGTTGAAATTGGGCGTCTTCTTCTTGAGAGATTTATTTTGGGTTGAAAGAAACCTGGAATAGTGGGTTTAGAGGCGAAGAGGGTGTCTAATGAAGTCTGTTGGTACCTTCAAATGGAACAACGGGCCAACGATGATCACCCGGTGACTCGTGGAAGACTCTCGGTGCGGCACCAGCGCGGCGGCACTAGTGACCTGCACCCGGAGGCCATGGAGGTTGTTGGCACAGGTCATCCACGATGGAGGTGGCCCACCATCACACACTGCAGTTGTTATTAGAGTTCCTGGCACCATCCAGCCATAGTGGCAGTGTGGAGTGCCATCGCGCACTGCGGGAGGAGAACGCTGCATCTTTTCAGCCTCAGCGGTCGAGCAGGGCTGCCAGCAACGATCAGCCATGGAGGCAGAGTGGCGCACCATCGAATGTTGCTAGATATGGCAACAAATCGAAGCTATGTAATAGGAAGAGGGACACACCCCTACAGGTACCGCGGTGACCATGCAGCACCACGTGGCTCCACTACTATGTTACTCGAATGGCATAGCCATTCAGGATATAGGGAGAAATGTTACCCCTCCATGCCAAATAGTGTGGGCCCAGCCAGCAAGCCATGCCCTATGTGAGCCAGGCCTCATGTTACCAGTCGGTCATGCCCTCCACGGGTTAGGCCGTGCGAGCCTAGCGGGCCGCGCCCCTCCATGGGTCGGGCTGCACCTGCCCAGCGGGCCCGGCCTGTCCGTGGCAATGGCGGGTCGAGCCCGCTGCAGCCTTGCCTACCGCAGACCGGCCCAACCTGACCAACTCATGCTGGTTCAGGCCTGGACGGATCAGTTCAGGCTGGATCAGACTCCAACCGGGTCAAGTCAGACCGAACACAGACCCTTTCAGGCCCAGTTTCGCTAAAAGATCCATAACATCAGAATATGGGGTCCATTTGATGAACCATCATCAACAATATGATCCTTGGAAATAAATGATCCTTTTGGGATACTCCACCTATGTTTCTAAAATAGTTGGAGTACGGCCAGGTTGGAACAATCCCGAATTGAACTGGGCCCTCAATACTAAAATGCTTATAAGTCATAGACCGGGTGTCTGATTGACACACCATCTGTCGCGTTGGAACCCTTACATAATGGCGGTACTTTGGGTACGTGTTTTTGTAAATTTGGGGTAGTTGATGTATGACCCATCACTTGAGTAGATGATCCTCCAAGAATCAAGCGTGCTTAGTGTGAGAATCTTGTGGGTGGCTTTAACGTTAAAAAAGAACATAGATCCTCTGTGTGTAAGCATATATTGATCGTGTGTGGTTTAGCGGTTAGTGATTCTGTGTGGGTCAATATCTATCAATCATATGTGGGTCAGTCCCTAGTGATCCTTGTGGGTTAGTATCTATCGATCCTGTGTGGGTCAACATCAGAGCCTCTCGACAGAGTAAGGTGATCCAGCGATATATCTAATCATTTATACTTCTATACTTAAGTTACACCTGGTGTGATATGATCCTTTTACCTTCGTGGTCATACCTTCGTGGTGTAACCTTTGTGGAAATTTTACCTTCTTGGTGTTACCTTTTTGAAACTTTTACCTTCAGGGTGTCACCTTTGTGGTATTCTTCCCTCGTGGATCATTTGTGAAGATTGATTAAAGGTTGGAGCCTTATGTTTCTTCATGTATGATATGTGTAAATTTTGATGAGTTGGGTATATGTATAATAATTTATATAAGAAGAGTTGATGACAACTTCATGCTTTGTGATTTAGGTCTTTCATTGTGTTTTTACTTTTGTGGAACTCAAGGATACCTTCAGGGTCTCGGGGTCCCTATTGAGTATTGTTACACGTACCCCTATACGGGAAGCACATGCACATTTTTGTGTTTTGTTCAGTCAATAGACAATGTTGATCGAGGCTGAGGGAGCTAGGACTGGATGGTGCTTAGAGGTGGATCATTTGACGTTATGTGACGTAGTGACTACTGACCATGAGAGATACCTACCCTTTAGGTAGTATCCTCAGTGGATGATCCTAGAGATGTTTTCTCTTTCTAGTGATACTTGTACTTTTCTGTTGGTCTTTTATTCCGACCCCTTAACATTAAGTAAACTTTATACTACAACAGTTTACTTCATGGTGGATTCTTTTTGTGTTCTTGTATTGTGTTTCTATACAAGTTTAAAAGCAATTAATTCTCATTATAGAGATACACCTTTTTAGTTTTAGTCACCAGACCATGGCCTATGGAATTCTGGCTTGGGGTAGTCACAGCACGGGCCCTGGGGGATAGGTCGTGACAAAGTGGTATCAGATAAGTCGGTTCTACCGAAGAACTAGGATGTTATCTTTTAAATGTGTCAATAGTTTTATGTGTTATGAGTGTGGTTTTCAGTTTGGGGAATCCAGTGCTGGTGCGGCATCTGACGTATCCATACACCCCGACCCTGAATTCTGATTTCCAACACAGTGCATGAAAACACTAATTGCACATGTTTTGAAAAGTTTTTCTTATGTTGTCTTTGATTCATCTCACCGGGTATAACTTATTGATCGTTGTGCACCTATTTTCATTCATGATGATTCCATGTAGATAGCCATCCAGGATTCCTGAGAGAGTACACGTTGACGGCCCACTGAGCGATGAGGCCTCAGTGCAGGGCCTTCTTTCTATGTTAGCACCTTCGGTTGGTGCACCTATAGCACCACCACCGATTGGGCAGCAGATGCGACTATCCCCAACTATATAGGATACATGCCGATTGATAATGTTTCGCGAGTTTTAGTGGTAGAGGCCTCTGAGGATCCCAGGGTAGATAGATCCTCAGGCAGCTAAGGACTGGTTGGAGGCTGTGGCTAGAGTATTTCACTTATTTGGGACACCAACTAATTTGATGGTGATCCTAGCTGTCAGTCTCTTCCAAGGAGCAGCTCAGAGATGGTAGAGTTTGACACTTCAGATACATGATGAGTAGATGCTCACCTGGGTGGACTTCAAGGGCCTATTCAGGGAACAGTTCTTCCCAACGATTCTACGCTCAATACGTATACAAGATCTTCTGCACTTATTGCAGGGCATCATGAATATGGCCCAGTACTAAGAGAGGTCCCTTGATCATTCCCACTACACTACCGACATGGTACAAGACCATTTCTTTAGGTATTGGACCTTTGAGAAGGGTCTCTTATGGGATATCAGAGAATCAATAATATCACTCGCATTCCAATGCAGTATGGTTTTCTAGAGAGAGAACTTTTCGTGGAGAGCTTCCTATCTGAGTAGGCACAGACAGTGAGAGCCACCACATGATGTATGGTGGCAGAGTCATCAGAAATAGGCAGTAAATGGATGACACAGGGGACCAAGCATCCCATTAATTCTAGTTTATAACATCTGGGAATAGGGTCAGTCGTGCAGGGCTCACGGGATAGAGGAGGGAAAATGAGAATCATGCAGTGTTTTTCATGCGGTGGGTAGGGTCCCATGGCTTGCGACTACCCAACATGCCAGATTAAAAACCAACAGACGGTCGAGGGACCACCGTGGTAGAGTCATATATTCGATCAAGGAGGTAGGTAGGCAGTTGGAGTAAGTGTCAGAGGAGCTGTCTATGCAACAGTTAGTGGGAGGCGATTCGAGATTCTACTACCACCACCTCTAGGTGGTCCACAACGACCATATTAAGTGGTAGGATAGAGAAGAGTTCAACTCCAGGGAGATGAGGCCTACAACCAAGGCTCTCTATAGATTATTAGAGGTATGATCTATTTCAACTTCACCCAAGCTGTAGTACTGATAGAAACAGGTTCCAGTCACTATTTTATTTCCACAACCCTCATTCAGAGATTGAAAATTCTGACATAGACCTTGGCTCAATATTTTGGATAGATACTACTACGGGAGGGGATTCGATGATTACACACTAGTGTTAGTAGTGTGAGAATACTCTAAGAGGTGAGAGATTAGGCTGGGATCTTTTATTTTTGGTGTCGAGGCCTTACGGTGTCATATCAGGTATGGATTGGTTATCTAGAGTCCATGCTCAGATTTACTATATTAGGTGCAAAGATTGGTGTGTCCACGATGATGGGACTAGATTTTCATTCACCGGTGAGAAGGGACCCTTTACAGCACATGATGTACTTTCTCGGAGGAGGGTATAGTCAATCACCCATTAGTTTTCTAGCCATACCCTCAGAGTAGTTAATGTTGAGACTCAAAGCTATCCTATAGTGGGGGACCAGTGTGCGGGTGTCTTTCCTGATGATGTTCAGGGACTTCCTCCTCACAGAGAGGTGGAACTTTACATTGACTTGAACCCCAGAATGACATCGATATCTACAACAGCATATCGGATGGATCCAATAGAGCTTAATGGGTTACGGGAACAACTAGAGGACTTACAGAGGAAGGGGTTTATAAGGCCCTGTGTTTCTCCATGGACAACCCCAATTTTGTTCACCAAGAAGGTATATGGGAGTTTGAGACTTTGTGTGGACTATCGACGCCTAAACAAGGTGACTGTGATGAACAATTATCAACTTCCAAGGATTGATGGTCTTTTTGATCAACTAAAGGGATCTCGATGGTTTTCAAAATAGAACTCAGATCATGCTATCGTCAGCTGAGGGTACAAGATGAAGATATGCATAAGATGATCATGAACTATCGTTATGGTCACCATGAGTTCTTGGTTATGCCATTCGGCATGACCAACACCCCTACAGTTTTTATGGGACTCATGAGTAGGATAT
The DNA here is from genome assembly GCA_963277665.1 of Viscum album. Lineage (NCBI taxonomy): Eukaryota > Viridiplantae > Streptophyta > Magnoliopsida > Santalales > Viscaceae > Viscum > Viscum album. The sequence continues at coordinate 1,641,556,922 of OY728146.1, read as the reverse complement.
TTCAGCCAAACCTCGATTCCTTTGTGCTGTTCTTCATCAAAGTCATCTTGATTTAGTCGGTGTTAGAGGAGGAGCATTCTTGTCATCTGTAGATAGTTCTAGAAACACTATGAGAGCACCAACATTATGGTAAGCTCTTGAAGTGTTAGTTCTAGATAGGGGAGTTCCACTTTCTGGAACACATTATCTCATAGTCTGGATTTGTAGTGGATCTGGCGAAGATAGAGGCTTCGCTTGCTGGGGAGCCACCCAAGAGTGTGACCGAGGTGCGAAGCTTCCTGGGGTTGGGTGGGTATTGCTGTAGATTCGTACATGAAATTTCTAGAGTTGTGGAACCCTTGTAAGATATGAAGATGAAGGGAAATGCCTTTTTATGGATGAATATATGCAAGTAGAGTATTCAGGAGCTGAGGCAGATACTAACAGGCACCTCCATCTGGAGGCTACTAGAAGAGGGCGTTGGGCATGTAGTCTACTACGACGCATCAGGGACCAGACGTAGATGTGTCTGGATGCAGAAGAGAGCATGGATTGCTAATGTTTCACAATAATTAAAACAAAATGTTCATAACTACAACACCCATAACCCGGAGTTAGTATTAGTGGGCTTCGCCTTGAAAATGTGGCAACACTACATGATGGGTGAAGAGTTTACTATTTACTCTGATCACAAGTGTCTCAGGTATATCATCTCACAGAAGGACCGGAACCTGAAACAACGAAATTTGATAGAGTTCCTCTTTGACTACTACTTTCTGATATTCTACATTCATAGTAAGGTGAACATAGTAGAAAACGCACTTAGTAAATGGTCTGGACTACAGTTGTTGAGTGAGGCGACAAAGCATCAGGCTATGTTTCAGATATCATTAGTGGATATAGATAGAACATCTTACCTACAGTCTATGACTTTAACTCCCAAACTTCTTTAGAGTGTTTAGGAGGAACATCTTGGGGACATTGACTACAAGGAAAGATGTGCTCAGATATCATCAGGACATGTACCTGATGGATTTTCTGATGGTGGGGAGCATGTCATCCTCTTCATAGGACGTACCATGGAACCAGTGGTTCTATGGGAGGAGGTGTTGAGGGAGTTCCAAATGTGCCCTCTGGTGGTACATCCTTGAATGGTGAAGATGTAACAGGACCTCCTGCATCAGCACTGGTGGAAAGGGATGAAGAAGGTAGTGTCAGAGTTTGATTCTCGATGCCTCACTTGTCAGCAAGTGAATATCAAGCATCAGGTTCCAGCAGGCTTATCAGTGCCATTTGAGGTATCATAATGGAAGTGGGATGGTATCTCCATGGGATTTGAGATAGGGATTCCATGTACGTACTGGGGACATGATTCTATCTAGGTGATCGTTGACTGAATCACCAAGTCATCCAACTTCCTACCCATTATAGAGAAGGGATCTGTAGAGGGCTTGGTATGCCACTACATATAGGTTATTTTACGACTTCATGAGTTGTCATTGATGATCGTCTCTGACCATGATGCACATTTTATGTACCTATTGTGGAAGGGAATATAGGATTAATTGGGGACTCATCTACATTTTAGCACCACCTTACATCCATATATGGATGGTCAGATGGAGTGGATCGTTCAGACACTGGAGGACATTCTTCGTGCTCGCGTCATATATTTTTACCACAGTTGGGTGGGTCACTTTCCCTTGGTGGAGATCGTATACAACAATAGTTATCACTCCACCATATGTATGGAACCATTTGAGGCCTTTTACGATCGACCACGCAGATCACCTCTATGCTTTAAATACCTAGGAGTGTCACCACATATGGGTATAGAGTTGGTATGGGCTACCACTGAGAAGGTGTAGATCATCCAGGAGCTGATGAAGAATGCACAGAGCAGACAAAAATCTTATGCTGATAGGAGACAGAGACCTCTAGAGTTCCAGGAGGGGGACCACATATTCTTGCAAGTCTCCCCATTATGGGGACTATGGAGATTTAGTAAAGGTGGAAAACTCTCACTGTGGTTTGTCAGAGCATTTTTTGATACTTCGGAGGATTGGTGAAGTGGAATACCACATGGAACTGACACTACATTTGGAGAGGGTTCATGATGTCTTACACATATCCCAATTGAGGAGATATGTGCATGACCCATCTCATGTAATAGACCATGGAGAGTTGGACTTTGATGATAAGGTGAAGTTTATAGTGGTTACAGTGGATATTGGGAATCAATAGGAGTGGGTCCTACATGGATGTTAGATACCTCTAGTGTGTCGTCACTAGCAGCATTGGAACCTCTATGAGAGAACATGAGAGTATAAGGCTTGGATCTATGATCAATACCCCCCATTTGTTTCCTTATTATATATTATGGGTTTCGAGGATAAAAATCCAAAAGGTGGGGAGAATGTAATGACCTGAATTTTCCATGTAATTTTTGTTAATTATATTGATTTATTATGAGTGTGGGAAAATTGAATGTGAGTGATTTTGAGGCTTGGTGAGCCTGGAATGATTTTTTGACATTTTTTTAAGGTAAGTTCAGTAAATGCGCGAGGCGAATATTCTAACTTTTGAATTTGGGCTTGGATTTAAAATCCGAGAGCACTGTTGAATCCATAGTGTTAGGTTTCTCTTAATGGAGGCTTCACATCAACCGTAGTAGGTCTGGAAAAAAACCTAAGTTTTTTAGACTTTTAAAAGAATAATAAAATTACAAATTTATTTTCTTTATCTCTTTTTCTTTCCTCCATCAGACATGCGCGGGTGCTAGGACAAACAACATGTCAAGACATTAATCAGTTTGACTCAAAAATAATTGTAATTCTACATTTGGAATTAGGAAGGTTCATTACTAAATTAACCCCAAAAATTCCCAATGATGATACTCACCCACCCCCTCTTCTATTTATATAATGCTTGCGTTAGAGTATGGGAATGGATTCACCAAGTGACAATGTCCTGGTAATGTACGGTGATGACAATCACTTGGAGGACAAGAACGGTTCCAGCAGGCGGTGATGAGCACCACTGAATAACCAACCGATGTTAATGACAAAGGAGGTTCCATCGATATTTGTCAGCGGATGTCTCTTCCACGTAGGTTTTATTATCTTGTCTAATTTCAATAGTGGTTGAATCATTATACTACTCTCTTGCTATCATGCTAAAGTGGAGGGCATTGTCCAAATGAACAAGGCCCGGACCCTCTGCATGTTTTTTTTGAAATTAGAGGTTTTCTACGCAAGAGATTTATTTCAGGTTGGACGAAACTAGGAATGGTGGGTTTACCAGAGAATAGGGTATCTCAGGGAGTCTGTTGGTACCTTATAATTGAATAACGAGCCACCTGAACTCACATGATTACATGTGTAAGAATGCCGGTGTGGCATCGGTGTGGAGGCACTAGTGACCCGTGTCAGCAGGCGATGGCAGTGTACGACACCGACCAACCAAAATAGAGCTGGCACGTCGTCACGCATCGCATGAGGAGGCCACAGCTCTAGGTGATGATGGTCAATAGAGCAACCAGCACCATCTTGTTATGGTGGTGGTTCGTCTTTCCGTCATCCACCGCTGGGGGAGAAGGCCACGAATTTTCATTCGTGGTGGTCGAGCAGGAAGGCAAGCACCGAATGACCATAGAGGCAGAGCAGCACGATATCGTGCGCCATTGGAGATGGTCACGGCTCAAGGCTGTGGCGAAAGTAGAGGGACCCACCACTACCGATCCCATGGCGACTATGTTGTGCCACATGTCACCGCCACTACGTTACCCAAACAGCTTAGCCGTTCGAGAGATAGGTGAAACGTTAACCCCTCGCGCCTACTAGGCTGGGCCCTAGCCAGTGGGTCATGCCTCTCCACAGACCAAGTCACATGAGCCCTATGGGATGGATTGCACAAGCCCAAGGGGTCGTGTCCTCTATGGGCTGGGTCGCGCGAGCCAGGTGTGCTGGGCCCTGTAAACCTATCCGGCAAGGCCGCGCCCCTCCGTGGGGCTGGCCACACTAGCCAAGTGGGCTGCACCACCTAGGCAGGCTAGGCCAGTCCGCGGCCTAATGATCCGAGCCCAGCCGGGCCGGTTTAGGTCAAACCCAACCAGGTCGGGTCGGTCCGACCGGTTCGGACCGGACCCAGACCCTTTCATTCCCAATTTCGCTACAAAATCCATAACATGTGAACCGGGCGTCCATTTGATGAACTGTCTATGGTGCTGGGATCCTTGTAGTGAGAAGATCCTTTTGGTATACTGCACTTGAGTTTTGGTGAATCTTTTAGTATGGGCGGTTTGGATCGAACAAAAATCGAACCGGGCCCTCTGTACTAACATGCTTATAAGTCATAGACCAGGCATCTGATTGTCATGTCGTCTATCACATTGGAACCCTTATGACAAGGTGGTCCATTGCGATACTTATATAAGGATCCTCAGGTTGTTGAGGTATAAATGATGGTTTGAGGTGAAGACACTACTGGAATCAAGCTTCCTTAGTGCGAGAATCTTGTGGTTTGTTGTAAATTGAAGAAAGAATATCGATCCTATGTGGGTCAGCATCTATAGATCTTGTATGGGTCAGAACTTAGTGATCCTATGTGGTTCAGTATCTATCGATGTTTTGTGGGTTATCACCTAGAGATCCTGTGTGGGTTAGAATCTATCGATCCAGTGTGGGTCAGCAACAGAGCCTCTTAACTATGTAAGATGATCCATCGATACATCTAATCATCTGTACTTATATAATTAAGTTATACCTAGTGTGATCTGAGTCTTTTACCTTCATGGTGTTACCTTTGTGGTTCTTTCACCTTCGTGGTGTTACCTTCATGGTGTTACCTTTGTGGAACTTTTACCATTGTTGTGTTACCTTCATGGTGTCACCTTTGAGGTATTTTACCGTCGTGGATAATTTGTTAAAATGGATTAAAAATGGGAGCCTTCGGTTTCCTCTTGTATTAGACAAGTATATTTTGATAATATAGGTATATGTATAGGAATATACCAAATAAGAGTCGATGACTACTTTGTGCTTGGTGATTGAGGTCTTTATTGGTGGTTTTCCCTTTGTGAAACTCTGGGAGACCTTCAGGAGTCTCAGGTTCGCTATTGAGTATTGATTTACTCACCCATGCATGGGCTATGCATGTACATTGCTGTGTCTTGTGCAGATAACGGACATCGTTGATCGAGGCTGAGGGAGTTAGGACTAGACAGTGCTCAGAGGTGGACCATTTGACGTGACATGACGTAGTCACTACTGATCGTGATTTGTGCCTACCCTTCAGGAGGGATCCTCAGTAGACGATCGATGATCTGTTTTCTCTTTCTAGTTATACTTGTAAATTTCAGTTGGGCTTATATTCCAAACCATTTACTTCGAGTACTCTTTCTACTACAGCAGTTTACTACATGGTTACTTCTTGTTTTGTTCATGTATTGTGTGTTTATATAGGTTTAAATGCAATTCCTTCCCGTTATATGGATACACCATTTCGGTGCTAGTCGCGAGCCCCTATCCTATTGAAAGGCGGGCTTCAGGTAATCATGGTACAGGGCCCAGGGGACGAGTCGTGATAGTCGGAACACCTTTTCGGATTTGGTAGTCCTATGTACATCGTTACCAAAACCATGTCCATTTGTAGTATCACGAAAGAGATTTATTTTCTTGATAAACCACATACTCTATACTTACCAAAATTTAGGGATGGTTTCTTATACATAGTCTTATCCATAAGGTTCATACTAAAGTTCTCTATTATTAATCTCTAAAAATAAGTAGAACATCGTATGATACCAACTAGAGTGACGAAAGCCGTTTAAACATATCATTAAATGATCATAATAATAATTAAATATAAAATTACAATCAAAGGATCATAACTTATACTGTCTATGAAGACTAGGTACATAAAACTGAAAACATGGGACAAAATAAAACATTTCTTCTTTTATCATCCATTATGATCTCTTAACTCCCTTTGATCCCTTATATCTGCATGTGATGACATGGTGATCATATAGAGACCAAAATATTGACGTACATAGACATTACGTTACTTTTGCGGAATATCAAATACATAACAAAAACAATCACTGAAGGGCTGTAATAGTTTTGTGTCTTTGGAAACATGTAATATAATCTTCTAAACGTGGTGAAAGTTCTTCAAAATCTTCTGTAAAGATCTTACCCTTTTTGTTTTCTTTCCTAAAACCATTCTTAAAATACTGGGGAAAAGAAAACAGAAAAAGGGTGAGATAAAATGCTCAGTAAGGGTAAACATAGAGAACATAAAACAGTCCATAAAAATTTGAATGCAGAAACTTGAACATAAAATCTAAACATCAAAATCGTGAGAAAAGACATAAATCTTGGAAGTACATAAGGAATATTTCATAAAGGAACATTAATCATGATAAAATAGCATGGGAATAAAACATTTAATTTTGGCAAACCATTATGCACATGATACTATTTCCATAGTATCCAAGGTATTGCAGCCAAGACCATCTTAGTGGAGAAAGTACCTTTCTGAATCGAGTTCACTCCTCATTCCAGTCCTGTAACACTGAATCAGATTAACATAGCATTCCAACAATGTCTATATAATGAGATATAAATAATTACCAATGCATTGGAGGGAGATATAGGTCCCACCCATCTCATAATGAAATCATTCTTACTTGTGCCACAACATAAACATAAATCATTCATCATAACCCAAAGAATAAAATGGGTTTCCTAAACATCATCCCATCATAACATAATTATATAAAAAAATAAATATAATTTCACCATAATAGAAGTGAAACCATGTAAATCATTGAGACATTATAATTGAAACATACACATATGAAATAATGTTATCATAGATGGAAAATGGTTTTGATAAAACACTTGAAAATAATTATTGAGGAAAATATCTGTTCTTCTATAAAATTATTTTCTTTTCACAAAATCCCATGAAATTTTAAAAGAAAAGGATTTTTTGTAAATAACCATGAAATCATGTAGAGTAAACTCCATTAAAATAAGGCATTATGAAACCGTAAAAATCCATTCATTCCGTATAAGTTAAAAAACATTTTCTCATACTTTTGCTGGAAAAGTCAAAAAGTTCCTCATTTGGTAAACAAAAGAACGATTCCTTTCATAACACAATGTAAAAGTCAAGGAGGGGTAAAAATGAATTTAAAAATACATGGAATAATATTAAACACTTTATGAAAAACATTTTTATGGACATGGATGAAAAATATAACCCTAGTAAATACTTACATATAAGCAATCTCAGATAGAAAATAATTGATATTGAAACATTATGCCTAACCTTAGGTCTGATTTGCTTCATATGTATCTGAAACTCATTTATAATGATATAAATAAAGTCATTTACTTATTACAGAATCATATTCATTGTTATGATATCATATATGGTTCACTTATGACTTTATATTACCTATTCTTTTGTAAATCAATGTTAAAGCATCATTTTGGGTAAAATCGTTTCATTTATCGTATGTGTTTCAACTTGTTTTCCTTGATATTATTATTTATATCCTTATTTCCTTAATTTAATAATTTAAAACATGATTTATATATAATAAATATTCAGAATATACATATATATGATATATTTATAAATGGAATGAAATACACCATTCATGGAGACTATAGGTCGTACGTACGCATGAACGCCGTTTTCGTTTCCTTATTGAATTGAATGGAATATATATATATATATATAAATAAATCCAGTAGAATTATTATGTCAAATATTTCATTATTATTCATTATATATTCTTTATAATCATTCATGAATGGTTAACATGAAGAATGAATATTATCACGTTCGTGGATACGTTAGTACGTACATACGCACGAGCGATGATATCGTTCCAAAGATCGTTGAATTGTATTGAAGTGTATGTATACTATTTCAAAAGAAATATCAATTTACAATAATCAAATATAGTTATTCTTTACACCGTTATACCCATCCATGTAAGTTGGTGGTGGAATACAGATTACACCCCGGTGTGGAGACGGTATTCTGTACGTACCCACACACGGTGATTTCGTTTTCCGTAGGATGGATACAAGGTGGAATAGGTTTGTTTCATATTTATAATAAAATATCAGTATATGAGTGATAATTATGTTATTACATCATAATTAAACAACTAAATAATATGACGTAGAATAAGAAATAAATTTGAAAGAATCGGTAACAGATATTACCTCTTCTTCGACACGCCTCTTTGAAACCTCATGTTAGGGCACTATTATTGGTCTTTTAAGAATAAAAGGACCTCTATAATATTTCTAGTTAATTTGATAGGTAAATGGGTAAGGGTGTTTAGAGTTTGAAGGCTAAAAGTTTTATAAATATGAGAGGGAGGAGGTGCCCTTTGATAAGGGAGGAGAGGGGCACCTTTGGACTCCTCAAAAATATTAGTTTAATATAAATTCAAAACCAACATAAAAACCACCAAAAATGACTCAATTCGTAGATTGTATGAGATAGGGTTGTAATATCATCAACCAATCAAATTTAGACATGTTTTGATCTTATTTTAAACCATATCATTTTGATTTATCCTTATTTAATCTATTTAATTTTATTTGTTGTAATAAAATTCTAAATTTTAAATGGTTATAAATAATCACTTATGTGTTGTTAATTTTCCTGAATTGGATATTTTATGACATTTTACAATATATAAATTTCAATTTATAATTTTTAGATATTTTTTTGATTTTTAAACAATTTAATAATTTGTTATTTTTATAAAATAACAATAGTGTCAATTTTGACAGTATTCATTTATTTGAATTTAAATAAAATCCACACAAAGGATATATTCGAAATAAAATATTTAATAAGTTTCTAACATGTCATATTATAATATAAAATTAGTGGATAACATTAAATAGTTCATATAATATTTATTTTACTTTTTGTAAAACTATTTATTTGATACTTTTCTTAATAAAATAATTTCTACAACAATTTTGTATAATTGGTATGTATAATTATTTGGTGCATAAAAAAAATAAAATAATAGGATGAATATAAATATTATATATTTTATAAGAATAATTTTAGTTGTATTTATATTCTAAAGAACGTACTTTTAAAATGTTATATTTATTAAATTATGAAGGTGACAACATTGACATCATTTAAAATAATATAATATAATTGTCATAATCACTTTTTTAAGACTCCAAATGGTAATATATTCGGTCATTGGATGGTTATGGTGTATATATACACTACAAATAAGTTTTGGTCAGGTTTGTGAGACTTTTAATGGGTATTATTATTTCAAAAAAAACTACATTACTTATTTTTCACTAAATAAATAATTTTTGTATCATTAATGTACAAGATATTAATGTAATTAAATATATCTTAAAAATTATAAATAAATAACCATGATTAAGAAAAAAAATTTATATTTCAAATGAATATTTATAACCTAATTTATGTTCTGTATAAACTTATATTAAAAATACTTTAATTATTAATGTTGAGTGAGATATACTTCACTTTCCTTTAAATAAAATAATCTAAAGGTCTTAATCCCCTCCATGTGGGTTCCAATGGATTACATTTCGACCCAAATATTCATTAGAACGAAATATAAGCATCCAATTATATTAAGACAAGTTTTATGGTAATTTTATAATATTATATTTATCCATAATTACATGATTTTCCTTTTACTATGGTAAATAAAAATTACCCTCGTTCCTATTCATAAAGCCCCAAAATAAAAATTATCCTATTAACATAATTTGGACTCACTAATTATACATATGGAATCCATTTTTTTAAATTCAATACACAAAAGTATCCGAAATTTATTTAAAATTAATCCTGTTTTTAAGAAAATGATTTTTAAAATATAAAACATTACAAAAGATTGAAATGATTTTACAAATGAATTCAATGTAAAATCAATGCTAATGAAATAAATTATATTAAATGGTAAATATATATTATTTTTATAATTTAAACCATTAAATATTATAATTTAACCATATAAATTATTACTATGAAAAAAGTTGTTTTTAATTATAATATATCATGTTTTTAATATTCATTATAACATGAATGATATCAGAAAAATATCAAAACTCTATCCAATGTAAATTTTTATATCCTGATTCAAAATAAGAAGTTTATTTTGTAAAATTTAACTTATAAACTTGTCAAAAATTATATTTAAAATGGGTGCGCAATCAAAAGGTGGAAAAACTGCATTTTTTTAAAAATACTTATTTTACCCGAAAATTTATTTTGTTCTCATACCATGTTCTATAAAATGTGTAAAATGAATAATAATGTCATAAAATTCAAAATTTATTTACTAATATTCATAACGGATATTTTATAATAATATTATAACCATGTTTCATTGTTTATTGAAACCCGATATTGTGTACAACACACACTATTAAGGAAGGATGTGATTGCGTGTAATGCATGCCAAGTCAGGGTTGCGTGTAGTGAAAGACTCCTTTGTTGTTTCATATAACAAAATCCAACCATATTTCATTTATACATTAAATATATATATATATATATACACTCAATGTTGCATAGAATAACTACTATCAAACAAACTTGAAGTTGTGTGTAACATGATACAAGATTAGTGTTGTGTATACTGCAAGCTAATACGGTGTTGCATATAGTACAAGATAATATTGGTGTAGCATACAACAGAAGATATGAAATAAATCAAAAAGAATATATCTTATAAAATCTCAGGTTGTAACATTCTACCCCTCTTAAAATTAATTTCTCCCTCGAAATTCCTTGGGGTTATAAATCATTTTCTATTAATAGAAACCCTCATCGTAAAAAGGAATACTAAAACTTACTTTTAAAATCTAAAGTATGAAACATAATGATTACCCAAAGTAACTCATCAGTGGGTTTCCATATAAGAAAACATAGGTGAAAATATGGATATGGATGAAAAATATAACCATCATGTTCTGATGGAGAGTGGTAGAGAACATCGCTATGAAAAATCCAACAATCACAAAGCCATGGATTTGTGATGTTCTAAGGTACCATCTAATTCATAATATGTGAGGGCACTAGGACAACATTTTTGGTTCTCAAGATCATTTCCCTAATGTTGACAAATTTTTTAATCAAAAGAAATGCTTACTTTATTTTGATACAATCTCACCGTTCTTCATGCCTTGAACAATTTCCACTTCATCTATTAATGAAATGAAGTTGAATTTGTCATTCGTGAAGTGTTATAAGAGCATGTGATAGAATGATGAGTCATTAAATCTGTTTCACACAAAACCTTAGAAAAAGTTATCAAAAATACATAAGTACATTTATGGTGACGTTAATCATATATGATTCCAAAAATGAACTTCTACTACATCTATCTTACCACATAATAATATAAAACTAGTTTCTACTAACCAAGTAATTCCTATAGGCCAGTGGTTGGTGCTAAAGTCCTGTCACACTTCGGTTGAGGGTTCGATTCCCGCAGCCTTGTCCAACGCAACGGGTTGTCGCCCGTCCTATGGGTTGTCCTTTTTTTAAAACTACACTATTATAACATAACAAAAAGTTCTATCCTTAAACAATACTATCTGATTTCAAACTTAATCTATTACAATATTTAGGTTTATTCCAAATACTTCTATCCAATCTCATAGTATAGAAAATGATTACTAGAAAGGTCATCTACCAAGGATTAGAATACAATCATTTATCTCCTGTATATCATAAGATATATATATCTTGTTGGTCACATTCCAATCATGTGAGTTCCATAATCATGTATTCTCTTGAAAAAATGATTACCCATTGAACCTTAGTGAAAACATGAATGTTGTCAAAAGTTAACTCTTTCCACATACCAAAATCCCAAAAATTCTATCTACTCAAACCATGATATCACTTAGTCATTATATCAATCATGAGCTCATGAATACTATCAAACAATTTATTTTCTCCTTATCCTTTCATTATAGACATATCATCTACCTTCCAAAAATATTCGAATAACATTTCATGGTTACCAGTACCATATTCTTATAGAAGACCACAATGGACCAATACACAGATATTTCAATATACTATAAATGTACCTCAATAACTATATTATTGAATTCCAATACATAAGCCATTCAATCCATCCTCTTAAATGATTTGTATGGAATAGGTCCTTCCTCGATTTAGAAGTAACTTCTTAGGTCAGGGCGTTGAGTTGGGTAATGCCCATGTTCTCCGCAGATAAGAAATTGGACTCGATAATAGTCTGTCACTCTATGACCCTTTTCTCCACATAGATAGCATCTTCCCCTCCAATTGAGGTATTCCTCAAGGTTATTCTTCCATTATTTATAAATCTCAATCTTCCATTCTCTATGCTCCTCACCATGAGAACATGAATAAAATTCCATCTTCCACTTATTTGATGACTTAGGAATAAAACTAAAGTTCCCCCTTTTAATCATATATCGAGATGACTGATTCAGAATATTCATAATATCGTTCTTTCCAGGTGTTACATAATTTCTTTGATCATAGTCTCAAATTATTCCTATGTAATCAATGTTAACTGAATTTCTTCTCGTTCCCTCTATTGATTAAGACCAGAAACCATAGTGTAAGAAACCGTTAAAATAACGAGGAACCACATAATGAGAAAATGTCACTTATGGGATGTCTAAATTATAAAAAATTCATTAATAAATGACATCTTTGGTTAACCCTAGGTTATTCATGATCATAAACATAATTATAGGACTCCAACCTATACGTATACTTATCCTTAAGGACATCTCTAGACATACCTTATAAATATCTCTAGGGATCTCACTAAAGTTCTCGAATCCTAGTTTCGAATGGTTGACTAAACCATTCCACTGATACCAACTGTAGAGACCCAAAGTTTGACGTACATGTCCATTACATTAATTTTTAGGAATATCTAATACATAACAAAAACAACTGAAGGACAGTAATAGTTTAGTGTCTTTGGAAACATGGAATATAATCTTCTAATCATGGTGAAAGATCTTCAGCATCTCCCGTAATGATCTTCCCCTTTTTGTTATCTAACCTAAAACCATTCTTAATATCTTGGGGAAAAGAAACATAAAAAGGGTGAGCTAAAATTATCAGTAAGGGTAAACATAGTTAAAATAAAAAAATACAAAAACATTTGAATGCAAAAACATGAACATAAAATCTAAACATCAAAATCTTGAGCAAAGACATAAATCTTGGAAGTACGTAAGGAATATTTCATAAAGGAAAATCAATCATGATAAAATAGCATGGGAATAAAACATTTAATTTTGTAAAACCATTAAGCACATGATATGATTTCCATAGTAGCCATGGCATTACGGCCAAGACCATCTTAGTGGACAAAGTCCCTTTCTGAATCGAGTTCACTCCTAGTTCCAGTCCTGTAACACTGAACCAGATTAACTTCCCAATCCATCCATGTCTCTCTCATGAGATATAATTCATTACCCAATGAATTAGAGGGAGATATAGGTCCCACACATCTCATAATGAAATCATTATTACTTGTGCCACAACATAAACATAAATCATTTATCATAACCCAAAGAATAAAATGGGTTTCATAATCATCATCCCATCATAACATAATTCATATAAAACAAATAGATATAATTTCATCATAAGATAATTGAAACCATATAAATCATAGAAATTATAATTGAAACATACACATATGAAATAATTTCATCTTAGATGGAAAATGGTTTTGATAAAAAACTTGAAAATAATTCTTGAGTAAAATATCCTTTCTTCAAAAAAATCATTTTATTTTCACAAAATGCCATGAAATTTTAAATGAAAAGTATTTTATTGGAAATAACCATGAAATATTGTAGAGTAAACTTCAATAAAATAAAGCGTTATGAAACTGTATAAATCTGTTCATGTCGTATAATATAAAAAAACATTCTTTTCATACTTTTTCTGGAAAAGTCAAAAAGTTCCTCATTTAGTAAACAAAAAAAATTTCCTATCATAACACAATGTAAAAGTCAAAGTGGGTCAAAAAAGACATTAAACTTACATGGAAGAATATTAAACACTTTATTAAAAACATTTTTTTAGATATGGATGAAAAATATAACCCCAGTAAAAACTTACGTATAAGCAATCTCAGATAGAAAACAATTGAGATTGCAACATTATCTCGTACCTTAGGTCTGATATGCTTCGTACGTATCCGAACATCCTGTATAATGATTTAAATAATATAATTGACTTATTAATGAATCATATTCATTGTTATGATATCATATATTGTTCACTTACAACTTTATATTACCCGTTCTTTTGTAAATCCTTGTTAAAGCACCGTTTTGGGTAAAATCGTTTCATTATTCATACGTGTTTTGACTTGTTGTTCTTGATATTATTACTTATATCCTTATTTCATTAATTTCATAATGTAAAACATGATTTATATATAATAAATATTCAGCATATACATATATATGATAGATTGATAAATGTAATGAAATATACCGTTCATGGAGACGGTAGGCCATACGTACGCATGAATTATTTTTTCGTTTCCTTATTGAATTGAATGGAATATATATATACATAAATCCAGTAGAATTATTATGTAAAATATTTCATTTTTTTCGTTGTATATACTTTATAATCATTCATGAATGGTTAACATGAAGAATGAATCTTATCGCTTTCGTGGAGACGGTAGTCCATACGTGCGCACAAGCAATGATATCATTCCCATGATTGTGTAATAATATTGAAGTGTATGTATAATATTTCAGAATAAGTATCACTTTAAAATAATCATATATTGATATTATTTACACCATTATTCCCATCCATGTAAGGTGGGGGTGGAAAACAGATTACACAGCAGCGTGGAGACAGTATTCCGTACGTATGCACACGGGGTGATTTCATATTTCGTTGGATGGATAAAAGGTGGAATAGGGTTGTTTCATATTTATAATAAAATATAATTATATTATTGATACTGATGTTATTACTTCATAATGAAACAATTAAAGAAGAGGAAGTAGAAGAAGAAATAAATTTGAAAGAATCGGTAACCGATATTACCTCTTCTTCGACACGCCTCTTTGAAACCTACTCTTAGGGAACTAAAATTGGTCTTTGAAGAAGACCATGACCACTAGAATATTTCTAGGGATGTTGAGAAGGGACATGGGTAGGGTTTGGCCGAGTTTGAAGGCTACACGTTGTGTAAAGATGATTGGTAGGAGGTTCCCTTTTATAAGGGATGAGAGGGGCGCCTTTGGAATCCTCAAAAATAATTGTTTAATATAAATTCAAACCCCACATCCAAAACCTCTAAAATGACTCAATTCGAATAATAGATGAGATAGAGTTTTAATCTTATCAACCAATCAAATTTAGAAAAGTTTTGATCTTATTCTAAACTTTATAATTTTGATTTATCCTTATTTAATCTATTTAATTTTATTTGTGGTAATAAAATTCTAAGTTTTAAATGGTTATAAATAATAAATTATGTGTTATTAATTTTCCATAATTGGAAAATTTATGAAATTTTAGACTATATAAACTTCAATTTATAATTTTTAAATATTTTTGTGATTTTTAAACAATTTAATAATATTCTATTTTTATAAAATAACAATATTGTCAATTTTGACAATATTCATTTATTTGAATTAAAATTAAATCCACACAGAGGATATATTCGAAATAAAATATTTAATAGGTTCCTAACATGTCATATTCATCTATAAAATTATTGTAGAACATTAAATAGTTCATATAATATTTATTTTACTATTTGTAAAACTATTTATTTGATACTTCTCTTTATAAAATAATTTCTACAACATTTTTGTATAATTATTAAATTTACATATTTGTTGCATAAAATTTAAAAATAAAATACTAGGATGAAGATAAATCTTATATATTTCATAAGAATACTTTTAGTAGGATTTATATTTTAAAACACTCAACTTTTATAATTTTATATTTATTAAATAATGAAGGAGAAAACTTGGACATCATTTAAAATAAAATAATATAAGTGTCATAATCACTTTTATAATACTCCAAACGGTCATATATTTGGTCATTGGATGATTATTTTGTATATATATACTACCAATATGTTTTGGTTAGGTTTTTGAGCCTTTTAATTGGTATTATTATTTCAATAAAAACTATATTACTTATTTTTCACTAAATAAATAATTTCTGCATCATTAATGTTTAAACTATTAAGGTAAATAAATATCTCTTAAAAATTACCCGATTTCACTTTTACTATGGTAAATAAAAATTACCGTAGTTACTATTCATAATGCCCAAAAATAAAAAGTATCCTACTAACATAATTTGGACCCACATATTCCAAATATGGACTCCATTTTTATAAATACAATTCACAAAAGATGCATAAATTTAATTAAAATTAATCCCCTTGTTAAGAAAACGATTTTTAAATGTTAAAACATTGCAAAAGATTGAAATGATTTTACCTGTGAATTAAATGTAAAATCAATGCTAATGACATAATTTATATTAAATGGTAAAAATATATTTTATTTATACATTAAAAACATTCAATATTATAATTTTACCATATAAAGTATTACGATGAAAAAAGTTGTTTGTAGTTAAAATATAGCGTGTTTTTACTATTCATTAAAATATGAAAGTTATCAGAAAAATATCAAAACCTTACCTAATGTAAATTTTTATATCCTGATTCAAAAGAAGAAGTTTATTTTGTAAAATTTTACTTATAAAATTGTAAAAAAAATATTTAAAATTCGTATTCCATCAAAAGGCGGCAAAACTGCACTTTTTAAAAAAAACTTATTTTACCTGAAAACTTTATTTCGTTTTCATACCATGTTCTATAAAATGTGTAAGATGAATTATAATGTCATAAAATTCAAAATGTATTTACTAATATTGATTACGACTAGTTTATGATAATATTATAACCATATATCATTGTTTTGAAAAACCCGATATTGCGTAGTTTAAAATAATGTTATCATGACTATTTAACATGAAGTTCAACATCATGTGATTATGATGATTTACCAAGAATTTTAATGTAATGTGAGCTGGATGATTTAACATTTAGTTTAAAATCATGAGGTAATAATGATTTATCATCCATTTTAATATCATGCGAATGTAATGAGTTATCATGCAGTATAACATCATGTGATTCGGGTAATTTATCATGAATTTTAACAACATGTGATCATGACAGTTTACCTTGTTTTATAATTTCATGTGATTAGTACGATTTAACATGAAGATTTTTTCATTCCATCATGATGATTTACCATGAAATTTAACATAATGTGATATGAATGATTTATAATGTATTTTTTCAACATGCAGTCAAGATGATTTACCATGTAGTTTAATATAATGTGATCAAGATGATTTACCATGTAGTTTAACATAACATAATTAGAATGTTTTACCATGAAATATCGTGACATGTGATTAGGACAATCTACCATCTAGTTTAACATCCAAAAATCTAAATAAATGTTTATGTAGTTTCATGCATTACAGCCTGGACTATCATCCTATTAAATGATGTACTTTTTGAGAATCCTTGCATTGGAGGTGGATGTTGTAAGTTTTCCATCCATCCATATTAATTAATGATATCCATTGGAGTAAATACTGTGTATGGGATAAGGTCCCTAGCACATTTTCGTCCACACTGGGGGATTCGTTCTGGGAATCATCAGAGTTATAAGGACCAAGTAATTAAAAAGGAATTTTTTTGATTAATGGCTCGTACAATGCAGTTTTAGTGAATAGAAAAATGGTTAATGGTACACAATTTCTTATCATCTAATGACACCAACATTCCTAGCAGTTTCAAGGATTTCTCATCTATTGATATTTGACCACATATTTCATCACATAGTAAGGGTAATTGAACCTTAATTGAAATGGATACCTCTATCCTATATAAAAATTAGTATGGGGTTTCTTTTTTGGTGGTTTAGGTTGTAAAATGGGAGGCCCACAAAGCATGAAAGATCTCTTTAGGCCATGAAATTTTATCTCCATCCACCAGTTCTAGAGTCTGTTTGATAGGGGTCTTGTTCAAGGCCTCTATTTATCGGATTTCCACATCATGATAACAAGATGAATGGATTGATTTTATATTATACTCATGATATGGACATTATATAATAGAAGAACAAAAATTGGTCCCATTTCCATTAGTATTTTATGAGATACACCAAATATTGTAATGACACTTGCTTTTATAAAGATGACGATATTTCATGCCCTAACTTTTTTTAGGGGTAAACTTTATGCCAACTTGGAGAAGAAGTAGGTTGGAGTGAGAATTTACTTGAAATGTTTTGGTGTGTCTAATGGATATGGTCCCACGACATCAATTCCACATATGAAAAAAATAGGTGCATTTGGAAGTATTCCTCAACTGTAGAAGTTGAGGAATGAAGTTGGAATGTACCTATAATAAATAGAATTGTTTTTATTTTGGGAAATCTTGTGTTGTAGTGGTCCAGTATTATCTAATCCACGAGATGCGATGAGAAATATTCCACTCCAACTGTTAGGAACCACATGTTATGGTTTTCACTCCATTCATTACAGTAACGATCACTTATTCATCAATTCACCATAGAAGGATCACACCAAGGCGCCACTTATAGAGGCCCATTTAATGATTTATTACATCATATAGGAAATGTTAATTTCTCACTGTCATAGATTCTCATTCCTAGTTCTATGTGATGGAAGTAATCAATTTTAAATGTTTTCCACTTTGAGTAGCATCAACTTAGTGGTAGGACCATATGGTTTAGGGATGGGAGAATCATTATCAATATCTTGCATGATTACTTCAATTAAAGGTGATACCATTCAGTGGTGCACAACACTAAGGAATATTTCATCCAGAAATAGAATATATAGATCCATGGATGAATTTTCCAGGGAATCTACTTGGAAAGTTTTTGAACATGGTACCCAAATCAATGTTAGCTGTGAAGTGAATTTTGTTATTGGTCCTCAGGAATATTCTAGCAAGGATAATAACTCAAAACATTTGAAGGGGTAATAACTATTTACCTTCTTGATGACCAATTCGAGGTTTACTTTTATCTACTTGTAATTTAATTACACCTAAAGTTATAACACTAGGCTTTCAATGAGGGAATGATATTCTACTTCATTTTTTTTCACTCTTTTGATAGCAAGAAAGAGTTGGGTATGACTGCATTTTATAGGGAAATAAGAATTAATCCATACAGAAATATCATGAGCATAGGGTCTTCCATCCCCTTCCCTATTTCGCTTTGGGATTAACAATCAAAATACATCTTTAATATATAGGGTTCCTCTTGGATAGATAATATCTCTTCATCAGACTGTTTAGTATCCGATGATTTCATTTCTGTCAAGGGATGGTCTATAAGAAAGTGGGCCAATGCATATACTTTTATGTTCTTATAAGGCACTAACTAAATATCAGATTATTGCATCATCACATCCAACCATGATGTATGTTTGGTCAATATAGGATGACTATGAATGTGTTTGGGTTGGTTTCTATGAGATATCAAAAGGAACTAATGATGATTCTATTAATTCCTTAGTTTCCAAACTACAAATATTAAAACAATATATCTTTTATCGATATCTAAATAACATTTCATAGTATAAATCATAGATCGGATAATGTAATAAATGATATTTTGACTACTAGAATCATAAATTGTTGTAGAATGTCACCTTGTCACCACTGAAGGGATATAACATATAACAAAAGTGGTCAAACATAAATGGATGACAACAACATTAGAGGACTCAAAATATATTTACCGAGACAGTCGAATGAATCCTGAGAATCATTATTCCATTGATAAGTAACCCCCATATTAAAAAACCTGTTGAAGGATAAAATTTTAAGCTTAATTGGGTATAAAGAATAGAATTTTGTCCAAGCTTATTTAAATACCTCTCAACTCATTGATGGTTCAAGGAGGTAACATGTGTGGGATTGTTTTAGCATTGACATTGATGACATAATGGAGATTTATGAAGCTAATAAATTTTCATGAGGTAACACCGAAGGCACCTTTCAAGGGGTTCATTTTCATTTTTTTTCATACTTCATTGAAGATTTAATCAATACCATATAAGTCATTCAGACACTTCCATGACATAACAACTCGATCATCGACAATGCATTTGACAAAACTCCCCAGAAATGGTTTGAACATACGATTCATGCCACCTTGGTTTATAGGGATAGTATTTTTCAATCCAAAATGCATTAATCAATGGAAAAATAATCATTTTAGGGTCTTAAATGTGATGTATTACTCTTATTATTTTTCTATTAAGATTTTATTACACCTTGAATATCCATCCACAAAGGGGGGCTTGATATTTAGTTATTGCATCAATCAGTAGTTTTGTTATTTGGATTGGTAAATCACCTTCAGAAAGTGCCTGTTGAGATCTCTATAATTAATGAACATTTTATTTCTTACATTCATAGTCTTGTATGTTAGTATATTTTCCCACAATTTGGGATATTAGACATCCAAAAAATTGGTTTCCCTAATGATCTTCTCAACTTTAACATTAATTTTTGGAGCATGATTCATATGTTTCATTTTGGACTTATGTGTATAGAACTGATTGTTTTTAAGAAGGCCTAGTTGGTTGGTGGACACTTGAGGATCGATGACTATAATTTTTATGTAGTTCCAGGAAAACATTTCTTGATGTTTCCTTAGAAAGGAGGTATATATCTTTTTTATTTATAAGGTGGTTGTATTGATCATAGTGTGTTATTCATCCTCTAATTTACTTATTATTATCTCTTTGAGTTCATCAATGGTGGTAGAGAAACCCTCCAATAATTTTGTAGCGGTGTCCCTGAGGTCCTCCACCTCTTACACTTATTCATACTCTTCCTCAAGCTCCATCAGGAGGACAAGTAATTGAGTAATATCTACAGCATTATGAGATTACTCGACAATTTGATAGTCAGAAGATGAGGTGAATTCCTATGAAAAATGTGGTCTCTTCGTTACTCAATAGGGGATAAAGTGAGGGATGGTTAATTAGTGTCGGCATCCTCTCTTTTTCCACTCTCTTGAGAGTAGATGGCCTCATCATCACATCTGGGATCTTCTAAATCAACTGATGAGGAAAATATTTTTTGAAACATGGGTGATGGAATGAGGGAATTTTCAACTATGATTTTACCACTGCTTAGAGAATCATTAACTTTATCAATGTTACCGTTCTCTATTGTCATGACTGATATCATGAAGTTTCTCAAATATGAATATAAATTTATAGTCATATTATCAACCTGGTCGATCGGTAAAACATATTCTTCATTGAACTGAAGGAAGTGGCTGAAAGGTATTATTTCCAAACCATTTAGAGTAGTGAACCAAACGACACTGTTTACAAAGGGTTGTTTCTCTCTCTCTCTTAGAATCATGAATTGATATAATATGACCCAAAAGATTTTAATAGAGAATAATCATTATGAAATGTACTGATTTTTTGATTAATGAATCTTTTTATGAATTCATGGAATTATGAGGGTTTGGATGCATGTTTTTTTAGACAAGGCCTTCCTAGAAAAATATTAAATGTCATATAATGCATAATAACTAGAAATTATAAGCTAGATACAAGGTCCCCAAAAAGATCCTTAATCATGATTTGGCCTAGGGGATTTTGATATTTATTTTCATAACCATATAGAATTATATTAGAAGGAACTAACATAGCCTCAATAAAGCCCATTCGGTGAAGTTTCCATACAAGAATGAGATTAGCTCTTGAGCCATTGTTATTGGAATCCAATAATAGATCGATATCATTCATCATTTGAGAAATGTGCAATGGTCTGTTGTATCCCTTTGTAATGGCATCATTATATTGATCTATATAGAAAATAACAATGTAATATTCTGTAGTGTCTATCCCTTCCTGATAGGCCTCAATAGTGGAAACCTTAACATCAATCTCCTAAGAGATTATAAATTTATCTATGGGTTCTTAACTGAGGTCTTTTGATAAACAGAAGGAATATAATATTGATTACATGGTCAGTAACATGGATAATTTTTTCAATATATCATACATCAAGGATAATGTCATATTATTATAGGCTTTATGATTCTATTTCATATGATCTTTAGGGGATTGAGTAATTTATGTAGATGTATCATCCCTCCAATATAGATTTTAAGGTGCTCTTGTTCTTGGTGGGTTGGGCCATACATGACGTCCAACCTATCGAGGATAATTGGACACCCATAAATCTTCTAATGGATATTCCATGAGTATCATGTCCTGGGGTTTGCAATATGATAGAGGATTACCACCCCATTGTTGGACATGCTGACAGGCTCTTCCATGATTTTCTACACCATTGATAGTCTGAGAAAGTGTGTGACTAAAATTCTGGTTTCTACCTTGACTGCATATTCCATTGTACCCTCAGATCATGTGGCATATTCCTCATGTTCCCCAATTAGGTATAGGAAACTCAAATTTAAATTCATACTCATAATATTGAAATGGTTCTATAACGACCCATACTTTACATACATGGTTGTTACTTCAAAATTAAAGTATACTTATTACAACATATAACAAAACCATGAAAGGACCGTATAGGTATAGTGTCTTTAGAAACTGGGAAACATAAACAACTGGTTCATAAATCATTTACGTTGTCTCCCATTTATTTCATCATATCTAGATTCCATTTTTGGAATATCCTACTTAATAACCTTCTTCCTAACCTGGGGAAAGAAAACATACAAAAGGGTGACCTCAAATGCTGAGTAAGGGTAAAAAAAGAAATATCAATCCCATCATATTCATAAGAACTTAACATTTTGGAAATATTAACCTCCAAAAGAGATCATAATTTCATAATATGGTATAAATCATAGTAGTGAAATTTAATCCCAATAATAATAACTTTAAACATGAATCTTTTTGGCATACACACATAATCATAGAGAATCATTTCTTATTAGTCAATACTCATTTCCAAGACTATCTTATCGGAAAAAGTCCATTTCTAATCCGAGTTCACTCCTCGTTTCAGTCCTATATCACTAAACCAGTTTAACCTGCCATTCCAGAAATGTATATCTCATGAGATATAAATATTTACCCAATGCATTGGAGGGAGATATAGGTCTAACCAATCTCAAAATGAAATCATTCTTACTTGTTCCACAAAATAAACATACATCATTAATAATAACCCAATAAATAAAATGGGTTTCATAAACATTATCCCATCATCATATAATCCATATAAAATAAATGGATATCCTTTCATAATAAGAAAAGTGAAACCATGTAAATCATAGAGACAATATACATGAAACATACAAAAATGAACTAATGTCATCTTATATGAAAAATAGTTTTCATAAAACACTTGAAATCAATTCTTGAGGAAAATATACTTTCTTCTTCGAAATCATTTTCTTTTCACAAAATCTCATGCAATTTTATTAGAAAAGGATTTTGTTTAAATAGTAATGAAATATTTTGGAGGAATCTTTATGAAAATAAGGCTTTATAAAACCGTAAAAATCTGTTCGTGCCATATATGTTCAAAACACATTCTTCTCGTACTTTTGCCGGAAAAGTCAAAAAGTATCTCGTAAATGAAAGATTCCATACAAACCATGTATTAAAAGTAAAAAATAGGTAAAAAGGGCATTAAAAATACATGAAACCTTTTTTAGGAAACATGGACATGGATGATAACAATGACCCCAGTAAATATTTACGGATAAGCAATCTCGGATAAAAAATGAGATTTGCAAAATTATCCCTTACCTTAGGTCTGATTTGCTTCATAAGTGTCTGGAACTCCTGTATAATGATTTAAATAATGTCATTGACTTATTCCCAAATCATACGCATTGTTATAATATCATATATGGTCATATTCTCGGCTTCTTATTAGTAATATTTCATTGATACTTGTTATTCGGGTGTTTATTTATTTTTGTTCTTATGCATGTTTTGTCGAATAAATTATTATTCTTCTTTTTTAGGTTATAGATAACTCATTTACAGAATGGTATTAGTGTAATATATATCATATTTATTCACTAAATGCATTTATGTAATCATTATGCAATGGAAATCATGTAGAACGAGTTGCATCACATCGTGGAGACGGTATTCCGTACGTACGCACGAGCGATGATATCGTTCCCATGATCATGGAATTGTATTGGAGTGTATGTATACTATTTAAGAATCAATATCACTTTACAATAATCATATATAGTTATTATTTACTCCATTATACCCATCCAAGTAAGGTGGTGGTGGAAAATAGATTACCCCACGGCGTAGAGACAGTATTCCGTACGTACGCACGCGCGACGATTTCATTTTTCATAGGATGGATAGATGGTGAAATAGGGTTGTTTCATACTTATAATAACATATCAGTAAATGAGTGATACTGATGTTATTACTTCATACTGAAACAACTAAATAAGAATAAGTGGAAGAAGAAATAACGTTGAAAGAATCGGTAATGGACATTACCTCTTCTTTGAAACGCCTCTTTGAGACCTCCACTTAAGGCACTAAAATTGGCCTTTGAAGAAAACCAGGAACTCTAGGATGTTTCTAGGGAAGTGGAGAAGAAAATTTGGTAGGGTTTTTCTGAGCTTGAAGGCTCAATTTGGTGCGAGGAAGAGATGGAGGAGGTTCCCTTTTATAATGGAGGAGAGGGGCACCTTTGGAAAAACTAAAAATATTATTTTATTATAAAGTCATATTCACTTTAGATTGCTCCAAATTGATTTATTTTGAATCTAAGGTGGGTATAGGTCGAAATAATCTCATCCAATTGAATTTAGACAAGTTTAGTTATTTATTTTAACCGTATCATTTAGATTTAACTTTAAGTTAAATAATTTTACTTTTACCGTGTCTTCTTATTTTATTACACTATAAGGTTAATAAACATTATATAACCAGCCAAACGAACCCCAAGTTGTTTATTATTAATATATATAACTTTATCTAAGTCATTTGTCTGAACCATAGATTTTTATGAATAAAATAACAATTAATAATATAATATTTGTTTTAAAAACTATTTTAAGTCAATTTTGACACTATTTGGTAATAGATTTTTGTAAAACTTATAACACAATGAATAGTTCAACAAAAATTAATTAAATCAATACCAACATGTCATATTGACATATAAAATTATTTTAGTTCATAAAAAGTGTCAAATCACATTTATTTGGGTATTTATAACATCAATTATGTCAAAATTTCATTAATAAGATAATTAATGTATCATCATTGTGTCATAATTAAATTAAAATATTTAAAATCTAAAAATTTCAAATAAAATACAATTATGTAGGAAATATTTTTATCTTTCTAATTAATATTAATAGTCGAATTTATCTTCTGTATAACACTATATTAAAAATGGTTTAATTATTAAACTTTGAATTTAACTATTTTAACCCTTCTATAAATGAATTAATATACAATGCCCTAATCTAATCCAAGTGCGACAAAATGGTAATATTTTATTCCTAAGGTAGTTTTTTGGTCGAATTAAACTTATCTAACAGAATTAGGACATATTTTAGGCTAATAATAATTTCATTTTAACCCTTAATTACCCTATTTACTTATAACCGTGCTAAAAAAAGTAAAAAGCTACTATTCACCCAAAAAAATCGTCTCATTGAACCACATTTTATTCCTTGATATTAATCGTGTCTCTCGGATTTTCAAAATTCCTCTCTCAGAAGCGGTAAAATTATGTTTTATGTGAATTTCTAAATTCTCCTAGGAGGAGGGTAAAAGACGGTGAAAAGTTTAATAAAATTTTTAAATATCTAAAATTATTATAAAATGAATCCAATGAATTACATTGAACTTATATAGGTATTATGTATCAATTTTGACCAAAAAAAAATTTAAATAAAATAAATAATTATTTAAATAAAATGTTGGTTTTTAAATAGTAACCCAGTGTTTTCAGTATTCATCAAAAATTGATTGTTTTTAGAAAAATACCAAATTTTCACCGTAGGCTAATTTTGATATTCCGAATCTAAATATGAAGTCCATTTTGGAATATAAATTTTTTAAAATTTCAGAAAGTGGGTATTACATTTCATAACGGCTAGTTTTAATAATATTTTAATAGTATATCATTGATTAGTGAAACTCAGCATTGCGTACAACGCAAGCTATCGAGGAAGGTTAAGATTTCATGTAATGAAATCCAAGATAGTGTAGTGAAAGATTCCTTTGATTAATTATGTAACATAAAAACAAAATAATCTCATAAAAGTCTCTGGTGTTACATTCTACCCCCCTTAAAATGAATTTCGCCCTCAAAATTCGTCACTTTGTAACAAACAGATGAGGATACCTCTTCTTCATCATATCCTCAAGCTCCAATGTATCTTCTTCTAATTGGTGGTTCGTCCATAAAACTTTCACCAAGAGAGTGGTCCTGTTCTGTAGGACTTTTTAACTACGATCCAGAATCTCTATTGGCTATTCTTAAGAAGAAAGATCTTGCTCTAGCGGTACAACTTCTGAGCTGAGTACATGTGATGGATCAGGAATGTACTTTCTTAGGAGAGATAAATGGAACACATTGTGAACTTTGGAGAGATTCGGTGGAAGCTCTAATCGGTAAGCTACCATCCCAACACGATCTATAATTTTAAAAAGGACTGTTATATCTAGGGATCAACATTCCCTTCTTTTCAAATCTCATGACCCTCTTCCAGGGAGATATTCGTAAGAACACATTATCACTCACTTAAAACTCTAGGTCATTTCTTCTTTTATCGGCATAACATTTTTGTTGACTCTGAGGTGCTCTTACGTGTTGTTGAATACATCTAACCTTTTCTGCCATCTCATCAAGAAGATCAGGTCCATATAGATTGCTTTACCCCACTTCATCCCAACAAGTTGGTGTCTTGCATTTCTTTCCATAGAGAGATTCATAAGGAGACATCTAAATATTGGAGTGAAAGCTATTATTATAAGAATATTCTACCAAAGGTAGGTGTTGATCCCAACCACATTTTAAATCCATAGAGCAAGCAATCATCATATCATCTAGAGTTTGAATTGTCCTCTCAGATTGACCATCTGTCTGGGGATGATAAGAAATGTTGAAACTCAACTCTGTATCCAGAGTATGCTAAAGACTTTTCTTTAACATCAAGGTAAACCTCAGATCCCGATCAGATATAATAGAAAGTTGTACTCCATGCAATCTTACCACTTCCTTTACATATATTCTGGCAAGATGATCTAGAGATAAATCCTCTCTAATAGCGATGAAGTGTGCTGACTTTATACGACGATCAACTATGACCCAGATAGAATTATTGCCTTTGGATGTTTTAGGAAGTCAGGTGACAAAGTCCATAGTGATGCTTTCCCATTTCCATTCGGGTATGGGTAATGGTTGTAACATCCCCTTAGACTTCTGTCTCTCAGTTTTAACTTGCTGGAAAACAAAGCATCGAGAGACATATTCAGCAACATTTGTTTTCATCCCATCCCACCAGAAGTACTCTTTCAGGTCCCTATACATCTTCGTGCTTCCAGGATGAATAGAGAATGAAGAAATATGAGCCTCATCCAGCAGCTCCTTCTTTAATTCTGGGATTGGTGGAACACAAACCCGATTCCTGAACTTTATTATCCCATCACAATCAAGGTTGAATTTAGGAACATTTCTCACCTTCTATTGTAACTCAACATCTTCTTTCTGTGCCACTATAATCTTTATATGTATAGATGGTTAAACATTCATTTAAGAACGATAAGATTTTTCCCCTTCCATTATAATTCCAAGATCCACCCTTTTTAAATCCATAAATATTGGATCTTTTGTGATCCTCATCTTGGATTAACTAGCATGGTCTTGTCGACTTAATGCATCTGCCACCTTGTTTGCTTTCCCAGGGTGGTAATGAATTGAGTAGTCATAATCCTTAATCAGATCCAACAATATTCTTTGGGGCATATTCATCCCCTTTTGTGTGAAAATATACTTTACAATTTTATGATAAGTATAAATATCACTCTTTTCTCAATAAAGATAATGCTTCCAAATCATTAATGCAAAGATTACCACAGCAAACTCCAAATCATGAGTTGGGTAATTTTCCTCATGGATTTTCAACTATCGTGAGGAATAAGCTATCACCACATCATTTTTCATAAGAACACACCCCAACCCCATCATAGATGCATCACTATAGATCACAAACCATTCTCCACTACAAGGCAGTGTGAGCACAGTTGCACTGGATAACCTTATTTTCAACTCCTTGATAATCTCTTCACATTCCTCCATCCATACGAACATAACTCCTTTTCGAGTCAACCTGGTGAGTGGATTAGATAATCGTGAAAAATATTTCACAAAACGTCGACAATAACCATCCAAACAAAGAAAATTTCTGATCTCAGTTACTATTGTTGGTCTCGACCATCTTCTGATAACCATTGTTTTTGCTGGATCCACAGATATCCCCTCTTTTGAGATTATGTGACCAAAAAATGCAACTTTTTGAAGACAAAATTCACACTTGGTAAATTTGGCATTAATCTTCTCCTTTCTCACGGTTGTCAATATAATTCTCAAGTGATCTTCATGTTCTTCCTTTATCTTTGAATAACCAAGAATTTCGTCTATAAAGACTACCAAAAACTGATCAAGGTAGTCACTAAAGACTTTATTTATCAGATCCATGAAGATAGCAAGGCTATTAGTAAGACTAAATGGCATCACTATAAATTCATAGTTTCCATACCTTGTACAGAAAGCCGTATTTGGTATATCCTCCCTTTTGACACTTAATTGATGATAGCCTAAACGATGATCAAACTTGGAAATGTATTGAGCTCCGCGTAGTTGGTCAAATAAGTCATAAATGCACGGGAGAGGATATTTGTTCTACATAGTGATCTTGTTAAGTTTTCGATAATCAAAGCAGAGTCTCATTGATCCATCATTATTCTTAACAAACAGAACAGGTGCTCCCCAAGGTGACACACTAGGGCGTATGAATCCCTTATCAAGATTCTCTTGGAGTTGCTTCTTCAATTCATGTAACTCAATTGGGGCCATTCTATAAGGTGTCTTTGAAATAGTCAAAGAAAAGGGTACGGGTTCTATTTAAAACTCAACTTCATGATTTGGGGGAAGACCTAGAAATTCCTCCGGAAAGACATTGTCAAACTCTCGTACAAAGTAAATATTCGTAATCATGAGTTTCTCACCAAACATTTGAGATAAATAACCTTCATTTAGTGGAATCAAGACCCATAAGATGAATGAAATTTCCATGGGAAGGTTATGTTCATCATTGCATCGATAGACGATCATATATTGATCTGGAATATGAAATGTGACTTCCCTACTTTGGAAATTGATATGAGCTCCAAATAAAGAAAGCCAATCCATGCCAATAATCACATAAAATTCCACTATAGGAAGGACCACAAGATTTATTGGAAGCACTTTCCCAGAAACTTTAATCGGAGAAGAATTATAAACTTCTGATGCGACTGTTATGCCATTAGGGGTTGTCACAGCTAACTCAACATCTAATTGTTGAGGTAATACAACGATAACCTTAGAGAATTATATAGAAATAAAAGAGTGGGTGGATCCAGAATCAAATAAAACACTTTCTACATTAAAGTAGATGGTATGTGTACCTTTCACCACTTCGTTATCATACTCCACATCGCTGATAGAAAGTGAATGTGACTTTCCTTTGTCTGTAGCCTTATGATTTTGTTGACATCGATCATCGTCAACAACCCTTGGATTAGGGCATTGATTGGCATAATGCCCCATTTCCTTGCACTTGTAACATTGAAGTGTAGGAGGTGCACTCTGTGTATCCTTTTATTTTTTCACATCACTAGACATCATCTTCACATCATTGCGACATTCAAATGCCTGATGACCTTCCATTCCACATTTGAAACATTTACTTGTCCCTTTAAGACAACTCCCATCATGTTTCTTTCCACACATTGAGCATATTGGAAAACTCATCTTCATTTCAATGTGCCCTTTATATTTTACTTAGAATTCCATTTTTCTCTTCTTATCAAACCCATATGACTGATGGGTTACTCCAATCTCCATCTCAACTTTGAGAGCACATCGAACGATTTCCTCGTAGCTATTGAAGTCCCTTATAGATAACACCCTTCGAAGACTTGATTTTAAGCCACTAAAGGATCGATCTTACTCTCAGGTTGGATAATAATACCAGAAGTGTACCTTTCAAGTATTGTAAAATTTGGTTCATAGGTACCAACAGATTCATCATCCTTTTGCTTTAGTTCAAGAAACTCCTTCTCCATCTTTGTTCGATGAATACGTGGGAAGTACTTATTGAAAAATAAGTTCTTGAACTCGTCCCATTCTATGGACTCAATTTCATCTCTTTGCCTTGTATTCTTAATAAGATTCCACTATTGATCAACATCTCCTATCAAATGATATACTGATATGATGACTTTATCATGTTCAAAACTTTGAAGAACTGAAAATACATTTTCAGTGGTACTGATCCATTGTTCATCCACTAATGGATCAAAAGACCCACTGAATGAAGGTGGAAACTGCCTCCTGAAGGATTCAACAAGAATGTTACTCCTTCCATTGCTCATTTGGAAGTCATGCATGATTCATAGCTTGAGAAATATGTTTGAGCATGGCTATAAGATTTCTCATTCCTACTCCCATAATGTTTGGTTGCTCAGGAGGACAATCATTGCATTTCCTGTCGCCTTCCGCATTAACACGGTTCCTTCGGGTTCCAGCCATTGACTAAAACCAAGAAGAATAGTGTGAGCAACACTAATTATAATAGGAAACCACATAATGAAGAATAAAATCCTTCACTTAAGGTCTTATCATAGGTTTTTCATGGCCATTTTTAAAACACAAAGATTGTGTTCTATGCTTAGACTTATCCTTTGGGTTCTTTCTAAGGCTTTCACATCCCAGTTTCCAAAGGTTGACTATACCATTCCTCTGATACCAACTATAACAACCCATACATTACATACATGGTTGTTTTTTCAAAACTAAAGTACACTTATTACAAAATATAACAAAACCATGAAAGGACCGTATAGGTATAGTGTCTTTAGAAACTGGGAAACATAATCAACAGGTTCATAAATCATCTACGTTGTCTCCAATTTATTTCATCATATCTAGAGACCCTTTTTGGCATATCCTACTTAATAATCTTATTCCAGACATGGGGAAAAACATTCAAAAGGGTGAGCTCAAATTTTCATTATGGGTAAAAAAATGAAATATCAATCACATCATATTCATAAGAACTTAACATTTTGGAAATCATAACCTGCAAAATATATCATAATTTCATAACATGGGATAAATCATATAGTGAAATTTAATCCCAATAATCCTAACATAAAACATGAAACTCTATGGAATACACACATTATCATAAAGAGTCATTTCTTATTAGTCAAGACTTATTTCCAAGACTATCTTAGCAGACAAAGTCCATTTCGTAACCGAGTTCACTCCTCATTTAAGTCCTGTTTCACTGAACCGGTGTAACCATCCATTCCAGCCATGTCTATCTCATGAGATATAAATCTTTACCCAATGCATTAGAGGAAGATATAGGTCCCACCCATCTCATAATGAAATCATTCTTAATTGTGCCACAAAATAAACATACATCATTCATAATAACCCAATAAATAAAATGGGTTTCATAAACATCATCCCATCATCACATAATCCATATAAAAGAAATGGGTATCATTTCATAATAATAAAAGTGAAACAATGTAAATCATATAGACATTATACTTGAAACATACACATATGAAATAATGTCATCTTAGAAGAAAAATGGTTTTGATAAAACACTTGAAATCAATTCTTGAGGAAAATATCCTTTCTTCTTCGAAATCATTTTCTTTTCACAAAATGTCATGAAATTTTAAAAGAAAATGATTTTTTTGAAATATTCATGAAATATTTTGGAGAATTCTTCATGAAAATAATGCTTTATAAAATTGTAAAAATCCATTCGTGCCGTATATGATAAAAAAACATTCTTCTCGTACTTTTTCCAGAAAAGTCAAAAAGTACCTCGTAAAAAAAGATTCCATACATACCATGTAGTAAAAGTCAAAAATGGGTAAAAATGACATTAAAAATACATGAAACAATTTTTAGGAAACATGGACATGGATGATAACAATTACCCCCAGTAAATACTTACGTATCAGAAATCTCAGATAAAAAATGAGATATACAAAATTATCCCTTACCTTAGGTCTGATTTTCATCGTAAGTGTCCGAACGTCCTGTATAATGATTTAAATAATATCAATTAATTATTCCAGAATCATACGCATTGTTATGATATCATATATGGTCATATTATTAGCTTCTTATTAGTAATATTTCATTGCTACTTGTTATTCGGGTGTTTATTACTTTTTGTTCTTATGCATGTTTTGTCAAATAAATTCTTATTATTCTTTTTAGGTTATTGATACATAATTTACTGAATTGTATTAGTGTAATATATATCATATTTTTTCACTCAATTAATTTATTTAATCATTATGTAATGAAAATCATATAGAACTAGTCGCATCAAATCGTGGAGATGGTATTCCGTACGTATGCACGAGCGATGATATTGTTCCCATGATCGTGGAATTGTATTGGAGTGTATGTATACTATTTCACAATCAATATCACTTTACAATAATCATATATAGTTTTTATTTACACCATTATACCCATCCAAGTAATTTGGTGGTGGAAAATAGATTACACCACGGTGTGGAGACAGTATTCCGTACGTACGCACGCGTGGTGATTTCGTTTTCCATTGGATTGATTAATGGTGAAATAGGGTTGTTTCATAATTATAATAACATATCAGTATATGAGTGATACTGATGTCATTACTTAATAATAAAACAATGAAAGAATAAGAAGTTGAAGAAGAAATAAAGTTGAAAGAATCGGTAACAGACATTACCTCTTCTTTGAAAGGCCTATTTGAGACCTCCTCTTAGGGCACTAAAATTGGACTTTGAAGAAGACCAGGACCTCTAGGATGTTTCCAGGGAAGCAGATAAGAGAATTTCGTAGGGTTTGGATGAGCTCAAAGGCTCTAAGATGTGCGAGGAAGAGAGGGAGGAGGTGCCCTTTTATAAGGGAGGAGAGGAGCACATTTGGAAAATCTAAAAATATTATTTTATTATAATGTCATATTCGGTTTTAAATAGCTCCAAATTGATTTATTTCGATAATAAGGTGGATAGGGGTCGAAATCCTTTCATCAAATAGAATTTAAGCAAGTTTAGTTATCTATTTTAACCATATCATTTAGATTTAACATTAAGTTAAATAATTTTACTTTTACCGTGTCTTCTTGTTCTATTACACTATAAGGTTAATAAACATACTATAACAAGACAATCAAACCCCATGATGTTTATTATTAATATATATAACCTTATCTAACTCATTTGGCTGAACATTATATTTTTTGGAATAATATAACAATTAATAATAAAATATTTGTTTTAAAAACTATTTTATGTCAAATTTGACACTATTTTGTAATTGATTTTTTTGAAAATCATAACAGAATGATTGGTTCTAAAAACGTTAATTAAATCTATATTGACATTTCATATTAACATATAAAATTATTTTAAATAATTAAAAGTCTCAAATAAAATTTATTTGAGTATTTATAACATAAATTATGTCAATATTTCATTAATAAGATAATTACTACATCATCATTGTGTCATAAATAAAAATATTATTTAAGGTCTAAACATTAAAAATAAAATACCATTATGTAGAAAATAGTTTTATCTTTCTAATTAATATTTATAGTCGAATTTATATTATGTATAGCCCTATATTAAAAATTATTTACTTATTAAACTTTGATTTTAACTATTTTAACCATTCTATAAATAAATTAATAATAAATGTCCTAATCTAATCCAAGTGGGCCTAAATGGTCATATTTTATTCCTAAGGATTTTTTAGGATGAATTAATATTATCAAATATAAAAAGGATATGTGTTAGGGTTATAATAATATCATTTATATCCTTATTTACCCAATTTACAGTTAATCATGGTAAAAAAGTAAAAAGATACTATTCACCAAAAATTATTTTCATCTCATTGAACCAAATTTTAGTCCTTTATATTAATTGTGTCTCTCAGAGTTTCGAAATTCCATTCACAGAAGTGTTAAAATTATGTTTTATGTGAATTTCCAAATTCTACTAGGAGGTGGGTAAAAGACGGTGAAAAGTTTAATAAAATTTTTATACATCTAAAATTATTATAAAATGACTCTAATGAATTGCATTGAACTTCTATATGTATTATGTATAAATTTTGACCTAAAAATAAATTTAAATAAAATAAATAATTATATAAAAAAAATTCGGTTTTTTAAATAGTAACCCATTGTTTTCACTATTCATCAAAAATTGAATGTTTTCAGAAAAATAAAAAAATTTCACCCTAGGCTAATTTCGATATTTTGAATCAAAAAATAATGTCCATTTTGAAAAATAAAATTTACATAATTTCCAAAAGTGGGTATTACTATTTATAATGGCTAGTTTTAATAATATTTTAATAGAATATCATTGTTTAGTGAAAATCGGTATTGCGTAGGACGCAAGCTGTCGAGGAAGGTCGAGATTGCGTGTAAAGAATTCCAAGATAGTGTAGTTAAAGATTCAATATATGATTTATATAACATAAAAAAAAATATTTCTCATAAAAGTATCAGGTGTTATAGGGTCCATTATATGAATGACATTAATGGAACTGAATATTAATTCCTCATTTGCTGAGGATTCTATCTGGCTAACCATTTCGGGTGGTACTGTTTGGAGGGATGATGACCATGTTTTCATACATATCAATATAAAGTCTTATTGAGTCAATGAAAAATTTTACCTTGGTAATATTTCATCTACCAGTGTTTAACACCTTCCCTTCTTTCCATGTCCTTTTTAGAAGGTATGGATTATTGATAAATATGATGTGGAGAGATTTTTATGTGTCAAAGAGGAAGGGGCTATAGGAAGAGTTTGTTGTTTAAAATATGAACAAGGGATAATATGAGTTCATTTTAATATTAATCAAGTCATCAAATCAGTTATATTTTTCATACCATTTTTTGAAGTTCCAACCATTCTACCTCTTTCTATGTATTTGTGGTAAAAACACATGCTTCCTTAATGGGAAGCATTCCCATCATTACATATCCCAAGTCTAAATTTTTGTGGGTTGTCTTTGAAATTGAATCATTCCTATTTAAAAGGGTAAATAATTTATATGGTCATCGAGGACTAATTGGTCAGGCATCTTGGCCTCTAGAAGGCTGAGAATATCATTGTCTATAGCTGCAATAATATAGTCATAGACATGTTGATATTATAATGAGTAAAATTTATTCCTTTACTCCTTGAATTTATTTCAAATTGGTCCCTTTATGTATTTCTAATGAGGTGGGGGTAATTTTTAGTTCCTATGGGGTGTCTAATGACATGGTTTGGATTTTGGAACTGTTCCTGGAGTATAGGCTAGCATATGTGGGATTATTTCATCATATTCCTTTCGTGATATATTTCCGTGGACTAATGGAAACATTCAGGACATGATCTTAATTTTTTTATGGAATATTCCAGTACATGATAAATTGTGGGGATATAAAAAACTATCCCATATATACTATCAGAAGGAGGTATATTCACAACTCATCTCAAAGGTTATCTATATAGATAAATAATATCCTCTTAAAGAAGATAAAAGATCTAGGAGTTGGTCAGGACCTTCCATATAGTAATGAAATATGATACCATCTCATTATCTCGTTATTTTCAATTAGAAATGCCAAGGATATTTCTTTTTTATATCATTGATACATAATAAAAGGAAAAATACCAGCATTGGACTTCACATCCCATGATTAACTGAGGGGGAAAATAAATGTACCAAATGAAGGCTGACCATGCATGGTTTTAATGATGCATCTTGTTTCACTGTTTCTTGTTGTGCAAGGGTTCCCATCATGGGATGAAAATGGGACAAAAATTATGTCAATTTCTATTATTGTAATCCTGATCCATTAAATATTGGAAACATAGGGATCCTAAAATTTGTCATGGGTGGAATCATAGTCACCCATCTAGGTAAGGATTTCATTCTAGTTGAACCAGTGTGATCCACTGTC
The DNA here is from genome assembly GCA_963277665.1 of Viscum album. Lineage (NCBI taxonomy): Eukaryota > Viridiplantae > Streptophyta > Magnoliopsida > Santalales > Viscaceae > Viscum > Viscum album. The sequence continues at coordinate 1,641,520,473 of OY728146.1, read as the reverse complement.
CCACAGATTCCAATCTATCATCCAATGATTCAATGTTGTCAATAATTCCATGATGAATGTTTTTTTGAACAAGTACTTCAATTGTGGAGGATATTGGAAAGGCATTTTATTCTACGAAATCCAATATATTTTTCTTATAGTTGATAGGTGGTAGGTTTTAATGGTTTACCTGAATCAGTTTGGGGTTTTCCCTAATGGGGAGAATTATTAATAGTATTCTATGATTTGGTCTAGGTAAACTAATTTCCTACTAATAAGTTTAACCATATATACTTTATCTACTTTAGTCATTAGGATGAACTCTTATTAATAAGGTAAACTAGTTGGAAGATCGAGTTGAGGGCCTACTCATGGGACATATTCCGTAGGAATGATTCCTTGAAGAAACTATTCATTTATTCTTCTCAGCTATTTAATTTTGTAATCCTATAGAGTGAATATTTATTTGAGTGTGAGCAGTTAATCCTCTTTATCTTTTGTGTTTACTGAATCCTTTCCTTTACCATTTTCATTGGTAGATTCTTAGTGAGGATGAAATAATGGATTGTTAGAGGGAATCCACAGATTCAAGGAAAGTATTTGGTTTTTGGTATGAAAACCACAATTGATTGTCTCTATATATTCATTTTTTTAGATAGGAATATCCTATCCTTTCTCCTCTACCATGGTTTCATCTTCAGCATCGTCTATAAGGTTGAGGCCCATGATTTTTTCCAACACATAATGCATCGTATGTGTTGTAAAAATCTTCGAATGATAGGAGTGTTATTGGTTCACATTACTAGACCTCTTCCGTACATTTTGATATATTTTTAGAGCTTGTAAGTGAAGTGTGACTTAGAGGTTACCACCACAAAACCTTTTTTTAATTTTTCACTTCTAAGAGACGTAGGTCATGAGATGAGACAATATGTGATACCTCATTTCGTGGTGTTCCTAACAATGAGAAAATGATTGATTTCAATTAAATATGAGGGTGATTTAAAAATATTCCCATCCTTGTGGGATGCGGTTACTATCGTTCCTCAATTCTCATGCCTCATAAAAAAAATTCATCTTTAATGGAGAACATTTGAATAAAAATACCCACATCCGTGAATGTGGGAGTTGATCCCATACTATAGTAGCTAATTGTACTGTCTTCGCTCACATAATATTTTTATCCCCATTTGGGAATGAGTTAGGTGAAATTCAAGATCAGCATGTAAACCATCTTCTTACGAGGACATGAGTTGTGTCTGATGATTGGCTTTCCATAAGCATTAATCATTCATAATTTCCTCAATGTCCTAGTTCAATAAATTTTTTATGGATTTATCTCATCAGGATTGATTTTTTTACAACTTATTCAGTGATGATTCCAACTAGGTGCACCATCTTTCTTGATAAGGATTATTTTTTGGTAGCTTACATAGAGCAATGACATCACAATATGTCACATCTTATGGTTCTTAATGACCATGTAATGAAGTGAATTAAAATCACTATGTTTTCATCATCCTAAGATATGAAAAAAAGGTGGGGTATCAATGATTATATGACATATTTTATGCAATGAGTTGAGGAATTCTAATTGAATATATTTTTGTTGCTTCTCCAATCATGGTTATTGGGTAAATATATGAGATTCCATGTTTATTTGATGATAGAGATCCACAATAAATTTAACATGGTCTATATACAAATCGTATCGAAGAAAATTCACTTTCATGAAGTGGAGTGTTTTCTTGAGATTCAGATGGATGTTTTGTATGCACTCTTCTAACAATAACTCAGGAATGTTAAACTAATATGCGAATTATAGTAAATATCTGATGGGTACATTATCCCTAGATATTTATCTTCTCCTGAATGATGTATTTTTTATTCTTCTTCTATAAACTCCTCTACTGGATCATCCCAAAATGGGAATTTTCTGGATATTTTTTCATAATCTATGAGGCTAGTAATGATATCATTGGCATGGAATGATGAAAATTTCTATGAACCATCCTATTATGAATAAATAATATCTCTTTTCATTTATTGGTTTCCCTACATGAATAACCCCATTTTCCTAATCACCTTGTAAAATGAGGTCTTTCTCGTATTTGATCTTGTAAGGGGTGCACTTCCTTGCATATTTATCTTCTTACCATGAAGAGGGATATTGTGCTGCTCATAATAATATGAGATTTCATGATCAATTGGGTTATTACCATAAAGGAAATATGTCATTCTAATCATTCTATGGAGAACTTACAGAGGTATTACTAGTCATACTATTTGGAGGGCCTTCATGAGTGTTATTTCCACTTCATGATTTTTGGAAATGCATCAAAAGGATCATGGGTTAGCACTGATAGTGGTTTGATATAATCATAAAATTCATAATTTTACATTGCATGGTCATTTGATTGTTTTTAAATTTTGAACTCCTCAAAGTGGGATTTCATTTTCAATGCACTTCAGTGGGTAGATGGAACCATATATTGGGAATAGAGATTCCAATGCATTAGAGTGGTTTTGAGAAACTCTCAATGTTCTTTTAGAGTATGCTGATGAGTTTCTAGAAATTTTGTAGGGATATAAGCCTTCCTTGATGTGACCCCCACTGTGGACCAGTATTCCACAGTTGGAAGGGGTATTTATGCCACCTCTGGAAAGTCCATTTATTGTTAAATGTTGTTAATGATCCTCTAGTACGAGATAAGAAAATTTTTTGTACTCCTAAGTGATGCAACCACTGTTTTTATGATCCAATCTACTTGATTAGGCTGGTACATGGTATCTAACCCTAGATAGTTTTGTTGATGAAATTGTGTTTTGTAATGTTTACAAGATGTGGTCTAGAATTGATGTCAAGCCACCATAATTTACATAATGTTTTATGAAACATACTAATAGGGAATGGAATATACACCCATTATTGTTTTGGGGAAGGAATATGAGTTTTTCCTAGGTTCATAGCCTAAGTGCACTAACTAGGTCCACCAATTTTTTTCGTATTTGACTAGAGGTATTTATTTTCCAGAGTTGGGATTTGCATCTTCACATAGGTTTCCACCATATTTGACATGTGGGCATGATATGTGACAACATGGATTTTCATCTTCATATTGTTTTCGACCATATTTGATTGTTGTTCTTAATATGAATGTATAGGTCTTTTAATTTTCTCATCCTTTTTGAATGTGTTTGATTGAAAGGACTAATATGTGAGAGAATGTATTTGAATGTACTCTTAGTTTTCCACCGTATTTGACTAGCGGTCTTAATATTCATGAGGAGGGATTTTTCAATGGTCTTTGACTGCCTATGTATTTAACTTGTTAGATTGATATGAAAAATCATTGATTTCCATATCATTTTATCAACTATATTTTATTGAAGAGATCGACATGTGCGAGAATGGATTTTTATTTTCTCATTATTTTCCATCATTTTTTGACTGGAGGGATTGATATGTGTGAGAGTATATTTTAATCTATTCATTGAGTTCCCCCATATCTGACAGATAGGATTGATATGCATGAGATCATATTTGTATCTTCTAATATATTGCCACAATATTTGACTGATATGATTGATATGCATGAGTAGGGATTTAGGACTACTTATATTTTTCAACCATATTTGACTGATGGTCTTGACATGTGCGGGATGTGTTTTTTATTTGCTCATATTTTTCTTTCATATTTGACTGAAGGGATTGATATGAAAAAGTAGGGATTTTTTTCTACAAATAATTTGATTCTGTTTCTTCCTGTCAAAATTTTCATCATGAAATAGAACATCATTCTATCCATAGTTATTCTTCTATCATTCATCACACACTGTCCTCAGGGTCTGGGATCAGATGACATGGCATGGAGACCGTGGGTTTGTGTCATCCGCATATTATGTATGCAGGGCTATAGAAATTTGGTGATAATGGATACCAATAGAATATGATGGGTGGGACTCTTATTTCTCCTGGATAGAGTTTCTACATATATCATGACCATTTATCCCAAATATAAGGGAGGAACCCATTAAATATATCAATGATTGGCTCTCGAAATATTAAGTCTGATACTGGTGTCATTGACTTCTAGGATGACAATAAATGTTGAATGGATGGCTAGTGGGAAATTATAAATTTGAGGGACTTTTCAGTGGCCTCCAGAGTTGGGATAATACCATTGAGGTAGTACACTTAGATCAATTCAGTTAACTCTAGTTGTGTAAGGAGTTTGGTTTGTGAGTACATCATTTTGTTGGATGAAGGTCCATCTTCTACAACAGTAAAGGCATACCTCTTATCAAACTGCTATGATTCCATTTCTATCAAAGAGATTTCTATTGAAAGTACTTATTTCAAACAAAAAAATAAAAAATAAATCCTAATAAAATTTGCGTCTTAATATACAAACATATGCTCAGTTGTTCGTTATGAATAAATATTTTCATAGCTTTCATTTTTCAAAACATGAAAGGGGATAGACTAGTTGGTGACATAAACACATGGTTAAGGATTAACATCATGTTCACCATTTTTGTTTCTGAATAAAGACTAGGGCTCCCGATATGATTGATTATGCGGTGTTTTAATAATGAACAATCATTCACGTTGGTTTCACCCTTTTTGTTTCATACCCATTTTTTGATGGGTTGGTTTCCAATGGTTTTTTTGCAGAACAAGCAAACCTCGATAGCTAATATATTTGTGATGACCCATGGATATACTTTAAAATGGAGGTGTTCATAATTGATCTTGTCCAATGAAACTTAAGAACTCAAATTGGTCAAGTGAATGGGATGTTGGGTTTATCACACCCTTTTAGGGGGAATTATTAAGACTCTAGGACTCAAATATATATATTGGTTAAGACATGTTCATGAATCCATTATTTATTCCCACGTATGACATAGGTCACCTTTGAATTAACAATCAACTTTTAGCATTGATGAATTTGGAAGCAATTGTATGTATTTTATGATCTCTATCAAATGAGGGATCTTTATGTAAATGAGTTTCTCCAGCAATAGAAGCTTTTAATATATATACATACTATATGTATGTTGTTTTGTTACAATTATTGGTTTCAGGCCTAGCATTGGGGATCTATAGAACTTATTGTCATCTAGGGAGATATGAGTTGTATTGATTTTGGGAACAAATCTATAATATGGGCATCCTATGTATCCTCTTGAAAGGAATCAGATCCCACGTAGTATGATTCCAAAAAACAATACACATCATTCCTTTTTATATTTATCTGATAAGAAACATTCATCATCGTTTAACATCATGAGGGAAGGAATCCAATGTGGAAGATTCCTAGTAAAATATTAATGTGGGACTTCAACTGATGTGTCCTAGGGAACCTAGAAGGGATGTGGGATCCTATTTTAGATATGATCTTATCTGGAATATTTCCAAAAACATATAGTGATAAAAAGGACCCAAATATCATATAACCCACCACATTGGATGTGATCCTACCTAGGATATGGACCAGAGAACATTTTGGTGAATTTGGGGACTTGGTTTTGGACCATAGGAAGGTGTCATATGTATCCTTGATAGTCTTGAATCAAATCCCACATAGGTCCGAATGTTGTGGCTTAACCATATGGTTGATGACCATGGGTTCTTTATTAGGAATATATATCTTTTATGAATTTTCTGGTAGGGTATATAACCCTTTGATGAGTTGATATCGTGATTGGGGATTATACCAGATAGCTGTCAATTGTTTGTTGAACATTGAATAAATTCATAACTCACGGTGATTTGGAGGTTTGGTTGGGGCTTACACTCAAAATGATTCAAATAAATTGGTATCATGAACGTGCGATGATCACCACTAAACTCTAATACCATGTGACTAAATTTTGGTGTGACAAAAAATAAGAGAAGGTATACCTAGAAAAAACCAATTCTGATTTTCCCATATATGGACGAGGTCGAGCCCAAATGGAGAGAGAAATAGAGATCTCTAGAGCTTATCCCCTCACATGATTTTATATTCAGAGTAGATGAAGTGGATGAGGGGTTGACCTCCATCTAGTGTCTAACTCTAATATGGGTTCCATTTTTTCAATTTTAGAGAGTATGATAGAATGATCTGTCATTGTCTCTCATTAAAGGTAATGGAATGTGGTTCCCCTAAATCTCTAAACATGGGAGGTCTATTTTAGATCCTCAATGGTTGACACCCCTATTACAATGGGAATGTGTGCTTGATAAAATTTCAAGGACCCCCATTGGTAATTATTTTGACAAGGAGAACAAATTTAACAATTATATGAATGATTGGGAAGAAATATTGAAGTGACCAATGATGTTTATAGGCTTTGGTAGATACCTTGTCCTAATGCCTTACATGGAGGCCCTAACAGGGATCAGAGTTCCACAAAATAATATTTTTATGAATAAGGCCACTAAAATAGTTTATCAAGAGGCCATGGTAAGTCCATAAATCACAATAGAGGAATGATATGAGATTAGGAAAGAAAAGAACCCCGTGATGCCCCCTTCAATATAGAATCTTTTCTATTAAAGAAGGGGAATACTCTGTATTGAATTTTTCTACATGAGTCTGCATTCCCTCCACAAAGAATTTTCTACACAGGTTTGGGTTCCTTCCATTTATCACATTGTTACACGGGTTTGGGTTTTCCTACAAAGCATCATTCTATATGCGGTAAGGATCATTACGACTATCCTTTTACTATGTTTGGTGATATACTGCAAAGATGAAATTTTTTAAAGCATTACTATATGAAATCTACAAAGGGCTTTTGGGTCTACATATTTTCATGTGACTTACCTTTATACCATAAATGTATGTGGTGAATTTACCTACTCAAAATCGAAGAATCTAAAACATATGCTCCCTTTTCATCCACTTTCTTCCTCCTCTCTCTATCCCTAGATATGGTGTTTTTATATGGTAAAGGAGGTAACTAACTACTGGGATGGATGGTATCCTAGAGTGGTAACATGGATTTCTAGGGATGGAAAGAACCATCTGTGCCTTACAATATCTATTCATTTGAGGGGGATGGAAAAAAAATTCTACACATGAAAATGAGTTTCTGTTTACGGGGTATGGGAACAATTATACACACTCATGTATAAAATCACATTCTACAAATGATTCTCATTTTTGGTATTCTAGGATAATTATTTTTCCACATAATGTGATCACTATGTGGAACTGAGCTATCTTTTGCAGCCACACTATTATTTACATTTTTTGTAAACTCTTATTCTAATTAATGTTTCCTTTCATGAATTTATTTTTACCATCCATTCTATGTTTTCAGGATCAAAAAATTACTGTTTTTAAATTTATGAAACGTTATTGTATTTTTAGGTTCTTATGTTTAAGGGTTGACTTTTACCTTTAGAGGTAAGAGTTTTTGTGTATATTTGGGTATAAATCCCAGAATATAAAACACATGGATTTTGTGATCGTATGTGTGTATGATTTCATATTTTTGGGAGGGATTATAATTTCTTATTGATAAAATAGTAATATAAACAATTTTTAGCTACATATAATTTTGGGGGAATTTTACTCAAATAAAAAGGTATCCTGATTCATATTATCATTAGGAATGTAGGTCATATGTTTGTTTCTGAGAGTGGCTTCAAACAATTGGTTATGTAGGTAGTGATTTAATGATTGAAAGTAAACTAAATTGGTGTGGATATGAAATTCCATGGTATGGTGGTATTTAATTCTTATTATGCATTTTCCCTACTTACAATATTTTAATTGTGATATATATAAAATTAGTGATATTTAGTAGCCAATTATAATTAGTGGAACTATATTGGATTAATAGATATTGTATGATTTATTAAAATCAATGACATGGTGATTTTGAGTTTCATGGATATGTTGTTCACTATTTAAATATTTGTTGGAATGATTGGGTTTTCCAATAAAGAGAAATATATTTTTCAAAAACATAATTGGTGATACTTTTTAAACAAACTGAAAACGTAGATTGTGTTACAAGTGGTCCAAGAATAAAATTATTATCCATATTAATCAATTTATAAGAAGTTTGATAGTATTTTTAGGATCTTTGAGGATTTTCTAGTTGTACGTGTTGGACTGTACTACAATTTATATCCTATTTGTGACAAAAATCAAGTTTTAAATTTTCTGTGAAGACTTTACCATGAAAGATGGACATCAAGATATAATTCCATCATAAAAATCTCATGATTGGACTGTATGACTATGATGAACTTAATATACTCATGAAAGAATATTTTTGGAAGTGATTGAGTTATTTTGGGATGTTTTCATAGGAAAAAAAATCAAAATCACGAATTCATATAAAATGGTATATTTAAAATCAAAAAAAATAATATGTTCTTAATATATGGTAATTTTCATAAAAAAATTAGATATAGGAATGATCTTCATACAAAAATGTAGTTATAAAAAATTGATAATATAGAGCCAGTAAAAATTAAATAAAATAAACAATTATTACATAATTTGTTTTTTCATTCCATTAATGGAAAATAAGATTCTGTATAAATGAGATGTTTTTAAAGGTGTCTTCCTTGAAGTATATTTACTGGATTGAAGAAAGGTTTAATGAAAAAATAATTTTTTCACAAAGTATAGTTATAAAACTGTTTGATGTTTTTACAAGTTCCATGAAGTGGTCTGGTGTGACTATAGATGTATATACATTCCCCAATGGTCGACTTCTTCTTATCAATGCTAAAGCCCCATAATAATAAAATATATTACTAGAAGATATTGATTCTCATGTTATAAAAAACACAAATATTTTCAATTTAATAAATTATAATGGAGCTATGTGGACCAATATGTTTTTTGAGTGACATTTGATAACTACTAAGTTTGATAAAAACTATTTTTATTAAACAAAGAAAAGTGTGAGTGATAGTATTGTAGGAATAAAATAACCTAAAATATCTCATGCATAGGTTCATATAAGTGTATTTATACACAAGGATAATGTTCATGAATATGTGTATTTGGAGTCCACATATTATTATTAGTAAATAATTTATTTCAACACTTATTTAATAAATTAACAAAAGAATTAGTTACTCCATGAATATTTCGAAGAGTTTATAAGGGATTTAATTTTTTTAACGATATAAAATGATGTATATGGTATATTAGTGTGAATATTAATGACCATATATCAATATATTGTGTAAAAATAATGTGAGATAGAATTATTACATTGGAATAACTTATATAGAACATTCCCTTCTTGTGTACTAAGTAAGGTGAGATGATATGGGGAGTGAACATTATAATATAGTGATCAATTCCAAAATTTTATAATTGGAGTCCCTGTAGGAGTGGATTGGCATATCCTACCCCCCAATATATATATTGTATTTTGGAACACTAGATGATTCTATAGTATGTTCTATGGATTAACTAATTATTATGGAACCAAGTAAAATTCATGTATTTTCTAAGCATGATTTATAAACTATTTAGGAAAATAATCACTGTATGTTGGTGAAGTGATCATTGATCTAATATGAATAGTACTCATATAATCAAGTCATTATTCATAAAATCATTGAAGGGGATACATTAAAGTAATACAAATATAAAAAATTTCAAGATCATTTATGGTAGTATGATTTTTTATAGGGATATTCAAGAATGAAGTTCATGTCTAGGTTTACCCCCTCACAAGGAATCTCTCACTGGTAGTATCAGAGGGAGCTTTATCTTGATGAATTTTTTAATTAATTGACATGGTCAGTTATTATAGTAGAATATTATTCCTCCTATATATAATGGTAAAGGGAAATTTTTTAAGAATAAGTAGAACTTCTATGAAAATCTATTTGGTGTAACCTTGTTTTCTAAAATTGAGTTTTATATGAAGAAATCTCTAAGTTGTCTGAATAAAGGTTTGAATGAATCTGATTTTGAATTTGATAACTCATATATTGATATTGTAGGATTAATGTACGATTTTGATATTATAGTTAATTTTATATCAATAAAAAATGATATTATTCCAATGAATCAAAATGAAGAATCTCTCTAAAAATTAGACAAACTAGAATAGAAATTTATTGTAAAATACATAATTTTTTAAAAAGAATAATAATTCTCAAGAAAAAATGTTGAATTTCAAATTATTGTTGTAGTAAAATTGAATGGTAGGCATGAATTTTAATAAATGTTTATAATATTTTATATAAAAACAATTATTAATTTGATTTAGAACTATGGTAGATATTCCCAATGTTAAACATGATTAATGGATATTCTAGGTAAAATTTCCTTCACTAAAGATAATTAATAAACATAAACACTAATAAGGTTAATATTTATGAAAACATAGTATTATTGATTGAATATAATCAAAGGATGAATTATTTTTACATATATTTGAATGATGAAATTGTGGAAATAGGTTAAAAATGAATGTCTACAGAGACTTGTTTAATGTATTTCCTCATGATGTGGAAAGTAATATGGCCCTATTAAAAGAGATAAATGATTATCCCAATAAAAAATAGCATATAGATAGATTGAAATCTATAATGTAATATATATCTTGTTTTAAGATGATGACTTACAAATTTAAGGATAAGGATTGGATGATAAGTATAATTTAAGAGATGATGAATAACTCTTAAGAATATAATATCATCCCTCCTATTTTAGCAACAATAATTAGTTTCCAAAAATTTGAAAATACAGAGTTGGTTAGTTAGAATAAGTATACTCTCAAAATATATAGAGATAAATCATAGGGGATGATAACTAAAAAGTGATAATAATTTATAATCATGGTATAAACCAGGAGTGAATATCTTTAAGAACATGTTGTTAATAGGAAAAAATTTTTTTTGGAAGAAACATCTCAAATGGGGAATGATTATATTAGGGTTTTTTTAACTAGTGATGATTTATATTTGCTATAAATGGATATACGACTAGAAATTTTAAAAGTAAAGAAACATAAATTTTCATAATGAATTCCCCAGTTCCTATTTCTTATATTATTAATTTCGTCAACCAATGAATGTTTTTTAAGATGTTAAGAAGATATTCTACATCAGAGATAAATAATATATATCAATGAAGTATTCACTGAGCATAGGTAATGGATAACTCATTAAACACATCAAAGAAATATAAAAAATAAATATATAATAGAAAGAAGGATTCTACACCATCTATGAATGAAACATATGGCACTAAAAAGAATTATTCACCATAAAAAAAATTTACACGGTAGAATAAATAAAATTCAAAGAAGAAATACATGAATGATGCATATGTTGGTTGAAAACATATAACATAGATAAACCGGTGTAAAATATTTGGGTATTATTAATAAATTTTAATGTAAGGAATTTAATGAAGATTTGAACTAGAAGGCCACTATATGTAGTAAAGAGGATAGGATGAGTTGAAAAAATATTTCAGTTGGAAAGAGTATATAGAACCATCTTGAATTCAATGTAGAATAATGTCCTTATAGATAAAAAATGCATGGGTTGGTTAAAAATGATCAATAAGATAAAATTATTTTTTAAATGTGTTCCAAATTTTCAACAAAATATAAGGGCTTATGGAACTGGAAAAGTGGATTTGGAAAACTTAAAGGACTTTAAAGACACTTCGATAATTGAATCATCACAACAAAGGTATGGTTGTTGAAGACTAATGAATCATGCATGGAAATACTAGGTAGTAGAATGTTTTTTGGATAAATATTCAAATCGGTGATGTGTTTATTGATTTATATTGAAAAGTACCAAAGGATTGAAATATTGTGATTTTGGATACGGAGAAAATATAAAAAATCTAGGAAAGGATAAATTCCATGAAAACATCAAAAATGATGTGTGCCTATTTAGGAAAAGAAAATATTGAAAATAATGGTTTCTCTCAGCACACATAACCATGTTCCTCAACTTGAGAATATAAAACATACCCTCTCACCATGTAATTAAATTCTACAACTACTAATGAGGTTTTATAGTTTTAGGGGATATATGATCCTTGTGGATATTTCACTAAAATTAAAATGTGTTATCGATGTGCACTCCAATGTTATATGTTAAGTAAATGTACATGTCTATAAATTTGGAATCCTATTTCAGTATTACCTACAAGTACATGCCCCACAAAGTTATATATCTTATGAAAATTGGTATAAAGGTCTACTTAAATAATTATATAGGAATTATTATTAATTGAAAAATACATTAACTATGGAAAATTATGATGACTAATTAAACAGTAAAAATTCTTTTATTGCGACTTTAATTTAATATGTGGTATCATCAGATTATTCTCATAATATCATATGCTACAATAGATGTTTGGATATTATACTGAGTATAAAATATATATTCAGTAATATAAATGATATAGTAAAATACAACTGTAAAATAAGGATTTGGAAGTTGATATCCTCAATAACTAAGGAAAGGAAACTGATTGTTGAGAGGATAGACTAGTTTCAACCATTGGTATCTGTTTCTATTATCGATATCCCTTTAGTTTATTGAGAATATATTTTAGTTATGAATCTTGTATGAATAAAAAATCATTATATAATATTTATCATTAGGGTTTTGTGATAGAGTGATTGGGATAACCAAAAGTATTCCTTGGAAGAAGTTAAATATGTATGAATATTTGAGATTTATGGAAGTAAGAGAGTCAAATTAAATGCAATGGAGTTGTTGAATTTTTATTTTAATCCCAAATTTGGGTTCTAAGTATGTATTATTATAAGTTTGGTTGATTTATCTTTGATAAATGGTTTGTTTACCCACAAAAAAAATTTGATATTGCATCCTCAATTAAAATATGTTTTTCATCCAGATAAATTAGTTAATATATAGTTATATTTAGAAAAATTATGTAAGAGAATAATGATGTTTTAGTATTAACAAAATGTCCTAATTGGAATAAATTTTTGAAAATGCTTAAAATTAAATAGGGATAATAGTCTCAATTAGTCTTATGAAATGAAAATGTTAACATAAGGAGAGAATTTGAAATACCCATACGAATATCAGTGAATATTTCAACAAATATTAATGACATGTTGTTTGGTAATAGTGGTATTTAGTTTTTCATTCTTATATTATTTGACATCAATAAGATATAGGGGGAATGATTATTGTGTTGAATGTGAATTCCATCTTTCATAATGTATTGATTATATATATAGTACATGTGGTGCAAGGTATTTATTGTACATGATGTCAACATTAGGTTAGAAAGCATCATAAATCTTTGAATTCATGTATCCCTCAATGAGGTATGGAATGTGGTGGAGTAGTAAGTATCATAGTGAATGAGGGAGATTAAGATTCATGATTGTGTTGTCAAAGAAATATAAAGTAAGATACAATTGAAATAAAATAATAATTATTTACAATGTATTGGATTCATTGATAGTTTTGGATTCATTCAAAACCATTGCACGGTGAGTTGTATCTTTTTGGTTTTTTTTTGTTCTCCATGTGAACAGTTTTTGAAGAATTGTGTATTGAGGTAATTGGAAAGATATTGTCTCATATAAGTGTTAGTGATACTACGTATGTAAACTAAAAATAGAGACTTCATGATGGATATTGTGGGATCACAATGTTAATCACAGTTATTTTATTTGTAAAATGGTTGAATATATGTGTAATATAATTTTAGAGTATCTAATAGAAATTAATATACTATTTTATGGTTGAAAACCATCTGACAAAAAAGAACATGTTTCCTATGGTATATGAGTAATTTGATAAGAATTGTGATCATTGATAAAAAGATTAATCAATAAAATTATGTTATAGATTTATAATACTATTTTGACGTTGATATATTCAAAAAAATATTTGTTTTAAATTCCCCTTGGTTATTTCATGATGTTTCATAAAGTAAAAAAATAAAATATGATCTCTCAACAAAAAAATACACTATATCTTATGGAAAAATGATGCTCGACTAATTTTAGTACCTATGTAGAAAATTAGTGAAAAGAAATGCATTTGTTAATTTTTTTGAGGTATATGAACTTTTAAACATGGAGATTATACATTTTAAATTAGAGGAATAATTATTTCACATAATAGAGATACACACAATCAATGGAAAACATGGTGCTACCTAAAAGTGTTGTTTTTTAAATGACGGTTGTGTTGATAAATATTTTGAGAATGAAGAAGAGTTAGGAAAATGAAGATGGTTTTAATGAATTATAGTATTATGAATAATAATTCTATAATGATTTTTAGGAAGTGGAGTTATATTGAAAAATATTTCATGAATTTCATGAATGTTCTATATTTTTCTATAAATAATCATTATAATGAATAAGAAAATATCTTTTTTTAATGGTATATTCATAAAAGTGATATTTGATATAATTTCACCAAATTAGCTTTAAAAAAATAATTTTATGTGAACCACTATATTCTAGGAGTGACTTTTGAAAACTATTTATATATGAAAACTAATAGTTAGTATAATCCTCAGGCTTATGTAATGGATAGTATTAAATGAAAACATTGACCTGAAAATGTTGATATGTAGGATGTTACAAGGCCATACTTAGCCAAAATGTGAGATATAGTAATCTATGAATTGTGAATTCACACTTTTCAATAGTGTAGATAATTATTTGGTTCTCATTGAAGATAATGGAAAATAAAATATATTATTACATGGTGATTCAATGGAGTTCTACAAAGACATGTAATTTCTCCTAAGAATAGTTTAGACATAGTATATAAATAAGTAATGAAATGATCAAAGAGAACATATTTAAAAATAGTTACCAGGAGGGATATAAAATTTATTCATTTTTCTATCCGCCAAAAATTATTTTATCCTTGATAAATGGGAAATGTGATAAGATGAATAGAGTTACCCTTTATAGGTAGTAATCCATCTGTAAATCATATTAGGGTATTAAACCCAAGAAATATATTGATCAATACTAAACCTACCATTTAATGTTATTTACTATATTATATTACATCAACATAAAATTGTTTATTCTCCATGTATTAGAGGAGTGTAGGTGAACCAACTAAAATTATAGTGACTCTTTTGAATTGTTACATTCACTCTATAACATGAAAATTGTATAATATGGGTTAAGAGACCAAAAACCTAATATTATTTAGTATATGATAGAAAATTTATCTATCAGATCATCATTTACAAAAAACTAATTTTACCCTACACAAAGTGAGTCCAATAATCATTTTTGATTGTTTGTGTGTGAGGTATATTTAGGAAACCATGACCTAGTTTCATAAAAAATCACCCCTCACTCTTAGAATAACTCTATTTAAATTGTCTCTTAGAGCCAATAATGGAATATATTTTTTCATTATGAATACAATATGACATGTAATTATTTCCCCAATAAAGGGGAATATAAACATGAAACACATTATTATAATCATGGTCTACTAACAAAAAACGTTTCACAAGTAGAACTAAATTATGATCAATTCAAGGTGTGTCTAGTTTGATTTAATCATAATTTTGACTATGTGGCTTAGGCTGTTTATCCATATATAGTGTATTAAAATAGATACTTTTGGTCTAAGTATCCTTTATTTTTTGGGGGGTAGTGGTCCCTTGGTAGTAGATTATTTTATAATATATTTTTTAAAAATTTTCTATTATATTGGTGAAATAATAGGTTAGAGAGTGAAATTGGTAAAATATGTTTTTACGGGACAAAAATATATGTATTGAGCATGCATGTGTCAAATATTAGACATAAATATAATAGGGGAATTTTTTTTGGAAATATTCTTCAAAATATTATTTCTAAGTACCACAAGAAAGAATAAAGGCTAAGAGTTCATATATTTTCAATAAGGTAGATTACAATTATGGATTAAGATATTATAATCATAGATGATTTTTTTTATAATTTGATAATGATAACATATCTAATGTGCATTGGTTTTAATATAGATTTAAATATGCTATAAATGTGTGTGTGAACATATTTAGATTGAAAAAATTTCAAAATTAATATAATTAAGAATTTATAAGAGTGGAAAATTTACCTATTATATTTCACCAAGCTATAAAAAAATATCAGCTACGACATAAAGTGGTTCATTAGGTAGTAAGAAGTGGTGGAATGTGTAGTATTCATAGATTGTCCATAGTAGGGGATTTTTCCTTCCTTAAATTAAGTCATCATCTAGCTGTTATCAATGATGATAAATGAGGATCATTCAATATTAATGTGACCTAAAACCCATTGATTTTCATACTTATTTGTTGGTAAAATATTTTTTGAAGTTCAATTGGTTGTTTTCATTGTTATTTTATAGTAATTGATTTGGTCAGACTCATTAATTTGAGGATTTTCCTTGAATATTGAAGATAGGTTGTCTTATAACTGCATCTACACACTTACGTTATGGAATTTTCTAGGATGTATAGTAGAGTGTGTAGAAGTTTTCAATAAGATTTACACCATAAAAAGTAGAATTTTTTTGAATTTTGGCTTCATTTTAGTGTTATGTTCCTAGGATAAAAGTTGTTTAATATTATAGAGATCTATTAGCTATAGTTTTTATTCTATTATTGTATATGAATTTATTTTTAATGTTAGGATACCATTTAATATTTGTGTTAAGTGATGAAACCCAACCCAATTACGGTTGGGATTTGGGAATAAAGTTTAATATATATTTAAATTCAGTCTAGGTATTGTTATGTGTGGGTTATATTTTGATGATCATTTAGGATGTCATTGTTATATTTGATTATATGTTTATGTAATTAATGGGTTGGTGACTACTATGGAGTTGAGTACTAATAGTTGTAATCATTCTTCATAATATTGTTAAACAAGGTTATTGGAAAAGAATGGTGTTTTTCGAATAATTGTGATTTATTAACTATGATATGAGTGAGATGTTTAGGTTTAGGTTTCTTTTCCTCCATGATGCTACAAGATAAATCTCAAGGATGAGTTATAATATAATAGGGAAGTTGTGAGTGATCGATTATTTATATAACAAATTTCGGACCGATTATTTGCATGGTAGGGTGTAATTGCTCAAATTTGTGGTATTAGAGGTGTTGGCTGAGTCTAAGAAGTTAGGTTTCATGAAGTTGGTTCATATTTCAAGACATTTTTCTTGAAGATAGAAGGACCAAGAAAAATATCATTTGGTACCATGTAATAAGTAGAAGCAGTAGAGAGTAGGCACCCACTAAGGGTCTACTGAGTGGTCAATTTTACTATGGTTGGTTCTCAGTGGGTATTGGGAACCCACTATAGGTTGATCGGTTACCTAGTTTACCTTGTGATGGTGTTTTAATATTTAATTAATAAATTTAATTAATATTAAAATTATTTAAAAAATCATTGATCCATATTTTTTACCCATTGGATTATTTATCCCATTTCCCTTTCTATCATTATCTCTGCCTCATAATGGATATTTCATATAATGCGGGTCATTTCAGGGGGTTTTCATTAGTGGAATCGTCAATGGTTATGGGTTATTAATATCATTATTTTGTTTCTCATTTATTTCATGATTGAGGTAGTATTGAGATAAAATATCCATTTTAGTGTGTTTTTAAGGAATACGAATTTTTTTATCCTTGAGATGAATCATGAAAAAAATATTTATGAGCATGCTTCTCTTAGTAATAGATTTTTTGTTCTTATATACTTATGTTACTAATATGATTTATTTTATCATGTAATTTATGTGCATGGGAAGGAAGTTGAGGGACACATGGAATCAAAAAAATGTGTTCTTTAGAGTTTGTGGTATGAATCATAGGACTTGTTTACAGTAGTTAGTTGTAGTTATTGGTTGAGATATGCCTTGGATGATATCTATGGTGTTATTTGGAAAATAAATTTTTCGTCATGTTATGTATATGTTTTCTTATACTATAGTAATATTTGTGTTTAAGTTGTGTTGTTACTCATTAGTAGGATGTTTTTTGATATATGATTCACTAGTGACATGAATATGATGATTCTATAGATTTTTTCCATAGGATATTTGTGATTCCACACACCATTAGGGTTGAATCTATTGGATTGTGCACACAAGGGGAGGGTGGTGATGACTGCTATTTTTATAAAGGGATCCTCTATCAATTTTTTGTATAATTATTATGATTTCAATAAAAATAATTGTTGAATGATATGTTTTGAATTATGGTAGTCAGTTATATGAGATTAGTGGGATCATTGTTTGGGGATTATATACTCTCTAAAAGATGGTATTGTATCATTCAACAAATGATATTTTTTTATTATGCCATTAGACCGTGCACACATGGGGGAGGGTGAGGACCACTAGTTTTATATTGGGATCCTATAAAGATTTTTTTAATTATACTAATTATTTTAGTCAAATTATTTGTTGAATGATATGCTTTTTATGTTGGATATGGGTTCTATGATGTCAGTGGGATCACTATTTGGGGGTGAGATACTCTCTATTAGATGGTTTTGTATCATTCATCGAATGAGATTTTTTTATCATTCATCAAATAATATTGTGAGGTATCATTCACATGGAAACATACCTAGTCATCAATTAATATACATGGAGCTATGGATATGTTAATTACTCATTCAACTAGTTATATAATGAGGGGTGATACCAAGTTATCTCACAAAGTTCATTTAAAGTATGGGCACATCATCCCTTTTTTGCATTAGCTGAAGCATGTTGGATTCTAACAAATATATTTTTGAACACAGAGTAGATTTATGTTTTGTTTAATAATATGGTTTTCAATACAGTTAAATTTTAATGAATGAATATGATAGATACATAATAAAATTATTTATTAATATATTTTAAACATATCCCACAATGTTCTAAATATTATTAGCCATATGAATATATTATACTTATAACCTTCCATCAAAACTTGGGTAAGGAAAATGTATAAAAAGGTGAGATCATATGCCCAATAAAGATAAAAATAGTATATTTAAATCATAAGATAACATAATATTAATATAAGGGTATTGTAACATAATATATTTCATGTTTTCATAACAAAATATTCATACCATGATAATTCATGATTATAATATCATAAATCATAGTATATCTTGAAGAATTATTAATGATGGTTCAATAGATGTAATCATCATTCCAAATAAAAATCATTGGTATTTTGTATCATAATAATAATAAATAATAATATAGTGAACATAGATATCTATAATATTGTCCACTAATAATATTATGAAAATAAACAAAAGTGATCATACTGATTCATTAATATTTGAAAAAATCTATTCACAGTTATTTCCATATATAAAATTCTAAGCATTGTTGGAACAAATCATAATCAAACAGCAAAATGTGAACATATATTTTCACAATCATATGTATAAAAATAATCCTCATGATTTCAAGAGATATATTTATTTCATTACATAATTAATTGGAGGTCTATAGTGTACCAAAAAATCACATAATCCAAATGTTTTCATAGGAATTTCAAAAGATAATGAAAACATTTATTATTTTCTCCTAGATTAAATCATGTAAAAGAAAACATGTTCAATCAAAAAAAATTCATCGTAATAAATAATTTTATCGAGAATAAATATAGTTGTTAAAATTTTACCATATCTCATATAAATAATAATAAACATCAACATATTCTATTATAGATAAAAATAACATTAACAGATCTCTAAAATAGTTCTTGAGTAAAATATTCAGTAAATTTTAAAATTTATGATTATAAATAAATAAATTATAGAATATGAGCAAAAAAAATTATTTTATATTGAGACAAATAAATTTATAAAGGATTATTAAATGAATTAATATTTATGGTGTTTTTAAAATTCATTCATTTGGTATATTTTAAAACAAAAAATTAATTCACATTTTTGCTAAAAACGACATCTTTCAGAATATGATAAGATGATTTATTTTAAAAATTATATATAAATTCAATCACTTTAAATATTAACTTTAATAAATAATTGTTTAATGATATAAACATTTAAAAAAACATTTTATGCAACACCCCAATATTTTATGATATTAATTTTATTCCAATAAAATTGATTTCATCAATAACTTGTGACACACACAATATTGAGTCCAAACAAACCATCAAATAGTATACAATTATAACCTACAATTTAAATTAAATTAATAAATAATAGTTACCAAATATTATAAATACATATAATAGTTTTATATTAATAATATATTTTGATAAATTAGAACTAAATATTTAGTAAATATCATTATTTTATTCAAAAATATATTTTCCCAAAAAATGGATTTTATTTATTTTTGTTTGAAAATAATATTGTATTGATTTTAAATATTTAGAAAACACATTTTCAAAAATTAATAGTACTCTGTAAATCAACATTCTAAAATTAACATAGAGATATTTTTTGATAAATTTCTAAAAATATTTTTTTGAAGAATAGCGAGAAATACTAATTTTTATTGAAAAAAAATTAAATTTTAATAATCTATAATTATAAATTTTTTATAAAAACAATTTTAAAATAAATTTTATTTTAGATTTATTATTAATTATCTAATTATTATCTTGGGAAATAATTTTATTCGGACTTTAGTATAATTTGTTTACACATTAGCAAACATTTTTTCCTTCAAACATGCTTTTTCTTTATGATTTGAGAGATTATATTAAATGTAATTTATTAAACATTTTGAAATTTAATTTAATATAATGTATTATATTTTGTAAATATGTATTTAAATTTTTTTAATGATACCCTTTTCATTTTACTGTAAATAATAGTTAAATAGTAAAAATTTGTTAATGTGGTTGAGCTTAAAATATTTTTACCATGGGGTGGGGTGGGGGAGTTAAACCAATATATAAGGTTATATAATACAATTAAAGATGTATAAATACAATTTTAAGGTCATATTTAAAACTCATCCAATCCCAAAATACAATCTCTATCAATTTGTATGACTTTTTATATAGAATTGAATTATAATATTTTAATCTTTTAATAAATTCCAAGTATTCCTTCTCCCCCACATACAAAAGGAATCACCACCGTTATATTATTTGTAAATCACTGATATTTATAAATCAAAAAAACTATTGAAATATCATATAAACCATCCCATACATCAATTAGTGGTTCTTGTATTATTAAAAGACATTTCCAATAGTCCTTCAGAAATTATATAAAGTAGGCTAACCAGAGGATAGGTAATCGACTTACAAGACATCATTCAATTTCACTGTTATTATACCTCCTATAAATCTATGGTATTCATAATATAATATTTTCTTTATTTTCATAAATATAATAAAATTTTATTATAAATATGGATTCCCAAATATTCAACTATTAGTCTATAAATTGGGAAGTGAAAGTATCCCTTATGTTTGTGTGTGCATTACTACCTCCAAATAAGAATTAAAATCAATTTTCCATCACCATAATTCATGGATGGTTGTTACAGTGGGATTTATGATTATATATGGAAATTTTGGCATAATTATTCTTTATACTTTTATAATCATATCTATATTCATACCTTGAAATCCATTGGGAAACGTTTCCATGGCTCGTGCGTATGTGTGGACTACCACCTCCATGATGCGATGTGATTCGTTTTTCATTTCCAATTTTTATGGATGTTATTAAGAATATATATATAAATATAATATATTATATATATTATATAATTATTATTTTTTAAGGTGAATTTATTATTACCTTTCTTCGATTCTATCAGTCGAAATGTAAAAACAATATTCTTGTGTATGTATATTTTACTATCTCCATAAATAGGGTATTTCATTTATGTCTCTGCATCCTTTATAGATGACTATAAATATATATATAATGAATATATATTATTTTTATATTGTGTCAAATATTATTTATATTATGAAACTATGATCAAATTATAAGAAATAGAACTACCGAATTGAAATGGTCATGGAAAAAAGGAAAATTGACGCTGAGAAATGATGATTTTAATATGGAGTTATTATTTAATGGGAGAGATAAAATATGTTTATAATACATAATATATTTATTTATGTACATGAATTGATTAAATGAATAGAAAAAATTTAAAATTTCTTATAATGGGGATTAATGAATTATCAAGTAAATTCAAACTAAATGTAATGGAATTATGCCCCAATCACATCGATTATGTTTATTGTTTATGAATATGTTTTGGATGATTAAATTTAATGATCTATATATCCAGAATCACTTTAGTTTTCTTCAAATATATATTTTTCTTGAGATTATATTTTTTCTTTTCATATTTCTCTCTTTATTAACATAAAATACTAGCATATTATTTTTAAGAAAAATGAAATTTTTTCTATCATTAGCCAAAAATAACATTTCATCCATATTAATGTTCTACTTAATATTTTTCAATAATTTTATAATATTATTAAATATATTTTATAGTCATTTTTACATAGGTGTTATCTTAAAAAAATTTAAAGGAAACTTCTTACCTTTTTTTTTAAATTCTAATTTTGACATTTTACTAAAATAGTGAAATGAATTTTTATTTTAGCATACTAAAAATGAACGGAACATCTTAAGGTCATGAACACTTAATGATTTAAATCAGTAATTATAATTTTATAAGTTTAATATCTAATAATATTCTTTACTAAATATTTGTAAATAAATTATATTAGAATATATGACTTAAAAATGAAAAGGTATTCTTCTCAAGAAATATTATAGTGATCAATTGAAGGGATTTTTTTTGAAGGTGAAATATTCCAATTCTACATAAGAATTAATAGGGATATAGTCTAATTATATAATATTTATTATTTTATTTAATTGTTTATAATTATGAAGGAAAAATGGTTATGAATATCATTTTTTCCACAGGTTATAGAATGTTGAAATGATGAAATATTTATGAGAACTATGTCATTTAATCTATTAATAATTTGATAGATGTTTTTATGATATTAGAACACAAGTATGTATGATTTTCATTTTCTAAACTATGGTACCATAATTATATATTCCTCTAATATATTGGGTAAACATAGACATATCATGATATAATAAGGGATGGTATGGTGTGTGACCCTAGTTCAATAAGAAACATTTTCTACTATTATATTCTTGGGAGTAAAGATTTAATAAAGGTATAATATAATGGTGAGTGAACCTAGTCCACTATGATAGCCTGGTATTGTTCCATGATTAATGTAATGATTATCCATGTTTATGTGTTTTTTATAAATTTATGTCTTATTCTATTCTTATTCTCTCATGGTTCATGTTTTTAATTTCCTTAAGATTGATGTATTATCGATTTAAATGATTTATTCCTAGAATTAAGATTAATATTTACGATATTTAGTGTAAATTTTTCTATTATTTACTAATGTTCTCAAAACCTTATTCATGTTATATGATTAGGTTATCATTTATTTCATCCTTTTTTACCCTTACTAATCGTCAAAGATCACCCTTTCCAATATTTCAATTCTTCAGTTATAAATAAAAAGTGTATGTAAGATATTTCTATGAAGGGTTCCTGTTATGAAGAGAAAATTGGGATATGATGTAGATCTCTAATGAAATATTTGTTTATGTTGTGATGTTTCTAATGACTCTTGAACTGTATGATTCTGGTTTGGATTATAAAATATATGTATTGAATATTTATCTAATAATATGAGATATTTATGTATGATATGTAATGTTCAATATAGTTAGTATTATAGATGGTTTTAGTTTCCTTTACAAACTAGGATGAGAACGATTTTTTGATAACCCTTAGCATAATCTTATATATTGAAGAATATCCTAATTTATGGTACATAATGGAGTGTGTTTTTCTGATGAATGAATCCCTATCATGAAAGTAAAAGTGGATGTGGTTTTGTAATACATAAATCAATATGTAATAATTTTAAAAATAGTTTTTCAAATTATAACTCATCCACCATTCGATTTCATGGTGAGTGTTCCCCTACCACACACATGGTTTGACAATGTTAGGGGGATATGATTAGATAACTCACATTTATTTTGTAAAAAATTATGATGTATTTTAATAAATAGTGACCTCGAATGATCTATTTTAATCTTAATGTTTCATTTTTTGAAAATAATTTGTCTTGATTTATATAACCTATAATTTTTTTAATCCTATTTGGTTTCTTTAAATGATTTTTATTCCTCACGACATTGATTTTTGTTTTTAGTCAAAATATAGAACCTAAAGGAACTCTGTCAATGCCAAATGTGAATCAAAATGAAATTTTTATTAACTAAAGAAAAAAAATTTCATGGGAGGAGGAATATAAAATCTCATTTATATTCAAAAAAAAATTTCAATATATGATTCATGGTGAGCATCCAAATAAGAAAAGAAGGGGAAAAATTATGTTGTTTCCTTCATGAGCGAAAATGAAAATTATTTTATTATATATATTAATACAATAGTTACTAAAAAGGGATCAGTAACACTAAAATGAAATTTAATATTCTCATGCAGTCAAAATATGAAAATTTAATTCTATATTTTTAATATTTTCATGGTGAAGTAGATCAATGGTGGACTATTATAAAGAATATAAGGTAATGGTAAGAAATTTAATCCATGGGTTCAGATGGGTTTAGGATAATATTTTTATATAATTACATTCCAAATAAACTTAATATAAAATTGATAAGGAATTCCTTGAGTTAAAATTGGAATACGATGAATCTGTTAGTACATATGAGGAATATTTTATAATTAATTAGTGGTAAACATTAGGTATTTATCAACTAAATTGAAACTAATGTTGATTTATTATTTATTGGTATAAAATAAAGGCTATGAATGGATTAATTCATATGTAACTTTTTCATCTATGAATAAATCAATTGATATTATATCAAGGCAGAGAAAAAGGTTGGAGTTACCCATCCATCTCCTAGTTTTGTTAATAAAAGAAAGAGATAATTCAAAGAGAATAACAAAAATTATGCGGAGAAAAATATTGTATTTATTTCATGCTCATATTGTGGACGGAATAAAGTTGTAAATTTTATTAAATGGTATGGTATATAATTTAGTGTTTTATGTGACGATAATTAAAAATTGAATTTTGATGTGATGTGGATAAGATGATAACTAATGATGGAGAAAATTCACCACAGAAAACCCCACCCACACAACATTATTTCAAATGAAAATAGTATGGTAATTTTACTATCTAGTGATCAAATACTAATGTTAATAATGATTATTGACATCAAATACCTCTTAATCCTAGAGAGAATGTGAAGTCTAAAGTTATTACTATTGTAGATGAGGGGTAAGATAACAACATGAATAAAGGTAAACATACAATCCAATATGGAAATAATAATGTCCTTTTCAGTTATAGATTTACCAACTATATTAAATATATAAAAATCTATAAGTCTATTAAAATACTCGCACAACTATTATATTGGTATTAGATATGAAAACAACAATGGTAAAACGATTATCTCATAAGTCTATATTACTTATCCAATTAATTTTTATAGGATCTTGATTTCTAATATACCCTTATATATCCATTTGGTTTAAATTTATGTTCTCATATAAATTAGTTAAATTTACGTAAAAAATTGCAAATCAATTACCAATGATGTGATATAATAGTTGATATTATAAACCAAGCTAATATTATATATAAATATGATGAAAATTGTGGACCTTGAATTAAAATATTATCCATTATATGAGTCTTGATTTCAATTTATAATGGTGATGATCAATAATATTTTGAGAGAAACTTCACATTGATGACATTTAAATTGTGATTGTTTTTATAATATTATATAATATTTTATTAATATTGAAATGAATCATGAAGTTAAATTTTCAATAGAACTCATACATGATGAATCACCTATTTCAAAGACTCCAAATAAAATTAACATAATTCGGTTTTATGAATTGATGTATGAATTGCAGGAGATTCGTTACATGGGAATCATTTTCCTAGGTACATCACGATATGTGGAAAAAAAAATTTGAGATGAAAGACTGATCGATATGACACTATATTTACTATAAAAACATTAGAATATCTAAATAAAAAATTGTATCTTTTATCCCATATTGAAAAATTATTTTATCAACTCCATGAATATTCATTTATTTCCATGATTTTCATTAATTCGTGAAATCAATAATTGAAATCAATAATTGATAAAATTCTTTTATCAACTGCATGAATATTTATTTACTTCCATGAATTTCATTTATGAAGATTGAATTTTGGCTACAATTTTTTTTTATTTTTGGGTCATATAATCTCATGTGAGGGTATTTATATGGATTTTGAAAAGATATAAGTTGTTGAATGTTGGACTAGAATAACCACAGTGACTAAAATGTATAGATTTCCTAGATTTCAATGATATTATTAATACTTTTAGATAATGTTACCTCAAATTTCCAATCCAAACACCATTATACCTCATAAGAGAGCTGATTTCCTTTGTTCAGATGAATGTGAATAAAATTTCAAATGACAAATGAGAATGTTAGTCAGTGCACCTATGTTACACTACCCAATTATGGAGCACTTTTTTCAATCTATAGTGATTCCTTGATGAAGGGATGAGGTTTCATTCTATTGAATAAAGATATAGTGATATCTTATGCATTATTAAAATTTACATTTCATGAGACAAATTTCTGAACTCAGGATTTGGGGTTATCTATAGTAATATTTGAAATACACGAAAGAAAACATATCCTTTATGAAAAAAGGTGTAATATATATTCTTATCATAAATGTTTTATATATTTTTTCATAAATAGATGAAAATGTGAAAGTGAATATGGTTAGATATTATTAAATATATGGGTCAACTCAATACATTAATACCATAGGAATAAAAAATTGGTGGTTGATTCTTTGGGTTCAAAGGATCCTAAAAATTTATCTTTGATGAGGAAAATAAATATCCAATATTAATGGACTTTTAGAGGATGGATATCAAAGACTTGAATGAAGTGGAAAAATATTATATTGAAAAAATGAGTGTGTAACCACATATCCCAGTAAAGATTAAAGACTTGAAATAGGTTGATATATAATAGAAAAATAATGAGAGAAATGTTCCCAAGATCAAATAGGGTTTTGATTAAATTATAATGTTCTCGATTTGTTTTTGTGTCCCATTAGTACAAGACATAATGATTGAGTTATTCGGTGAACCAAATAGATCATCATTTTCTATTCATAATGTAATTAAAAATATGCATAAAGATATTAAAGAGTATATCTAGAGATACAACATGAAGAGAGATATGAAATATCATGTGTCTCGGTGAATGGAATGTTACAAATTTTAGTCCGAGAGATAGATGTCGAAGAGGATGTTACATCCATTACCCATATTATTATGGAAATTTGGAAACATAACCATTGATTTTATGAATGGATTTCCCAAAATGTTTATTATCCATAATTTTTTTTGGGATTTAGTTAAACTCCATGAAATGTTTACAAAATTACTTTCTATAAAGGAATATTTAAAATTTGAACATATCACTAGAGTATTCATTAACTTTGTGGTATTGTTTCATGGAGTATGAAATTCTATTGTATCATATCAGGATCAAAGGTTTCCAATGTAATTTTGGCTACTAAATCAGTAATATCTTGATTCGAAGTTGTATTTTAGTACTTATTATCATCTTCATATTGTTTTTCACCATAATATAACCATTCAAACCTAGGAGGATAAATTGAGGTATTGTTTTTTGGATTTCAATGTTATTTTGGATCGACACCTTCCCCCATTTTCATTGTCTTACAAAAAATATCATTTACATGATAATTCGGATAGATCCTTATAAATCTATCTATTGAAAGAATTTTATAACTCTAATCTTCTAGGTCAAAGTTAGAGAATGATATATATTGGGACCTAGACAATTTGAGTAAATTAAATATACTTTCATCCCAATTTAGTAACACAATAATGATTATCATAGTCTATATAAATGAAATGCTTGAAATTACACAAGAAATATGGGATTTTAAGTTGGTGAGATTGTGTTCCTATGAATTTCTATAAATAAGATGGTCATAATATTTAAAAAGAACATAAATATGTCCCTAGATATATTGGACCATTTGTGATTCTTGATCAAGTAGGGATGATAGATTATAACATAGTGATTCTACCAAAACTCTCACAATTTTACGATGTATTCCATAGAAATCCCATGAGGAAGTACATACCTGATCCTTGACATGTAAATAAATTTTAGGTCATTCCATTATAGAATATTATTTTCTGTAAACAAAGACCATTAGAAATATTTGATCATAATGGTAAATGGAAAATGGATATGACTATTCACCTTGTTGAATTTCTCTAAACGAAACTGAATTTTAAGGAATCTACATAGGAACTAGATGATGTTATGGAACAAGTATATCCTTACAGAAACCGACCTTATTCATACAGAGATATCATATATCAATAGATGAATTTTAATTACAAAACATAATGATCCACACCAGAATTATATAGGGATAATATCTTTATAAACATCAAAAAATATACAAGATGATCATAATTGAACTATATTATCTATCAAAAAGATTATAATAAACTACACCATTCATAGATATATAATACGTAATACCTTTCTTAATAACCCAAGGAAATGAAACATTATACTGGGTGTGCTCATATTCTCACTAAGGGTATGAAAGAGAGACACAGACATAACATGAGGATAAGGGTATGAGAACATGATAATAAAATCTGAAAAACATACATGCATGTCATATATCAAAAACAAGAGTCACGTAATATGTTATTACGTTTTATAAGACATTAATCATAAATTAATCAATTGACCTAATCCATGAGATAGTTACATTATCCTAAGACATAGATTTATCTCGTACAAAAAATGATATAAAATATTTTCCTTTATAATTATGGATCAATTTCCAAGGATATCATAGAGTAATATTTTCACTCCCCAAACCATATAAGTATTCAAGGTTCACTCAAAAAAAGAATAATAGTTTACCGAGTCCCTTACTAATCAAGGCAAACTACCCATTCAATTACTATTTATTTCATGATATATCTATCATTACCCAACACATTGTATGGATATATAATTATAGAAACACAAATTATATAATGAAAATCATTCATATATATTCCACAAGATCATAAATAATTCATTATATCCTAAATTGTGAAATTGAAATGGGTTTCATAATAATATCCACACAAAAAACCCGTGGAAAATAAGTAGTTTTGATATACATTTAATAAGTAAAAACCCCGTGTAAAAGAAAAGGTTTTCATGATCATTTCATCAATTAATAATATAATTACCTGTGGAAAATGTGCAAGTTCACTAAATATATTGCCTTAAAAACAATAGTTGTCCAAAAAATTAATGTGGATTATAAAATTGGATCATATATCTAGTATATCATAAGTACACTAAATTTTGTTATTTTTTATGAATATAAATTCCATAAAAAGATATTTATAATATTCCTGAGGAAAAGATGATTTCTACTATTGAAATAAATATATTAAGTCTACATACGTCTAAAATATTGGAGAAACAATTTTTTTTAAAATAAAAATAAAATTTTGAATGGTATGTTTTAAATAATTGTGTGGACCTAACGGTAGAGAAATATGTTCATATCATATATGTAAACCAAAATATTCCTTTCACATTTTTTGTATTAATTCAAAAGTACCTTATTCATAAAATAACATAAATATTCTTTTTAAAACAATTATGAAAAATTCAAAAAAAAAAATAAAAATGAATTTAAAAACCATTATATACAAAGTAAATACATTACTCAAAACATTTTACATTACTTGAACATGGTTGAAAAATGATTTTACAACAAACATTAAAATAAATTCAGTTTTTTATTAAATTATTTTGGAACCAATATTACATATTGAGTTTAAATTGAAATAAAAAAAATTATTTTGAATAATAACATTTGGCGAATAAAATTCATGAATTTATTGAGTGGTAGATCATAATATTTCATCACTACAAAATTAATCATAAACAATCCTATTAAACAATGGGATTCTTACACAAAAATTTACTTCTTAGGTGACATCTGAATTATAGTTCCCATGGAATAATTAACTTCACAAGGATGTTTCAATCTCAAATTTCAATTATTAAGATCATAAAATACATTTATGTGAAGTATGTTCCTTAAACAAAAGATTCAACTATATAATATTTCATTTTTCCCATTAATATAAAATTGATATGAAAATACCATACAGCATGTATTGAATTTCATAATAAACATTAAAAACTATTGTATACTAAATAGAGTATTATTATAAATCTATTAAAAAACTAATATAATATGTATAATACTATATATGAATCGTTTATTATCTCATATCAATATTTTATCAATAATTTGTTATATAAATCATTGATTTAGGTGATAACTATTTTTTTTTCATGTATTCTTTGGTTTGGAAGGTATAGTCCTTAAAATATGATTTTAGATATTTTATCTTCAGAATTTTTATCATTATATAAATATAATATATACTGAATATATAAATATTTATAATCATCTAGCAATGTTATATAAAGAAAAATGAATTACATTGATCACATAGACTATAGGTCGTACGTATGCATGAATGGTGATTTCATTTTTCAATTAATTGAACATAACATAGGTAAATATTAAATCAAATTTATGTATTAAATTTTATATCATAGATATTAAATATATTCATTATATCTATCATAATAAAGATACATGTAAAAATAAAATGAAAAACATGTCACATTGTATTCTGGTGGAGATAGTCTACACATACACACAAGTGATGTTATCAATTCCAACAGAATGTAAATTATGAAGATAAATTTTATTTTTTGAATCCATAATTAAAATAATGTCATAAATATCATATACATATTATAGATACAACAATATTTCCATCGTTGTTAGGTGGTGATGGAAAACGAATTACATCGGTTCGTGAGGTGCCAGTACGTCGTACGCATGATCAAATGTTTTTATTCAAATTTGATGAAATTTGACATAGAATTATCTTATGAGATAAAAATAATAAATTTAGGTATATGTGAGATACTTATGGTTTTATATCATTATTTTTTATGAATATTTTATGGATGTGTAAGAAGAAATAATATAAAAACTTAGTTAGGAACAGTACAACGTTCTCAGAAAAGCTCCTTAGCTCGGCATCAAATAACATGGTTGGAGGGTTTCATATTCAATATAAGCACTAAATTATGGGGTTCAGGACTTATGGAATGTAATTTTGTATGTATTTCTGAAAAAAAATTCATAGTTTTGAGACAAGTGGAATGAATATTTCCTTTTATAAGTTGCCGAGAGGACACACTTGGAAGCCAATTAGAAATTTCCAAAATGATTCCAATATGATAAAGTAATTACCAAAATACATACTTAAATATTGAGATATATTTGAATTTGGTATAATAGAGGGCTGAAATATGGCTAGAAAATAGGATTTTTATTGGTTCATTTTGAAAAAGTAACCTTGTATATTGGTATAACCCCCTGATAACTCCATTAAAAACATAACAATATTATATAATATTGTACTGTTTTTAATATTCCTTATGGTATAAAATAATTTTGAAATATTAAATAATAATAATTATTATTATTAAAAATATGGAAACCATTTTATCAAATTAAATTAATAGAGGTGGCTGAATTTAATTTAAAATTAACCATGTAGATGTGATAAAAAGTGGTTTCCCAATGAAAATGTTTCCGTAAGTATAAATAAAAAAAAGAAACATTAAAAAGAATAAAATTACCTAAATTGAATTAATAATAACATAAATGATCTACTATAAGCTTTAAGACCATATTAAAATAATAAATAGATTGTAAATTTATATAATGAAAAGACAATTTTTAATAAAAAAAATTAGTTTTTAGTACTTCGTGAAAAATGAATCTTTTTGATAAATTATAAAAAATTAAATACATGATAATTTTGATATATTGGTTTTCCAAATATATTTAATTTATAAAAATAAATTTTCCAAGACAATTTTTTTTTTGTTTTTTAGAGAAAAAATGAAAATCATTTTTGAGAGAAATATGATTCCAAAGCATAAAAAGACATTATATGAAATTATTTAATTATTTATCTATATATTTACCTTATTTAAAAATTAAACTCTTAATTTTAATGATTTACTTATTCCAATTTATACCACCATGTTTAATAGATACATTATAATGGCCATGTTTAATGAATAATATTAATAGTATATTGTGGTTCATTAAAACAAAGTGTTGCATATTACAAAAGATATCAAAATCAATAAATTTATTTTTTAAAATATTTCTTAAAATCTCCTGGGGTTTCATTTTACCCCACATAAAATGAATTTTTCCCTTGAAATTATATCACTTGGAGGAAGATAATTAATGATACTTCTGTCTCATCATATCCTTGGGATCCTTAATCTTTCTCAAGTTAGTGGTTCTACCAAAAAAATTGACAAGGTTAGTGGTATTATTTTAGGACACTTTCTTTATATGATCTAGAATCTACATACAATGTTTTTAATAGTAAATATCATAATTCTATGGTATGACCTATGAGTTCAGTACATGTGAGGGATTGGGTATATACTTCTTCATGAGAGATATATGGAACACATCATTGGTTTGAGAAAGATTTAGTTGAAGCGCTAAGAGATAAGAAACAATACAAATTTGATCAATAATTATCATAGTTAAAACATACCAAGTACATAAAAATATATATTTATAGTATCTCATAAACATCTTCCATGGTGAAACTTGACAAAATACCATCTCACTATTTTTGAACTTTAGATCTCACTTAATTATTGTGAGTATATAATTTCTATAGAAATTTTTATTCCATTATATATTGGTTAAAAGGATCTCATCCCCTTTACCATTTAATTAGATATCTAATTTCCCAATTCCTTTCATTCTTTATGTCCATATAAACATGTTATAGTTCAACACTTATTTACATATAGGGATTCGTAAGGATCCATTTAAAGCTTGGATGGGAGCTATTTTTTATGAATATTTGACTAGATGATATTTTCAATCCTAAAAACATTTGAAATCGATACTATATGATCTTAATATATACGATAGGGTTTTAGTGTTTCTCTAAAATTGACCTTCTGTCCGAAGAATATATGTTATACTAAACCATAACTCTATTTAAACGACATGATGAATAACTTTCAAGCCCATAATATGTAAACCTGAGATCCCAATAAGATTCAATAAAATTTAGTACTCCATGAAAGAATATAAAATAAGAATTATATATATCTTGGAAAGATGGTATAGAGTGAAATTTTCTATGATAGTGGTGAAGTGGGATTACTTATTACTATGATCTACTACAAACAGTATAAAATTATTCCCTCTAGATGTTTAGGGGAGTCCTAAATTTAAAATCCATGGGGTTGTTTTTCAATTTCCATTATGGTACATGTAATTGTTCTAACATACCTTTATACACATATATCTCATCGTTTACTTGCTGACATACCAAGTACCAAGATAAAATCTCTATAAAGTCACCCTTAATACTATCCCACCTAAAATTATCTTTGTGATATCTATAAATATTTGTATATCATGGAGGAATAGAGAATGCAGAACTATGGGATTCCTCTAGCAGCTGCTTCTTCAAATCTGTTACAGGTGAAAAAATAGTTCTGAAACCTTATTGTACCTTCATAATCTATGTAAAAATATGTTATATTTGGGAACATACACTACTAGAAAACTATCCTTTAAAATTTTAGAAAAATTCATTGAGAAACTCCATCTTTATCATTTAAAAAATATGTGTTTATAATGGGGAACCTCTATCAACACAACATGAAATCGTTGATAAAGGACACCCTTTATTAGTGTGTTTTGTATAGTTATGATAAAATGTATCACATATACGTGCTTTATTTTAGTGATGATTAAGGTTACCCTTTATCAATGTTTTAATTTTAGTGCTGATAAAAACATTTTTTATCAATGCTTTCAGAGCGCTGATAAATATATAGATTAATGAACTCTTTTTTAGCACTAATAAAGATCTATTTTATAAGCACATTTATATTTAGCACCGATAAAAGGGATAATTATCCATGATTTTATGGAATAATTTCTAGATATTTTCTTTATCTATTTGAAGAACCATAATTTTTACTCATTCATCATGATTCTAAAGCTCTTTTGGAGCTCCTATGATGTGGATGCGACTCCACTGCGATCCATCAATAAAATAAAGAATATAATCCAAAGTATGTTATTTTATACATTTCCTATATCATTTTTTGATCTTTTGGATTCCTCATTTTATTGTTTTGGCGCAATTACGAACCATACAACTCAACTCCTTACCACTTCCTGAATGAATACTCTAGAGGAATATTAGATTCCCCAACATAACTTTTATGGTAATCTATTTATATCTTCCCAAAAAGTATTCATGATTCAAAAATTACCTCACTTTTGTTAATAATCTCTAAGCTCCACATATCCTGAATGTTCCCATGGATTAAAACAAAACAATTCTACCCATTTTTTTTGCATTACCAGTTAGATGAACCCTGATTCATTTACTATTGGAGTAGTTTGGAACATCTAAAATATAATTTTTGAAACGCTTCCTACTATCCCCATGATTAGTAAAAAAATTATTTCTTGTATAATTAATAAAAAAAGTGAGTGTATACAATATAATGTTTCAAATACTTTTTGAGGATTATACCTGAAATATCAGTATACTTGAATATTTTATTATTATAAACCCTCGCTATAGATGAGTACCAACTAGAGAGTTGCTACTTATAAAATCAATAATAATTTTCCTATTGTGTTTTCTAGGGTAATAAAAACAATTTTGATACATACGTTAATTCTTGATTCCAAATGACTAGCCATTAAAATGTTAGAGGAGAATTTTTCAATACATAGATAGATTCTCCCCTCCTCATAGCATCTTTTTTTATTGTGAAAAGTGAAACTTTAAAATACTCCATCAATTGTATATTCCCGATTCTAGTCTTCCTAAATTTAAAAAATACAGTTTACCTCCATAAAGGATATAATTTCCAAATAACAACATTCATAAAAACCATTAAGAAGGATTAAACATCTGATGCACTTAGCATACCACTCATAAAAAATATATTAAATGTATAAATAATTAAGCACACTATCAAATTGCATTTTATCAAAATAGAATTATAACATTTTAATTCTATGTGATGAATTAATGGGAATATATATTCTATTCCAATGACTTTTTCCCAGGATATTCCATAAAGCATCCATCAATCTACCCAATTTAGAAGGCTTCTGGAAAAAACATGGATCCAAGTAAGGTGTACATAGAATAACATCCTTTTTCTAAAGCATATATTTAGTTGACCCAGTGATGAATCAACTGTCATATATTCAGTATCAATATTTTTTCTAATAATAAATATTGTTTCACTTAAAATTTAAATTGCAGTCAACGTTTTATTGGCCTTTGGATATTCCTTATCCTTCATAACCAATAGTCTATTAATCTTTGAGAGAACGATAAAGGCCTTAAAATGAATATATGATAGTTGGTTCTTCACTAGGTCAACTATCATAGGTTTAAAAGGGAGGACAAATGTTGTTTTTAGAAGGGCAGATGAATATCCATAATCAACATCCATGTTTATTGAATGGATTCATCTTTAAGCCATTCAAGAACAATATAATCCATATTTCAGTGGGGGGATGTCTCTTTGGTGAATTGTATCTAATATCCATTACAAAAAATATATGGAATTGGTGTGGTGCGGAAAAGACATTTGAAACCAATTCATGAAGAGGGGAAAATCCAAAAATGAATAAAAAAATTCTTATAATCAACATATCTAATATCCAAACAAGAAACTACCTAAAAACATATAAAATAGATTTTCACAACTTTCTCAACAATGTTATAGTGTTTTATATTTCCTTTCTTAGTGGAACTATTGATGTTTCAAATTGAATCGATGTTTTTTGGTGAACATCCCTTCTCATTTATGAAAATGCGAAGAGTGTAGTACGATCCGATTTTGATTATGTCTCAAGACATCCCCAAAAAACTCAAGGGATGGGAAAACCCCTTTTTTGTACTCTTCATCTTCTATGTTCTATCAACAACACATAGACTTGGTAAATGAGAAAGTCAACATATCTGGCATATAGCTCTTCTGAAAAAAATAGAACGACTGATGAAGATCATTCCTCAATAGATTCAATGTCTTTGTCCTGATAGAAAACTTTTCTTTTCGTATCTTATTAATATAGTCTCTAAGTAATACTTCTTTGTCAACACCATATATTCTTGATGACTTCATTTCCACCAATTACTTCCAGAGAAATACTCATAACCACAAAATAAAGGATCAAATGAATGAGATATTGAAGGGGATTTTTTTTTAAAATACACAATAGCAGTGCATCCCAGGGTGTCATCTTGTGCTTGTGTAATTTCATCTGATGAGTGCATGTTGCTAAAATTAATTTATTTGAATTAAAATTATGTAACGTTAATGATGAATTACTTTATTATTTAACCTCATATTTATTCATAAGGATTTCAAATAAACATTATGAAAATAATTGGTTGATTCTTTTTTTGTAATGTTTTGTTGGGATATAGTTTGGTTTTATTAATAGGTATTATTTTATTACAAAAATGGGATATGGTATTTTAAATAGGGTACATTTTGACAATAATAATGTGTTTTTTTTGGAATTTCTTTTGTGAATTTATTTTAATTTAAATTCTATATTATTACATGTTTTTATTCATATGGGGTGTGTTAATGGTGCGTTTTTTGGTCTGTTTCCGGTTTTGTGTTGTGTTGTAATACCACACTACAGTATCTCCTTTTATCATCACTTTTAAAATCACTAATAAAGAGAAAATTTATCAACGATTTTAAAAGCATTAATAAAGGCACCCTTTATCAATGCTATTTCAATACTAATTAAATTCATGGGATTATAACATCACCCATGTAGTCATAGCTTTTATAGATCTAATAGAGGCCATTTCTAGTTCTATTAAAGGATAGTTTTGTAGTAGTGATATTCTGTACCTCAACATCTTTATTCTGAACATCCTTAATCATCACTTGTATAAAACATTCCACACATATTTGAGAAATATAATAATGATCCCCTTACATTATGATATCAATATCTATACTTTGAAAATCCAAAAATATTGGATCATTTATAATCCTCATCATATATAATATATAATGATCCTTTTAACTTAAATCATTAGTCACGTTGTCTTCAATCACAGGTGTAATGCATTGAGTAGTCATAATCTCCAGCCATCTTATCTAGAATATATTCTTGTCATTCTTTATCAATATATATTTAATATTTGACGAACAATATATATTACACCTTTATATATAATGATAATTCCTCAATATCATTAATTCAGAAATAAATGCATCTAACTAGAATTCTTGTGTTAGGTAATTTTTTCTTTTTAACCATCAATTTTTATTAGGTATAATCTATAACCTTATTATCTATAATGTTAAGGAATCTATCTCCCTTTATTGATGTGTACCTATATATTATATCACAATATCTGCTACATGGTAATGTTACAACAAGTGTGTTAACTAGACTTATCTTTAGTTCCTTGAAATTCCCATCACATTCATCTATCTAAAGGAACTTGGATCCCATACACGTTAACAAGGTTATTGAATTATATAGTCATAAAAAACTATGTAATACCAATTGATAATATACAAAAAAACTATGAAAACATTATATATCAATCTTATTGGTTGGTCTAGGAAATATTTCATTAATTTTAATCATTAATAGATCTACAGATGTTCCCTATGTTGAGATTGTAAGACCCAAAAATGAATGATTTTGTAGACATGTTTTACACTTGGTAAATTTTTCATAATAAATTATCATTCATCATGTTCCTCACCACAATTATAAAGTGATATTCATTTTATTCTTTAATATTGAATTTATAATAATATAAACTGTAAAATCTAACATAAATTGATCAACATAATCTCTAAAAAAGGTAAACATCACATCCATCTAGAGAGTGGGGGAACTAGTAAAACCAAATTAAATAATTATATATTCATTGTTTCTATATCATTTATGTAAACATATACTACATGTGTCTCCCTTCGTGAACCTCAATTGATTATATATGGAATTATATTCAATCATAGAAAAGAATTGAGCTCCATTCAGTTTATTTATGTAGTTATTAACATGGGTTAGAGGATACATATTCTTTATATTTTTTATTTTCAGTGATCAATAATCAATATATAGTCACGTAAATATTTATTTCTTATTAAAAAAAGAACAGGTACACACTAGGTTGACACACTTGAAAAAAAGAGACCATTTTATATGTTTTTATAGATTTTCCTTATTAAATCATTTATGTTAATTAGGGGAAATCAATATATTTTATTTTAAAGAGGAATTACTCAAGTTATGAGTTCTATTGAGAAATTAATTTCATTATTCCATACATGATTGGGTAACTCTTCTATAAATACATCAATAAACACCCAATCAAAAGGTACATCATCGATGTTGAGTTTTTCTCCAATTTTAAGAGATTAAAAACTCTTTTGAATTGGAATAAATACCCATAAAATGGATTCAATTTACATCAAAAGTTCATATTTATCATCAAAATGATATACAATCAAAGGTTTTTTTAATATCAAATGTGACTTCCCTTCCTTATACATTTAGATATGATTTATTCAAAGAATGAAAATCCATGCCTTTGATAATTCCATATTCAACCAGATGGAGAATAAAAAGTTTTTCACAAATCAAATTCCCAATAAAATAAACCAAAAAAGAGTCATAGTCTTAATATGCGATCATCATACCATTAGTTTTTTCAGAACTATTTAAATATATAATTATTAAGGATTGTAATTAATATTTATAAATATGTTTCCTATAACGCCCCGACCCTTGAATCCTAGAGTTGGTTCATTATTACGTATCATGGGCATGATCACAAAATATCATGTCTCAAAAGACTGATTAGTTTGGTAGCCTTGGAATTAATAGATATATTAATATGTTTTACAATAAATCATAAAATGGAAAACTACAATAACATTGTTTCCATGGACAACACTAAGATCCCATAGACTATCCCTGCAGGTCAGTTATAATATACTTCTTCGCATCTAGAAAAAATAAAACATAAAATGGGGTGAGCTCAGATGCTCGGTAAGGATAACAATTTAACTAAAGATTTCATAAATAAGCATAAAAATTTAATTCAATGTATAAAAATAAAAAAATCCTTTTCAACATAAATATCATCATATTATGGAAAATATAAATCAAAATAATTCCATTTACTTACTCACATGGATATTCTACAAGTAGAATAATCACATGCAATATCAATAGCCACTTTTATAATGATGGAATACATAATGCCAGACTTTCATATTCACATAGTCAAGGCATTGTGCCAAGACTACAAATATTATTTTGTCAAGGCCTTGTGACAAGACACTAGTTTGTCTCGTGAGACCTATTGATGCATTGATGATCTATAGAAGGCTCCACCCATCACTTACTAAGCCCAACTCATTCCGCATATGAAAAGGTTTAAACATAACATAAACATTAATATTAAAACTTCCATACAAAATGTCAATAATTTATCCATAAACAATGAATGATATAAAAAAACACATCCACTGTCAAACATATCAGAAAACTGTTAATACAATATGAATGTTTTGTATCATAATAATTCTACTTTAAATAAGATTAAAATCCCTCAAAGGATGTTGAAATAGATAAAATCAAAACATTTTTTAGAGAAATATCTATTTATATTTTGAAATCATTTAAGAGTCACATAATTAAAAAAAATACTTTGAAAATATTATTATTATCCTATAAGGGAATCTTTAACGAAGTTATAACAGTGTAAAATAGCTACACCTGCCGTATAAGTTAAAAAAACATTCTTACCATAATTTTGTTGAAAAGGTAATAAGGTACCTTATTTGGAAAAAAAAATAGAAAGAGTCCTTTCAAATAATTTTATAAAAATTCAAACAAGGGTATAAAATACTTTAACCCATAGTCTAGTAAATAGTAAACATGTTTTGTAATTCATTTTTATGAAACATGGATGTGGATGACAAAGAGGTCCCAGTTTATATTTACGTAAAAACAACCTCGAATAATAAAAAGATTGTGAAATTAACCCTTACCTTGCCCTTTTCCATGGTCGAGGGTAGTTTATCCTTCTGTATAATGGTGAAATAATTTCTTTTAAATTATACAAGAATCATATTCATTAATATGATATCATATATGTTCTTTTAATATTGCATTGTTAATAATATCTTAGTATTATCTTCATTTTCGGTGATAACGGATTCATTTTCCATTATATTCTTTGTTATGTGAGTCATATTTTTTATGGATGGCATGTATCTTATTCATATCCAGAATTATATCATGTCTTTAAACATTTTTTTAATCATCAAATGAAATTTAGTCTTGAATGGATTCGTTGGGGAATGAGTCTCATCGCGTTCGTGGAGACGGTAATCCGCACGTAAGTACGAGTGACAATATCATTATTTTGATATTAAAATAATATATAATTGGATGGTATATCATATATAAAGAATCATTATCATGTTATATTTATTATTTACCTCAATTACACGTCATTATTATACCCATCCAAATAACAATGTATTGAATAACAATTACACCACGATGTGGAGACGTTAAGTTGTACGTACGCTGGTATGGTGACATTTCATTCAAGGGATGGATAGAATAACTAATTTGGTTATACCATATTTATAATAACATCATAGGATATAAAAGATACTATTGTTATTTTTTTAGAATGGAAACAACAAAGAAAAAATTAACCGGAAGAAGAAAGGAACTTGAAAGAGGTGATGAAATATTTACCTCTTCATCAGGTTCTTCCTTTTTATTTGATCAAAATGGCATACTAGGTTGGATTTCTGACTAATGTAACGCCACTAGAATGAATTTAGGACAGATGAGATGGTTTTTGGGTAGGTTTTTGCCAATCCAAAAGGCTATAAAGGTGTCAATTTTAGTGAATGGGGAGTTCCCTTTTATAAGAGAGGTGAGGGGCACCTTAGGAAAACCTAGAAATATTATTTTATAATAAAATACTTTTCTGTTTATAATGGCAAAAAATTAATTATTTAATGTCTAATGTGGTTATAGATCAAAAAAAACTCAACAAATAGGTTTTAGACAGGTTTGTTCCACTATATTAACTTTATATTTTTTATGTAAGTCTTAGTTAAATAGTTTCACATTTACCATGTCTCTTTGTATTTTTATATAATATGGTTAATAAACTTACTATACACTTAAATGTGAAACCAAAATGGCTTATTAATGTTACACCTATCATTATTTGAGTCCTTTGGCCGATCTCTATGTTTTTAGGAATAGAATATCAATTAATAATATAATATTTTTTAAAAAACTCATTTGTGACAATTTTGACACTATTTGGTATTTTGTTTTTGCTACATTTCTAACATCATTATTAATTAGAAAAAAATCATCTAAGAATCCATAACATGTCATATTATCCTATAAAATTAGTGGAATTCATAAAAGCTATCAAATCACATTTATTTGGTTATTTATAATATCAATTATTTTAATATTTCATTAATTAGGTAATTACTGTATCAACATTGTTTCATAAATAAAATAAATTATATAATTTCTGAAAAATATAAAAAAATACCATTATGTAGGAAATATTTTTAGATTCTTAATGAATATATATAGTCTACTTAATCTTATGTTTATCCCTATATTAAAAATGTTTTAGTTATTAAAAATTAAATTTAACACTTTTACTTCTTCTTTGAATTAAATAATAATAAATGTCATAATATAATACTAGTGGACCAAAGAGGTTCATATTTTA
This sequence comes from Viscum album, assembly GCA_963277665.1. NCBI lineage: Eukaryota > Viridiplantae > Streptophyta > Magnoliopsida > Santalales > Viscaceae > Viscum > Viscum album. The sequence goes on along the minus strand of OY728146.1, from coordinate 1,641,478,353 downwards.
TTCCTAAGGTTGTTTTTGTTCTAATTATAATTATCCTATAGAATTAGGATGTGTGTTAGGAAAATAATAATTTCATTTTTATCCTTAAATACCTTTTTTTAACCGTTGTAAATAAAAGTAAAATGTTACTATTCACCAATAATTATTTTCATCTTATTGAACAACATTTTTCCTAATTATATCAACCATGTCTCTCAAATATTTAAAATTACACTCACATAAGCGGTAAAATTATGTTTTATGTGAATTTACAAATTTTCCTAGGAGGTGTGTAAATGACGGTAAAAAGTTCAATAAATATTTTATATATCTAAAATTATTATAAACTGACTCTAATGAATTACATTTAAATTATATAGGTATTATGTATCTATTTTGACCTAAAATAAATTTCAATAAAATAAATATTTATTTAAATAAAAATTTAGTTATAAACTATAACGAAGTGTTTTTCACTATTCATAAAAAATTGAATGTTTTTAGAAAAATACAAACAATTCACCCAAAGCTACTTTCGATATTCTGAATCCCAAAATGAAGTTAATTTTGAAAGATAATATTTAATAATATTCAAAAAGTTGGTATTATTTTTCATAACCGCTAGTTTGATTGGTTTTGGTGTTTTAGAACTCGAAGTTGCGTACAACCCACGCTGTTATATTATTCAAAGAGAAGCGTACCATGGAATAATGGGGTGTTACATTTCCTCATATAATGTAATTTATATAAAAAATTAAAAAAAATTATACTTCAATATATCAATTTTCTTTTCACCACATAAACATCATTACTCTACCATTAATCGCTTAGTAATACCAAAATTATTAGCATGACCATCATGCATTTTTTACCATAGTGATAAATTTGGAATAATAATTTGTAGTATGTTTAATGCATGACACCTTTTTTTTAATATATGGAACCTTATGTTTATCCTAGATTAATCACCTTGATAATCTATTAAAATCCTTTAAAATGGTTTGTAATGAAAATGTAAATTAATCAAACAGTATCCCCTATGTGTGTATAAGTAGTTGTACAACAAGGCTTCTTGTGCATAAGGTAACATTCATGTCAATGAAAAACACACCCTTTTCAAGGTTACTAACCCTAGGAACAAATGTTTCTTATCTATATCCAGTTGCAGTTTCAATAATGTTATTTTTTATAGGAAAATCATACTCTATTTTTTACAATATATTCACACATTCTACTATAATTACGATTATCTTAATGGTTCCAATGATTTTTTTAATCTATGTTTCAATGTTTAAATAAATATTTCTCTGATTAGAATAATATAGACCAAATATTTTCATATATAAATATCAAATCTTAATAGATGAATTGATATTATATAACATAATGGCACATTCCACAATTGTATAGGTCGAGTATCTTTGCTTATCTGGAATAAAAAACAACTAGTTTTTAATTGAACTAATACATCTCCCAATAAGTAATTATTAATTGGATACCTTATTAGATATATCATACATAATTAAATTCATCATAAAATGTGTAATGGAAACATAATAATGGGGTGATATCAGAGGTATAATAAGGGTAAATAAGGGATTTATCAATATATCAAGAGAATAATGGTATGGGAAAAAGTGAATAGAATATGAAAACCATACCTCACGTATCATAGATCACATTCATGAGTCATTCCATAAATATGTGAAGTTTATAAGACATTAATCATAAATAAATCAATAAAAATAATCCATGAGAGAATAAGAATGGAATAAATCATATATTTGTTGGAAACATGTAAGTATAAAATATTAATTCTTTATTAGTTAATTATTATTTAAATGGGTATCGTAGGGGAATGGGTTCACTCCCCAAAGGATCATAGTAGTAAAGGTTCACTCTCAATACTATAATAATAGACATAGTCCCTTAAAAAAGTAAATTCACTCCCCATTGAAGTCTTATTTATCTCATTGGATATAAACCATTACCCAATGCATTAAAGGGCTATATAATTCTGGGCCCAAACAATCAATAATGAATGTCATACATTTGGGTGAAAAAAGATAAAAAATCATTCAACATATTTCATCCCATTAAATATAAATGAGTCTCATAATCTTTTCATCATATCATTACTCATGGAAAATAAATGGGTTTCATAATCATTTCATCAAAACATAACATGTGAAAAAAAAGTTTGATAATCATTTCATCATTTCATAATTGTGGTATCCCTAGAATAAGAGTGATTTTATAAAAATTATATTAACCATAATCATAAACATTAGATAAATTATAAATATGATATAATTGTATTCTATCCCCAAAAGAACATAGGAACCACAAAATTGTTTTGTTATTTATTCACAAAAAATTCCATAAAAAGATCAATCAACCATTCTTCAGGAAAATAAACATTTGACTATTAAAATCAGTTTTTAATATATAAAAGTTTCTTAAATATTAAAGAAAAAATTGTATTTCAGAATATTTTAGAAAATTGTTAAAGGAAGATTTAAAAAATTGATTGGTCATGATAGTGGAAAATTATGACCATACAGTAAATGTTAAAACAAAGATTACATTCATAGTATCTGTGAAAATTCTGAAGTAACACATTTGAAAAATGGAAAGAAGATGAATTTTAATTTTATTTGTAATAATTAAATAGTGGGAAAAATTAAATTAATAAATAATTGCATAATATTAAAATATTTTATCAAAACATTTTTAGAAATTAAAGACCTGTGATACAAATTATATTAAACCAGATAGAATAATAATGTTGAATTTCCTTTAAAATAGTATTTTTTATTATTTAGTACACAAATATAGGAAAATTAAAGTACAAAATTTTAATTTATAGATAATAATATAGGATAATAAAAATCATAATGTTCCTGAGTGATAGATCAAAATATTTCATCATTGAAAATGTAGTCATAAACCATCCTGATAAATATTGAGATTGTAAAATAAAATCATTACCAATTTGGTAAAATCAGAATAATAAGACCCATGAAACAAAGAACCATATATATATTTTTCTATACTATAACTTTCATTATATGTATCATTAAATAAATTCATGATATATACATACACCACATAAATGAAATAGACAGTGAATAAGACATGTGTCCCATAAAAATAAAAGTGAAAGTAAAATCACTAACCTCAAGTCTCAACATTATTCATAAACATTTTAACCTCATGTATAATACATATATATTCATTGTAAATATATTATATAAAAATAAACTTTTGTATAATATCATATATTGTTCAATATTAAATTTTTACCAATCTTTTATAAAAAATTCTTTATTAAAATCAATATTTTGGGGGATAATTTTAATTTTTTCCTATATGTATTGGTTTGGTAGCTTTGGTCCGGTAAAATTGATTATAATTCCCAAATAAAGATAATTTTTTTCTTGATATATATATATATATATATATATATATATTATTTTAAATATTTATATACATATTTATAATCATCCCTAAAATTTGGATATAGAAAATGTATTACACCATTCATGAAGAATATATGATGTACATATGTATGAATGATATTATCATTTTATGATGGATGGAACAAAAGAAATGTAAATATTTATTCACCCATGAAGAATAACAATTATATCATATGAGTAAAATATATTCATTATCACTATAATTACTTCTATCTTTGTCAAAATAAAATGAAAACCACATCACATAACTTTTTCAAAGTGGTAATCCATATTTAGTGTTGAGAGATGTTATTGTTTTCCAGTGGATTGGAAGGAAATAATGTTGATGTGATATTATAACTAAATTATTATAAATATTTCCATGATATTATATCAATATTTTAAATTCTTCATTATATCCATTCTTGATAGGCGGTGATGGGAAAGTTATTTTATCTACTCCTGAGGTGGTAGTCTTCCATACACATGATCAATGGTTACATTACATATTTTATTGAAGAGAATGTGGATGTAGACTTTGAAAATGAAATTTTAAATTTTTTATATATGGTAATAATGATGTTATTATTGTAGGACCCCGGGACACCCTGAGAGGGGAGGGGTGAATCAGGGTGTCAACTTTTTCTTTTAAAAACAAGGATATTGGTCCCACGTTGGTAGGAACTTGTTAAACCTGTATGATGAATATTATCAGCAATGAAACATTCATATGCAAAGAGATAACACAAAAAAAATTTCTTGGTTCACCACTAAGGGCTACGTCCGAGGAGCATATGCTGAAAAGTTGTCGGTCGTGCCAAATTCCACTAATATTCACTAGTTGTTGATTAAAATGGTTCGGGAACAGTCACAATGTCCCAGACTCATTGCCTTTACAATGGTTCAGGGATAGCTCACGGCTTCCCTCGGGTCACTCCTGTTGACTACCCCTACCTCAATGCCCTTGGTGAAGTCACACTATTTTTATAAACGTGAAGGTCTCTTCATCATTACAAAATAATTCATCCTTTGTTGAATGTAGATTATATGTTGAAGTACAGATTTCACTTGTATACTAATCCCACTTTGCACTAAAGTTATCCGGAAATATTCCAGTTTTTGTGCAGCTCCAAAATGACCGGAGTACAACAACCTCACCTAGAGTGCTTCTCCAAGACTAGCGCAAATGTTTCAAGAATGGAGCACAAGTAAGTTTCCAGGTACAAAATTGGCGTGCAGGTGACACCAACAAACTTGTGCGATACTCCTTCAACTCCAAACTTGCGAGACTCTTCACCATTTACTCCCAAACCGCCTTGGCCGCGTAGCCAACAAACAGCGTGCAGCCTCTACTTGCGTGACCGAACTACCACATGTGTGATTCAACCACTCGCACGACGAGAGATTGAAAAATATCTAAGTATTGAAATTTTTCAAAAATTAGGAGGGGTGGTCCTCTATTTATAGGCAAACTGGACCCCCTGTGCGGTGGTGCGCAAGAGTCCTCACGACGCGCAAGTCCCAACACATAGCTCCAATTGCCCTAGCCCCTGTCATGCTACTCACTTAGACGAACACACCAATAATTGCGTGAACTAATTTCCTTTGCCATATTTTGAAGTTATCATCATAAAGAACAACCAGAACACAACTTTCCAAACCTCTTAGGAATCGGCACGGAAGTCCTTTCTTAGCGTTCATGACACTTGCATGACCATCCTAAAACTTGTGCGGCCCTTATCCCTTTTCCATTCTAAACTTTCCACTGAGGATTGATAACAAACACAAACCATACTCCAATTATTTAATAAAAGACCATGGATCTAAATATCCCCCCCTTTGGGTTTGTTGGCAATCAGAAAATAAATTCAATAGATCCCCATCCATGTGCAAACCAAAAACGCAAGAATCAACTAATCCAACACTCTAAGTCTACGTGATCGATGCTCAGTGTAGAAAACAAGAGAGGAAGCTTGAATTATGTTCCAGTGTTTGTGGAATTCTAAATTATGCCTAAGATGCATAACATGCCTGTTTGTGGAATTCTCAATGATGCCTAAGAAGAATAACATGCCAGAGCATGCCTGAATTTATTCCTTTCTCCCCTATTGTCAATAAATCCAAAGACCGGTAAGATGTTCATTGTTCAGCTAAAACCATACTCCCCCTGGATAGTATATCTCCCACAAACTTGCATCATATCCATAAATAGATTAAAACAGTTATCATTAATAGGGAGAGGAGATTTTCGTAACCTCTTTCTTCACTAGGAGGTGGCCAAACACCGAGGTTAAACCTATGCTTTTCTAACACCACTGCTGACAGTGGCTTCATCAGTATATCATCAACATGGTCATTAGTTCCCACATGATCCATTCGAATCAATCCTTGCTCAAATTTTTCTTTGATAAATTGATACCTGATTTCAATATGTTTTATACGAGAATTATGAACACGATTCTTCATAAGATCAATTGCACTCTTGTTATCATTGTAAATTACCATTGGTTGCTTCACCTCATCACCAATATCTGTTAGTTGTTGCTTCATCCATAGAAGTAGAGTACATTCCTTTGGGTAGGAGATATACTCAACTTCAGTAGTACTAAGAGAAGTACTTTCTTGTTTCTTTCTCAACAATCCAACACATTTATTTCCAATATAGAATGCTCCACCACTGGTGGACTTTCCGTCTACTACATCAACAGCCTAGTCAGCATATAAAAACATAGATAATTCACTATACCTACCTGTAGAAAAAATATAACCCAATGTTATGTGAACCTTGAATGTACCTCATGATTCTTTTTACTGTCGCCATATGTTCCTCCTTTGGATAACTCTGAAAGTGGGCCACAAGACATGTGGCAAAGACAATATATGGCCATGTCGTTATCAGGTACAGTAGGCTCCAAATGATCCTCCTGTACATGGTGGGATCTACAAAGGTCCCATCATCTTGTTTTACTAGTTTAGTTCCAATAGTAATTAGAGTTGACATTGGTTTGGAGTCTTTCGTATTAAACTTCTTCAGCATATCTCTTTCATATTTTTCATGAGAAATGAAAGTGTAATCCTTCTTTTGAATCACATGTAGTACCATGAAATATGTGAGCTCTCCAATAATAGACATTTCAAATTCTGATTACATGTGATTGGAAAATTCATCCATAGATTTTTTTCATGCTGCCAACAAATATGATGTCATCAATGTAGACAAGAACCATGAATTGATCTTCTGGAGAATTATTCACATATAGATTGTGATCTACTCCTCCTCTTTTGAATTCGAGCTTCTTCAGATAAGAGTCCATCCAAGAGTACCATGCCCGTGGTGCCTGCTTCAAACAACATTGAGCTTTCTATAGCTGTCAGACCTTTGTCTCATCAGTACCAAGAACAAAACAAACTAGTTGCTCAATCTAGACTTCTTCTTCGAGTACACCATTCAAGAATGCAGTTTTGACATTGATTTGAAACAATTTATATCTTCTTTGGAGTTCTATAGCAAGGAAAAGCCTGATTGACTCTAGTCTAGCCACTGGAGAAAAGGTTTCTTCAACATCTAGACCTTCAATATGAGAATATCTCTTACATATTAGTCGAACCTTGTTTCTAATAACACTTCCATGCTCATTAAACATGTTCTTGAATATCTATTTTGTACCAATCACGTTGTGACCTCCGGGTCTCTGGACAAGATCCCAGGTCCGATTCTTATCAATCTGATCTAACTCTTCATTCATGGGTTTCACCCAAGATTCATAATTTGTAGCTTCTTCGAATGAGGATTGCTCGACAACTGATAGAATTGCAGACTACATGTTATTCCTGATCCTCCTTGTTTGGATGGGTGCAATCTTATCCCCAATTATGTTAAATGGATCAATCTCAGCTCTACGATTTCTCCTGTGTCGTTCAGTTGCATTCTCTCTAGCCATAGTTTCTTCTTCAAATTATTCTTCAGAGTCAACATCATGATGTGACTGCTGAGTGTTTTGTACATCTTCCTCTATTTCTGTTGTTGTATTTTCTCCATGTTCACATTATTCTTCACTTTCTATCACATCCGCATATGACGTCCTTGAATCATTTGTGGTTTTTTCTTCAATTATCATAACATCACTGCTTACTACAATCTTTTCTAATTTCTTGTTGAAACACTTGTAGCATTTTCTGTTCATTAGATACCCAAGAAAAATTCCATCATCAACATTGTCACCAAACTTCCATTGATTTCATTCTTTGTTATGGATGAAACATTTTCTTCTGAAAACACAAAATTATTTGAATGAAGGCTTCCTTCCATGCAAAAATTCATATGGTATCTTCGTTTCTCCGATATAATGCCATGTTCGATTCTGAGTGTGCACTATAGCTTCAACATCTTCCTTCCTGTAATGGTGAGAGATACCACTCTCGATCAGCATAGTCCAAGCCATATTGTTGACCTGTCGATTCTGACGCACAAAAACTCCATTTAGTTGTGGATTTCTCACAGCAGCTACCTCATGCTGTATTCCATGTTTTTCTAGGTAATTTTCAAACTCAATAGATGTGTATTCACCTCCATTGTTAGATCGTTGGACTTTTAGTGGCCGTCCTGTATCATTATTGGCAATCTAGCGATAAGTTTTCATGAAATCAAGTACATGTCGCTTCCTATGAATCACCATTACACCATCCATTATACTATAATCATCAATGAAAAGGATGAAGTTCCTTTATCCGTGGGTTCCAGCAACATTTATTGGGCCACATACGTCTGTATGAATGAGATCAAGAAGATGTGATGCCCTTTTCTTCTTTGGATGATATAAACTACAAACCATCTTCCCACGAATACAATCATCACAAGACTTTTCCCATTCACATTTTAGAATGGGAATATCCATGACTATATTTATCTTAGATAACTTTTCAATGTCTATTTGTTTAATGTACCCTAGCCATAGATGCCACAAATTGATTTCTTCTTCAATAGACAAATAGCAGGAGTCCACTTTAATGTCAACCTGATATAAGATTCCATCAGTTCTACAACCTTTTATAAGAGAATTCCCTGTTTCTCCTTTTATAGTGTAGCATTTTTTATTGAAGGTTACTAGGAGCCTTGAGTCACAGAGTTCACTTACATTGAGGAGATTGTGACAGAGGCCATCCACATAATGAACATCAGTCTTCTTCAGCTCCACCTTGGCGAGAGCAGTATTCCCACTACCTTTAATCTTGAATGCACCATCATTACCAAACCGTACTATTCCATAAACCATCTATTCAATGTTCTACAAAATTTTATCATTTCCTGTCATATCAGAAGAGTATCCACTATCAAGGATCTAGGTGATACTACTCTTTGTAGCTTTGAGGTCCACTTCTGCAAGATAGGATTTCTCGATCCTCTTCTTTTCATTCCATGAGATATTGGATTGAGCATAGGATAATGATGGCCTTTTAATAATTTCATCCTCATAATCAGATTATTCATACCCATAATCTTCTTCCAGAGGGGAAAACTATTTGTGAGAATAACACCATCAGGAGGATAATAACTGACCCATATTTGAGTGTTGTATGAATTTCTCCAGTCGTACCTCTGCCTATAATACATAACTTTATGTCCAAAGTTAGAACAATTAAAACAGTAACCATAGAAGATATATCTTCTATAAGATGGAGGATAGGAAATTGGTCTCCTTTGTTGAAATCCCAGATCATCCCCATTCAAGTAGCTCCTTGCCTCTTCGCAGTATGACATGGTATGGCCCAGATAACTACAGAACTGAAACTTCATGAGAGGAAATGTCTTTTCACTTGAATTTCTCATCATTCCTTTTTCCTTGGGATAATAGTTTAACTACCTGTCATTTCTGAAAGTTTGAGGATAATTTTCAGTTCTTCTTTTAGTTTGGATTGAGGGTTTCTTTTTCATCATTTCAGGTAATGTTTCAGCATGTCCAACTTTCATCTTGACATTCATTTGTCTCTATTTACTTCCAGAAGTTGATGTCTTATCTTTACAGCCAATTACACTCTTTCCCATGCAAGCGGGTCTTTGATCACTTAAGATTTTTCCTACCCCATCTAAACAACACTTGGCTCTTTCTAGTAATTCTTCATCTGAGAATCTTCTGAAATGAATTTTCTTCTTTCCCTCATTTGTCATTGATTGACATTCAATTTTTATTCTAAGAGTAATAACTTCTTCCTCAAGTCCCTCAACAGTCTTGGACTTCTCTTCATGTCTAGATGAAATTCCATTTATGACCTTTGCTTGTTCCTCAGTATTATGCTTTAGTTCCAAAACATCATCTATGCTTTCAAGGATTGAAGACTGAACTCTCACTATTTCTTCTAGTCTTTCAATCTCTACTTCAAGCTCATCAACATATTATGATGATTCTTCCACCATTTCCTTCCACTTATTGCATCTCTTACATTGATTATTAAGCTTGGAAAAATAATCTTCAATATGAGCCTTTGAATCACCATTAGAAGTAATATGAATATCTCTGTCTTTATTGATCAAGGGTTCTGACTTTTCAACCGTAGCCATCATGGAAGAATTATTTCCCATTTTAAATTCATGTTCTTCTTCTTCTTCACAAAATTTTGCATCCTCATCTACCTCTTCATAGAAAAAACACATCCTCTGTATTTTCTTTCCAGATTTGAAGTCTCTCTTTTTTAAAAATCATTTTCGAGTCTTCTCGATGTTCTCATCTTCACTATCTTCATCATTGGTCTTTCTTAAACAATGAGAGAAATGTGATCAACTTTTCCACAATGAAAACATGCGAGAGGTAACTTCCCTTTAAATTACATTTTTCCCTTGTGGAACTTCTTTGTAATGAGAGAAAGAATTTATATTTCTTCTTCATCTTCACCGCTACTATCTATTGAAATTTCAGTTTATCCATGGAATTGAACGCTATTTCCTTGCTCACACAAGTCAATGCATATTCTGGTTTGACTCTCATTTTATATTCTACCAAGATACTCAGTAGATCATCCATAGAAAGTTTGGAAAGATCTATTTCCTCAAGGGCTGACAACTTTGCATTGTACAGGTGTGGAAGTATTCTTAATATTTTCTTTACTGTATCAATGTATTTGATTTCCTGGCCAAGACCCCGAATTTCTCTAACCACTTTAGTAATTCGATTGAAGAATGAGTCTGCATTATCTTCTAGATGTATCTTCAGATCATCGAACCGATTGTGCAGGACTTGTAATTTTTCCTCCTTCACATTTCTATGTCCTTGATAAATATTATCTAGTTTATCCCACATGGATTTTTGTTAGGTGCACCTCATTCCCTTTAGATAGATCTGATTAGAAAGGGCTGCGGTGAGTGCATTTTGTGCTTTAGCATGTACATCAAGAATTTTTCTGTCTACTTCAGTCATAGCCAGCCCTGTTGGATCAGTTACATTTATACCTTGCACAGTGGAAAATAGAACATCCATTCCAAGATATCTTAGATGAGATCTCATTCTGTTCTTCCAAATTTGAAAATTACTTCCATCGAAGAGTGGGACCCCCATGACATTGACTACATTCTCTAGGATGACAAAGGATAGATTAAACACTAGTAAATTCCCTTTGATACCACTTGTAGGACCCCGGGTCACCCTGATAGGGGAGGAGTGAATCAGGGTGTCAAATATTTCTTTTAAAAACAAGGATTGTGTTCCCATGTTGGTAGGAACTAGTTAAACTTATATGATGAATATTATCAATAATGAAACATTCATATGAAAAAGAAGACACAAAAATTTTTACTTGGTTCGCCGCTAAGGGATACATCCAAGGAGCATACGCCAACAAGTTGTCAGTCATACCAAATTCCACTAATATTCACTAGTTGTGATTTACAATGGTTCAGGAACAGTCACTCTGTCCCAGGCTCACTGCCTTTACAAAGTTTTAGGGATAGTTCATTGCTTTACATCGGGTCACTCCCATTGACTCCCCCAGGGTTGCTTCCCTTGGTGAAGTCACACTCAGTTTATAGACATGAAGGTATCTTCATCATTACGAAATAATGCATCTTCTGTTGAATGTAGATGCTCTTTTGAAGTCTAGCTTTCACTCTTATACTAATCTCACATTACACCGATCGTAGCGGGAAATCTTCCATTTTTCGTTCAGCTCCAAAACGACCAGTGTACAACAAACTCACCTGGCGTGCTTCTCCAAAACCAGCACACAAGTTTGAAGAACAACGCACAAGTCACTTGTGTAGTACAATCGGTGCTCAGGTGACACCAACACACTTGCACGACACTACCTCCTTCAACTCCAAACTTTCACGACTTTCCACCTTTTACTCCCAAACCGCCTTGGTCGCACAACCAACAAACGGCGTGCAGCCTCTACTTGCGTGACCCTACTACCACTTGCGCGACTCCATCACTCGCATGACGAGAGCTTTAAAAATCTATAAGTCTTAAACTTTGTCAAAAATGTGGAGGGGTGGTCTTTTATATATAGGCAAAATAGACCCATACACGGTGGCGTGAATATGTCCTCATGGTGCGCAAGTCCCGGCGCGCAACTCCAATCGCCCTAGCCTCTGTCGCGCTACTCACTTGCGCGAACACACCAATACTTGGGCGACCTACTTTCCTTTTCCATATTTTAATGTTTTGATCATGAATAAAAACTGGCACACAAGTTTCCAAACCTCATAGTCATCAGCACACATGTCCGTTCCTGGTGCGCAGGTCACTTGCATGACCAGCCCAAAACATGTGCGGCCCTTATCCCTTTGCCATTCTGAGCTTCCACTAAGGATTGAAAAGAAACACAAACCATACTCTAATTCATTCATAGAAGACCATGGTTCCAACAATTATATAATAATTGTTATATATTATTTGGAATAAGAGTATGAAGAAATAAAATAAAAATTTTCAGTTAAGGAATAAGCATCTTCTAAAAAACTCTTAGGTTTACAATAAAACCATTATAGAAAGGTTTCCTAATCAATATAAGGGTTATAAAACATTATTAGATATTTAAATAATGTATTTGGATACATATTTTTCTGAAAATAAAATCTTTACAAGTGTACATAGTAGAGAAGAGGATGTGTCATTCTATAAGTGGTGGAGATGAACCAATTAGAGAATACATTAAACTTACATAAAAGAATCCAGAATGATAATGCCATTCCAATAAAACATCTTCCAAATGGGAATATATTCTAAACTAGGATAAGATATAGTTTAAATATGAAAAAATAGTACTTGGGAAATTTTAATTCGAAAAAATACCCTGTTCTTTTGGTTTAACCCACAGTAAATCCGATATAACCTTAACAACGATGGCTAATTTTTTAGTTTTTACTATCCCTTAATAAAATTAAAATTATTGTACTTATGATCTTTTCAAAATATTATGATTTTAAATATGAAATCCATTTACCAAATTCAATTCACTGAAGTGGATTAATTTAATTTAATATTAAACATGCATACGTGAGGAAAAAGTAGTTTTCCAAAAAAAGGATTTCATAAATATAAATTTATGTTATATAAAAATTAAAAAGTTCATTACTTAAAATTAAAAAAATTGGTATAATAATTATATAATTTAACAATTTTTTTTAGAAACATACTATAAAGAAATGGAACTTGTAAAATAATTAAATAAAAACGTAGGTTTTATTGAAAATAAATATTTTTTCATATTCATGAAACAAATAATTAATTCATAAATTTTAAAAAATTTACTCTATGATAATTTTTATATTAGGGTTTAACATTATGAATTTACATTTTTAAAATTAATATTTTTTAAATTGGAAAAATTACTTTTTTTATTTTTTCATAGAAAACAAGAGAAATACTTTTTTTGAGAAATGTAATTTCGAATCATTAAAAGACTTTACCAAAAAAATTACATATTTAGAAAAATATTTCATTTATTTAAAAAAATTATATATAATTCTAAAAATTTAGTTATAACTAATCAAACATATATTTTTAACAAATTGGTTATAAATATCATGTTTAAGTAATAATATTAATAATATATTGTGGTTAATTAAAACTCAGTTTTGCATGTAACACATCTCATCGATGAAATTAAATTTATTTCAAGGAATGTATTTTATTAAATATTTGTGTTTTATAATGATAATTTATTTATAAAAGGTTATCCTAATATCTATAGAGAAATAAATATTATTGGCAGAGGAATATAACACCCGATGATTTTATGATGTATGTTTTTAAAAAAAAAATTAATTTCCTCGATATCTTTCCATACACGGAACACTGAGTCTAAATGAACTATAATAAAATATTAAATTATAACCTATCTAATAAATATATGGTATGAAAATGAATAAGAAAATTTCTAATCAAGTATAAATATTATATATGATTAAAATATATTGATAAATATGTAAAAAAATTTAATTAAAATCTTTATATGCTTCAAGGATCCAATTTTTTCTCATAAATTATTTTTATTTATTTTTAAGAGAAGATAATATAATTAATAATTTACAATTCTAGAATTTTTTTTGATAAAATGGACATAATTTTGGAGAGAAACATGTAAACATTTTCTTATAGTTATTTTTTTTTTGAATCTTATAAAAATTTTGATTTCTTTATGAATAATGAAAAATACTAGTTTTTGTTGAATAAAGACATTTATTTTAATGAATTTTTATTTTTTTTCATGAACCAAGCTTTATATACATGTAAATTACGTCATTTTTTTCCGAGTATTTCATAAATTAAATAATCACACACCCAGAGACTATATTATTTTATTACCTTTGGAAACATGGATAAAAAACATTTATTATACTGAAAGATCATCAATATTTCTACCAATGATCTTCCCCATTAATATTCCTACATAATACCATTAATCGTAAAAAAGGGAAATGAAACATATGAAAAGGTAGAGATTAGATACACAATAAGGGTAAAAAGAGATATATTAATCCTTATGTAATCATAATTCATATCTATATAAACAATAAAATTAATATCATACCTTGTATATGGAAGATCATGATATCCTGTTAGGAATAAATCATAAAATATCATAAAGAATTAAATAACATATTCCATGAGAGAATATCAAAATAAATTGAATTGTTGAAAAAAAATTATGCATAGAAAGTCAATTTCATATTATTCAAGGCCCACTACAAAGCCCTTCATAGAGGAAAAAGTCCATCATTGGATCAAGTTCACTCCTCATTCCATAATTTTATTAGTAAGCTATGTTTACTCATATTCCAGTCCTTTATTAATGAACCACCTTCAATTCCAATTCCAATCTTATCAATTTCATGAGTTATAAATATTTACCAAATGTATTGGAAGGTGATATAGGTACAACCCATCACATAATAAAAACCATACATATGTGTTCTTCAAGAACATAAATCATTAATCATATCACATCCCATAAAAAGAAATGGGGTTCATAAACATTTCATAATAATAAACCACTTGGAAAAAGAAATGGGTTTTTGAAATATCATTCCATATAAAATATAAAACAACCATAAAAGGTATAAAGATATTATACATTAATCATTACCCTATCAAAAAATATGTAACATCAAATAATGTAATCATCTATGGAAAATAAATTTTAAATATCACTTAAAATAATTCATAAAAAATAATAAGTTTTTTAAAATAATTACTTTTTATGGAGACGCAAATTTATAAAATAAAACATTTTATTTTAAAATATTGTTGTAATATTGTAAAGGAAGCTTCAAAAAAATTATGTGTAATGAAAGTGGAATAATATGATCATGATGCATAATTTAAAAAGCATTCCTTCTGCACTTCCCTCATAAATATTACAATATACATTATTTAGAAAACAAAAAATTCATTCTTTTAATATAATTTTTAAAAAATTAAAACATGGGTAGAAATTAAATTAAAAATTCATATAAAAATTGAAAAAACATTTTTTTATTTTTAGAAAAAATGGATGTGGAAAAAAAATATTTCTCATTGCATACTTAAACATAAAAAATATCTAATAAAAAATGATATTGTCAAATAAACCCTTACAAATATCATATCATTTATATGAGCATCAATAAGATGAATTGATTATGTGTATTCACTAAAATTTAATAAAAATTTGGAAATATAATATATGATTATAAAAAATAATTTCACACATATTCATAGAATTATATAATCAATTAAATAATAGTTTAACCTATTGAATGGAAATTGAGTTAAAAATTACAAAACCTAATGTTTTATTTCCATTGTAATTATCTCAAACTCTTGTATAATGATTTAAATAATTTTATTAATTTATAAAATAAAAATATACATATTTATTATATCATATATTATACTCTTATATCATCTAATCACAAATTTGTTAATAATATTTCGTTATTACCTTTCCTTCAGCTGTTAACTACTTTGATTTGATATGCTAGTATTGTCGTATAAGTCTCAGTTTTTATCAATAGGATATAGTTCCATCATATAAAAAATTATAATATGGTTTTATATATCATATTTATTCATTTAATAAATTTATATATTAATTCTTCAATGATGATCATGTAAAATTAATCGTATTGCGTCGTGGAGACGGTAGGTCATACAGATTCACAAGTGATAATATCTTTCCATTAATAGAAAAAGGGGAAGGAAGTGGATGGTATATTGTTTTCTTCCCAACAAATATCATGTTATAATTTTAATATACATCTATTTTTTCATCATTATACTAATCCATGAAATGTATGGATGAAAATAGATTACACCACATTTTAGAGATGTTAAATCGTACATATGCATGTGTAGTGCTTCAGTTTTTTGTTTGAAGGATAAATGAGGAATATGGTTGTACAATAATAATAAAATTATAGAATATAAGTGATACTTTAGTAATTAATTTATAATTGAAATAACACATGAAGAGTTTTTATAAGAAAAAATAACATTAAAAGAGTTGGTAATGACAATTATTACTTCTTTAGTTAACATATACTAGATCTCCTCCTACTGACAATGAGGTTGCTCTCTTGAGAACACCAAAACGTACAGAATGTGTCTAGGGATTTTTATGTCAGAAATTTGTATTCTATTGTCGCGATTTAATGATCAATGTGATATGAATAAGTGAGAGAGGAGGTTCCCTTTTATAATTGAGTAAAGGTGTACTTTTAAAATTTCAAAAAATATTAACTTATAATAAATTCAATCTGAATTCAATTACGGACAAAATAAATTACTAAAATATAAGATCATATAAATCCTTAATATCATTAAAAAATATTTTTTAGATAAGCTTTGGAATAATTTTAAACTTTATCATTTTGAGTAAACCTTAAATAAGCTATTTTAATTTTAAGTATTACAACAAATTTTTATATATTAAAATGACGTAATTTTTACTTAAGTGATTTAAATTGGATAATAACGGTAAAATTAATAAAATTTTATACATTATTTTAATTATTTTGTAATTTTAAAAATTTAAAAATATTTTAATAAAATATTATTTTATAAAATATCATTATTGTCATTTTTGACACTATTTATTACATGGAATTTTAAGAAAAATAGAGATAACAAGTTAACATTGAAGAAAATATTTTGAAATATTCTTATGGAGTACAGGTAATCTAGAAAATTATTTGATCATTTTTATTATCTAATATTTTATTTATTGTAATATATTAAACAAAATTTGTTTGATTTTCCATTATTCAATAATTACGGCACCAAGGTTGTGTAATTATTTAATATACATATTTCATTACTCAAAATTAAAAACAAAATACAATTATGTATATCAATTTCCTATAATCAATAATAATACTTATAGTAAAATATATCTTTTCGGTAACATATATTAAAATGATATAGTATTTAAGACATGAATGTAAAATCCTAAATTTTTTATAAAATAAAATAATAGAAATATATAAATCTCATCTAATTGGCCCAAAAAGTAATAAAGAAATTTATATAATGAAAATTTATTTAATAATTTAATATTTAATATTTATGTTCAATCATAACAAACTATTTTCTCCATGTTGACAGATAATGCACATTTAAAATAATAAAAATGAAATTTTGCGACTTTCTTTGATTTTAGTACTATATAAGTAGTTTTCATGGAAAATTGTCCATTAAACAACTTAATTCAGATCCTTATGTGATAAATGACTAAATATATTCAATCAACAAAATTTTTCAAATTTTTTTCAATTCTAGAGTCCCAATAATTTTATTTTTAACATATATTAACCAATTTACTTTATACTTTGTAGACAAAATTTAACAAGGTTAGTATTCACATTGGTGAAATTATAAGGGAAAATTTAAATAAATTTAGAAATTATAAACCTACATATGATGTTAATTTTTCAAAATTCAAAACATAGAAGTTTTCAGATTCTAATTTACAATAAAGCTGATATAACACTATGAGAACAATTTTTCTAAAAAAATCCCTTTCAAAACCTAAAATGTTTTTGAAATAATTTCTTGTGTAATATACTTTAAAATTTTTAATTGTATTATTTAAATAAAAATAATCTAATTAAAATTTTAAACTAATCCAAATTATAATTTTACCTTATAAGTACACTATAATAAAATATAATTTTCAATAAAAATATGTTTTGTCACTATTCATCAAAAGATAAAATATTTCAGAAAAATTACACCCAAAAATCACCAAAATATAATTTTTTACATTATTATTTCAAAAAAGATATTTATTTTGTCAAAAAATATTTATAAAAGTTTAAAATGAATATTTTAAAGTAAATCATCCATGAAAATGTAAAAAAATATCATTTTAGAAAAAATACATCTCTGTTATGCATAAAATGGGCTTGTTCTTATTTTATACCTATAAAAAATATTTTATTAATTTAAAAAAATTTCATTAAATTTAAAAAATATAAATTTTTTCTTTATCATTCAAAATAGTGAATTGTTTAATTTATTATGATAAAATCCATTTTGAAGAGTAAAGATAGTTTTTCACAAAAACAACCACTATTTTCCTTTGTATTTTATATTTATATCTAATTAATTGGTATCCCAAGGATTGATTTCATAATTAATTTAATACATATTAATTCCCACCATTTTAAATGTTAGGTGATAACTACCATAGTATAATTCTATTCCATAAAACTCGGTCTTGTGTATAACACTAGTTATCGAAGGAACTTGGCATTGTGTGTAACACAAGCTAAACATTATGTTACGTGTACCATATAATTATATAAGAGTTTAATGTAGTGAAATATTAACATTTTCATTTCATAAAAATAAATCCTATCTTGGTATAAAATGTAATGCAATAAATCAAAGAATTTAATTTTTTCTAAAATAATAATTCATAAAAACTCAGAGTATTACATTATACCCCCCTTAAAATAAATTTCTCCTTTTAAATTAATTACTCTAATATAGCCTGATGAGGACACTTATTCTTCATAATAATTTCACGTTATCTTATATCTTCTTCAGACTATTTTTTTTTACACTAAACATTAACAGGATGAGTGGTCTTGTTTAAAAAAAATTATCTCTAGGATACAGAGCCTCAATCAGTTTATATTCATAAGAAAGATCTTTCTCCAGTGACATGACTTATGCTTCTATTACATTTGAAGGATTAGGTAGTCAAATCCTTATAAAAGATACATATAACACATCATGAAATTGATATCTATTTTGTATAAGTTCCAATAAATAAGCTACCATTATTATATTATCAATAATTTTCTAAAATGACTTTTCTTTTTAAAATTTTACACAGAAAAGAAATAGTGGATGTTTGAGAATCTATTTCTTGGAAACCCACATCATAATAATTAATTGTAAATCATACTTTTAATAATAAATGTTGTAAACCTAAAATATATCAAAAGTAACTCTTAATTGTGTTTCTACATAGTAGAACATGGGTGGAATGTTAAAACAAGTACAATGAATTGAAAACTAACAATCATGTTCAGATGGAGAGTGATAGAAAACATGGTCATTATAAGGTTAATTACCACAAAATCATATAACAAATAGGTCAGAAAAAGGTTAATTAAATAATAATAATCTATTAGAATATGATAAAATTTTATTTCAAAATTATTTGAGAAGATATACGTACATTATTTTACATCATAAGTAAAGTCTCACTCATTGTTTGTGTTGTGATCAATTATTCATCCTTTCGTACTCCATGAAATAACATTTAATTTGAAGTTCCTATTGAACCATTATATCATAATATCCCTACTAGAATGAACGATCATTCCTTCTTCCTCTAGCTAATATTATAACAAAAATAGTGATCACATGTTATCCAATACAATTAAATATTCATATGGTTAATTAAAAAATTAATTTATAAAACATCATCAAATGTTCAGTAAATAAAATTTCATAAATTGTTACCCTTATGAACTTTCAAAAAGGTCAACATCCAATACATTACAAAATATGTTAAATAAATTTTTAAAGTCAATTTATCATTAATCCCCAAAACAACATGATGTATTATTAATTTTCACACAATAAACATGTCGAGACCAATATCATGTATTCTCATCAAGAATATTAATAAACTAAAAACCAATATTTAGAACACACATGATTATTCATTATTTAAATAAGAATAATTATAATATGAAAACATTTTCATTGGAAGCATCAGTTTATCCATATAATGATAGAATAATTATTTCTTTATTCCATAATCCGTGTACATAATCACATTAAATATCAATAATGGATGAACAATAATATTTTCATGGGTCTTATTCATTCTAAATCAATCATGAAATTACCAATAAAATTCAAACAAGATAGTTATTCCCTTATTATCATGGATAACTTTATTCATTGTGATAGGATAATATTTACCTTTTTCCTTTATACTTAGCTGTTTTTAAGGATTACCATCCACAATAATATTTGGATTAGGGACCTTGTTAGTGTAATTAACAAACACCTTATAATTGAAACACTGCATTAGAGTAGGCACACTCTTGGGATATTTCCATTTATTCTGATTACTTTGGTAGTCAAATGCCCAAATAATTTTTTAACCAAACACAAAACATTTACCAGTCTCCTTAAGTCAATTTTATTCATGATCCCTTCCACACTATATGAATAAAATGAATCTAACATTCTTCTCTCTATATATTTTAATAATTTACATTGAATTCTATCAAATATTTCTCATCATTACCATGACACGGACATGAAACATCAATCTCTCTTTTTGTACGAATAATACAAGGAAAGTACTTACTGAAAAACATGTTCTTAAACCCATCTTAATCTATAGAGTATATTTTATCTCATTTCCTGGTATTCTTGATAATGTTCTACCTCTAATTTTATTATCATTCTAAACAAAAAGTGGCCAAACTATATTTTTTTTAACAACATATAATGAAAAATATTATTTCAGTGGTATAGGTCAATTTCTCAGCAACTAATGTATCGGTCGTACCACTAAAATAATGTGGTCGTTTCATTAATAAGGATTCAATAGAATGTGCTTCCTTCATTTGGTCATTTGGATGTACAACAAGATACATGACTTATGGTCATAGAATCAAGGTCTTTTCATTCCATCATCCATAAAATTCATATTTTCAAGAGTTCCATCATTGCATTGTCCATTTCATTCCTAATTAACATGGTCCATTTAGGTTATATCCATTGATTAAAATTAGAAATCATATAACAAGAACCATTAATTATAGTGGAAAATCTATAAAATCATGGGAAATTACTAATAAAATTTCAATCTGGGAAATCTTATGTTTTATTCATGGTTATTCATGGTTGTTACTAGAACACTATGATTGTAACCTATAAATAGACATATCCTTAAGGATATTACTATGGATTTTTCATTATTTTTCTAATGGTTGACTAAACGTTATCTCTAATTACAATTATATTGATTCAGTCTTAACACACATAGATATTACATCATTTTCGTAGAATATTTTATATATTACTATAACTCACCCCTTAATATCATATTCATTTGGTGCCTTTTGAAACATTGAACAGAAACTTATATTTTGGTGAATGATCTTAATTATTTTCCACAAATATCATCCCCATTAGTATTCCAACCTAAAACCATTATTTATAACTATGGGAAAGAACATTATGAAAGGTTGAGCTCAGATTCCAAGTAAGGGTAAATAGTGATATATCAATTATAAAATAATCATAATTCATAATAATATAAATAATATGTTTCAAAATAATATCATGCATATCAAAAATTATGATATCATGAAATGAAGTTAATCATAAAAGTTCATAAATAATCAAAGAACATATTCTATTAGAAAATAACATAATACATGAAATTATATAATAAAAATAAGAATAGAAAATATTTTTTATTTTTGTCAGGGATGTCTACCAAGACCATCATATTAGAAAAACTCACATACTAAACCGATTTTACACCTCATTTAATCCTAACATTACTTGGGTATACTCCCATTCAAGTCATGTATTACTGAATTGGGTTTATTTCACATCCAAGTTCAATCAATATCAAGAGTTATACATATTTACCCAATGTGATAATGACCCAGATTTCCCATGGAATTTTTTTTAAAAAAATACATGGAAATTTTACACATTCGGAGTTTCTAATGGGACTTGATTCCGAGGCCCGGGTTGCCCGGAATCGATTTTTGATGTTTTTTTTGGGTATGTTTAGTAAACATATGTTTCAAATTTTATAACATTTTAAGCAGTGCTCAGAATCGAAATTTGAGTGCACTTTTGAACTTGCATCATCGGAAATTTCTTAGTGAGACCTTCACCAAAGTAGCATTTTATCGAGAGTGGAAGATAGTTTTTGGGGACCTTTAATAAAGTTAATTAAAAATAAGGAAATACCATATTTTTATTTCTTGGTGGTTATAAGCTCCAAGAGGAGGTTAGTGGGGGGGCCACCACACCATAACCTCCCATGAGAGGTTATGGAAGTGGGTCCCAATAGCACATAACATCCCATGGGAGGATTGTTAGGTGGGGCCCACATGAGCATTAAACTTCCTCTAATCCCCAAATAAAATTAGTGAAACTCTTCACCTTATCCCTTCATTTAATGATCCAACTAATCCAATTTAATTATGTAAAGTAACATAATTAATTTGGAATTATTTTGAATTCTTGAATTCATTAGGCCAACATTATAATATGTGATGTATTATTATAGTGGGGGGGTTAGAATAATCATTGTTGTGAGAATTAAGGAGAGGAAGAGCATTTGGGATAATTTGGAGGACTTCATCCTCTCAACGGAGAATGTGAAGAACGCATGTCACCACCGAAGAACGACGAGCACCATCTTCTCCCTATTAAACCGGGGCAATTAGAGGAAAAATCTTCGCCCCCGAAGGACGCTGAAAAAGCCATCTCGACTCCTCTTCCCTGAATCATTTCTCCTCAACTTCTTCATCTTATACATGATGTCAACGGAACGATGTCTGCTTCCCGCGACTTCATCAAAAAGCGACAATCATGGTAGGAGGATTGAATTTTTTTTACTCATTCTTCGTCGTAAAAATTCATGGAATAAAGACCGAATGTTATCACCATAACGAGGAGGGTTCCAGCCGTACGAACATGGCCCGACCCTCCCCTTTTGTCAGTTCTTGTTTGATGACGACAGAGGTGGTACATGCGTTGACCGACACCTAGCCGGCCGCGATGAAGCTAGGTCACCAAAAGGGTGTGGCACCGACGTACCTTGCAAAAAACTAATCCAAATCATGGCAGACCATGACAGTGCCGGAGGGGCGCGGTGCCTTCGCACTGTGCCTGAAGGAAGGCCCGCGGCTAGGAGGGCCATGGCGTTCGGACGTGGAGCGTGGTGCTGCCACGTCGTGCGGAGACCAGCAGGAGGTCATGGCTAGGCCAAGCCATGGTGGATGGGTGAGACTTCATCGCGCAGCGTAGTGGTGTGGAGCGGTTGGCCGCTCGGGCGATCCAAAAGGTGCGGGACCCTGTCGGCTCCCACGTGAGCAGGACTGGTGCCACCCGGTGCCGGTTCGGTTCTACCGAAATGGCTAATCCATTCAGGTACTAGGGGCACACGATTTCCCCCTAGTCACGGCTATGGCGGACCCTTGCCAAGCCACTGGGTTGCCAAGCCGACCAGGCCGCCGGGCCAACCGGGTTGCCAGGCTAACTTCATGTCGGGCCGCCTCAGGCCAGGCCGCCTTTAGGCTGGGCCCCACTGGCCGAGTTTCCTCGTGCCAGGCCGCCTTCTGGGAGGGCCACCTGGGCGGTGCTGCCTTGTGCCAGGCCACGCCTTTGGGTCAGGCCGCGCCTTCATTTCAAGATGCCCCTTCATTTTGGGACACCTCTTCGGACTAGGTCAGACTCACGAACTGGGTCGGACCCTGGTCTGTCTAGGTCAGACCGGACCCACTATTACCCATTTAAACCTTTTTCTCCCAAATCTCGGGCTGCGGGCGTCCATTTGACGAACTGTTAGTGGTTCCATTATTCTTAGAACAAATCCATCACATTGGGAATACCCCAAGGGAGTTCGAGATATAGTTGAGATACGGTCATGTTGGTGACTACATGAAACAAACTGGGCCCACAGGGCTAAAAGGCTAATAACTCACAGACCAGGAATCCAATTGATGGACAATCTGTTGCGTTGAGACCCCTAGGATGTGTCGTTCCTTTGAGATACATCCACGCGAGACTTCGGGACACATGGAGTATCGACCAGTAGCTCATGGAGAAGATCCTTTTGGAAACGAGCAGGCAGAGTATAGAGACCTAGTAGCTGACAGACTTGATGACTACTTGACTGATTCGACTCGGAGTGATTTGACTAGCCTAGTGGGGAGCGAACAGTACTTTGCGGTAGACCCATGGCGGACAGAGCGCCTGGTAGTTGGAAGCAGACCAACATTACTCGACAGGAGGAGTACCTCTATAGGCTATTAGTGGGAGCACCTAGTATTTTGCGGTATACCCACAACGAACGGAGCACCTGGTAGTTGGAAGAAGACCCATGATACTCGATAGGAGGAGTACCTCAGTAGTCCAAGGTTAGTGAGAAGCACCTCAGTGTCGCAATAGACCCATTGTACACGAAAGAGGAGGAGTTCTCCGGCAACCGTGGTTTCGATGATAAAAAAATCCTAGATTGAGCTGAGTCAATGACTTTTATGTTTTCCTCATGATTGAGATGGTTAACATGATAACTTAGGTATATGTATGGGAATATACCTATGTAATGGTAATCTGTTGATTTCATAATGTGTGGTTTATCCTTGTTAAATTTTGTGAGACCTTGAGGGTCTCAGGTTCCCTACTGAGTATAGTTATACTCACCCATGCACGGGGTATGCCCACACCTTGTTGTGTTGGATACAGACGACGGACAGTACTGACGGAGGTTGAGATCCCCAGGACTGGATGGTACTCAGAGGAGGACCTTTTGATGTATCAGTACATGGTGGAGTCTAAGGGACATAGAGTGTTGTGGAGGTCATATATTCCTACCCTTCAGGTAGGAACCCTGGAGGACGATCTAGGAGCTACTTTCATCTTTCAGTTGTTTTTCCCTTTTGTTTGTACTTGCCTTTAGTTTTATTTGTACATTATTGTTGGGCTTGTTTATGGACCCCATTTACTTTCAGTCTACTTGTTATATAGTTTTTACATAATGTTTGCATCTGCCTCTACTCTTGTTGTGTATGTTTACAATTATAATGGAAATGCCTTTCTAGTCTTAGAGATTTATGTCTTTGGTGCTAGTCGCCAGCCCATGGCCTATGGAAGACGGGTATTGGGAAGTCACGATTCAAGCCTCGGGGGTCTGGTCGTGACAAATTGGTATCAGAGGAGTCAGTTCTACCATAGAGCCTAGGACTCTGATATTTCTTTTCTATGAAGAAATATTTTTCATGGTTCCAAGTGTCATTTTCTGTTTAGGGAGTCTAGTGTTGGTGTGGTGGCTGATGTATCTATACACCAGGACTCTGACTACTAATTTCCAACATAGTACACGAAAACACTGATTGCGTGTGTGTTTTCAAAAGTTTTATTTAAGTCAGCTCAAACCAGGTCACCTCACCTGGTATAGTCTTTTGACCGTGTCACATCAGTTCTTTTAGAATGCCTCCCCATGGACTACCAGTTAGAGACCTGAGAGTTCTACGTACTGACAGCCCGTTGAGTGAAGAGACATCAGTACACTACCCTCATCCAGTTAATGCACCAGCATAGGGAACAGCGGTACTACTTTTCATAGTGCCACCGATTCCACCATCCCCACCAGCAGAGAGTGCATGCCACTTGAGCGTGTTGCACGAGTTCCAGGTCCAAAGGCCACCCAGGTTCAGGGGAGAGATGGTCTCGTAGGCGGCTGAGGATTGGATTGAGGTTGTGGTGAGAGTCTTCAGACTGGTAGGGACACTATCTGACTTCATGGTGATCCATGATGCCATCCACCTTTAGGCAACATTAGGCAGATGGTGGAGCCTGATTCTACTGATGCGTGACGAGGCAACACGTCTATGGGAAGACTTCGAGGGCATGTTCCAGATGGAATTTGTACCAGCCACCCTTCGAGTGGTGTGGATACAAGATCTACTTCATCTACATCATGGTAGCATGAGTGTATCTTAGTAATTAGCGAGGTTCACCGGCCTCTTGCACTACTCCACTGATATGGTACAAGAACTGTTCTTCAGGCCCCGGACCTTTGAGAAGGGACTCAGGTGAGAGAAAAGAGCTATAGTTATCTCCTATAGAAACCCGACACATACAAGGGTGTTGAAGTGAGCCCTACTAATGGAGAGATTCTTTGCTGAGCAGTCTCTAGCAGCGAGACCCACCACTAGTTGACTTACAGCGGAGTCTTTTGCAGCTGGCAGTAGACAGATGACACGGACGTCCAAGAGGACCAGACCCACAGGTGGTCGACTGCACGACTCATGATCAGTTGTGTAGGGCACCCAGAGTGGAGACAGATCCAGTCATGCCAGGAGAAGATAGTTTTACTCCTATGGAGGGCTTGTTCACATGGCTCGTGACTGTCCGACCCTCCACTTTCGATGATCAGCAGACAGTTGAGGGACCTCCTAGGTAGAGGCAGAAGTTCTATTGAGGCGGTCTGCAGGGCGCAGGTGTACGCGGAAGAGGAGCTAGTCATGTAGCTGGCGGTGGAAGATGTTACACGGTACTACCGTCAAAACCACTAGAAGGTCCACCCTGACCATAGGGAGCGGATTGACAGGGCAGATCATAGCTTCAGGAAGCTGTGTCCTATGATCACGGCTCTCCGGAAATGATTCAAGGTACGATCTGTGTCTACTCCACCTTAGTTGCAATTTTAATAGACACATGTTCCAGTCACTCTTTCATAGCCACTTCCCTCATTTAGATATCGGATATTCGATAGATTTGTTGGCTCGATCCTTACCGATTGAGACTCCTATAGGAGAAAACTTGATGATTACACACAGGTGACGATAGTCTGAGCTTACACTAGGAGGTTAGAGCTTCGGTCAGGATCTCATCATAGCGGCATCGAGGTCTTACGATGTCATCCTGTGTATGGACTAGTTATCTACAGTCCATGCTCAGATCGACTGTATTAGGCGCAATGTTTGGTGTGTCTGCACGAATGGGATAAGGTTCACCTTCACTGGTGAGAAGGGAACCTTTTCAGCGACGGATAGACTAACTCGGTAGAGGGTACAACCAATCACTCACCAGTTGGCTAGTCTTACCATCAGATAAGTTGATGCGGAGAGTCAGACTTATCCTGTAGTGGTGGACCAGTACTTGGATGTTTTCCCTGATGATGTTTCCGGACAACCTCCTCACATATAGGAGGAATTCTACATTAACCTATACACCAGGACGACATTGATATCTATTCCAGTATATCGGATGGCTCCCGCTGAGCTTTTCGAGCTAAGGGTATAGCTGGAGGACTTGTAGGGGAAGGGATTCATCCGGCCCATTTTTTCTCCTTGGGAAGCCCTGATTTTTTTCGCCAATGAGTATGGGAGCTTGAGGCTCTGTGTCGAATATCGTCACCTGTACTAGGTGACCGTGATGAACAAGTACCCACTCTCAAGGATTGACGACCACCTTGATTAGCTCAAGGGATCATGATGGTTCTCAAAGATAGACCACATATCAGGCTATCACCAGCTTAGAGTTTGAGACGAGGATGTGCAGAAGAGAGCCTTTAGGAGGATTTACGGCCACTACGAGTTTCTAGTTATTACCTTTGGCATAACCAATGCTCCAGCAGTGTTCATGAGTCACATGAACAGGATCATAAGCTTTACCTTTATCGCTTTATTATGTTCTTCATTGACGACATTTTTAACTACTCGACTATAAAGGAGGAGCCTGCCTACCATTTGTAAGTAGTACTAGACACACTCTGAGAGCACCAGCTTTATAGTAAGTTCTTGAAGTGCCAGTTCTGGATTTTAGAGGTTCACTTCCTGGGACACGTCATCTCATAGGCTGGAGTTGCAGTGGATCCAGCGAAGATCAAAGCCATACTTTCTTAGGAGCCACCGAGGAGTGTGTTAGAGGTACGAAGATTCCTAGGCATGGCTGGGTACTACCGAAGATTCATTCCAGACTTCTCCAAAGTTGCAGCACCACTTTCATCCATGACGAAGAAGGGGAAACCCTTTATGTTGTTGGACAGATTCCAGTTGAGCGTTCAAGAACTGAAGTAGAGGCTGACTGGTGCCCCCATATTGAGGTTTCCAGAGGAAGGTGTTGGGTATGTAGTCTACTGCGATGCATCAGGGACCGGACTCGGGTGTGTCCTGATGCAGGAGCGAGCAGTGATCGCATATGGTTCCCAGTAGTTGAGACATCATGGGAAGAACTACGCTACACATGACATGGATTTAGCAGTAGTGGTCATCACCTTGAAGATGTGGCAACATTATCTGATGGGTGAACATTTTACCATGTACTCTGATCACAAGAGTGTCAGGTATATCTTCTATTAGAATGACATGAACCTGAGACAACGATGATGGATTCAGTTCCTCCAGAACTATGACTTTGAGATAGTCTATACTCTTGGGAAGGGGAACGTTATTGAGGATGCACTCAGCTGGGGGAATGGCATTCAGATGCTATGAGAGGGGATAATTCAGCTAACTACCTTACAGATATCCTTCATGGATAGGGATCAAGAAGCCTATCTTCAGTCTCTTATAGTCACACCTCCACTTCGTTAGCATGTTAGGGAGGCACATCGTGGGGACGCTAACTGCGAGACATGACATGCTCAGATATCCACAGGGCATGCACCTGATGGATTTTTAGAAGCTAGTGAGCACTCCATCCTCTTTAGAGGATATACCATGGTGCCAGTTTCACTTTAGGAGGAGGTGTTGAGAGAGTACCATACTTCCCCACTAGCGGTACATCTGGGTGTGGCGAATATGTACCAGGACCTTCAACGATAACATTGGTGGCTAGCTATGAAGAAGTTGGTAGCGAAGTTTGTCTCACGATACCTCACTAGTCAGCAAGTGAAGGTGGAGCACCAGGTGCCCGAAGGTTTGGTTTAGCCCTTAGAGGTCCAAGAGTGGAAGTGGGATGGGATATCCATGGACATCGTGACGGGTCTTCCATATATATCCAGGTGTCATGACTCGATATGGGTGATCATCGACCGACTCACCATGTCGGCCCACTTCCTATCTATCTAGGAGCAGGGTTCCGTAGAGATCTTCGGACACATCTATGTGCAGGGGATAGATCATTTTCATGGAGTACATTCTTCTATTGTCTACGACCGTGACACACGATTTACTTCCCGACTATGGAAGGGGTTACAAGAATCATTCAGGACAGAGCTTCGCTTAAGCACCTCCTTCCATCCTTAGACAGATGGTCAGACCGAGAGGACCATCTAGACCCTCGAGGACATGCTCCGTGCATATGTCCTTAACTATGGTCACAACAGGGAGGATCACTTGCCTTTGGTGGAGTTTTCCTACAACAGAAACTATCACTCCACCATCGGTATTCCACCTTTTGATGCCTTGTACGGATGACCTTGCAGATCGCCACTATGTTGGACTGAATGAGGGAAGTCAGCACTAGTGGGACCAGAGATGGTACGGGCTACCACCGAGAAGGTGCAGATCATTTAGAGCAGATGAAAACTGCATAGAGCAGACAGAATTCGTATGCTGGAAGAAGACATAGAACTCTTGAGTTCGATGATGGCTACCACATCTTCCTACGGGTCTCACATCCATGAGGTCTATGGAGATTTGGCAGAGGTGGAAAGATATCTCCAAGGTTCATCGAACCTTTCTAGGTCCTTAACAGAGTAGGAGAGGTGGATTACCACTTAGCTCTTCCACCACAGTTGCAAAAGGTGCACGACGTCTTCCACGTATCTCAGATAAGGAGATATGTGCACGACCCTTCCCACATCATCGACCATGGAGAGCTGGACATTGATGACGGGGTGACTTTCATGGAGGTTCCAGTGAATATTGAGGATTTACAAGAGCAGGTCCTACGTGGATGGTCGATACCTATGGTGCGCATTCGTTGGCAGCACAGGAACCTCCAGGACAGCATATGGGGGGGGGGAGGCTCAGATATGTGCTCAGTACCGCCCCTTTGTTCCCTTAGTTCGAGTTGTATCTTACAGGGATGTAAATCCCAGATGTGGGGAGAATGTAAATAGTCATATTTCCTGTGAAATGTTATTTTTTAAAATACATGAGAATTTTATGAATCCGCAGTTTCTAACGGCACTTGATTCCGAGGCCCGGGGTGCCCGGAATCAATTTCTGATGTTTTGTTTGGGTACGTTCAGTAAACGTACATTCTGAATTTTATAACATCTGTACCGGTGCTCAGAATCGAAATCTGAGGGCACCGTTGAACTCGCAAAGTCAGAAATTTATTAGTGATACCTTTACCGCAGTTGTGTTTTATATAGAGTGGATGATAGTTTTTGGGGTTCCTTAATAATGTTTAATACAAATAAGGTGATAGATTATTTCTATTTCATGGTGGTTATATGCTCTGAGATGAGGTTAGTGGTGGGGGCCACCACACCATAACCTCCCATGAGAGGTTATGGAGGTGGGGCCCACCTACACATAACCTCCCTTGGGAGTATTATTACGTGGATCCCACATGAGGTTTAAACCTCCTCTAAACCCCCAATTAAATTGGTGAAACTCTTCACCTTCCCCCATTATTTAATAAGCCAAATCCTACAATTTAATTAAGTAAAGTAACTTAAATATTTTGGAATAATTTTAAATTATTGAATTCATTATGCCAACATTATAACACATGATGTATTATTATGGTGGGGGGTTGGCATAATCTGTGTTCGAGGAATTAGGGAGAAGAAGAGCCTTCGGGAGAATTGAGAGGACATCATCCTCTCAACGAAGAATGCAAAGAATGTCGGTCACCACCGAAGAACGACTAGCACCATCTTCTCCCTCTTCAACCGGAGCAAGTAGTGGATGCACCACCACCCAAGAAGAACACCGATGACATCATCTTGACATGTCTTTCCTGAATCCTTCCTCCTTGACTTCTTCGTCTTGTACCTGACGTCAACAGAACGATGTCCGCTTCCTGTGACTTCTTCAACGAGTGACAATTGAGGTAGGGAGATTGAATTTTTGTGCACTCATTCTTCAACGTACAAATTTATGGAATGAGGAACGAATGATATCACCGTAACGAGGAGGGTTTGGGATGCACGAACAAGGCCTGACCCTACCCTTTTGTTAGTTCTTGTTTGATGAAGACGGAGGGGGCACATGCGGTGACTAGCAATGAGCCGACCATGAAGAAGCCGGCGTTGCAAGGCCACTGGGTCGCGGAAAGGGTGAGGCACCGCCATGCCGCGCAACAAACCGAGCCGCGATCAGGCCGACCGCGGCAATGCCGGAGGGGCGCGGTGTCGTCACACCGTGCCGGAAGGAAGGGTCGTGACCAGGAGGGCCGCGGCGGTCGGATGAGAAGTGTGGCGCTGTCGCACCGCGTGGAGAGTATCAAAATACCGCAGCGAGGCCATGCCGCGGTGAAGGGGCATGACATCATCATGCCACACCGTGGTGGGGAGATGATATCATCTCAGGCCACTTCGAAGGTGCGGGACCCCGTCGGGTCCCGCGTGAGCGGGACCGGCACCACCCTGCGCTGGTTCCATTCAAACCGAATGGCTAAGTCTTTTGGGTGTGAAGGGGCGCACAGTTTCCCCTTGGTTGCGGCTATGGACGGCCCCCGCCGGGCCGCTGGGTCGCCAGGCCGACCGGGCCACCGGGCCAACCGGGCCACCTCAGCTAAGGTGACTTTCTGGTCGGGCCCCCATGGGCCGGGATGCCTTGCGCCATGCCGCCTTCAGGCCGGGCCGCCTTAGGCAGGGTCTCTATCAGGCCGGGCCGCCGTGGGCCAGCCCGCCTTCGGGCCAGGCCGCCTTGGGCCTAGCCGCCCTGGGGCCGGGCCGCCTCGGGGTGGGCCGCCCTCGGGCCGGGCCGCGCCTTCGGGCCGAACTGCTTCTTCGGACTGGGTCAGACTCACAGACTGGGATGGACCCTGGTCCAGACCTGGGTCTGGCCGGGTCGGTCTGACTGGGTCTGACCGGACCCAGACCCGCTATGACCCATTTACACCTTTTCGCCCATATCTCAGGATATGAGTGTCCATTTGACGAACCATCAACGGTGCTGTTATTCTTGTAATAAAGTCGTCCATTTGGGAATACCCCATGGGAGTTTGGGGTATAGTTGAGATATGTTTAGGATGGTTCATACAGGAAACCATCTAGGCCCTCAGGACTAAAAGGCTAATGACTCATAGGCCGAGCGTCCTATTGATGCGTTGTCTATTGCGTTGAGACCCCTATGACATAGCAGTCCTTTGAGATACTTCCATGTGAGACTTCGTGACACATGGAGTATCGAACAGTAGCTTGTGGATCAGATCCTCCAGGAAACGAGCAGGCAGAGTGCAGTGACCTAGAAGCTGATAGACCTGATGAATGTGTGACCGATTCGACTCCGAGTGATTCGACTAGCCTAGTAGTGAGCGATCGGTATTTCGCGACAGAACCATGGAGAACGAAACACATGGTATTTGGCAGTATACCCACGGTACACGACAGGAGGAGTACCTCTATAGGTTATTAGGGGGAGTGCCCAATATTTGGAGGCATACCCACAGTAGACAGAGTGCCAGGTAGTTTGCAGCAGATCCGCGGTACTCAACATGATGAGTACCTCAGCAGTCCATGGTTAGTGAGAAGCGCCTCGGTGTCGTGACAGGCCCACTGTACCCGACAGAGGTGGAGTTCTCTAGCATCCATGGTTTCCATAATAATAAAAATCCGGGTTTGAGCTGAGTCAATGACCTTTATTTTTTCCTCATGATTGAGATGGGTTACATGATAACTTAGGTATATATATGGGCATATACCTAAGTAATGGTTAACGGCTGATTTCATAATTTTAGGTTTATCCTTGCTGGATCTTATGAGACCTTGAGGGTCTTGGGGTCCCTATGGTGTATCATTATACTCACCCTTGCATGGGCTATGCCCGCACCTCGTTGTTTTGGATGTAGATGATAGCCAAAACTGATGGAGGTTGAGAGCGATAGGACTGGACAGTACCCGGAGGAGGACCTTATGTCATATCGGTACACGGTGGAGTCTGACTGACGTAGAGTGCTGTGGAGGCCATCTATACCAACCCTTCAAGAAGGAACCCCAGGGGGCGATCTAGGAGATGATTTCACCATTCATTTGTTTTTCCCTTTTTAGTTGAACTTGCTTTCTGCTATATTTTTACGTTACAGTTTGGCTTGTATTATGTCCCCCCTTCATTTTCAGTCTACATTTTATACATTTTTTACGTAGTTTTTTAATTCCTCTTGTACTCGAGTTTTGTTTTTTTACAGTTATAAAGGCAATGCATTTCCAGTCTTGGGGATTTACCCCTTTGGTGCTAGTCACCAGCCCCTGTCCTATAGAAGGCGAGCATGGGGTTGTCACAATACGAGCCCTGAGAGTTGGGTCGGGACAAATGCATTGGAGAGACATATAGGTTGAACCAATCACATAATGAAAACCATAATTATGTGTTACACAAGAACAAAAGTCATTAATCATATCATAACCCATGAAAATAAATGGGTTTCATAGTCATTTTATCATAACATAACATATGGAGAAGAAATGGGTTTCTTAAATATCATTTTATGATAAATATAAACCAACCATAAAACGTAAACAGATAGTATCCTTGAATCAGAACATCTGTATATAATAATTAACATCATATAATTTTATTTTATATGAACAATAATTTTGACTGATCAATTGAACTAATTTTGGAAAAATAACATTTTTTAATTGAAATCTTTCTACAGAGACATTCATTTATAAAAGAATAAATTATATTTAAAAATAACCTTTTTTAAGTAATATTTAAGGAAATAATGTTTCATTATGATGGGAAAAGATAAAAATTCTATATAATTTAAAAAAACTATCCTTTTATGTTGTTCTATAAAATATCAGAAAGTACCTTGTTTAGAAAATAAAGCAAAAGATTATTTTAAAACCCTTTTGTAAAAAGTAAAACATGGGTAAAAATTACCATAAAATTTTTTAGAATAGTATATGAAATCCTATTTGAAATTTTTTAAAAAATTATTTGGATGATAAATATTCCCAAATGGATACTTAAATGTAAACACTATCAAACAAAAAATGAGACTGTGAAATTAACCCTTACAAATATCATATCATTGATGTGATAATTAATCAAATGAATTGATTTTGTGTATTATATTTAAATATATACAATACATGTGGAAATATGATATACAATATTCCAAATTATCTTCACACATAATCTTGGAATTATATAATGACTTAAATAATAGTTTAACCCAATGAATGGATATTGGGTTAAAATTCCATTACCTTCAGTCTGATTTTATTTGTATGTATTTAAAACATCTATATGATGGATTAAAAAGTGTTATTAATTTATAATAGAACCATATTAATATTTAGGATACATTTATGATCCTCATATATCATCTTATCACCCATTTTTAATAATATTTCATTATTACCTTTCTTTGAATTGTTAACTACTTTATTTCAAAATGAATCTTTTGTCATAAAAGTCCCAGTTCTTATAAATTGGATATATTTCCATAATATATAAAATTATTTTAAGGTAATATATATCATATTTGTTAATTATATACATTTATATAATAATTAGTTAATTGTGATTATGGAAAACGAATCGCTTCGCATTGTGGAGATGGTAGCTCGTACATATGCATGAGCAAAGGTATCATTCCCTTAATGGTGAATGGGGAAGTAACCATATGGTATATTTTTTTTCATAATTAATATCATATTATTATTATAATATATATCTAATATTTCATTCATTATACCCATCCATTTAAAATGGTTATGAAAAATAAACTACACCACAACGTGGAGATGGTCATCCTTACAAATGCACAGATGGTGCTTTTTTTGTAGGTTCCATAAAAGTTGAAATATGGTTTTTACATAGTAATAAGATATCATAATATATGTTATTATATATTTATTACTTTATAATGGAAACAACACATAAAGAGTTAGTAGAATAATAAAAAATCATGAAAGACTTGAAAAAGGAAATTACCACTTCTTCAGCGAAATTCCTTTATATCTCCTCTTAGGGACACTAAGGTTGGTCTTTTGAGAAGAAAAGTGTATCTATAATGTGTATAGGGAAGTTAAAAATAGTTTTTTCAGGTTATGGTTGATCATTAAAGACTTATTTGATGTTATTAAGTGAGGGAGGAGGCACCCTTTTATAATTGAAGTAAGAGGAATTATTGGAATTTAGAAAAACATTAAATTATAAAAAATTAGATATCCATAAATTTACCTCTAATATTAGATGAATTAAAAGATAATATAAAATTTAATTTTTATCCAATAAACCAATATATTATTTACATGTTTTTTTTATTTTGAACCTTATCATTTTGATTAACCCTTAGTTAACCTTTTTAAATATTAACTATTATAACAATATTTTAACTATTAAAATGTTATAACATTTACTTATGTGGTGTAAATTCGTCCATAAATGAAAAATGTATAACATTTTAGATAATATTATATTTTAATTTTATATTTTAATTTTTTTATCTATGAATAAGTTAATAAAATATTATATTGATACAATATCATTAGTTTCAATTTTGACTTTAATCATTACATTGAATTTTAAAAATATCAAGATAACAAATTAACATCAAAAAAAATATTTTATAAAATTAATTTGAGGTCCATGTCATCTACTAAATTCTTTTATCAAATTAATTATCTCAAATTATATTTTTTTGATATTTTAAATATCATTTATTTGATATTTCCATTAATAAAATAATTACTACATCTACATTAAGTAATTATTTTATATAATAATTTCCTTACTAAAAATTTAAAATAAAATATCATGATAAATAGAAATACCCTAGATTGTATGAGAATACATATATCTGAATAAATATTTTGGGTTACTCTATATTAAAAATGATATAGTTTTTAAAACATAAATGTTACATGTGAATATTATTATGAAATTAAATATTACAAATATTATGATCTCATATTAGTGCCACAAATTGTAAAAATATGTATTTATGTTACTAATAGTTTTTATTAATTTAATAATGTACACTTATATTCATTCATAAAATACATTTTAACCCACGTGGACACATAATTGATATTTAAGTCAAATAAAGTGACATTTTGTAGCTTTTCTTGATTTAAATATTTTATAAGTCATTTTTAATAAAAAAAGTCTCCATTAAAAACATAATTTAGATCCCTAGGATTTAAAGTTATAATATATTCAACCAATAATATTTTGATAATTTTTAGAATCATTTTATAGTTCTTATCGTAATATATCTAACCAAAATTACTCAATTTACACTTTACTCTAATAATATAATTTACTTAGGTTGATGTTCATAAGAGAAAAAATTTAAGGGAACAATTTAATAAACATGAATCATAAAAATAAAAATTTGGGTTCATTTCTCAAAATTATAAGCACAATTGTTTTCTAATTTCATTTAAAATAAAACTGGAAAAACACTATTAAAAACAATTTTTCAAAAAAATTCCATTTTAAAACATGAAATTTTTTTTAACAAATTAATTTAAAAATCCTCTATAAAAACCATAATTAGATTATTTATAATTAAAAGGGACTCATTTAAATTTAAAATTAATCCAAAACATAATAATTGTAACATCATAGGTAAATAATGAATATGAAAATTTCATATTTTTTAAATTTTATGAATTAAATATTAATTTTACATTAATGGGTATGTTGTGTTTGATGGAGTACTTGATACACAACAACAAGTTTCTTTGAAAACATACATTTCACACATTGTTGAGTTATACCGAGAAATAATATAATAAATTTAAATGGTAGTCAACACCTTGTCGTTGTATTGGCAGGAAGGGACATAACTAACAACATTATAAATATACATGTTTGTTAAATGTTTTTACATTTCTCCAATGAATTTTAGAGGATTAAAATAATAAAGATTCCTATTTTTAGCATAAATAATATAATATTAATTAAAAAGTCAATTTACCTCCTTTTGATTGTTAACCCCCTTTAAATCTAGTTTTGATCACTTTTATATGTTCTATTTGACAAAATAATATTCTTCTTTAGAATCGGGACATTAAAATTTATTTGGATAAAATTTTTCTATTTTCTTGATAAAGTTCATTTTTTTGAATAGTGAAAAATAATGTTTTTTAATTCAAAGAAGCCTTTTAATATAATTTATACATATGGTAAGATTATCCTTTTAATTTTATTTAATGTATAATTAGATTATATTTTTACCATTTATTCCAATTTTGTTCATTGGAAGTAATTTCACTTTGCAATTGGACATAAATAAGTGTCAATATTTTGATTGTTGTTATTTCTTAAAAACACGCTTATCATTTTGACAGCAGGAATTAATTTTAAATTAACATATTCTACTTATGTT
The DNA here is from genome assembly GCA_963277665.1 of Viscum album. Classification (NCBI taxonomy): domain Eukaryota; kingdom Viridiplantae; phylum Streptophyta; class Magnoliopsida; order Santalales; family Viscaceae; genus Viscum; species Viscum album. The sequence continues at coordinate 1,641,440,738 of OY728146.1, read as the reverse complement.
TTATGAATTTTTAAAAATGGATTCCATATTTGGAATCAGGAGATCCAAACTGTTTAAATTGGTATCTTTTATTTTTAGACGGTATGAATATTTACTTCAGGAAGTATTTTACTTATTATAGTTAAAGAGTAAATCTGGTAAATAAGTGTAATATAATATTATTATAATAATATTAAGTTACCATAAAATGTGTATTAATCATAGTTTTTGATACATATCAGACCATGGGTATCCTTGGGTAGATTTTGGGACCCCATGGAGCCACATGGAATTTATAATGACACTTTATTTTAATAAATTTAAAGTAAAGAATAAAATTACACAAAAATATATCTTTTAGTAAATCAATTATTACATGGGGTTATATAAGTTATCTCTTAGACTATAAATATTTATTTGAAAACTAAAAATATTTCCTACATCATGAAATTTTTTTATATTTTATATACATAAAATTTTAAAAATATATTTATGACACAATAAGGATGTAGTGTTTACCTCATTAATGAATGATTTAAATAAATAATATTATAAAGAATAAAAAAATATAAAAATCCAATAAAATTATTATTGTATAATTTTATTTCTAACATGAGTCATTTTATATTTTACTTAAATATGTTTTGGACATTTAAAAATCGAAAATCATTATATAATAAAATAAAATTTTTAAATATTCCTAAAGAACCCCTCCGCCCCCTTATAAAAAGATGTCACATCTAACCCATTCCTCATACTTATCAAGACCATTGGATCGTCCTAAATCTGACCATTTAATATCCTTACATCCCACTACTCCTCCTGGAATCCTTAACATAAGAATAAGGCTCTTCAAGTAAACCTTTTGATTCAAACCAAAGAGAGTTATCTGATTTAAAGGCAACGTATTCTCTTATCTTATATTCATTTATTTTACTTCTTCATACCCCTAACCTATTTTTTTCATTTAATTTATAAAAAAAAGTATCCTCAATATACTAGATTTTTATTAGAATTATTCAAACTAAACTTGCACACACCTCCATCTAATGGTTAACAGATCATACTGTTTCTGTGGATGGTGAACTACTGCATCACAAAACGATGATTGTTCAGTTTTCTCCTACCACCTCTAATAGTGGACATAATGATGAAACTATATTAATATATGATATATATTATATTTATATTGTTTCTATTATTCTATATTTTCCATTTATATCATACCTTTATGGTTTTCATAATGGGTAAAGGTGATAATTTCATTTGAGGAAGTGCGGACAACCGCCCCCTCAAAGTGATATTACTCATTCATTCCATATATGGAATGTATAAAGGATGGAGGTAATTGAATTATATATGATATTATACATATTTTATAATATAACTATTTATCATTATGTTTTCATTACCTTAAATATGAAATAGAAATGAAAGTAGTGTTCTTGCGTATGCACGGCTTATCATCTCCATGAAGGGTGCATTTCATTTCATATCTCGAAATGTTATGTATTATTATAAATACATATATACTAGATATATAAGATATTTAAAATATCTAAATAATTTAAATTATTCTTGATATAATGTAATTTTTATGACATTGACAATTTGTAATTATAACAAGTTCATTTTTGACTCAAGTTCCGAACATCGACAAAATGTCCAATATAAACTCAAATAATTAAATAATTATTATAGCAAGGTAATAAATGATATAAAAGTATTAACAAACTTGAAAAATTTTCTTATGAAATTATATATTAACCATTATATATTATTCATGATGAAAAATGAACAAACGAGTCAAGTCGGACACGAGTTAAGGGATTTCTTATCTCACTTTTAATTCCGTGATATTTCCATTGTTCACAACTTATTTAATGTATGTGGTGTATTTTGTACTAAATTTTTTTATATATTATCATTATTACATTTATATTCATGGAATTATATTATTCATTTTTTGGTTATTGTCTTTTGGCCATACGACTTGATTGATTACAACGTAGTAAGGGGTTTTCATCTCACTTTTATTCCAATGAGATTCATGCTATGTATGCCACTATTTCCTTTTGTGTGGTGTATTTACTTCCCATGATTGTATTACTTATATAATATAATTTAGTTTATGGTTATTTACATCTTCATTGTATGATCCTTATTTCATGGGGTGTATGTTTCGTAAGTTACCAAATCGTTAAGGGAACATTTCACCCTCCTCTTTTTAAAAAACTTTTTTTTGGTTATGTGTTTTTATCTACATCATCTTATGTTGGTATATGTTCTTATATATCCTTATTGATGTAAATATTATGTTAAAATTATGATATTGACTTTCTTTTCTCATCAAATCATTTTCTGAATTTTAAAGTGATGTCGTTAGGCTGTCGATTTTCTGTAAGGGAACTCCTTAAACAAATTTCTATTCCATGGGTTAATCTTCTAATTAGTAATTATGTCATGATATGATTATGTGTGGAATCATTGTTTGTTTGTCTATGTTTAAATTTCTACTCCCCTTTCTGTGTATATAATTTGTATACACATAATCACTTCATTGATGATGTCTCATGTCAATGGTATGAACATGATAAGGGTAATCTTAAGTTAATTTCCATTAACTGAGTTAAACATAAAAGTCATCGGTTTTTTAAAAGAACATGTGTTAATTTCCTATGATTGATTTACACTTAATATAAAATTATATTGAGTGTATTTATATTTTTCACATATTATTATATAATTTATTTATCCTTAATCTAAGGATACCATCTTTATAAGGGATTTCTTTTCAATTTACATTCCACTGAGACTTCATTGTTCTTATGCACGAATTCACTTTTATATGGTGTATATACTATCCTTTGGAATATTATATCATGAATACCTTTATTCTCGTGATATTATAAATCTTTTATTTAATGTTATTCTTTAATTATTTTTATTCACGCATCTCTCGTTTGGTTAAGAACTCCTTAACTAAAATATTTTTTTAATAATTTAATTTTCTAAATATTTCTCATTAATGTCCATGTTTTCAAATTATTTTATGGATTTATTTATCTGCACATTAATGTTTTAAAATGTTAATTCCTTTAAAAAATTTATATATGTATGGAATAATTTGAATCAAAAATATCTTTATTAGATTTTTTAAATGGTTTTGAAAATGGTTTGATAAAGCATTGTCTATTTCAATATCTTGAATTGATATATTGTGATTATAATGTGGAAATGTTATGTATCCTTTATTCGTGTGTAATGTGTTATGATTATGTTATGGTTATTGGCCATTGTTTATTTATATGGGTGGTTCCCTGATAAGCCTTGGGTTGGTGAGACCGAGATAGCTCTCCAATGCATTGGGTAACGTGATAGAGTTAAACGTTAATGATTCTCCTAAGAGATTTAGGGAATATACTATGATGGGTATTCCAAACGTAACTACCAACGTAGCTGTGAAAGCAAAAATGTAAGTATTTTATGTATTCCATAAGTTACATTTATGATTTATAATTTCTATGTCTTATTTATAAATCATACGATTTCATACGGTATGTTATGATTGAATAGTATGGTTTCATTGATTTGAATTGATTGATGGGATAATGTATTCATTCATTATTTTATAAACATTACTGAGCTTTTTGTACTCATCCCATGTTTTTGACATGGTTTCCACATCAATTAAAGATGATTAATGGTCAAGGATGCGATGAAGGAAATGTCATGTTGTCTAAAAAATAGAACTAGACATGTTTCTTTATAAGAGTTTTTATTATATGAAAAAAATGGATACTGAGTAGTAGTGTCTAGATGTAATATTCAAGTTAACATGTAATAGTAATGGCCTAATTCACTAAAACTCAAAACCTAAAAAGACCCTCATTGTGATTTATTCATTTTGTTCAATATTATGTAATGTTTTATGGTTGGGTCCTTATAGTTGGTATCAGAGGTCTGTTTAGACAACTGTAGGGATTATGAGTTTTATTTATACACATGGTTAGTCCCAATGTCAATTATTTCAGTTCAATACTTGTTTTATAAAATTTTTAGATCAAGGAGAGTCGGTTTCAAATGGAAATAGGAGGATCACAAAAAACATTCTTATCTCTTCCTGATGACATGCTGGCAATAATTATTGCAAATTCATGTTCAGATGATGGTGAAACATTTTCTTGCATACAATTAACTTACAAGAAGTTGTTTGAGATATCAAGCACCTTCAATGTACCTAAATAGCATCCTGGATCATGGGTTGAATTTAATCAAATCATATTTTCATAATATTCTAATATTTTTATGAAAGGTAAATATTATCAAGGAATTTTCAAATATTTTACTATATCTCAAGATTTTGAAGCATATAATGATTTTGAAAAGGGTTCAGAAAAGGATAACCTTGTACAACATATTTTTTTTACAATATAGTCTCTCAGGACATACTTATGGTATTTTAAAAAGACCATTAGTTGAAAGTTTCAACTCAAATTCGGTCTAACTGTTTTATAAAAATCAGGTTTTGTCAGATGTTTTGAAATTATATGTCCGACAAGATTATTTTCCAAAACTATTTTTATGAAAACACACATATGACCCAAGTTGTACAAGTTGTATTTGGATGATGGATGAAAGTATTTTGGAAGGATCTATAAATCATTTTTTCAATGCATAGACCTTCTACCAATGGGAACAATATGACGATGAAACCATATAGACACCATTATAAAGGTATGATGTTCATCCAATTAAGAATAGTATTATTTTATCAAATGGAGGTGAAATAAAAAATGGAAAATATATATAAGGCTTCATGAATTAAGATTTTGAGGTCATGATGTGTAGGGATGAAAATGAAAGGTATAAAAAAACAATAGAGGTTAAAACATGTCAGGGTTATTTTTTTGATTTATAAAAAGGAAAACATGCAGACCATGTGACAACAAGTCACGTCAGACAAAGCTGTGGGAATTGAACCCACAAACAATGTGCGATTGGGATTTATCACCTCCCACTAGCATATGTGAAGTCTCTGGTTAGTAGGACTTATTCTTTTTGGTTAAATAATTTTACTGGTCAAGAATAAGTTTATTTTGGGAAGTTATGTTTTATCAAATGGATATCCTTAGTATAGGAAAATTATTTTGTGATTAAGTGATAATGGTTATTTTTGAATACGTTCTCTCTTTTGGGAACAATATATGCTTAATAAAAATAGAACATTACGGGATCTCATTTGTTGAGTAATGGTTGAATTTTTTTGGAAGAATCTATGTTTTTATTGTGGACATATAATGATTTTGGGTATTTAAGGAAATTATTAACCTATAATATAGAATATGTGATTAGGTTAATTTCTTTTCAGTATGAGACTTTATGAGTAGCCAATTTTGTTTAGAGATAAATGTTATCATTTCTGTGGATGAATATGTGATTAAATCCTTCTGAGTTTTGGGTTTCAATCATAGTTTGGGTTACCTTGAAGAATTTTATGGTTAGTTGTTTATTAAATAGTTTTAGTTGAAATTTGGGTATTATTTGATCAATTTTTGAGATTAAGAGTATTATATATTTTTTATAAAATATTATCCCTTTTGTGAATTATCTGATACTGTTTTAAGCATTTTGGTTTTTTAATGTCTAAAGATATGGGAAATATATAGTTCATATTTTATGGATCATGTGATAATCTCGATGTTGATTCTAGTGATTTTGATTTGAACCAATCTGTTTGGATACTCATCGTTAGGATAAAATATGTGTTTGTGGTAGAAATCTAGAAAAGGATGAAAGTCTACATGAAAAGTAAGTATGTTTCATTATGTTCTTATTCAAGCTCGTAAATATATTCCTCAAATTTATGAAAAGTAACATAAAAAACATTTTTGATTAAATTTTCCTACTGTGGAATCAATGACCATTTAACCGATCACAAGTTTGTGATTTTCTAGTTGTTTACTTTCTCAAAATCATTTTTTCTAGCACTCTCTATCAAACATTGATGGTTTTATTCTCTTCCATATCTATGTTTTTCAATATGGAATCCCAGTATTGGATATCTCAGGTGACCCTTGTATTTATCTTCTTTTATTTTAATGTGATATTTGTATTGACTCTTTTTCTGATGTGGGACGTTCAATGATGTTTCCATGCCCAATTATAAAATTGCGATGAAGAAATTTTCAAAAGGGAGAAGGATGTAACATCTCAGGTAAATAAATAATATGAAATTTTTATCTTTATTAATATTAGTGAATTGAATATTAATTTTATATTTAACAGGATTCTGTTTTTGATGGCGTACCTGCTACACAACGATGGGTTTCCTTGAAAACATACGTTGCACACACCGTTAATTTATTCCGAAAAATAATATAAAACATTTAAATGAAAGTTAATTCCTAGAATTTGGGTTGGAAGGAATTTATATAACTAGATAAATTATAAATATACATGTTGTTTAATTGTTTTTACATTTATCCAATAAATTTTAGAGGCTTAAAATAATAAATAATCTGATTTTAAGCATAAATACTCTAATATTCATTAAAAGGTTGATTTATCGCTTCATGATGGAGACCCCTATTTAAATATACATTTTTCCACTTTTATATGTTATATTTTACAATATAGTATTACTCTTTATAATAAGGACATGAAAATTTACTTTGGAAAAATTTTTGGTATTTTTCTGATAAAGTTCATTTATTTATGAATAGTGAAAAATACAGTATTTTAATTCAAAACTGCATTTTAATCTAATTTATTTATATTTATATATTATATGTTTAATTTATTTTAATGAATAATTAGATTATATTTTTACCATTTAATAATATTTTGGTCATTGGAAGTAATTTCACTTTGAATTTGGACATAAATAAGTGAATATATTTTTATATTTATTATTTCATAAAAAAACGCTTTTTGTTTTGACAACGGATTTTAATTTTAAATTAATTTCATTTTCTTCTGTGTTTAGAATTAAGAAAAAGTGATTCCATATTTTTAATTTGGAGTTCTAAACTATGTAAATAGGCAACTTTTATTTCTAGACATTATGAATATTTACATAAGTAAATATTTTATTTACCATGGACAAAGGGTAAATCTGGTAAATAAGGTTAACAAAATATTATTATAATAATATTAAATTACCATAACATGTGGATTAATACTATTGGTTGATACATTTCTTCCCATGGTAATCCTTGGGTCGATTTTGGGACCCCATGAAGCCACATGGGAGTGATAATGACACTTTATATAATTTAATTTAATGTAACCACAAAAATGACACAAACATATATCTTAAAGTAAATGAACTATTACATAGGTTTATTTAAGTTATATATTCATCTAAAAATATTCATTTTAATGTTATAAATATTTCTTTCATCATGATATATTTTTCATAATTTTTAGACATCCAATAAATAAAAATATATATGACACAATAATGATGCAGTGTTTACCTCATTACTGAATGATTTAAATAAATAATATTATAAAGATTAAAAAAATATCCAAAACCTATCCAATTCATATTGGATGATTTTATTTAGAACATGATTTATCTTATATTCTACTTTAATAATTTTTTGACATTTATAAACCGAAAGTAATTATATAATTAAATAATATTTTTAAACTTTCATAAAGAGCCCCTCCTCCCCTTATAAAAAGCCCCCACTTATAACCCTTTTTCACACTTCTCAATACCATTGGATCGACTAAACTCTACCAAATTAATCTCCTTACATCCCTATACTCCTCCTAGAAGCCTTAACTTTTAAAGAAGGCACTTCAAGTAAACCTTTTGTTTCAAACCAAAGGGAGTTACCCGATTTAAAGGTAATGTATTCTCTTATGTTTTTTTCTTTTATTTTACTTTTCCAACACACTAAAGACTTTTTATTAATTTATTTCATTAAAATAAGATTATCCTAAATATAATAGGTTTTCTCATGAGAATTATTCAAACAACACTTACACACACCTTCATTTAAAGGTTAAAAGAACACACACTTTCTGTGGACGGTGAACTACTACCTCACGAAACGATGATTGTTCAATTATATTCTACCACCTCCCACGGATGAAATTATGATGGAAATGTATTTATATGTGATATATATTATACTTATATTGTTTCTATTCTTATATAGTTTCCATTTATTTCGTAGCTTTATGTTTTCCATAATGGGTAAACGTGATAATTTCAATTGAGGAAGTGCAGACTACGATCCTCTCAAAATGATATGACTCGTTCATGCCAAACATGGAACATATAAGGGATGCAGATAATTAACTTATATATGATTTTATACTGGAATTATAATATACTTATTTATCATTACGCTTTCATTCCATTAAATATGCAATAGAAATGAAAGTAGCATTAATGCGTACATACGGCTTACTGTCTCCATAAACGATGCATTTCATTTCTTATCTCCAAATGTTAGGTAATTATATAAAAACATATATAATGGATATAAATGATATATATGATATATAAATCATTAATATTATACTAGATATAATGGAATATTTACAAAATAAACAATTTGTAATTCTAAAAAGTTTATTTTTTACTCTAGTTCCGGACATCGACAAAATGTCCAATATGAACTCAAATAATTAACTAATTGTTATATCAAGATATTAAATGATATAAAATGAATAATAAACTTTAAAAAATTTCTTAATAAATTATTATTTAACTTAATTTTTTTATTCTGGAAGAATAAGGAAAAAATGAGTCAAGTCGGACACGAGCTAAGGGATTTTTTATCTCACTTTTAATTCCATGACATTCCCATTGTTCGCCACTTATTTATTGAATGTGGTGTATTGTGTACTTACATTTGATATATATTATCATTATTGCATTTATATTCATGTAATTATATGATTAATTTGTTTGTTATTAACTTTTTTTCATACGACTTGATTGATAACAATGGAGTAATGTGTTTTCATCTCACTTTTTTTCCCGTGAGATTTATGCTATGTTTGACACTATTTCCATTTGTGTGGTGTATATACTAACCATGAATGTGTTAATTGTAGAATATAATTTAATTTATCTGTATTTACATGTTATTTTTATGATCCTTCTTTCAGGGGTGTATGTTTCTAATGTTACGAAATTGGTAAAGGAACTTTTCACCCTCCTCATTTTAAAAGACTTTTTTTGTTATGTATTTTAAATTAAATATTAGTATGTTGGGATATGTTCTTATATATCCTTATTGTTGTAGATTTTATTTTCATGTGATGAGATACAATTTTCTATCTCATCAAATCATTTAATAAATTTTAACATGATGTCGTTAGGCTATCGATTTTCTGTAAGGGAACTCCTTAAACCAATTTCCATTCCTTGGGTTAATCTTATAATTCCTAATTATATAATGCTTTGATTATGTGCGGAATAAATAATCATTTATTTATGTTGTAATTTCCACTCCACTTTTTGTGGATATAGTTTTGATACACAAAATCACTCCATTTATAAATTCTCATGTCATTACTATAAACATGATAAGTTTAATCTTTACTCAATTTCCATTCATTGAGTTAAACATACAATACATGGGTTTTTTTAAAAGAACATGTGTGAATTTCCTATGATTTATTTACAATGAATATCCAATCACATTGAGTGTATTTATATTTTTCACACATTATTATGAAATTGATTTTTTTAATATTAGGATATCATCTTTATAAGGTATTTCATCTCAATTTACATTCCATTGATATTACATTGTTGTTATGCACCAATTCACTTTTATATGGTGTATATACTGTAGTTTGGAATATTATATCCTGAATACCTTTATTCTCATGATATTAAAAATATTTTATTTAATGTTATTCCTCTACTATTTTTATTCAGGCATCTCTCATTTGGTTAATAACTCCTTAACTAAAATATTGTTTTAATGATTTAATATTCTAATCATTTCTTATTAATGTCCATGTTTTAAAAATGTTTTATTTATTTATTTATATGTACATTATGGTTTTAAAATGTTAATTCATTTAGAATTTTCAAATTGGTATGGGACACATTGATTCAAAAATCTTGTTATTAAATATTTTAAATGGATTTGAAATTTTTTTGATAAAGCATTGTCCATTTCAATATCATGAATTGATATATTGTGATTGTAATGTGGAAATGTTATCTTTACCTTATGCTTGTGTTATGAGTTACGATTATGTTATGGTTATTGGGCATTGATTATGTATACAGGTGGTTCTGTGATAATCCTAGGGTGGGTGAGCCCGAGATAGCCCTCCAATGCATTGGGTAACATGACAGAGGTAAACGTTAATGTTTCTCATAAGAGATTTGGGGAATATACTGTGATGGGTATTCCAAATGTAACACCCTATGTAGCTATGAAAGATACATTTTAAATATTTTAAGGATGCCATAGTTTACCTTTATGATTTATGATTTCTATATGTTATTCATAAATTTTATGATTCCATAAGGTATGGTATGATTGAAAAGTATGGTTTCATTAATTTGTATTTATTTATGGGATAATGTCTTATTTCATTATTTTATAACCCTTACTGAGCTTTTTATGCTCATCCCATGTTTTTAAATGTATTCCATGGGACATAAAGATAAATAAGGTTCATGGATGGGATCAAAGAAAATTCATGTTCTAGAAAAAATGGAACTAGACATGTTTCTTTTTAAAAGTGTTTATTTTATTAAAAAATTGGATTATGAGTAGTAGTGTCTACATGTAATATTCAAGTTGATATGTAATAATTATGGCCTAATTCTTAAAAACTCTGAACCAAAAAAGATCCCCAATATAAATTATTCATTTAATTTAAAATTATGTAATGTTTCAAGGTTTGGTCCTTATAATTATACCTTTTTAAGGCTTCAAAATAAAATATAGTATTTGATAAAATTTTATATTTTCACTATTCATAAAAAGATGAAACCTTTCAATAAATAACCACCAAAATTTACCATATGATATTTTTTAATTCAAATTTAAAAAAATAAGTTTGATTTATAAAAAATTATAACAGTTCTAAATTGGATCTTAAATATAAGTCTTCCATTAAAAGGTGGAAAACTGCCTTTTAGAAAAATATATTTTTTTCAGTTTAAAAAACAGTGTTTTCTTATTTTATTCCTATAAAAAATATTATATGAGTTAAAAAATTCAATTAAAGATAATATATTTTGATGTTACTTAAGATTCACTAAGGATATGATACAATGATATCATCATTATTATTTCTTTTTATGTTTTTAGGATTGTGGTAAAAAAATATTTTTATGGAACATATTTATTTTCCATGAGTTATTCTTTAAGGAAATGATGAAATGTTTATGAAATTAATTTCATATTCATGAGTTATGATTTGATGAATGTTTTAAGATATTCTGGAACCAAACTGTATGATTTTTATTATGTTATGGGTGGGATAAGAATTATATAGACCTCCATTTAATTGATTAAATATGTATATCTCATAATATAATTGTGATTGGAATGGATAGTAAACCATGTTCAATGAGCGACTCTATACACTATGATATAATTGGGTGTGAACCTTGTATTAGGACATGATTGACTATGGAGTTAAAAACATCAACTCTGATAGTATTGGTAGTGATCCTTGACTAAGGAAATCATTTACCCTTCTTATGTGTGTGTAAAAAAGATAGATGTAATTCCAATTTTAGGTTATCACTGGTCATGTCCTTTGAATATTTTATGATTCATTTCTTGTGAACTACCAAGAGTTTTTCCATGATTGAATATTATGATCAATTATATATAGGATAAGGTATCCAAATATTATTCTCATTTTCTCATATGATTATGATCATGTTATATTAATGTGACCATTAATATATCCTTTTATTAAAATTACTAAGAACCAGATATCAGTATTTCATATGTTTCCTTTCATTGTATTATGAATAAATACTTTATGTGTGATATACCTTAAAATGCACTCTAGTTATTAAGTACATAAGGTGATATTATGTACATCTCTTATGAAAAAATATGTTTATTTATACAATTTTTCAAAGACACTAGACCTATATGATTTCATCATGGTTAATAATATTATATATTTAATATTCATCTAATATGATGTGATATTTATGTATGTATAGAATTATTTTATTTTTACTTTTGAAAATATTGAAATTAAATAATTATATGACAAAATAAATATAAAATAATGTCCTTTTATAATAAAAAACTTTATAATCACATCAACTATTAAAGAGATAATATTGTTATGATACCTGTAAATTTTAGTAATAATAATATGAGAGGAAAATATATATATGGTTTTAGGGATAAAGAGAATAAAATTTCATTTAATGAACATTTAACATAAACTACCCTAAAAATGAAATTAAATTGATACATTAATCTCATACTTCTTGCCTATCTTTTGAATCATAACCCCCATGAGAGAACTAAAATTTAAAAAAATATCTAAATATATTCATGAAGTTAAATATTAAAGAGGAATTATATAAACTACATGAAACAAGATATGAATATGGAATATGTCTCATTGAAACAAATGATTGACCAGAAACCCATACCTAACGTTTAAACATAATTTTTATGAAATCAAGAAAAATATTTAAAAAATATAGATTCAATATGAATATATTATTGAATAATATTTATAAATAAAATTCTAATTTTAATTTCTTTATAATTTCCAATTATCTTTTTATTGTCAATTTCCTCATTAATATGGACATTCAAGTTAATACTAGTCCTTTTTCATGCATATTTCAGTTTTATAGTAACAACACATGCACCTTGGTCATGGTTTTATCATCTATATAATCTTAATAATAACATGAGTATCATATTTTTTTTCTTATATAAAAATTTATTTGTATTAATATAATGTATTAATGATAAATTAATTACATCACCTCATAAAGACGGTACTCTAACGATACATATGAGTGACTTTTTGACATTTAGAAGGATGGAAAGAAATAAAATTAAATTATAATTCACATTTTACTTTGTTAAAATTATATCAAAAAAATCAATATTCATTAAATCAATATTTACTGTGATATTTTTAAATTTTAAATGAAAAATAAATGACCGTGCTCTATAGATTTGGTAGTCCAAACCAATGCACAAGCGATGATTTCATTTTCCAAAAGATGGAATGGTAAGAAGGTAAATCATATATTATAATTATATAAGAACAAATAGATCATAAATATCATATATCAATATTAAATATACCATAATAACCATCCATTAAATATGGTGATGGAAAATGAATCATATTTCTACATGGATGTAGTAATCCACACCTACACACAAGCAATACTATAAATTCTATTTAATGGAAAAGAGGTGGTAAATGGTATTCTAAAACAATACAAAGTATCAGTATAGTTATGATTTTATATAATTTATTTTATGATCAATAAAACATGTTTATAGGAAGTGTCTAATGAAATAAACCTTAAAATAGTAGAGTAATCTTATTACCACGTCTGTAAGAAATCTCCATTGGCCTGAACCAGATGCATTATTAGGATAGTATTAGGGAAATAAAATGAGATAAATAACATTTGAAATTAAGATATTTTTTATTTATTGGAATATATAAATGGATTATGTTGTCTGAATAATAGTGTAGAAGATGTTTACTTTTAGAAGTGATGTGTTAGACACACATCGAATAACATAAAAGTTTTAAATAATATAAGTTAACCTTCTTGTAGAAGTCTCACTAATAATTAAAATTTAATAGAAAATAATATTTATATATATTTGACTTATAATTGTTACAAAAGTTTCAGAGGAACATTTTCCCTTATCTGTTAGTTTAGCCAATGGTAAACCCATTTAACCCATAATTTTGGTAACAAATGTTCAATGTTTAATCTATTTGTTTGTAAAAAATTAATTTAAAAATATAAAATTATATAAATAATTATTATAAATAATATAAAATCCATTTTAATCATTTTTATATCTATAATTATAATAAATTAATTTTAAAATAAATGAAAAAAATTCACCATATCATTTTTTAATAAATTAAATTTTTAATCATAAAATTGAATTTACATTAATTTTTTATGATGTAAAAATTATTAGATAAATGTTAAATTATCTTAAGGAATATATTATGTAAATATTTAATTTAAATTATTAGTCAATATATATTAATTATTATTATTAATATAGATACATGTTGTTCATATAAAAAGGTTTCTTAAAAAACATCACTTTTTAACTTTTTGTTTTAAAAAAATTATAACAAATAAATCATTTTATAACATTATGAGAAATTATTTTTCATTATATATATATCCCAATTCATAAAATATTATCCAAAACATTTTTAATGAAAATCAAATTATATTATTACATTTCAATAGTATATCATGCCTTTTTCAAAGTGGGTATTACATGAAAAGCATTATATAGAATAATAAAATTTATTTAAAGGGAAATATGTCAAAAAATATTGGGGTGTCAAATTAAACCCCCTTATAAGAATTTATCCTTGTAGATTTTGTCACTCTAATAAAATTAAATGAGAATTATTCTTCCTCATTTCATCCTTGGTTTCCCAGGTAGCTTCTTTAAACATATGTTTTCACCACAAATCACTGAATAATTGAGTTGTTTTTCATAACACTTTATTTAATTTATCTAGAATAGCAATCTACTCTTCCTCATAAAATAGATCATTCAAAATTAATGATACAACTCTGTAACCTACATATGGATGATCAGGTATGTAATTATTTAAGAAAGAAAAAGAAAACACATTGTGAACATCATAGAGATTCGGTTGAAAATTCTTCTAATAAAAACTCATCCTTTCATGATAAAAAAATATAGTGGAAAAATATATATGTTTCTCAATATTCAATTCATTTAAAATATCAAAACATTCTTATAATGTGAAATACATAAGAATACAATGCAAACAACATTAAAATTTAGACCTCACCAATGATTTTCATCATAACTTTTCTATCAACATTATGTTTCCTTAATGTTTTGTTTAATGTATATAACTTTATATACCATTTACACAAATATCCCATGTGTAAATATATTTTTTTCCTTATTTATGATGTTATATTGATTTTTTTCTTAGTTCAATATAGGGAATCATAAATAGCCTTCCGAATACTTAATTGAAAAATATTGTTTTATGAAAATTCCACTGTAGAAATCTGTTGAATCTAAACAGAATTTAAATACCTATAAAATCAAATCAAAATATATTTCAGGGTCTTAATAGTCCCCTTATATTTTCTTTTAATTTAATAATTTTATATCGTGCTATATTACAACTCAGTATTCAATTCTTTCTAATGAATTTTCCAGAATAATGATGTTGACCTCATGATACAATTAAATAATGTAGAATGTTGTACTCCATAAAACAATAAAAATTTACTAATTTATGTAAGGTAAATATAATCATGGGAGAAAAATTTACATATTTTTCTGAAACATAATTACTACGTAATGAGATTAACTATTACTAAAATTTTGTTTTTCAATTTAGTTTTTTTAGGGAGTCTGCTAATGAAAACCCTGGTAAATTTTTCCAATTTCTAATTAGTATGGGTATGTTTTGGGAAATCCCCTTATACTTATGTCAAGAAAACTACACAGGGTGACATACAACACTTCTATATAAATATTATTCAATATCATTGTTCAAGTTATCCCACTAGAAATACTCTTTTAGATCTATGTATATATTCTCACATCCATAATGAATAATGGATGATGGACTTTGAGTTTTATCCAACTACTCTTTAATATTTTGTATTTACGGGACATGTGCTCAATTACTAAACCTCTTTATTCCATTTTAACCAAGGATAATCTCTAAAAAATTTCTCAAATGCTTCTATAGTTACACTACTAATTTTTAAAACACATTTATCCTTATATGGATGCATATTAGATCATTCATATGAGAATAATATGATTTATACCATTTCCTCATAATTTAAAGGTATTTATTTTTCAAATACATTAATATTTTCTCTATTTTGATCCTCATCATGGAAAAACAATTATAGTCCTTCTAACTCAGAGCAAATACAATCTTTTTCATGTTATAATGGTTTTATTGTATTAATTAGTCATAATTTATTATAAATTACAACAATATTATTTATTGAATATTTATCTTTTTCCATGTGAGTATATATTTCACCCTTTTATGATACATATATGTATCTCTCATTTCATTGATATGATAACCCCTCCATATTTCCATTAGCGCTTCTATATCTAAATCATTTTAGGTAATTTTTTTCATGAATATTTAATTTTTATGGGGTATAATATATATCCAAATCATTATAAATGAGGATCCATCACATTATCATATCAATTAAATCACAATAGATCCCAAACCCTTATCAACTGTATGGTATTATGAGATTAGGTACACTTACTAACCTTTTTTTATTCATTAAAAATTACATCACAGTGATATTTTTATAAAAACATGGATACCTTACAAGATAAAATAGTTAAAGGGTTATATATTCCTGAAAAATATCTCACAAAACAAAGATGGTATCAATATAACCCATGAAAAATATTGATCCTAGAATGTATGGTCAGTTTATACCATTGTTTAGTGGCATAAATCATTGAATGGTCCACTGATATACCCTCAAAAGAAATTATATTTCCCAATAATGAATCTTTATATTTCCAAAATTTTAAATAGGATAATTTTTCACAGAGCTTCTTCTTCCTGAGGGTATTTAACAAATTATTCTGATGATCACTGTTCTTTTCCGTTCACATTGAATTTATAATAATTTCATCTATATATACTATTATAAATGGATTAATGTAATCTCTAACAAATTTATTAATTAAATATATATACATATATAGTGGGAGTGTTACAATGTACAAATATAATTATAATAAATTCATAATGTCCTTTCATTATACTAATGTTTTTATTTGGCTAACCAATAATCAAAATCACATAAAATTGCAATAAAGGAATAATAATAATAATTTTTTATGGAACATTAAAAAATCATATAATATAAAATCTCTAACTCTAGAGTTGATGATAGGCGTTACTTAACCATTATGATCCACTTTAAAGAACGACATATCATATTTCATTCCCTTGGGATAGGAGTTAGCCCTTGTATTAGGGAATCGACATCGATAACACCAATGTTCTAGGAACATAATACATTGAACTATATTTGGTCCCCTCATATGAACATCACTTAATTATATTTAAATCCACAATTTTTATAAATAATTAGTTACTATATTATATTTTTTTCACACATAAAATATATTCCCAATCCTTTGGGGCATTCTCTTAAGTTCATTTGACACTTTCAATATGAAAGAAGTAAATTATTCATTCCTTAATGGTCTCCTTAGTACTAAATTTTTATCTTATTCGGTGTGTGAGGAAACTCACCAAAATATGGGTTACAAACCATATATCAAAGATTGCAAGTGAGTAATAGTAACATGGTTTCACATTATAGCTCCCATTTGATTTGATTTCTCATTAATAAATTCTCTTTGTTGGAATTCACATTGGTTTTTTACATGATTCCACATTAAAAAAAGGACTACAACCAAAAACATAGTGTGATTATAAAACATCCATAATTATAGTAATAAATAATACAATTATGAAAAATATTCTACTAATTCTGTAAATTATAATAGCTTCTTTAATTTAATGACACTATAAGTACATATCATATCATTTTTCATATAATTTTATATTATAGGTTATATCCTCGCATTTGTTACAACATTTCATGAAGAGAAGGTGTCTTAGCAAAATAATATCATCAATATAGTTTAAAGATAAGTGTAAAGTTTTAGAACCACTCATCATGCACCATTGAATATTGAGTTAATACCAAATCCAACCCATTAAGATTAGTTACTATAAGATGTAAATATTTTATTATATAATTCTATTCATATATATTTAAATTCATTGAAATCATGTGATGCATGCAGCTTCGAGTCAAAATTAACAATAACATGGTATAAAATTATAATCTAATCATTAAATTAGGGGTATGAATTGGAATAACTAAAATTATAGAAATATTTATAAGTGTATTTGAAAAATAAATTATATTGATTTATAAGATATCAATTTTTTGTAATGTCATTATAAGTTTCCAAAATTCCATTTTCATTAAAAATAGTTTTTTTTTGAGAATTTAATATAATTCATTTCTTGAAATTTATGAACAATTATTTCTTTGATAAAAATAATTTTTTAAATAATTATTTTAGAGTTATGCTATAGTTAATTTTTTATAATTTTCTTCAATAGATTGATTTTTCAATGAATAGTGAAAAGTGATATTAGATTGAAAACTATCAATTTGTTAAAAGGAAATATGAAGATGAATTTTGTTTTATAATGGTATTATATATGAAATTAGTTCATTATTACTATTTTTAATATAATTATTTTCATTATAATTATTTTTTTGTTTTATTTTTGAATAAAAATATTTTATACATAAGAAAACACTTTCTAGAATATAAATTTTCTTCAACATATATGCATTTAATTTTAAATTATATTTTTAAACATATTGGAATTTAATTTTCAATAATTGACTACGTACTCATAATAATCAATTTTAATTTTTTTTAATTAGAATAAATTCTTTTCTGGTTATAATTAACATTAAAGAGAGTAAATAAATTCATGTCGATTAAGGTTTAAAAAATTTTATGATGGTAAACCAAGAGATAATAGTGATTTTTTTAGTTAAAATTCCTAAATAATATTTTATATACATGTTTAAACCACATCCTATACCACCTTTTAATAATGTTCCATTTTTAGACATTGGTATTGAGGATCACTTTATTATATTTCAATCTTCTATGAAATTCTAACTTTATCCTCTCCCCCACTTATAAATGGAAACCCATCATTTCAGTTTTCTACACAACATTGACCCTTGTTTGCAAAAAAACATTACCACATCCTCTTCTTCGATTCCTAGGACATGAATTCATTTTTTTTGTTATTTATTGGCCATTTCAAGTTTCATTAAGAATTGATTCAATGGAGGAATATGAAAGAAGATGTAGTCATCCTACCTGACCCCCTTCAATGTATTTATTCTTCTACACCATTAAATTTTGTGGGATTAACCATAAATTAATAAATTCAATATAATATATATATATATATATATATATTATGATGATTATTTAACCTCTATTTTTTGTCTGTATTTCTGTCAAGTTAGAAGAGAAAGTGTCACTTGTGCATATGTGTAGACTACCCCATCAAAACAGAGATATACTAAATTATCCATCACAATCAGTCTTGATTGTTATAATTACGGGTATAATTATTACATATGATATTATTTATATTATTATTATTATATAATAATAATATATATATATATATATTATTACCTTCGTATCTGATAGAAAATGACAACGTCTCTCATTCGTATATATGGACGACAACCTCCATAAAGCGATGAGATTCTTTTTTCATTTCCAATGTACATGGAAGGTAATAAGTTTATACTCAAGGAATATATATATTATTCATGATATAATAGTTATTATATAAATTTTATATATTATTTACCTTTCATTCATTTTATCTATCAAAATGTAACAACAATTTCCAATCGTATGTATGATATACCATCACTATGAATGATGAAATCCATTTTTTTGTTTATAACATTTCTAGATGACTCAATATATTCATGTAATGGATATATATGATATTTATATCGTTAATAAAAAATATATACTAGAACCATTATCATATTATATGTTAAGAAAATACAAAGAAGAAACTTCAATGATAAATGTAATAGTTTACACAAAAAATTAAACGCTTTTATTAAATAATTATTAATTAATTACTATAAATGTGTTAAATGTGGATAATATATGATTTATAATTAATTTATTTATTAATTAATATATTATAATGAATATAAATTTATTATACAAAATTTTAGATAACGTTTTAAGCAATTCAACTTGAGGGAATAAATTTTATCTCACATTTATTTTTGTGAGTTGTATTTTATATTCACAAATTCATTCATTAAGGTGGTATATATACTACCCATGAATGTATTTTAAAACTCTTCTCATTAAAATTATTTGGATATATTGACACATCTATATTTGTATCATTCACAATTACATTATTCAGAAGTTACCAAAGTTGAAAAGGAATTATATTAGAGTCACATTGAATATCAATATTATTTATAATTATATTTTTTATGATGAAATTTCATAAAATATTATTTGTGAATATGAATAATTTTTTCATCATATGGTTATTTATGATGATTACCTATTTTCTTTTTCTTTTCACATCTCTTTAAAAACATAATAAATTGAATTAAATCTTTAATGAAACCTGAGTTTTTTTCTCATTGATCAAAAATATTTATTCTTCCATATCGATATTTTAAAAAAATTATTTCATGAATATTTTCCATATTGTCCTATGATTTCATAAATTTTACGAATGACTTCCTTTTTTAAATAATTTTTAAAATTAATATTCATTCCTTTTTTGAATAAATTACATTCTAAATTTACTAAAAATGTAAAAATAATATTTTTTAATATACATTACTTGAATGTGATTCTAATCCATTATGACAGATCAATGAATTTAATTTTCTTTTAAAATTTTTCATTTAAAATTTTAAATAAAATTTTCTCAATAAAATCTCAGAAATTGTTTGGTTTTGATGAAATGATTCTAAAATTTTCTGTATATTTTCCTAAAAAATATTCCATTATATATTTTAAATGAATTTAAACTAATAATAAAACACTTTGATGTTACTTATGAATCACCTGGGATATAATTAATAGATACCATCATTATTAATTATTAGGGTGGTTTATTAGTATGATGATAATATATTTATGAACCTTGTTTATTTTCCATGGTTTATGCTATGAAAAATTGTTGAAATGATTATGAAACTCATTTATTTTCTTGGGGTTAAGTTATATGATGTATTTTTTATGATATTGTGTAAAACGTATGAATATATTACGATTATATGATAGATAAGACTACAATTATATAGTATTAAAATGCATTAGGAAAATATGATCATCTAAATAGATAAAAATGACTAGAATATAGAGTGAACCTAGTCTAATATGGTACTATATCCAATGTGATATTATTGGGAGTGAACCATTTCTAAGGACATGATGTAATAGGGATTGAACCAATTCAACTATGATAATATTAGTACTGATCCTTATTTAAGGATCTAATATTCTAGGATAATATTAATTTAAAAAACATATATTTTATGCAATTTATATGATCTCATGGTTCATGTTCATCGATTATTTAAGATTCATGTCTTATGAAATTCCATGCATTATTCCATGTATAAGGATTAAAATATATGATATCATGTTTAAGGTTTCCAAATGTTAATCCCATGTTCTTATAATGTTATGATCATATAATGATTAAATGGTCATTGGTATCTACCATTTTTACACTTACTGATCATTTGAGATCACCTGTTCTTACGTTTCCTTTTTGTAGGTTATGAAGAATGGATTAATGTATGGTCTTTATAAAAAGGTTTCAAGTTATGAAGAACATTGTGGGATATGATATAAATATAATATGGTAATGATTTTTATGTAACCGAGATCCCATAAACACAAAACCAATATTATTCTCATGTGGATAGAAATATTATGTATTCAATATTAATCTAAAAAGATGTAATATTTATGCATGAAAAGTATGGGTTACTATTTTTAGTATCATATAAAGTTTATGTTTTTTTTTTGAAACTAGGAGGACAAAAAATAACACAGAATACTTTGGATAATCATATGTTTTGTAGAATGTACAATGTTTTGGTAAATAAATTAGTGTATGTAAATACCCTGATCACAATTTCCTGGAGATAGATAGTTTTGTATGACAAGGATATCACATCCCAAAGGACCAAAAAGTTTACTAGTTTTGGAAATCCAAATACAATCTTAAGATTTAACTTAAAATGTCTAAGAAAAAACAACATTAAACTCCATTGGAAACACCCATAAACTCTATGATTATTCCCATAATCTATTCATAACCATATTTATATTCACATCCGGGGGAAAAATAAAATAATAATAAATTGGTGAGCTCATATTCTCACTAAGGTTATGTAATACCACTGAATTTATCATAAACATAAACATTAGGCATGGTCAATCACTAAAAGAACATACCTTTAAAAATAAACATGAGTATATTATCGAAATACGTAAAGGTGATTACATAATGAAATATAACAAAATCCTCAAAGAATGAAACGTAACCATAGCTATTATAATAATATAATAATATCATTGTTTTTCCAATTTATATTATCATAATGAGAGAGTTTGTAATTTTATACATTTGAAACATATTTTCAAGGCCTCGGCCAAGATGTATGAAAAAACTAAGGAAAGGCCATAGCCAAAATTCAATTTTTTTGTATAATGAGAACTATCGATGTATCAAGGAGATATAATGGGCCCCATTTTTCACTTTTTATGTCTAATTAATTCCTCATATGAGTGAGGCTAAAAATAAACAACATGATCTTATGAAATAAGATTCCCAAATCTATAGTCATAATCACTAACCATTATAAGTAGTACGGTGAATGGTATCCACATAGCTAATCTATAGTAAAAATTGATCATAAATGACTTAATATAGTATATGGTAATCAAAATTTGTAAATCCCAATAAAACATTATATTCAACTAGTGTGTTGAAATAAATGAAAATGCTTTAAAAAATCATCAAATAATTCTTTAGAGTAACAATCTTTTACATTTAAAAGAAATGTTCTTTTGGAAAAATCATTTCATAAAACAAGAAAATAAATAAGATAGTGTTTCCATGATGAAATTAGTGGTTTTTTAAAAATAATGTTGTATTAAAACATATTATATAGTTTCTTGAAAATAAGTATGAAATTGGGATGTTCCCTATAATCAAGCATTCTTATCATACAGAATTGAGAAGGAGGGCCTTCTAAAACATGTATTTTCTACAAATTAAATATGAACTCATCCAAATACATGATATTGGAACATATAACTATAATTTTAAAGTATTATATAAATTAAATGTGGAATATCATCTTTATACAGGGGAAGAAATAATAACCCAAATGAAAATAGAGGTTCAGGAAGAAAATTCTCTCCTTATGTCCGAATGTGTTCTACATTTGACCTTAACATCCAAGATAATAAAATTATATACATTAATAAATTAATTCAGAACATTTTATGTAATAATTTTCTTCATTATATGTTTATTAATTTAGTTTTTTTAGTTTCTTATAAGTTATTAGATTGAATTCTATCTTTTTAGAGTGTTTGTTTCCATGATTACATAATGGGTTCGCTTGATTATATGTAATGAAGTTCATGTAAAACATTTATAATTATCATGATTTATAATTAAAAGTTATTAAATAATTACCATTAGTTTAATTGTTATTATTTATTTTTTCCCATTTTGGCGAATGAATCATTCTATAACATGTTAATGATAATCGTTTAGCATAATTTTAACAGTTTTTTGATCACAATGAAATACTTTTGTTCTATTATTTTATATCATAAATGTAAAATAGTTTTAGATATTTAAATAAGATATTATAAATATTTTTTTAATCTAATTAAACAATAATAATGGTTTCATTCCTATCATTGAAGGATAAATTAAATAAAAAATGTTCATTGTCCACAAATGTTATCAAATGGCACCACCTAAACGATGATATCATTTTTAAAATTAAAGAGAGAGAGAGAGAGAATATTGATAAGGATATTACATTATAACAATATAATTATAGTATATATTATATATTGTATTTATCATGATCATTTGTGCAGATTTTTTGGGGAGAATATAATAAAAGAAGAAACATGAAAATAAAATCAAAAGAAATGGAAGAGGATTTTACCTCTTGAATTATCCTCCTTGA
Source organism: Viscum album (assembly GCA_963277665.1). NCBI lineage: Eukaryota > Viridiplantae > Streptophyta > Magnoliopsida > Santalales > Viscaceae > Viscum > Viscum album. Next base: position 1,641,416,653 of record OY728146.1, on the reverse strand, counting down.
GAACCTCTTTAAGGAAATGAGTTTTGGAATTTTACTAAAACCAAGATCTCTATAAAGTGTAATTAGACTATATAAGAGGATTTAAGCATAACATTGGAAATATTAAAGGCTCAAAGTTGTTAAGAGAAGTTGGGGTGTGGTGTGATTTTTATAATGGGTGAGAGGGGTGATTTCTCAAAATTTTATTCATTATTTTATTATGTTTCTCAAGATAACAAATTGTATATATTATTATAAATATATATAGAAATATTTTTATGTGAGTTCCAACCAAGGGTTATTACATCATAAATTACTCATAGAATAGTTTATTTTTATAATAATGTATTTATACTATAAATTTCCGTATTTTATTTTTCACAAAAAAATAAAGTATTCTTGGAAAATCAAAAAAATTCACCATAACCATTTTTTTCATGTGTATAATTAAAAAATAACACCATTTGATGAAAAAAGTTTTTCAAATATGTGGAATTTAAATTTTGATTAAAATCATCACTTCTTCAAAAAAATTATAGTTTATAAAACTAATAATTATTTTATAACATTATAAATATTTTACTTACGTATTATTAAATTATCCTAACATAATAGGACAAAAAATAATCATTTATGAATAATTTTTATAAAGGTAAATTTTATTTTAAATTAATTTATTAATTATAACATTGTAATAAAATTTTATGACTTATAAATATGCCAAAAATTAATTAATAAAATCTCTATTTACATATACTATGAAATATTTATATGATACAATAATTAAAGTGGTTCCTAAATTTTATTTATACATTAATGGGTGTCTCTCTTATTTAGTAGGATTATATAGTATTCATAAGGTTAATCTTACTATTTTTATAGTCAAATTACTTTTTGCCAAAAATTAAGTAGATTAAATCATACTCTAAATATCATACTAATCACAACTGTGTATGCCCATTTTTTGAATTTCAAATCATATAAGTGGAAAAATTATTATTAATGAATATTTTATAGATAAAATTTTTAAATAACTATAATTAAAAGTATTGTTTTGAAGAGACTCAATGTTATGTGGATTAAATTCAATATTAAATTTATTAATAAATCATTGGGGTGTTACATTCCAACCTCTTTAAAAAATAATTCATCCTCTAAATTACTAAAATGTTTCCTCATAATAATATTTGGGTAGATATTCATCATATGTTCCTCAGTCTCCCATGTCACCTCTTCAATTTTATGATTTTTCCAAAGTACCTTTACCATCTGAGTTGTTCGATTCCTCAACACATGATCTTTAGGGTCCCAAATTAGGATAGGATCTTCACAGTAAGATGTATCAATTTCCAATTATATTCCTTCATATGTGAGTAAATGTGTTGGGTCTGGAATGTACTTACTCAAAAAATATAATTGGAACATATTTTTTACCATATAAAGGCTATGCGGAAATGCCAAACTATAATCCACATATTCAATTATATCTAAATTTTTGAAAGGGCCAATGTAAATGGGGCTCATTTTCCCTTTCCTTCCAAATATTATAACACCCTTCCATGGATATACATTCAAGAAAACGTGATCTACCACTTGAAATTAAAAATCCTTCCTTTTCGTATTGACACATCTTTTTTTCAATCTTTTAGTTACTTTGATATGGACATGAATAGTATTTACCTTTGATTTTGTTTCTTCCACAAGCTCTTCATCCACAAGATTCTTTTCACTCACTTCATCCCATCATGTTGTTGTATGAAATCTCTTTCTATACAATGCTTGATATGGTTTTATTTTAATACTTGAATAAAAATTATTAATTTTAGGAAAACTCTACTGAAGGTAAATAATGATCCCATGTACCTTGAAAATCAATTGAGCATGATCCCTTTTGGTCTTTAAATATTTGGATCATCCATTTTAATTTCCCATTAGTTTGAGGGTGATAAGTAATACCCGAATAAAGCTTAGTATACAATACTTTCTAATGTATTTTTAATAAATTTTATTTAAATTGTGGATCTTTATTTAACACAATTGAGAGAGGTTATCCATGAATTATTTTAACTTCTTTAATATTGATCTGTGTAAGGTGATCTATAAGAAAATTCTCCCTTATAGAATATAAAGGACCATATTTGGTAAGTCGATAAACAATTAACCATATTGCATCATTATTTCTAGGAGTTTTGGGTAATATAATAAAAAACAAATAATAATATCATATAATTTCTATGTAGTAATAATAATCTCTTGCATAACACCCCTAAGATGTTTTCATTCACCCATCACCTATTTACAGACTAAACATCTCGATATATAATTAGAAATTTCATGATTTATATAATCCCACAAGAAATGTTCCTTCAAATCTTTATACATATTAATGCTATAAGAGTTTTTAGTGAAATTTGAACTATGTGAATCATCCAATAACTCCCTTTTTATCTATGATATAGAGGGAACACATATCCTACTCCCAAATTCTAAAATTCTATCTTCACAAATAAATGGATACTTCTCATCATTCATATCATTAATTATCTGTGGAAGATACTTATCATCACACTGAGATCATTTAATTCATTCCAATAAAGGTTGTTTGGAAACCAGTTGAAAAAGTAATTATGTTTCACCTTACATGAAAATTCCGATGTCCATATTTGCTAGATCCTTGTACTCAGGATCCTTATCAATTCTCGGTTTTTTCAAAACTCCATTATCTAACCTGCTCAATTCATCTTCTAATTTATTCACCATTCCTCGTTGTATTGAATAATCATAATCTTTGAGTTTTTTGAGAAATCTCATTTTCCTCATGTTGAGTTCCTTATATAAGAAGATATTCTTTCAAACTCTTATGATCGATATATATATCACATATTTCACCGTAGATATAATGTCTCCATATCCTCAGAGTAAGGATTACAACTGCTAAATCAAGATCATGATTTTTATTACCCTTTTCATGATTTTCTAACTACCTTGATTAATAGAAATTACCTCTATCATTATTTATAAGGACACAACTAAGTCCTTTCTTTGATGCATCACTATAAATTACAAATCCATCATTTCATGATGGTAGGGTAAATATCGTATAATTCACGAATATCCTCTTCAATTCGTCAAAATAGACTTCACATTTTTTTATTCTACACAATCATAAACCCTTTACGAGTAATCTTGTTTAACAGTTTAGCTAATCGAGTGAGGTTCTAAACGAAACAATGATAATAACCTAATAAACCAAAAAAATATGTCCCTAAGTTATGTTCTTTTGAGTATTCCATTTTTGAAATCACTATATCATTGAAGTATAAACAAAGATTTCATCCCTAGATTATATATGACAAAGAAAAAAATAATTGAATACATAATTCATAGATTCAAACTCCCCATATAACTAGTTTCTTATATGATTTTTCATAATAATATTCATGTGATTATCATGATTTTTTTAGATTTTTTATTGTACCAATATATCATCAATAAATACAATAAAAAGGTCATCAAGATATTACTGGAAAACTCTGTTCATTAGATCCATGAAAATAGAGGGTGCATTAGTCAGTCTAAAAGGAATTATTATAAGCTCGTAATGCCCATAACTATTCCAAAATGTTGTCTTTGGAATATTTTCCTTCCTCACACACAACAGATGATATCAATATCAAATTACACACTTTAAAAGATATTGGGCTTTGTTAATTTGATCAAACAAATCATAAATTTGAAGAAGGGGATACATATTCTTTATCGTAATAGAATTGATCTCCGAATAGTCAATGCACATCCCCATAGTTACATCTTTTTTATTAACAAAAACAATTAGAGCTTTCCAGGGAGAAAAACATGGGAAAATAAACCCATTAATAGAGAAATCCAATATTTGTTTCATCAGATCTACTAATTACACTATGTACTTCCAATAAGGAGTCATTGATATAGGGCTTGATTCATGAATGAAATCAATAGATAACTCAATTTACCACATCGGATGATATCCATATAAATCATATGGGAACACATCAACATATTCTTGTACAATAGGTACACCCTAAAGTGGAAGATTTCTTTCCTCACGCAAGGATATTTCATTCTCTTACTCACCAGGATTTGAATTTAGTAGAGCTACTAGGGGTGGATTTAGAAAACAATCATATGTATGGGTTTCTTGTCTAATGATAAGTGACTCTAAATTATTCTCAAAAATTGAAACTTAATTTTTCTTACAATAGATATTCACATCATATTTGGAAATCTAATCTATATAGAGGATTATTTCAATGAAAACTATAGGTATGATGATAAAATAAGTATATAAATCGCGTTTATATTCCATATTGGGAGCTTCCGGACATAATTTGGTCGCAATGAGACTCCCCTTAGGGGTTTTGACTAACAACCCCCTTGTTATATAGAATTGAAAATATCTAGTTTTTAATGAAATATATGAAGATATAAATGAATTTGATGATCGAAAATAAAATGAATCATTAGATAAATTTTATTTGATGACTAATGTAGTAGCAACCACATCATTCAGAAATTCAACCTCAACTATTGTGATATAATAAAATTTTCCTTTATCTCATATCCTTTTCTATGGAAATTTTTCTTGATTCTTCAGAAAATCATTTGAATAATGTTCCATATCCGTACAATTAGATTATTAATTTCCCTTTCAATCATGGGCATGGTAGACTTTTTCCCCACATATGTAATAGACTCTTTTTTCTTCTAATAAGGTTTCAGGGTGTTTACATCCAAGTGTATCAAATGTATGAAATCTCCCTTTTTATTCTTACCATTATACATTTTTCCTATGCCACCCTATTCTTCTATTCCATTGAATTAAAGTCATAATACTTAGAGAATTATCTCTCTATCTTGATTGAACATGAGATTATATAATCGTACGATGAGAATATTTACGAAACCAGTTCCATTTAGAGTAATGGTTATAAACCATCAATTAATCGATCAATATTTCTCTTTAGATTAGGTATGTAGTCTTCAAAATTAATTTATAGCCTTGTAATGCTATCTCTATACTTGTAAACATTCCTATCCTCCTTCTACCTCAGATTTACGAATTTTATTTCCATATCCACTCATTTTTTTGAGGAAAACTTTTTCGCGTAAATTTTTTTAAAAATCCCTCCATTCCATATTTTAAGTCTCTTCCTCTTCCATTGTGTTTTGAATCAAAAACCACCATTGAAAAAAATATCCTAATAAATGGAAAACATCAATGAAAACATTCTCCCTTTCCTTACTTCCCAATGATAGAAATATCTTCTCTAAAGGACTTATCCACTAATCTTCTATAAATTTGTTTTTCCCCATAGAATAAAGGTGGTTGTGGTTTCATAAAGCGGTATAACACTTTTCATCGACATTGTGGATTAGAATGATCTATATGGGTAAGGTTATTATTTATAACTACTGTTAGTTCTCCCAGTATAGTTATATGTTTCTCATAACAGGTCACATCTCGAGAACCAATATCATTATCTTGTATAGTATGTAAATCCCGACATGGGATATACGAGTTCATGATGTTTCCATTCCATACACTGTTCTCCATTTCTATGTAATGAAATGCAATAAATTAGGCTATGAATCATAATGTATAATTTCAAACTAAAAAAACAGATAACATAAATTACATTTTTATGCATGTCTAAAATCATAATCTTAAGAATGATTTATTTGGGGATATATTTAATAGTAATTCCTTCCTGATGGTTTATAAAGAAAATATAATTTATCCTATGAATATCCCCCTAGTGTGTTGGACTAGGTGAATAATAAGGCTCGTTCTCATGTACCAGGTTGCCCCAAGTGAAGCCTAGAACACCTTGTCATAGTTGTTTATCCTATGTAAAACAATAATAGAACCATATCAACCTTTTATAACCAAAAGGGATGTATTTACTAGAAATATCGACATAATATATACCTTACCAAAATTGTAATATCCTCTTGTATGATTATCCTCAAAGTTTATCTTAGGGTTTTGATACCCAATTTATGTTTTATAAATCTAGTTTCCAAGGTCTGTACTAAACTTTCTCTAATACCATCTATAAAACACCAACCCCAGTTACATGGAGCCAGTTCATTTTATTAATAAATTGGTATGATTATAATGTTGTCTCATCCTAATGTAATAAATATTATAGTAATTTGGAATATCATATACCAATATATGATTTATATTACAACTTGAAATAAAAAAACTATGTAACCCCATTGGAAACACCCATAAACGCATAGATTATTCCTGCAATTTATTGATAAAACTATTCATCGTTGTATCCTAGGGAAAAATAAAACAAAAAAGGGGTGATATCAAATAACCAATATGGGAAATTAATACAAGAAAATTTATCATAAACATTATCATTCGGCATAGTGAATAACTAAAAACATGTTCCATTAAAAATAAACATGGTCATATTATGGAAGGAATCAAAATTGATTTCATAAATCCATTGAATTTATCATAAGAGAATGAATCATAACCATAGATATTATTTTAGTAAAATAATTACATTATTTATAAATTATTATTATCATAAAGATAGAATTAATAATGTTGGACAATTGAAACATATCATTAAGGCCTCAGCGAACATGTCTAAAAATACCATGGTAAGTCCTCGGATGAAACCCTATTTAGTTTTGTCTCATGAGGCTTACTGATGCCTTAAAAGTCTATAGAGGGCACCACCTATAACTTTTTAAGTCCAATGAATTTATCATATTAATGAGGATAAATATATAAAACGTGAACATATGAAATAACATTCCCCAATATATAGACATAATCACCGACCATTCCAAGTAGTATATTGAATGGTATCCAGATAGAAAATCCATAGTAAAACTGATCATAAAACATTTAACATTCTAGATGATAATAATAATAATAGTTTAATCCTAATAAAACATAATATTTAACTGAGGTTTTCAAATAGATGATAATTCTCTAGAAAATCATATATGAATTATTGAAAATAATACTCTTTTACTTTTAAACTAAGAGTTCTATTGAAAAAATCATTTCATAAAACCAAAATTGAACTGAAATTTTTTGTCTATGAAAAAATGATTTATTTCAAATAATAATGGTGGCTCAAAACATATTATAAAGTGTGTAGGAAAATAGGTAAGAAATTTGGATGTTCCATTTAATTGGGGTTGCTTATCAAGATAAATTGAGAAGGGGACCCTTTTAAAACAAGTATTTTAAACAATAAAAAGCGGAAATGATTAGAATACATGATTTTGGAACATATACCCAGAATATAGAAGAATTATGTAAAATAAAATAATAATTATATTAGTTTATAGAGGAAGAAAGAACAACTCGAATAAAAATGAAGGGTTGGGAAAAAACTCTTTACATTTGTCTTAATGACTTCTATACATGACCTTAATGTACTAGATAATAAAATTAAATATATTAATTAATTAATATAAAATAATTAAAATATTTAGTTTATTAATTTATGTTTTATTAATGTTATTTATGCCCTTATTTTACAGGTTATAAAATCTAATTCTGTCCATTGTGAGTGTTCGTCTCGTATATTTCATGATCGATTCGGTTAATTATATGTAATATAGTTCATCTAAAATTGTTATATTTCTACAAAAATTTAATTACATGTTATTAATTAATAACTTGAAGTTTAATTAGTCTTATGTATTATTTTATCCCTTATATGAAGATAAATCATTAGATAACATGTCAATGATAAACATTTAGCTTAATTTTAGAGGTTTTTCAATCACAATGAACTAGTTTTGTTCTATTATTTAATATTATATATATAAAATGGTTTAAAAACCATAAATAACATATAATAAATATTTTATAATATTTTTAAACCATAAAAATGGTTTGAAGACCATACAATAATGATAAATTAATGAAAAAAATGTATGTCATCCATAAAGGTTATAAATTGGCACCACCTGGATGATGATATCATTCTTAAAACAAAAGATAGAGAGGGGAATGGATTTTTATTAATTATATTAAATTAATATGATATAATTATAGTATATATATTATAAAATATTTATCATGGTCATTTGAACATTGGAGGTGATGGGATTTTAATAAAATAAATAACTTGAAAAGAAAATAAAAGTAAGAGGAATAGGATTTTACCTCCTGAATATTACTCCTTGGGAAACTCTTTAAGGATAGTTTTTTTTTCTATTTTTTTAGATAAAAATATCCTATACTTATTTAGGGACTCGGGAATAGTTTTTGTGTATAACATTTTTAAGATTCAAATATTAAATTACTGAGGATATTAGGGGGTGGGGGTGGTTTTATAGTGGAAGAGAGGGGTGATTTCTCATTATTCAATTAATTATTTTATTATTTTTCTCAAGAAAACCAATAATTTTGATTCATATGAAAAAATAAAGTAATAATAGAATGTTAGTTCTAACCAAGGGTTTTTACATCATCAATGAATCAAGGAATAGTGTATTTATCTTATAATTAATTTATACTATAAAATACTGTATTTTACTCTTCACTAAAAATTCATGTATTTTAAAAAATTCCCCAAAATTCACCTTAACCAATTTTTTTTGTAGATTTATGAAAATCTACATTTTATGAAAACAGTTTACTAAATATGAGAAATTTATTTATTAACTGAAATAAACATTTACTTGAAAAAACTATATTTTTTAAAATTAAACTAATTTTATAACACTCTGAAAATATATCTAATGTTTTATTAAGTTATCATAAAATAATAGGACAGGGAAATATTTAATTTTGAATATATTTTATGAACATATATTTTATTTTTTATAATTTTTTTAATATAAAATTTTAATTATATATTTAGGACGATTAAAAATTCAACCACATAATTAATAAAGTATTTAATTATTTATACTATGATATAGTTGTGTGATACTTTCATTTATATGATGAAAAAAATTTATTTATACCTTCATGGATGAATTTACTATTCATTAGGCTAATTTAATAATCATAAGGGTCATATTACAAGTCTTAAGGTCAATTTAATATTCACTAAAAAATTAAGTAGATCCTATCAAACTCTAAATATAGTACTGATCGCAATCTTGTATGTCTGTTTTTTGAAATTCAAATCACATAAACAAAAAAATTATGACTAATTACTGGGTTATAACTATCATGTTTAAATAACTATAATAACAAAATGTTGTTTAGCGTAGACTCAGTGTTCTGTGTGTTACATTCTATATTAAATTTATTCATTAATCGTTTTAGTGTTTTGGTATATTTTTTCTATAAAAACATCCTTATACATATAATATACGTGGAATTGGTTTTGAAATAGATGTATATAGTAAAAATATCTTAAAAAGTGTTGGTTTTTTATATCATTAAAATCATTGTGGTGAACAATGAATGTGACCTTATTCTGCATCTAGGTTAACATTTATAGGGGATATTATTGGGTTAATTATCATTTTTATTAGGATAAAATATAAACTATTTGAGTATATTAGGATTATATATTACCTTGTATATACCTATAGTGTCACATATTGAAGTGAATGTTTCATGTTTTAGATATAATATAAATTATTTTTCATGATTATATGGTTTCCAATAATGATTATTGTTTCTCACACTATAATTTTTTGTATTAGTTAAAGGATATAACATTAAGGAACCATGTTAATACTGAATGTGGAATAAATCTAAATAATATTTATCTTAAGAAAGAAAAATATTATAATAGTTGGAATTAAAAATATTATATTTAGAGTTATAAATCTTTATCAAGTTATGGATAATTATGGGATTCTAAATGACCAAATAATGGAACAACATTCTAGTGAGTCCATCTGAAGGTAACATCCCCCCTCTTTTAATGGGTATATTGATCCACTAGTTTATAAGTAATGGATTAATAACATAAAGAAAATATAATCCATTCTCAAGTGTTAGGAACATGGAAACATTATTTGGTAAATTATAAAATGGGAGGGTGAATATGATCAATAGTGAAATTTGATAAAGAATATAAGGAAATGGGAAGAAATTTTCCTCATATATTGGGATAAGTTTATGTCATTATATTTCATTAAGAACTTCCCCCTTATTTATCATATTAAAATTAGTAATTCATTCCCCAATATAGCATATAATGGTGATAAATATGTTGATACCTATGATCCAAATTTTAGATGACTTGTATGACATGCTTATTGTATTTTCAACTAATGTGAAAGTAATATTGATAGAATCATTAATAGAACAAAACAAATTATTTAAAGAGAGTTATCCATAAAAGACAATAGTATCTTTGAAAAAAATTCATTTAATGTCTTATCAAGGTCTAAATTTAGATTGATGTCTCCCATAAACCATATATAATTTATTAGAAAAGAAAGTTAGAAATCAAATGAAATTACACTAAAAAAACCGTGTATATAAGGAGATTTTATTTCCATTATGACTGATATTTGGAAGGAAACACGAATGAAACTTTATTAAGAGGATGTTTAAATGGATTTATGTCTGTAAATGAAGGTATTTGGGATATTGAATGTCAATGGGGTGGGATTAAAAATTTAGATGATGATATAAAAAATAGATATAAGATACACCACCCACACCATAGTATTTAAAATGAGTAGAGTATCAGGATTATGCTAACCAGTGTTCAAATATAACGGTTAATGATTATGATCAATATAAACAACCTTATATTCTAAAAGAAAAATAAAAATATCATGCAGTCAATATTTCCAATGTGGTGTAAAATAATGATATAGTGAAAGGTAAAAATACATATCCATCTAGAGTTATTAATGTTTTATATTATTCTAGAACTACACACTATGTTATATGTTGGTAATTTGATAATGGTATCAAAATACAACCCCAATGAGTAGATATTTAATTAGTAGTGAAAAATCACAATAGTAATATAATTTCTTCTTAAGCCTGCGATTTTTTTTCAATTAATGTTTTTTCAATTTTCTTTATGAAAATATTGTTAATATCATTATAGTTTAATATTATGTTATCCTTGTCATGGATTGGAATTTATTACATAAATCCCACATAAAGTTACTTGTATGGTAAGACATAATTTATATTCTTATCCAACCTATGATAATCTATCAGGGTGAAGATATGTATGAAATTTAAATTGAAACTAAAACCATTGTATGGATATTTATTCCTATGAGAAATTGGTATTTTACCTATATGGTCCGGGAGAAATTCAGAAACAATATAATACCTATTGTATGAGTTTTTTGTGTTTTTATGGAATAATTTTTTAGTCTTCACCAAAACCACAAAGCTAGACATTCAATAGAATGAATACCAATCACAAAGAGTACTTCTAGTATGAAAACATGTTGAGAGATATTAAAGGGCAAATGTCTCTGTGATTTATATGTTAGGATGTGATATCTAAAATAGTGATGTATATGGTTATTTTAAAACCATTACCTATACCATAATAGATATTAGAAAATATCACAATACATATTGTCTCTAGACTCCCTAAAACATATAATGGGAATAATGATGTTAGGGTTTAAATAAATAACATTTTAAATTAAATAAGCTTCATTTCTATCAATTAATGTTTCACTCTTGATCATATTTTCATAATACAAATTAGGGAGGTAGTAGGTTTTCCTATAGTACCATATTCTATTGTATCTGACTAAAATTTGAGCTCTACCTTGAGGTTCTGCTGAAGTCGGCATCAAGATCTATATTTGTAATTTTTTCCATTATTGATTATAAACCATATATATATGGTCAGTATGAGATAATTATTCAATACCTAAAATATATTATAAGGTTTTATCTATGAATTTCAATGTGGGTTTCCTTCATCAAATTCATCTAGTCGAGTTTTCATACAACAATAGTTTTTACATGAGCATTATAATAGCTCTTTATGAATATATTCATGAATATAATTTCATAAATCCAATGATTTGGGATAATATTTTTGAAATAATTCTATTACTACCTTAGTTGGCTAATTACATTGAAGGGAATACAAGACTCATTTAGCAGTATGTTAAGGCAACACATCATTAGAAGAAATGTTATACTATTAATCATCCGTGGAATATGGAATTTGATATTGGTGAGAAGGTATTTATAAAAATTTATTCATTTAAAAGGGATAAAAGGATAAAAATTAATATAAATACGATCCATAGTTATATTTTTCCCTTCAATATTTTTGATCAAGTGGTGGTGGTAGCTAATCGCTTGGCATTTCCACTGAACCTCACTCAGGTGTAGGATATGTTCTTTATATGTATCCTAAGAAAATTCATACTTGTATCTTAAAATGGATTAAAAATAGATGTTTTAAAACATTATAATGATAATTATTTTGATGAAGAACTTTTATAAATCCACATTCATGGAGATAATACACTAGAGAACAGAAAACTCACCTTATTAAAGATCTCTATAGGAATCAAGAATTCCATATAGCTACTAATGACCCTAAAGATGTGATGAAACTATGATATCTACTTTTTATAAGAGAGTGGTGATTTTTTTGGTGAATTTACTATTAATTTGGACAAAACATAACACCCAAAAATTTTATGATATATTTCTCTTTAAACATATATTGTTTTTAAAACCATGTGATATACACAACCATGAGTCTAAATGAAATATAACATAGTATACTATTATAGAAATTTCATTAAATTAGTTGTAAGAATAATAATAACTACATTTTAAAAAATATTTATTATCGTTTTGGATAAGTAAAATATATTAAAAAATAAGTATTCAATTTTTAGTAGTCTTTATATGTTTCAAAAATAAATTTTCTTTCAAAAATTGTGTTTACTTATTTTGTAATAAACTATTGTAAAAAATTTTCTCCAATACTAGAAAAATTATTTCAAAAAAATAAAATTGAATTTAGAAATCATCATTCCAAAATTATTTAAGAGTTATTTTTTATTCATTTTATGAAATGATTTAATTTTTCATTAATAGTTAAATATGTTATTTTATAGAACCTGTCTTTTATGTTAATGAAATTAGAAAGTTTTATTTTTAAAAAAAATTATTAAAATTAAAATTATTTATTATATATTATGAATAATCCAATTAATACCATTATAGTTAAATTAATTTCTTATTTTGGTATAAAAACATCTCAAACATAAGAAGACATTTTTTAAGGAAAACGGTTTTTCATCATGTTTTGAGGGATTATTTTTAAATTAAAATCTAAAACTTATGTGAATTCAATATAATAAAATGTAATCCATATTTTGAATCATACTTTCTTATTTTTTAATAATTCCACTCTATTTTTTATTAATAATTAATATTAAAATGGAATTAAATTTTCGACACCAATATAGTAAAAATAAGTTTATGATAAGGGGTTAACTAAGAAATAAGGATTATTATTATAATTAATCATATCTAAATACTATAGGATGGATGTAGTTAGATATCATACTATCTAAAAAATTGAAAATGTAGACATTATGTAGCATTTTTCGTGAGAATGACTATATTATATTTTTCATATTTTATGAAATTACAATCATGCTTTCTCACCCAATAATAAAATGAAACCCAATTATTATTTTTATTAAATTTTTTTGTTCCTTATGTTTTGAAAAATGACGAAACATTATCTTCTCAACATTCATAGACACAAAATATAGTAATTTTGCTTCCTACAAACATATCATGGGTCCTTATGAAATGATTTAAAGGAGGCCTACCAATGATGGGGTAATCATCATACCTGATATATTTCAATTTATTTGTTATTATTTCTAATTTAATTATTTGGTATTAATTATAAAATAATAAAATATATATCCATTATATATGAATTTTTTAATATTATTATTATGTAACCACTATTACTCACCATATTTTCCATCAAATGGGAAACAAAAGCATCACTTGTGAAAACATGAGGACTTCAGCTCCGCGTCACGATGCAATTCATTTTCAATGTCCATATTTCATGGATGGTTATTATGATTGTTTTAATGTATATATATATTCTTTATTTACAATTATGTTCCTATAATTATAATATCATATCCACCTTCATACTGTATCATTTGTTGGAGAATGATATCGTCAATCATGTGTATTAGTGGACTAACACGTCCCCAAAGCAATGTGATTCTTTTTTCCTTAAAAATTTACATAGGTCATAATAAGGATACATTAGAGAATATATATTACAAATATGATATAGAGTGCAATGATTTTTTTCACATATTACTAATTTTTTTATCAAAAACACCCACTAATTATAACCCAATGATTACAAGGCCAAGTGTCTTCAGCAAACTAAGTACATAAAAAATAAAAAGAAACTAAAACATACCAACATTATTTCTAATAACCTTATTCATATACTAACTCTATTTGAGATCATATAAATATATAAATGATAAAAGGGGGAAATATATTAAATAACATAATGATCTAAAAATACTAGTAAGGGAATACACATGATAAATAAACATAACATGTGAGTCAATTGAATAACGTGATATCATAAAAGATATGTCTCGTGAGTAAACACATATAGTTATACATAAAGATCATGATATTGGAAGATCAAAAAATGATAAGATATATGGAAGAAACATCTATCACATACACTTATACAATAAACATATCTAGATATAGTAATAACTGTCCCATTTAAAACCCATTTTGAAAATAAATAAGAAAAAGAGAGAAAACAATTTTTAATTTGTATAAAATATAGAATTTTATAAAGTATGTAAAATATCCAATAATGGTTATGGTAATGAGAAAAGTATTTGACATCATATAATTTAAAATAAAACATGTCTTTTGTTGTTTGTAAAGAACGTCAAAACATTTGATATAAAATATTTAAAAATATTTTTTTTAATACAATTTTAATGAAATTTAAAAATGACATAAATTTTATATTATATTTAATTTATTTACTAAAAATTAAATTCTTAAAATAATTTTAAAAATATTGAAATATATTAAATATATTACAAAAATAAACAATTAAAATATTTTAAATGTGGTATTTAATGTATAGTTCCCCTTACATAAACCCTTAAAAGATTCATTTTCAAGTAATTATAAATAAAGAAAATTATATTAAAAAATAATCTTCATAAAACATTTGTTACTAACTAGTAAATTTCATGAAACATTTATAAGAATATAGGTTTTTAAATATAGAGTTTTATGAGAAAATTTAACTGAGTATTTTAAAACAAATGTCCCTTTCATCTTTTGAAACTATTGAATTAAAGCCCCATGAAAGAGTTACATTAGATTATTAATTAAATATAATTACAATATTTATTTTCATGATGTGTCATTTAAAATTATAAATATATGAAATAGAGAGAATAAAAAGTTGTGAATATAGTATGAGTCTCTAAGAAATAAAAGTGAGAATAGAAATCTATTACATCATGTCCAAACATATCATGTTTTTAAATGCTATAATGTATAATAAAAAATTATCAATTATTTATTTTCCTAACAACCACTTAACGGATTATTATCTTATAGAGTAACCATTTACTTAATTTATTTCATTGAAATATTTTGTTACTTAATCTGTTATGTCCACATCGGGTGTTTTGAGGGAATTATGTTTATAAATTTAAAACATCATTATTCTATTGACCATAGATAGTGGGTTCATTATTCTATAATATATAGAGTAATAATCATGAAATAATTATAATTTTTATACATAGATTATAATTATGAAAATATCCAAGAGTTATGTTATGAAAAACTAACTATGTTATAATCATGGAGATGGTTAGTCATGCATATGCATATTTAACATATTCACTTTTGAAAGAGTCTGATTAAAGAAAATAGGGATTATTTTATCTTAATATAATGATTATATTATCATATATATCATAATATTTATTTAAATACACTTACATATACAATCCATGTGATTGAGAAATAAAAAACAACATCTTTTCCTGAGATGGTAGACTTCGTACACACGAACGAAGTTAACATATTTCAATGGATGGGAAGGAAAGAAAGTCTATAATATATTAAAATTAAATATTTATTCATATTAGTTAAATGTAATATAAAAAATAAATCCATCATCATGAACAAAATTTTGAGGCAATTATTGAAAATGAATTACATTAGTTCACGAGGCAATACTCCTCTATACACATGAACATCAGTTTTATTTCCAATTTGAAGGAAGAGGAGATGTATATAGGTTATTAAATTAATATAGTATCATATACATATATTTTAGATACAAATATTCATTTAAAAAAATTATTTCTTAATATTTTAATGCACTTTAATAAAAAAATAAAACAAATATTCTAATCTTAGAATGATACCACTTCTTTAAACCACCTATTTATGATTATACATAATGCCTTCTTAAATTAGATTTCTGATGACACAAAGGTCTATAGGATATGGATAGGGAATAAAGGATTATATTTGGTCAAAAAATTTACATCCAAATGGATTTTTATGTGTATAATTATGAGGATAGGATGTTCCATTTAATAAGTGAGAGAGAGTGGAATTTCTTTATATAAAAAAACTTTTAAATATTGTAAATTCACACTCAAAAAAGTACATAAAAATTTGATATGTAATGATGTATATGGGTGATTTTATCTAGAAACACCTACATCATTAAAATCGAAGAATTTGTTAAGAATTATAGCCCTTTTATCTCTAATGATGCTCATTTTTACCAATTTAGTTTTTTATTATGGTAAGGCTTTTTTTAGTGGTTTAAAATTCATTTTGACCAAAAATTAAATTGAACTAATTACATCATATTAATTATTTTGATATAAATATATAATACATTTTTTCAATTTCAAATATTTATAATTGAATAATTCAACATGATTTTAATCCCATGAAACATATCAAAAAAGGTTTCTATGAAATCCATTTTTCAAGAAATTGATCATCTTATATTAACTTTTTGACTAGAAATCATATTTATATGAATCTAAATTAATATAAATTGATATATAATATATAAATTAAAATTAGATATTTACTTAATATTTTATATATTAATTAATTTAATTTTATAAACATTATTAACATGAAAAGTGTTTAGAGAAAATGTTGTTTATAAGCATAAAAATAATCAAAGACCATAACCATGAAAATTGATTATTTAAAAGAACTTAATTAAATTATTTTAAATAAAATGGATCATATAAAAACATAATACCTTGCGAAAAAATAATTTACCTTCAAAATTACATGATTTAATAAAAATAAATTATATTATTTAAAAAATCATTAATTTTCACTATTCACAAAAAAACAAGAATTTTAGAAAAAATTTAATATTTCACATTAATATTAGTTTTATATTATGATTTAAAAAATTATAAAAATTTTATAAAATATTTATTCTAAATATTCCATAAATTAATTATAATATTTGATGCTAAAAATCAACAACAATCATTTTTTTAAGGAAACATATTTTTTATAGAATAGTATGTCTTTTTTACAATTTGAGTGATTATTTATTAAGAATTTATAAATAATTTTAAAATAATTTGTGGCATTATGTAAATTTTATAATTGAATTAATCTTATTTATACTATCTAATTTAATTCTTAGGTTATACCATTTACATTCTAATAATAATATTTTAATTGTATATTGTGGTTCGTCTAAATGCAGTGCTGGTGTTGAATACACAATCGAATATATTTTATTTTTAAAATCTATGTATGTTTCATTGTACTACCTTAAAAAATTTCCTCACAATAAACTTGTTCCCAAAAGTGTATGTTTTTTATTCAAAAATTTCATTTCCAATGCTCACATTGTAAAATGGATTAATAAAACATACTCTTACAAAGTGGGAAATGAAACTGAAAATGTAATAATAAATAAATAAAAGTAGGTTTCAACATAGTGATAACATTAAATGTAAGTTAATACACATATTTATAAATAATATCTATTTATTTGATAACATTATACCATATTTTAAGAGATAAGAGACCATCAAATTATCAAAAATGAAATAAATTTAAATTCGAATAACCTTTTCATATAGTAATGAGATACTTTTAACATACATATTAATAAAATAAGAAAATTTACTTAATTTAAAATTATAAATTTATCATTTAATAAATTTTCACCATAATGTAATATATTTCTCTAAACTATTAGTGTTCAATAGAAATTTTTTATGACCAATGCCCTAAAATTTACTTATAACATATCACATGATTTCACATTATTATATCAAGATATTTATATTGAATTTAATCATTATCCAGAACCATGAATGGTTAGAAAATTTAAAGATAATTCTAAAAATTTGTACTCTTTCATATTAATCTTCAAATATAATTTTCTAGATAAATAATCCACAACTTCATAACACTCTATAAAAAATAACTAAACAATTAAATGATAAAATTATATTATTTCCTAATAATATTTCATGATATGTCACATGTCAGTGCTAGGAGATAAATATACACCAACCAAATGAAACATTTCCTAAAATATATTTTATCTCCTTAAATTTATAAAAATTAAAAACCATTTTATCTTAAAATATGTTTCCCAAAATTAAATTAATATTTATATATTAAATATTTTGAGTAAAAAATAGTTCATACCAACTAGTACGTCACTTAGGCTAGTGGTAGGTGATGAACCCATATCTCCCTTCAGGGGTGAGTTTGATCCATGCATCCATTCCCCATATGAGGAGTTTTCACCTATCATTTGTCTTGTAATTTTTCTAAAACTATATTTATTTAACTATAATAAAATTCCAAAAAAATATTATGAATATAATAAAAATACAAATAAAAAAAAATATTTTTGACCAGAACTGTCTTCTATATTTCTTATTTTCCACCAAAATAAAATAATTTTAGTTAGTTATAATTAAATAAAAATAAACCAAATTTTTGAATTTATATTTTCAATAATCCAATGATTTTCTATAAAATATCACATTATTATTAAATCACTATTTATGATAATTAGTACCATTAAATTTTTTTTAGAGAATACATAATGAAAAATAACTTCTAAAAAATACATAAATGTTTCCTGGTTCTTATAACATGAATTCCATTGATAAAAATACTTCCACAACATCATTCTCAAGTTCAATGACATAAATACATCAATAATTTCACTTAAATGACTTAAAATCGGTACATATGAATTAAGCCTTATATTTGGGATCTGAATGAGATAATTTTAAGTTTCCCACATCTGCAACATTAAAATATTAGTATTTTCATAGGATTAAATTTATTCCCTCACGCCTTATTAATAAAAAATATCATTTTTCTTTAAAAATTAGCAGATTTATTCCCTTGTTTCCACAAAAAAAATCATTTTTCAGATCCATTAATTTATTTATCATGGTTCCTATTGAAACATTTTTGACATATTGAAGCTAAATATTCTTTTCTTTATATTCTATTACACATTAACTTCCATGTGAAACAGTTATTATCTTCTTTTATGTGTTCGAAATGAAACTGTGTAAGAATTGGTAATCCTAATTCACAATAGGTCATGTTTTCTGATCATTGTATGTATTAATTTTATTCATAATAGTTTTGGTATATATTTTTGGGAAATCATTACATTACCCATCTCATCGATTGTTGGCCTTATTTCTCGGTTTTCATGGAATTATCTAAAAATGATATAAGAAAAATGATTATAATTCATTAATAAGAAAATAGAAACTCATAATCCAATTAGGAATAACTTATAAATGATAAGTTTTTTCCTGTCTGATAATTAACTAGGTTTTCATATAGGATTTATATGTTAATGTATATTTTTATTGTTATTAAAATATCAATTTTTTAAATTAAATCTTAATCTTTTGTAAAGGGTTTGTGAATTTCCAAAACATATCCCCTAGGAGTGTCGAAACTAGTTTGCAACAAGGACTATTCTCTTGGACCATGTGATGATTGAGTAAATCTCTATACACACTTTTACGGGTTATTAAACATTGGAAAAATAGTTACAGAGATACATACCCATGTATTATCCAAAAATGGATATAATATCTTAGAACCTTATCACTCCACACTCCACCAAAATTTATAGATAATTTTTTTCTATACATAGTATTATTATTATTTTCTTCCTTAGGGTTATTAAAATATTATTCTAGTCCTAATCCCCAAATACAAAAAAAACATTATATGATACCAACTATAGAGACCCATCCATTTTACACATATTATTAAAAAAAATTTAACACAAGAATCCACTAATAATAATCCAAAAATGGTGAGGCCTAGTGTCCTTGTAAGACTAGGTACATAAAACATAAAATTAAAATAAAACATAATATCATTATTTTTATAATGCTTAGTGAGACCCTAAATCCATTTTATATCTAAAAATAGCACTCTATAAACGTAGAAAATACATAAATGATAGGGGTGATCTAATAACCCAGTATGGGAATAAATATGATTAGGAAAATAATGTTGGATTCAATGGTATAAAGTGATTTCATAATAGATAAAGAACATGAGTATTCATAAGAAAGAAAAACAAAATAATATTGTGTAATATGATCATAAAATAATATTAAATATAAAAGAAATATATAACATGGAATAAACATGATTAAAGGATAAATGACCAGAAAATGTTTATCTTTATAAAAATTCCCATAAATGTTTAGGTTTTCCCCTAGACTCGTAAATAACTTCTCATGATAGTAAATCTTTAACCAATATATTATAGTGAAATCTATGTGAACCCATCACAACATGTTCATGTTTTTTGTGTGCACCAAAAATTAATTAAATAATAATTTATAAGAAAATAATTTATAAATCTAAAGATGTTTGGTTTCTTAATATTTTTTTTATATCATAATAAAATTTAATTTCTTAATGATGTTATTTGAGAGATAAACATAATTCATGTATTTCCCCATCAACGTAAGGAATATTATGATATTTATATGAGTAAGGGACATCTATACTTGATTTATTAGCATTACATGACATTAGAGAGAGGTAGAAAGTGATTTAGAGAGAGAATGTTCATAACATAAAGAAAATAGTGGTTTTGAGAGATCACATACACTAATAAAAACATTTCCAGATATTATAATATCCATTCCATTTAATACAATTTTCAAAATTAATTATGACAAAGGGAAAGAATGTTGTTCATTGATGTAAACATGTATGTTTATAAATTAATTTAAATATAAAATAATGGTTATAGTGGGAGGAAAAGTCATTATCACTATATATGTTAAAATTAAACATGCATTTTTCCGTTGTAATTGAATAAAAAAAATTTGGTATAAAATACATAAAAATATATATTTGGAAAACCATTTATAGAAACACAAAATTGACATAAAATATCCTTTATAATTATTATATTTCTATATAAAAAATATATAATATAATTTTAAAAATATTGGCAAAGAAAAAAATGATTTAGAAAATAAATCTTTAAAATATTTTAAATGATATTTTTTATGTGAAGTGTTACTTAAATAAAACCTAAAACATGTTAATTTTTATATAAATCAATATAAAGTAATATATGGTCAAAAATTACCTTTGGGAATTATTAAGGAATAAATTTTAGTATTTTGGAATAATTTAACAAGAACATTTCCATGAAAAAAGAGAGTTTAAAGGGAAAATTTATAATAGTATATTTCTTAAAAGAAATTTCCTTTTTACGTAGGTACATTTTTTTTGTAAGCCCCCAGAAAGAGTTAAATAATATTAAAGATTAAATATCATAAAAATACAATGTTTTAAGATATAATATTTCAAAGGGGAAATATATACACAATAAAAAATAAAAAGTGTTGAATATGGTATAAGACTCCGAAAAATAAAAACAAGACTAGAAATGTATTTCCATGAGTCCAGACTAGTTATGTATGTCCACTATCTCCAATATAATAAAAAATGAATAAATTATTTTATTCTATAATAACATTTTTAGGCTTAGTTACACGTACATACCCTATTTAAAACATCTATTTTATAATATATTTAGTTACATAATTGGTAATGTCTACATCAGGTGTTTTGGACATGATAAGTTCATAAATTCAAAAAAACATTGGTTTGATAACTGTTGAAAATGTATCATTTTTACATATATCTATAATAGAAAGTTGAAATAATTATAATTATTACTAATAAATTATGATTTTAAAAATTAACATGAATTGTTGTTATGAAAAAATAAATTATCTTACAATCATAGAGATGGTCGGTCATACGTACGCGCATGAAACGTTTACATTTTTCAACGATCATGATGGAATGTAGTTTATTATAATTTTATATTTCATGAAGGATAATTATATCATAAATATCATTTAATTTCCTTAAATGCACTTATACAAACCATCTATTTTATGTGGTGATAAAAGGTAAATTTCTTTGTGATCTGGTAGTCTTCTATACACACAATCGATTCAATCATTTTTCAATGGATTATATGTTAAGAAAATAGAAGAGTTATTAATATTCTTTAATTATTAATATATCATGAATAATACATATAGATATTAAATATATCATCATGAACATCCTTGAGAGGTTGTTATGGTAAAATAATTACATTGGTCAGTGATGTGGTAGTCCACCGTACACAATATCAATGGTTTCATTTACCATTTAATGAAAGTGGAGATGTATAAAGGTCACTCCATTAAAATAAAAAAATATCATTATATATGGGGTAATTTTGTTTTTATATAATAATTATTTATTAATATTTTATGTAGGTGGAATAGGAAATAAAGCATACTCAGTTAAAAAAATTACTCTTCTTCGGACCACCTCTTTATAATTATGCCTACAGCCTTCCGATATTTAGATTTAAATTCAAACAAAATAATTAAGAACATGAGTTGGTAATTAAGGATAATATTTGTGTACTTATTTTTAAAATAAATACTATTATTATATATGTAATGGAGAGGACAATATTTTCCCTTTTTTAAGTGAGTGGGAGTGACATTATTGTAAATACCCAAAAACAATTTTATAATGGGATGTCAATCATAAGACAAGTGCATGAAAAATTGATAAATAATTTAGTAGTGGGGTTATATGATATAATTACCCCTGAAAATTAAAAATTAAACATTTTTCGACATGTTATTCCACTTAACTCTAAGGTTACCAATTTTTACCATTTTATCATTTCACCATGATAACTAGTTTTTTTACTATTCTAACTATTTATTATGAAAAAAATTTAGATAACATTATTAGTTATTCAGAATAAATCAGATTAAAAATATTTACTCCATTTAATCAAATTATAATAATAGTGGTGGTAAGAATTAATTTAATATTTAACCAACAAAATTGTGTTGAAAATAGATTTTTTAGGAAATCATAATATTTATGTTTTATCATGTATCTAATATATTTCTGAAATGTTCTATCCAAGTAATTGATGGTATTATATTAACATTATAAAAATAAATCATTATTATATGTATTTAAATTCATATAAATGGGTGTATAATATATAAATTTAATTTATATCATTATAAAATAGGGATAATTATAATTAATTAAAACGGATAAACATTAGGGATAAATGAATTGTGTGTTGAAAATTGTGTTTTTAAGCCTAAAAATGAACTTATTCAAAAATCATGAAAATTGATACTTTTGAGAAATTAAATAGATTATTATAAATAAAATATTTTATTTTTTTAAATTATTATTACATAAAAATTATAATGGCACTTTTAAATTACATAATTTAATTAAAATAAAATATTGTTTTTGAAAAATCAGAATCATACACTATTCACTAAAAATCAAACTTTTCAGAAAAATCAGATTATTTAATCACATTTAATAATAAACATCTATTTGGAATAATTATTTTCATTTTATAAAATAAAATTTTCAAAATTTACATTTATTAATCATAATATTTTCTCAAAAAAAAAATTTCTTTTCAAGGAAGCATGTTTTTTATAGAATAAAGTTATTTTTATTACAAATTTATTTCATAGTTATTAATTATTTTTAGTAAAATTTTATTCATTTGGAACATTATATAAATATGATAATTATTAAAATCCTTTTAATACCCTCTATCATAAAGTCATGTTAAATCATCCATTCTTAAAAAATTATGTTGTATTAGAATATCACAGTTCATTTAAACACCACATAATGTGTTGTATACAGAATAAAATATACTCTTAATTTAATATAATGATATATTACATATGAAATAACAATTATTCAATAAAGTTGAAATATTTTATACATTTTTTCATTCTATTTTTTGAAAAGTAAAAAATAGTGTTCTTGCATACGTAGGACCTACCATACCCATGAACAATGAAATTCAATTTTCTATCACTACCATATAAAGATAAATTTAAATATATCTATATATATATATATGACTAAAATATTTTATATTAATAACATGATTCAAATTATATATATTTTTTAACCATGATAAATCTAAAATGACTAAAACTATAGAATTAAAACATCCCAGAAAAATGAATCAATTTACACAATAAAATGATCACTTAAAAAAGTAATTAAAAACAATTTTCTGTTGTAATGTTATAATTCGATAATATATGATATTATAAGTATGTAAATGATTCATTTATATAGAAGTACTAAATTTTAATTTATTATATAAGTGGTTATAGGACGATTGATTCACATAGAACATGACGTAAAGGATTTTCTTCCAACTTTTATTTTCATAAGACACATTCCATATTGACCACTAATTTTATTTTTTTGTTTATATAACCCTAATGAATGTATTATATGGTTCTTATCAAAAAATGTTTTTATATATACACATTTAATATTATCTCTTTCATGTGGTATTGCTTAAAATTTTAATGAATTGGCAATTGATTTATGTTACAATCTCAATGTTTATTAAAATTATTTTTCATTAAGAATTAGATGATGAAATTTTATGTCCTATAACATAATAGTCATAATAATTTTATTAATATAATGTTATTTCGTTATATTTTATGTCTTTATTTCATTTTAAATCTCATTAAAAACTCATTAAATTAAAATAATGTTATAAAGAAAAAAATACATTATTACTATCTTTGGATAAAAACCAATTTTTTCAATACCGTGGTTTTCTAAAAATATTTTTTATATTATCCTATGAATTTTCATTCATTGTTACACATGAATTACTATTTATAATATATTAAAAAAATGAATATTATATTCATTTATTTAATGAGTTTTTGTTGACATTTTTTCAAAAAAATGTAATATTTATTTTCACATACACAGGTAATACACAGAATTCCATGCCAACATGATAACTCATAGCTTTGAATATTTCATTAAAATTTTCCATGGATGTTTTAATATATTTATTCATATAATATTTTGTAAATTTCAAAATTATAATGATGTTATTTGAAAATGTAAATGGTATCCTCCAATTAAATTACCCCCTCTGGTCTTTTAAATTCCTTTTTATTTATGATGACAACCTTTGATGTTGCTTATAATTTTATTGGTATATGATTCTAGGATACCAAAATTATTTTTTGTATGTATGTTTTATTTATATGATGATGAGATATTTGTGAAACCCATTTATTTTAAATGGGATATTAGATGATGAATTATTGAAAAAATTGTAAAACATGTTTCCTTTCCAAGTGATATGATATATGTTGAATGTTTTTCAATATTATGGTGCACATATGAGTCGATTATTATTACATATTGGGTGGCCCATGAATTATAAACCCCTCCAATTAATTGGGTAAACCATGATGTCTCGTGATATAATAAGGACTAGAATGGGGAGTGATCATAATTCAGTAAGGGACCTTATCCAATATGATAGTCTTGGGATTGAGAGTTAACCACAAACACGATGAAATGGGGAGATAATCCAGTCAACTATGATAGACTTGGAATTTATACTTGACTAATGAAATAATGTTATATGATTATTTTTATGACACTAACATATCTATTATTCAAATTTTATTCTCATGTGGTTCGTGTTCCATGATTTCTTTATGATGCATGTCTACTAAACTACCATGGTTTATGTCATGAACCAAAATTATTCTCTCTGATGTGATATAAATGGTTTTCATGTGATAATATAATATTATCATATCCTTAAGATCATTTAATTCTTAATAAGTTATTGATATCTTCTTTTTTTACCCTTCTGAAGCATCTGAGGACATGAATTATTTTGTTTCCCTTTCCTATGTTATAATATATGGGTTTAATTATATTTTTATGATGGGTGATTTTCATGTATACCATAGTGATAGATGATGAAGATCTCTTATGAACAAGTTGTGTTTGTACCCAGGTTTCCAGAGACACTAATACTATATTATTATAGAATAGGTATTTATTTTATGAATAAAATATTCATATAATAATATGTAATATTTATATATGAAATTTATGGGTTCATATAGTTACGCTAGGTTAATTGTGCCACCAATATATCTACATTACAATAAATAGATAGGTATGTATTTTTTTTAGAAAACTATTCTTATTATTTACTATACATCGGATTTATCATATATTTATTCTTACCCTAATGGTTCTCCCCAATGTTTTCAAATATTATTCTCCAAAATTAATTAAAAAAACCAATATATACAAATAGAGGAGACCGAAGAATACCATAAAAAATTTCTCCACTACTTTAGATGATTATTCAATACATTTCACAATAATATTAATCATAGGAACACATGGTTTAGTTTCCCTATAAGATAGATACATAATATAATTATTTCAAAAAAATAAACATATCCAATAATTGTTTTCCATATTAGCACCTTTCTATACATATCATACATAGAACCATGCATAAAAACCTATATAGGGGTAACATAACAATGCTTGAGACAATATTCTTAGTAAGGGTAAATATAAATACTATAAATCATAAGAGATAATAAGGTAATAATAATGGAATGATAACATATTCATGAACTTATTATCAATGTAAAATATTCATTCCTAGAAAATATTATATCGTAATCTCTAAAATCAAGTCATATTATGAAACATGGTTAATAGAAGTGTCAAATTAGTTTTCATCATCCATGATATATAACATAGTGTAGCTATATTATAAGAACTAGAAATCATGATCTTATGGAAATATATATTTAAAATCATTTCCACTAATTTTTTTTGACTATAGATATAAGTGATAATACAAATGCATTAGAATTTGAAAACATCCATTCATAATCAAGTGTACTCATAATCTTGTAATCATATCTTGAATAACTCATACTTCCACTTTAAAATGTAAACATATATTTTACAATCAATGAAACACATATCATCATCATTTAATGAGATACATATCTCACAGTACCCAATTAATTATAGGGATATAACAACCCAAACCATAAAATATTAATAATTATTTAATATGAAGGGAACAAGATCATGAATACATTTACCATTTCATGATATGTTAACCTAGGAAAATAAAACAGGTGTCATCATGATTTTATATTCATAATAAATTAAAATATTCAGACATAAAAATAATTTTAAAATTTAATCAAATCCATAGTAGATAATGTGAATCATGAAAGGGTTGTGTTATATATGAAAATACTTTTAAAAGATCAACATTAAATATATTTATAAAAACACACATTTAATTTAAATATTATTTATTTATAACTAAAAAATAATCTAATATTTGGAATACAAAATTTCAAGAAAATAACCCTAGAAAAATTTAATGGAGGCTTCAATTCAAGGATTATTAATGATAGTGTAAAATGTTGTTCATATGGTAAACATTGAAACAAATATTCCATTTTCACATTTTGTAAATTTGACGT
Source organism: Viscum album (assembly GCA_963277665.1). Taxonomy (NCBI): domain Eukaryota; kingdom Viridiplantae; phylum Streptophyta; class Magnoliopsida; order Santalales; family Viscaceae; genus Viscum; species Viscum album. The sequence goes on along the minus strand of OY728146.1, from coordinate 1,641,388,705 downwards.
CATTAAAAAAAGTAAAATATGATTCATTTGAAACATTTTACATAGAAATTGAAACATGAATAAAAATAACTTTATTGAATAATTATATAATCGTAAAATGATTTCGGAAAATAGTTTATGTAACATAAAGACATAAAAGAAAAACATTCCCAATCGGAGAGGAAATAAAGTTAGATTTTCTTAGGAATGTTTTCTCAGTAGTGGAATGTATGAAAACAACATTTCTAATACTTTGAAATTGTTTTAATACCCTTATAGAATGAAATGATATGGTTTTTAAAGGATAATGACTATAATTTCCCTCAATGTCTTTTTTATCTAATAAATCCATAAAAGAAATGAGATGGTATTGTAAATCCATTTCCACTATGGTAAAAATGATTCATTACACCAAGAAATTAATAAAATATAATAAAATAGTATATTAAAAAAAATAAAAATGATTCATGAAATAAAATACTGAAGGTTAATTTTTTATTCCACATGGGAAAAAACTAGTATATCATATGGGATATATCACATTACAACAAAAATATTACGGGAAACGCTTGCCTCAAGTCTCTAATTGTTGTGTTTAAGTAAAAAATTAATGTATTATATATATATATATATATATATTTAATCTATTAAACACATATTCATACAAAATAATTATAATTACAATTCATTTAATAATTTCCAATTTTTATTTTGTTAAAAATTTCATCAATTAAATGTGATTCGATTGAAAACAGATTTCTTCCCATTCATGTTTCAGTTTGATGGTTCTTGAAATTCCACATTGTTTATTTTTTATCATATATTAAATCATGATAATTAAATAATTACTATATTAAATAATTATATTCAATTTTAAAACCATTCAAATAATTTGTTCATGAAATATGAATTATATCATTTGTAGAGACAAAACTCTCAAGACCTACATGAGTGATGTTTTCAATTTTCAATGGGATGTTAGAAATAAGGTATATTATAATTAACCTTTCTAAAAATAAATATAATATAAACATATGATTTATATTCTCAAAATCATAAATTTTTTCCATCCATGTAATGCTGAATGGATAAGGTAATCATGTTGCTTCATGGAGGTTATAGTCCACACATATGCACAAGACTTTATAGTTTTCCAAAAAAATGGTATAGTAAGAAGGTAGATAATATATTATAATTATTAAAGAAAAAATATTCCATAAATATCATATATTAACATTAAATTCATTATAATACCCAATGGTGAAATATAATGATCAAAAATGAATCATGTCACTTCTTGGAGGTGGTAGTCCACACATACGCATGAGTGATAATTTCAATTAACATTTGATGGAAAGGAGGTGGAAAGTGGTTTTCTGATAATCATAATAAAATATTATATATTATTGATACTCTAGGATTTATTTTTTGATATATAATATAATATTAGAGGATGTTGAATAAGAAATAAACATTTAATGAGTCAGGTATGATGATTTCCTATTCCTTTATATAACACCTTTGGATTATACCTTAAGACATTATATGATTGTATTAAGGTCAGAAAAAGTGATCAAAAATTTTGGTAAGGATTATATAAATATTATTTTGGGAATTTCCGATCTATAAGGCTCACATTATATGAATAAGGCTATATAAGTTGTTACCATTCATTTGAGAGGGGAGGGACACACATGGGATTACTTATAATCTTCAAATAATATAAGGTCATGTTCTTGTGATGTTTCACAAAATAGATTTTAATAAGAATTTAGGATAATATAATATATAAATATATTAATCAAATAATATTTCAAGACATCTATGAGGTTTATCTAGCCTTAAATCTTAGTTTATCCACCCCCAAGTAAACCATTTTAACCTTAAATATTATAAGAATTTTTTAGTTCTATTAGAATCCATTATGACCAAAAATTAAGTTGTAAAATTAACTTATATTTAATATGATTATCCAAAATATGTAATCTAGTTTAAAATATCGAATTTATTTAATTTTTATAAATTAATTTTAAAATAATCACGCAAAACAAAACAAACCCATTTTTTCAACATTTTATTTTAACAATAAAACTGGGTTTCCTTCATTACATTACAAATAAAACTATTAGATTAATGTTAAAATAATTTATTTAATATGTTATTTATATATTTAAAATAAAAAATAAAATCAAATATATTAATTTATTTTATAAGAATAAAAATTATTTTTTAGAATAAAAATAGTTTCTTAGTAAAACATATATTTTACCATAAAATGATTTTATATTAATTTTTAAATAATTAAATAGTGATGAATTAATACTACACATATTTAAAAAAATATTTTCCATAACTTATTTAATCCTATTAATACCCTCCAATCCAACTACTAGTATATAAATTCCACATTAAATTACAATATTAAAATTGCATATAATAGTTTTCTAAAATATGAAACTATGTGTTAAGAAAACTATAAAAAAAATAAAGATTAATTAAAAATATATATATAATACAATTTTAGGGAATTAAAATATCTAATTATGTTAGTTAAATTTGGGTGATTGTGCTTAAAAATAATTTTATTTATTGAGGATGTGTTCATAATAATCCCAAAGGGATATATTGTTATAAAATATCCTCATATAAATGTTTGAGTTGTTTCTGGTGAAAAATAAATGTTTTAATCCTCAAAAATACTAATGAAATAATTTAATTATTGTTACATATATTAATTATTTTATTTTTGGATTCTTTAGATGTTTTGGATTTGAATTTGGGGATCATGTCGTAATGCTCCTACATAAGAATAGATTTTATAGATGTGGAAAATTAACATGGATTTATAAAAGCCTATTTAAGAGTATCTTGATGATTTAATAGGAAATATAAGATTACAATATTTAAAAATGTTTTTTTGTATGATAATTATAAATTATAGAATAAATTTATATGATTAATAAAATATTTCTTCTTGGGTAAGTGTAATTTTAAACACTTAATGTTTATAAGGGGAAGGAAATGTTAATAGAGGCTATGTTAAAAAAATCTCTTTCTTAAACTGGGAATAATTGAGTAACATGAATATTTGAAAAGAAATTTAATAATAAACCGATGATCTCATATGATTAAATTAAATATTTAAAATCATACAAAATAATAATCTTATCTTCCATAAGATTAAACCGGGTTGTAATATGTTCTCATCTAAGATAACTAATTTTTATCAAATGTTAAATAATCTTATTTTATTTAATTTTATGCTAATATTATCAAAGTGTCGTAGGATTATATTTATATAATTTTAACTAGGTAAAAATATATTTTATTTAATATTATTTTTTATAAATATATATTAATGATTAAATTTAATTACATGTTTGTATATATGGGTTTTGAAAAGGGGATATTTATAGAAGTGTTTCGAATTAAAAATCAATATCTATTTTATTTGAATGTTATTTTTAAATAATTTTAGTTATTTAATGGGATAGATATGAAATATATTTTGTAACAACATGAACCTTTATGAATCAAATTACAATTATTTTAATTAAATGTCTGTTGGATATAGAAAACATATGCACTCCTTTTATTTTATTCTATCTAATTGGTTTTAAATTACTGTTAGGTATCTTGATCATTGATAATATTGTTGTTTAATAGAGATCACATGACTAGTATAAATATTAGGTTTTAACAAATAATTTTAACATAGACAAAGGATGTGATAACCCCATCCATTAGGATCATACCCTATGAAGTCCATTTATCGAAACATCAGAGGGAGATAGCATTTTTTGGAATTTCTCTAGACCAATCCCAATCTGAGATCCGACAACTTAAGTATGAGTGAAACTGTTTACGGGAGAAGTCAAAGATCATCAAGATCACTACCCAAACCACGTTCATCGAAAAGCCCCACTAAATCCCCGCCATTACACACCATTATCCAGGGTTTATACTTGTGAAATAAATTGATATGTAACAAGAACCTATCATTATGGTTATGAAATTTAATTTTTTATAGAATAATGAATATACTTTAATTTTATTATTTTTACTTTTTAATTGTATTTTAAAGAAAAAATTGTTATTTTAGTTAATATTAAAACTAAATTATAAAATCTATTATGAGTAATTAATGAATTTGGTAATTAAATAATATTTTAATAAAATAAAATTATTCATTTTATTAAATATAAATGATCGTATAATTTTTATGATGTTAAATATTAACGTCTGAAGATTGTTTTTGTCGAAACCTGTAAATTTTCAATAAATATCAGTTTTTATTTTAAAAGTAAAAATTATCATATTAAGATAACTATTTAGATAAAAGTAATATTATTCCTTGAATCGGGATATCAAAATTATCCAATGCTAAATTTTCATATTTTTCTGAGACAGTCAAATTTTTGGGTAAGACATAAATACCACTTAAATATTTAATGTGTTGTATGGAATTATATTAACCAAATTGTGATATAATAATATAATATAAGAGTTATATTTGGCTAAATAAATGTTTTTAATTTGAAATAATTTAATTTCATGTTTATTTGATTTATTTTATACTGACTTAGCGAATCCTCCAAAAATAAAAAATATTTTATGATTTTAAAATCATTCCATTGAAAGTGTGACTCACATCCACATAAAAATGGGAAATATTTTAATATCATATACACTAATCCTTATAAACTAATATATACCACTCCCCTTTTCAAGAAAATATTGGCACAAAAAATAATACGTTTTGTGGTTTCTAATATTTTAGAGTGTACTCTCCAAATGAAAAATAATAAAGAATCCCCCAACCTATATAAATCCACCCAATCACCCCTTTATCTTTACTAAATAACTTTTATGCTAAACCAACATCTAACCACTACTCTTTATAGTCCTCCCATGTGGTCCCAAATCTTCAATCAAGTCTCTCCCAAGCCTTTGGGATCACACATCCAATTAAGGGATCTCCCTCTCCCATTTTTTTCCAGAACCCCTTTTATGTCATTCCATTAAATTACCATTTTCTTGATATTGTATATTTTATTACATACTTCATGACTATATATTTTGTTTGTAGATAATTTGATCTTATATTTACTCCCATTAATCCCCCTATGACCCTTTAAACCCACCCATTACTCTGCTGAAATTCTTTAAGGGGTTTCTCTTTTCTCATTTCCATTCAAGAATTCATTTTATATTATACATATAAATTACATTTCACATATTGAGATATTATGTTCAATGATAACATTACCATCCATCACATATATAAATAATGAGAGATCCATTTCTCTTTCATCAACCCTATTTATGAATTTCCATATAATGTCATTATATTTCCAAAATTGCACCATGATTTTCCCTACCAAAATCATCATGTACTAAATACCATACCCATTCCTCTATCAATGTAATTCACCTTTATGAACACATACATATTGAATGGTGACTTACATATATTAATTCCATATTCCATTATCATGGAATAAATGATCATGTTTAATGAACTCATGTTATATGATCTATTAGGCTCACTTAAGAAAGATATTGAAATGATTATGAAGTGTGCACCCTAATAGTGATCTAACTCATTGGGTAATGTTTAGTATCCTGATACTTCATGTTGAGAAATGGGTTTACATGATTCCCTTATAGGAATTTATTCCACCATGTTGGTATAGGGGTTTACATGATTCCTTAATGTTAATGATGTAGTGTTTTAAGTTGTTCGAACATTTCCATGTTATGAATATCATGTTATATCATGCCTATATGTTCATGTTTCTCATGTGCTCCATTTATATGCCTATTAAATAACAGGTATTTTCTTCCTCATGTTATTCCATGTTTGTTCCATTACTGGGATTTATATATCACGCTTTTCTTATGTATGTCATTAGGTTATCCCACGTAATGGTAAGTATGAAGTAATGTTCTTGTCATGTAAAAGATGCTTTCAATAAATATGTGTATTCAATGTTTTAATTTTTTATGTAATGTATCTAATCCCCAATGAAACTAGACCTATAATTATTTTGAGTTATATTAAGTGAATTTTTTTTGTAATAAATCATGTTCCAATGTCTAACAAAGAGCATTGTTGTTATATATTTTTCATAGAATCATCATATTTAGAGAGATTATATATTTTAGTAGAAATGAATTAGACACTAAAATTTAATTCTATACGATTGTCGTAATAAGACACACATCCTAGAGTTAATATCATAATAAGGTCTTAGAATTAATAATGGGGATAATACTATAGTATATTTCCCCAACTACCTTGGTTGAATTAACTTTTTTTTTCTCATGGATGATCATGGTTTTGAATAGAATAGGTGTGAATTACTTCAATTTGAGTAGAGAATTGAGTTATTAATGTGTTTTATGTTTATAAACCATTAGGATATTTGAATTAACTCTGAATTTGTAAAAAAAATATTTGTACATAATATGTTTTTACTCTCATACAATGAAAATTTTATACCCATTAAACGTATATCAGTGCGATTGAATCAGGTAAAATCTATATTTTTTTAGTTTTCACATTATTACTTCCATATTTTGATTAGGGAGAGATGAGTGTTTCATATAACCATGGAACAAGAGTATTATAAGTGATGTTTGATATTTTCATACCCTGATTTTTTAAAAAACAATTTGTGTATCATCCTAGAACATGTTGAAAAAAACATTTTTTATGAAGGTGACACTAACATACAACTATAATGAATTATAATGAAACTTATATAAATTTTTTTAGATGTTTTGAAAATGAATATAAAATACCATGAACACAATGATATTATTAATAGATATAAAATTATTAAGGATAAAGATTTAATTTAATCTCATATTTTATCATATTGTTTTGTTTACTTGATGGATCATGCTTTTATATAAAAATGCATTTACTAATCCTTATGATAAGAAAAAACTACAGTGAACGTATATTCTATCTATTAAGAAAACTAATATATTCAATATTTATTGAAATAAAAAGGTTGTGACATGTGGCATGGAATATCCAGAGAGACCCACCATAAATCATAATTATATATATGATCAATTACATGATAGTGTAGTGACGGCCATAGGGCTCCCCCATCCTTCTTTTATGGTGTGGATTGACTACTATGAAGTTATTGAATCGAATCAATCAGATGGTGCCTTCCATAGACACAAATCCATATGGGGTGACATTTGGTTAGATTCAAACCATATAACAAAAACAATTCAATATTTTACAATGTTTACAGTACAAATACATATAGAGTAAAGCAATTTAATCTTAAATAGGTGTGTGAGGGAGTTGTGTAGCACCTATTATTGGTCATACACATCTTAGAAATGTGATTAAAAATGGAAACGTTGAATTGTATTTAGAAAATTTTGTTTGAATTCTTTCAAAAATATGATCCAAATATAAATCTATTTGGATATGTTTTGTTGTGGTCTATATTTTGATTTGTTATGTTACTTCCTAAAAGTGATTTTACATTTGATTTGAATTATTCTCATGAAAAAATTAATGAAATAATTTCCTAACTAATGTAATATTTTTTAGTATTTAGATTTTATTCTGAAATTGATAAATAAATCTAATTTTTGAGGCCAAATTTATTATTTATAGTAGTGAAGAGATAGATTTATTAAAATAAAAATATATTTCCCTTGGTTATATTATGGAAAATCAATTTTTTATAAAAAAAATTATAAAAATTATATAATACTATAAAAATAATATGAATATAGGGATTATATATGTTGTATGTGAATTATTCACATAAATGATTGGAATAATTATAAAATATTTGACAAATATAAATTCCAAATCAATGTGAAATCATATAAGGATGTCATACTTGCAATGACCAAGTATGATTCACATGGTCCGACCTTAATCATAATAAGAACATAACCATACATTATGATTTCTAAAGTCTATCATGAATAATTATATAAATTTTTTGATAATTTAGAATGAAATTTGTCCTAAATATAAATATTATCAATTATTAATAGGTTATTAATGATTTCAAATCAAGTGATTCAACCAGGGAAAATTTATATAGAAGTAGATAAAATATATGATTGTTACAAATTGGATTTCATGAAAAAAAAACCATAAAAAGAAAAGTCATAAAACATATAATACAAATATATAATGCCTAAAAAATAAATGAAACCCACAAAAGTGTAAATCCATTTGATATATCAATAATTAGTTTTAAAACCCATCATGGATCCAACACATATATCCTAATTGTCATTATTTTTCAGGGACATACACTTATTTGGATCTTAGATAATAAGATTTAAACTAATGTAACATCCCAACTTGGGTGCCACACCCAGGTGCCCCGAGCTGGTCATTAACATGACCTCAAGTGTGACTCCCCATATGCCAAAGGCTACTGACATGTAGCAAGGGTCTAACATTGATCATGGGGAGACTATACCCTCTTTATCAAAGTAGCACATTAGAAGAAAAAAATAATAGTCAAATGATATTTTAATAACTAAACCAATCAAACATCACATGATGACCAAAAAAAGAAGTATAATATCCATACTAAATAATATATATGTAATGACAAATTTTTTTCAAGTGTCAATATTCAAATCCCAGAATAAATAAAGACACTAAAAACTCTGAGAGGGTCATGACACCAAGTTTTGTTCCCTCTACCATTCATTATCCCAACTCATCCATCTAACAAAGGCCCTTCCACATATCCTATCGAACAACCCAATAATAACTTAGGTACCAATCAGAAATTTGAAGTAGGGTGTGAGTATAACTCAGATGGATACCATCAAGAATTTCTGAAACCCTATCATGTCAATAATAGTTTATACTGTTTTATAACTAATAAGGTACAAGTAATAATCTAATTATTTTAAATTTATTCAATTACTATTTATTTAACTACATAAACCATTGGGTTCAATAGGAAACCTAAATACTCAACACCTACTTCATCCCATACCAGAGTTTAACCATATCATAATATCACAATTTTTTTCATCGCATTCAATCATATAACATCCACTTGAAACCATAGTCCAATTCCAACTCGAGGGGGTGTGAAACATCGTGTCTAATATCCGATGGGTATTTGGAGCCTCAATCCCTACGCCACACTATGTTTATTAGTCAATACATCACTATGGTCTTTGGATGTAGTATACCATGTTCCACACACATTTATCAATCAATTCCACCCATAGGGATTTTGAGGTGGTAGAGCATGTCTCACACATGATTGTAAATAAATTCATCACTCTGGTGTTTTGATGCATCAAACAATGTCCCACCAATGTTTATAAATAAATTCAACAATATGGTCTTTTGATGATGTAGACCATGTTCTACACATCTTTATAAATCAATTCATCATTATGGTATTTTGATGTAGTTGACCATGTCCCACCCAATTTTATCTCATATATCAAAATATTACATATGTCACGTCAATCAATGTTAATCCATATTAAACAACTTATCTAAAACCACAATCAATACATCTCTTTGTTACTTAAATAATTAATTAATCCAACTCAATCAATTTCATAGTCACATCATTTCCACTTATTAATACAATTCAGAAAACTCAATGTCCCATAATTAATTTAACAATTAATTATTCCAATTCAATCAATTGCATAATCAAAAAAATTCAAACTAATTAAAACAATTCATCGATGTTAATATCCACTAATTCTTTAAAAAATTAATTATTCCAATTCAATAACATTTATAAACATAACAATTCCAATTAATTAATTCAACTTTTATTTAATAAAAGTCAAAAATTTCAATATCCCATAATTAATTACAAAATTAATTATTCTATTTCAATCAATTACATAGTCACAATAAGTACCATTAATCAATTCAATAATAATAAATACAATTGAACTATCCCATCATCCTATAACTAATTCAAAATTTAATTATTTAAATTCATTCAATTGCATTATCCATACAATTCTAATTCATTAGTTCAATAATTAATTAATGAAATTCAACTATCTCAATATCTCATAATTAATTCAATAATTAATTATTCATATTCAATTAATTTCATAATCAAGAAAATAACCATCATTTAATTCAACAATTTATTATTATAATGCAATAATCTCAATATCCCAAAATTAATTCAATGTTTAATTATTCAAATTCAATGAATTTCATAATAACAAAAATTTCCATAAATTAATTAAATAATTAATTAATATAATTCCCCAATCACAAAAATCCATTAATTAACAAAAAAATTAATTAATTCAATTCCATATTCACAATAATCCATTAATTAATTAAAAAATTTAATTAACCCAATTTAACAATTGTATGATGACAAAGATTTCTATTAATTAATTCACATATTAATTAATCCAATTCAATACAATTTTCACAATTCCAAATATCTGATTAATTAATTCAACAATAAAATAAATCAATTCCACCATTCAATTTCCTTAATTAAATTAAATTTTATACCCAGGGAAATAAAAAAAAACAATTCAATTATCAATGCAATTTCAAAATACTAGAAATTCAAATTACCATAATTACATACACGTAATTAAATAAAGACTATGGGATTGGGATTTAGACCACCTACCTAAAATCATTGATGATAGATCACAGAATTGATATACACAATTGAAATTTAAATTTTAAACCCATTATAAAGAAATATGTAATGTCACAGATTTTTTGTATATTAATTTTAAATATCATGTGGAATTATTTTGAGACAAAGTACAGAGATGACACGTCATTTCGAGGCTCTGTGATCCCAAAATAGTGGTTTGAACATTTTAAGTTAAGTGAGTTGGAATTTGTGGTAGTTTCCAAATGGATGCCTGGATTAGAAAACTGAGGGCATCATTGCTTTTGGGATGATGACTTTAACTATGAATGGGGATAACCTCGACAGGCGCGGTTCAGCTGTACAAGTTATCTTTTGGATGTTTTAATGGAAATAAAATGAATTAATAATTTATTTTATTTCAAATTTTCCTTAAACAAAATGACTTAATCATTCCCTATAAATACCATCTTATGGAAATTTTGTAGGGTTAACCACATAACCTTGCGAATTTAGAATTTTCCATTGGAGTTTAAAGGAGAACCTTTTGGCGGATGACGATGACGCGATCGATCAATACATTTCATATTAAACAAACCATGCCAACTAAAGTGACATGGAGATCGTTCTTCAACCAAAACGAGGTATGTTTTTTTTATTTGGTTTCCCCATTCTTTTATTAAATGATGAACACAGATCAAACAATAAACGGGTTGATTTTCAGATCATGCATTCTTGCAGGAGGGTTTTCTTTTCTGTTTCTTTCGAGAAATTGATTATATTTGTCTTATTATTGTTTGATTCCCCTATTTAATCCTTATAATAGGAGAATATCGATGTCGTGATGAATGACAGAAGATGTTCATTCCCCAATTTGGTTTATTGGATTTCTTCTTCTTTCCTTTATGTTCTTCACGGGGTAATGAAAAATGGATATTTTCCCATCTGTTTCCCTACACAAAAATTTAAAATTAGAGATTTGACATCGCGAAAACCTAGAAGAGGTTTGAAAACGATTGTGGATGATCAATTAGCTCAGATCAGGAGATACTATTCCTCAAGAGTTCATCGCGTGGGTAAATCGATACACATTTTCAGGGCCGATCGAAGGCCCAAAAACAATGGAGATGTCTTCAAGACGTCAGGGTGACCATAAAATTTTAGTTTTGTGGTAAATGGATAATTGAATCGAAGATCTAAGCATCACCAAGGTGCAGCGGAGCAGGTTCACATTTCTGGAAATTTTCATAACACACAACGTGTATCCTGAAAAACATATCATGTGGTACCAGCGGCAGCAGCTAGGGTTTACGCACTACACATAATGAAGAACATGTCGTGTCTCTCGGAAGACATTGTTTGTGGGACCCACCCAATGGTGGTTGGAGTTCAGGGAAACAAAATCAATAACATGGCATGTAGGACCTTACACAGACCCGGTGTGTATACTGGAAGATACATGGAGATGGAGTGGGTACACGGTCGTGTACATAAACACACGACCAGACCAGACTGGTTGCACGAACTAACCCGTATACTGGTTACATGGGATGGAACACATGGTCTGAAATCGTGCAAGAGCACACTGCCTCATACACTAAGGGAACCCTGGTTACTTGGACATGGCGTGGGGTCTGTTCTACACACCGAGTACTTAATTTTCTACAAGACATCTTCTTCCGACTCAGGCCGTTTTACATAGGTAGTACCCAGAGTCAAGAGGCACGGCGTGTAACCCTACTACATGATATTTATATTCTAGAACATGGCTTGATCTTATTGTCCACCGTTTCTTGGGCAGGTTTCATTTGGTTCAGTGTCCCATTTTCTCATTCCCCTAATGGTAATGTATTGTTTCCTCCAATGGGAGTATGATTTCTTTAAGAGGACATTCTGAGATAGATTTAGGTATCCCTCCGAGGGGCCAGAAGTGAGATCCTCTATCAATTTGTGACCCTAGGTAGAGTCATGTATCGATGTGACTATTCACACAGGAAGTTGATTCTATACATATCATGTGAATATGGATGAGTTGTGGTATCTGAAATGGCCCTAGCAATGATCCTTATCTATGTATCGTTATCTTTCCCAAATCAAAAGTGTGTTCTTTAGGAATGAGTGTATTTATCTCTAGTGACCTTTCCCAAATAATAGTGCTTCTTAAATGTATGATATCAGAGCCATTAGACCTATGGAGTGATTTCTCCTAGATGAGTTCTTCGTGGAACCTTCGAACTGAATCCCAGGGGTGGTATGTGGTTGTGTGACTTGTCTCTATACTATGGGTCTGAGTTTTGAGTATAAATGTATTTTGTTTCTCTTGGTATATGTTCGGTAGACATATATTGTGTAGAGCTGAATATACCTTTAATTTTTTTATTGCTTTTTGTTTTCCGGGGTCCTTTACTGAGTATTGTTATACTCACCCATGCATGGGCTTTTCCCGCATGTGTCATGTCTTTTGCCGACGAGCAGCCATTTGACGGAGTCTAGGGTGGACTAGGATCATACTGAGCTTTCTGATTTTCCTATAGGATGAGGTGTTCCTACAGCTATGAGCAGTTTTCCTAGTACCCCTTTGTGCCTACTGGTTAGACATTGTTGTTTGCAAAGTCTTGTTTTTGTGGGTTTGCATTCTAGCCGAGTTTTAATTTCATCACATTACTTATGTTGTAATTATTTGGTTGGGTTTAGTTTTATACATACATTTTGTTCCTTAGTGGTTTTTACATTTCAGAATTTGAGGTCTTGGAGATGTTTGTGTGTGTGTGCGGGTACTTAGCCAATGCATCCCATGTTAGTGATATTCCTACATTGTGATAGTCACCATCCCCTGGCATATGAGATGCGGGTTTGTGGAGACACAACACGTGCCCCACTAGGACGAGGTGTGACTGAGTGGTATCAGAGGTGGTTGGTTCTACCTTAGGACCAAGAGTTTGTTAATTTGATTTGGGGAACTAGTGTTAGGTGTTTCGAGCTAGGATTTTGGGCCAGATACTCTAGTGTTGGTGTGGGTGGCTCATGCATCCAAACTCATGGACTCTAATAACATTCTTTTGAACTCGGTACATGAAAATAGTAGTTGTGGGAAGTAAAAAAAATTCACTTGAATCATATAATAATGGGTATTGATTTTTATGTCCATTCTATCAGTTATCCAGATATACTCATTGATTATGGTACATCCTGTTTCCTTATAGGATGCATCTGTAACATATACCCGCTAGGATTTAGTAGATTGATCTTGAGGATGACCCCCTCAGTGAAGAGGCTTCGATACAGGGACCAGTTCCCCATGTGTTACCTCCAGGTGTTGCAACTGTTGTACCACCACAAGTGGTGCAGCCCGTGGCACCTACAGTACTGAGAGATGAGGGCCACAGGCTGAGTGCGCTCTACGAATTCCAGATACATAGACACCTCAGGTTTCTAGGTGAGCTTGACACTCAACCAGCTGAGGACTGGCTGGAGGTAGTGACTAGAGTTTTTGTCTAGTGAGGACACTAGCAGACCAGATGGTGATCCTAAGAGCAAGCCTTCTTCAGGGTTCAGCATGATGATGGTGAATTCTAACCACTCAGACCCACAACGAGGAGACTATTTCCATGATAGAGTTTGATTGACTCTTTAGGGAGGATTTCTCTCCCATTATGAAGTCATCAGTACATTTATAGGAGATTCTTCACCTCAATCAGGGAAGTCTAACAGTATATGAAAGTTCATCTAGTATAACCAACCTCGCTAGGTACATCATGGATACGGTCAAGGATCAGTACTTCCGAGCTCAGATCATCGATAATGGTCTATTACGGGACATCGAAGCTAGTTGCGTGCCTCATTGCATTTCAACTTATGTTGCAGTCCTCAAGCGGGGCTTGGTGATCAAGAGAATCTTGGCGGAGAAGAGACTGTCAATGATAATCAACAGCATGAAAACAAGTGTGGAGACCTCGTCAGCAAGGAGCTGTTGTCAGGAATAGGTATTAGGACATGGGAGACATGAAAGGAGGACCCAGGACAGGGGATCGACCGTCGAGGTCACTCAGGTTGGATCCAATATTCCTATGAAGAGGCAATGCTACTCGTGTGATGGAAGGGGACATCTCGCTAGAGACTTGGTGACCCGTCAAGATGCTGACTGAGAGGAAATGGATGGACCATCGAGGCAGAGGCAGATAGTGGGGCAGACAGACCCGCTAGGCGGCAGACATGGTAGAAGAGTATGAAAAGCTACAGTCGGTGGAAGAGTCTTCAATCTACTTCCACCACCACCACTAGCAGGTCCACACCGGGCTTCGGGAGCTAGGGGACAGGTGCGGAGACAATTGCATTCGGTCGAGGCATATGACCCAGGGACTCCATGGATGATCTAAGGTATGATATGTGTCATTTCTACCTTATCATCTATACTTATAGACATAGGTCCCATTCATTCCTACATCACCACATATCTTGTGCAAAACCTTGAGATTCTACTAGAGTTGATGACATGAATTTTATGATTGGAGACACCTATGTAAGGAGACTCAATGATCACACACCTTTGCAGATTGTCTGATCTTACCCTTAGAAGTGAGAGTATCAGTTGGAACCTCTTGGTGGTAGCACTGAGGACTTATGATGTCATTCTTAGTATGGATGGTCTATCTTCAGTCCTTGCCTAGATTGACTACTTTAGGTGAAGAGTGTGGTGTGTCTATAGTGATGGGATGATGTTTTACTTTTTGCTGAAATGGAGACTCAGGAAGAATAGAATGGGCTTGTGAATAGGAGTGTCCATCTGATCACCCGTGAGTTGGCTTGTCTTACCCTCAGAGCTGCAGATTTCGTGAGCTTCCAGTTCCTAGTAGTAGTGGTGGAGTACGAGGATGTCTTTCCCAAAGATGTTCTAGGACTACCTCTCTACCGGGATATCGACTTATGCATCAACTAACAGCCCAAAATGGAACTAATATCCTCATCAACATATCGGATTTCTCTTGCATAGCTGCGAGATCTAAGGGTGAATCTAGAGGTTTTACATAGGAAAGGGTTCATGAGACCGATTATTTCACACTGGGCTACCCCAGTTTTATTTGCCAAGAATTCAGATGGGAGTTTGAGGTTTTTTGTGGATTATCGGCCCCTCAACTAGGTAGCGGTGAAGAAAAAGTTTCTACTACCAATGAATGAAAACCTATTCGATAAACTGAGAGAGGAATAGTGGTTCTCAAAGGTTGACATTCGGTCATGTTACCACTTGTTATGATTACGGGATGAGGATATATTGAAGATGTCAATCAGATGCCGCTATAGTCACTATGAGTACATAATGATTCCTTTTTTCATAACAAATTACTCCCATAGTGTTCATGGGACTTATTAATTGGATATTACATCCATTTTTAGACTAGTTCATAGTTGTATTCATTGAAAAAAATACTTGTGTACTCATCGTCATAGGAGTAGCATGCGAGACACCTGGGAATGGACCTTGACATACTCTGAGAGAATCGGATTTATGGGAAGCTCACTATGTGATAGTTCTTGTTTCAGGAGGTCCACATTCTGGTACATATCATCTCAGAAAATGGAGTAGCTATGGACCCAGCTAAGGTGGATTTAGTGTTAACATGGGATCCACCTCAGAGGGTAATAGAGGTGTGGAGCTTCCTTGGGTTGGAAGGATATTATTGGAGACACATTCCAGATTTCTCCTGGATATCTACACCAATGACATCCTTGAACAAGAGGGATAAATCCTTCATGTGGAAAGAGAAGTTCCAGTAGACTTTCAAGCAGTTGAGACAGAGATTGATGAAAACCCAGATCTTGATATTGCTAGAGGAGGGTGTCGAGTACATAGTTTTTTGAAATGCATCAGGGACCAGGCTTGGTTGTGTCCTAATGTAGGGACAGGAAATGATTGTTTATGGTTCACACCATCTATGACCACACAAGGAGAACTATGTGAACCATGATCTCGAGTTGGCAGCGGTAGCCTTAACATTGAATATTTGGTGACACTACATTATGGGTGAGCAGTTTATCATCTACTCTGACCACAAGAGCCTCAAATATATCTTCACGCAGAAGGATATGATTCTATGGAAGATTTGATTTCTATAGTATTCTAGTATTATGATTTCGAAATCATATATATACTCGTAGTATGGTAAAAATGTTGATGATTATCTTAGTAGGAGATCAAGATCGCAACTGTTGAGTGAGAAGATGGAGCAGTTGGTCGTGTTGCAGTTATCCTTTGTGGATAAAGAGGATGCAGATTACCTTTAGTCAATAGTTGTCACCCCTCAACTCTTACAGTGAGCTAGGGAGGCACAACTTGGGGATGTTGAATGTGAGACTTTACTAGCTCAGTTATCCATAAGACATGATCCTGGTGGATATTCTCAAGGTGGGGAGCATATTATTCTTTTCAGAGTATGTATTGTAGTACCATTGGCGTTGTGGGAGGAGTTTCTAGGGGAGTTTCATACATCTCCCTTAATGGTACACCCTAGTGTGTAAAATATGTAACAAGATATATGAAAGTAGTTCTGGTGGTCAGGCATGAAGAATGTAGTAGCATAGTCCGTTTCCCAGTGCCTTACATGCCAGAAGGTGAAGGCTGAGCATTAGGTTTCAGTAGGGTTAGATCACCCCTTGGAGGTGCCTATGTGTAACTGGGATGGGATGTCAATGGAAGTCATGACGGGCTTTCCATGAACATCAAAGTGATATGATTCCATATGGGTGATTGTTGATCGACTCATTAATATGGCACACTTCCTAGCTATCAGTAAGTAGTGTTTCCTAGAAATATTGGGATGCCTCTACGTGCATAAGATAGTTCAGCTTCATGTCGCCCCTTCGATAATAGTCTCAGATCGTGATTCTCGTTTCACTTCCCATTTTTGGAAGGGATTTTAGGAGGCTTTCGGGACTCAGCTATGCTTGAGCACAACATTCCATCCCTAGAAAGATGGTCAGATGGAGAGGAACATACAGGTTTTATAGGATGTGTTAGTAGACCTGTATCTTGGACATTGGTCGTAGTTGAGAGGACCTCCTACCACTGGTGGTGTTTTTGTACAATAATAGATACCACTCCACCATTGGTATGGTATCGTTCGAATATTTATATGGGAGACACTATCGGTCACCGCTTTGTAGGATTTACCATAGAGAGTCAGCACTCATGGGTCTTGATTTGGTGCAAGAAACCCTTGAAAAGGTATAGATCATCCAAGAGCAGATGAAGACTGCACAGAGATGGCAGAATTGTTATGTTGACAGCTGACGAAGACCTCTAGAGTTCAAAGAGGGAGACCATTTATTCCTTTGGTTCTCACCTCGATGAGGGCTACAGAGATTTCGCTGGGGTGGAAAGCTATCTCTGAGGTTCATCAGACCTTTACAAATACTGCATAGAGTTGGCGAGGTGGTGTACCACCTAGCTCTACCACATCAGATGCATTGGGTACATGATGTCTTCTACATGATGTAGCTAAGGAGGTATGTGCATGACCCATCACACGGCATCGACGGGGGAGAGCTGTACATTAATGATGGAGAAACAATTTCTTGAGTACTAGGTGGAGACTGAGGATAATCCGGAGATTATCCTTCATGGGAAATTGATTCACTTGGTGCACGTCCGATGGTAGCACGAGAATCTTCCGGAGAGCACATGGGAGTGGGAGGCTCAGATACGTTCCCAGTACCCACATATTTTTTATTAGCCCCTGTTTTGGATTTTAAGGGTCACAGAGACCCAAAGTGCCAAGAATGTAATGTCTTGGATTTTATATGAATTATTTGTAAATATTGTGTGTAATTATCTCAAGACCAAGGAAAAATTCTAAATGTAATTATGAGGCTCGGAGAGTCCAAAATGGTGGTTTAAACTTTTTAGGTTAAGTGAGTCGTCATGTGTGCGTCGTTGTCGCAATTTCAAAATAGATGCTTCGATTAGAAATATGAGGGCACCATTTCATATGGGATGATGACTTTACCTATGAATGGTCCTAACCTCGACTAGTGTTGGTCAGCTGGAAAATTTTGTTTCTGTACGTTTTAATGGAAATAAAATAAAATAATAATTTATTTTATTTTAAATGTTTCCTTAAACGCAATGACCCAATACGTTTCTATTAATACCTGCTTATGGAATGTTTTTAGGGTTAGCAGCATAACCTTTTGAATTTAGGAATTGATGTTGGATCATTGGAGGATAACCCATTGGCGGATGACGATGGCATGATCGATCGACGCATCTCTGATTCAATGAACCTCTCCAACAAATGTGACGTGGTGATCATTCTTCAACAGAATCTAGGTTGGGGTTTTGTTTCTTTGTTTGGTTTACCCATTCTTTGATTAAATGATGAATGCGGATCAACCGACGAATGAGTTTATCCTTGGATTGTGCGTTCTTTCGAGAGGGTTTTGTTTTCCGTTTCATTCGAAAAATTGATTATAGTTTTTTGATTGTCTAATAATTTTCCCTATTTTATCATTCTAATAGGAGCCGATCTACATCGTGACTAACAAAGGTGGAGGTTTGTTCCTCAATTTCGTTTATTGGATTTATTCCACTTTCCACTGCGTTCTTCGTAGAGTGACAAACAACGGATTGTTACACGTCTGTTTCACAATGAAACGATCTGAAATTATAGATTCAACATCATGACAACCTAGCGGGGGTGCAAAAATGATGGAGGATGATGAATCAACTCCGATCAGAAGAGACTATTTCTAGTGTGTTCTTTGTGTGGGTGGATTGATACTCATTTTTAGGGCTGATCAAAGTCTCGAAAACAATGGAGACGACTTCAAGATGTCGGGTTGACATCGGGGTGACCTTAAATATTGAGTTTCATGGAAAATGGATTATCAGATCGAAGATCAAATCATCATCGAGGTGCGGTGGAGTAGGTTCACGTTTCTGTAAATTTCCAGAACACACAGTGTGTGTCCTAAAGAACATGCCATGTGGTACCGGCAGCAGCAGCTAGGGTTTCTGTGTTTCATACAATAAAGAACACGGTGTGACCACAGGAAGACATAGCATGTGGGCCCCACCCAAAAGTGGCTGGAATTCTAGGCGATAAAACCACTAACACGGTGTGTGACCATTATCACACGCCATGTAGATCCTTACATGGACTCGGTGTGAATCTTGGAAGATACACAGACACGGGGTGGGTACCCTATCGTGTACTCTTCCACACATCTAGACCGGGCCAGTTTCATAGACTAACATGTGTACTCGTTACATGGGATGTCACACACAGTTTAAAACTGTACATGGGCACATGGCCACGAACATGAAGGGAAACCCAGTTACTCAGACACATCGTGTGGTTCATACGACATGACATGTACTTACATTTTTACATGACATGTTCTTCTGACTAAGTCCATTCTACATGGGTAGTACCCAGATTTGAGAGACACGGTGTGTAACCCTACTACATGCTGAGTATATTCTATAACGTGGCATGATCGTTTTGTCCACCATCTCATGGGCAGGTTTCATTTGGGATAGTGCCCCTTTTTACCATTCCCCTAAAGGACAGGTATCATTTAAATCAATAATAGTATGATCCCACCAGTAGTAAATGTTGAGGTTGAGTCAAGTATCCCTCTGAGAGGCCCGAAGCGAGATCCTCTATCCATTCATCACTCGAGGTAGAGTTTGGTATCAACATGACTATTCCCACAGGACGCTGATCCTCTACTTAGCAGGTGAATGTGAATGTGTCGCAGTACCCACCAAGGTACTGGAAGCGATCCTCATCAGTGTATCATGATCTATGCCCACTTAGTAGTGTGTTCTCTCTGAATGAGTGTATCTTTATCTCATGACCATTCCCCACGAATTAGGCTTCTCGTTTGGACGTTATCAGAGCCATCAGACTGAAGGAGTGATTTATCCTAGATGAGTGCTTTGTGGAACCTTTGAACTAAATCCATAGGTGTGGTATGTGGTTGGGTGACTTGACTCTAGACTACGGGTCTGAGTTTTGAGTATATCTGGATTTTATTTTTTTTTCTATATGTTTAGTAGACATTTACTTGGTAGAAATGACTATACCTTTACTTTTTTTATTGTTTTGTTGTTTTGGGGTCCTCTACAATGTATTGTTATACTCACCCCTACATGGGCTTTGCCCGTACATGTCATGTCTTGTGTAGATAAGCAGTCTTATGATTGAGTCCAAGGTGGACCAGGACCAGACTGATCTTTCTAAGTTCCATGCAGGCTGAGGTGTTCCTATGGCTACGAGCAGCAGTCCCAGTACCTATTTGTGCTTATATGTTGGACTTTGTAGTTTTCATATTCTTGTTTTTGTGTTCTTGTATTCTGGACCAGTTTTACTTTCTGCACTTTACAAACATTGTACTCTATTGGTTGGGTTTACTTGTATGCTTTCATTTTTTTCATAGTTTTTTGTACATTTCAGCATTTATGGGCTTGGAGATGTGTGTGTCTGTACAAGTACTTAAGAAATTCCTTCCATGTTATTGATATTCCTACTCAGTACTAGTCTCTACCCCCTGGCCTATTAGAGGCATGCTTGGGGAGTTGTGGAATGGGCCCCATTAGGACGGGTCATGACAAACAAGATATTGAAAAAAAATCCTTGAAAAAACATAAAATGGATCATCTGAAATTAAATATTAGATTCAAACCCTCCCTAACAGTGGAAAAAAGAATTCTATTTTTATCTAGAAAGTGGGGTGGGAGATAAGGATACCTAATAAAGAATAAATCACTTACCTTGTGAGGTATAGATCAATCAATCCAGCCATAGATTCATCAACAATGGTGTTCATGATACCTTGATATTTTCCCAGAATCCTCAACAAATGAGAGGAATGTGTTATGGTGAACTCAATTGATTTTGTGAAAATTCATGGGGTAAATTTTTTTTTAAAACCAATTTTTGGTTAAATTAATTTTGTGAACATGGTTTTCTATACATGGAATATGTTTCCCCTAAACTGTGTGGCCTAAATGTGTTGATCAAATAAGGGTGTCTCATGGTATCTTCTCAAAGGGAACGCGGTTTTACAAACAATGTTCTCACCAATTGAATCCCCTCTATTAATGTTCACATTGTTTTCAGGGTTGGGTACACGGTTTGAAAAATCTATGCACCAGCTGTACACAACCGCACATCTTCCTTAATTCCCCAAATTTCACCAAAATGAACCCATGATAAAACCGAAACATGATATAATCAAAATAATGAAATTTAATTCCGATAAAAGAGCTCAAGAAATTTCTAGAAAAGGTCAGGATCTTACAATCTTCCCACCTTATAAAATCTCAACCTCGACAAGTACTCCCCAACATCTCTATAATTCCATGTCATAAAGATCAGCCCACTGATCCCTTTTATCCATTTATCTCTCCAATGTTTCCACTTGCACATGCATATGTTTCAACAATAGAATAACTATTGGAATGTTCTTTTACTACAACACTTTCTCATTATGATACAACACACATATAAAAGTATCCTTGGTGGGTGCATCGGTCTCATGGTCATCATTGGTCAAATTGATCGCATGAGAAGGTTTACTATGATACTATCAATGTTATGAAACAAGGAACATGTCATGCCTAGAACTACACCTCTGTGGAAGAGCCAATCGACATTCCATTGTTCCAATTCTCTCCAAAACCTCAAATGATCCAACAAACTTGGTTACGAACTCTCCCTATCATGGAATCCTATTGTGAACCAATCTAGTTGAAACCTAAAGGATTGTACTATTAACCAACCACCATCCTCTACTTACACCGGTTCCCAACTCAATGTCTAAATACCCAATTCTATCTAGAACACTCATCACACAAACCACGAACAACATTCTCCCCAAGGAACCTAAAAGATCAAAACATGAGCTAATTCATGTTCCCAAATAGATCACCATGATTACTTTTACCATAACACATTCAATTGAGACACTAGTGAATTAGTCAAACGACCACTTAATCTTTATAGTTCTCCCCACCATATGCCTTATCTCACCACTACCATATCATGGTAGTTGGTTCCTCCAACATCATAAGGACCACTAAAATCTCAATATAAGGTCATTATCCATTTATATACTACTAACACATCACTCCCCACCATATTATTATTATACTCATTTGTTTCATGAAGTAATTACCAGTTACTGTGACTAATATACCCTTCACTTGAGAGCCCAAGGATTCAGAATGGTTGTATCATCCTCAATCAAGCATCAAATCTAAAAAATAATTTCCACCCAATCCTAGCTTCCATGTGTGGAACCATAATCATTAATTGATACAAAATCTTTTTATAACCCTTTCTAGGGTACGGTCGGTGGTTCACCACCCACCACAAGCCTTCACCTTGTACTTTATCCATTGGTGAAACCTTCAAGAAGTCCCTTCATCCCACCAGAAAAAAAAATTATGTAGCTTGTTAGATAACCAATTCTATCTCTGTGTACTGAAGATGATTTCAATGGATAGGAAATTATCTTCTTAAGTATTTAATTACACCCAAATTTCACTAACGAAAAGAACAACAACTGATTCTTCATTGATGTCACCAATCATTGAGTAAAAACATTAACCAATCAAAAATATCAGCTTTCATTCCCAAAAAACATCTCATCATCACCCAACATACATCACTCATGTTGGGTTCCTTAACCAGAACTCCACAACACCATATGACATGAGTTATTCCATAACCACTTTGGTGACTCACAATGGAAACACAACGATCCATCCCACCAATCAAATACTGAATGACCTCTTTTATAACCAGTGCTTCCCGTTATGATCACACCACGAATGATGAGTGATCATCCTAAGTCACCTACCCACATATGGACCTCATCCTAACCCTCTAGGTCACACCCTTTCTTGCACCCACACGTATCGGTAACATTTTTTACATTTTTTGACAATATCATACAACCAAAAGACACAACTACCAATAAAAAATCTCTCAAACTATGCCCATATCACTTCTCAATGAACCCATACCATGGACAGAAAAAAACAAATTGTACACATTTATAACTCCTCATGGTTCCATTATCCATATAAGATTAGTCGGGTTCTCAGAAATGTTCTCTTTCACTCTTATTCTCGGAACCAATGGTGAATCCTGTTTACCAACTAGAGGCTCATTTCCATTCATGTAATAAAATTTTAATATCATCAATATTCATCATAGATGAATATATCAACAATTGTTATCACATGTCTTATAAAATATAACACAACATTAACATAGTAAACAAGAGGGTTTCCCAAAGGTAAAAACAAGTCATTCCCACAAAACCCACAACGCATTCAGAACTCTCACGTTATCACTCCTCATTACCATCCTATTTATTAGTCATTGTTAAAAATGGTAAAATCAATCTAAAATTCAATTTTCTCATTAAAACCCCATTTATTCACATTCTTAATCATTTTAAAATTTTAAATTTCATATTAGGCTCCATTTTTCATTCAATACCAATAAGTTACCTTTTCCTATTCTCCCAAGCATTCCAAACATGATTCATGTCATTATATAATTTTGAGTGCCTAGAATGATGCATTTTGACACAACTCTCATTCTATTTTTTGCTATAATTAAAATCGTACAATGTTTATAAATAATAATCACATCACATAACATGTTCATCACTCAAGGTGAAATAACATCAACTCTGACAACACACCTCTACAAAAACAATCCCACCCTAGGTACTTGGATTTTACCCTCGTATGTGGATTAGTAACTCCCATGAATGAGATCATAACAAATGCAAGATTCATCCTATTCTTTTGTCTACCTTTCCCAAATAGTAAGACAATACAAATACAAATAATCTATCCCTTTGACACAACATTTTAATTTCCCGAACCGAGTTCAACACATCAATACCTTGATCCAGTCAGTTGCATGACCTCATACCTGCCTCTCTATACACCAGATGTTATTGACTAGAAGGGTCTGACATTGATCATGGGGAGAATATACCTTGTTTATCAATGTAGCACAATAAAAAAGTAAATAACCATATCTAAAATATATAACTACATCCAAATTAATATAGTATTAAATGTTGAAATAATTTTAAATACAATATAAAATCTATATAGAATATATGAGATTCCAAATATGTGTCAACAGTCAGTATGCCGAACCTATAATAAATAAATACACAGAAAAATCAATGTGGGACCCAACCCCAATTTTGGTTCCCTCATCCATGCTCTATTTTAACCCATCCATCTAACAAAGGCCTTTTCCCTTATCATATCCTAAACCATGAAATTAATTTAGGTAATGATCAATAATCCTTAGTAGGGTGTGAGTAAAAATCAGTTGGAAACCACAAATTTTTTCCGAAACAATATCCACTAAATAAAATTGTATTCAGTTGTATAAATTTAATGTAAAATATTTGAAGTAGATTAATTAAATTTATTTGATTTCTCTTTTTTTACCACAAAAACCCATGGGTTCTTAAGGATTCCCAAAACCAAAATACATGATTCGTCACTTGTTGGAGTATAAAACATTTCACAAAATCACAGTTATCATTTATCATCTCATTCAATCATATCACATCCCCTTAGAACCATAGTCCAATGCCATCTTATGGGAGTACAACACCATGTATAATATCTCATGGTTATTTAGAGCCCCAATCCCTGTCCCACACCTCATTTATCAATAAATTCATCATT
The DNA here is from genome assembly GCA_963277665.1 of Viscum album. Taxonomy (NCBI): domain Eukaryota; kingdom Viridiplantae; phylum Streptophyta; class Magnoliopsida; order Santalales; family Viscaceae; genus Viscum; species Viscum album. The sequence continues at coordinate 1,641,363,367 of OY728146.1, read as the reverse complement.
ATGGTGTCCTGATGCAATAGAACGTGCTCCACACACATTTATCAATAAATTCATGACTATGGTATTTTGAGGTAGCAGACTATGTACCACACATGATTACAAATAAATTTACCACTATGGGCATTTGATGTAGTACACCATTTCTAACACACCTTTATAAATCAATTCATCACTACGGACAACAAATGCAGTAAACAATGTCACACACACATTTATAAATAAATTCAACACTGTGGGATTTTGATGTAGCAGACCAAGTCCTACAAAAATTTATCTCATATATCACAATATCACATAAATCACATAAATCAATATTCATCCACAAGAATCATACTATAATAATCCATAATCGAAACATCTATTAATTAATTCTGTAATTAATTATTATAATTCATTCAATTGTTTTATCACACCAATTACCAATGATTAATTCCATAATTAATTAATATAGTTCAAGAACCTCAATATCCCATAATTAACTCAACAAATAATTATTCATATTAATTAAATTGGATAATCAAAAAAATTCCCTTTAATTAATTCAAAAATTAATTAATACATTTCAACAATCTCAACATCTCATTATTAATTTGAAAATTAATTATTATAATTCGTTCATTTGTATAATCATAAAAATTCCCATTAATTAATTCTGTAATCAATCAATACAATTCGACAATTCAATATATCATTATTAATTCAATAATTAATTTTTATAATTCAATAAATTACATAATCACAACAATTCCCGTTATGTAATTCCAAAATTAATTAATACATTTCAATTATATCAATGTCCCATAATTTATTCAATAATTAATTATTCCAATTCAATCAATTTCATAATCACAACAATTCCCATTAATTAATTCAATGATTAATTAATATAATACAACTATTTCAATATCAAAAAATTAATTCAACAATTAATTACACATATTCAATCAATTTTATAATCACCAAAATTCATGTTAATAAATTCAAAAATTAATTAATATAATCCATATATCCCATTAACCCCTAATTAATTCCACAATAAGATATTTGAATTCAATCAATTTCATAATAAAAAAAATTCCCATTAATTAATTCAATAATTAATTATAAAAATTCCACACACAAAAATCCCTTATTTATTTCAGCTATTAATTAATTCAATTACCCATTCAAAACAATCCTTTAATTAATTCAAGAATTAGTTAATCCAATTTGACAATTTCATAATCACAACAATTTTCCCTTAATTAGTACATAAATTAATTAATCTAATTAAAACTAATTTCTTCAATCCCAAATAATGAAGTCATTAATTCGAAAATTAATTAATTCAATTCCACCATTAAATATCCCCAATTAAACTAAATTTTTATCACAGGGAAATTAAAAAAAATAAATTATTCATGAAATTTCCTAATCATGTAAATTTCAATCCTCATAATTACATACACATAATTAAATCAAAACATTGAGATTTGGTATTAAACCACCTACCTCAAATCATTAATGAGTGATCACCCAACAGAAATCCCAAATTTAAATGGAATGGTCAAACCCATTATAAAGAATAAGGTCATGAATAAAATCATAGAAATAAGACCAAATAGATCATCCACAATCAAATCCTTGATATTAACCCTTTCTAATGGAAGAATATACAATCCCTTTTTATCCTAAAATTAGAGAAGGAGAGATAAAAACCTAATCAAGAAGAAACCAAATACTGGTAGTGGTGTAGATCCACTAATTCGGACATTGATTCATCAATATTAGTGTTTGAAATATATAGGGATTCATCTGGAACCCTAAAAATAATAGGAATGAGTTATGGTGGAGCCTTTTTTATTTTGGGGGAATTTTGGGGTCTTGGTATTTTTAAAACCAAATTTTCGGTTAGTTTATTCCACACAAACAATTTCATATATGGGGTTCATGGTTTCCACTAACCTTATTCCCCTACCGCTAACCACGCGAAGAGGTGTCTCATGGTTTCCCCTAAGAGTGTTCATGGTTTGAAAAACCATCCGCCAGCCCGGAAAATTCCCCCTATTTGGGTTTCCATAGTTTACTAGGCTGATCTCGCGGTTTGGGAAGGATATGTGCCAACCGTGCATAGCCCTCATCCTTCAAAAATTCTCCAAATGAAACCCAAACACACCGAAGATAAAACTCGAACATTGTATACAAAAAAAAAGAAAAAAATACATATAAATAAGCTAGATACATCTCTAGAAAAGTTTATGTTCCTACATTTATCTTTTTAGACATGTGTATGGTGTTAGTACAACGTCCATATAAGTAATTGAATACTCTACTGCTAACAATTTATCATAGAACCATGAACAATAAATATAAAAAACTAGGTAGATAAGAAAATTATTAAAAAAATCTAAAGTTGTCATATAAGTAATATAATTAAATAAACAGTTACCTTTAGTACTATTTTCTATCACACTAAACAATAAACATTGGAAACCAACCATAAATGCAAAGATCCTCACTCAAAATCCTTGTAAATAACTAAAAATCCACTATAATAGGAAAAATAGCTTCACACATGCATATACATATGTGTAAATATATATATAAATCCTTTATTAGGAGGGATAATAACAATATATATACAAATTTATTCATTGATCCCAAATTTTCGTTATCCTATAAAAAAATATCCATAATCAGCACACACACAAAAATTTATAAATAGTAGTATACCACATACATTTCCTAAAAACCAATAAAACCCTTATATTACAATATGAGTACTCTATGTCGTACATTTTAACTCCACTACATCATTTATATTTTTTTGAAAGGAAACCAAAATTGGGGTCTCAAAGAATAATACAAATCCCTTCTATAATAAATATTAGGAAATAATAGTAAATTTCATGTAATTATTTGTGAAAGAGGGTCATCTAAACAAATTATAATGAAATCCAATTTTTAGATTTATCTCAAACCACAATATACAAATTATTTCAATATACAAAAATAATCTACAAGAGAGGAGGGTCCACCTACCAAATAAAGCCTCAAATCCATTCCTTTAATGAATAAGGGATTATTTCCCAAAATATTTAAGAATATCATGAAACCATAATATAAGGAATTATGGATTATCATTCCCTTCCCTATAGAAGGTCAATTTATGGATAATGAAAAATTATCCTTAACATAGACATGTTAATGAATTTAATGAAAAAATAGCTCGTGGAATGATCAAATCAATTATGATAGTTTAATAAAAATAGAGGAATAGATAAAGGAGGTGAGAACATTATATTTACTTTTAAATGGGATGTAGTGAGAAAATTATTTTTTAAATTTGAGTAAATTTTATTGTCTTAGTATTGGAAAAATGAATGATATTTACCATGTGTCTTGTTGAGGACTAAATATAACCCATTGAACAACAATAACATATTATAGATCTACTATATTCTTATTGATAATGTAAATACATTCTGAAATTCCATCAAATATTGAAAGGTACTTGTTACTAGGAAAGAAAATACTTAGAACACCTTTTACACCAAAAAACTCACATTGTTTCCACAAAACACCACCCATTTATCTCAAAAATCACCATTTGAATCGAATTGACCAGTTTAATTGAAACATAAATATATATTATTTTGAAATAATACATCAAAAAACATAGGTTTTTAGAAACTATCCAAAATTGAGGTTATCCTCCTCATGGATCATTATGAACCATTTGAATGTAAATTTTTTTCCATTGTTATTTACAATCATCTTCATGAACCTAATATTAAAAATGAATAGCATTATACTGTAATCATACACACACTAAAGTAATATACTTTTCTTTGAATAATATCTATTTATGGTAGCCAATGTTAATATGTTGTTCAGTTCAATTATAATTTTAATCTCATTTCATAAAACTAAATGAAGAGAGATAGATTATGGATATATTTTTTTAATGGCTACATATACATGGAACTGAAATTTAGAGGTAGACATAACTTATAGGATTTCTCGGCCATATATTTTAGAATATAATGTGGTCTATAAAATAATGAGAAAATATCCCATATTTCGCTATTCTCTAGGTACTTAACTTATGAGAAAATTATCTTTCTGCATTCTCACCAATATGAAATTATTATCGTGATCACCTATGACCTAAATATTTCTTATAGAATCACTAATTACTATCAACCATGATTGTTCAATCTTATATGATATATCATTTCTCATACTATAGTGTGTATAATAAAACATTATCCACAAATTTCATTACGAAATACTAGAGAATAGTAAGGTAACCCAAACAGAGCCTAAAATGATCCCTTAGAGAGGAATATTTAGAATAATTTTATTTTAAAAAACTATATGAAATATAAATGACATCACAAAAAAAATAACGTTTTTAACTTGACTTGTATTATTTTTAATGATAATGGTTTACAATGATTGTCCCTTAGTAATATGGTCGAAAACTATAAATAGTTCAAAATATTTACCAAGATTATAGAATAACCCATTGAAAAATTAATTAGAAGACCATATGTAATTATTTAATATATTTTTTACTATAACGCATTATGTTTTACAACCTCATGTATATAAAATTTTCCAAACTAATCCACTATATTTGATTAATTAATAGAAAATATGTGATATATCTTGTTCAAATGATACAAGATCAGACAAACTATATCATATCCTCTTAGGGAAATTAGTAATATAGTCATAAAACGTATTCATACAATAACTACATACTAATATATGGAGAGTATTCTATTATTTTAAGATAATTTTTTTTTCAACATTAACTATTTGAAAATTGAAAATTTTGTGGAAGGATATTTCTATAAATTTTATAAACCATATATTTAGTAATTTATTATCAATATCCAGATGAATATTATCTATTTAAGGGGGAATTATCGACCTTTAATAGTGATTCTTCCTCATTGATACTTCCCTCATACTATTAAGAACAATGATTATTCCATGTACATAAAGAAAAGTGATTCAATCCTAAGAATATCCATCCAGGATATCTATACCATCAAATCATTATTAATTAATTATACAACTATCACTGAAAATTTTGTAATTATTTACTCACTCCCTAATAGATGATGAATGATCAACATGTGAAAGAAACCTCATAATCTTCTTAAAAAATATTCATTTCAAACTCTATGACAATGTATTTAACCTCAAACCCTCTATTACATCTTATATTTTTTATAGTTAGTATTTTTATCTAAATGAATATATAACTCCATTCTAATTTCTAGGAGTATGTTAAAGTTCAAAATCAAATGACTATTTGTATTTGAATAATAAATTTGGGAAAAATTTTATTCCTGATTAAAAAATAAATATTTTAGTATATTATTATAAGTTTATTCTCTAAACAATCCTCCAAAAAATTTCCTCCAATGTTTTAACGAACAATAAATCTAGTTCTATATTTTCTGTAGAATAATTCTTTTCGTATCAAAAATGTTTCTATGAACCATTTTTCACAACATAATCCTTTTACATAATCATACAAAGAATAAATTATATAGGTTTAACAAAATATACCATAGACCAATCACCTTTTTAGATAATATCAATAATGAATTAATAGTTAGTTTCCATATCTATTCTTAAAATGTTTCCACACATTGGTCTAATCAAATGAGTTTCACCATTTACTTCATCAATAATATAATGTGGGAATCTATTAATGAAAAATAAAAAATGAAATAATTATAATTTCAATATAGTCTTAAAAAACTATGTATTTAAAAGTAAATATTTTGATGTTAATAATACATTTCCGCTTTTACTGTTTTAGAATCGCCTAATATTCTTGAAATATATGAAAGTTTCCAAAAGACTATTACATAATGAATAAAAATATATAATTTTCGGAAATTTTCATAATATCGAAAATATAATTATACCTCTAATAAAATTCAATTATTTACATCATGATCTTCTTATAATAATGAATACATGATTATTTCAATAAGAAAGTATACCATTAAAAAGTCTACAAATAGATGAATGGTCATATTCATTATGGATGTAAAAATAAATAGATCCTTCATAAAATTAAATAGAATGAACAATTATTAAGAGTGATTATAATTGTATTAAAAATAATTCATTAAAGTATTCTTTATTCTCACCGAGAGTTGATGGTAAGAAAATCCTTTGCTAATCCATGAAAAAACCTAACCTCTATTAGTTGAAAATATAATTCAGCAATCCTAGTAAAAAATAAATTTTTTAAAGTTTACATGATTTACCATATGGTAATACATATATAAAGCTAAAATTCCATTACTTTTATTTTTAAAAAATGGATGTTATTCATCTGGAAGTGTTAGGCCTGGTGTTTTCTTTGAAACCAAACTGATAGAGTCTATATTTTTCCTCCTAGAGTCAAAATAAATAGATGTACTACAACTCTTATAGACCATAAAATGTATAAAAAGATTCATATATTCACTATACCTTTTTTCATAATAGTGGATAATCTATGGTTTATTAAACTAAAAGTTAACTGACATATACCCTTAAATAGATTCAATGTAAAACCCTTACCATTCATGTACTCTATTATGACATCCTAAGAATAACATGTATCTTCTACAATCATAAATACTGCCAATCACACCCTTTATTACTTAGGTATTCCAATACATTATAAGATATAATGGATATTTTCAATAAATTTATATGATTAATGAGGCCTAACATGTAATAAACCTAATATTATTTTAGGCATTACTATATAATTTCAGCCTAATCAGGTGTACTATTCTTGTTTCTAGCTATTTCGGGTTGATGGGTGCCCTGAGAGGGGCTTCACGAGGAATACTCTAGTATTTCATCGACTACGGAGTTTTATTTATAATTTCTTAGTGTTACATAGGTGTTAATCCAATATTAAGTAGATTAAATAACCCAAGGGTTTTTCCTTGAATTGGTTCATATACTAAACAACTGTTTTACGTCAAGAAATTCATGTGGGACATTTTTAAAAAAGGAATAATGAGAAATTTCATATGTATTCCCTAATTAATCCCCCCCTTCCTTTGAACCTTTCTTTACCTCGATGTGGTAATATGATTTACATTGTTGATTTTTCTCTTATTTCCTATTTTATTCATTTTTAAGATCCATTCATTATGGTGGTATACTAATGGAAAATCTATCCTACCAAAAACCAGCATAGGTACCCTAGTAACATGATAACCGACCTAGCCCTGACATAGCTTGAAGGGCATTCTCGGTCCCCATGGGTCGATGTCTATAAGCCTGCACCATTCAATATGAAGGTTGGAACAAGTTTTCAAAAAATAATAGCGACAAAAAAGAAACAAGGTAGTATGCATAGTAAAAGAAATTATAGTGGGAGTCATGTACTAGAAGTCAATGAGGCATTAAATCCCAATGAACTATAGCTCAAGTACAAAAATAGGGAAAAAACCCAAGTATCTAAGGACAAAACTCACAATTTCAAAGGTTCAACAGCTGGATCCACCTCAATGTGATCCTTTCCACTTGCTTAAACTTGGATGGAGATAATCTATAAAAACCTGATGTCACAAGTAGGGTGTGATCTAAAAATCCCAATACGGTATCACAAGGGATTCCATAATAGTTTAGATATGTATATTAACCAAAATAATACTTTGAATTTTAAATGTAAATAGTATTGGAATTTTAAACCATATTTATACAAATCATTATATCAAATTTAAATGATGGATATTACATTAAGAAAAGGCTTCAGAAATGACGGAATATTTCTAAAATAATGTATTAAATAAAAATTTTATATAAAATATTTTATTTAAATTCAAAAGACACATAATGAAATTTCACAAAACCAGAATACATTTATATCTCAAATATATATAATTAGTGAGAAACATGGTCATCTTCCAAAATGTAATATAGTATTTCTAGTTATAGGACTCCACACTCTCAATGTGTTCATAGTAATATAGGTATACACACATCCCCCTAACACTGGCTAGAGTTGACTCATCACCCACCTATTAGGGGTGAAACTCACTATATGCATGTTTTAGAATGCTGTAATAGCATAGAGTATGTCCAACTAAACCACCAAAAACTGAAGGTTTGCATGTTCTATAAAATAATTAATGATTGGAAATTTATTTTAAGCATTCTTAAAATACAATTAAATTCCATTATTTCAATTCAATGCAAATTTTCCTTTAAAAATAAAAACGGGTTTAAATCAATAACATGCCTCTTTCACAAGATAAAACCACTAGGATTATATTCAATGTTTATAATTAATTTTCAAAATTTTGAAGTCCAGTAAAATCAAATCCATCAATTTCACAATTCTTTTTCACAGTTAAATTCATAAAATTAATTGAAATCATTTCCATCAAATCCACAATTTAATTTAACTATTTAAATCAGCTAAATTCTAAAAATATGCCCTAATTCAATGAAATTGGGGGGGGGGGGGTAGTTCTTTATTTCCATGACAAAACCATTTCAGATCTCCCAATTCCCTAGAATTAGGTTTTATCAGATATAGATTAAGGAATTTTAAGCAATTGTATTTAAATAAAAAGTTCAAATAAATCAAGAAATTCCATGTTAACAAATTTAGCCATACATGAAGGAATATCTTACATTTTTTCTTAAAAACAACACTCGCAACAGCACATGTCAATTAGAAAAAAGTTGTAGAAGACCTTGATACACAACCTAGAGGCATGATCTAACACAACCGGACATAGATACATCAATTCTAGGATAACATGCTAAAATTCCAAAGGAGGAGAAAGAGATATAGAGAATGAACTAAGGGTAAATATTAACTGGTAACAACACCACAAATTCAATAATGATTGAATGCTGAAAGAATTGATTCAAAAGGTTTTGAGAGTATCCAGATCATCTGGGAAGGATTTTCATCAATGGAGTTAAAACTAGAGTAGAGGAAAAAAAATATCTCAGTCTTTGTGTCCATTAAAAAAACACATTTTGGTTATTCCAGGATGTGTAATACAATTTCACATCATGAAATAGTTAATATATTAATCCATAGAAAAACATATATCCTCGATTTTAAAACATCCCTTTAAATAACTCAATATGGGTAAATTATAATTTCAACAGGTAACCTTCAATTTGTGAAGCCATTCACGACATGAATCTTGAAATATTTACATGCCATGTAACCTAGTTACACTGCATGTTACCTCTTATGGCCTATAAAAAACTTTTTTAAATCATAGAGTCCAAAAAACCTTTTACTTCACCAATATAGGTATCATTCAAACCCACTCCCAACCATACCCAGTCAATGAAAATGAAAATACATGATAAGGTTAAAGAAATACATGTCATATTAGTAACGTGAAGTTATAACCTCCCCACCATAAAAACATTCTACCCCCAAAAAGGATTCGAAGAAACATCCATGCCAAAAATATGAGAGCACTTCTCTCTTATCAGTCCCTCACATTCAAACATCAAATGATTATCAAATCCATGATTCCATTATAGATGAACCAAATAAATCATCCTACCATTAAGTACCTTTTCCTTATAATCAACTATCCTGACTGGCCACTCAGTCAAAGATAAATCATGTTAAACCTCAAGATCACTCAAGCTCAAAATATTTGATGGTTTAGAGAGATACTTTCTCAAATGTAATACATGAATTATGTTATGTATCGAAATTAGTTGAGGTGGTAGTGCTAAATAGTATTAAACTTTCCCCACCAACTCAATAAAATGTAAAGGTCTTACAAAATAAGGAGATATATTCACTTTCCATTAAAAGCCATCGATGACCCAACAGGGGTGAAATTTTCAAGAACACATGGTCACCAATTGAAAAATCTAATTGTATGAAGCATCAATCAACATTAGACTTATATCAGATCTACCATGTCAACATTTTACAATGGATTACCTAAAAATTGGATGAAGTCCCTTACAACCAACAGTTTCCAACCAGGGAACTTTCCCCAATCTCTAACCAACATAACAGAGGTTTACAAGGATGGCCAGACAAGGCCTCAAAAGGATCAATTCTAAATTTGTGCAAGTAACTATTGTTATAAGAAAAATAATTCATCCCATAATGATCATCCCAAACCCCACTGAAGGTACGAACACAATGGTGAATCATATCCTATATAATATGTATATATCTTTCTATTTTTTCATACGACTGAGGATGGGAGGCTATGCCCAAATGGACATGAGATCCCAATCCCTCCTGAAGGACACTCCAAAATATAAAAGTGAACAGATGATTCCTATCATAAAGTATAGCTGATGGAAATCCATGCAAACAAACAATCTCTATCAGGTAGGGTTTCTTGAATACCTCAACTTTGGTTGTATGTTGAATGGGTACAATGTGATCCAACATGATCAAATTTTCTATCACAACCCATATCAAATTATTTATTCTCTCATTATGTGGAAACCCAACAACAATGTTCATTGAAATATCATCCCACATACATGTAGGGACTCTAAGTGGATTATGTAAACCTAAAATTTTCTGATGCTAAGCCTTCACATGAGGGAACATATAGCAATACAAGAAATTTATATTAATGTTTCGTCTCATATAGGGCCCCTATAACTGCCTCTACATATCATAGAACATCTTAGAGGTTCTTGGGTGAATATCCCACAAATAATTATGGGAATCCCCCATTAAAATTGTCATTTCCACAAACAACACAATGAATTGGTTCTGATAGTATATAACATCCTATTTTGAAAATGTCCACTAGGAAACTATCTCCCCACCTTAAATAGAGTCTTTAATGATATAGAATTCATCATCAAGATCTTGATCAAGAAGAATCATCTTGAGGAGATTGGATTTCAATATAAATCTGGATAAAAAATCTTCCACCACTTTCTCATAACCTCTAATATGCAACAATACAATGAGATCCATAAAATTCCACACTTCTGAAGATTCTTTTACTATAAGGGTTTTAAGTTTCCTGCTAAACGCACCAGCAACAACATTATCTTTACCTAGGGTATAGTTGATGTCGATGTTATATGATTGTAGGAACTCTACCCAATGCCATTGGTGAATATTACAATATTTTTTATAGAAGATATAACTTATGCTTTTGTTGTTTGAAAAAATTGAAATCCTTTCACCATAATGGAAACTCCACCATCTCATAAGAAAGTGAATCAAAGCTAGAATTTCAAGTACATGGGTAGGATAATTTTTCTCAAGTGGCCTATGATAACAAGATCCATGAGAAACTACCTCATCTCCTTTCAAAATAATTCATACCATGCATGAACACATTTTATCCCAAAAGACCACATACCCCTGCCCATCCTTTGTAAGAGTTTACAAAAATGTAGTTGTCAAATAAATTTAAACTCAACAAAATAACGCTAATAATTATCATTCCAATAAAACATCACCCACATCTGAGTTAGAGTATTCATCTAAGAATCCAACTTCTATATGTCTATCATGAACCAATGATAATATCCAAATAAGACCAAGATGCTCCAGATCTCAAAGACCTTATGTGGTTTCTCCCAAGTCATAAAATCCATTATCTTCTCATGATCAACTAATAAACCATGTTCAGACACTATGTGTGCCTAAAATTTCACCTTCAAAATCTATAAATCACACTTTGAATTCATGGAATAATTTTGGTGATTTCTAAACAGACTCAGAACTTTTGTCAGATGATGGACATGAACCTCCTCGGACATGTAGTAAACAAGGATGTCGTCCACAAATATGGGTCAATGTGATTGAAAATACCTCCCTATATTCATAATGGATGGAACATTGTACATGATATGACCACCCAAGAGTCCAAATGAACTAGTTACTATTCTTAATATGTCCTCTATAGATTCCACAAGCATGGTTTAGTGTGTTGAGGTTACCTCAATGGAGTTCATTGGGCTGGGGTAGTGTGCTAAGGATATGTCCCTTGAGTGAGAATGGACAGCTCATGGTGTATAACTATGTTGTGACCAATGTTATAAGGCATGGTCCATGTGTTTATTTATTTTATAGGTTTATATATAATTTTCATTAAACATAAAACTTATGTATGTATGTCTTGGGTTTGTGGAAACCTAGTTAGAGTATGATGACCCATAAGTATATGTGTTTACTTATTAATTTATTTTCTTTAGATAAACCAACTATTATACACCTACTAAATTTATGTTAATTGTCCTTTAGTGGTTACCTATTTCGTTTTTCCTCAAACCATGCATGGTAATCTAGTTGAGAATGTCAAAGTTATGATCGTAGAGTCAATAAAGAGAATGTTCCCCACAATCGGACATTATGTAGGTGGATTGAGATAGTTGTAGTGACACCAAGATAGAATTTGAGATATTTATCCATTATTACCCATTATTATTTTATCCATTTATTCCCTTTAACATTGATACACCACATGAGGGCATCAAATTTTAATTTCATTATAGGACCCACATATACCATTTTGTTATAGAATGTGATAATATAAATTATTCATCCATTACTTGATCTACCAATATCCATTTTATTTGTATTTATTTACTATTAAACTACATTGATAGTTATCTAATTTTAAGGTAATAGTATTCCATGTAATCATTTATTCTATCACAACTTGTTGGTATCCTCTTGTTTACAAAGAGGTTCTCATGATTTCATTAACCAATCTGTCATTGAAATGTTAATCAAGACAAGGGGTGATACCTAATGGTAGAAGGTCACCTTTTCTATTAATTTAATATTTGGGTATTTAAAGGATAGATGTCGGATGGTTTGGAATCATTTATGGGAGATGAACATGTGTTTTTCCTGATCTCATGTAGTGAACATATGATTTTATTGGGAATTTCAATTGATTTTATTGGTTTTATTTTTTATGATTCATGTAATTTTTGGATGTTTTTGTGTTGTTTTGGATTCCAGGATTTTTCTCCATTACAGATTGGAAAGTGTAGGATTGTTCATGATTCATGGATAGGATTGTATGTTCACAAATAATGCATCTGATTGGTTGTTATTGGTATATGTTTTGCATAATTACATTCCATAATTCATTTATTCAGTGTTTTCCAATATAAATCCTTAGTGAAATTTAAATAATATAACCTATCTATTCCAGTATTTTTTTATGCTTCGGTGACTTCAACAATGATGTAGGAATAATGTTGTAGGATTGGGACTAGTGATATACTTAGATGATAGTATTTTTATTTGGGGGTATCTTTATATTGTATTCCCTTAGATTGATTCTTTCATATATATGTCTAATAATTTCCAAGTTTTTATAAAATATTTTACCTTCTAATGGAATGCCTATAATGTTTTATCATTTAGTTAATTCATCCTCATTTAAATTATAATTCATTAGTAAGTGAAATAGATTAGGATTATCATGATGTAAGTGATTTTAGTTTTTTATATCCATATGTTTAGGAGGTTTAGGATGAGAAATCTCAGGATTCTTATCTAATGGTTTGGGTGGTGGAGCCTCTTCATCAGATTATTTTCCACATCATATCAATAAGAGGGGAGGTTCCAATCAGAGAAGGTTAATACTAGTGGAATTTTTTTTAGGATTTCCTACTATAGAACCCTCTAAACTTTCAGTATATTTGTTGTCCATAGGGTTTCAAATAATAAATAAGGATCATTGAGAGATAATTTTTTTATTTTTATATGCCTGCAAATATTTGTTTGAATTTTTTAGTGTTTTTGTTACATGGACCTATTAGAAGATGGAAGGGCTTGATGATCTATGATAGGAGGCATGGGTGATAGATTTGGGAGGCTCTCAATGGACTATTTTAATTATTTCATTCAAAAAACACTTATCATATATATAATTCAATATCTCATGGATCTCCATCATATGAAATTATCCGTGGACAAATATAAAAAACTTGAGGATTTTATTGGTTTCGTACCAACATTGGCATGAAATGAGGCTGATAAGTTTAAGAATTTCTAGATGTTTTTTCTTCCTAAGGTGATTCTCTAGTTTATAAATTTTTTATGTACTTATATTAATATGTTTATTTAAGGATATCATTATTTAAAATGGATTAATATAGAATAGTAAATAACAAATACCTCCCTTCTTTAGTGTTGGTCGTCCAACTAGTGTTGTAGGGGATTCTTCTAGAGCTAGGAAGAAAACATTCGATGAGACATTATATTATGGTGGTATGCATTATATAAAGGGTATGGATTTTTCAATTGTAGAACCATGAAATACTTTTCCCTTTTCAGTAAACTATAGTAAAACTAAGCACTACTATGGTGTTTTTTAGTCAGTAATGAGAGTTTCATTATTATGGAAGAATGGGGAATCTCTGAAAATTTTGAGAAGGATTCTCCAAGAAAGTTGTGGGTATATGTTCAAAAAATATTAAAGACTCAAGAGAATGTATGGGAGAAACTAATAAAGATTTATGACCATAATCATGCTATTATATCCCTATATAAGTACAAGGATCTCAATAGAAGAAGTGGCACGATTTCTAGGGTGTAATTAATCGAATGAGTTTGGGATCATTTGGTCAGGGATATGTATTTAAAACTAGATATTTATATGATGAATATTTTTATCTAGAATATAGTGGAGAATAACCTTAGATGGTTAAAGGTATATTTTCTATATCAATGAACTCTTCTACTTTATTTAATACATGAGAATCTCACTCATTTATTTAGGAAAAAAATCAATGTTAGAGTTACCAATGATGTATCATGTCATGTTTTCTTCAATTATTAACTCTAAAGAGAGTAGGGTAGTTCATATTTATATGTTACCGTAATGGAACATGGTGGTTATGGGCTATCGATATCTCTGATATTTTTTAAATTGGGATATGAATTAATTTTATGTAATTTTGGGAATAGATTTGCTGACATGTTTATTATATCACATCAATTATTATTTGTTATAGGTGTCTTTAACCTATACTAAGGGAGATTATTTAATTATTCAAGAGGATTATAATCTAGGTAAAAATATAGAAGTATAATAAATTATCAATAGTGTGTCCCTTACAATACAGTTGGTCATATTGGTTCCTACAAAAAACTAGGTGATGATTCCAAACATTCTACCTCCAGTAATGAATCTTTTATAGGGTGTATTTCCATATGGTTTCATTGTAATCCATTTGGAAATAACGATTTAATTTGATATTGAACACATTATGGGTGTGTAGACCATATTTATTCCCTCAAATCCTATGGAACTAGCTGAGTTTCCATAGCTTATGGTGAAACTTGATGACATGAAGGAAAGAGAATAATTTTAGTGAGCACTTACCCTTGGGGTTATATTGTCTTATCCATTAAAATGTTTTATTTAAGACTTTAACTATGAATATATTAATAGAAATTGGATCAGGTTATAGTGAATAATATGTTACACTCATGAGAATCATTGAATTATTTAATTAGTTTAAGATATATCAATGGATATAAAATATAAATCTGTGATCAAGTAACCATTAATTTATTTTAGGTTTGAGGATGTACCAATGATGAAATTTTGTAGTAAGAAAACATAGTATGGGTATATTATTATTTCATTTCTATTGAAGAATATTCTTGAGGAGTTTATGGATATCCTAAAAAGAGTTTCTCAGCCTTAACTAGAATTCGTCTTTGGTTTCTTCATTGATAAAATCCTAGCGCATTGACAAAACCTATAGTTAAATACAATACATCTAGAGATCCTATTGTGTTCAATCTGAACTAAATTTATTTTGAACATGTTCTAATAATTATACATCTACATAAGGGGTTTATGAATCCTTAGTCAAATGGTTTCTAATTTGAGAATATCAATTGACTTGTAGATGGGTGAGATAGTTATGTTAGTGGATTAGAGAAGGAATATTTTGATAGTCCATGGGTTTCTTTAGTTAGATGTGTATTATAGGGTTTTTATTCAATAATTTTAATTATTAGTAGTTCTGATGACCAATATTATGTGAAAATAAGTTATGTTGGTATGGAAAGATCGATGAGTGGTGGTTATCTAGAAGTTTAAGAGGTGGTTAACATCTTCTTTGACTCTAATTTTTCCATAAAAATTATTTTATGTATAGTTTACTACAAGGATTTAGGTTTGGGGTTTTGTGTTTTTTTAATTTAGGGATATCTATTAGTTGCTTATGTGTCTCACCAAATATGACCACATGAGAAGATATAACCTACACATGACCTATAATTAGTTGTTGTGGTCCATTATTTTATGTATTGGCATAATATTATCTTTATGGATAGGTTTTTTAACAACACTAAATACAAAAATTTAGCTACATACTTTTTTAGATATACCTAATATTATGATAGAGATATGGGGTCATGTACATGTAGTGATTTGAATTCATGATCGAATATTATATATAAAAGGGGAAAGTTGTTGTAAATTTCCTGAGTTGGAAATATGATGATTTGGGACACAAATATCAGAGGGGGAATAAATTATTTTAAAAATTATTCTTGATTGGTATGTGGGTGTATCGAAGAATTAAGGGATAGTGGGTGTAATGATTTTTACATGTATATTGATGGGTTGTGGTTCTCATGTCAATGATAGAGGAGTTGGTGATATTCTTTCATGACATGTATTGGGTGGTACATCTGATATTATCCATTATTTTTCATTATATTAAATCCAAATCTTGTTTCCAGGTATGATGAAATATGGAATGGGTGTTGTGGTGTTTTTTCTCTTACCAATCAGATAGTGAAGAAAAAATACAAAAAACTACGTGTGTTACATTAGCATTTTCTAGTGACAATAAGGTATTTTCATGAGGTGACGATAGAAATAATCAAAATACTAATTGGGAGTCTGTAGAGTCAATATATTCCGTGGGTGGTTCTTGATTGTATAAAAAAGGTTTCTAGAATCTTATTAACTCAAGAGAAACGGTATGTGGATGAGTTAGGAAGACTTCATTCATAGGAAATAGTGGAGTTACACAGTGTTCCTATGAGTATCATGATGGAATGGGATGTGTATTTCAAAAAAACATTCTGTAAAGGAAAACAAAATGAGTTGGGAACATAATTTATGTTTTTTTGGAGTATATCAACATCAAACATGTGGAATGTCTGAGAGGACTCTATAAATCATAGAGGACATGTTCATAGCGTGAGTGCCTAATCTTTGGGGTCATGGGATGACCATCAGGCCGTGGAATAGTTTTTAATAAAATTAAATATTCGAGTATTTGTTAAAATATAAACTTTTTAGTATCATTATGGTCAACCACATCGTTCACCACTTTTCCATCTTAAGGAAAGTGTGCTGGTAATTATCTGATTAATAAAGGTGTATGATATTTCTATATGGTTTTAGGTGATAATGAAGAATTTTTTAGCTAATAAGAGTAGTAACTATTCTTATACTAACTGAAGCGAATTAACCATATTATTTTATATTGGAGATATTATGTTTTTACAAGTGTCACCTCAGCTACATAATTGATTCATGAGGAATTGCATAATGATATTACTGTGGTTTTTTGTTATGTTAGTGATTGTTTATTGAATTGGGATTAAAGCTTACCAGTTGGAACTTCATCCATGAAATTGAGGTATTCTTGATGTGTTTGATGATTTTATATATATATATATGTATGATATAAACCCAATTAACCTTATTGATAGTTTAAATGTTATGTTATAAGAAGATTCTTCATTTGGGGGGCATCTACTAATTTTTTTTTTACTGAAACAAGAAAGTGAGGGGATGGAAGATTGTCACTCTTTTTTTTTATTTTTTTGTCAATATTGACATATCCCCAATGAAACTAGTGAATAAGAGTTAGATATCTGGGAATATTGTTCATTGTTTCTTAGATGTTACCCCAAATGGTACTTCTTAGGAATAATAATTACATATATGGTGAGATTATAAGGCCTGGTTTATTTTTTTTAAATACTATTCAATATTGAAATAATTAGGCTATTGAGGATGTTTCATAATATTCATGATTCTGGGGTGTAAGATGCAAATATTTTAACAAAAAAATATATTTCATAGCTTATATTTTCTGAAACACCAAGCCTAAACAGACCATGAAATATAATTTTCTAAATAATAAAATTTTAAAAAATCTATTAAATTCACAGGTTTGAATATGTTTTACTAATTTATAATATATATATAAATATCTTAATAAATATTAATTATTTGATAAATTCCATAGAAATATGAACTCAATTTTTAATGAAGATGTTTTATTCTTTATATAATACATTTTCATTGGCAATGATTTTTTTTTTCTTAAAAAAAATTAATATTTTGATACTATTAAAAATTTACATGATAAAGTGAAATTAATTTATGAAATCTTCATATTAAAACTATCTTATGGTGAAATTTTAGTATTTTTTAGACCTGGATTATTTTTCATAGAATAATGAAAAATATTAATTTTTCAAATAATATATTTTATTTTTATTAAATAACATAATTTACATGTACCATTATATTTTGGATTAGTTATTAATGTTATATATGGGGAATTTTATTTAGATTCACCTAATTAATTATATTTTAGTAACTGATTTCCATTATTTTCATATATATTTATTTTTATGCATAATAATGAGATTTTCTAAAAAAATCATGTAAATAAATTTTATCTATTAAAATTAATTAAAATAAACCATATAAAGTAAATATTGACAATAAAATTTATATTATATATTTAAAAATTCATATAATTAATATTTATAGTCATATATTTTTTATAATATCATCTATTTTTTCACAAATCTTTTTTCACGTAATACCGATTTTCATCACATTTTACAGGTTTAATTTTAAATTAAATTATTCCAATTATAATAAATTAATTTCATAAAATTGATTTCATATTTATAATCATAATTATTAATATTATTTATTATGTTCAAATAAATATTTATCCATAATGAATGGTAAAATTTAAAAAAAAAATATATTACCGCTACTTTGGATAAAATGGGGTTTTTCA
The DNA here is from genome assembly GCA_963277665.1 of Viscum album. Classification (NCBI taxonomy): domain Eukaryota; kingdom Viridiplantae; phylum Streptophyta; class Magnoliopsida; order Santalales; family Viscaceae; genus Viscum; species Viscum album. Next base: position 1,641,344,329 of record OY728146.1, on the reverse strand, counting down.
CGTTGCTTATGAATATGTTGAAATTAATTATTAACAAACATGGAATTTTTATTTCGATAAATTGGATTTAATATTTACAATAAATTGGGCCATGTTATAAAATATGGTTCGGTTTTTTATGTTTAAAAGATAAATTACCAATAAAAAATCTCGATTCCATAGTGAAAACAAAAATTATAAATATGTCTAATAATAATGTTAAATGGAATTTCATGTTTAAAAATGTTTTTTAGTGTTAATGGTATTGATAAACCTAATATTCCATCTAGTACATCATTTATCAAATATTTAGGCACTTGTATTGAGATTGACTTCCCATTATTCAATAGTCTCAGATATTTAAATAATTATTCTCCTTCTCACTTATAAATTGGAACCCAATATACTATTTTATCCGCAACTAATTACCTTTTGGAACATCACATAAATTCCCAATAACTATACCCAAATACCTCATGACATCCAAGAGGGATTAGTTTTATTGGAAAACCCCCTTAAAAATGATTTTGGAATAAACCAAAAGAGGTTGTTTGAATGAGAGGTATCATTATTAACCGACCATTTATTTATTTTATATAATATTGAAAAAAAATAAAACCTTATTAAAATAATGAAGTATAATATAATTACTAACATAAATATACTAATAATTCATTATGTTAATGGAATAAAATATATCTATCTACACTTCCATAAACATGTAAATTAAATTGTCTTTTCTTTGTATAGGGAACTACTTCATTGAGAGACGATGAAATTATTTTTCCATCATCACCACTCATATATATTTTCAATGAATTATTTAACATATAAATATATTATATACAAGGAATAATAATAAATTTTGAAAAACAATATATAATATAAATTCATAGTTCTCTATTCAATAAAAAATTATTACATCATTCATACGTACCTTTGGAATAGCACCTCTACAAAGTGATGTGATTCAATCTTCATAAAAAAATTACATAAATTCTATATGTAAGTGTATTAAAAGAAATAATATTATATTTTTTTTTCATTTTTAAATAAATAATGATACATACATTTTCTCTATAATGATCATTGAAAAATATAAATGTTACTCTTGCGTATGTATAACCCACTATCTCCATGACAGTAACATAGTTCATTTTTTAAAACCATACTTCATGAATAGTTTCAAAAGTATAATTGATTTATTTAAATGATAATGATATAAATATTATTATTCTATAGAGGTTTAAATAATTATCACTATTATCATAGTTAATAGACCAAAGTGTTTCCGGACATATTAGACGAATATAATCAAAATTCTCAACCTAAATATAAATGATTATGTAATTGATTATAACATGACAATAAAATTAATAATAAACATGAAAGTGATTATTAGGAAATTAAATAATTATCATAATTTTGTTAATTAGGATGATTAAAAAATGTATTTGATTATTCAGACGCAATGTAAGGGGAATTCTTTAAAAAGAATCAAATTTTTAAGTGTCCCTTTAATCTCACATTCTTACATGTCTACGTTATTCTATGTGTTTCCAAAAAATTTTATTTATGATTAAAATTATTTTAATGTTAACTTTTCAAAAAAAATTAATTAAGGTGTATAAAAAATAATTTTTAGGTATTACATAAGGGACACATTACTTTACAATCATCGGTTAAACTTTTTTAAGGATTTATTTTCTAAAACCAACCCTTTCATGCCGATATTTATCAAATTATTTTATTAATAAAATTATATATAAATAAATTAATGATAAAAGATATTTCAAGTCTCATTTGTATATATTTAAATGGTTCTTAAATGGAATATTATTTTGTATTTTTTACGGAATGTGTTGATATTATTTATAAAATAAAACATGAATGTTTTATAATATAAATATACTACATCAATGGATTTTACTTCTATCCCAACCTTTTTTTTATATTTGGAATTATTTATGAGTTTCCTAATTATCCTCAAATCTATACATATATATTATATCACTCTAAAAAATTATTCTATTTTTTTTTCCAAAAATCATTCACTAACTAACTCATCACCAAAAGTCTCAAAAAAATATTTCTCATGTATACAATATACATTCCTCAAATCAACCACTTACCATCATCTGTGTTAATAAATCATTATCATCATCCTCATCACCATCATCATTACATCGGCAATATCATAACAACAAGTGATACGATATGTAAATGTGATAAACAATTTGATGCATTGTAAATATCTATATATTGGGTAATGGTTATGTAAAATATAGTGGAATACAATAATATCCAAAATATTAAATAAAATATAAGATAATATAAACTCATAAACACTTCATATTAATACCCTTTTCAAACAAAATGTTTCTAGAGTAACATCAATGAATTTTGAGTGGATTTTGTCCCCCTAATTATATTTTATCCTTAAATCCATTTTCCTAGGATATTCACAATGAAAAGCATATATTTTTATTAACCAACTATAGACTTATTGAACCTTTTACTAAAATCATACTCAATATATTTTGTAATAAGTTAAATGAATAATACAAATATATTATATCCCAAGAAACACTAATAATATTAACATTATTATATTAAATGTAATAAATGATATAAATTTTATCTCTTTAGATACAATCTATCCAAAATAACCATTTAAAATTCAAAACATCATATAAACACATCAAATCATTTTTAAAATGTTTATTCCATGATTATATAACATTTTAGTAACTTTGAAATTTTTTTACACATCTCTATACTCTAATACACTCATATGTTACAAAATAATGATATTAAAATTTCATTGTTTTTTGTAACACATTCATGATGTTTTAGAATGAACTCTTTCTATATTAGACATCCCTAATAGATGATACTATAAAATTTTTCATCATCCTTATAAATTTTTATAAACCATATCCAAGTTCACAAGATCTCGTGAAAGGATTTTTCTCACCAAATGGATTAAAAATAAATATAAAGGATTTTTTTAGATGACTCTTAGCAAAGTATTGAACATTCCATAAGGGATCTGGTTGAAGTTTTGATTTTATAAAATTATACTATTTATATCATTTATTCAATGTATTGTTATGTAAATTAAAGTTACAATCTAATTAAAGTAACATAAATCAAAATTTAGTGGAAATAAATCATTAAAATGATATTACTATCCGAGTATAAAAAATTAAATTTGGCTGATATAATATAATGAAATTAATAAAATGTATAATAATATAGTGTGTTACCATATAAGAACTCATAAAATCCTAATAACTTTTATTAATGAAATAATATATATTTACTATAATTAACACTTTTTAATTTTATTCCAAATTAGTAGGAGGTAAATATCAATACCTATACGTTTTGGAATAGAACCTATTCAATTTTAGTGAACATAATAATAATGTATTATCCTATAAATTATGAAATCAATTAACAGAATGATAGGTTATTGCATAAAATTTTATATGATCACAAATATGTACAACACCAAGTTATAATCTATAAGACTTATTTCTCTATGAATGATACAAATTTGTTATATTTTAATAAGAATCAGTGATCTTTTAATATTAGTCCACATAAAACAGAATTTTTTCGATCAAACTAATAAACAAACAAGTGAAGAACTATATCACTGAAGTCTTGATCATATCTTTAATGTTATCACATTAATGTCTAGTTAATTAATCCTCAATCCCCTTTTTATGGAAATGGTTTTTAATAAAAATGTAACTAAATTTATGATATCTTTAGGCTATAAATATTAATATATCTATTTAGATATCAGATAAAAATATTTTTTTTCTTATATAAGGATTATGATATTCTCAATGATAGTCTATATTATATCATATCTAAAATGTATAGATTTATAATTAAATAATTATGTTGAAAATATTCTAAAAAATAAAATTGAATAAAATTTATGTATGATTAACTAAAATATATATTCTATTCCTCTTTTTAAAAATAGGGATATAGGATATATCAGTTTTAAGTATGACTCAATAATTTCCTTGATGTTAATAATCATGATACATGTTCTTAAATGTATGATTTATGGGAAATAATGTAATAAAATCCTCTACAACTTATAAAAAACCCTATTATAGAATGAGTATATTTCAAAACTATACTTTACATAAAATTTCATAAACATACCTTACACTACATTTTAACCCGTTTTATTTTTAAAAAGAAATAATGAGATTTAAATAATTGTAATAAAATTTATAGTTGAAATTAATTTAACAAAACAATATATGATTTTATTGATAAATTAGAAAAAAAATAATAAGAATTATATATTTATGAATTTATTGTGATTCCTAAGACAATTTCTGATTCTATTCACCCTTTTTTATTTTTCTTCAATTAATTTATTATACACTATATTACAAGATAAGAGTAGTAAAATCAACAAGTATTAATTTTATAGATTATTGTCCATGTTTTTTTATTTCCAAGTAGTTTTAGTAAAAATCATTATTGAAACCCATAAGATCATTATTAATCTAAACATTTGTATCTAGTATATTCATTCGAGACCAAAGATCATTATAATTGAAACTTTAATTTTATTTTACACAAATTATAGTAGTAATATCCAATATTATAGAAATATAACAAATCATTTTTACATAGTTATAGTCTAAAGAAGTATTTTTTTCCTAGAGAATATATAACATGGTTAATAATTAAACATTAAAAAGGACAGTTAAAAAACCCTCTTCATCATTATGTATCTTCCTTGAATAATTTTCCATTACTAACAGATCATCCAGTTATGTTATTTTCATATTTTATTATGATATTATATGAAAATATTTTTTATTATCTTCTACTTTTACATTCATAGTTGAACTAATGTTCTTAATGATATTGTTGTGTTAATATTATTTTTTTACTCTTCATTAATATGATTTTTAGGTTTTATGGGTTAGAAATTTTTTAATTCGTATAAAATACTATTTTTTGATAATTCTTCCAAATACTTGAAAGAAAAAGAATAAAATTAATTTTATGTCTCATTAATACTATATTTCATATTTCACAGTTGTTCTATTGTTGATATTATAGATACAGATTCAAAAAATATAGTGTTATCAAAGGATAATGAAGCTAATAAATTATGAGTTGTTTCCTATTTATATGTATCCTATGTTCTTATTGGTAGTTCATGTTTAGTAAATATTTATCAATTCCAAAGATATGGTTTGGAATGAAATTAAAAATAATATTTCAAATTTTCTTCTATTTCAATACTTTTATGTTTTTTGTATGAATATTTGAATTATAAAGATTCATCAAAGCAAGCTAGGTTTCTTAAAGATCTTCCTCCCTGGTTTTCACCAATTATACAATTATCCTTGTTTTTTCTGTAATTTATGGAATGATTATTCCATTCTAATTTCTCTTATTTTCCTTATATAGTTGTTTACCTTTTATTTTTTTCAACCGAACAAGATATTTTATATTCTTTTATTATGATTTTTTTTCTCATATGATCATTAATCTTCTTCTAGTTTTCTACTAATAATATAGAATATAATTATATAGATTTTTCATTACCTAATTCCAAAATATGTGCCTTCTTTTTTTAGTGTTAAAAGTATGTTTCATTAAACAAAACTCTACCATATCTAATCGTATTTCATAGGTTCTTGGTATGTGGTATTTTCAGAATTTTTGGTTGGTGAAGCTACTTCCATATTGTTATTTATAATCTTTTTATCTACATGATTATTTTCCAGCCATATTATCATTATATTTTCCTCATTTAATGGCTTTTCCTTCATCCTTATAAGATTTCTGGAATCCTTTACTCCAACATTATCTAATATCTTGATTAATATATTTTTCATAATTTTTGAGTGTAAAAGAATTGTCATCATATCAAATGTATTACATGCGACCTCAATATAATACCATATCGAGTAAATTAAATTTAAATTACTCATTCCATAATAGAAGTAATGTTATATCAACATGCTAAATCCTAATGGATACTTTAGCTCCCTTCATTTATAGAATAAATACATGGTAAATTTTAAATGTAATTAATTATTTCAGTTCATGATAAAACTTATTATGTACATTTTAAAATATATAAAATATATTATAAATAACCATTTCCATTAAAAATTAAATATAATAAATAGGATGATAATGTTATAAAAAGATGTTTTTTCTTGCAGTCAATTTCATAACCTACACCCCACAATGGTACCCCTCCATGGCTGTTAATGAATAAAGGGAGATATTTATGCTTGAATATATAGCAACCAGGAGTATAGAGGAATCCCCAAAAAGGTGGGATTTTTTTTCACTAATGATTGACGTAAACATGTCGGCATCGGTGAATAGCAGCATGTTCATAGCCGAGGACCACATGTGAATAGTTTTAAGCACAAAAATAAACCGTAAAATAACTGGTTTAAATATAAAGATGCACATGTAATCTACTCATCATTAGTGATAAATGCCTAAATAATTCGACATTAAAGTCCTCTAGATCATCCAAACATTCTTCAATAAATCCATGGGAGTGTCGTTCATCTTAATCCAAGTACTGGCACAAAAGGCTGATAATAACTTTGATGCTCCAACAATCACTGCATGACTTCACTAGTGATGCCTGAGAGAGAGCTCAATCCAGGATCCATGGATCTATAGAATCTCTCTCTAAATCATGGGATAGAGGATATTAGATAGAACCCCCATGAATTGTACTCGGAAAAAGACCCTCCTCTTCTATTTGTTGTGTTTAAGTTAAATACTCAGTATAGCCTTGTCGGCCCCAAATACATAGCGCACTAAAACTACATATTATGACTACTAAAGTGAGTCATAAATATTATTATCATTTTATGGTAATATATGAAATATATTACATGAAAATAATTGAGTCTAAAACATGACTCGTTGTTCACATTATTATTAATTGAACCTTGAATATTTTTTATTATTCTTAAAAGAATATTTTTTATGAAATTACTTTAAAACATTTCAATACAAATAAAAAATAAATTCAATGATTAATATTGAAAAATAAAATAATATGAATTTATTTATTACATTGGTGATCATTTATCCTTGGAAAAATCCCAGACCCTAGTGGTGGGGCATACCATGTCCAAGACTCCAATTCAACTGAATAGGTAATATTATAGAATGTGCTATTGTGTGTGACCCTATAGAGACTTATCTTGATAGAAGTGAATATTATTCATAGACCAAGAGTAGGATTTAGAAACCCATCATGGCACATAAAGAGATAAGGATTGTCAAAGCAGTGACAACCAACCTACGAACACACACTGTGTAATATAATCTATTTATATGAAATATCCCATAATGTAGGACGCACTCACATGTCTTCAAACATTTCTTTATTTATTGATTGTTGATTTAACTATATGGATTTACCCTCTATTTCCCTGTCCATGGTCTTATAAATGTACTTCCATCCTTAACAACATGGTTTGAGATATATTACTTCCATAACACAGAATTGAAAAATCATTTATTGACCATTAAACCAATTTTTTTTCCACCAATGATGCACCCAACGCAAACTAACTCGCAATGACTTAATTTACATGGTTTTCTTCTTACATCAAAGTATGAAATCAAATGACATACATTGGTAATGATCTCATGTCAAGAGACTTTTACACATGATCATATATAGAAACATCCAATGACACTCGAAACATGTGGTGTTCTTATTGGAAGGTTTGTCCTCATGATCTCACTACTACAGATCACCATGTACGAACTTCATGAGAAGAAGTCTAAATTATTTTGATCCCCAACCAACTAATAGTCATACATCTTATATGTCTTGTTAGTAAGATGTATCTAGACCATATAACATATACTGAAGATTAATTTCATATTATCTTGAGGTTTTCATTATAGGCCGGTAATTATTATAACCTCTTGATACGAAAATTAACCTTTGGAAATTACCATTTCAATAGTGGACACAAAAAATAATACACTATAATGTAAAGATGACACCAGGTATAGCTAACTAAATACACGATATGGTAATTAAAGGCACAGAATTGTTGGGTCTAGGAACCCATTGTTTCGACACTCCCAATTTCACTAGAGCCAACTTGCTAATGAAACTAGTTAGCTACTCACATGATGAAGATCATGTTTCTGTAATATAATGGCTTTAGCTACTGGGTCTACCACAGTTTTCCCGCATGCCAATTCTGCTATAGTGACCTCATCTCCTTGAGTAAAACTTCTCAATATATGGTATCCTAAGTATATCCTACTTTTACCTTATCCGAACATAACATTTTGGATAGTAAGAATATCATAATTTACATAATGATAATACTTTTTCTTACTAGGTGTGATTCTACCAACTGGAACAAATCATAACATTTATCTTAGTTGCCTTAGAACCTGCAACATACTTGGTCTTTGTAGGTATGGCTACCATCAACTTTTATGCACTTGTCTCATTTATCTCCAGCAATAGTAGAATACGTTGATCCATAGAAGGATATTTTGTATCCCCGAAAAAGAGTATCATTTCTTCTCCACTTACCAGGGACATATCATTTGTACTTTCCAATGTACAATTAGATATTTCTGACTATGTCCCTTACAATGCTTCTAAATAGAACATATATTTTTATATTATAAAATATACCTTGGTAATATCTATTCTTGTACATATCATGTAATAACTCATTGATCCATATCTTATTTGTATGGACTTAAACTTTCCATGTTTATCTTTTCCCATGTCTCATACATTTCATCCTGAATAGATTGTGCCCTGTGACATAAGCAACAATTCATCTCTTGAACTGTTTCAAATTGTATCTTTTTAATACAATGTCACTATATGTACAATTTACTAGGACCAAGAAACCTATAGATCTACCTCAATAGATATAGTTCCCTTGAACTTTGGTTTCTACTTCAATTTAATCAATGTAGAATAAATTTCAAATTTTTCAAAACTAACTATAAAACCATCATCTTTTTAACATATGTTGTTGAACATACTTTTCTTGGAAAAAATTGATGCTCCCACTAACCTCTTGTAGTCCCAAGGAAAGAATTTGTTGTAAATTTATATTCTATGATCATGTTTCTTACTTTAATCCTAAACATGATTTTAGAAACTTGCAACCTTTATTAGAATTATGTGACATGACCATCCCTTTCTAGTTCGTTCATATATATGCCATCTATGATTGGTGGTCATTACATCCAATTCTAAATAATATGATCATAAAAATTAGCATTGATAAGTAAAATTCTAATGGATTTAGGCATAATTAATTGGTAAAAACAATCCATCCTTGTTTTTACTACACTTGTACTATCCTTATATCAACTCACATGAATACCCACATCAGTATTCAAAATAATAATCCCATTTTAACTATGATACTTGGAATCCATTAATTAAATTCTATTTGGTCTTATAAATTTTATTTAATTTCCATAAAATGCTTACATGAATGATATATTATTCACATTGAATAATAGTTCACCAAACATGGTGAATAAAACCATTACCATAGTTTTATCTTTCCTTTGTAGTATGTGTCTCTGGAACATACTCTGTTCCAAATGCACTTGTGGAACTAGTTCCTATGCCAACAATTTGTGCATCTGGAGCATTGACTAAACACACATCAATATAGCTCCAACTATCTATAATAGATATTTTTACCCTTATATAGAAGTGTATTCTATTACTTGACAACCTAATTTTATTTCATAGGGATTTATGTAACATCCTAACAATTTGTTAGGATAATTTACAATACATGCACATTGTGTTTATCTTTATGCATGTTTGTTTGTATCCAAACAAACAATTGGAATGCAAACACATGTCCTTATGGAATAATGTACTTACATGATAGTATAACTTTTATGATATCCATCTGTCATTATAGTTGGAAAATAGTTGTGGAATACTTCCATTATTTGAAAAACATATCCTAAAATGTAATTCAATTTTCTACTTGATGTAACATTAACACTAATTAAATCAACACTTTGATGTATAAAATGTGTGTTTAAGAATTACTCCATGCAAAATTTTTGTTCATCAATGATAAAATTTAAGAATTAATCATCTATCCTCTTCATTAACTACAATTTCGTGATGTCGATAAGGTAATGTGTGTTTAGGAATTACTCTACACTACATTATCGTGATTGATGATTGCATGGTCAATATATTCTTTAGTAACCTAACCCAAAAAAATCATATATTTTGACCATTAATATACATAACTTTTTTAGTCCATAATTACATAAAGCGTTATTATGATGTATATATATACCTCTAACTTATACTTGGAATAGTTCACGTTCACTTGTCTTTCCAAAAGCTTTGTGACATACCTATGTTTTAAAGGTTCTTTTATCAAAACTAATGACATCAACAATACCAAAATTATTTAGTTATTTTGAGCCTAAATATCATACATTGTATATTCATGATGTCTACTTTTATTATTACTTTAAAACAAATTTACCTTCCAAAACTGGGTATAAGTATTACATTTATATTCATAACTAATTGCATATGATTCATGTAACACTGAACTCGTGATTCAGTTAATCAAAAACAACATTCATTCCAAAACTTGAATAATGTTTCACTATGTCCAAAGACATATAAGATTAATATTTTTGGTTATACTCAATAATAGATCAAAACAAATCCTTCACTTGAAAATTAAAGAAGTAGTGTACTTCTCACCACAGCCTAGGTATCACCGTTTTTCAGCCACAGGGATAGTACACCAGATATCTATCAATATTTATATATTTACTTCAGAACTGTATTTAAATACACATATGTAAAAAAGAATATATTATTAAATACCCAAGAAGTAAAAAGGAATAATTACATTGATGATTATGGGTGATGTAGAAGTGGAAACATGCTTTATTAAATCATTTTAATGATTTTAAACTTCTATAGTATTATCTTATAATATGAAATGTAAATAACCTTTTTTAATACCTCATTAATTTAAGGACATCGTGAATATGCCACTGGAATTACATTCATTTTGTACTTTTATCATTTTATTTCAATTTATTTTTCATAAGAATTAAATATGAAATTATCTCCTATATTCTTATTATATCGGCGAACCTTTACAAAATTGGTATGGAAGAATTTACTCAATACTTTTCCATTTTGAAACATAAAATGAATCTTCAGTAAAGTGGTGAAAATAATATGAGAAAGGGATCCATTTAATAATAAAGGTCAATATTTTAATTTACAAATATTGATGTAACATATCCTTATTCATTTCTTTTCTTTTCTTTCTCCTTGAAAACATCTTAGACATGCGACTTCATATTTTATCATCCTTGTCCGGGTGTAGCGACCGTAATTGACATTTGACGTTGATAAATCCTAAAGATATAACTATCTTATGATTTGAATATTAGTCTCTTGTAATCAATTTTCAACCATGCTTCTTGAGGTAGTTTAATAGTGTTGGGGTCATTGGAACCTGTAGTTTCCAATATCATAATACTATGTGCAAGCGTCCATATTATTCATGGATACTTGTGTCAATGAGGAAATTTACTTTGTCCAATATATATTACATTTTTTATATTTTTAGTATAACGTGGCATTTTTCTATAAAAATGAATTTTAGTATAATATTTCATTCATCATGATTACCATTTAAGACATTTTGATTAATTAATTAAATCTTTTAATCTCTCCCACTATTTTATCATATTCTAGGAACCCTCTATGCTAGAATCAGAATACTCTTTCTCTTGAGTATTCTAGTGGAAAGGATCCATAAACCACCCCCATAGTCTATAGTCTATGGATATGCCACTACATAGAGGGTTCAAGGTGGGATTTTGGTTGTTTGACTGCTTTAGCTTGCGGTTCCTTGATCTGTTGAGTGAAGTCACAACTTCTAAAATCAAAACATGATTTACACAAAGCTTGGCTCTAAAATTACAATACACAAGATATGGATATTTTTTTCTTCAATTTTAGTTATTTCAACCCATCATTCTTATAAGTACTCCCTGATAGTAAGAGGCACCCTCATCTATGGCATGACTAGCACCTCAAACAGCTAGTTCTGTCTAAATTTGAATGAAATAAGGCGGTTTCGATGTAATATATCTTTGAGTTTTTTATTATTTTGAATGTGGTGGAAGATATTTTATTCAATTTTTTAGAAGCACGTGTTATGAAACCTCACTCACATCTGATTATGCAAGAAATAGGAATTTCATCACATCACATGTTCATTTTATCTTGTATGCTTATTTATTATACTATGGGATCATGAAATTAACTACACGTGCATAAAAATAATAAATCATGAAAAACAAAATAAACACCTGATCATGATATAGTTATAATGGTTGATATGTTGAGTGAATAGTGGACCAACCAATACCTAAGGGACAATACTTTTATTCGTGTGGCTTGAAACTTGAATAGCAACGTCTTCTCATCCAATGCATCCAAATCTTGTCTGGTGAGTCACCGTTACTTGGCACAAAGTGCATCATACCTCATCTCTTCATTATAAAACCATACTCACATGTAAGAAATGGGGTATCAGGGTATAAAATAAAACTCTATGAATGGGCGCACATGACCTTATACATATAATGACACTTGATATGACATGCAGATCATCCTTTTATATAATTAAACTAATTATTAAAAACAAGAATTCTATAATTAAATAAATTATTAAATAAAATGGACCAGACATGCATTTTTCAATCTCCATCTCATGATCAGTATATGCATTAAACACGTGTATATAAATTAAATGCAGAATAAAATTTAACTTGCATTAAAATAATACTCGAGGGAATTTTTTATTGAATTAAAATTTCTCTCTAATTTTAATTCAAAAAATGTTGTCATTCAGTCCCGATTAATTAATTTAATTTTGAAAACTAAAAATTAAATTAATTAATTAATTTAATTAAACTCTAAATTAAATTAATTACGCCATAGTCATTATTAAACCAAAAATTAATATTTAATTTATTTAAATATAAACTGTATTAAAATTAATTATCATAATTAATTTTTAATTAATTAAAATTATATCAAGCCTTAGAAATTCGAGTAGGGCTTGTTCGGGTCAGGGAGAACATTCACATGCCCAGTCTATGCCTTAAAGACCCCTTACATGGGTGTTCTGGTCTGGACCGGTCTGCCCAAGACGGTTCGAGGCTGGGCAAACCAACCATGACCTATTTTGGGGTAGTGCATGTTACATGCTCACTAGGAGGACCAGGCGGCAACCGGAACAAGGTGGGTCCTTGGAGAAATAGGTTGGATGGAGTATGGCACTCTATAGAATGTACTTGTGCCCTTCCAAGAAGTCAGAACAAAATGGTTAGGGATGGTTGGTGGGGTGTGGTCCGATAGGATGAGCGCATGGAGGCAGTGGTGAAGCAGAGCAGTGTGTCATAGTGGGAAGTGGGCAGCGGATCAGGGAGGATGCAAGGATGAGCCCTACGGCTGGGATAGGTTTGGTTGGGAGCAGGTTCAATGAAGTGCATGGTGGTCGCGGCCGACAGCCTGTGGCTGGCAGCCTGGTGTGGTAGGCGTCTCTAGTGAAGGTAGCCGCTGTAAGGGGAAGTGAGGTGCGACTTGGTGATTCGGGTCTCCGTACGAGGGAGACCAAGTGTGGGGACACTGAGGAGGTTAGGGTGCCAGCGTGATCCCACTTCAGTGCGGTAGAAGGTTGGAGGCAGCCTCATAGGTGCCACTACATACTAGTTTAGGGAGCCCATAAGGTAGCTCCACGGGTGGGAGACAGGCGTACGGGGGGGGGGGGGGTGATAACCCCCCCAAAACTCTTTTTTTATCTTTTTAATTATTAGACATACATAGAGGGCCTTCTTAATTTTTTAAATTTTTCAAGACCAACTTTTCGGGTCTTTAACCCAATCTTTTTAGAAAAATTATAAGGCTTATATAAGGCTTTTTTAAAAATAATATTAATTAAAATAAAATTTTACTTAAGTCTATGGGTATACTAGAAAAATAAATCCTCATAGTACTAAAATATTATTACAATAGAATATGTTAATAATAAAATTATAATTATAATAAATCTGTACTTATTATTATTAAATTATTATAATAATATCCATCATTAAACATCACCAGAAAATATTATTTTGGTAATATGATGTCCACCTGGTGATCATGAAACATCTAGTTTAACTCTGATTTTAAACTTCAGATAACTGTTGATTGGTCGTCCGATATCGGATTCAAATGTGGTTTATGGCATTGGGACCGTAACGATTCCATCTTCATAGATTAATGAAAACATAATTCTTTTGGCTATGAAAAGTATGTTCTCCCTCTAATACCACTTGATAGAACTGGACATGCAGCGGAAGCCCCAAACAGGTGAGATTATATTTTTTTCCACCGACGATCGACTTAAACATGTTGAAATTAGTGAATAGAATCCTTGTCTTTGCCGAAGACTGTGAATGAAGAGTTTATAGAACAAAATTAAACAATAAAATATCTGGATTAAATATGATGTTTTGCACGATGTTTGATCATCGTGGGTGATTGCTGCTTGAAGAATACTACATCAAACTCTTCTTGATCGTCCACACGTGCTTCATGAAATCCTAAGGATTGTCTTTTGTCAGAATTCGGGTGCTAGCGTGCAATTATGACGATGCCTTCGATGATCCAATGATCACCACATCGCTTTTCTAGCATTACCTGAGATAGAGCTCGATCTGAGATCCTTGGATCCAGATAATCTCTCTCTAGATCAAGGGAGAGAGGTGAGGAGAGAGACTCCCCAGGAATATTACTTGTAAAAATCCCCTCCCCTTCAATTTATGGTGTTTAACTAAAATACCTGGTGTATCCTCGATGGACTTGAATATTTTATGCACTATCAACGACATATTATGAATACTACACAGAGATTTAAATATTATTATCATTTTCTTGTACTATATTAAATAAATTACATGACAATAATTGATTCCAAGACATGAATCATTGCTCCCATAAATATTAATCAAACCTTGAATATTTTTAATAGTCTTGAATTAATATATTTCATGTATTTACTTTAAAACATCTAAATAAAATTAAAAAATAAATTCAAATCAAAATATTCAAAAATCAAATAATATGAATTTATTTATTTCATTGGTGATCGTTTACCCTTGTAAAATCTCAGACCGCAGTGGTGGGGCCCACCATGTCCAAAACTCATATTCAACAGAATCTGGAAGATTCTTGAATATGCTTTTGTGTTTGACCCTATCGTCTGTTATCTTGATAGTTGTGAATATTATTCACAGACCAAGAGCGAGATCTTGCAACCCATCATGGCCCCTAAAGAGATAAGGAGTGTCACAACAGTGACAACCAACCTAGAAACACGCAATGTGTAATATAATCACATTGTCTGAAATATCTCATAAAGTAGGATGCACTCATGTTTCATCGCCCTTTTCTTGGTTTATTGTTTGTTGATTTAAATTGACGGATTTACCCTCAACTGCCATGGACATGGTCTTATAAAGGTAATTCCATCTTTATAAATATGGCCTAATATATATTACATCCATAACTCAGAAGTGAAAAATCCTTTTTTGACTATTCAACCAATGTTATACCACCAATGACGCACCCAACACAAACTACCTTGCCATGACTTCATTGCCATGGTTTTTTCCTTTCATCAATGTACGCAATCAAATGACATACATTGGTAATGATCTCAAGTTAGGATACCACTATATATGATTGTATATAGGAACATCCAATGACACCTGAAACATTAGGAGTTTTTATTGGGGGGTCTATCCTCAAGATCTAAATACTATAGATCACTATGTGGGAACTTCATGAGAATAATTCTCAATGCTTATGACCCCCACCACCTGATAGTCAAACATCTACTGTTTCTAGTCAGTAAAATTTATCTAGACCATAGAACATATATTTGATATTAGTATCATTGTATCTTTAGTTTATCATTATTGACTAAGACTTTTATAACCTCTTGATACGAAAATTAACCTTTATACATTACCACTTAAATTGTGGTTTTAGAAGAGTATACACTATAACGGTAAGATGATATCATGTACAACTAAATGTATAAATTATGTGGTAATCAAGGGAACTGAATACTTAGGTCTAGGGAACCCACTATATCAACAGAATGCCACCTAAATTATGTTATAGGTTAGTGGGAATAACAAAGGGTTTATTATACACACAAATGGAAGGTATTTCCATATATGATTATATACAATGAGAGAAATGATAATGCAATCAAACAACTTAAAATTATAAAAAAATTAAATAGAGATCCCCATACATGCATGGAATGTCATAAAACTAAACAAGTGATAAAAGAACTATATGTATCAAAAAGAAAATCCCTAGTAAGAAAGTCAAAGAATAAATAGCTCTAGAAGAACTCTACAAAATATTAATTTCTAGATCGATATCTAACCAGATAATGAGGAACAGAAGAAAAGTATATATATATATATATATATATTTAGAAAAACTGGTATACTCATTAGAATCTACACTGAAGCCTCCCATCAAAATGATAATGAAATCATAATATGGTCTAGTTAATAGACAAGTAAAGTTATCTCATCGCATAAATTAGTACACAAAGTTCCTAGACTCAATATGACTCTATAACCAAGATTCAAAAAAAATAATAACCATCATAATATCAATGAATGTAGCCTAGCACCACTTCAACACAAGTTTTCTATTGTCCCCAAACATTGAATGTCATGATCTATCTCTCTACCAAAGTAATATTTCCCATTGACACATGGAAAACTGTATAATACCATGAATCCCATGGATCATGTCATTAAATCATCACATAATATAGACCTTGTAAACCATAAAAACGTATCATATCATTACACATCTTTATATTTTGGATGTGTAGTTTTCGAGAACCACCACATCTGTTATTAAGATTATTATTAATCAAGCCATTACAACTAATAATTAACATTATGAAAATAACATTTAGTATAATATATTAACGATACATGTTTATCAAATAACCATAAGAAATTAGATCCACAAATATATAGAAATTAGGAAATATAACTACCATAAATATCAACACATATTACTACCATGAGAAAGGAGTCAGGATATATGTTGCAATTAGTCATCTATTCCTCAAAAACATGGATGTTTGGGAAAAAACCCAACGCAAAGATGACGTGGAGTTATTCACCCTGCTGAAAATGGTTTTGAATTTTATAAAATCACATAACATATTGGATATATTTTTCTCACAAACACACTACAGTTATCAGCATATTTGTAGGATCAACAACAAATATCGTTACTTGGATACATAGATACCACCGCTATTGAATAGATATCCTCACACAATCAAAACATTCATGAAGAAATAAAATTATTAATTTCCATTAATAAATTTAAATTAATGTAATTATTTCTGTAAACCATTAAATGTTATGTTAATATGATCATAAACTAATTCCCATTACCTGTGGGAAAAATACAACCAACACCATGGTTCCCCAATATTCATATAAATTGTATTCTATTTAGATAGCAACCCCATGAGATAAAAGATTTCAAATTCATTATCATTACTGAATTCCATGTATTATATAACTCATCTTAATATACCCTAATAGATATTTATAAACCATGAACAACAAAATTTTTCAAGTAGTGGGTAATGGAAAGTAAAAGATAAGAGACCCAAGAAACCGACCATCAAAGAAGATTCATTCATAAGAAAGCACAAAAAAGTTTAGTAAAACAATAAGAAAGACCAACATTAACCCATTACATGAATTCTTATTCCATTCAAAACACACACATACATATCATGATCCCCACCATTGTCATAGACACCAAATACTAATGTAAACTGGGACCTCCCCACCCATGTATTGTAAATAATTATCCAACCTAGGATCACATCATTTCAAATACCAACGATCACATAAAAATAAATGACAAAATGTAGAAATAGAACAATAAATAGTCTATTAAGTCAAATAACAAAAAACAAGACATACTATATTCATAGACAAATACGCTCTCTCATACCCATAATCTTATCTTTATCAAACAAACATTCCCTAACTATCTTGAATTTACGAATTTGTTTAACACGGGTCACAACAATAGTCATCCAATTCCATTGATAATAAAAATTGTATGTTATATAAAAATTATTTCAATAATGTATTAGAATTTCATCAAAATTTTGGGAATAATAATATCATTTAACCATGTGTGAGGAATCCATTTGATTTCCATTAAATTATAAGAAATAATTTCATTAAATATTCCCCCTTATTATATCTAATCAATAATCATTGTGATATTATTTGTTCTATATCCAAATATATATTAAATATTAACATTATTTAATAAATATCAAAAAATTAAACATTATAATCCATAGAATAACAAACGTGTTAATCCAAAGTGTAAACATTGATAACACACTATCTAGAAAAACAATAGGAAAACTATTATCATAATGGAAACACATGTGATAAAATAACCAAAACCAAATTTCAATTTTTAATGAATTTTTATCTTCATTAATTATAATTTAATAAATAACCCTATATATAAATAATGATACCCACATTATTTTATATAAAATAATAGAGAATTAATTAATTCCCGAAATCAATAACAATTTGAACATTATTTATACAATAACGAAGTATTGAAGATCAATCACCATCAGAAATGAAGTAAGATTCACCAAAACCATTCACATGAATGACACTAAAATACACTTCGTATATTTTATCATAAAAATAGAAGGATTAACAATAAACATAAACAATGGGATAAATAAAGAAATGGATGAAATGAGATCGTAAAAAACATGAACAAACATGTGAAAGAATCTCCACGAACTATGGGTTTGAATATAAAAATAATTGAATAAGATTTGAAAATAAAGGTGAGTCTAGTAATTTCTAGTGATAAAATTATATAATAGAGCCTCAACTAAAGAGAGTGATGGACCAATCCCTATTTAAATTTGAAGCAACTAGAGAAAGTAGTAAAATTTTAATTAGGGAATAGATCAGTTAATAGAGGAATAAGATCATAACACCAAATTAAAGACTCAAATTTAAGGTGAAAGTTTTCTCCCTCATAGAAACACTAAATCTCCATTAATGAAGGTTTTTATATCATCTATTTTAAAAAATTCATGATTACCACAAGTGGTGTTATTGAACAATATATCTCATAAAAATGATCCAGGATGTTTGCATAATGCCTTGGGATTTTTCCCACACCATGACCAAAATGTCAGTGTGCTGTGGTCTTATTAATATTTTTTATAGGTATACCTCCATGGTGCTACACACTCACTAGTTATTTCAATTATAATAATTTCATATATGAAGACCCTAGGGAAAATGATAAAGTAAAATTGTATGACTAGTTATATTACTAGCTATTATAAACTATAAACCATGTGGATAATTCAAAAAACTATTTCATTCCCTTGAATCCCACTCATACTTCACCACACAAACCAATAGGTTGTGGTAATCCTTTAAATGTCCAAAACTATTCTATATTTCTATGTAATACCACAAAAATTCCCTTTTATCTCCACAAATTTCTAGAAAATAAAAATGGAATGATTGTAAAGGTCCAAATAAATACATAATATACCACTCAAATAATTATAGTCCTTATTAGTGAGAACACAACCTAGTTAGAAGGAAAAGGAATGGGGTCCAATGAACCACAACCCCACAAAATACCCATCACGATTATCACCATAATAGAAGATATAAAATCCCACATAGAGGAACATGTCCTAAAGTAGTGAATAACTAACAAAAAACTCCCATAATCTCTCTTAGGTGAGGTACCTCTCAAATAATATCAATTCTATAAACAAGGAATTAAGGAATAAGAAACCATTTGAAAATACAGATAATGGTCATCAAGAAAATGATACAAAATAATAACTGATAATCAAATAGGTTGGTGTAATTGGTGGGTAATTTTGATTCTTGGTCGTCGGTGTTCTCCTCCATTCCACTATGTCACAACAGGGCATGAAGTAAGGGAATAAAATTCTTGTGAAACACCTTATCCAATTGATATTAGATCTCCAAAAGTGCCTCTAACATGGTTGAATCAACATTGTAACACCCCTAGTTTTTATGAGATATATTATTTTTTATTTATTTGATGTCTTCTATTATACACTACACCATGATTAGCTTGTACAATACGCAACACCGTATTTTCTTGTAGTATACGAAACACTATTCTTGGATTGTGTTACACACAATTTCATGTTCGTTTGATAATAGTTATTCTACACAACATTGAGTGTGTATATATATATATATTCAATGTATAAATGAAATATGGTTGGATTCTGTTATACGCAACATCAGTGGAGTCTTTCACTACACACAACCCTGACTTGCCTTGTGTTACACGCAATCACGACCATCGTCAATAGTGTGTGTAGTACACAATACCGTGTTTCACTAAACAAAGATATATTGTTATAATATTATTATGAACTAGCCTCTATGAATATTATTAACTACATTTTTAATTTATTATTAATCTTACAAATTTTTCTAAAACATGGTATGTGAACAGAATAAATTTATCAGGTAAAGTAAGTATTTTTAAAAAAATGCAGTTTTGTTGCCTTTTGATGGCACACCCACATTAAATATAGTTTTTGACATGTTTATAAGTTCAATTTGACAAAATAAAATTTTTATTTGGAATCAGGATATAATGATTTACTTTGGATAAATTTCTGATATTATTCTGATAACTTTCATATTTTAATGAATAGTAAAAACACGCCATATTTTAATTAAAAAATACTTTTTGTCATCATAATAATTTATATGGTTAAATTATAATATTTAATGATTTTAAATTATAAATAGAATAAATTTTTACCATTTAATATAATGTATGTCCTTACCATTTATTTTACATTGAATTCATAGGTAAAATCATTTAAATTTTTTACAATGTTTTAACTTTTAAAACATGTTTTCTTAACAACGAGATTAATTTTAAATTATATAAGGAAACTTCTATGTTTTGAATTTTGAAAAATGGATTCCATATTTGAATTCAGTGGATCCAAATTATGTTAATAGGTTACTTTTATTTTTTTTGATATTATGAATAGTAACTACAGTAATTTTTATTTACTACAATTAAATGTAAATCTGGTAATAAAGGGTAAAATTAAGATCATAAAATTACCCTAACAGTTGCCAAAATCTTATTGGAAGAATAAAAGTCGAACCATATCACCTAAGGGTCGGACTAGATTCATTTCATGGACTTTTGACCATGAAATAATATAATTATTATTAAAACCAATGGAAGTGACAACATGTCACTCTCTTAAATATTATAAGTGTAATAATTTTAATTTAGTGATAAAAATAATATAACATCAGGTATAAATATTCTATAGAAAGATAATAAAATTATATACATCATATGAATTTATTTATAATTTTTAGGGATTAAATCATTACCATTAATTATGACAGAATAGTGATGTTGAAATTATTTTATTGATTGAAATATCAAATAAATGATTTTAAAAGTATTAAAATAAATATTATATGAACTTTTTAATGTGCTCCACTAATTTTATAGATAAATATAACATGTTATTAATATAATAAATCTTTTAGTTCGAACATTTCTTCTGTATATATTTCATTTAAATTCAAATAAATGAATAGTGTCAAAATTGACACTATTGTTATTTTATAAAAATTACAAATTATAAAATTGTTCAGAAATCAAAAAAATATTTAAAAATTATAAATTAAAATTTATATGGTCGAAAATGTAATAAATCATACAATTATGTACAATTCACAACATATAAGTAAATATTTACAATGATTTCAAATTTAGAATATTGTTACCACAAAAAAAATTAAATTGATTATATAAGGATAAATCAAGTTGATAATATTTAAAATAAATTCCCAACCTGTCTGAATTTTTTTTTTTGATGATATTACAACCCTATCAAATCTAATATTCTGATTTGAGTAAATTTGGAGGTTTTTATGTGGGGTTGGAATTTATTATAAATAAATATTTCTTATAATTCCAAAGGTTCCTGTCACCTCCCTTATAAAAGGGAACCTCATCCCTCTCCTCCTCACACCTTCTTGAGCCTTCAATATCAGATAAAACCTAAACATTTTCCTTCTAAACCTCCTTAGAAACATACTAGAGGTCCATGTCTTCTTTAAAGACCAATTTTAGTGCCCTAAGAGGAGGTTTCAATGAAGCGTGTGGAAGAAGAGGTAATATCCGTTACGGATTCATTCAAATTTATTTCTTCTACTACTTCTTATTATTTTGTTGTTTGATTATGAATAAATAACATCCATATCACTGATATACTAATATGTTGTTATAAATATGAAACATCCATATTTCACCTTCTATCCATCCTAAGGAAAATGAAATCACCGTGCGTGCATACGTACGGAATACCGTCTCCACGCCGTGGTGCAATCTGTTTTTCCACCACCACCTTAATTAGATGGGTGTAATGGTGTAAAGAATAACTACATATGATTATTATAACATCATACTGATTCTAATATATTATATCACTCACTCCAATTCCATTCAATAAATATGGGAACGATATCATCGCTCGTGCGTACATACGGATTACCGTCTCCATGACGCGATGAGATTCATTTTCAATGTTTAAAATTCAAGAATGATTATAAAGAAAATATAATAAGTAATCATGAAATATATTAAATAATAATTCTACTAGATTTATTTATATATATGTATTAATGTCATCTACTTAATTCCATTCAATTCAATAAGGAAACGAAAACAGTGTTCATGCGTACGTATGGCCTACCGTCTCCATGAACGGTGTATTTTTTTCGATTTATTGATCTATTATATATATGTATATTCTGAATATATATTATATATTAATCATTTTTTATATTATGTAATTAATTAATCATGGTCTATGTAATCATATTAATAATTACCAGTCAAAAAACGGACGATAAATGAAACAATTTTACCCACAATGCTAATTTAACAAGAATTTAAAAAAGAATGGGTAATATAAAGTCGAAGTGAACTATATATGATATCTTTACAATGAATATGATTCTGTAATAATTCAATGAGATTATTTAAATCCTTATATAGGAGGTTCAGATACCTACGAAGCATATCGGACCTAAGGTAAGGGATAATGTTGCAATCTCAATTGATTCCTATCCGAGATTGCTTATACGTAAGTATTTTCTGGGGTTATATTTATCATCCATGTAAAAGATTTATAAATTTTTTTTCATGTATGTTTAAATTCATTTTTACTCATTTTCTACTTTTACAACATGGTATGTAAGGAATCTTTTTTTTGATTACCATACGAAGTACTTTTTGACTTTTTCAGAAAAATTATGAGAAGAATGTTTTTAAACTTATACGGCATGAACAGATTCTTATGGTTTCATAACACATTATTTTCAAGAAGTTTACACTACAAGATTACATGATTATTTTCAACAAAATCCTTTTATTTTAAAATATCATGGAATTTTGTGAAAAGAAATTGATTTTGAAAAAGAAAGGATATTTTCCTCATGAATTCATTTGAAGTGTTTAATCAAAAATATTTTCCATATAAGATGACATTATTTAGTATGATTATGTTTCAAGTATAATGCCTCAATTATTTAAATGGTTTGATTCTTATTTTGATGAATTATATCCATTTATTTTGTATGGATTATTCTATGATTGGTTGATGTTTTTGAAACCCATTTTATTCTTTGGTTTCTGATGAATTTTTTAAGTTTATTTTGTGGAACAAGTAAGAATGATTTCATTATGAGATGGGTGGGACCTATATCTCCCTCAAGTTCATTGGTTAAAGATTTTTATCTCATGAGATAGACATGGCTGGAACATAAAGTAAATCAGGTTCAGTAGAACATGGTTGGAAGGCAAGTAGACACGTTTCAGTAAGGGAGTTTGTCCATTAAGATGGTCTTGGCAGCAATGCCTTGGATTCTATAGAAATCATAACATTTATTTAATGGTTTCCACAATAATATGATTTATTCCCATTATATTTCATCATGTTTTATGTTACATTATGATATATCACTTACATACTTCCACGATTTATGTCTTTTCTCAAGATTTTGATGTTTAAATTTCTTGTTCATGTTTTTGCATTCAAATGTTAATGGATTGTTTTATGTTCTCTATGTTTTCCCTTAATGAGAAATTGAGCTCACCCTTTATATGTTTTATCTTCCCTAGGATATAAATAAAGGTTTTGGGTAAGAAAAAAATGGATGATCTTTATGGGAGATGTTGAAGATTTTTCACCAAATTAGAAGATTATGTTCCATGTTTCCGAAGACACTAAACTATTACAATCCTTGTTTTTCTGTTTTTGTTATGTATTAAGTATTCTGAAAAAGTAATGTAATGTCCATGTACTTCACGTACGGGTATCTACAGTTTGTATCAGAGGAAAGGTTTAGTTAATCTTTTGAAACTAGGATTTAAAAACTTTAGTGAAATCTCTAGAGATATTTCTAATGTATGTCTAGGGATGTCCCTAAGTTTAAGTATAAGTATAGGTTATAGTCTTAGAATTACGGTAACAATATTAAAATTAAAAATAATATGTTTTATATTGATATTACTCCTCCTTGATTATGATTTTGGCCTCTCACACTATTCCTTTTGGGTTTTAGAAAATGGATGGAAACAGGAAGATTCACGATAATTGAGGATATGATGGAAAATGGAATGATATTATTCATGAGAAAGCAAATGAAATTGGATCTCAAAGTCCACATATCATTATTATGACTAATCATCAATCTCATAATATGATCAATAATCTCATCATTGGTATGTTTCCCGACTCTAGAAATAAGAGAAAGATGGAGTTTCATGATGATCATAGAGGAATGAAAGTTCAATTTCACTCATGTAAATCATATGGGAAGAGGAATTAGGGAGAATGTTTCAAAGGAACTGGAAGATGATATGGGTGTGGAAAATAAGTACACAAATCTAGTAATTATAAAGGAAAAGGTTCAGTTAACACCATGGATAAGGATGATGGTATTGCTAAGACATCAACAACGGTTAAGTGTTTTAAATGTGGAATGTTTGGGCATTATGAAAACCAATTCCCTAAGGGAAAATCTCATAAAGAGAATCAGTATGGTCATATTGGTAGTATTTATGAGGATGATGATGAAGAGACTACAAATGATATATGAGATGGAAGAAATGATGAAGCTCGGTCAGTGATTTAAGGAGGTAGTGTAATGATTGTATGTTTATCAAGAATAATTTATGGTACTATGGAATAAAGAAGAATCTAAGGATTGTTACACTGTTTCCTTTGCTTGAGTTTTGAAAGTATATGTTGAATGGTACAGGTAACCATGAAAGGTTATTAAGATATTTTTGGAAAGCACCTAATATGCACATAAATAAGGGATAAGCAGAAAATGAAATGTTTGATAGTATTAATGAGATCATGACTGATTTAAGGACTACGTAATATCATTGTTTGAGTATATAGAATTTTTGGGATTTTTTTATGTGGAAAGAGTTAACTTTTGACAGTACTCATGTTTTCACTAAGGTTCTATGGTAATTTGTGTTTCAAAAGAATGTATGTTTGGAATTCGATCAACAAGATATATCTTATGATATATTGGGTATAAATGGTGGAATTCACATGCTTGGTTAATGACATTTCTAGTAATCGTTTTCTTTACACTATGAGATTGTACAGATGTATTTTGGATAATTCTAAAGACTGTAATGGATTATGTCAGACATCCTATAGTATTGTTTAAGGTTAGAACTTTTTTTCTATATTATCTATGGAATGTTATAATAACGTAGTTTTAGAAAAAAGACAACCCATAGGACAGGCGAAAACTCATCGCGTCGGTCAAAGATGCAGGAATCGAACCCACAACCGAAGTGCAACATGCCTTTATCGCCTACCACTGGCCTATAGGAAGTCCCTGGTCAGTATAAATTAGTTTTTATTTATTATGTGGTATGATATACGAAGTATATGTTCATTTTAAGAACCATATACGATTAATCTCACTATAGATGGACTTATGTATATAACTTTTTCTAACCTTATGTTTGAGACAGATTGAATGACCTATTATTCTATCACATGATCTGCTAGCACTTCACGGAATACAAATTCAACTTCATTTCTTTAAGAGACGAATTGGAAATTTTTCAAGGCACAAACAACAATGAGACTGTACGGAAATCAAGTATGTATTTCTTTTAATTCAAAATTTTTTACTATTAGGGAATTGATATGGAAAAACAAAAGGTTTAACCGAGTTCTCTTATATCTAATGAATCAGATGGTAACTTAGATCATCACAAATTTATGGCTTAGTGATTGCTGGCTTTTTCATAGCCATGATCTCTACAACTCTCCATCAGAACTTGAAGGTTAGATTTCTCTTCCATATCCATATTTTCACCTATGTTCTCCTATGTGGAAACCCAGTGATTAGTTAATTTGGGTAACCACTATATTTCATAATTTAGTTTTTAAAGTTCAGTTTTGGTATTCCTTTTTACGATGTGGGTTTCTATGAAAGAAACATTCAAGTAGAAAACCTTTTAAAACCTCAATGAATTTCGAGGGCGAAATTAATTTTAGGGGGGGTAGAATGTAGCACCTCATGTATTTATGAGATATATAATTTTTAATTTATTTTATGTATTATATTATACACTACATCAAGATTATGTTGTACTATACGCAACACCTTATTAGCTTATAGTGTACTAAACACTATTCTTTGATTGTGTTACACACAATTTCAAGTTCGTTTGATAGAAGTTATTCTACACAACATTGAGTGTGTGTATATATATATTCAATGTATAAATGAAATATGGTTGGATTCTGTTATACGCAACAACAAAGGAGTCTTTCACTACACGCAACCCTAACTTGGCTTGCGTTACATACAATCACGACCATCCTCGATAGCATGTGTAGTACGCAATACTGGGTTTCACTAAACAATGATATATTGTTATAATATTATTATGGACTAGCCACTATGAATAGTATTAACTAAATATTGAATTTATTATTCATCTTACACATTTTCTAATACATTGTATGTGAACAAAATAAATATTTTGGGTAAAATAAGTATTATTCAAAAAATGCAGTTCTGTCGCCTTTTGATGCAGCACCCAAATTATATCTAGTTTTTGACATGTTTATAAGATCAATTTGACAAAATAAAATTCTTTTTTGGAATCATCCTATAAAAACTTACTTTGTATTAATTTTTGATATTATTCTGATAACTTTCATATTTTAATGAATAGTAAAAACACGCTATGTTTTAATTAAAAACAACTATTTTTATCGTAATAATTTATATGGTTAAATTATAATATTGAATGATTTTAAAGTATAAAGAGAATATATTTTTACCATTTAATATAATTTATGTCATTACCATTGATTTTACATTTAATTCAAAGGTAAAATCATTTCAATCTTTTGTAATGTTTTAACTTTTAAAGACAATTTTCTTAACAACGGGATTAATTCTAAATTAATTACTGCAACTTCTAAGTTTTGAATTTTGAAATATGGATTCCATATTTGAAATTATTGGGTCTAAATTATTTCAATAGGTCACTTTTATTTTTTCGATATTATGAATAGTAACTACGGTAATTTTGATTTACTACAATTAAAGGTAAATCTATTAATTAAGGGTAAAAATAAGATTATAAAATTATCCTAATACTTGAAAAAATCCTATAGGATTAATAAAAGTACAACCATATCACCTAATGGTCTGAATAGATTCATTTCATGGCCTTTTTACCAAGAAATAATATAATTATTATTAAAACCAAAGAAAGTGACAACATGTCACTCTCTTAAATATTATAAGTGTAATAATTTTAATTTTGTTATAAACATCATATAACATAGGATATTAATAGTCTATTAAAATAAAATATAATTATCTACATCATATGAATTTATGTATAATTTTTAGGTATTAAATAATTATCATTAATTATATCACAATAGTGATGTTGATATTATTTTATTGATTGAAATATCAAATAAATGATTTTAAAAGTATTAAAATAAATATTATATGAACTATTTAATGTGATAAAATAATTTTATAGATAAATATAAAATGTTATTAATATATTAAATCATTTATTTCGAACATATATTCTGTATATATTTTATTAAAATTCAAATAAATGAATAGTGTAATAATTGACACTATTGTTATTTTATAAAAATTACATATTATAAAATTGTTTAAAAATCAAAAAAATATTTAAAAATTATAATTTAAAATTTATTTGGTCTAAAATGTAATAAATCATACAATTATGGAAAATTCACAACATATAAGTAATTATTTATAATGATTTAAAATTTATAATATTATTACAATAAATAAAATTAAGTAGATTATATAAGGATAAATTAAGTTGATGATTTTTAAAATAAATTCCCAAAATGTCCAAATCTTACAGGTTGATGGGATACAACCTTATCTCATCTAATATTCGTATTTGAGTCATTTTGGTGGTTTTTATGTGGGGTTGTAATTTATTATAAATTAATATTTCTTATAATTCCAAAGGTGCCCCTCTCCTCCCTTATAAAAGGGCACCTCTTCCCTCTCCTCCTCACAAATTTTTAAGCCTTAAATATTCGAAAAACCCTAACCATTTCCCTTCTAAACCTCCTTATCAACATTCTAGAAGTCATGGTCCCTTTTAAAGACCAATTTTAGTGCCCTAAGAGGAGGTTTCAAAAAAGCGTGTGGAAGAAGCGGTAATATCTGTTACCGATTCTTTCAAATTTATTTCTTCTTCTAAATATTTTTCATTAGTTGTTTAATTATGAATTAATAACATCAGTATCACTCATATACTGATATGTTATTAAAAACATGAAACAACCCAATTTCACCTTCTATCCATTCTATGGAAAACGAAATCACCACGCGTGCATACGTACAGAATATTGTCTTCACGTCGTTGTGTAATCTGTTTTTCCACCACCACCTTACATGGATGGGTATAATGGTGTAATGAATAACTACAAATTATTATTATAACATCATACTAATTCTAATATATTATATCATTCACTCCAATTCCATTCAATAAATATGGGAACTGTATCATCGCTCGTGCGTACGTACAGATTACCATCTCTACGACGTGATGAGATTAATTTTCAATGTTAACAATTCAAGAATTATTATAAAGTATATATAATAATTAATCAGGAAATATATGACATAATAATTCTACTGGATTTATGTATATATATATGTATTTCATCTACTTAATTCCATTCAATTCAATAATGAAACGAAAATAGCGTTCATGCATACGTACAGACTACAGTCTCTATGAACGGTGTATTTATTTACATTTATGGATCTATTATATATATATGAGTATTCTGAATATATATTATATATAAATCATGTTTTATATTATATAATTAATAAATCATGATCTAATTAATCATATTAATCATTACAAGTCAAAACACGGATGATAAATGAAATGATTTTACCCAAAACACTTTTTTAACATTAATTTACAAAATAATGGTTAATATAAATTCATAAGTGAACCATATATGAAATCATAAAAATAAATATGATTCTGTAATAATTCAATGACATTATTTAAATCATTATACAGGAGGTTCAGATACGTACGAAGCATATTGGACCAAAGGTAAGGGATAATGTTGCAATCTCAATTGTTTTCTATCCGAGATTGCTTATACGTAAGTATTTACTGGGGTTATATTTATCATCCATGTCCAAGTCTTATAAAAAAAATTTCATGTATTTTTAAAGTCCTTTTTACCCATTTTTTTCTTTTACTACATGGTATTTAAGGAAAAAAATTTTTGTTTACCATAACATGTACTTTTTGTCTTTTCCAACAATAGTACGAGAAGAATGTTTTTTTAGCTTATACGACATGAACAAATTCTCACGGTTTCAAAAAGCCTTATTTTCAAGAAGTTTACTATGAAATATTTCATGATTATTTTCAAAAAATTACATTTATTTTAAAATTTCATGGAATTTTGTGAAAATAAAATTATTTTGGAAAAGAAAGGATATTTTCCTCATGAATTCATTTCAAGTGTTTTATCAAAACTATTTTCTATATAAGATGACATTATTTAGTATGAATATATTTCAAGTATAATGTCTCAATTATTTAAATGGTTTGATTCTTCTTATGATGAATTATATCCATTTATTTTGTATGGATTATGTTATGATGGGATGATGTTTATGAAACCCGTTGTATTATTTGGGTTATGATGAATGTTTTATGTTTATTTTGTGGCACAAGTAAGAATGATTTCATTATGAGATGGGTGGGACCAATATCTCCTTTGAATGAATTGGGTAAAGATTTATATCTCATGAGATAGAAATGGCTGGAATGGAAAGAAAATCTGGTTTAGTAATACAGGGCTGGAACAGTATGTAAACTTGGTTTAGTAAGGGGCTTTGTCCACAAAGATGGTCTTGGAAGCAATGCCTTGGATACTATGGAAATCATAACATGTGCATAATGGTTTCCACAATTACATGTTTTATTCCTATTATATTTTATCATGGTTGATGATCCATTATGATATATGTCGTACATACTTCCACGATTTATGTCTTTGCTCAAGATTTTGATGTTTAAATTTCATGTTCAAGTTTTTTCTTTCAAATGTTTATGGATTGTTTTATGTTCTCTCTGTTTTCCCTTACTAGGCATTTGAGCTCACCCATTATATGTTTTATTTTCCCCAGGGTATAAAGAATGGTTTTAGGTTAGAAAAAATAGGGAAGATCTTTATGGGAGATTTTTAATATTTTTCACGAGGATTAGAAGATTATGTTCCATATTTCCTAAGACACTAAACTATTATGGTCCTTGTGTGTTTGTATTTGTTATGTATTAAGTATTCCGAAAAAGTAATGTAATGTCCATGTACTTCAAGTACGGGTCTCTAAAATCATCATTGTTGATATCACCCCAAGGATGCATGAGTCATCATGAAGAAAATGTGGAATTTATGATACATTGAAGACATATTGTATCTAAATAATCTACTGGGAAAATGAAAATTAATAATCAATGTATATGATATGAGGAAACACCATAAATGGACAATCAACATTGAGACAATTTTTACTCCCATCACCAAACCTCAATAGTTCATGGTGAGGAGTCACATTTAAGGACATTTTAACACTAATTTTTTACTAAATAGGTGTCTTCCTATTTCCATCATAGGAATTATAATAATCCATAACTAACTCTATGATATATTGGATCAATTGTACCACAAATATTTTTTCCTATAGTAGTTCCATCTTGAGAATTACTGACTCTATAACCCCAATCTAGTACATTGGAGAAAAGATGGGAAAATATATATAAATAATTTTATTGATCCATACCAATGGTGGAGTGAAAAAAATATTTTAACAACACTCTACCAAAGTATAATTTCTTATCTATGAACCTATAAAATCTAGGACACATGTATTATAGATAACTTTGTGATTATGGATGGTTTTCATGGTATGATGGCCTATTTGTGGATGAAAATATTGGAAATTCATATTTTGGGACAAAAATAACATTGGATATCTCACCACACCTTTTATGTGAGACTGATATTATAATCTGTGATAATCATACCAGGGACTCCATGAAACCTCACCACCTACTCTAGGTACTTCCCAAAAAACCTCTATTAAACTCAAATCCATGATTCTTTAGTAGTGACGAAATTTAGTGAAAAGGTCAACTATCACTCAGATATCATCATATCCTCCTTCAGATTGGGGTAAAGTAGTCATTATGTACATCATAATTTTATCCAAAATATAGAAAGGAACAACTAATTATTGAATAATCCCACTAGGAACACTAGGCTCAACCTTAAACATTTGTTGGACCAAACATCATGAAACAAATTGCTCAATATAATACATAATCCTGGGAAATAAAAACTAACCTCTTAGAGCTGATTATATCATTTTCATGATATAAGGTACTACTAAAAATCATCAGTGGAAGTCATATAGAAACAACTAATTCATCATTAAATAATAAAAAATATTACCTTGAAACAAAAAAATACATTGATCATCCTCAAACTTACCGTTATAGGAATCACTATAAAATTCTCAATCATACTAAAAATCCGTATCATAATCCCATGGATGGTATATCACTATTTTTTACACTAAATTCAACTAAACCATCATCTAAAAATTCATCATCTACCACCACCTTCTCTCATATCATGATCCATTGTAGAGAGATCTTCTCTCACTGTCTAAAAATATCCACATCCATGCTCAACATCCTTGAGTGATATCCTTCATTGTGCATCAGATATAACATTATCCAATCCCAATGTCTATAAAATATCAAATTCATAGTGCTACAAGAATTTTTTCAACTATTTTTTTGTATGTTAAGGTCATTCTTGGTAAAGACATAAATTGGGGTCTTATGATTAATGAAACCCAAAAAATATTTACTAATGAGGTAGTGTATTCAAAACATCCTAGAGAAGAAACCACCACTAACTCATTATCATGTGAGGAATAATTATATTCATGGGTACATAACATATGAGAGCCACAGTTAACAACTGATTACTCATGTAACAAGACACTGCTATATAAAATATGTGACACATTATAGAAAATATAAAAAAACTACCACATTTAGTAAATGATAATAGGGGGAACTGACCAACGAATCCTTTAGATACTCAGATTTAGTCTAACTCCAGTTATTCCATAAGACCTAAAGATCCTTTATTGTCCTGGAAATAAAAGTATATTTAATCAAGGACAAGTCATATTATGAACCTCCTACAATTTGCTACAAATATGAGTAAACTCGGAAACTCTAAAAGAGTCTGGGGGGATTTTTAAGAAATGAAATCATCTATCATTTAAATATCCAAGAATAATATAATCAAAGTCATAAAAATCAATGATAAATGAAATTAAAGAGCAAAAAAATCACACTTATGTAGCGTTACTAATAGTTGTATATTCAGAATATCTCACAAAACTGCCTGAAAATTCTCTTTATTATTTTCCTCCAATACATTTTACACAAGGATTATGTATTTGGAAACCACCAAGAAGATATCCAATAAATCTGAAAGAAATATTCTCATCAATCACTTGGATAATGCTAGAGAATTTTTTATACCAAACAGAATCCCAATGAACATGAAATGTCTATAAAGTAATAATAAAGTATTCTTTCATATATCCACATAAATCACCCACATTAGATGATATCCCAATCATAGATTGATCTTCAAGAATTTACTAGTTTCATTAATTTTATAAAAAATATCATCAATCTTGGAGAGATAGTAGTGGTTCATCATTATCACATGATTCAATGGATGATTAATAATACAAAGGTAAAAATTATCCTTATCCTTCTTCATGAACAACATCGGAGCACCCCAAGGTGACATTATTGGCCTAAACACCCATAATTAGAAAGATCATTAATCTATAACTACAACTCACAAAAAAAATAAGGTTACATCATATAATGATAAATTAAGATCATAGAAATGTATTTATGTACATATATCCCAAACTAGATATCAATTCACTGGAGTAGCACCCCAACCTTATCTAGAAATATATTTGGGTTCCATTTCACACCAATCATAAACATTATTGACTAAACCTTCGAAGAACTCAACATCAACATAAAAATTAAGGAATAAACTGATGAAACATTCACTTTAACCATCAATGGGTATATCTCACCAATGAACCTGAAAAAATCCCTGTCATCATCAAAGGAAAAATCTTTCACTGGATGTATCCGAAGATATTCTATACAGAATATATCCAATCCATGTTCTAGTGGAGGTGACATGGTTGTATCTGTAATAATAGGAAGCCTCTGAATGTTCATTACTGGCCCAAAAATATCTCACCATTTCTACATAATTTATATAGAGTCACAACCTCTACTTTTCAAAGTCATCACCCAGTGCACTGGAAGCATCACCAAGCTATGTCCCAAAGAAAATACAATAGATTGAGTTATAATAAAGTTTCTCTCTATTGAATAAAAAAACATGCACCCAAGTATAAAATAAGTTCATTTTTCTTGAAAACATCCAGAAGACAATCAAATGGAAACCAATGTGATTTGAATTATCCATGACTTACTCCACAACCTTTATGACCCTAATAATGACCACCTACATAGCCATGATCTCCCTTATGAGGGTAAGGTGCATCACGAGGCTCACTTATTCCTTCACCTTATACCCTATCTTGATCTAAATATGGATATAACTATTCATTCTACCTTCTAGATAAGTCCAAAAAAGAGGTACCCAAATCATAACTACTAACAATAACTTCCTACTCTGAAAATTTTCCACTCTCACTACTGATAACCATAAACTCCAAAATAAAAACAATTGTATGATCATTTGGTAGAGGCTTGATATCCAACACCCATATGGAAATGATATGTTCGGGGCTCGGACATCCCCCAACAACCGGAAAACTAATATATCATGAATATTGGGATCCCCATAGAACCACATTTCTATATGATGAATCCTAATTACTCTCCTATCTTGATGAACCATTTTGGGGAAACAAATTCTCAATTACCAATTCTCTAAGTAGAACCTTGAGAAACATCGACAATGTAATCATGGTGACCTTGAGATAGATATTTGGATGAAAATACTCCTAGAAGTTCCACTACCTATCCTCCTCAATCAACAATAGGAGTGAAACATATAAAATAAGGGACCTAAAACTTTCTTCAAATTATTTAATGCTAGAAATCCTATATTGAAGAGTAAGAAGATACTTGTTATTAGATACCATCATAGTCAATAAAATAAACTTCACTTTAAACTTTCCCCATATCTTCTCCCAATATAAAATTTAATCTATGTGATTGTCTAGGTGAATAATGATTGTTCCCTAACTACCCCATGCCACATCATGACCACCGATGAAACCAAGTATAAATTCTAGGAATGGATCCAACTAAATTTTATCTTCACATGATACAAAATATTTTATTTCACTTAGACTAAAAATATAACTCATATATCTACAAATACTAGAAAAAACGATTAAACATCTTCTTATATGTGTTTTATTTATCATAATTAATCCTGTGGATATTTTATGAAACATCCTATTAATAATAATTTTTCAAAACCTAATGTGGATGTCATAATAGAACTATGTCCTCCAAATAAAAAATGGTTAACGGTTCTCAAAATGTGAATATAATATATATATTATTAATGTGTTATCGTTAATTCTATATAATCTTATGGTCTACCAATTATATACACAATCAAAATTGAGAGTGGTGCATGATCTTTTCCTAAGTCTCTCCCTCATGACCAGAATCAGTTTACATTGTATATATAAAAATCATAATGATATATGTATTGGATCATAGTGGGTCCACAATACCCATTTCGTAATCCTTATACCCTATTTAGCTCAATCACATTGTTTTTTTCACACTATTTACCTACCAACACACATATTCCTCACCAGTTTCGACCTCTAGAATAAATATTATCTCTTATTTATATTTATGATAGCACCCTTTCACAGCCACCTACTCCTAAAGGACCCCCTTTGGGATAAAAATTATTTAATAGAGATAATAATTCTCAAATCCAACCTTTAATTGGTCATGGTTATGTTACAATAACTGATGGTATATCATAGAAAAAATTGAATACATTACCCTATATGATTATGGGGAATAAGAGATAAGATAAGAAACAAAAAACACTTGATCATAAAAAAATGAAAATAGATCTCTTAATATATACATGTAATTCCATTGAACTGAAAAACTTACAAAGAAACAAAATGTATAAAAAAATTCTTATTAGTGACCTGTAATCCCGAATAAATCTTCAATAACTCCACAAGATAGTAATTCCTCGCATGATCTGTAATGATATCTTACAGGCTAGAATAAAATTTTATATATATTAATGGTGAGTATAACTAGTATATTTACTAATATCCTACCTAGATCCCCTATTATATAATTTAATATAATCACACTAAAGCCAATTGAATAAGAAATTGATGTTAACTCATCACTTAAATAAGTTTGCTAAATTCCAAACCACACTATGAATCTCTCATAATTATTCACATTAAATAATAATATAATATTAATTATAATTTCAATCAATATTCCTCTTCATTTTTTCCCTAGTTTGTAGCTTTACCTCAAAATCACTCATCCTAGGAAATCCCTCTGTACAAATAATCATTCCAAAAGACCCCTTGGAATGTGTATCAATCTATGCTCTTCAAGTATCATATCACCTCACCATCTCTTACGATGAACTCATTGCATTAAATTATATCATCATCCCTTTTCACATATCTATATAGTAACCTAGTAGTTTATGGGATACAAGAAAACTCATATGTAAAATATTATAACTCAATATATTGAAACTCATACATGAATTTCCTATAATAATCAGTATGATTATATATCGAGAGACACATGTGTTTGAAATAAATAAAATTAACTGCACACCTCTACATATATATATATAGGAAATGGAAAAAACTGTACAAAATAGTAAAGATTTATTTGAAGAAGAGAGTGGGGATTGAGGTTGTAGTCATCATTTCAATCATTATCAACACAAACATGGGTGGAAAACATTCTCCCAAAACTCTATTGGGGTTCGGTCATCCTAAAAAAAGTTTTGGGTAATTTATGAGATCTTATCACTTACATGACATATATATATAGCACACAACCACAGTATATGAGTCAACCTAATCCAGGATTAACTAAATGTATCATCACTCTAACACTCGACCACCACCACTAATAACTAAATGTCTATTACTAATAGAAAAAATAAAGAATAAATCTAATTATTTAATACCATTAAATATTTAAAAATAAATTAGTTATTTATCTTATATATTAACCATACCATTTACATTATTATTTATTAATTAACTTACCAAGTAGGCGTAAACTTATAAGTCCCACAGTTTCTCAATATTATCATTATTTGTCTTCTGATAAACCACAAATCCCATAGATTTAAATATTTTATATTCACTATCATTTTATTATTCTATGTACTATAAGACTTATCCAAAATTACCATAAAATAGATTAATAAACTATACACAACCATCCACATCATGATATGGTGAATGGTGTGAAAAAATAAACAACCCAACCACTGAACCTTTATATAAGGTTCATAAATTATAATGTATCCCATCTTTCCACAAAAAAACAGAGCTTCAACCAATTCAATCGATCCCAGTTCCATCTGTATCACCACCATCTATATTTTTATATGTCCCACCATCACATTCCCTAACTGCTACCACAAACCCCAACCTCCCTTATATTATATCTTCAATATTTAGTTATAATTGGATCACATCACACCATAATAAAAGGGTCATATTCATAGAAATCTCACAAGGTTAAAATGAAACAATAAATAGTCAACATTACATCTATTCCATAAAAAAAGGAATGAAACATTCACAAGGAAAAGGTAACAATGTATCAGAATAATTTCTCTTTAACAAACTATCTAATCATTACCATATTGATTTAACTGATTAATTTAACCAATAATACATCCAAAAGAAACCAAAAGAATAAATTATCTATTGTTATAAGATATATAAACATATTTTTAATAAAATCATACAGTTCAATAAATATTCAAAGAAGAAACATATCATTTGATAGTGATTCAATAATACATTTTATTTCCATAAAATTATATTAAATAAATCATCAATCATGATGCTTCGTTATTTATAATAACTAAGCATTACTGGATTCATTTTTCTTAAGAAAAAAAATATATTCCACATTTACAGTCAATAAAAAATATAATGAAGTAAAATTTTATAATCCATAGAATAAAATACATACTACTAAAAATCATAAAAATAGGCAGCACACTACTATCTAAAAAACTAGGAAAAACATTAACATAATTGAAAAACATGAGATCTCAAAATAACCAAAATAAACGTTCATTATTTAATCTTTAATAATATTTATTAAAGTCAATTCCAATGTTTCCCAATGTGATGAATTATTTTAACATTATGAATTCACTTAAAATAACAGACAAAAAATAAACCCCCTACCTAGGTTATGTGTTCAACGTTCCATACTCAAGACTAAAAAATTTGGGACTGATTGTCTCCAAATCTAAAGGAATATTCAATTGAACCAATCATTATAAATCCTCTAAAAACCATGCTCATATTTCAGCCTAAAATACATAGCACAAAAAAATCCAAATTAATGAATGGATGGTGAAAGTGTTGAAACAAGAATGAAAATATACCTTGAACCAAAAATCATTAAAATCTTCATGAACCCGAGGTCTGATTCCCCAAGGAATTGATCAGGATTATCCAAGTAAAACATAACAAACACTTAACAGTAATGATATTTTCTAATAGTGACTCAACTCAAAATTGCACTATACTATGAACTCATTTCATCTAAAGAATCTGGAAAACGAAGAAACAACTAAATATTTTGTGTAGATCAATTGATAATAGAATAAATGGAATAAATATGAATTCAAGTATCCCCATAAAGGAAAAAAAATTCTTTATTCAAAATATTTTAGTTCTAAGGATGAAGTTGTTCATTTTTTCATTTTCAAAGAAAATCTGATCTTCTTCTCCACTTCCACCATGGAATGGAATTGGTTATAGTGTTCTTGAATACTAAAAACTAAAATGGGTGGTCCCGGGGTATGTTTCCCACACCCACGGTATTTTTCCCTCACCTCTGACATGACCAAAAGAATGGTGTGGTTTTCTTACTATTTTGGATATGCAATATTACAAGGACCCATGACGAACACCATGCCATCACATAGTGTTTTGGTGCTGAAATTTTCATATAAGTAATAAATAGATCAAAAATAGACAAGAAAAATGTCTTGAGTATCTATGTTTCTAGTATTGTGGAACCATGTGCCACATTTCCATCCAAAAATATATTTTCCAATCCCTTGGCCCCCACACATCCTTCTACATTACCACCACCAAAGCATAGTGATAATTTTAAAATAAAAAAAGCAAATCCAAGGATATAAAAATCTCAAAAATCCCTCTTGTAAATATAAAGCCTCATTAAAACACAAAGAAATTATCATAACATACAAAACCATTAAAATTCAACTTCTTCCAAAAAGTATTTCATGTCATGAAAATATCAATTTTATTGGTAAAGAAGATATGGTTTTTTTTCTCATTTATCATTTTCAACATAATCAAAAAAATTGAAACTTTTTATAGAAAATTTATAAAACCAATGCTTGTACTTAATTTTAATTTAAAAATATGGGTATATATGAAATTGAATAACCTACTCTGGTAGAAACTCGTGTTAGTTCTATGAATTTATTTCTATCGATAATATATGAACACATTCCCATTATGATATAACTTCATATAAATAATTTAATTAATAGGATGGAGAATGATATATAATTATAAATGAAAAAGACAATATAGAATAAAAATATAATTTGTGGAGTGAGTTTTCTAGAGCTAGATTAACAATTTAAATACAAGAGACTATGGGTTAGAATGAATATATATATATAACTTTTTTATTAACATATACCATTTATCTTGAAATCGTAAATGGTAAATTTAATTCTTACTCATTAATATATATATTTCTAGATTCCATTAAATGAAAAATATGTGATATTATATAGGTTTTTTACATTTGAAATTTTAAACTCAAAATAAAATAAAGTAATATTACTATTATGGAATTTTTAATGATAATTAATTTAGAAAAACAATCCCTTCAGGTATGTATTATGTAATATACACATATTTATATGCATCTAAATTTTTTTTATTTATAGAGGATGTTTCAAATTTGATTCATCTAATTTTTCTCATTTCATAAAATATTTAATTCATTCATGAAATGTTAGTAAATAATTATCTATGGAATTTCTTCCTCATTTCTTAAAAAAAATTAGAATATAAGAAATATTAATTTATAAAAAATTATGTATATAATTTTATATTGATCATTTATAACTTTTGATTCATATCATTATGTATATTAGAATGTATGTTTTTAGTGATGATATTGACAAGATTAAATTTTTTTGGTGAATTTAATAATAACAACATTGTTTTGATAATGTAAAATGCATTGAATATGAATATTGATCGTGAAATGAGAGTTTATATCATTGGTACTCAACATTTAATCCAAAAAATAAATAATAAATTTATTACCCAAACTTATTTTGATTCATATATAATATAGAATCAAAAATTATCTACCCACATCCATAGAAATTTTCTATGTCGAACAATATCTTATTCCTCATAAATGTAATATTTCTATATTATGAATGATTTTTTCTTCATCAGAGGGAATATACTCTTCTAGTAATTTTATATTTATCACTAATTAAAAAAGGGGACAATTTTAGGAACAATATAGTCAATATGAAAGTATGGTTGACATGAAGATGAATAAAAACATCTAAAGGAATTATTAGATCGAATAAACTATCCTAGAACCTTTTCAATTCATTCCCTTATAGAATTAAATTTGGAATGTATATATGAGGAAGATCTATCATTCATATATTTCATTATCTCATTCACTGTATTAATCCTGCCCATTTATCATTTTAAGTTAAATTGTCACAATTTAGGTTTTAAAAATATTTATTAACTTTTTTATGAAAATAGTTTTATTATTAAATTTTATCCCATTATCATATTTTGACCATAAATTTTTTTTACAGTGATCTAAAGTGAGATTTTTTATAGTATTACTTGTTCATTTCTATTCATATAATTCTTCTATAAAAAATTCTAAATCAAAAAATGTGATCCCCAAAATATGCTTCAGATTTGCTTCTCAAAATATCTATATAGTTTTGAAGATGTTTAATGATGACACCATATATCATTAATTACTCAACTAAAAGAGATAAATATTGTATTAAAAAATAGAAAAACAATAGTAAGAATATCTTTTATTATGTTTTCCATACATTTAGACCTTTTAAAGGCCTTAAATTAATGATAAATTGGATATTTTGATTTTGAATAGTATTACCTTGAAGAAATGATTACTTTAGTAATGTAGTAAAAAATGTGGCTTAAAATATCCAAATAAGATTAAATTTTTCATCAAAATGATAAATACTTAATGGGAAAACTCTTTAGGATACCAAATTTATAGATTCATTCATTTATGAGGCCAAATGGGCATGGAAATTTGAAGAATATATTTTGATAAAACCCATTCACTACTCTTGCCAAAAAAATTTGTACTTAAATTTCCATTCAATGTGTTTTCTATTTTTTAATAGGATAGAAATATTATTTTACTTTATAATCCTCTTTTAAAATTTTAATATATTATTCCTTTTTATTTAACATTTATTTTTTTATCTTTTATGTTTCTGCTATTAGGTTTCTCTTCTCTTTAGTATTGTGGGAAAACACATCTTTATTATTATAGGGTCGATGTATTATGTGTATTTAACTTATATGTATTATTTTTATTTCATTATATTCTATCATTCCTGGTTAAAATGATTTTCGTGTGAGGTATCCTAGTTTTCCATGTTACTAACCATGTCTTCTTGATTTTATTTTTATACTCTTATTTATCATTCAAACATTACAAATGGTAGAGTAGTATTGGGATGGTGATTTTTGGTGATTAAATATACTATAAACAGTTCAAGACAATATTACCCTTCATGAAATGGATTTCATGTATAGTTGTATTAAATTGAACAATGTGGGTGGTGAGTGATATTTCATAATCTCAATATTGAGTAGAATAATAAGAGTATATAAAATTATAATGATAAAACCAGTACAAAATCATATGATCAACAGTCCACTTTTTTTCTAACATCATTGTGTTTTCATTTTTATTTTTTATTATTTTTATATGACATATATATATATATATATCACCATGGATTGATGTTTTTATTTATAGAGTATTTTAGTTATAAATAGTGTTATCTGAGTGACCTCATATTGATATTGAACCTATGAGTCCACTATATTTAATTCTTATTTATATAATAAATATTGAGTTTGTATTTGTGAAAAAATACCTTATAGAATATGTCACACTTTCTTGGGGGGTGAATTACCTACAAACACTATATTTTATAAATAAATAAAAATATTATAAATTTCTAAAAAAAGTAATTCACATTATTAATTTTATTTGTTATGGTAGATTTTCATAATGAATTTTGGAATTCATGTTGCTAATAAATGAGACTTCTAGGGAAGGTTACTTAAGGAATAAATTATAATGGAATTTTAGTGTGCTGTATGATGTTTGTATAAAAATGGTGTCATTAGATACTATAATTGAGCAGGTCAAAGCTCTATGTATTTAAAAAAACAAGATAAATAATAATTGAATCTTGTTTAAACTAAATTTAAAATTGAAACACATGAGGTAAAAATAAATATTTATTATAATATCCACTTCCCACTCTGAAAGATGTATTCCTAGAGGATTTACTTATGGATAGAAAATATGATACTAAATATTTATTGGGATATTAATATTTAGAGAAATAATTTTTATAAAATCTCATTGACACTAAATTTGAAACTAAAATCCAATAATAATTGTTTTTTAGTTTGAACCATATAATTATATTACATAGAAGATAATAAAAATGTAATACCCATAACAAAGTATAGGATAATGGTGGAATTAAAATATTTTTATTAACTTAATGGATACAGAGTGAATTGTTTTCTTCATCATGACAGAACTATGTACATAAGGGATGATTGATTTATGATAGTTAAAATAGATAATAGATATATTCCCTTTCACTCTAACATCATACATTTATCTCTATAACTATTTTTTTGAAGTATAATTTTTTTTTAATTTGGATATTATGACTCTTAATAGTCTTTTTTCAATTTTTGGGATAAAAAATATAGGGTGGTGCATTCCATGAAGGCCCCATCAACTATCAAATTGCGTATGACCATCTGTAACTCCCTAA
Source organism: Viscum album (assembly GCA_963277665.1). NCBI lineage: Eukaryota > Viridiplantae > Streptophyta > Magnoliopsida > Santalales > Viscaceae > Viscum > Viscum album. Next base: position 1,641,300,944 of record OY728146.1, on the reverse strand, counting down.
CTAATGGTGGTAGACATACAATAATAACCTGGGTGTTCTAAACCTTGTTATATCACTATTAATCATTATATATACATATATATATATATATTAATAAATTTTTAATTCTTTATACTTAAATTATTTTTATGAAAAGTTAAAGAAAGTACGATCTTAATAAAATGAATCTAGAACAAAATAAACTTGTGTTATGTTTCTCCTAATCTTCAATTTTTCACAAATATGTATTTAATAAATTGAGTGGATATAATGGTTGGATATATTTATGTATGGGGGACACTAACCTATTTTTCAGAATCATTTTGTATTTTTGTATTTCATGATTTTAAAATATATAATTTTTTATTTTGTATTTTCTATTTTAATTTTTTTGTATTTTTATATTTATCGAAGTTTAAATAACAATTTGTAAAATTCAAACTATATTGAATTATTTCTCAAAATTATTGATTTGAAGGATTTTTGGATTTATATTATTTCTAAAATGCGTTTTTATTAGTTATTTCAAATTTTTTCCTTTTAACTGATATCCATTCCGTATGAAACTTATGTTCTATCATATCATCAAAATTGAATATCTTTCCTAATATTAGATGTTTATAGACACTTTTACCATCATCATTACATTCAATTATTCTTTATAGTAATATGTATTGTTTTGAGATCTATAATTTTGGATTATCTATCATTCAATTCTTAAGATGTCATGAATTTTGTTAATATGGTTGAGGAATTTTTTCAATAGCCATATTTTTAACATGATTCCCACATGTACATATATCCTTAATTAACCCTTAAAATCCATGAATTTAGATATAATTTTATGCTACAATACAATAGAAATATTTATAAACTACCATTACTTCATATTTTTTTCATGTATATTTAATTTTTGATTATGGGGAGAGGATAATTAATGTTATTCCATTTTAATAAATTCATTTATGTGTTTTTGAGGTGTGTTTCAACATTTTATGGATTTGAAAAATTATAATGAGTCGTTATTATTTATGATTTATTCATATCATCCCTTTCTTCAAATAATAACATAAATATAATGAAAATAAAAATTAATATTATGTTGAATTCCTTATTGTGATTACAGACATAACTTCGTATTCATTCACTCTATTCCTTTGTCATCTCTTCCACTAAAAATTAATAGAGTAGAATTAGGACCCAATAATTGAATATATTCATTTATTGACTCATTCCTGATGTCCCTAAAAGGGTTTTTATTATAAAATAATTAATAGTAATTGGGTTATGAAATTCTTGAGACTTACCTTGAAAAATCATTCATTATACATACGATTTTAACCACTTTTTTCTAGACTAAAATTTTTCATTTTATCCCACCAACTACTATCCTATAAATCATCTCAAAATGAAACCATCATTAAATTTATATTATATCTAGCATTATGGAGGTGATATAATCTTCAAATACCTATATATATCATCCATGGTTTTGGGAATGAGAAAATCTCTATTTCAAATCTGTTGTTGAGGGATAAATATTTATTATGTGAATGTAGTTACAATATCCAAATGGAGATTAAATTGATATCGAGTGAATTTTTTTTTATATTTGTGAGGATATTGGTAATGAAATAAATTTATGAGTAATGATATATTCTTAATATGTTATACTAAGTGGTATTTCAATTTTTAACTTGGGATATTTAGTTTGACCCTAGTATAGACGATGAAAATAACTTTTTCTATATATATCCAAATTAAAAAATTATTATATCATAACTAAATATTCATTTGGATTCATTCTGTTAAATTGTAATAACTTTATAATCAAGCAATTTCTATCATAAATAAAACATATAATTTGGGCCTTAAATCCAATGGATGGGTTTTCAAAAAAATTAATATTGGCTAATATGATTCAAGTTATTAGTCCAAAGGAGTTCCAATTTAGTTTCAAATGTAAAATAAATTAGGGAGTATATTTATAAAGTATAGATTCTCTATATTTATTCTGTTTCAAGGATATAAAGGCATAGTAAACTAGATATTTTAAATCTAATGGCGTGGGAAACTAGAAATATTTTCATTATTAACCAGCACATATCTCCCGACACACATGTCCAAAGAATAAATTTTTTATAGAATAATGCATAACATAATAATGTAAAAACATTGTAGAATTAATAATTTTATATTTTCCCATTTATAATGAAAAAGAGAATGATAATTTAGAGGAAATATTTTCAGGGAAACTAACCACCAATTTTTATATTTAATTTTTTTCATGCACGTCCTTTTGAATATTTTTCTACATTACGTAGATTAGAGGAATGATTACATATTGTAATAATGATATTAATTTTTATTATATATTATCTTATTATTTTTCTTAAATTTTTTGTTTCCCACACTAATCTTCCCTCATATCAATGATTTTTGATTTATGACCTCATTTTTTTATCGAGGAATGGGAGTGGTTATTTTTATTATTCTTTAATGTATTCTTTTTATTTTATTCTAATATACCAGTATTTGTTAAAAATATTGTGGTGTGTTTTATTCCTATATTAAAAGATACTTAATTTTTACACTAATTATTCATTCCCACAATCCTTCTTGATTTCAATACAATATACTATGGAGTAGTATTGAGGAGGTGATGTCTGAAAATGTAATCATAAAAATTATTTTAGGTATAGTTTGATACTAATTGTAGAGTTTTAAGAGTGTGATAGTATTACTTTTAACATTTAGGGACTTTAGTGAGAGTTCTTGATCTCAATATTGATTTGAATAAATGGAATATTTTAATCATAAATTATGGCTTCGCTGTATTATCTGAAGAGAATTAGTCTCCTTTAATACTAACCTCAATGCGTTTTTACATTTTTCAATATATTTATATCATATATGTATATATATAGAAATTTAATTTAAAAAAACACATTTTTTTATTTTCATTTGTAATATCTTTTTGTTTTGAATAGTGAAAATAAAAAATAGTGCTTGTCTTCCTTGTGTGACATTAACTAGGATTGTACTATATTTTATTCTTAGGTAATTTAGAAATAATATATAGGAATTTGTGATAACACCCTCCCATTATGCTTTATCCAACTTTCATTTTTGGATATAAGTTATTTTGAAATCATTCAAATCATTAGTACATATTTAAAAAACATTAGATCTACCCTTCAACTCAAATGATAATTTCAAAATACTCTCACTATTCGTCGATGAATCTTCCTTAACTTGATTATGTTTCTTCATTAATTTTTTACTTTTAGTTTCCATATTAGTCACATATTATTCCATTTCCCCATATGATTGACATTCATCCTCATTATCCAAATATTAATACAAATAAATAAGTCATAAGAAAGAGTTCCACTAACATTATCAATAAATAATGTTTTACTCCAATAAATAGATGAAGTAATCCAAATATCTTTCTACTATAATAATTGTTTGATCCTCATTCAAAAAATTAATCTTCTCTAGTAACCCATGTATAAATCATACTTAGTACCTTATTTCCCATACATATTTATGATCTTCTATATTACTTGTTTTTTCCATTAATATTTATCATTTTTATGGGATGTAAATTTTTACACTAATAAAAAATACCGTTTTTATTGTCCTTTTTACCATATATTTTCGGATCTATTCTTCTTTTTACCTCCAAACCATCTAATTTTTATAAAGATAAGACTTCTATTTATAAATTAAACACATATGTTTTGTTAATTAAAATAATTAATCTTCACTAAAATTTATATCAAAACCATACAAATGTTTCATATAATTATGTTTTCAAGTATATGGGTCCGATTTTATAGATTTGAAATTAATAGTGGAAAAGTTAACTATGTTATTATAGTTTTCATTTTATACATCTCAAATTATATTGTAAAAAATTAAATTAACAATTATATCATCAAAACATAAATCTATAATATATTTACTAAAATAAATATTTATTCCCTATAACTCATATTATTTTGAAATAATGATAATAATATTCACAAATAATTTATTTTCCGAAATCTTTTTTTAATAAGTTATAATAAACTATTCATAAGAATCGAAAGTATATGGAGAATTTGAAAAATATTTTTCCCAAAACAAAATAAAATTCTGGATATTTTGAATAAAATAAAGCACTTCTAATTTCTAAAATCATTGTAGTTATGAAAATGTATAATTTCATTCTTTTTCAAAGATTTTTTGTCTCTATCATAAGATAAAATATGATTCAAAGTGTTCCATGTTTTCAAATATAGAGTAATATTCCAGACATTATATTTTTATTAATATTAAATAATTAACTATAATTAAATTTCATTATTTATTATAAAAATTTCATTTTCAATACCAACAAAATATTATAGTTTTTTTAAAAAATATGAATAACAAATTCATCATTCTAATAGTCATGTATTAGTAAAAATCATGAATAATGGTTGGTTAAATGTTCAGATTAAAATTATACAATTGTCAAATGGGTATATTATCATACATGTAAAAATAATTATTTTAATTTTATGTTAGTATAAGTAATGAATTTCGACATTCTCATTGATACTAAATGTTATCGTATTATTTATTCTTCCAGAAGGGAAAAATTGATGTTTTGGTGAACTTATAATATTTTTCCCTTTTAATAATGAAAATTTAAAAAGAAATCTTGTTTGAAACTAATAATGATAAAAAAAATTCATTCAACATAAATAAATAATTTAGATGATAACATTATCTTCGTTAAACAATGTAAATTGAATAAATAGAATATTAATGACAAAAATCAAATTTATCACAATGTGGTGGATATCAAGATAAATATATATAAAATCTTAAAAAATGTTTATTCAAAAAATATATCCAATTCATATATACGGATTTTTTATTTTATATTGTAATGTGATACGAAGATATATCCAAAATCCCTAAGCATACTAGGTTCTAGAATGGAACAACTTCAATAAAGGTGATTGGATGAATGAATTTTTATCCATATTCTTCTTCAATGAATGGTCTTATGTGAAATATCTTACCCCAAATCCTCTTCAATTGTAAATATTTCCATAATAATTCATTTTCAATAGTATTTCATAGAAATATGGAATCATGATTAATGAAACTAAACCTAGATTCTTTGTGCATTTTCAATAAGTATTCAAAAAATTAGAAACACTTAGATCCCACTAAAAAAACGAATACCTCCTATCATATATATCATGATTATCTATTGAATTTCAACACATCATAGTTTTCTCTCAAATCATTAATCCACTATTAATTTAATTCATCTATAACATAAATTTAAAAACACTTGGAGATTGTTATGTGGAATCTGTTAGTCTTTCTGGTTTATGATATCTAAAATATTTCATCCAGTTTTTCAAGTATTAGGCGATTCATCGGGATGTTCTAAATTATACGAGATTTAAAATGGTTTGATTTAAGATTTAATAATGTATATATTAAAATTATGTCAAAAATTATGTGATTTAACACTATGTAAACGTAGGTAAAATATAATTTTATTATTCTTTTTCATGATAATGATGGAAGTAATTTTTCATAGAAAATGATTCCTCAAAGGCTGAATGACCTATGTACCATTAAGCATGAATGCATAAAAAGTTAAAATATTTATCTCTTAGCACATATTATGAAAAAAATAAAATCCTTTCAAAAAAAATATACTATAAAAATATACTATGGGGTTGAATATTATGTATAGAAATGAAATATTATCATTCTCTTATATATATTTTATCATAAAAAAAATTATATTTAGACTCCACTTATAATGATACTCATAAAAAAAATTGATTTTTTTCATTTTTATTCAATAAAAAATCTTGATAAATTAACATAAATTTAAATAAATAATTTTCTTCAATCACATTCTTCAATTTAATGACATTTCACCAATTATAGATTATAATTTTTAGTCAATAACTCATCATTCATTATTTAAAACTACTTAGTTAAAAACCTAGAATATTCAATAGATAACTTAGAAAATAGAAGAAATCATTTGGTCTGTCTGGAAAATGGTCCATCCAAGACCTAAAATTATAGATTAAAATCATCATCAATAATCAATTTTTCTTATATAAATATTCATATGTATAATATCAGCAATTTTATTTCTACAATTTTATTTTAAATTCAAGAAACCAAATTAAATTAATTGATTGGGAAAAATTCATCACATTGACCTAAAATGAGATATCCTACAACACAAAAATCTAACACTCTAATGTCAAATATCAACCTAATAAGGAATAAAATTAAATATTAAAATTTGGAATAATAAATTATATACATTAAAAAATTATATTTAGAAATTTATATTATCATGTTTATTTCCTAAAATCACGTTTTTTATAAAAAAAATCCTTGGATAAACATTCGTTTATAAATTTATTTATTCACTCATAAATTTATTTTGAGAACTTTTAAAGTATAATTTTACCTTTGAATAAAAAATTATGGACACGAAATTGAAAAATCTAAAAAAAATTAAGAAATTTAAAATAAATGGGTGATATAGTATTCTTGAAAATTATCAGGGCTCTTTATTATGGGTACCCTTGTATTATATCCTCCTCACATAGTGATACATTCAATTTCAATATTTTTTACACTTACTTGGGCTATTAAAATAACATTGATTCAAATGGTTTTTTGTTTTTATTTTCCCTAAACCTTGATAAAAAATAATTCATTATTATATCTAAGGGACATTTATTTATATATCTATATTGTCGAATTTATTAGATAAAATTGTTGAAATGTATATATATTATTTATTTTCATATGAAAAAATTGTATTTTTTTTCTTCATTGAATGTTTCTAAAAATGTTTGAATGTTTATCACTATTGAACATTTTGAAATTAATTATTTATTCCATTTTATTTTATAATGGAATGCATTTTATGATATAATGTGTGAATTTAGTTTGAAAATAAATATTTTTTATAGTGTATCAGTAGATATTATGTGAAAAAAATGATAGGGAATGATGAACATTCATACTCATTAGGTAAAATTTCAAGGGATAAGGCCTTGAGGGGATGGTTATGATGTTTGAAATTATACATTATAATTATTATGTTATCCTTCACTATGTATGAATTATTATATGTTCATTTGTTCTTTTTTTGATATTTTTTGTTATTAAATCATTCAATGCTACACATAATATTATTATTTGGATTATTTGGTAAGTTTTCTCTACATAACATAACTGAATGCATTAAATTATTTTCACATTTCCAAGTAAATTTTTTATTATTATTATGATATACGTTTTATATATAACATGAATAACAAATATTTATTAATGTTATAATTTTTATGCAACTTATACTAATTGATTTAAATTTAAAATTTACAATTATATATATATATAATTCCTATTAATGGATTCAATACTTTTGAACATGTTTATATTATTATTTAAAATATGATCACGTGTAATAAATGTTCTCCATCACTTATTGACGGATCATCTGATGGTGTGTTGTCACTGGTATTTCCGGATTTCTAATTGAAAACATGGTAATATTGATTAAAAGTATATATATCGAAAAAAACATTATTTACTATTAGATTATTCAATAAGTGAAAATTAAAAATAATATATAAATAAAATCTAATGAAATTTATTATATTAATACATAAATAATATATTATTATTTATAGTTCATAGTTCCACTGAAGAAGAAATTAGTACATACCATTATTTAGAAAATAGACCCTATTGTAAGGAATAAAAATTGGCCAAACATATAAGAACAATGTATGAATTATCTAAATAATAGATGAAATTGAAATATTTATCGTCAAATAATTATTAGGATTCTAGTTCATAGTTATAATTTTATGAAAAATACCCTAACCAAAATGTAACATCTGATTTCCACTTAAGAGAGAATAATTTTTTTAGAGTAAATCCTGAGGAAGTAATCCTCATCCATTAATAAAACAACTAATTCATTGAAAATAAATCAATTGATGAAATCTGTGGTGAGGATTTTTATTACATTTTCATGATCATGGATGGAAAAATTGGTGATGGTTTTATATAAATTAATGGGTGAAATAGATAAATGTTAATATTTGATTAAAAATTTAACAGAGAAGGAAGAGGTATAAAATATGAAGGTTACTAATTTCAAGGAATTAATATAAGATAAATGTTGTGTAACATCCTATATTTTATAATAGATTGAATTATTAATAGACTATTCTATATGAAATTATAAATGAAAATAAACAATGTTATAATAGAATTATGGTTGTTGTAACATAACCATTGAGTACATTGATAAAAAATAAATTAAGCCCATTATGATTTCAATAAATAAAGTATAATAATTGTAGTCAAATATTAGAATTCTTCCATATGAATCAAACTTTTCCAATATTGGAAGGGAGATAGTTTCATTAGGGTGTTCCTTAGACCATTCCTAGGATGTATTCTAATATGGGAATATTGAGTGAAATTTATTTTGGGATATATTGAAGCTTATAAAAATGGATATGATATTGATTTTATCTAATACTTTTCCCATATAAAATACCATAACTTATGTGATTCTAATGTCTTAAACGATGATTTTGAGAGTTTATGTAAGTATAATTTAGGAGGATATTAACATGTAATTTTCAATAAAATACATATTTTATATATATCACATGTATTTTAATAAAATATTTATTTATTATGTTAAATAAAAATATTGGTTACTTTTTATTTATTAATTAAATATATATTCATATTATACTTATTATTAGGTGAGTAATTAAAATTAATTCATTTTGTGTTTAAAAGGGATATTTTTTTTATAAAATTAATTCTATGTTACAAATAGTCTTATAAAAAATTAATTTTATCAACTCTAGATATTGTGTGTATAAAATTTATTTTCATTTTTTAATCATTTTATCCATTTTTTTTAATAATATCATTTTTTTTTAATATAAACATAGTAAAAAATTAAATATTAGTTACCCCAGAAAAAAAATATTTTTGATGGAATCGTTTTAATAAAAATTTTGTAAAATTTATATTAATAAAATTGATATATATTTTTGACTATAATATTATGTTGGAATTTATACATTAACTCCCATTCAATTATAAATTTTTAAGAAATGAGAGTAAAAAAGAATGTATAAATAATTTTACAAAAACAAATTCTACATATTATGTTTTAATTTGCAATATGTTTTCTTATTATTTATTAGTAAAATATTGTATACTAGTTATTATATTTGGAGTTATGATGTAAAATTTTTAAATAGTAATAATATCAATGTTGTGTTAAAATAATTTCTATAATAAAATAATAATAATGTTTAATAATGCTAATAAATTCTAACTTAATGTGGCAATAAATTTATTATATTAATATGGGGAATAAAAAATATAAAATAATAATTTTTTTTTGGTTTTAATTTTATAAAAAATTTGTAATCAAAATGTTCTTCACTAGTCACCTAACTCTATTGTGGATACATCTTTACCACTCACATAACATTAATTTAGAAATAAACGTCCCACTTTTTCACCAATAAAAGGAGGTCTCATTTATCTACTTCAAACTACACCTCACGTTTCAAATATCATATAATATTTTCTTACTTTACCTTCCAAATATCAACTTCCATATTGTTTAACCCTTGGAAAAAATAATGTGACCCAAGTCCTATATTTCGAAAGGGTTATAACATATAAGATTCAAATACTCAATGTTAGTCTTATCCACTCATTAAATTTTATCCTCTGCCATTATTATATATACACATCTTATCATATTCTAATAATACTTTTTAAATAACACAAGTAACATTAATATTAACCAATTTTTCTTTATAAATGGAAAACCATGATATATATCATTCTCTTGTCCATTGTAAAATAGAAAATATTCCTTTTATTATGTGTAGACTACTTAATCTATTCAAGGAATATATCATTTGTCATCACCACTTTGCATCAATAATTATATGAATGTTTTTAAGGGATAAAATATTATTTATTTCATGATTAATATTCTATAGGGTAATATAACTATTTAAACATGTTATTAATATACAAAAATTAACATAAACATTTACTAAAATAAACTCATCACAGATTTTATTATCCTAAAATATAACAAATATTTTTTGGAATGAAATTATAAATTTATAAATAATCATTGAAAACTTATTCCATTACCTTAAATAATATATTAATGGTGAAGGTATTATCAATGTATAGGGACTAAAATCTGTATTAAAAAGCATATGTAAAACATTAAAAACCTCTAAAACCTGATAGTGAAAATAAGGAAAAAAATACTAGTAAATGTATAATGAATTATTATAAATAAATTGAATAAAAGATAATATATATCAATATCATTCTAAAATATGTAATAAAGATATTTATATATATATTTCAATAGTTTATAGAATTTCTATCCTAGAATGGATCTAAGGTAGTGGTTTTTTCATTTAAACCTCCTTATCATTAAGTCATAGTTTTCACCCACTAAAAATGTTTTTTTAGTATTATTGTATTCATCAATTTATTAATTTAACTTCGTATTTAGTTTAATTTCAATAGGAAAAATTTAATTCTTAGTTTAATTTTATATATTTTATAGATTTCAAACCTCATAAAATAGAAACATTATTAAGAATAATTTTCATCCACTTTGAATTATCATTATCCTTAATATCCATATTCTTTCATTCCACAATTTTTATTCTTTATTATTGTGAAATGAAAATAATTAACAGTTCATGTTTTATAAATATTTTTATTCAGCCCTTTTCAAAAGAGAGATTTCTTTGTACATTTTAAGATGTTGGTTTTAATATGAGTATTTTTAATTATCAGAACTAAATTTATTTTTAATATCATATCATTTATCTCTCACTATATAATTTTTGAATAAACTATTATTTACTTTTAATTCTCAATTATTAAAATATCATTTGAAGTGGTATTTTAAGATGGTATTCATGTTCATTTTTTTAAAATAATATTTGAATATTTTTTTAACATCGCAACAGTCTTAAAATTTTATTCCAATGAAATGTTTTACATTTTGTTTCTATTTTACTATTTACTACATAAAAGTCCAATTCTATTTTGGAGTTTTGATTCGTAAATCATTATTTAATTTACCTTATGAAATATTTTATTATGGAAATTGGAGTTATTGAATAAAATAATATAGATCATGTTTTTATTTTATATATTCAATTTTCAAATTGATGTAAACCACATTTTCATTCCATAGGTTTTTCATGAAATATTCTTATGAATGATTTCATATAACAAAAAAAATATTATTTATGATGATGTGATGGGTAAATTATATATGACCATAAATTTAATTTGGTAATACTTTTTTTCTTTTTACATAATTATGTAAAATAATAATTACTTTTTATTGAAAATGGGAAATGATTAATAATCCTGATCCACTATGGGAAACATGTTGTGATGCCTAATCCATAATGTAGAAGGCATTTTTATACAAAATTGTGGTAGATATTTAAGAAATTATATGAAATAATAATATTTTTAATATAATTTCAAAAAAACAAATACTTTTGTTGTAATATTATTCAATAGATGTAATGATTTAATTTTGAAAAGTATGTGAATCAAATAAATATTTAGATTAGGTTACCTAACATGTTTTCAAACGTGACACCCTAAAATTCTAAAATAAGAAAATTTTATTTGATAGTGTTTGCGACAAAAAACAATATGTTAAGAATTCATTACATAAAATTATTATTTTTGAATGAATTATATGAAGAGCCAAAATATTAACCATTTTTTAATGATTTTTATATATTATTTTATTTCTTACCATTATATTCACTTAAGGATGATAACATTATTCAATTATGTGCAGGCTATCACCATTAGGAAGAAATGTGACTCTTTATTCATCACCATACCACATGAAAGATATATATATATATATAATATAGAATTTATGATATCATTATTATTTTTTAAAGTTGAAATATTACTTACCACCTTTTTATAATAATCCTTTAAAAATGTAAATGTTACTTATGCATATGTATAACCTTACATCTCTATGATCATAACATAATTCATTTCTCAAAAACATATATCATGATTAATTTTAAAAGTATAAATGATGCATAAAAATGAAAATAAGGTCAGGATTTTTATTTTAGAGATAATATAAATATAATATATTTTCATAAACAATATCTTTAAGAAATAAAAAAGCATGAGAAAAAAAGTTAATTAACACATAAAATAATGAAAATAAAGAAGGGTATTTAATTAAAATGTGATAAAATATTATAAAAAGAATATATAAGATATAATAAATGTTAATATGGTCTTGGTGTAAGTTAATTGAATTTCTAAATCCACTATAAAAGTGGTTAAAGAATATTAAATCCAAAGAAAATGTAAGGTATTGGATTTTATAACTCAATTTCTATTCACTAGGTTAATGTTATACATCATTGATTGTTTCATTATATTATTATGTGTATTTTGATTCTTTATTACATTATTTTGTATTTATAATTTTTTATGTTGATTTATAGTTGAAAAACATAATCAATTCATCGAATAATTCTCACTTCAATGTTATGCTCATTGTAAAAGATTATTTAACAATCTCATTATAATCAATATTATTTAATCTTGAATTTTATAAGGTAGAAATTATTTTTCCATTCCATAATAAACCCATTTAATTATCTTATCCTCTAGGTATTCATTATATTTTATTTTAGTAATACCATTTTCACCTCTTTGGTACTCAAATTAATTAAGGAAATGTTTTTAATAACATAATACTACATTTCTCTCTTTGGTCGGGAAATGTTTTTATTTCAAAAACATGTCACCTAAAATTGTATAAAATTATTTTAAAAAATATCAAAATTACTTATTAATGTAATTTTCACCCATTTTTACTCTTAATATTATTTTTTCAATATAATAATTTTTTTCTAAAAAATTACAGTTTTTCATTAACCAAAAATGTGAAATTAATATCTTTTTCATTTATCGAAAAAAATCTAATATTATTTATAGTTAAAATGGAATTATGTTTTTAAATTTTACGGCATATACATTATTATCCCGCATCATGGCCATAATTTAATTGAAGCTTACATTTCATGTTTATGAAAAAAAATTAAAAAAAAGTTTTTAGTGGTGATTTTGAATCAAAATGATTTTCAAAATATTTTTCAAAATGAAAATAATATTTTTATAAATAATTTTTTGAATGATCTTTTTTTGGTAATTTTAGCCATCAATGAAAATGAACCTTTATTATTACTCCATTGGATATATGATTATTCCATCTTTATTCTTTATCTCCTTGGTTTATGATTATTTTGACCAAGGTCTGTAATGTAATTTACTCCCTTATTTCATTTAGTAGTCATTAACATATAATTTAAATATTCATTTTCATGTGATAATTATACATTAAATTCCCCCAAAATATACATATTATTTATCACAGATATTCTTATTTCTTAAAACACATCTCATTTCTACATATTGTGTTGTACTTTTAATTTTTTTTGTTTTACTAGGGAAATATTGATAATCTATATCATTTACATAATAAAAACATTTGATGATAAGGCACACTATTCGTTAATTATATTTATTATTCGATATATAAGGAATGTTTTTACCTACAGTCATATGTGGTTCTCAGTATTATATATCTCCAAAATTAATTTGTATTTATTTTTAGATAATCAAGTTAATCTTGCATTAAATGGGGTTTTACCTATAGTTTAAACTATATTGTGAATGGAATTGAAGGTAGACGTATCATGTTCATAATACATGATGTCCAATAATTAATCATTTCCTTCATTAAGAGTTCATTTAATATTACCCAATATATTTTCACTAAGATATTGTCTATGGATTCATTTCCTTTTCTTTTTATTGATTAACTGTTAATTTTTCAGTTATTTACCTTTCTATATTGGTTATTCATTATCCAATGATTTTAATGTCATGTGTTTTCAGTTATTTACCATCAAATGTTGATTATTCTTATTGAATCATAATGGGTTTTTTGTACTTAACCCTTACTCATCATTTGAGCTCACCCTTATTTTTTCCCTTTCTCGGGAATCCAAGATGTGTACTACGTTGGATATGAAAGGATATTTTAGAGGGAATAGTGTTAATCTCCAAAAAAATAAATTTCATATTATGATTTCAAATGTAATAAAACAATAAATTATGTATTTAGTTTTCCATTACTACTAAAATATTCAATAATTCGGTATTTGATTCCTTGTATCATATGACAATTTATAAATTATATATCGACTCTGGGATACTGGAGTTGGGGTCCCTATATTTAGAATCAATTTAATTTTAGTAGAAACCTTTGATTCCATATTTAATAAATTATGTATTAGTTGACATAACCCTATAATAATATTTGAGTATACAGATAAGAAAATTCTATACTTTTTTCATTGAAGTTATTAGGCTGATTTTCATAAAATTAAATACTTGTATGGATACTACAAGTAGACATGGTAATAGAATATTAGTACATATGGGTAATAACTATGAAATTTAAATATTGGACTTGACCTGATCATCACTTAGTGCATGAATGTGGGCCTTACTATGAAAATGGTTTGACGCTCCTAGCAGATATACTTTGGATAAATAAATTTTCATTTTAAACCATTATGGAGGATTTGAAAAAGTTATTTCTATAAATAAACCATGATTATGATAATGAGATTTTATCTATATAAAATTTTCAATTTATGTTATTTATTTCACTGGTTTTGGGATTGTAAAATATCTTTTATAAAGTTATGATATAATATGTGTCTGTTCCATGATTTAGAAATGGTTCGTATTCCCTGAACCGTCCCTCGGGGCCCGTGTCGTGACTACCCCATGCTCGCCTTCCATTGGCCAGGGGCTGGTGACTAGAACCGAAAAGGCATATCCTAAAAAGGGAAGTCATTACCTTTAAACCTCTACACACACACGCCCAACCCCATCCCAACACATTGAATGGGGGAAAAATTATACTAATAAAAAAATCTGAGTGCATGTATAATTGAAAGTAATTTGTCCGGAATACAAACCCAAAAAGAAACTAAAAATGAAAAGTACAAAAAGAAACTTTGATGGCCATCCACAGAAAACGCCACCTTATCATGAAAGTTGTGAGGATACAGGATGCCTAAGTATTATGTCCTTCTCTTCTTGTTCTAGTGGGCCCCAACTGGTTCTACGACACCAAGTATACCATTGTAGCATCGGTCTGTCCCATCCCCTTGAGCACCTCTATCGAAACGTCAATCATCTGCACCAGACACAACACATGTGGGCGAAGCCCGTGCAGGGGTGAGTATAAAAATAATTAGTAGGGACTCCAATACCCCCAAAGGCCTCTTCGTAATCCATGAAATAAAACTCCACAAAGGGAAAAATACCCCATAGGTAATGCCACCAAGAAAAATCTCAAACACATAGCACAAAGTAAAAGACGTAGCTCACACCAGGTATATTCTAGGGTAATGATAGTAGAATCATCATTCTTATCATCGAACTCCGTGGATACTTGATAAATCCTCCACTATCGAGTACAGTAGGACTACCAGGTCACATATAGCCACATCCCACAAACCTTGGACTACTTTTGTACTCATCCATGACAAGTACTATGGGTTTTCTAGGTCACACAAAGTCACTTCCCACCATGGGTCTGTCAGGTCACCCTGAGTTGCTTCCCACCATGACTGAATAGAGGTACTCCTCCTATTGAGTAATGTGGGTCTATTATGTCCAATAGAGCCTCTCCCCAGTGTGGGTCCTCTAGGTCACACAAATCATCTTCCCACTGGGCCGTCATCGAGCAGTTTTCAGGTCTCAGCCAACCGTAGTGTTCTGTACATAGCACATTTAAGAGAACCGCTCCTCAATTCATTAGTCACATATTGATGTATATGAAATTCACTAAAATAATTCCAAAATATATGCCTCATAAAGAGTGTCCCAAAACCACAAATGGTCTGTCAATCAGACGTGCGGTCTGCAATATACAAGAATTTTAATAAATAAGGTACTAGTTTCTACGGGGCACGGTCCGACCCGGTCAGACCGACACGAATAAAACGGATTAAGGGCCCCATATACACTAGTTTAATTAGACAAACTAATCCTAATCTAGTTTGGGTCGAGGTCGGTCTGGTCCGGCCTGGACAATAGGCAAGCCCCAACAGGCCTCAATGGACACAGCTTAGTTTGACCGAGGGTCCAGCCTGCCGGGTCACTCGGCGACCCGATCTTAACTGGACCATCCCGAAGGGCACGGGTATAGCCTTCCGGCATGGGTCTGGGCGGATGGGTGAAGTTTCAGACCATCGGCTCAAGAACGGCCCCTAGGCCTTGGGTCCGGCCAGCTAGGATGGTGCCACGACCCACCATCCCTATCTCAGTCTGCTAGGGGGGACCGGTGGTAAGTTTCATATCTAAGTAGCGACAACCGGCTGGGATGCGAAAACCTGCTGCATCTAGTCCCCTATGCCTTGATGGATGCTTTGAGGCCTCCTCCTCTAGCTGCATTCGACAACCCGTTGTTCGTCCATCCGATCCTGGTGGTACCGACATGGGCCACACTGCTTCACGTGACTCCCGCCAGGCTCCGCGGCCATTTCGTCACGGCCTCTTGCCATTGAGTCATGTCGACGGGCGCTTCACTATCCTCCAACACAGATGAAGAGGGTAGGACACCTCTTCTGTTGCAATTCCTCCGGTGGACATCACCCCCTTTACAGGGCCTTCATGGGCCGGCCGCTGCACCGGTGGTACCATGCTGCTGTCACCTTCAATGCACCATCAATGTTTTTTCGGTGGTCCGTTTTCCAATCCCTATGTTCCTACGGGCCTTCGGTGTCAACACCATCCTTACTCAGTCCCTCGAATAAAATTTCATCCACATCGAGATTACAGCATCCAAAAGCACTTGAGTAGAGGTGCTCAGGCCTTGTTTGTGTCGGCTTGGACCCTCCGCGATAGTGGTTTAAATCATGGGGGAGGTTCAAGATTTGAATTTCAATCGTTTCATGAAATGGTTTAGTCCTGAATAATAAATCCTCAAGAAATGTTACCCTCCTACATAAAAACACAAATTGAGGACCAACTTATTCATTATTTGGTCTATGCTCATCATTTCTAGAAAAAGCGAAGAGCAGTGAAGAACATTGAAATAAAAATCAGACCCCTACCTTGTTTACATTTGATGTTGAAGCATTATTCCTCTAGGTTTCAAAATGATGATGTTTCTTCTGGATCCGTTCTATGAGGAATGTCTAATGTGATTAAGTATCACAGACATTCATTGTTCTTTGTCATAGAGTAATAATTTTGGCAGTTTTTTATAGAATATACACAATTTAATTCAACATTATCCCATATATTGGTTTAATAAAATGAAACATGTCTCAGTGTTATTTTTACACTACGACGTTGTGTCATTACACTATTTCATTTATGAAACAGTGTCACTCTTACGCTTAATTTATTGCATCATTATTTTGAGTGATATAGTAGATTAACGAGCCTCGTTAATAGGCCTTGTCGTTGTCTGGTCACAACACTGCATTGTCGCCATCCGTCACACAATGGTGAGTAAATAAATAAAATAATTACTATATATTTTTTTATTATTTTTCTTGAAAATGTAAAAAAAAACGTTTCTGATCAGCCCATAATGTCCAAAGTGATGTCATTTCTAGGAGAATCTCGTTGGTTTGAATTCAATGATTCCCCTAGATTTTTGATATGAGCACATTTTCAAAAGATATAAATCACACTCACATGTGTACTGAACATACCATAAAAAATATTAAAAAAATAATGTTCACCCTCAAACTATGTCAATCGAGGTTAGGCTCTGCTAAAGGGGAAAACACCCACATGAGATCAATAGTACTCTTGGATTTCCAATCCATGTTACTATTTAGGAGTTGTAAGGATTTGTTAATAAAATAATTGTTACTTATTTATTTTATTTACCGCTAAAAACTATCTTCCACTATTGGCCAGCATCGGCCAACGTTAGGATCTACCTAAAGAAATCATACCCTCACAATCTTAGAGGTGGTCTCAGATTTATAATTTGATTCACCATTCGTGAGTTATAAGCATTTTAGGAATAAAAAAAATTATTTACTTATTTAATTTACAATTATTCCATTTGGTCATTTTCTCATTGGAATCACGCACCGGCTAAAATTAGGTTACTCCAAGGGTAAAACTACCCACCTAGAAATAACAGTTCCCTCGTATTTCTGATCCAAGCACCAGTTTAAAAGATATTCCACTTTTTTGGGAAGTTTCTCACACGTGCTAAATAAAATTTAACATTTTTCGATGGATCAATCTGGGATCTCTAGGGATCAGAATCATGTTCCATCAGAGCATGTAGTATTAAAATAATTGTATATATATTTTTAAAAAAATCGTGGAAATTCAATGACATTACATTCTCACCACCGTAGGTCTTTACGTCCCTGAAAGAAAAAACATAAACTAAAAAAATAGATAGGGGGAAATGAGTAAGAATTTGAGCCTCCCACTCCCATGTGCTCTCTTGGATATTCTCATGCTTCCAACAAAATCATACCAGAGGAATGAAATTCCCGCGTATGACCTTCTCATGTCAATCATTTATCTCCACCATGAACTTTGCAAGCATCACCCCATCGTCAATGTCAAACCCACCCTAGTCTATTACATGTGATAGGTCATGGAGATAACTCTTCAACTGCGAACCGTGGAAAACATCATGCACCTAATTCATCTGTGGAGAAAGGGATAGGTGGTATGCCACCTCACTGACTCTACTTAGGATTTTAAAGGGTCTGATGAACCTCAGAGATAACTTTCCGCCCCATCCAATCTGTGTAACCCTCTTTGAGGTGAGACCCGAAGGAAAACATGGTCTCCCTCCTCGAACTCCAATAGTCTCTTTATCGTTTCCTCATAAGAGTTATGTATGATCTGTGTAGTTCTCATTGACTCTTGGATGATATGAACCTTCTCAATGATAGATCATACCATCTCTGGACCCATTAGTGTTGACTCCGTTGAGTTTGTCCTGTATAGGGGTGATTTACATGGTCGCCCATACATGTCCCCAAATGGTGCCACTCTAATGGAAGAGTGACAACTACTTATATAAACAAAATCTAGCAGTGGAAGTTATTCCATCCAACTATGACCAAAGTCAAGTACACAAGCACGAAGCATATCATCTAGGTTCTTTATAGTCTGCTTCGTCTAACCATCCATCTGTGGATGAAAGCTATGCTCAAACATAGCTATGTCCCAAACTCTTCATATAATCCCTTCCTCAATAAGGATGTAAAGAGGGTTTAAAAATCATTGATGATCTCAAAGGCACCCCATTAAGCCTAACTATCTCTTGTATATAGATGTGTCACAAGCCCTTTATCGGTCCCTAATATTGGATGGGTAGGAAGTGAGCGGACCTGATGAGTCCTCCAATGATCACCCAAATAGAATCATGGCATCTGGATATACATGGTAACCATGTCACGAAGTCCATAAAGATACCGTCCCATTTAAACTTTGGTACCTTGATTGGCTATGCCAAACTTATTGTAACCTGATTCTCTGTCTTCACTTTCTGACAAGTGAGGAATCGTGAAATGAACTTGGCCACCGCTTTCATCATCACTAGCCACCAGTACTAATATCAATGGTCCTTGAACATCTTTTCCACTCTAGGATGTACCGCCAAAGGGGATGTATGTAACTCCCTAAGAACCTCCTCCCGCAACAACACTAGAACTAAGGTTCACCCTTTAAAAACGAAGGCGTGGTCCCCACCTATTGAAAATCTATCAGGAGCCCGTCCTGAGGATAATTGAGCACGTCGGGCCTCGCAGTCAACATACACCAAATGTGCCTCCCTAAATCAATGTAATAGTGGGGGTAATAGTCATCGACTGAAGGTAAGAAGCTTCACCATAATCCAATAAGGATATATATATATCATGACCAACTACTTTGTTGCCTCACTCGGTAGCTGCAAACTGGTCCTCCTATTGAGTGCCTCTGCCGCCACATCCCCCTTTCCAAGAGTATTTACTATCTCATGTTCATAGTCATTGAGGAACTCTATCCATCATCATTGTCTCATATGCTTAAAAGCCTATGGGCACCATTCCATACACATGAAATGCTACCCCTTTAACTGATTGATGTTCCCATAGAGTATTTTTTAGTGGGTACTCATTGTCCACATCCACTTGGTTAAGGTACCAGTAATCTACATATAACATCAAACACTGGGTCTTACTAATCCCTTCAACTACATGTCCCCAAACTCTACTCTCTTATCCTAGAGCTCCACAATAGCCATCTGATATGCAGGTGTAGATATCGGTGTCATTCCTGGGTACAAGTCAATGTAGAAGTCCCTCTCCCTAGAGGGAGGTAATGCTATATTCATCTTTTGAATGGATGTTACCACACTCTGCCACTACTATTGGGAAATAAAAACTCAAAACAGATGCTTCCATGAGGTTAAGGATGGTTGAATCAAGAGTGACTAGATGCACCCTCCTATTCATAAGTTTATCTCATAATTCTTAAATATCCTCTTCGTCGATCCTGAAAAACCCCATTCCAACGCTATAGATATACGGCATCCTTTTGCCTAAAACAGTCAATCTAAGCATGAATTTGGATGACCATTCTATACCCATAATAACTTTGTAAGGCCTTAACGCTGACACCAAGAGGTTTCAATGGAAATGCTTGCCACATGGGTCAGATCAAACTGTTATCTTAATTGTGATTATCGAATCTCCTCCCATAGGTATTTCTATATGTAAGGATCAAGTCGATGGTTTAACCAGAAAATCTAGGTCTTGAAAAAGATTTTTGCTAAGAAGGAATGATTTGTACCTATGTCTATTAATGCGGTAGCTAGTAGTAAACACAGAACATAACACAAATCATTCCTGTAACCCTCAGGCCATACTCCTTGACCGCAAAGAGCTACTCCCTTCCCCTATCCTCCAGCTCTCTAAGCCTAGTGTGGACCACATTGGGGTGGTGGTTGCAACATATCGAAATGTATACCACATCCTGCTGCTCTCCAAGATCCTCCACCATGTCTACCACCCTACATATTCATATTTTCCTCTTACTTTTTCTTCCTAAAATATTTTACTAATACAAGTCTCTAAGACTGATGCTAATTTCATTCTTTCCCACTAGTGACATTCAAGAGCTGTATCTTCTCATCCAAATAACTTTCAACCAAAAATGTTTTCTCTATCACCCTAAAAAAGAAGGAATGAACATATAAATAGTGTTGGCTTGGATGTCCCAAAACACATCTCGCATAGAGGTACCAGTCCTAAAGAACTATTTCTATTGTATTCATCATGTACCTTGAAGATTCATCATGACTCGATGAATACTCAACTACTGTTGTTTCCACCTATAGAATATCATGGGAACACATACCCATTATCCTTTATAGAAAGATACTTTTCTCTTAGAATGGTTATCATACACTGTCCATAGAAAAGTCACCTCATCGTAATATCAGGGCAATATAAGCACTACCATCGCCCTGTTGATCCATTTAGAAGGCTCACTACTAGGACCTCCATCTGATCTAATGGTGCCATGGATAAATGTAAACCCAGTTACCACTTCAATACAGTCCTTAGACGCTTGTGATTTTAGATCGCCTCGGAACCTAATGGGTATCTATAATTGAAACTATTGTAAGTAACTTAGACTACATGTGTCCTATACCAGTAGTTCTGGTAGTAATTGCTGGCCAACAGGATGTGGTATTTCATTGACACCACCTGAAGGTACCATCTCGAGCAATGGTCCATGTACTGAAGCCTAATCACTCTATGTACCATCCTCATGGTCATGCACTAGAATCCTAGATGGCTATCTATATGGGGGAATCTTGAAAGAGAATTAAGATCAACCATAGTTAAAAGTTAATACCATTTGAGATGAAATTTATTCAAAATAACATAAGGAGAAAATTATGAAACCAGTCTTTTCATGTAAAAATTCAAAAATCATAATTCAATGTCATGGTGTGTGGATAATTTGATCACCACACCAACACTGGACTCCCTGAATCTGGAAGTTAGACTCCAAAAAGTTAACATTGATTCCCCAAAACAAAACACAAACTCCTAGTCTTTTTGGCAGGACCAAACTCCCTCTGATAACACTTTTTTATGAACTATCCCCTAGGGCATGTTCCATGAATAACCCAATCCCACCTTCTATAGGCCAGGGGCAGGTGACTTTCACTAGAAAGGTATATCCCAAAAAGAGAAGGAATTTCCTTCAAACCTGTACACACATAGACCCAACCACATCATAACACACTAAAAGGGGAAAACAAGTATACCACTAAAACAAAGTTGGGTGCATGTACAATTTAATGTAAGATGAACTAAATTAAAAACCAACATGTAACTAAAAACAGAAAAGTAAAAAAGAAAACTCTGATGTCCATCCACAGAAAACTACACCTTATCATGAGAGTAGTGAAGCTATTGCAATATGAAGTAGTATGTCCTAGTTTCTTGGTCATACTGAGCCCCACATAGTCCTAGGACACTAGGTCCATCATCGTAGGGTGTATCAATCCTTTCCCCCTGAGCATCTCTGTCAAAACATTGACCGTCTTCACCAGACACAACACATGCAGGGAAAACCCGTGCAGGGGTGATGATTACAATACTCATTAGGGACCCCAAGACCCCCGAAGGACTCTTAGTAATACACGAATTAAAACACAACAAAGGAAAAATACCCCAGAGGTAATACCACCAAGAAATATCTCAAAAACGTAGCACAAAATAAAATATACAACTCACACCAGGTATATACTAGGGTAGTGATAGTACCATCATTAGTCAAGTCATCGAACACCTCAGCTACTAGTGAACTCCTCCTCTATATAGTACAGTGGGCTTCTTGGTTCACTCAGATCCCCTTTCCACTAACCTTGGACCCTTGTGGTACACATCTCTGATTAGTACAGCGGGTATACTGAGTTACATAGAGCTGATCCCCACCATGGGTCGGCCAGATCCGATAGAGTCTCTTCCCACCATGGTCGAACTGAGGAACTAATCCTATCGAGTAACATAGGTATGTTGGGTTACACATCGCCTCTCCACTCCATGGGCCTATTGGGTCACATAGAACCGCTTACCACTGGGTCATCATTGATTAGTTTTCAGGCCTCAACCAACCACTGGGTTCCGTACGTAGCGTGCTTGGGAGAACCGCTCTTGAAGCCATTCATAAAATCTCTATTTCAATGAAAGTCAGCACAAATAAATCCAAAAGATCCTACTCATCAATAGAGTCCCAACACCATAAACGACCCATAAATTGGACGTGTGGCTTCCATGATACATGAATGTTAGTAAATAGTGGACTGATTGTGATGCAGTCATGTCTGAATCAGTCAGACCGACCCAACCAACCCAGCCTGAGGGCCCCACATACCCCAATTTAATTAGACATACTCTACCTCACCTGATTTGGGTCGGGTCTGTCTAGTCTGGCCTGGCCAAGGATCTAGGCCCAATAGGCCTAATTGGACCCATCCTAGTTTGATAGAGGGTCCAGCTTGTTGGTTCGCCCAACCAACCCTAGCCCGGTAAGCCACGGGTTAGACCACTGGTACGTGTCCTAGCCTAGATATGACAACTAGTCGTGTCTGGTCTCTTCTACCACATAGAACACCATGGGGCCTCCTCCTCCATCTGCATTCGATGGACCACACCATGTCCATCCAATCTAGGTGGCTCTGGCGTGGGCCACCCCCTGTTACGTGGCACCCGCCGGGTGCACCACCGTCCTCCAGCGCAGTTGGCAAGGGTTAGCCGCCTATATAGTTGTCACAGACTATGTTGGTGCTACCCCCTTCACACGACCGTTGTGGACCAGCCGTCGTCCTCGTTTCAATGGTGCCTTGTTGTCACCACCTTCTTTAGGTCCACTACAAATTCTTTGGTGGTCTGTTTGCTGATATGTTTGTGCTTATGGGCCTCTCGAGTCGCCACTATCCCTACTCAGGCCATAGAATCAAATTTTTGCCACATAGAGAATGTGGCCACCAAGAACGATTGAGAGGAGGTGCTAGAGCCTTGTTGATATCAGCCCAATCCCTCCATGTTAGAGGTTTAAATCAAGGGGGATATTTAGGGTTTTAAGTTCAATTGTTGCATGTATGGTATTAATCCTGAATAATAAATTCATAAGAAAATTCATCCCCTCGCATAAATGCATGAATCGGGGATCAACTTGTTCATAATATGGTTTTTGTTAGTCATTTCTTGAAAAATAGATGAGCGGGGAAGAAAGTTTAAATAAAAATAAAACCCCTACCTTGTTGATGTTTGATGTCGAAGCGTTCGTCTTCAAGGTTTCATGATGTGGAGGTCACTTCTTTCTCCATTCTTCAAGGCACGTCGAAGATGATGAATTCTCTCCAGTTTTTTTCATCATTGAAGAGGAATGTTATCAGTAGTTTTTCAGAGAATTCTTATAGTTTAATACCCCATTATCCCATGTGTCAGTTTAATAAAAAAACATGTTGCAGCATTTCTATTACACTGTGACGTTGTGTCATTATGCTATTTCATTTGTAAAATAGCACCACGATTACACTTTATTTATTTCATTTTTTACTCTGCGTGATATGCGCCATTGATGAGCCTCATTAATGTGCCTTGTCATCACCTGGTCACTACACCACATCATCTCCGCCACCGCCTAATAGTTAGTAAAAAAAATAAATAATTCCTCTAATTTGTTTTATTTTTTTCTCAAAAAATAAGAAAAATCACTTTTGTTCATGGCCCTTTCTAGATAAATTTAAGTTTTTTCTAGGTGAATCCTAGCATTCTAAATTTAACGGTGACCTCATATTTTCGATCCAAACACCAGTTAAAAATATAGAAAATCCATCATGAAAGTTTACTGAACGTACCATAAAAAAATTCAAAAAAATAACTTTCATCCTCAACCTGTGTCGGTCTAGGTTAGGCACTCTATAATGATGAAATGCCATCACAAGCTCAACAATACTCTCAGATTTCTAATCTGAGTTACCATTTAGGATTTATAAGGATTTGAAAATAAAATATTTTTTATTTAATTATTTTATTTACATCCAAAAACTAACTTCCATTGTTGGTCCGTGTTGGCCAATGTTAGGATCTTACTAAGGATGGCATACCCTCACAAGCTCAATGGTGGTCTTAGATTTTTAATGTGAGTCACTGTTCATGAGTTATAAGCATTTGAAAAATAAAAAATACTTTTATTTAATTATTTTATTTACAGTTATACCATTTTTAAGTTCTCTCACTTGAGGCCTACACTGACTGAAGTTAATTCGTTCCTAGGGTATACCTTCCATCGTGAACATAATGGTGCCCTAGAATTTATAATCTGATCACCTATTTAATAGTTATTTCACTTTTTCAGGAAAACTGATCATGTGTGCTATTTAAAGATTAACATTTTTCGATAGATAATTCTGGGAACTCCGAGCCTTAGAATCACATTTTTTCAGTGTGTGTATTCTCAAAATAAATCCATATAATTTTTAAAAAAAATTATATAAATTGTTAGACATTATAGCGTAGTAGATGGAATGGGAATTGCATCAACACATGTAATCTAAACACTATGAATGATAGTTTCTTGGATTCGTTGATGAAAATAACTCAAAGGGAAGTAGTCTCAAAAAAATTATAATCATATTATGATATAGTGTCACATATATTAAATATTGAGATAGAATTTAACATGTTTTAATCCTTTAAACAGAACCATGAGTAGAGAAGGATAGAAAAAAATAAACATAAATATGAGAAGGAAAAGATTGATTTTCTAACATGTGATAAATGTGGACTGAATAACCATGATATCTTTTAAAAGAAAAAGGAGATTGATTCATGTATATTAAAAAAGGCCACCATAATCATGATTCCATGGGCAATAATGAGCTTTCAAATTTTAAATTCTTCAACTGTAAGGATATAGGGAACCTTTCAAATGAATGCCCAAAAATTCATGGGAATATACCTTAAAAGAATATATGTTTTCCTAGACATTCTTAGGCTATTAACACAAAAAAATATGAATGATTAATGAAATTGTGTTTGGATTATATAATTATTTCACTTGGTCATATTTTCAATAATTTCCTGGTTATAAGAATTATGAAATATAAAATAATTGTGTTATAGATCATTCTCTTTATGGATTTGAAAGCGTGTGTTGAATGATATAGATAACAAGGAAAAATGATGTCATGGAAAGTGAAAATTCAAGTAAAACACATGATAGAGGACCCTTAATATGTTATTTATATTGAGATAATGATTTTGAGAAAAATATATAATTGATAAAATAAATTGCATAACTCTGAAAACCATGCAACTGATGAATTATTTTTTGAAAAATTGTTTATGCTACCATTTATAGAATTTAAAACATTTCTTGACTTATCAAATATATCCAATAAGATATTTTTTCCTTATGGAAAATGGGAAATGAATTTTTTTTCAATGGTTCAATGGAAATTCATGTTATAACCATATTTCAAAAGAATACATGATAAAGGTAATCAGATGTTTGGTATGTCATGATTTGGATATACTTCATGTTTTTTATATTGATAATCAGTTCATTTTAGAAATTTAGTTCCCTTCTTTCTAAAGTTATAAATTATAATCTTTTGTAATGACCATAAGGCTAAACATTTATGAAATCATTTAAGTTGAACATTGGATGATATTTATGTAATACTTTATTAATTCACTATATGTAAATTTTTACATATTGAATAACTTTTGTTAACAATACTGAATTTTGATAATAGTTGGAGACATATAGAAAGAGTTGTTACTCATTTATTAATATAGATATCTATTAAGATTAAATTTTAATACTTTGAGAATAAAAAAATTGTTCTTTTATATTAATTTCTTGGAGTATGTGATGAATTATAAATTGATCAAACTATAAATAAAATAATAAAATTTTCTTAAGAAATTTAAATGTACTAATAAGTACAATTCCTAATATCCTTATATAGTAAAATAATTTCTCAAATTTAGAGAAATATTATTGAATAAAAATATATATATTACCTTCATATCAAAGGGATCATACGGCATTTTAATTCATTCCATATTTATGGTTTTGTGGCCCTTATCTATCAATTGAACTTTCACTTTATTGTAATCAATGACCTCAATCACTATCTATAATTATTTATGTTTTTTTCCATATGCATATCTTGATATCCCACCTATTTTATCCTACATGAAAACTTAGTTTTTTGTTATTCCAGATGACCTTCATACATCTTTTATGAGGATATCTTATAAAATGTTATTACCATTGGAATTTTTCAACAATGGTATTTCCAAATGTCAAAATCATGATTGCCAAGGTCATGTTTAAACTGTGAGGAAATGAGTTTTTTATGGTTGGGATAATATAACACACAAAAATTATAAAATTTGAACATTTTACTTAATAGTGTATGTGATACACAAAAATGTGTTTGGCTTGAGTTGCATGAAATACTGAGTTTAGCTTGTGTCACATGCTATATAGATTTTAAATAAAATGTAATATATTATTAAAATATTATTATTTAATATATCACTTATAACAATTTTGTTAGATGGGTGGGTATGAAAAAAAATTAGTTATGAAAATATATATTTTACATGCATTCATTTTTTATTCATTTTTTACAAATAAATTAATACATATTTAAAAGAAAAAGAAATGTTTTTTGAAAATTATTATCTTTCAAAAAAAAAAGCTTTAATCGCGCTTTGCATACATGATTTAAAAATAATTTTTAACAATTTCTCGAAATTTATTTGAAAAATAAAATTTATTTTTAAAATAATAATACTAAAATTTTACTAGGTTGAACTTTTTATATTTTTCTAAAAAGTTTTATTTTATGATGATGTGTGAAAAATACTGAATTTTAATTGGAAACTCCATATTAATTTAATTTATTTAAAATGTAAAATTATATTTTGAATTGGAATTAAAAACATTTGATAAATGATATACCAGTTAATCTAATTAAGGTCTCATTAATAATTTTCATATTGAATTATGATATAAAAACATTATAACCTTTTTCAGATTTTATCATTAACAACATAATTTCTCATCACGTATTTGGGGATAATTTTAAATTAAAATATTCCAATTCTATCAATTGAATTTCAAAAATTGGATTCCATTTTTATAATAATAATAATTTATAATTTCAATTAATTTTTTCATAAATTCTGACAAAAATAAATTGTTAAAACATTATAAATAGAGTAATATACTTGAGGCAAAAATGGATTTACTAAGGGCTAAATAAAAAATATTAGGGTTACAAATTACCTAAAAACATGTAAAAACACCAATAAACTGGTAATATTTATACATTATCATTTATAGGTTCCATGATTTACCATTTATTGAGTCTTGTGGGAGGATAAAAAAGTAGGAATTATTGAATCTTTTCCAAATATTACAAGTGTGCCACTATCCTTGTTTGTAAAATACCACTCCTCTTATATCTTGTTTACACCTTCAAAAATATTTAGATCATAAAATAAATTGCCAAATCACTTCCCAAAATCCAATATATCATACAATAAGTCTTAGTTTAGGCATGAATCCAAACTAGAATGTATTTAGTGCAAAAATAAGGAGGATGCCCGATGAAGAGGTAATGTTTTTTCAATGAGTATCTTTATTTTAATCATTTCTCAACATCATTATATTATTATTAAACCATGATGAAATATTTACCATAGTATCTTAAATATACATTTATGTTGTCATAATATTTTAATTACCTATCAAAATCTCCAATTCCACAAAATGTGTTACAAAATCCTCCTCCATATGTACACTAAACTACCAGCTGGAGAACGAATGTCATTATTTATTCCATTACCAAATTTAATAGTTTGGTATAATGATTTATCTAAAGTATATATTTTATATTTAAAAAATATTTCTACTAGTTTAGTAATTATATTATTTATATCATTTTTTTCTTTCTATTCCGCAGGGAACATGAGAATGTTTCTCTTGTGTACGGCAGACTACCACATCACAAAGTAATGTGATTCGTATTTAACTAAACCATTTCATGTAATTTAATATGGTTAATGTTAATAATTATATGTCATATATATAACATAGTTATTAGATTAATTTCATATTTATCATTCTAAAAAGATAATATATATCATTTTTTCTTACCTTTTCACTCACCTAAAGATGATAACAATGTTTGTTTACGTGTGGACTACCGCCTTCATAAAGTGATGTGGATCTATTTTCATCACCACAGAAAATGGATGGTCTATATTAGAATATCATATTTTGTTTATAATATCATTATCATTGAGTAAAGTTAAATTATTACATACCACCTTCTAAAATTATGGTTGAACATTTAAAATGTT
Source organism: Viscum album (assembly GCA_963277665.1). Lineage (NCBI taxonomy): Eukaryota > Viridiplantae > Streptophyta > Magnoliopsida > Santalales > Viscaceae > Viscum > Viscum album. Next base: position 1,641,271,308 of record OY728146.1, on the reverse strand, counting down.
ACTAATGCATACATACAGCCGACCATCTCTATGATCATAACATACATCACATTTCAAAACAATCTTCTATAACTAGTTTTAAAATTATTATTTATGTTTAAATATAATTATTATTTCATTATTATTATTATTGATATGATATAACCATATTATATTTGTAATAACCGGATCGTTATTGAAGAAACATGCATGAGAAAACATGGGAATTGTCTCCTGGAATATTGAAAATTAAGAATGATAATTAATAAACGGTGATGAGGTATTATAAAAAGACCATATTTGATATTATAAATATAAATATGGATTGGGTGTAATTAAAACCCATTCATAATGCCAATATATTGGATATAAAAAAATGATCAATCTGAAGGAATCATGTGGTAAGGTACTTATTAACCCTATTTGAGTTCATTGGTTTAATATTCTTCTTCATTTATTATGCCATTCTAATATTTTGTTTATAATAGATTCTTATTTTTTATATTGTATTTAAACTTTTTATGTTTATTTATAATCAAAAGACATTAACTATTCATTGATTAATTCTAACATCATCTTTGTGATCATTTTAAAGGTTTATTTCAAAATTTCAATCTTATTGAGATTGTTTACTCTTGAATTGCATATAAAATAAATTATTTGACTATCTCCAAATAAAAAATTTATTTTACTGTACATTATTTATTCATGATATTTTCATGTAATAGTACCATTTTCTACTCTTATGTACATACATTAATCAATAAAATATTTTTAATAAAATATTACTATATTTCTCTCCTTGTCCAGAAATCAATTTTTTTAGAAATCATAATTTCTAAAAATATTTTTAATATTTTTAATTTTTTAAAATTATTTTTTAAATGAAATTTCAATAATTGTTTACTCTTTTAAAAAATTCAAAGTAATTCAATGTTATTTTTAAAACATTTCCCAATTGGTTTTTATTGAAAATGTAAATGGAATATTTATGTCATTTTACGAACAAGGAACATTCCTAACATTTTTACATAGAAAAAAACTTATTTTTTAACTTATAATGAATGTACATAATTACATTGTATCATAACTTTCATTTATTTGAAGCTTAATTTTAATGTTTATGTGAATCTAGTTAAAGAAAATTTTTTAACAGTGATTTTCAAACAACGTGACTTTAAAAAATTAAAAATAAAAATGATATTTTCCAAGATAATAATTTTTAATTTTATTTTATTTAATTTATACTTAGTAGTTACAAAAAAACATTTAATATTACTCCAATGGTTTTATATTTATATCATTATTATTCTTACTCTGAATGGTTTATGATTATTTTGAACAAGGATTGTAATGACATTCACTTCTTTGCTTTATATTGTAGTCATTAACTTTTACTTGAAATATTAAATTTTTTGATAAAAATTAGTAATTAAATTTCCCCTATATAACCATACTATATATCATGGATATAATTATTGGTTAAAATATATCTCATTTATTAATATGTTGTATTAATTTGAAACTCTTTATTTTACTGGGGATATATGGATAAACCTATGATTAAGGGGGGTTCTCTACATCAGTGTAGAGCACTCAATATTTACCGAGTTCAAACCCTTGGGAATTTGGATCATTGATCTTTGATAGAATCTTTTCAGTATGGTGGCCTTATAGGTGAGCAATGGGTAGAGGTGGCATCCAACACAGTTTCATATAGTGACTTCAGATGATCCCTCATTACAAGAGTCGATAGTTATATATTAGAGATTTGGCTTCATTGTGGAATACTTCCACTGGATTTTTTCACCACATCTAATCTAGATCTAAAGTTGGTGTCTTAATTAGATATAAATCGATGAGGTGTGTGTGGGTTTTCTGGTATCAATCTGATGGTCTTAGTGTGTGGTATTCTGTAGTTCTATGTGGAAGAAGTTTTCAAAAGTGGGCGGAGGGATTTGGTAGCAGGATATAGTGGTCTATCCAGAGTTTATGTGGGACGACATATGCTCTAAGGCAGTGTCTTTGATCTACATAATAATGGGAAGATGAAGACATAGGGGTGATGGATAGTAAGTACATTGGGTAGTGTGAGGCTTCATTCATCTATGGCCTCAATCGTGGGGTGGACCATGCTAAGGCGCTATGCAACATCAGTTGTGCAGATGGCATGAAGATGAAATTTTCTAATCATATATTAGGGTTTTTTACATATAATGGGATTTGTACCAAGGGTATTTTTTCACTCAAATATTAGGCAATATGCCTATGGCCTTTCGTCATTTAATGGGTTCCCCCTTAACACTATTAAAAAGGGATATATGATTTTCATTTTTTTAATAAAGGGGAAAATCCCTAACCTATTTATTATATTTATAAATCTTTATCCTTTAAAAAATATAAATATTTTTTGATAATGCACATATTTCATGAATTATATAAATTATTTGATATGTAAAGAATGTTTTGGACCTGAAATGGTATGTGGAGTCCTGTATTGTATATCCCATTTAGGAATCAGTAGTTCTAGTGATAAAATCATGTTAATATAGCATTAAAAAGGGTTATAACTATAGTTTAAAATGTATTATGAAACGTTTTGATGGTACAAGTATCATGTTCCTGATACATGATGTCCAATAGTTTATAATTTCCTTAATTAAATTTCAATTATTATTATCCTGGATATTTTCACTTTGATATTATCTATGGATTCGTTTCATTTTTAGTTAATTCATTAAATGGAATGTGTTTTCGAATATTACCTTTTCTATATTAATTAATCATTATCCAGTAATTTAAATATATTGTGTGTTCAATTATTTTCATTTCCATTATCATTACTATTATTGATCCATGATATCTTCGGTTCTATATAACCCTTATTGGTCATTTTAGATGACCCATATTTTTTTCTTTCTCTATAATACATTACGATTATTATGTTTGATATGAAAGTATATTATAGAGGGAAGAGTGTTATTCTCCAAAAATAAATTTGTAATATTATTTCAAATGTAATGAAAGACTCAAGTATGCATCTAGTTTTCCATGACAACAAAACTATTCATCCATTTAGGATGAAATTTCATGAATCTTATACAAATGTAATAATGTAGAAACCATCTATGGGATACTAGGTATAGGGTCTCAACATCAAATATGGTAATAAAAGTATGAGTTTTTGACATTGTTCCCAGGATTGTGGGTATGAGGAACTATAATTTGTATAAGAGAATGGTTTTTTCAAATTAAATTAAATATTTTTTTGGGATTTGTAAAATAAAAAATTAGTGAAAACATTAAGGATAAGCCAATGTAGATGAATAATATCTTATTCCTTTTGTTATTTATAGAGTGTGTGACTTCATTAAAATGAAATCCTTTTTTTAATTAAAAAAATGTATTAAAGGTTAAAGAAAAAAGGTAACTAAGGGTAAAAAAATGTAATCGCATGTTTGGTTATCATCTAAACCAGTACTCAGTGCATAATAAGTTTTTCTAACAATTAACAAGGTTTACCCTTTTTGGGGATATTATTTTCCAATTCACATACTCTTTATGAATAATTATGAAAGATTTAAATGGAATTATAGTATATAATATTAAACTAGTCGGTTGAAGAACATAATTTGATTTTTAAAATGGATAACATAGATTCCAATATAGAGATTCATATTTTATTCCATGTATGTTGTTTTTTACTTAGTTATTAAATGATTATAGTTTACATTTATGTGTTTTGTAGATTTCTTGCACCACTAATTTTGGATAATAAAAATAAATGGATGGATCCTATAGGAATCAAGTTAAAAATGGGTGGCAAGTAAAATTCATAGAGTACCATAACGAGAATCCTAATGAGATAGGGGATGTGGTACAAAATAATATGGTTATTATGACTCTTTTATCCAAAACCTTAAATAATATATCCAACCATTTGACCTACTGAGTACGCTAAAAAAGGATAGTGTTTATATATATTCATTTATGTGGTAATATAAACCCTCATTTAGTGAATAATAAAACCCACTAATTTATGATCAATGGATCAATGAAATAGAAAATATATTTGCATTAATATAATAATCAAAGCCAGAGATGGCCATTTTAGTAATTTACTATGTGGAAGGTGAGGTTGTACAATGATAGTCTCTAATTAGGACTACAAATAAAAAGAAGTTTTTTGAATTTATGTAATATAAAGAGTTTAAGAACTTATTTTTCCTGTAATATTTTAATATAACTCTTCACATTAAACATGGTAGGGATTTTTTAGAGTTATAATAAAAGTAGGATGTATTAGTTAGTGCCTTTGAATCAAACTTCTAATGATTAAATAAGTAATTCACTCATTTTGTTACTAAACACAAAAGTAATATAGATTGACTCTTTAGTTTCATAAAAACATTTCCTCAGATCTAATTTACTGTAAGAAACTTTTTATCATTTATAAAATTTGTCAATTTCAACATAATGTTGAAATGGAATGTGTAGAAACTTATTATTACAATTATATGAAAAGAATGGTAGTGTTTCTTAGACACTCATATGAAATATCTAATCTATGAAAGAAACATCAACCCCATACATGTTAGAAATATGGGAGGAAATGAACAAAATATTTCTTAATAAGGCATGGAATATTCATTAAATATGGTAGAATAGATCATCAAGAATGATATTTTAGAAAAATTAGTAATATGAAAACAGAAACAACATATGAAATTATGGTCCAATATAACACACGACAAACACTTTAATTATTTAAATTCATGGAATTTTTTATTTATGAAAGTAAAATAAAAAATTCAAGAGCCTATGAGGATAATATGAATCATTAACCCCAGAGTTCATGTGAGGAAGGAAGTGCCTATTCCATCTCATCTATATAAGTGGATCCTAGTAATGTTGTTCTTAATGAAAAACTTGTTTTTTAAATATCATATTTGATTTTGGTTCATTACTTTATATAAAAAAATACATGTTTTCAAAGAATAGTGACTCATAACATCAGTCTTCATATGTGTAATTTTCATTTAAAATATATTATGGAATGATGAATTCATCCAAGATATACAAATATTATCATATCTAGGTTTCTAGGACGTTATATTCTTAAAATCTAGATCTCCTTCCCTTTGTATAATATTACCTAATACTTGGTATAGGATAAAATTCCACATATATCTCATATCTCAGGTTTGAGAAATGAAATCATTTTTCATATCCCATGTCATCCCATTTTAATGTATTGATGTATGAATGATTACACACATTACTAGGAAGAAATCCCCATAATTTGGGGTTTTATACCCAATAATGTAAGATATATAGGTCAATCGATCATTGAAGAACTCAAAATTGAATACATGACTATTTTATATGATTATATAGATATATATTCTAACGAACTAATTATAATTCCCCCAAAACATGAGGTTTAGTTTTCAATTAAAATCAAACCTAGTTATATTCCTATATGAATGATTCCTTATAACATTTCGCCTGTTAAATTAGAATAATTTAATACAAAACTTCATGAGGATTTAGAAAAAGGTATAGAATTCATAAATTCATCCACATGGGGTGAACTATTTCTCATTATTAAGAAAAATTATGCATCAAATCCACTTTCCATAGATTACAAAGAGCTTCAAAAGATTGTGATAAAAATATATGTTTTCTTCCCTATATTAAAATTTTCTTTTTTCAAATTATAAAAGATCAATATTTTTTGAGGATTCATCATCCATATTCATTCCAGTAACTAAAGGTAAGTATAAGACCTGTACAAAATAAAACATTCTTCATAATTTATGAATATTATAATTTAATATTAATTCTATTTGGACTCACAAATTCCCCAAGAAACTTTATGGATTTTATTAATATATTCATTAGAGATTAAATTTAAGAATTATATGATTCCTTTATCAATGAAATTATTTTATAGTATATCAAGGAGGATTAAGATGAAACAAATTTTGGTATTGTAGAAATAACTGTAAAAATGAAAATTTATATGAAAATTAAAAAAAATTGTATTTTGGTTGTAAAATATATCCTTCGTAGGTCATGTGATCATATTTTTGGGTATAAATTTGGTTTTATTAATAGCATATATGATTAAAAAATATCAATTATAACCCACTATAATATATATTCATAGTTTTCTTGGGTTATCTATATAAGATCAGTGTTTTCATAAAATTACTCAAGATTTTCTATCCTTCTTACCTTGTCAACATAGAAGTGATTGATGTTTCTCTTGAATGGAGTATATGAGGAATTCTTTCTAGATTCTAGATTGTAATTTTTCACCACATTGAAACATTCATTACCTTGTAGTACAGTAGGTTTATTATTATATAGTGATGCTTTATAAAAGTTTTTTAGATGATTTATTAAGAAATATGAAATGGTAATATATTATGGTTCACATCAATAAAATAATCAGGAAATGAATTACCCAAATCATATTCTACCTATATTGGAAAATGTATTTTCATTGAAAAAAATCTGAAATTATCTATATAGTAAAATATGTGATATCTATACTAATAATAGGATCTTTAAGTAAAATTTCACTAAAAAGTGTCTTAATGTGAGAAAAAATAATATTGTTGGATTTAATCAATGATTATGTATACTCAATACATTAATACACTTAGATAAAAAACATATAAGTCATTTCCAGAGTAATAATGGAAAATGACACCCTATCCACGATGATGATTGTAAATGATCCAATAATGATTGATTTTCAACACATAGATATTGAAATCATAAGGGAATATAATAAATAGAATCCTTTATAATGAAGTCTCATCTATTCATTCATGCATGGATCATGCAGGTTTATAAGAATGGTATATAGCTATAAAAAGAGGTAATTCTTATAGAATTCAAATTTTACATTTATTGAATTAAAATATGTTGGAAAAAAAAAATATGTTATATAAATATTGAAATTGAAGTAGGTGTTAATTTATAATAAAAATAACCCATTTTTTTCTATATATCATGGAATATAAGAAAAATATAATGATATTAATGGGTATTTCTAGTGGGAAAACATGCAAATACAGATTGTAGAATATGTATCTTGATGGTTGGTATCCAATATATTTATGGATGAATGATAAAATTATAATAGTATGATAATATAGTTTCCAATAATGACATGATATTGGAAGAAAATCTCCTTGGATTTCAACATACTACCCCCTAAAATATCTTTCAAAAATAGTTTTATTTGTGTTTTAGTCAATCAATATATTATTTCAGGACAATTTATCATTTTTAGGATTATCTATTTCTCAACCGACATTTCATGATATAAATACGGAATGTTTTTAGCGTACATTGTGTACCACTTTTAATTGTTTAATCTATTATTTTGTGGCTTACCTTAATGTTTCATGAAAGTTTTCAAACTGATTTGGATATAGAGTTATCCTTTATTACCCATAATTATGCAACGATAGATGTTCAATCCAAAATTATTTTTCAAAATCAATAGGATATGAAAATATATTATTCTATGAATTTCAGTGGTGGTTGTGATTTAGTTCATTCCCTTGAAGAGATCTCAAACAATAATAGTTTTCATTTAAGTATTAAAATGGAATTGTGTGAGGCTATATATTAGAAGTGGTGTTGAACTCTAACATGTTGGGAATAAGTATGAGAGATTAAGTTTTTGGGACTAGATATTTCTCAATATATACTAGAAATATCCAAACTATTCAAAAACACATTAACACTTTGTAATATATATATTAGTTATGTTCATAACCATTGAAAATACATTTATTTTTATATTATAGATAAGTAATTAACCTCAATATCACCATTTAATAATGTTTTTATATTTGTATGGAAGGAGATATTAAACCCTACATATTTTTTCCATTTGGAATCTTCGATCGTGTGGGGATGTGACTTATTTTATTTCACTTCCTCCAAAACACCCTAGAGTAAATTTTGTGTTCCCTATATCACTTTTGAGGAATTACATAACTAATCAGACACTTGTGAAGAAATAATAGGTCAGATAGTTGTAAGACAATGTCTATTTTGATTAATAAACTATAGAGATCCTAGATAAAGTAGATGAGATATTATGAAACATGACAACGTACCTAGTTAATGTCTTATAGGAAACCATATATTTTTTGTACTTCACGGGAACTAGATGATGTAATGAACCACAAACATGGTCATCAATTATATTTATAAAAATAACAAAGAATTGGGGGGAAATTACATTAATAGAGGTAAAATGTAACAACCCAAAATTTATAATACCTTAATTTTATGAGAGTTTATTTTACATGTGACATTGAAAGAAAATATAATCCATTTTAATTGAAATATGATCATTGAAACAATAACTCCTAATAATTTGATATAATTATAAGTATTTATATTATTAAATAAAATAAAAAATTATAATTAATTCTATATAATATTATAAGTATTTTATATAAAGTTTTCTTGTCTAATAGATGAGGGTGGGTACCTTCTCTATGGTTTTCTTAATACAAATCCCACACCAAACTCCAATAAGTTCATCTTGAGTGGAATCAATTTTATGAGAATGTCAAGTTCATGGGAGTTACTATGAAATACATGATAATTGATTAACCACAAATGAGAAATATCAATACCTATCTTTTTCTTATATATTACATGTAATTTTTTTAGAGTTATGTTGGTAGATGTTATGATGGCATATACTCACAGTGGTCCCCAAATAGGAAACACCATTTCATCCTGTGTCAATGACCCAAGATCACATTTGCGTCTGGGATTATTTTGAAAATTACTATAGATGTATTTTATTTTTTTAAGTATTCTCCAAAATTTTTATTTTGGGCCACAATTTTGGGCCTGCATGCCACATTTCCTTTGATCCATTAGTGGCCTTCATACTACTATTAAGCCTTTTGGTATAGGTCCTTAGGCCCATAGTTTTTGGAAAACATTTTACAAATTATAACTATAAAAATCTCTTGAGGTAATAGTAAATAGGATTTACATTGATACATGAAGTAACATCTGAGTTGGTGGCCTCAAAAGATGAATAAACAAGTTGTCACGTATTAATAAGACACCCATTCACATAGTTTTATGATGTCCGAATAATGTTTACACAGCCAGTGACTAAAATGTAATTTGTCCAATTTGATAATGTTGAATGATGTTTAGGTGATTCAGTTATTCATACTAAATGGCATCGATGGGTTTACAGCTTGATAGATAGATATGTGTTTTGGAACATATCACCCAATCCTCTTCAAACTTGACTGTTGTAATTGGTGGGGTTCTCTTCCATGTTACCTATGAGGGAATCATGATTCATTGATTCTTGGAAGGGGAAGTGTGGAATTATGACTCGTGGCATGGATTGATGACTATTGATTGGGGTGAAAATGTAATTTAATAGTGACACGACATGAAACATCATGATCTTGTGGGTAATAGGGCAGCATGATGCGCCTTTATGCCACTAGCCAATTGGGTCATTTGATGGACTTTTCTTCAAGGTCCCTCAAGCCATTACATGTAATAATGGTTTGGTGGGTTTTTTGAATTCTTTGAGTAGATGGATGTGGCATGACCCACTATTCTTGATGGGTGTGTGAGTGTTTTTGTTGCTCATAATATCCCCTACCTAAAAGAAATAAGAAGTATGGATAACATAAACATGTAAATATCAATGTAATAAATATTATTTTTCTCACATGTATTTTAATACATTTCAAATTTCAGATTTTAAGGGATAATAAATAATATTTTAAATATATTTATAATATATACACCAATGCAATAATTATTACAAAAAATAAAATGAGAAAAAATTAATTTTATTCTCAAAAGATACAATTTTTTATAAAATTATATTTATATGATACAGACATATATTATGAAATTATTATTTTAAACACTATAGTTTACTTTAAATATAATAATTTTCATATAATTAATTATAAAATCAATAATTTTTAACAAGGTCATTTTGATCATAAAAATAAAGTACACAGTAAATATTTGTTACCAAGGTAAAAAATGTAACTTCAAAGAATTATATTTTTATTATTTATTTAATTATTAAATAGATTAGAATGGCCACTTTTTAAACCAATGTGTTTTTAAACAAATTACATCAACACTAATTTAATTATTATTTCATAAAAAAATAATAAGAACATATAAATTGTAAAAAACACATTTGTACAAAACATGTTTTCCCTATATGTTATGTATTATTTTAAAAGTTTATTATAAGATATTGAAAACATGAATTTGATTAATTAGATTAAAAATTCTAAATCATATAGTCCAAACATAATACAAAGGTTAATATTTTATTTTTTTAATAAAATTATTACAATGGTAAAGCATTAATAATGTTTAATAAAGGTAAAAATGGGTAACCCAATGTGGCACTATTTTTATAAAATTACAGGCAAAATAGACCATCTATAAGATATCTTTTTGGTTAATAAGTCTTAACAACATGTCTCTATAACCATTTCTCACACAACTAACCTAACTACCATCTGATTCAATAATTTCAACTCACCTAACATAGATTTACAATGAAAATTCATTCTTTTTCACTTCTAATTAGAGATGTCAACCACAAACTTTATGTCACACTAATATTTCAAAATTTATAGAAAACTCTTATCATTTTCCATCTTCTAGAAAAATAATCATCATTTTTTAAACCTTGGTTTTATGAAATGTATCCAATTCCTACATTTCTAAATTATCCTTCAATACAAGATTCATAATCTTAAAATTACTATTTCCCACTCACCAAAATTACATTCCTATATTTATCATAGAGGCAACTAATAACATATTCAAGAAATTTATATTAAATAAAATTATAACATTAGTATACATGAATGATAATATATTAATGGAACATCTAGTATCTTTCTCCATACATATCCATTTGATAATAGAAACTATTACAATTGTTATGTTTGAACTGATGCCTCCATGAAAAATATATTTCATTTTTCATCTCCAAGTTACATGGATGGTTTTCATAAAATATTTTATGGTAAATAAATTTATATTAGAAATTATTAATTTTCATTAATGGTAGTATTACTATTTAAAATAATTATTAATAAATTGGTTTTTTCGTCAATGAAACAAAATCATCTCGATGTTGATTTCATCATCAAGAATAAAAAAAATATAAGGGAAATAAATTTAAAAAAATTAAATACTTATGGAACCTATATTCATATACCATAAATATTATAGGAATGATGAATTGGGTATCAATGTGTGGGTATCAATATCCACATTACGAAGAACCTATAAAACAATAAAAATCACTAATAACCAATGAAGAAAATAAATAATTACAAACTAATAAGTGTATAAAGAATTATTATAATTAAGAGTATCAATGATTAATTATATGAATATTGTTATTAATTAATTAAATATGATGGTTGTTTTTATTGTACTGATGTTTTGGGAACCTTTTACCAAGATGGAAACAAAGGTATGAGATTCGTTTAATGAACCTCCTTTTCATTGAGTCATAGTTTTCTACAATTACTATGATTCTTCTAATACCTTATATTCATTCAATTTATCATTTAATTTAGAATTTATTCAAAAATCTATAAGAAAAGTACCATTATTTTATTAACTCTGATTATTGGAATTATTTCTTACCTCATAAAAAAGATTCATTTTTAAAAATATCTCTCATCCTATAAAATAGAATTTTTTTCATCCATATCCTTATTGTTTCATTCAATAAATTTTACCCATTACAATTTTTTAAAACAAAAATGTTTAGTTAATATTTTATTAATATTTCACTTCACCTTATTTTAGAAGGAATGTTTATATTACTTTTTTCAATATAGGTTTCAATAAAGGTATTTTAATATATTAGATTGGATTTTCTTTTCATGGTAATATTTTTTTATTAATGTCCAAAATTTTAAACATACCCATTATTTAATTTCAAGGATACATTATTGGGATTTATTTTAAAGTTGTTTTCAAAATTGATTTCACATTAAATTATTGGAAATGATATGTTAAAGTATCTTATATATTAAACTCTTTATGAAAATGTTAATAATTTTTTTCAAATGAATAATTTTCTGTTTCACATCAATTTTCCAATTTACCTCAAAACAATATACCCCATTTCGAGTTATGAATCATAATTCACCCTCTATATTCACTTATGATATACTCACATGGGGTATTTGATTTTTTATCAACTATGGTGACTATAGTTTCCGTTTTTTGTTATATTAAATAAAAAGTGATGTGAATTTAATTTTATTTCACATGGGATTTAATTATATAATCTATCAATGGTTTCATGTGGGTGAAATTTATATTCATTTTTATATTGTGATACGTTGGTCCTATATAAGACTCAAATTAATTAGTTAATGATATATATATATATATATATATCATGATATAAAAATTTAAAATGCATAGGGATTCTCGATATATAAGTGGTAATGAATTTTGATTGTCAATACACTGTAGTAAACAATTAAAGATGTCTAATCCCCTATGTAATCATAAAATAGAAATTTTTCCTAGTGCGTTATGATATTATTTCCTTAGTATTTATCTATAAAATATGTTTTGATTTTTGCTGCTTTTACATGTTCCAATCCATTAATTCGAATACATATTCTTATGTTAGGACACATGGATAAAGTTTAATATAAAATGTTTCTTAAATCTTATATCCTAGTATATTATTGGATAGTTATCGTTATTTATCATTTTATTATAGATTATAAGGAATATTTATTTATTCAAAAAATAACCCATGTTCTGTAATCAGTTTACAATTTATCTTGATAATGTATATTTGACATTATGTTACCTTAATGAGAATGTAATCAAAACATTTCATTTATTTATCTGTTCCACATGGAATTACATATTGAAGTATGTATTACAAAAAGTACTATATAGATATATTATGTGATATTCCTGAGAAATTATGTGAAATAACATTTTTATTTTTATAATATCTTGAGATGGTAATTCTTTTTTGGGTTTTATGATTATTTCAGAGATGTAATGATTAAAATAGAAAATATTGTAAAATATTTTATTTTTTATATTTAGATATCTCACATGGTTTTAAAAAAGATATATGATGTATGATATTTTAGAACCAACCAGGGGAGTGTGGGTTTGGGGAACCTCAGTTTGTATAAGGGAAGGGTTTAGTTATTTCTTGTGATTAGTTTAGTTACATTGTGTGATTACAAATACAAACAATTAATGAAACCCATAAGGATAGGATGAAATAATGGGAAACTATACTATAATTTTGATAACGTATATACTTTGTATGTTAAATGCAGTGACAACCAAATTTGGATAAAAACTGGTGGATACATGCTTTGGAAAAAATGAACCTTAGAGTAATAATACCTTAAAGAAATATTTTTTTATAATTAACTCAATATTAATATAGTGTAAAAAAGGGGTTATTATTTAATGTATTGGGTGGAATTTTGAAAGGTATTATTTGGTGATTCAAAAACTCATTATAAACTATTATAAAGGATATAAATTTAATTTGAGGATATAATATAAATCTAGTGGTCTAGATGGTCTAATAGAAAAATTTACATACAATAGAAAGATTGAAATTTCAGGATTCATAGGATAGATTACGCACTCTGGTAATAAGTTAATTATTCTAAGAAAATAGTTTATAATTAGAGGTTTATTTATTTTCTCATACCTTAAGAATCCATTATTTAATAAAAAAATTGATCTTAGAGGAATTGTGTTACCAATGGGTGTGATGGATAATGAATTTTTTTACAAATATGGAACATAACATGATATGGTATGTAGTAAAACATATCATAGTGATTCTCACCAAACTATCATAAGATCTAAAAAAACGACATCTTTGTGGAACTCCCAAATGTTGTGATAAATGAAAAACTCTTTTTGAGGTTCTTTATATAGAAATTTGCACCCTCCTTTGGTGGAATTTCAAACAAACTAATTAAAAATAAATGGATAATTGAAATAGGGATGGAAATTTCAATACTATAATGTCCAAACTATGAAAATGTTAATTTATTGTTTTACCATTTTGATGGTGAGGCTGACTTATGGTGCAATATTATTAAAAATATGATAAAGATGGATAAATTTTACTCTATGAAATAGGTGAAGGTCATAAAAATACTTTTCACTAATTATTATCACCAAACACTTCACACAAAATAGGGTATAAAATTTATATAGTTGAAACTAAATAAAGACAAATCATTGGGTAAATATGATGAAAATTTACCAAGGATCATAGGGTATTCCTCTAGTTTTATTTCTGAACACGAAATTAAAATTTAATAATTATTTAGTGGCATGAAAATTAATCTTTGAAAGTTATTGTCTATATAGAATAATTGGTATATATGATGGTTTTAATTGATGTTAACTTTAGGCTACAAAAGATGATATAGACTCTCATTATTCTATATAAATGAAAATGAAGAAGGGGTTTCATGGAAAAGCATTTGAGAAATATCATAAAGGTAAAAACAATTACCTGTTTCATTCCAAAAATATGGAAATAATCACATTATATAGTTCTTAAAAATTTATTAAGATATATTGAATGATTTAAGGAATTCCATCATGTATGAAACTTCTAAAGAGATATTAATATTGTAGTAAAAATAACAGTGGAAAATAATGTATCATCTAATTATCTACTAACACTTAAATACATAAAATGAAAGGATATTGGGAACTATAAAAATAAATTATCCAATATAATGGAAAAATAGTCAATAGACATCAGCAACATCTTCGACAATGGGTACAAGGAAGAGCATATGAAATAACAACTGATGATGTGATCATGATAGAAAGTGGTGAAACATACACATATTATATACTACTTATATTTAAATGAAATATTTGACTATAATTATTCTTATTCATTCATATCATGAATGTTTTCTAATAATAATGATTCACCTCCTCAAACTATTTATATTTTATTTTAACTAAAAATATCTAGTATAATAATGATTGCATTAAGGATGTAAAAAACCTCTCTGATCATGGTTTGTGGAGAGATACTTCTAAATGAATTTGTTCTATTCCATGTGTATAATTGGTTGTGAAAATGGTCATATACTAGTATTATATTTGTAGATCTCATATCCATTTTTTAATAAAGGAAATAATATTTCATTTCATTAATCAACCCATTATATAATATTTATGCATGGATGATCATAAAATCTTTTTTGAATAAAACCTCTAATTTTTTATTTTGATACCCAGAAATGTATGATACATGTCTCAATGGATTTTGGATGAAATCAATAATTAATACCTATGAATTTTATGTGATTATACAATTTTTTTCCTAATTAATTACCTATCCCCCCCACCAAATTTTATCTTGTTATTTCAATGGAAATCACACCTTGTATTTTGTTCATATCATAAAGACCATATAGAATATGGTCCATCGAATTGGAATAATTAAAGATGAATATTTTGAGGAATATTGACTATGTTTTTATATTCCCATGCACCTCATCATGGGGTGGACTGATAATATTTATCATAAAAAATAATGGATTAATTTTTCATTGAATAGATTATCATGATCTTAACAATATTAAAATCTGGTATATGTATCATATGAGATACGACATGATTTTTTTCACCAATATTTATGTTCTCAACATTTAAGGAAGGTACATCATTGATCTAGGTACCATCAAATATCGTTAATGAGAGATTATATATTCAAGATATCTTTCCTAACAAATAATATAAATTTTGAGTTCATAGTATAACCATTTAGAGTCAAAATTTCCTAATCATTTATTATGGATATGAAGAATATATTGTTTATACATTACCTTCAAATATTAATGGTAATTTTTATTTATTATATTTACTTATATTATAATATTATTTAGTAGCAATGATGTGATTTTATTATTGTGATAACGACTATTTAAAATGATAAATTAAATGACAGGTTTAGTAAGTGTGAATTTTAGCCACAAAAGGTATGCTTCCTGAGTCATGTAACCACATGGGAGGGTAAGGTTTTGGATTCATTGAATAAATAATTGACTGTGGAGTGATAGTGAATATCCATTATGATTGAAATATATTTTCTTATCTGTTTAGTTGGAAACTACTAGTGATTTATGAAAATTTTGGTTAAGATGGTCAAACCCTCTATCTAAGTTAACATGGTAAGGAGTGATGTTCTCATGAAAAAAATATTATAAATAATCTATAAAGGAGAAAAATAATATATTGGTCACTGTACTTCTATATAAATTTACCTATAGTAGAGAATAGTTTTCAATGTAAACTGGTTTTATAATAAAGGAATTCGGATGTGTTCTTATGTAGAATGACAAGGTCATAGATTATTAATAATGTAAATTAAAAACATGTGTGAAAAAATACACAATGAATGGTATAGATATGGAATTAGTATTTAGTAATTAATAATTAGGAATAATTATATATATGGAAATGAAATTATAAATATATATTGAAAACAAGATTATAAATTATATATAATTACATAAAAGGAGATGAACATGTTCCAAATGTGACTATTGGAGTTGATAATAGATTATAGAAACTTAATAAATTTACACCCTAAGAAATAAATCAATGTGTATGATTATTTATCATTAACTAACTATACTACCCTATCTAAAAAAGAGTATTGGAGGGGATCTAATTCTTATTAATATAAAAATGATCTACCTTGAAATCATAAGGTATGTTGATAAATCAAATACTAAAAAATGATGGCCTAACCATACATCTAAGAAAAGATCATGGAGGTTTATAAGGAGGAAACAAAACAATATAAGAATGTTTAGAATCATCATGAAATTAATATTGAAAATTATATATTTGTATCATTAAATAAATTAATATGTGTTCTATCATGAATATAATTGAATTAAGTGATATTGGATGATGCAAAAATAACATCATTCTCTATCAATCATTGATGAATAAAAACGTTATTGATATTTATAGTGTATTTTGGTTAGATAACATTATAAGGTATATTAAAAAGTATATATCAATATTATTGGTGTTCCAATAAGTTAAGGTTGAATAATTATACTCTAAAGGGATTATGAAACTAGTACCCATACAAACATAAAAATAGGATAACATCACCAAGTATTTTTCATAGGAAATCTAAAAACATCTAAGGTCTATAATGTTATTTGGGTTGTAATATATATATTTACAGTGATAGTGAATTTTATTTCTATTAGAGAAGTTTCCTCCCTTAACCAACATACCAAAATATAAATAAGTGATGTGTTATGGCTATTTCTTCTACCTATTTCTATTATATAATATAAAAATATGAGGTTTAATTCAGTATTGCGTAAAATCCTTTATCTTTTTTTTAATATAAAGATATGATTTAGAATTACATATCCTTCTCAGACCGATGGTTATTCCTAAAACCCCATTCCTCTTCTATATGATATGCAATGATCCTACTCAACGGATATCAATATTGGTGGGGATCAATAGGTATATTTGGTAGTGTTATCACACAATAGTAGTATTCATTCTATAAATAAAATGGAACCTAATAGGGATGTGGATGGGAAAAGTTATAGAAATCGTTCAAATTATGAATAATTATGAGAGAATAGTTGTTTGGAAAAAAATTCACTTAAGATAATAAATATGATTCAATTTATTTAGTGAAACACTAAATATATAAAAAGACATCAATTTTTTATAGTGACATTCACTAAAAAGATTTAGTTTTTAAAGTTGTATATAAAGAATTACTATGAATATCACTATTGTGTAAGGTTATGCAATTTGAAAACAAGATGTGTTAATATCTATATACATTGGTCTCTTTTTTAATACTTAATCATGTGTGGATGGTAACTTATCTTATTTCAAATTCTCTAATCCTCACCAAATTTTATGATGTGTTCTGTATACCACTGTTGAGAAATTCCATTCCCAGTCCATCACATGTATGACACTAACATTTCATATAGCTAGTATATGATCACTTTTAAGGTAAAAAACATGTACAGATCTTGGGAAATCCATTTACCCTAGAGACAATGCGAAACCCATAAAATTATAAAAACTAAATTTTATGATAATCAATTTTACATTAAATAATGAATGAAAATAAACCATGTTATTATAGAAATTATAATTTTATAACAAAAATATTGAATATTAAAATATAAATAGATGTAATAATTTTATGAAATAAATAAGTAATGTTGATTAAAATGAATGAAATTCTATAAGTCTTCCACATGGTGTTCACTTTTCCATATTTGGAATGGAGGTACCTTTCAATGGTTTTTCCCCAGACCAAGCCCATAATAACTTCCAATAAGTGTGAATTGAATGAAATTGATTCTAGGAAAATTTATATATTATTTAATGATATATGAAATAAATTTTATATAATGTTACACAATAAAAAACCATCAATTAATATCTTAGCGAAGAAATAGATATTTTCATGGGTTATGAAAGTAGAAATTCAGATGATATAAACCTTGTATTATCAATCTATTAAATTATATATATATATATATATATTTATATATATAACATATATGTTACATGATTTCATCTATAAATTTAATGTAAATGAAAGTATATTTTAAATGCATAGATCATCAAAATATTTTTATAGGTCATGTAATAAGAATAAATTCATTTTATTCATAAAATATTTATTTTTTAGAAATATTTATAAGGAAAATGTAGTATCATAATAAAAAAATGTCTATATAATATAAATATTTATTATTAAAAAAATTTATTTTAAATTCATTATATCCAATATTAGTAATAGTATTGTTTGATTTTTTTTATCATAGAAACATTTTATTGGAGTAAATTTTAGTTACAATAGTAAAAAAATAAATTTTGAAATAATTGTAATTTTAAAAATTTTATAATATTAAAATAAATTAAACTGGTCAATTTTTAATGAATATTATCTGATATATAAATATTAACATTAACATTCAATAAATTATAAATTTATAATAAATATTAATAAAAACAAATTAAGGAATAAAAATACATTTTTTACCCCATTTTTTATATGTTATGTTTCACCTTAAAATATAATTTTCTTATATATATATAAATTGATTAAGAGAAAATGGACTTTAACATTTTAATCAACATATAAAAATTTGGTTTACATTACACTCTTTTTTTTAAAAGTAATTACACTGGTAAATCTTTAATCAATGTTAATTAGGGATAAATTGTGTTACTTAATGTGGTCTGAATTTTTTAAAATTAACATGACAGTTCAACCCTATCAAAGTATTTTTTTAGGTTGAAATATCAGGAAACATGTCTTACCAAAAATTCCACACCTAACTCACCTCTCTCCCAAGTGATTTCATATTTATCCCTTGCCTATCATTAATTCCCAAATAAATGTCCCAAAAGTTTTCCTATAAAAGGATCTTATATTTCCATACATCATGTCACAATTTTCCATCAATATTTTCATGAAACTATTCCAAATTTTCTCCTTATCCCCATCTTTATCTAGAATGATTTGGTAAAATGAAATAGTGAATCCCTATATTTCAAAATGATCCATCAAGAGATATGTAAAACTCTCAAAATAAATATCCTAAACTCCCAAATATTCCATCCATATATTCTTAGTCCACCCTCTTTAAAACCTACTCTACCCACACTAAAATAAAATAATTATATTTATTAGAATATAAAAATATAATTATATTATTGGAAAATAAATTATCTAGTTCCCACCATTCCATTGGGAAATGAAAATAATTATTCATGTTATATAAAAACTGCCAACTTCATCAAAGATGTATTAAATTTTTTATCACCACCAAACATAGATGATTCCAATATTGTATCTAATGTGTAAAATAATAGTAATAACATGATATATATTATTTAAAATTACTATTAACATTTAATCTAATTAATAATAATATACATTTTCTTACTAAAAAAATACCCAAATAAGATTCCAAATGATTTTCATGAATCATTACTAAATATCCAATCAAATGTAATTCGATATTTATAAATAATTAGGGAAAAAATTTCTATTACCCTAAATAATACATTAATTATTAAAATTTTATCAATATATGAGGATTAACATCTATATTATAAAGTGCTTGACAAATAATCAAAATCATTAACACTGAATGATGAAAATAAAGTGTTAGTAACTAATGAATATATAATTAATTATAATAATTAATGTTCCTAAAATGAAATATATTTTAAAAGGATCTGAATTATGTAATTAATATGTTCATTTTAATCATTCAATATTTTGGAGGGTATTTTAGGATGTAAAAAACAAATGTAATCAATTTTTCTACTCAACCTCCTCTTTTAGTACTCTATGTTTTTCACACTTTTCTATAACGACTATAAATTTTATTTGTATAATTTCCCTTCTGATTATATAAATGATTCATATTTAGTCATTTATCATTACATAAATCACATTATCCTCATGATGAACAAAATATTATTTTATTATATTGAATTGAAAATTAAATTTAGAGAATAAATATGTTGGTTAAAATTCAATGTTTTATAAAGGGATAATAGATAGAAAATAAGATAACAAAAATATTATTATTCGGATATTATATCACCATGAGACTTGGAAATAATAACGTTATTTCTGATATAATATGAAACAAGAAACTCCTAGATTAAATAACCAAAAAAATAAATGTCATTACATTTTTTCCCTTTGATATATTTCATTTCAAGAAACGCTGAGATTAAAATAACCTCCATATACTATTAAAACATAATTATATACTATGACTCATATAATCTAGCCATCATATTTGAATAAAAAAATTGGAATAAAATACTATGAAAAATATATTTTTTCACATGTAAAAATAAATTCAATAGTTAATTATTGATTATATATTAAATAAGAATTATTTAAAAAAATTAATGATTTCTTAAAATAGTATTTTTCTAAATGGTGGTTCTTTTTCCCATCGTGTACATAATTTAAAATTGTTTATTACCATTTTCAATGAATTTTTATAAAAAAAATGAAATAAAATTATGTATTATACATTTCAAAATTATATTCAAGTGAATTTTTTAAATTTTTTGTAAGAGATTAATTTTGCAATGAATAGTGAAAAATAATGGTTTTATTGAAATCTGCCTTTTCGTTTAAACAATTTATATGTTTAATTTTAATTTATGTTTTTTAAAATAAAATAACATAAATAATAATATAATTATTATATTTTAGTCAATTTGAATTAATTTCATATTGAATTTTTATATATAACCTTTTTATACTTATGAGTGTTTTCTCTTTTAAAACCTGCATTTTCATCAGGTCCATGGGGTTAATTTTAAAATATATTTTTTCACTTATGTAATTTTAATTTGGATAATTATATTCCATTTTTTAAATAATAATTATTAATATTATATAATAAGGGAAACTTAGTTTTTGTTCCTAATTAATAGTAAAAATATTAAATATAAATTACTAGTGTTAAAGTTCAAAAAGGGTTTACTATGGGGTTAATAAAAAAAGATAAGTGTTAAAAATGGCCTAAAATGTATAAATAAAATTTTATCTCATTATTTAGACCCTTATTAACATAAGATCAATTTTTAGGTTAATTTTTGAAACTATTGCATGAAATTTACAAATATAATAATTTATGTAATGAAATATACAAAATATCACTCTCTTAAATTAAAATTTCAATTTTGGGTTTTCATAGTAAAAATTAAATATGTTAGTTTATATTTATGTTAATATTTATAATAATGATATTAATTTCATTAGGTTAATTTTAATTTATTTTTTGTTAATTAAAGAATTTCATTAAATTCTTAAGTAACACCAATGCGGTAATTATTTAATTAATAGAATAATAAAATAAACAATATTAAATATATTAAAATTTATATAAATTGAATTAATTAATTTATTAAATGAATTTTTTACATAAATATTATATGATATAAATATATGGAAATAGTAATTTTAAAGTCCCCCTTCTCCTTTATTTTTTTAATGTCAACTTAAATTAACATTTTCTAAATTAACTTTAATGATATATTATAATAAATATATTTTCTAAAATGTTTTAAAATTATAAAAAATCATATCCTTAGCCAAATTATTTTTATATGTTCATAAATATTAACTATCATCCATTAATATACCAGTTTTCCATTTATAATATTTATATCTACCTCTCAGTAGTAAAAAATTATTTCCCTAGTAAAGTGGAAAATATAGATTTTCCCATTACATGCTCTCGTGTTAAAATTAATTTTCCAATGCATAAAAGATTTTTATATTAAAAAATGGATATAATATTTACAAAACATGGTTAAAATTATATAAATATTATTTTTTAATTATACTCTTAAATGGTGAATTATATAGAAATAATCTATTTACTATAGTAAAAAACTAAAATGGTAATGTAAGAAAACATTTATATTAATGAAAAACAAAATTTATATATATCTATGTTATTTCTATGGTAGAGGTTTTTATATTTAATATCATCCCTATAGTACTTTAATTATTATTTTTTAGTAAATTTTGGGTGTTCCTTCCCAATATTGAATTTTTTGGGTATTTTAAAAAATAAAACTCCTAACTGATTATAAAATGATGCTTCCTCCCCTTAGTTGTTCGCACATCATATGCCCTTTGGATTAAAAAAAAGAAAAATTACCACTAAAAATCATTATATACATTCCTTAGGTATTGGTTCACCCATATTACCAACCCTAGGGTCCTTACGTAGTGATCAAAAGGATGTTTCTATAAGAAAATGTAATCTTCTTTACAAAGATCATATTATTCATTTCCTCTTTTACAACCTTAATTCGTGTATTAATATTTAAAATATAATTACAAAAGTATATACAAAATAATTATATTTTATTTTGTTTATGTAATAACCTATATCAATCTTCTCTTTAATAAATGGGAAATTAAACAATAGATCGTTTGTATTGTAGACTACCGCCTCACGAACTGATGTAATTCATTTTCCATCACCACCCCTCGCAGAATGATATAATCATGGATCTAAAATATTTATATCATATTTATAAATTTTCTATACTTTTTTAATCATAATATAACGTATAAAATCTAATTAGAAATTCCTTTTCAAAACAATTATGTCGCTCATGCCTATATGTGGACTACCGCCTCTATGTAGAAATGAAAAATGTTTTTCAGTTTATGTTGAAATGGATTCAAATAAAGAAGTATTTGATTATTATATATAATATATATGACATAATAATAACTCTTGTGAGGTTATATAATACTTAACTTCATTTATTTAATCATCAAGAAAATGGAAACAATGATCATGTGTATGTACAGCCTACCGTCTCTATTAATGGTGTAATTTATTTTTTATTTTCGTTTTTAATAGATTCCTCAAAATACATATAATTTTAATACATATGATATTTATATAATTTTTATCATTTTTCATATGATGGGACCATGATCAATTTTTAATTATTATAATTACCTTACAAAAACATGCTTGAAAAAATATGTTTGCAACACACAAAATTATAGTAATAATTATTGATTATTAAAGATAGGGTGACAAGATATTATAAAATGATAATATATGATATAATAAATATAAATATGGTTTTATTATAAGTTAATAAAATTTTCTAAACCAGTATTCATAATTTTAATGTATGTTCAACCAAAGGGAAATGTGAAGTAAGGTATTTTGTCTAAATTTCTTTTCATTGAGGAATATTGTAATGTTATGCACCTTATTTTATTTATAAAGTGAATATAAATCCCATTTAATATGTTATATCTTTAATCCATCATTCATCATAATATTTTATGTTTCAATTTGAATTATATCATCCAAGGGGATTTTATAGGAAAATTATTATGTGTTAATGGATTGTAGAAATCAATATCTATTCATTGGGTTATATTATTTCTTCATTGTCTTTATTATTCATAGATTATATATGTAATGAATTTTAATTTTATTTTATTCTATTTAAAATGTTTGATATTTATTTACATATTGTACACATAATTGATTCATTAATTATTTCTCACTTCAAAATTATGATCATTGTAATGGTTTCTCGTCTCAAATTATCTTTTTTGGATATATGTCATGTTATTCACCTAGATTTTTTATAAGGTGTATCTACTACCGATATTATTTTTATATCATTTATATTTTTATATTAATATTTTTGGATGTTTAATTTCGTTTTATTCATTTCAACGGTATAATACCTTGATATTTTAAGATATTTTTATTTCAAATATATTTAACTTCATTTATAACTTGTGTTACACGCAAGAGTGTCCTTAATAAAACTAAGATGCACTTTTTAAATTATAATTATTTAATTTTATCATATATATGTTAAATTTCATAGTATTAATTTGGTTTATTATTTTATAAATTATATTAAATCCCCCCACTTGATATTAATACATAGTAAATAATGTCTCAAAATTTCTGTAAAGTCATACTATTCATCAAAAAATGTATTTCCATAAATGATTTTATATTTATTTCTTTGAGAAAATGTTATAATAAAAATTTTTAAAATTTAGAAAATATATTTGATAAAATTATATTAAATTTTTAAATCAATATATCAAAATTATCTTTCTGTAATTTGTTGGTGTTTTCCTACAAAGAATGATTTTTCAATGAATATTGAGAAATGCCTATTTTTTTCAAACATACATTTTATTTTTCATTGTGTTTTACTAATTTATATTAAAATTATTTTATTCGAAATATAGAAAAGGATTATTCAAAAATTAATTATTTATTTAGAGTCGTGACGTTCAAATTTGGTAAATATACCCCTTTTCTTTTTTGGTCAAAATTAATTGTAACTCTGGTAATATTTGTTACCATGGTAAAAGATAAATCTACTAAATCATGGTTAAAACTAAGTGATAAGGGAAAAATAATTCATTATAATTATTATTTGATGAATTAAATTTTACCCTTATAACCATAAGAAAATATACTAATTTTTTAATTTACAATTTTCTATGAAAATTATTTATATGTTATTTAAGCCAATGAAAGTGAGAAAATGTCACTTTGTTGGTTTTAAATTTAATTTAGGTGTTCAGATAGAAAAACATTAGTTATAAAAGAATTATAATTTTAATTATTTTCCTAATTATATTATATACACTATTTGTACTTATTTAATGTTATTTTGAATTAAATTATTACCATAAATGTTTTCATAATGAATAAACATTATTTATTAAATTAATGAAATAATATATAATAAAATAATAAAATATATTTAATTTTAGAGAATTATTGTGATAAAAGAATATTATAGAAAATAATAAAATTATAGGGATGTATTTAATTATTATTTTTTATTTATTTTGTTGTATTGATGATTTTAATACGAAAGCAATTAATAGTGTCAAAATTGAAAAAAAGGATATTTTATACAAATAATATTTTATTCAATTGTTATAAAATAATGAGAATTTTAAATGTGGGAAAAATATAATATATGGTTTAAAATTCCCAACCATGTTCATTTATATTCCGTTTCATGGTATTTGGGTTGATACTGAATTTTTTTTAAATAAATATTTTTCAAATTACATAAGTGCCGCTCACCTCAATTATAAAAGGGAACCTCCTCCTCCTCTTATTTACCCAACAGTGAGCCTTACAGATAAACCATACGCTGATAAATTCTAATCATAAATTCCGTAGAAAAATTATAGTGGTTATATTATTCTAAAATGACCACCCTAGATCCCTTAATAGGATATCTAAGTGAGTTGCATCCATGAAGAAGTAATATCCTAAGCCCATCACTTTTAATTTGGATCTCCTTTTTTCATCTTATAAACATGTTATATTAATAATATATATATTTACAACATTCAAAATATTATTAAATGTTATTAAGATTATTAAAACAATGTTATCTATCCTCATTCCATCAAATTTTAAGTGAATGTATTGCTCTTGTGTACATACAGCTTTTCCCTTCCACGTAAAGATGCATTTCATTTTACATCACCATATTCCATTGATGGTTAATATTTTTGGATTAATGGATATATATGATATTAATGATATAATAATTCTTATAAATTTATAATATCATATCTACTTTATCACCTTCCAAATCATTAGACAACGATAATGTCGCTTATGCGTATGTGTGGACAATACCTCCTTGAAGTGATACGGTTCATTTTTTAATTCTATTTTACATGGATGGTATGTATTATTGAAATGATTAATATATATATGATATTATATATATGATATAATACTTCTTCTTTAAATTCAAATTTTTATTTACATTTCTTTCATTCCATCTATCAAAAAGTGAATACAACGTTCATGCATATGTTCAGCCTGTTGACTCCATGAATGGTGTAATTCATTTTTTATCTCTATAATTATATATTATTTTAAATATATATTAAATATATATATGATATAGTAATAATTTAAATTATTATGTAATATATTTATAATAAATTTAAATTTATTATAAAAGAGGATAAAGAACATTCAATGTAATTCAGACCTGAGGTAAATATTTTTTTCTCACTTTTTATTTTGTGGGACATATTCCTTATATACGAAATAATTATTTTGTGTGGTTTATATATACAACATTAATTTATTTTATGATTATTAACATTAAAATTATGTGATATACATATCAATTAAAGGTTAATTGTTTCATTAGGCTTATTATTTAATCGATACCAAAGAGATAATGGTTTATTTCACAATTTTGTAATTATTTAGAACTATTTGTGTTTAAGTATTTATCGGAGAATCACTCTCTTAAATTCAAATTTTAAAAAAAAGTGATTTAGAAAATGTTTTTAATAATTTCCTATAATTTATAAAAATCATTTGTACCCATGTTGTACTTTTTAAAAAATGTTTTGAAACAAATGTTTTTTATCATTTTCTAAATGAGGTACATTATGGATTTTATGAAAAAAAATGTAATAGGAATAGTTTTATATATACATAATGATCAGATTTTCCCACCACCATGTTGACTCAATTAATTTAATATTATATTACGTTTTTTTAGATTTGTTTTAGAAGAAATTATTTCATTTATATGTGTCCGACTTTTTAAAAAGTAACGTTATTTCAAAATAAAAAATTTATTTTCCTCGATAATAATTCCATGTGATCATTCAAAATCATTTTCTATCTAAGTTTATATCCTTTCATGTTACTTATAAATCACGAGGGATATGATTTTGGGATACCATAAAGTATTTTTCTCTTTATTGTTTATGATTATGTCATGATATTTATGAATCACGTTTATTTTACAGGAGTTATGTTACAATGAATTATTTATGAAAAAATTATATTTTAATGGGTTCTCATATGATGAATGTTTTATATTGTAGAACATATGTTTTTTATTTTTATTAAATGATGGTTGGGAATAATATCATCCTTTAATGAATTGTGTAAAATATCATATATTATGCGATAATAATGGGATACAAGTCTAATTACTTGTTCCAATATGGGAAACAGGTGTTGATTCCCGATACAAGTGTTAGGGAAATTAATCATGACATATGAAATTATTTCTATAATTATGATTATTCCACACACCTTTATGCCATGAAATATTTTTCCTAATTGTGTTATGATGATTTATCATTCATACAAATCATATATTTTTAAAGGATAATGTTTTTTTCCATTACTCATGTTTATGATCTATTTTAGATTATGTATAAAATTTGAATGTTATAGTCATGTTATTATACCATTATTGTAATCCAGTGATTTAATATTATTATATACTGAATTCTCCAACACATAACCTTACTGAAAATCTATGCTCAATTTTGTTTATATTTTATTTAATCCAGTTATAAATAATGGTGCTAAATGATTTATTCTTAGAAAAATTCTCTGTGTGAAGACTTTTATAGGAGGTATTGATGAATTAATGTGGAATATGAAAATCTTGGTTTAGTTTGATAGGAGGTCGATATTTATGAAATATTTTTTTATGAACCCACATTGTTAAGAGTATGACCTAGTTATTTAAAACTCTAATGCTAAATGTTACTTGGGTATGTAACTGGTCAATTTTATTGATGTTTAATGTTTTTTTATAGGTAGAATTAGGACACATTTATTGGTATCAACTCGAGAAATGTAATGTTTATGTATTTACCTCCAGATCCAGAAGTGAATGTCATAGGATGTTACTCTTTGTATCATTGGAAGGTTTAGAAAATATTGTAGATTTGGAAGTTTACATGAAATTTTATTCTAAGAGTTCTAGATACCATGAGGGTTATATAATTTTGATGTGGAATATAAGTTAAATTTATTAGACACACCTTTTCAGTTATTAATTGATGGAAATTTAAGGAGGAAAATATATTTTGGAGTTTGTATATATAACCCTTAGTTTTAACATGAAGTATTATTTAATGAAGAAGGCATTTATATATTGTAGAAATAATTTTTATTTTTATTTTATAAAAACTAGTGTTTATATGATCACTGATTTTTAGGTATGTATAAGTTATTACATTTTTGGGATGTAAAATTAAAGGTATGAGGTAAAATTTTGAGGATAAAATAATTCATTTAATGTTGAATATGTTATTATTATTTGTGAAGATGATCATCAAATTTATTGAAATTTTATAAGGATTATATTATTATACTTTTATAAAAAAAATAAAAACTACAGGCCATTTTATATCCTTCCATATCCGAAAAGGCTACAAATCTTGGACCCACAACCAGAGGTAAACATGGATGCATCACCTATAACTAGACTAAATTTTTTCATTATTATAATGAAATTGTTTTTTATTTTAAATTATCATACACATAAAAGTGATGTTCATTTTGGGAACATTTTTTTTATCATATAGGTAAACATGGGATTGGAAATTGATTTGGATTTGTGTGATTAATGTTATTTTAAAATATATTAAATATTTTAGGAACCCTATATGATTAAGGTAAATAGAATAATATTGAATTTTATTTCAGTAATAATGGGTGAACTATATTTTGGAAGAATATATGATTTTGTAGACTATTTATGGTGATTTTGGTTATTTATGAAAATTTCTAGTATATCATTGAGATTATATGATTATGGAGTTAAAATTTTGGGAGATAAATCCTATAGTTATCATGGAAGATGATTTGACAAAATATTTTTGATTTTTAGGATTTTATGTCATCTTGGAATATTTTGATCAATTTTCAGGATAGTGATTTATTGAAGGATCTATGTTGAACTTTGGGTATTACTATTGAATAGAATACATTATAGTATTTTTATCATATGAATATTTAGTTGTTTTTGGGATGCATTTTATCATGTGATAAACAATTTTTTTTTCATAATTCCTAAATACTTGAGTAATAGATTGTTATTATTTCTTGGATTATGAGATCCATTAGAAGTTCATTTTATTACTTAAGACATGAAAAATTATTCTTAAATAGTATATATTTGGAGAAGAAGATAATATTGTGGTTGAGATTTAGTAATGGATGAAATTACACTTTTCAAGTAGGTATATTTTCTTATGTTTATATTTTATATGGGAATGAAATTACTCAACTCTAGTAAAAGTATCGTAAGAACAAATTTTTTTCCTATAACCTTCAATTCTATTCAATTGATGGCCTTTTACACATATATGGTTTATGGTTTTATGATTTTTATCATTATCATGATCATTAGACTTCTTCTGATCAATGATATATGGAAATTAATTTTTCCATATGCAAATCTTCAATTTCCAATAATTTTCTCATATTTGGAAACCAAATATGTGAAGTCCTAGATAACCTTCATACTTCTATTTGCCTATATTCTAGAGGAAAATTTATTAATCATTTTTATGATGTGGGTTATAATAAATAATTATTCAAATGAAAAACCTTTTATTATGGAGAAAAATTGAAAGGGTTCAATTAAATAGGGGAAATATGTAACACCTCAATTTTTTATAAAATTTTCCTTCCAAATATATTTTACTATTTTGATAGCTTGTGTTACACGTTACCAAGAGTTTAAGAGAACCTCAATATACAATTTAAAATATGATTATACAATGTCATCACCTAGATCATAAATTGGCGGATATGAATATCAATAAATAATTTATGAAGTATATAAAAATTCACTACTCTATATAAAAAAATATTAATTAATAACTCAATTTTTAGTAATTTCATTATATTATTCAAAAATATATTTTCTTCAAAAGTCAATATTTATTTCTATTGATGATATAATATTATAATTATTTTTTGTTAATTCAAAAACATTTATTTACTAAAATGATCTTAATTTTTGAAATCAATTTATCAACATTATTTTTTGGTGAAATTTGGATATTTTTTCTAAATACATTTATTTTTCCACAAATATTAAAAATATTGATTTTTATAAGTGTCATTTTATTTTAATATAATGATTCACTATAATTTAAATTTTATCATAAATTAATGTTATTATAATTTTATTTTATATAATATAGTTAAATTATTATTAATCATTATTATACATTATTTTGTTGTAAGTACATTTTTTGGCTTAATAACACATTCTTCTAAAAACTGTTTTTCATTGTGTATTACAAAATTATGTTAATATAAATTACTAATACTTTTATAAATTTAATCTTGAGAAATGGAATATGTATTTATATTTATTAAGTTAAAATTTGGAATCTATTCCAATTTAATTTTTGTTCAAAATGAATAGTTAATATGAAATAAAATCACCTCAATAAATGGTAAATCTTAAAAATATATGTTAAAACTAATTGATAAGTACATAATTATTAATCATAATTATTATTTGATTAATGAAATTATACCCTTATCACCTTATTCTCTAATTGGAGTTTTTAATGGACAATTTTCCATGAAAATTACATATAAATTATTTAAAACCAATGAAGTGGAAGATGTCACTCCTCTATTATTATATATCATTAATCTGTTCGCATACAGATAAAAATAAATTTTTCAATAATATTAATAGTAATTTTTTCTTAATTAAATTATATTATTTATGGTAGTTTGTATATAGATTTTAAAAATTAAATAATTACATTAAATCCTTACATAACACAAAAATAGTATTTATTCAATTAATGAAAAAATAAAACAAATTATATTAAAAACAATTAAAATTAATATATTTTGTGAGAATTAATGAAATCCAGTAATTTTATAGATAATAATAACATGTTAGGAATTTTTTAAAATATTTTTTTGGGAATTTTCTTTCTTGATGTGTTTAAATACAATGTAATGAAGACTATCAAATTTGACAAAAAATATTTTTTATAAAAAATTATATTGTATTAAATTATTTAAAAACCATAAAAATATTCAAATTTCAAAAATTCCATAATATATGGTCAATAATTTCATTCTTTAGTCATTTATATTCGATTTTGTGGTATTTGGGAAGATATTTAATTTATTACAAATTAATGTTTCATGAAATTCCAAAAGTTCCTCTCACCTCATCTATAAAAGGGAACCCCCTCCCTCACTTATTTACACATCATTTATCCTCTTTTATAAACCTTAACCTAAAAATTTCAATTTTAAAATTCAACGGTAACCTTATATTGGTGTTGTGCTTCTCAAAAGTCCTACCCCGGAGCCTTTAAGAGGATAACTAAGTGAGGTATCTCTAAAAAGAGGTGATCACCCTGACCAATCAAATTCATTTTGATTCTCATTTAACTACCTATAAATATGATTTTGTATTAATGAATTAATATCATTAATATTATAAATATTTGTAAATTTTATTATAATTATGAAACAACCATTATTCATCCTCATTTCATCAAATGGTATGCGATAATATTGCTGAAGTGTACGTATGGGTTACCCTCTCCATGTATCGGTATATTTCATTTTCCATCACCATAATTATTGGTTAGTTAATATAATGGGTTTAATGATCTATATAATATTTTTTAAATAATAGTTCTTGTTAAATTATAATATTTACAGACATGTTTACCTTCCAACCCCTTGGAATTTGATAATCTCTTTCATTTGTACGTTCGGAAAACCACCTCCATAAAGAAATATGATTCATTTTTCTTTTCTATATCACATGTATGTTAATGAGAATGGATATTATGAATATATATGATATGTATGGTATAAAAATGATTTTTGAAAGGTGGTTTATTTTTTTTCATTCTTTCTATCCTTTAAAAGGTGAATACATCATCCATGTGTACATATAGTCCACCATCTCCCTAAACTCTGTAATTAATTTTATATATCTTTCATTATAGATAAAATTAAATATATATATATATAATAAATATAAATGATATAAAAATAATTTAAATTATTATATTACAAATTTATACCAAATATAAATGTATTATATAAGAGGATAAATAACATTGAAAGGATTTAGGACCAACAATATGGGATTCATGTCTCACTCTAATTTATATGGGACACAAGCCTTATAAAGTACATTCTTAATTTTTTTTGGTGTATATACTAAACATGAATTTATTTTATTATTCATATCATTAAAATTAAGGGTAATACATATCAATATAATATTCTTTCTTTCATGATACTTATGATTTAAATGATACCAAAGTAGTAAGGGCCTATTTTATAGTTTCATCATTATTCATGATTGTTTATGTTTATGATTCCACTAGGAAATTTATCTATTAAATTATATTGTTTTCTAAAAAAATAAAATATGTTCTTAATATTCTCCTAAAATTGTTTAAAATCAGTTTTACTATTGTTTTTTTCTAAAAAATGATATGAAATGAATCTTTTTTTGTTTTCCTAACGAGGTACACAATCACATTTTTATAAAAAAAATAGAAGAAATTTTTTTTATTTATATATAAGAAGGGGATTATCCACACATCCTGATTTATTAATACATTTAATTTCCCTTTATAATATTAAATTTATATTTATTTAAAAAAATTATTTATAATGGCGCCTCTTTTAAAAAGGAGATGTGATTTTAAAATAGAAAAGTAATTTTACTGAATAACAATTCCATGTGATCTTTCTAAATAATTTTCCATTTAAGATAGCATCATTTTATATTACTTATACATTAATGGGGATATTATACAAGGATACTATCCTTTTTCTTCATATGTTTGGTTTATGTTAATGAATTAATTATGTTTATAAATACCATTTATTTTTCATGTGTTATGATATGATGAAATGTTCATAAAACCCATTTATTTTTGTGGGTTTTTATATGATGAATTTATTTTATTTAAGGTCACATATGTATTATTTTAATTATATGATGTTTGGGACCTTTATATACCTCTAATTTATTGGATAAACTATTTTATCTCGTCATATAATAATGGTAAATAAGTCAGTGTTCTAGATACATTATGGGAAACAAGTAAACGTGATTGATCCATTATGGGAAACAAGTCAATGTGCAAGATACACTATGGAAAATAGATATTGATGCCCGATCCAATGTTTATGGTAATTAAAAGTGACATATAAAATGGGTTTTATACTAATGATGATTTCATAAACATTTATGATATGAACTTATAGTTCTGTTTGAGTTATGATGATTTTTCATCCTTATGATTCATGGGATTTTAAATTGTAACACCCCAAGCTTCCACACTACGTTTCTCTTTGAATAATGCAACGGTGTACATTGTACCCAACTTCGAGATTCTAACAAACCAGAACCAATCAAACTAGCCCTTATGAATAGTAATACATACTTTTTGAAATTTTATAAATTATATCTCTTAAAATGGACTACATCATTGGATTTGGAATATCTAATTTATCCTAGGTTGAAATTTTGGAACTTTTCGGATAACACTTTTATTTTGATAAATAATGAAAATTACTAAATTTTAATTAAAAACAAATTTTTAAATCAAAATAATTTATAGTGATAAATTATATTATTGAGTGGTTTTAAAGTATAATTAGAATATATTTTTACCATTTTATCCAATTGTGTTCATTAGAATTAATTTCACTTTGAAATTGGACCTAAACAATTGTCAATCTTTTTATATATATTTTTTCTTAAAAACACGCTATTTGTTGTGACAGTTGGAATTAATTATAAAATTAATTAATTAAACTTATATGTTTAGAATTTTGTAAAGTAGACATTATTTTTGAATTTGGAATATCAATTATATCATAGGGTGAAATTTTTGCAATGTTCTGAAAAACATCAATTTTTGATGAATAGTGAAACTACTAAGTGGTAGTTAAAAAAACTGAATTTTTCATAAAACATAATTTTACAGCTTCTATGAATGAAAATTCGAAAATCCGAGAGACACGACTAATATCAAGAAGTAAAATGTGGTTCAATAAGATGAAAATAATATTTTGGTGAATAGTAATTTTTTACTTTTATTTACCACGGTTAAAAGTAAATAGGGTAATTAAGGGTACAAATGATATTAATATTACCCTAACACATGCCCTAATTCTATTGGAAAAGTGTATCTCCACAAAAAACAACCTTAGGAATAAAATATTATCATTTAGGTCCACTTGGATTAGATTAGGACATTTATTATTATTTAATTTAAAGAAGAGTTAATTGTGTTAAAATCAATGTTTATTAACTACAAAATTTTTAATATAGGGTTATACATAAGATAAATTCGATCCTAAATATTCATTATAAAGATAATAAGATTTCCTACATAATGATATTTTATTTATAATTTTTAAACATTAAATAATTTAATATATTTATGACACAATGATGATGCAGTAATTACCATAATAGTGAAAAATTAAACTAATTGATATTATAAATATCCAAATAAATATATTTTAAGACTTTTAATTAATTAAACTAATTTTCTAGGATAATATGACATATTAGGATTGATTTAATTAACTTTTTTCGAAGTAATCGTTATGTTATGAGTTTCACAAAAATCAACTATTGAATAGTGTCAAAATTGCCTTAAAAGAGTTTTAAAAACTAATATTATATTATTAATTGATATTAAATTTCTAAAAATCTATGGTTCATCCAAGAGACTTATATCATTATAGTTATATCATTAATGGATCACTTTGGGGTCTCTTGGATGTATATAGCATGTTTATTAACTGTATAATATAAAAATACAAAGTGACATGATAAATGTCAAACTAATTAACTAAGAGTTAAAACTAAACGATAAGGTTTATATAGTGACCCAAACCTGTCTAAATTCAATTGGTTGAATGGTTTTCGACCTATACCCACCTTAAAATTTGAATAATAAACTTTTGAGCCATTATAAACCGAATATGAATTTATTATAAATTAATATTTCTAGCTTGTCCAAAGGTGCTCCTCACCCCTCTTATAAAAGGGCAGTCATTCTTCTCATTTCTTCACACCTTCAAAGCCTTTTGGTTCGGCCAAACCCTGCCCAAATACTCTCTCAACTTCCCTCACTACATCCTAG
Organism: Viscum album; assembly: GCA_963277665.1. Taxonomy (NCBI): domain Eukaryota; kingdom Viridiplantae; phylum Streptophyta; class Magnoliopsida; order Santalales; family Viscaceae; genus Viscum; species Viscum album. The sequence continues at coordinate 1,641,235,655 of OY728146.1, read as the reverse complement.
AGGCCATAGTTTGATCAGAAATCCAACCTAATGATCCCATTTGATCAAATCAAAAGGAAGAACCTGAAGAAGAGGTAATGTTTTCACCACCCCTTTTCAAGTTCCTTTCTTCTTCCACTTCTTCTTTCTTTGTTATTACCATTATAAAATAATAACTCATGAATCCTATATATACTGTTACGTTATTATAAATATGGTACAACCATATTCAGTATTCTATCCACCCTTTGAATAAAATGTCACCATACGTGCGTACGTACAGCTTACCGTCTCCACGTCATGGTGTAATTGTTATTCAATATATTATTATTTAGGTGGGTATAATATTTATGTGTAACTAATTTAAATAATAAATATAACATGATAATGATTCTGTATATATGATATACCATCCAATTATATATTATTTTAATATCAAATAAATGATATTGTCGCTTGTGCATACGTACGGACTACCGTCTCCACGAACGCGATGAGATTCATTCTCCATCATATACATTCAAGTATTATTATCATTTGATGATTTAAAAATAATGTTTAAGAATTTGATATCATTATGGATATGAATAAGATAAAACCGATACATGACAAACATGGATTATGTAACAAAACATATAAAAGAAAATGAGTAAGTTAACACCTAAAACGACGATAATTCTAAGATATTATTAACAAAGAAATGTTAAAAGATCATATATGATATCATATTAATGTATATGATTCATTAATAATTTAATAAAATTTATTTAAATATTATACAGGATTTTAACCTACCCCCAACCAAGGAAAAGTACAAGGTAAGGGGTTTCTTATCTCACTTTTAATTCTGTGAGAATTACATTATTCACCACTTATTTATTGCATGTGGTGTGTGTACTGCCCATGATTGTATCCATTGTGTAATATAATTTAATTTATTGATATTTACATCATCATGGTATGATCCTTCTTTCATGGGTGTATGTTTCGTATGTTACCTAATCGATAAGGGAATTTGAAATTTCAACTTCCACTCATTTGGCTTTACGCATATTTCATGGATTATATTACTCCAAGATTATGTATGGAATCACTATTCATTTTATTATGTCATAATTTCCACTCCCCTTCCTGTGGATATACTATTGATACACATAATCACTCCATTGATAATTTCTCAAGTCATCGATATGAATTTGATATGATTAATTTTAACTCACTCTCCATTTATTAAGTTAAACATCCAATTCATTGGTGTTGTTTTTATAAGATTATGTGTGAATATCCTTTGATTGATTTACAATGAATATCCAATCATATTTAGTGTATTTATATTTTTCACACATACCTATGTCGTTGATTTATCCTTAACCTAAGGATACAGCCTTTATGAGAGATTTCATCTCAATTTACATTACATTGAGACTTCTTTGTTGATATACACCAAATCACTTTTATGTGGTGTATATAATGTACTTTGAAATAGAATATCATTAATCCATTTATTCTCATGATATTACAATGTTTTGATTACCTCAATTATTTGTATTCAAGTGTCTCCCTTTTGGTTAGAATGTCTAACTAAAATACCATTTTTAAATGTTTTAAAGACTTATTCATCTAAGTATTCCTCATTAATGTCCATGTTTTAAAAATGGTTTTAAGGATTTATTTATATGGACATTAATGTTTTAAAATTAAAACTCCTTTTATAATGTTTCAAAGTGGTATGGGACACTTTGATTCAAAAATCTATTTTTAAATGGATTCTTGACAAATAGTGTGACTTTTAAAATGATTTCAAGAAAAAGGGGGATATTTCTCTCAAGTAGTATTGATGATTATTTTTATCTATGTCAACATCCTTCATTATTATTGATTGAGGTTAATGTGATACAATAAAAGCTTCCATTATGTATCAAATGAGTTATGTTTGAATGTGGATGTGCTATTTGTATACCATTAATGGTTTATAGTTAATGTATTGACATTTCGTATGCTAGTTTTAATACGAATATTTATGTTATGTTTAAACCTATTCATATGAGGAATGAATTGGAATTAATAAGTGACGGGTGGAGCCTGCTATAGCTCCTCGATGCATCGGTAGGTCTCATGTGACAAACTAGTGTCTTGGCACAAGGCCATGGAAAAATCTGATTTGTAGTCATGGCACGAGGCCTTGGCTATGTGGTTATGATAGTCTGGCATTATGCATTCCATCATTATGAAAGTGGTTATTGATATTGTATGTTATCATTCAACTAGTAGAATATCCATGTGAGTAATTAAATGGAATTATTTTATTTTATCTTTGCCATTTTACGCTGAATTTTAAGTTTAAAAGGCAGTCGTTTTAGTTATAAACTGCCTTAATGTTTATGCTTATCTATGAAATCTTCTGCTATAATGTTAACCTTACTGAGCATCTGACCTCACCCCTTTAAATGTTTTATTTTTCCCAGGATTATGAAGAAGTAATTTATGAATGACCTGTCGGGATAGTATGAGGGGATATGAAGACAAGATGTTGTTGTTGTTTTTTTACCTTATGATGTAATGTAAGACTTATGAATATATCTAGTGTTTCCAAGACTATTAAACTAATCGGTATTTCGAGACTTGATCCTTTGTGATCTTGCCAATGTTATGTAATAATGCACCGACTCTGGGAATCTAGGGTCAGGGCATTACAGTTGGTATCAGAGGAAGTTTAGTACAATACTTGGGAGCTATATTTAGATAAACTCTGATTAGAGCACGTAGACCTAAGATGAACTTTGAGGATTAGTATAGAAAACTTCCTAGAATTTTGGTATTGTAGAGATTTTGTGAGTTTCCCACGCAATACATCCCTATCTGGATACGAGCAAGTAGAGGTGGCTCTGGCATAGATGTACCTAGGGGTAAAACCCGAAAACACCGCTTTGAGCAAGACTCGAATGGGAACTGGTGCACGACAACGGGCCTTGCTGCACTCTTGGTTACAACACTCCCGGGGGATATGCTTAGGATAATTTACATTTTATTTACTATCCGATTTGATGTATTAAATATATAATATGAGAGTTAATGACTTTGGTTAATCCTAATGTGTTTCAAATTGAGAATATGATGACATGTTAATCTCTAAATGATTTTAGGACTACTTTTACTCACACAAAGCTTTCTAGTTTTAGTCAATGGATGGATTCCAAGGAAGTCATAGTGACTTTGAGAATAGTGTACAAGGTGGTAACGGTGGTGGAAATGAGGAAAAAAATGGAATGTTGATAGGCGTAAAAGATATTGTCTTTATGCCAAATAAATTTTCCAAAAATATGATTAACAATATATATATTAACAAATTCCCAGACTCAAAAAAGAAGAGAAATATGATGAATGATAAGAGCTCTAGCAGTGGAGACCATGGATCAAGGAATCCTCAATTTCCATCATGCATGAAATGTGGAAGGAGAATCCTAGGAAAGTGTCTCAATGGGACAAATAAATGATTTATGTGTGGGAAAGAAGGACATAAAGTGAAGAATTGCTGAAGAAAAATGAAGGGTACTATGGAAGAAGATAAAAATGGTCCAAAGAGTCCATTTACAGTCATTTTCTATAAATGTAGAGGACCTGGCCATTACCCAAGTGAATTCCCTATTCTATAGGATATTTTCTTGGTCAAAGAAGAAGATATGTGGAAATAAATGGTTGGAGAAATGTTTAAAAAGTATTAGCGCTCCTTGTTGATGGATTTACTTTGGAATAATTTTCTCTTGTATTTGTAACCCTGCAGTTTTCCATGTGAGAATGATATTTCAGGAAGAATTATCTCTTCTCTTGTGGATATAGGTATAAATAACCATTTGTTTTTATATGATCATTGGGTTTGATGAAATTACAAATTATTATAATTTTGGCTGAAAATGGATGGTATGAGATAGCATCTGTGGTTAAATTATTTTATGGTTATTTTGTGGAATTTATCTCATTTTGGTAATGTTATAAAATATCGTTTTTGAAAAAGGAAAACACATAGACCGTGTGACAACCTGTCGCGTCGGACAAAGCTGTGGGAATCGAACCCACAACCAAAGTGTGATTGGGATTTATCAACTACCACTGGACTACGTGAAGTCCCTTGTTAGTGTGACTATTATTTTTAGTTAAATGATTTTATTTATCAATAATAATTTGATGTTGGATCTTATGTCTTATCAAATAAATACCTTTAGTATAGGAAAATGATTTGGTGATTAAGTGATAAATATTATTTTGGAAGTTGGTCGCTTTGTGGAGAACACTATATGCCAAAGGAAAATAGAGTAGTATGGGATTTCATTTGAGTAGTAATGGTGGATTTTTATCTATGTTTTTATTGTGGATTTATAATGATTTGGGTTATTTATGTAAATGTTTTGGTTAATTACATTTAAGTATGTGACCTTAAGAGTAATTAATGTCATTTGGAGATACAATTTAACGTGGAAGACAAAATTCTTAATAAGTTTTTGTTTTCAATATTAGTTTTGATTACATTAAAGGATTCTAAGGACAATTGATTATTGAATGGTATTTATTTAACTTTGAGGTAATGTTGGTTTAATTTTGGAAATTAAGATTAGTGTTTATTTCTCTCAAGTAATATCCTTTTGGGGGATCATTAGATCTTGTACTAACCATTTTGGTTTTGAATAATCTCTAAATACAATGTAAATATATAGTTCATCATGCATGGATCATGTGATTCTATAGAAGTTTATTCTAGCTCTTCATGTGTGACCAAGTCTTCTTGAATACTCATCGTTTGAAAAAAATGAGTTAGTGGTGGATATTTATTTACGAATGAAACTCTACTTAAAATGTAAGTATATATCGTTATATTCTTAATCAATATCATAAATAAATTCCTCATACTTATGTAATGTAACCTAAAACAAAAAAAAATTTGTATGTTTACTTTCCTACTAGGAGACTAATGGTCGTTTGTCCCAACACAAGTTTGTGGTTTTTTTATTGTTAACTTTATCCTGATCATGATTTCTATCCCTCTCCATCAGAACATGACACTTAGTTTATCATCCATATCCATGTTTTCTTACATGTAATCCGAGTATGAGTTATCTTGGTTGACCTTTATACCTCTCTTTATTTCTTTTAAAGTGATAGTTTTATTGACTCTTTTTCTAATGTGGGAATTTCCATTATATTCCCAAGAACAATTTTAAAAATTTTGAGGACACAGTTTATTAAAGGCGGGGAGAATGTAACACCCCAAGCTTCCATGGTACGTTTCCCTTCGAATAATACAATGGTGTGCATTGTACTCAACTTCGAGATTCTAACACCCCACAACCAATCAAACTACCTGTTATGAATAGTAATACCTACTTTTTGAAATTTTTTAAATTCTATCACTCAAAATGGACTTCATTTTTGGATAACGAATATCGAATTTATCCTAGGGTGAAATTTTGGAACTTTTCAAATAACACTTATATTTTGATGAATATTGAAAATTACTAAATTTTAATTAAAACCAAATTTTTAAATAAAAATATTTTATAGTGATAAATTATATTATTGAGTGGTTTTAAAGTATAATTATAATATATTTTTACCATTTTATCCAATGGTGTTCATTAGAATTAATTTCACTTTGAAATTGGATATAAACAATTGTCAATCTTTTGATATATATTATTTCTTAAAAACACGCTATTTGTTTTGACAGCAGGAATTAATTATAAAATTAATTAATGAAACCTATATGTTTAGAATTTTTTAAAATAGACATTATTTTGGAATTTGGAATATCAATTATATCTTAGGGTGAAATTTTGGCATTGTTCTGAAAAACTTCAATTTTTGATGAATAGTGAAACTACTAAGTGGTAGTTAAAAAAACTAAATTTTTCATAAAACTAAATTTTACCGCTTCTGTGAATGGAATTTCGAAAATCCGAGAGACACGGTTTATATCAAGAAGTAAAATGTGGTTCAATGAGATGAAAATAATTTTTGGGGAATAGTAACTTTTAACATTTATTTTCTACGGTTAAAAGTAAATAGGGTAATTAAGGGTAAAAATTATATTAATTTTACCCTAACACATGTCCTAATTCTATTGTACAAGTTTATCTCGACCAGAAACAACCATTGGAATATAATATTATCATTTAGGTCCACTTGGATCAGATTAGGACATTTATTATTATTTAATTCAAAGAAGAGTTAAAAGAGTTAAAATCAAAGTTTATTTACTAAAAAAAATTTAATATAGTGGTATACATAAGATAAATTCGATTGTAAATATTAATTAGAAATATAATAAGATTTCCTACATAATAATATTTTACTTATAATTTTTAAATATTAAATAATTTAATATATTTATGAAACGATGATGAATCAGTAATTACCATAATAGTGGAAAATTAAACTAATTGATATTATAAATACCCAAATAAATATAATTTAAGACTTTTAATGAATTAAACTAATTTTATAGGATAATATGACATATTAGGATTGATTTAATTAACTTTTTTTGAAGTAATAGTTATTTTATGAGTTTTAAAAAAATAAACTATTGAATAGTTTCAAAATTGACATAAAAGAGTTTTTAAAACAAATATTATATTATTAATTGATATTAAATTTCTAAAAATCTATGGTTCTACCAAGAGACTTATATCATGATATTTATATAATTAATGGACCACTTGGGGGTCGCTTGGATGTATATAGTAAGTTTATTAACTATATAATATAAAAATACAAATTGACATGGTAAATGTCAAACAAATTAACTAAGAGTTAAAACTAAAAGATAATGTCAAAATAGTAACCCAAACCTGTCTAAATTCTATTGGTTGAATTTTTTTCGACCTATACCCACCTTAACCATTGAATAATCAACTTTGGAGGCATTAGAAACCTAATATTTATTTATTATAAATTAATATTTCTAGCTTTTCCAAAGGTGCCCCTCACCCCTCTTATAAAAGGGCACTCTTCCTTCTCATTTCTTCACACCTTAAAATCCTTTTGGTTCGGCCAAAACCTGCGCAAATACTCTCTCAACTTCCCTCACTACAACCTAGAGGCCTTAGTTTGATCAGAAATCCACCCTACGGAGCCATTTTGATCAAATCAAAAGGAAGAACTCGAAGAAGAGATAATGTTTTCACCACCCCTATTCAAGTTCCTTTCTTCTTCCACTTCTTCTTTCTTTGTTATTACCATTATAAAATAATAACTCCAGTATATTATATATACTGTGATGTTATTATAAATATGGTACAACCATATTCAGTATTCTATCCACCCATTGAATAACATGTCACCATACGTGCGTACGTACGGCTTACCGTCTCCACGTCGTGGTGTAATTGTTATTCAATATATTATTATTTGGGTGGGTATAATAATGATGTGTAACTCATTTCAATAATAAATATAACATGATAATGATTCTTTATATATGATATACCATCAAATTATATATTAGTTTAGTATCAAATGAATGATATTGTTGCTCGTGCGTACGTACGGACTACCGTCTCCACAAACGCGATGAGATTCATTCTCCATCATATCCATTCAAGTATAATTATATTTTGATTTTTTAAAAATAATGTTTAAGAACTTGATATCATTCTGGATATGAATAAGATACAACCTATACATGACAAACCTGGCTTATGTAACAAAACATATAAAAGAAAACGAGTAAGTTAACACCCGAAACGACGATAATTCTAAGATATTATTAACAAATCATTGATAAAAGATCATATATGATATCATATTAATGTATATGATTCATGAATAATTTAATAAAAATTATTTAAACATTATAAAGGAGGTTATCCCACCCCCAACCAAGTAAAAGTACAAGGTAAGGGGTTTCTTATCTCACTTTTAATTCCGTGAGAATTCCATTGTTCATCACTTATTTATTGCATGTGGTGTGTGTACTGCCCATGATTATATCCATTGTGTAATATACATTAATTTATGGATATTGACATCATCATGGTATGATCCATCTTCCATGGGTGTATGATTCGTAAGTTACCTAATCGATAAGGGAATTTGAAATTTCAATTTCCACTCATTTGGCTTTACACATATTTCATTGATTATATTACTCCAAGATTATGTGTGGAATAACTATTCATTTGATTATGTCATAATTTCCACTCCCCTTCCTGTGGATATACTATTGATACACATAATCACTCCATTTATAATTTCTCAAGTCATCGATATGAATTTGATAAGAGTAATTTCAACTCACTCTCCATTTGTTGAGTTAAACATCCAATTCATTGGTGTTGTTTTTATAAGATTATGTGTGAATATCCTTTGATTGATTTACACTGAATATCCAATCATATTTTGTGTATTTATATTTGTCACACATAACTATGTCGTTGATTTATCCTTAACCTAAGGATACGACTTTTATGAGAGATTTCATCTCAATTTACATTCCATTGAGACTTCTTTGTTGATATACACCAAATCACTTTTATGTGGTGTATATAACGTACTTTGACATAGTATATCATGAATCCCTTTATTCTCATGATATTACAATGTTTTTATTACATCAATTATTTGTATTCAAGGGTCTCTCTTTTCGTTAGAATCTCTAACTAAAATACCATTTTTAAATGTTTTAAATACTTATTAATCTAAATCATTCTCATTAATGTCCATGTTTTAAAAATGGTTTTAAAGATTTATTTATATGGACATTAATGTTTTAAAATTAAAACAACTTTTAAAAATTTTCAAAGTGTTATGGGACACTTTTGTTGAGCCCTCTGGAAGATTGTTAATTTCATGTCTATGATTGATGTTTTAATAATCACAAATCATCACATACCATTAATGCTTAATCTGATTTGATTTCTCATAAACTTAATTACAATCTGTTAATGAATCTTTTATCATGTTTTTGTCTATGCTTATTGACTTACAAAGTATTTTGGAAGTCTTTTGGATTAAACAAACATCGGAAGCACCAATCCAATATCAACGGACATCGGAAGCACCGATCCAATATCAACAGACATCGGAAGCACCGATCCAATATCAAAGGACAATGGTCACACCGATCCGATATCAGAAGACAACAGACTCACCGATGCATATGAGTCACCGATCAAATGACTCACCGATGCATATGAGTCACCGATGAAAATGACTCACTGATGCAAATGACTCACCGATCAAATGACTCACCGATGCAAATGACTCACCGATGAAAATGACTCACCGATCAGATGACTCACCGATGAAAATGACTCACCGATGCAAATGACTCACCGATCAGATGATAGACCGATGCTGATTAGTCTAACTCACCGATGCAAATTACTCACCGATCAGATGACAGACCGATGTTGATCAGTCTGACTCACCGATGCTGATCAAACTGACTCACCGATCAGATGACAGACCGATGCTGATCAGTCTGATTCACCGATGCTGATCTATCGGAGTCACCGATCATTGCTCACTAATGTTGATGACCTACCGATCACTTTATTCTTCAATAGACATAAACAACTATTTGAATTTCGTTATCTTTATCTTTATTTAATCTAACCAATGGTCATATTAGGTATATTTTAATGCTTTGACAACTAATTAATAAAGGTTGTCGGATGTCAGGAAACCGTACCTAGTACCTGCTGAAAAGAAACCTCTTCTGTCTTCCGGAGCACGTGATATAAAGATCAGAAGACTCTGCTGCAAAAATAGAAAGGAAGGATTTTTTTCGGAGAACGTACGAGGAATACAAGAAGCAAGTTGAGAAGAACTAAGTATAACAGAAGACACATATCAAGAGATTACACAGAATCTCATATACAATCAAGCCTACACAAAAGAGAGTTCTGTGCATACAAAAGAACGATTGAAGAACTTCATCGACTACATCTCACTGCCTATGAACAAGAAGCATACAACACTCTTCTTCTCAAACAAAAACAGGATGAGGACTCAGAATAAATTCTGATCATATACAAAAGAGTCCAGAGCTACAATGAAATCACCCGAGCCATTTCTAAACTCTACATCTATGCTCTGTGATACATTTGGTTTACATTTTGAGCAGTGTGTATTATCTGCTATATTAAACACACACACTGACTCCAGTACTTTCACTGGAGGATCAGTAAATCCTCAGCAAAGCTTTTTACATTTCATTTACCACTATGGATAGTGGTAGAGGTCGTGTGAGACCTAGACAGCTCTGAGCTGTTGTTTTTTTTTTCACGCAGAACTGTGGTAGAGGTCTTTTGACCTTGACAGTGTGTTCACTATTGTTATACCCGATCCAGGGTGTGGATAATTTTTATATAAACTTTTGAGAGGACTAAGTCTCGACTTGAGACTGAACCTCTTGGTTAATTCTCTATGTTTGTAGCTACATACTATATCCATACTATACATATTTATTTCATATTCCGCTGCTACTACTTTGAAATATAATTTATTTTCAAAGCTACTTTGATAGTTAAACTCGCAAGTGTTTATATTTAATATAAACCAGCAAGTTAGTTTCAAAAGTTAATTTAATCATAAGATTAGGTTAACTGAGAACTAATCAATCTTTGAGAAACTAATTGATCCTTTATAATCTGTATAAATTCACTACAGTTTAATCTGTTTTTGAAATAGGGGGATTTTAATAAACATTGTTTTTAACAGAAAATTTTAATTGGAACTCAATTCACCCCCCTCTTGAGTATCCACTCCGACCAACATTTGGTATCAGAGGTTGGAAAATATTTTCTAAAGTACTCTGTTTTTCAACTGTGATTTTAGTTGTATTTTAAAGTTCTTAAAATTTCTGTTATTTCTAAATTTATATCTCTTTAAAAATTCTCTTTGTGATATCATGGATAATAGATTTGAGGGTGCTGCTACTAACCGGCCACCTTTTTTCAATGGAAACAACTATGCTCAGTGGAAACTCAAAATGAAAATTCATCTTGAAAGCATAGGTTTTGATATTTGGACTACTATTGAATCTGAATATAAAATTCCCATTACTGGTAGATCTACTTGGGATGAACCTACAAAGACTGCTTACAATAATAATTGTAAATCTATGAATGCCATGTACTATGCTCTAGGAGATGAAGAATTTAATAGAATTTCTTCCTGTAAAACTGCATATGAAATTTGGGATACCTTAGCTGTTTCTCATGAAGGAACAACAAATGTTAAGGAGATGAGATTGAATACCTATAATATTAAGTATGATAATTTTAAAATGAAGCATGATGAACCCATTTCTGATATGTATCTCAGGTTCAATGAAATTTTCAACACAATGACCTCTTTGGGAAAGGATGTTCCAGCAAAGGAACAAATCTTGAGAATTTTGAGATGTCTACCTGAAAGATGGAGAGGAACCTCTGTCTCCATTAGAGAATCATGTGACATTGGAGAACTGCCAGTCAAAGAACTAATTGGAAAACTGATGATTTATGAAGTGTAACTCAAGGTAAATAAAGAAGAATATGATGAACCTAGAAGAAAGTCTGTTGCCTTCAAAACAACAAACTCAAAGAACAAGGATAAGGAAACACATCAAGCTATAAATGAAAGCTCAAGCTGTGAAGATAGTGAGAGTGACTCTGACAGTGATGCTGAGATGGCTCACATTGCCAGAAGATTTAAGAAATTCTATAGGAAGAAGAAGTTTTTCAGAAAGTCAAACTACAAAGGCAAGTATGATAACAACGAAAACTGGAAAAAGGATTGGAAGAAGTCTGATAAATCAGATGAAGTTGTCTGTTATAAATGAAAAAGAAAAGGACACATAAAAGCAGACTGTCCAAAGCTGAAATACAGAAAGAAGTATGAATACAAGGATAACAAGTTCAAGAATTCCATGAAGGCTACTTGGAGTGCTTCAGAAGACAGCACAAGTGAAGCTGAATCTTCAGACTCTGAAAGGAATCGAGCCAACATGTGTTTTATGATAAACACATCTGAGGTAACTTCAGAAACTCCTGCTTCTAATTCATATTATTCTGGAGATTATTCTGAATGTGATAACATGTCTAAATGTGAATTGTTTGAATACTGTGATATGTTAGAAGACACATTCAATGAACTTAAGGATAAATACAAATCATTAAAAAAACAGCATGCTCTCACCACTACAGTTAAAACTGAACTCACCATTGAAAAAGAGAAAAATGCTCAGCTGTTAAAGGAGAACACTGAATTGAAATTTTCTAATGAGAAACTCAGAAAGGATTTAGAGAAATTTACCAATGGTACGGAAACTACAACTCAAATTCTAGGAAAACAAGTTGCACCAAAATACACTACTAGAATAGGTTACAAACCTGGACAGAGACAGTTGACCAAGAATAGATTTACTCCTAAATCTGGACAGAATGTAACTAGCTCTGGAACTTCATACGCCTCGACCAGTTATATTCATAGTTATGGATCTAATAATGTTTATCTTTCAATGTATGATGATTCGACAAATTATATAAGACCCATTAGAAAAATATGGGTACCTAAAGTATTATTGGCTAACCTGTCTGGACCCAAGAAAATCTGGGTACCAAAATCATTTCCTGTTTAAATCTGTTTTGTAGGAAACCTGCTTAAAGAGCTCCTGTAAAAAGACCTGGTACATGGAAAGTGGATGTTCAAGACATATGTCACGAGACTTTTCATGCTTTAAAAGACTCGTCAGAATTGATGGAGGTTTTGTTACCTTTGGTGACAATTCTAAAGGGAAAATCATCGGGTTGGGCCAGATTGGTAACACTAACTCAGTATTGATTTCTAAAGTTTTATTTGTTGACGGCCTTAAATACAATTTATTAACTATCTCTCAGTTATGTGATGATGGTTTTTATGTTAAATTTGAACATGATTCTTGCAATGTTTTCAATTCTAAAAATGTTTTAGTATTTTCTGCGTCATGAAATGAAAATGTTTATGCTGTTGATTTAGATTCTTTAGCTAAGCAGTATATTCCTTGTTTAAATTCTTTTCATAAAGAGTCTTGGCTTTGGCACAGAAGATTATGACACTACAATGTGCACTCACTTAGAAAACTTGCTAGGAAGAACTTAGTAAGAGACCTACCCAAACATGAATTTCTAGCAGACAAAATTTGTAATCCCTGTCAAAAGGGAAAGAAACATAAAGTTTCTTTCAAATCAAAGAAAGAAGTGTCAACTTCTCAACCTCTCGAGTTGGTTCACATGGATTTATTTGGACCTTCTAGAGTTTCTAGTTTAAATGGGAAGCACTATGTCTATGTTCTTGTAGATGACTTTTCAATATATACTTGGGTATATTTTCTAGCTCACAAAAGTGAAGCTTGTTCTTACTTTGTTAAATACTCCAAGTCTGTAGAAAATCATAGTGGACTCAAGATTAAGACCCTGATAAGTGATCATGGTCGTGAGTTTGAAAATCATGAGTTTGATTCTTACTGCTCACACAATGGATATAGTCACAATTTCTCTGCCGCTAGGAAACCCCAACAAAATGGTGTAGTAGAGAGATGGAATAGAACCCTGCAAGAAATAGCTAGAACAATGCTCAATGAATATGAACTGCCTATTTACTTTTGGGTTGAAGCTGTAAATACAGCTTGTTATGTCACTAATAGAGTCTTGATCAGACCAGTTCTTAAGAGGACTCCTTATGAGTTGTGGAACCATAGGAAACCTAAGGTTAACTACTTCAATGTTTTTGGTTTCAAAGTCTTCATTCTCAATACTAAAGGCAATCTTGACAAATTTGCATCCAAGGGTGATGAAGGAATTTTCCTAGGTTACTCTATCTCTAGTAAATCCTATAGAGTTTTCAATAAAATAACCAAATGTGTGGAAGAATCTGTTCACATCAAATTTGATGAAACTGATCCACATGAACCTAAAATCTCTCTTGAAGATGATCTCTCTAGTTTGAATCTCAATGATAAAGACAATGGACCTATAGTTAAAACATCCAGTTCTGAAAATTTTCCAGAACCTGCTTCTGTTGAACCTCAATCTGTAGATGAATCTGAAATCTCTAGCCCTATCTTTTCAAGACCATCTAGGACTCTAAAGTACCATCCTTTATATGTTGTTGTAGGAAATCTAGATAGAGGAACATGGACTAGAGCTTCTCTAACAAATCAGGTTGAATATCAAGCTTTTCTTTCACAGTTAGAACCTAAAAATATCAATGATGCTATCAATGATGAATTTTGGGTAATGGCTACGCAAGAAGAACTAAATCAATTTGAAAGAAACAATGTCTGGAAATTAGTAGAAAGATCTAAGGACACTTTGACCATAGGCACAAAATGGGTGTTTAGAAACAAAGTTGATGAATCTGGAAACATCATTAGAAATAAAGCTAGGCTCGTTGCACAAGGTTACAATCAAGAAGAAGGAATTGACTATGAGAAAACCATTGCACCTGTAGCTAGATTAGAGGCTATTAGGATCTTACATGCCTATGCATCACATCTGAATTTCAAGCTATATCAAATGGATGTCAAAAGTCCTTTTCTAAATGGTTTTATTGGTGAAGATGTTTTTTTAGAACAACGACCTGGTTTTTTAAATCCTCACTTTCCAAATCAAGTTTTTAAACTTTCTAAAGCTTTATATGGTTTAAAATAAGCTACAAGAGCATGGTATGAAAGACATTCAAACATTCTCATTTCAAAAGGATTTACAAAAGGAATAGATGATCCCAGTATATTTATAAAAAGGTTTTCAAAATATGTCTTAATAGTACATATCTATGTTGATGATATTATTTTTGGATCTTCTAAAAATTCATTATGTACTGATTTTTCAAAGGTTATGCAAAATGAGTTTGAAATGAGCTTAATGGGAGAGCTTAAGTACTTTCTTGGATTTCATATCTTTCAAACTAAAGATGAAATTATTCTAAATCAAAGTAAATATACTAAGGATTTTTTTAAACGTTTTGGTTTGGACAGTATTTAGGAAAGTAATATACACATGAATACTACCTGCAAATTGGATGTTGATGAAACTGGGAAACCAGTTGATCAAACCAATTACAGAGGTATGATTGGGAGCTTACTTTATCTTACTACTAGTCGACCCGATATTATGTTTAGTGTGTGTATGTGTGCTAGATTTCAAGCTAATCCTAAAGAGTCACACTTACTGGCTGTTAAAAGGATTTTTAAATATCTTAAGTATACTGTAAATTTAGGTTTGTTTTATCCAAAAGGACAATCTTTTGACCTAACTAGTTATTCAGATGCTGACTTTTCTGGATGTAAGTTAGATAGGAAGAGAACATCTGGAACATTTCATTTTCTTGTAATATCCCTAGTATCATGGTGTAGTAAGAAACAGAACTCACTTGCATTGTCTACTGCTGAGGCAGAATACATAGCTGCTGGTAGTTGCCGTGCACAAATTTTGTGGATGAAACACACATTATTGGATTATGGATTTGATTATAAACATGTTTAAATTAACTGTGAAAACACTAGTGCAATAAATATATCTAAGAACCCTGTGTCTCACTCTAGAACTAAGCACATTGATGTCAGACATCATTTTCTAAGAGATCATTATCAGAAAGGTGATATCTCTCTAAAATTTATTAACTCTGAACATCAATTAGATGATATCTTTACAAAGCCTTTATGCTCTGAAATAATGATGTTTATTAAACAAGAGTTGTGTATGATCGATCTGTGAAACTGATCTGTGAAACTGATCTGTGAAATCGATCTGTGAAACCGATCTGTGAAACTAATCTGTCACACCGGTTTGTCAAACCGATTCTATGTATTACTTTTTATTATGTTGTAGTTAATTAATTAATTTCATTTATCCTTTTTATGGGAACCCTAAATGATAAAATAAATGATACACGGATATTTCTCTTCCCTAAACCTTTGACCTTTCATTTCCCGCCTAACCCTTCAACTTCTCTTCTCCTCTACCTAGAACCTCTGAACTCCTGCTTTCCCCAAAATCTTCGAATGGCTAAGAAAAAGAGACCGAGAAAAGGATCAGACAGTCATGTACCTCTAAAGCATGCTCGAGGCGAGTCGAGTAGTACCTCTCAACGATCAATAAATCCAAACCTGGAAACTTGGATTGTTGCTGTAGAAAGAGAAGTCAGTTCCGTCTGGCTTTTATCAAGTAAGTCACTATTGCTGCATGTTCTTGAATCGCAAGGATGGACAGAATGGTTTTCAGACAACTCATGAGTGGACTACCTGAAGCTGGTACATGAGTTTTATATGAATCTGAAAATCACTCTAGATGGTGTGGAGGCTGCCCGGATGTCGTCTAAAGTAAAAGGAAAGAAAATATCCTTTTCATCTAAACAATGGGAAGAATGCTTAAATGTACCCCATGAGGGTCGGTATGAGGATTATGATGGGAATATTCCTCCAATCACTGATTACTTCTCTTATGAATTATCTCTAGAGCTTCTGACTGGAAACATAGAGTCGAGGAGAATCACATCCTCAGAGTTGGATGGTGAATGCAGACTTCTTTTCATGTTTATTCAGCACCAACTTTGCCCTAGGAGAGGAGATTTTGCTGCTGTAAAGTACCAGGATGTTTTCCTGTTGTTTCTTCTTAAAACCCATGAGAAGATCAATTTGTGTAGATATGTGATGGTGTACATAGTTGGAATGGTAAAACCGTCCATGAAAGCCACTGCCTTATTTTACTCCAAGATGATCTCTACCATGCTCAAGAATCTAGACTGTGTTGATGAAGATGATGAAGTAGCTAAAACAGATCATCCTTTTTGTCTCAACAAAGAGATCTGCAAGAGGATGAAAATCAATTGGAATCCATGGAAGAAGTTTTGGGTTGCTGATGAAGACAAGATGTATGAAGCCTACAATCCCACAGATTATGGAAAGAGGCCTAAGGGGTTGAGAGACCCTGGTTTGAAAGCAAATGTGGAACCAGTTTATTCTGATGATGAGGAAGAGGATGAAAGAAATGAAGCTACTGAAGGTCAAAGAATGGAAGAAGCTGAGGCAGATGATGGAAGTGTGTCGCCTCCTGATGATAGGAGTGATCCTGATACAGTGAGTCCAAAGAAAAGAATAGTTTTTGGACCTTCTAGTCCACCTTTGGCCTCACTTGAATATGAACCAATTCTTGGTGATGAAGGAGATACTGACATTGATGTTTCTACCAGTGAAGACTCTGAGAAGAGTAATGATGATGATGATGATGATGATGATGGTAATGATGATGATGGTAATGATGATGGTGATGATGATGGTGGTGATGATGGTGTTAACCGACCTGTAGATGGTCTTGTTGTACCTTCAATGGAAACACATCAAATAGTACCATGAACAGATGCCACTGGAAAGAGTGAATCACCAGAAATCAGTGGAACAACAAGTTATGAGAAACCGAAATATACCTTGTGTGCTTCTATTTGGGATGACTACCCTGGTTTTACTGTTTTGGGCTTAGTCTATTCTGAATAAGAAGAGGAAATTTCAAAATCTACTATAGTTATGAAGAAGATCCTCCCAAGTGAAGCAAGATCTTCTCCTGTTGTTGATCCTACAGATGTTCATCTTCCTGGTTCTGCAATCTCTCAATCTGATTTTGATAAGTTTAAGACTGAATTGCATGCTGCTGTGAGAGACACAGTTAGAGAAGAAATTTTCAATGCCCGTACTCAAGTGTCTCTACAATTTTCTGAAGCATCGTAGGAAGCTTTCTCAGAAAGAGTATTTAATGCTGTGAAGCCAGACCTGGCCAATACTGCTGAACTTATTGGCAGGAACATAGCCTCTTTGAATCAGACTATGAAGGATCTTCACACCGGCTTAGTATCACTATCAAGCAAATTCAGATCGACCATCTCTAGTATGATGGAAGTTTTGCGAAATTTGATTGAACATCTCAACAAGTCTGACCTGAGGAAGTTGAAAGCTGAGATAACTCACATAGTTGGCCAAGCCAGTACAGCCAAGGTAACCAAGATCACTACCCGTGAGCTAGAAGCTCTCAGAGAAGTTATGCATGATGAGTTAGCTGCTGTTAGACAAATTATTGATTTAGAATATTTGAGGAAGATAAAAGAGCTCTGTGATAACAGTCATAAGATGGCATTGGTGTATTCAGCAGATGCTAAGAAAGATCTGCAAGAGATCAAAGAGAAAGTTGATAATTACTTTTCCCAGATTTATACAAAGCATGAGATGGCTGCAAACTTCAAGGTGTTGGCAGAGAATCTAAAACTACCTCCAGTCACTCAAGATTTCAAGGCTCATGTTCGTCAGTTTCAAGACTTTACTCCTACTTTGGCACAGTTCATGGAGAACAAAGATGATTTCGAAAAGGCTATGCAGTATGGTGCAGAAGTTATTCATTGTTTCATAACTCTTTTGAAGCCTTATCTGAATACCCAAGCCACTGCTATTGTGCTTCCTACTGCTGACCCTCTCCCTACCTCTGATGTAGCTCCAAATCAGCTCTCTGTTGCTCAGGCACTCTCTCAATTACGGCCAGTTTCTCAGACATCTTCTCAGCCAGCTACTGCTGATACTCAACAACAAACCTCCGTAGCAACTTCTCATACACCTGCCAGAGTTGTCCTACCACCTCTTCAGATTCGCCCAGAACAGCCTTCCTTCAAGTCTTCCAACTTACCCTCTATTGATCCCAAAGACAAAGTCAAAGCCCCTTTGTATCCCCAGAAATAGGTGTGTATCGTTTTTCATCGGGTGAACTATCTGTTGGTTGTAATATTCTGTACTTTATAAAATATTTTTTTTCTCTATACTCTATGCTGACTGCTTTTACTTTCACTTATATGTTTTCCCTCCTTTTTGATTATCCCAAAGGGGGAGAAGAAAGATGTATGGGAGAGATATATGGGGGAGAAAAGATGTATATATCTAAGGGAAGGAGAAAGATCTATATATATATAAGAGATGTATATATCTCAGGGGGCGAAATCTGTATAATATATATGGGAAATTTAAATTAAGGGGGAGATTTATATATCTCTTTATATTTCTTCTCTTTATGGTTTAATTCTCATTATGTTTTTATTGATGATATATCATATTATTTTTATTTTATGAAAAAGATTTGTGATTATCAAAAAGGGGGAGATTGTTGAGCCCTCTTGAAGATTGTTTATTTCATTTCTATGATTGATGTTTTAATAATCACAAATCATCACATACCATTAATGCTTAATCTTATTTGGTTTCTCATAAACTTAATTACAATCTGTTAATGAATCTGTTGTCATGTTTTTGTCTATGCTTATTGACTTACAAAGTGTTTTGGAAGTCTTCTGGATTAAACAGACATCGGAAGCACCGATCCATTATCAACGGACATCGGAAGCACCGATCCAATATCAACAGACATCGGAAGCACCGATCCAATATCAAAGGACAACGGTCGCACCAATCCGATATCAGAAGAAAACGGACTCACCGATGCATATGAGTCACCGATCAAATGACTCACCGATGCAAATGACTCACCGATGCAAATGACTCACCGATGAAAATGACTCACCGATGCATATGAGTCACCGATGCATATGAGTCACCAATCAAATGACTCACCGATGCAAATGAGTCACCGATTCAAATGACTCACCGATCAGATGACAGACCGATGCTGATCAGTCTGACTCACCAATGCTGATCAAACTGACTCACCGATCAGATGACAGACTGATGCTGATCAGTCTGATTCACTGATGCTGATCTATCTGAGTCACCGATCATTTCTCACTAATGATGATGACCTACCGATCACTTGATTCTTCAATAGTCATAAACAACTGTTTGAATTTCTTTATATTTATCATTATTTAATCTAACCAATGGGCATATTAGGTATATTTTAATGCTCTGACAATTAATTAATAATGGTTGTCGGATGCCAGGAAACCATACCTCGTACCTGCTGAAAAGAAACTTCTTCTGTCTTCCGGAGCACGTGATATAAAGATCAGAAGACTCTGCTGCAAAAAATGAAATGAAGGATTTTTTTTCAGAGAACATACGAGGAATACAAGAAGCAAATTGAGCAGAACTAAGTAGAACAAAAGACACATATCAAGACATTACACAGAATATCATATACAATCAGGCCTACTCAAAGAGAGTTCTGTGCATACAAAAGAATGATTGAAGAACTTCATCGACTACATGTCACTGCCTATGAACAAGAAGCATACAACACTCTTCTTCTCAAACAAAAACGAGAAGAGGACTCAGAATAAATTCTGACCATATACAAAAGAGTCCAGTGCTACACTGAAATCACCAGAGCCATTTCTAAACTCTACATCTCTTCTCTTTGATACATTTGTTTTACATTTTGAGTAGTGTGTGTTATCTACTGTATTAAACACACACACTGACTCCGGTAATTTCACTAGAGGATCTGTAAATCCTCAGCAAACCTTTTTACATTTCATTTCCCACTATGGATAGTGGTAGAGGTCGTGTGAGACCTGGACAGCTCTGAGCTGTTGTTTGTTTTCCTACGCAGAACTGTGGTAGAGGTGTTGTGACCTGGACAGTGTGTTCACTGTTGTTAACCCCGATCCAGGGTGTGGATCATTTTTATATAAACTTTTGAGAGGACTAAGTCTCAACTTGAGACTGAACCGCTTGGTTAATTATCTGTGTTTGTTGCTACATACTATATCCATACTATACATATTTATTTCATATTCCGCTGCTACTACTTTGAAATATAATTTATTTTTAAAGCTAATATGATAGTTAAACTCGCAAGTGTTTATATTTATTATAAACCAGTAAGTTAGTTTCAAAAGTTAATTTAATCATAAGATTATGTCAACTGAGAACTAATCAATCTTTGAGAGACTAATTGAACCTTTATAATCTGTATAAATTCACTACAGTTTAATCTGTTTTTGAAATAGGGGGATTTTAATAAACATTGTTCTTAACAGAAAATTTTAATTGGAACTCAATTCACCCCCCCTCTTGAGTATCCACTCTGACCAACAGCATTTATTCAAAAATCTATTTTTAAATGGCTTCTTGACAAATAGTGTGACTTTTAAAATGATTTCATGAAAAAGGGGGATATTTCTCTGAAATAGTTTTGATGATTATTTTCATCTATACTAACATACTTCATTATTCTTGATTGAGGTTAATGTGATACAATACAATCTTCCATATTGAGTCAAATGAGTTATGTTTGACTGTGGATGTGCTATTTTTATACCATTTATGGTTTGTAGTTAAAGTATTTACATTTCATATGCTAGTTTTAATACGAATGTTTATGTTATGTTTAAACCTGTTCATTTGAGGAATATAGAGGACTTAATAAGTGATGGGTGGAGCCCGCTATAGCTCCTCGATGCATCGGTAGGTCTCATGAGACAAACTAGTGTCTTGGAACAAGGCCTTGCCAAAATCTTATTTGTAGTCTTGGCACAAGGCCTTGGATATGTGGTTATGATAGTCTGGAATTATGCATTCCATCATTATGAAAGTGGTTATTGATATTTCATGTGATCATTCAACTAGTAGAATATCCATGTGAGTAAGTAAATAGAATTATTTTATTTTATCTTTTCCATTTTATGTTGAAGTTCAAGGTTAAAAGGCATTCGTTTTAGTTATGAACTGCCTTAAGTGTTTATGCTTATCTATGAAAGCTTCTGCTATAATGTTAACCTTACTGAGCATCTGAGCTCACCCCTTTCAATGTTATATTTTTCCCATGATTATGAAGAAGTAATTTTTGAATGACCTACAGGGATAGTATGAGGGGATATGAATAGAAGATGTTTTTGTATTTTTTGTTGTGCTTATGATGTAATGTATAACTTATGAATATATCTAGTGTTTCCAAGACTACTAAACTAATCAGTCTTTCGAGACTTGATCCTTTGTAATCATGCCAATGTTATGTAATAATGCACCGACTCTGGGTATCTAGGGTTAGGGCGTTACAGAAATGATAATATTTTATGAGATTACTAATTTTTATGATCTTTATATGATTTGGTATGAACATTGTAACTAGTTTTCATGGTCATATACCATTATCATTACCATATTAATTAATATTATTATTGATTGATATATATGAGGTTTACCCTCACTGAGAATCTGTTATCTACATTTTTATGCTTCCTTATCCCACATTTTAAAGAATGATACAAAATGATATATGTTTATAAATTTATTATATTTGAGAAATTATATAGTTGATTTTCAAAACATAACCTGAAAAATGAAAATATGGGTATAGTGGGTGATTATTTTTTATCATTATGAAACAATTTTTTATGAACCCAAGTTGTTTAGAGTTTTTCCTAATTCTATAAATCTCTAAACCTAAATAGTCCATGTGCATATGAGAGATCCAATATTTACTTTTGATGTTATATGTTTTGAATGTAAATAATTAGGTCACCTTAATCATTATCAAATAAATAAATTTAATGATTATATATTTAATGCAGGATCTAGATGTTTGGGTCTCAGGATGTTATAATTGTGTTTACAATTCATAAGTAACCAATTTTTTATGATATTTATGTTTTCATATAGTTTCAATCTAGATTTTTTATAAATGAATTCCATCAAAGGAAATTATCTAACTATTTTATAATAAATCACTTCAATTTTTTTCTTATGGTAATTCATTAATTTTTCATGTAATAGTATCATCTTCTATTACTTGTCACTTAAAATGATTTATGAAATGGTTTTAATATAATCTGACATCAATTCTCTCTTCGATCAAATTATTTTTTTCTAAAAAATCTATATTTTCTGAAACAAAATTCACAATGTTTCCCTTGGAATATTAAGCTAAAAAAATAAACATGATAGGGTATTTATATCATTTTTTAAAATTAATCATGTATATTTTTCTGAAGAAGTTATTTTTCCGCTTTTTAAAAAAATGTAAAAGAAATAATTGTTTTCATCTTAATCATCATGAAAAAAACATCCACCATCATAACCCCTCAAAATTTTGAATATTATTTTGAAAGTTTCAAACACTATTATTAAATGAAATGGTTTTCTTAATATTATAGAAATTTTTATATTTTTAAAAAAAATTCAATGACATAATTTTATTTTTCTCAATAAATTTTCTAAAGAATATTTTATATTATTACAATTTATAAATGAATAAAAAACATTATTTTATATATAATACATTTTAGATATGCTTTTGGATAACATTTGTATTCTTTCTCTAGATAGTTATGATCAGTTTGAACATGTAATATATTTACATCCACTTTCTTGATTAAATTTCGCTATCATTAACCTTCCCTTGAAATATTTATTTTCTTTGTGATCATTGGACATTATATTTCCCCTAAATATTAATATTATTTTTCTTGGAAATTATTATTACCTAAATTTTATATTATTTATTCACACATTATTTTAATTTCAATTTTATATGATTGATTATGAAAATTATTTTTAATCATTATTCCTTAATCGTTACGGGAATTTTTTATGGGGAAATTTTTTCATAAATTAAATATATTATTCGATATATGATTAATGAATTGAACATGAATTTATGTTTTGGTCCTCATTATAGATACTCCTTATTGAATTTGAAGTCTCAATAGATAAATTATTTAGCTATCCTTATTTAAATGGGATTGTGATGTATATCAACACATCATTCAAACTGTCTTCTCATAATGACTTGATGATAATTATATCATAATTCTTGAGATAATAACCTAAAATAATTAATAACTTCCTTTATTAATAATTTAGTTATTATTATCTATGATACTATTTCATTAATATAAACAATGTATTCATTTTATCCTCGTGTTATTGGTTAAATTGCATTTTTGTTTAGTTATTTACCTTTCCATATTGATTACTCCTTATCTAATCATGATAGTTAAGTCATTGATTCTTTTTCAATTATTTACATGTCCATATTAATTATTCCTTATCTAATCATGATAGAGAATTTTTTTATTAAATGAAATCATTGTTAAGATATTTACCTTTCCCAAATGATTATTCCTTATTGATCATTCAACATTTACTTATAATAGTTTCATTTATATGTTACCCATATTTAGAATTTATGATCACACTTATTTTATTTCTTTTTACAAGAATAAATTAAGTGTGCTAAAATTGACATTCAATTTTATGTTAGGGGGATAATGGTACTCTCAAAAAAAAATTCTGTAATTTTTTTCAAAGGTAATATAGAATCATGTATGTATCTATTTTATCAAGACTACAAAAACCTTTTATTCATCAGGATATGATAAATATTGTTTAGAAATAATGTATTAATATAACCATAGACTTTGGGATACTATAGTTATGGTCTTTATAATTGGTATCAGGTCAGGTATAATTGAATATTTATGAAATAAATGTAGTAAAAAATATATATTATAGTACACAACCCTTTGATAGAAATTGAGGACAATTATGTAAGAAAGTTTTAATTTTTCTTCAGAAATAGATTGGGTTTTTTCCTCGAAATAAATTCTTATCAAGATACAACATGTGAAATTTGATCGAATAGAAATATACCTTGGGTAAATAACTCCAAAAAAGAATCATTGGTCTTGATTTGTCCATTTATTGGAAATGGATCGTGGGTATTACTGTTCACCTGGGTTGAAACTCATAGGGAATATTCTTGTGATAATTCAGATTTTAGTAACAAACCATCATAAGGTATTAGAATAGATAATTTCCTTGAATAACCAAGTGTGTTATTTATTGAAAATAAGGTTCTATCATTAAGGAATCTTATAAATGTTTATTTATGACTATGATTTACCACATTGATTTATGTTTCTCACATTATGATTTTTTCTTTTTGTCAATGGCTGGAAGAAGAAGAAACTAGGGAAATGTTGAATTTGATAGAAAACGTGTTGATGAGAAACCAAATGGTATGATGTAACATCCCAGCCTAGGTCACCACTACGATGGTGGTTGGACCGGTGGGTCACATGGCCTCAAGAGGTCCTCCCCATACACTAGAGGTTTCCAACTAGCATTGAGCATATAAATAAGTGATAGCAAGGAGACTATACACTCATGTCTTATTATAAAAATGGTATATCATATAATAAATATAATGAAATAGAAAATCATTTTAATAAGTGGAATATAGATTGCAGTGGAAGATTAATATAATATCTAAATAAAAATAAAATTAACAATGCTAATTTCATATAATGATTCATGTAATGCTATGTGTTTCTAAAAGGTAAAATCTATACAGAAGAACACATTAATAGAAAACCCCATTGTTCAACTCTTTGATCATCCTAAGAAAGATCCCAATCTTCTGCTTACTGGATCCCATGTACACAATATAAATCAAGATAACAATCCAAAGACCTGTGAGAAAGAAGATCCACATTTGTTCCAATTGGAACCCAATAAGGGTGTGAAATAAAAATCATAGTAGGCCATCACCCATGATTTATAGCTTAATATTTTAATTGATATATATTTTAAATCATTAATCAGGTATAATAAGAAAAATTAAACAAATGGTGAGAAATAAATAAACAACAACCCTCCTAGGTTCCTAAGGGACACCTGGAAGTTATACCTACTTAGGAACTATTCTAGGTATCGATGTTAGTGGGCAGATACTCCTGTATTAGTATAGATCACCCAAATCAATGACATATTATTCTGGCGAGTATGAATCATTCATATTCCAAAAATATATAGAATCTACCATATGGCCTACCAAAATTCCACCATCATGCATAACTAGAATATCTACCATAAACCTCTAGTGACTATGCATCTGTCCCTCATGCATCCTATGTAATCATATACCCTACCCTAAATCATTAAGTACCAGTGTGCCTAGCCCTTAGTAAGTATGAAAACATGCTCAAATCCCTTGGGCATCAACAACAATCATGAGTCCACAAATATCCCATAAATTCATATTTTATGCCCTCAAGTATGAATTTCCTATATGCATGGCCCTCAAACGGTATAGAAGAACAGTCACCAAGACCTCAAGAATACCCAAAAAACATTATTAATACCAGATAAAATCAATATGAAAATTTATATAAAACCCTTAGGTATCAATCAAATCAATATCTTAGAAGCTCAAAAGTTATGATAATGAAATTCAAGAGTCTATTATCAAACATACCAATA
This sequence comes from Viscum album, assembly GCA_963277665.1. Taxonomy (NCBI): domain Eukaryota; kingdom Viridiplantae; phylum Streptophyta; class Magnoliopsida; order Santalales; family Viscaceae; genus Viscum; species Viscum album. The sequence goes on along the minus strand of OY728146.1, from coordinate 1,641,209,467 downwards.
TTAACATCACAAGATGTAATGATCCATATATAAAAAATACCATCTATCAAAACAATTCATTTCATTAATTTGCGTACCAACATTAACATTACAAGATTCAATGATCAATTTATAAAAATTACCATCTATCAAAAGAAGTCATTTCATTAATTTTCATTTCTAATTATCATCATAATTATATCAAATATTTTTAATTTATCATTCAACCCTAAGGTCGTTAATATAATAATTAACTATATTATACAAGGTGATTATACCATATGAAATCACACAAATTATTATTAGTCCAATTAAAAAGTCTATGCTATCAGTCAAACAATTTATGAAATTTATTTTAGGCATTTAAAGTCAAACAGACCAACTCTTAAAAATTTATATAGTTGACGAACCTATCAAGTGGCCTCAAGTCTAAGTCTCCACTATTATAGAGCCAATGATATCTAAGGGGTGGTTTATAATGAAAAAATTTCATTCAATAAGCATTATTGAATTTATTTGGTCACATACATAGAGTGTCAGCCAGATAAAATATATTGCATATACTCTAAATAATAAAATCATGAAAAAATGGTTTTTTAGGCAACCCTCATCAATTACTTTCCATGATTTCAACCACCATGAAGCATGTTGTTGAATATATTCAAGTTATATCATTGAAACATTTTACATAAACCATGCTTATTTAATTATTAAAAGATGTATGGCCATACCACCCTAATAATTTCCAAATATATTAATTCATTTAAGACTTCGAATTACAACATAACATACCATCATGAACATGCTAATCACTTTGAGGCATAATATTTAAACATTTAAACAAGGAAAACCATCATTTCAATCCATTTAATTATGCATGTCATGGAAAAAATCATAAAGAATCACCCATGACATTAGGATAAGCATGAATAATTCCAAGAAATATGGATAGAAAACCTAGAAATCACAAATCATCATTCTGAGTTTTTGAAGACATCTCACCTCCATTGCAGGGGTTTTATTATAAAACCATTAATTTTCTTATTAAACAAATCATTTATCAGAACTAAACATTTTATTCAACTATCACAATTCAATTAAAGTAGTATTAATTCTAAAAACAACATAACACTAAATAAAGTCTAATAATATCATGAATGAAATAAATTAATACATTATTAAATTTTAGGGGCAATGGAAATGGGGTCCTACCTCAAAGAGAAACCAAGCATAACACTTTGAAAATTATAATTTGGTGAAGATAACTCCACACTTTCACACACATAATTTCATATATATATATATACACCAATTAATTCAATTTAATTATTCCCCTTTACATGAGGAAATATATACAAGGAAGATATATATATATATATATATATTTACACAAGTACATATGTACATGAGTGAAATACATCGAGGAGTCACCAAAAGCTCTCGAAGCGACAACAAAAAGTTGAAACAATCACAGCGAGGCCAACACACTTTAAAAAAATGCTAACTCAGAAACTATGAAATCCCCAAAACTAAATTGAGTGATAATGATGAATGGTGGGAAAAGATACATTAAATCGACAATGGAGGACCAAGATGAATTGAGCTGCTTCTCCTTACACAATGGTTGTCAGAATACGAACCATATTGTCCTAAGAAGCCTTTCTCACAACCTATCAATAAAAGAAAACTAAATATTTTTTAAACCCTAAACATTGGCTTTCAACTTCACATGATAGAGAAATATGTAAATGAAAACCACTGAGAAAATTTTAAGATGAGAGATGAAGTCCTTAGCTCATTGAATTTGACAAGAACTGTTAAGGAATGAGGTGAATTCATGGAATGGAGAGGGAGTCCGAAGAGGGGGTTTCATGCCTAGAGGGAGAAGAAGAAGGGGTGCCTCATTTATAGAGGGATATGGGGAAAGGGGTGTTTTGTTCTGAAGAAATGGGGAGACCCCTTGGGTCTCTAAAAAACAAACTAACCTAATAATAATAATAAAATCATTATAATTATTATAATTATAATTATTATATTATAATAAATATTATTATTATTATTAAATAACTTCTTTATTATTATTTACCCTTTTATATTCAATTAATTATAATTTAATTTATTTTAATTTAATTAGTTAAAACACATTATAGTATTCCAACTCATGAAATTAATATTTGAAGCTCGGTTTGTAAAATGGCTCATCTAGTAAAAAAAATTAATTTCTTTAGTTTTTCTTCTAGTTCAAAATATAGGTCGTTACAACCTTCCCACCATAGAACTCATCATCCTAGAGTAGCCTTCTAGAACAATGAATACAACACCTGACCTACATAGATCATGAAGCATCATTCAAGGGTTGTTTTTTATTTATAAATTCCCAATGCACCTTCGAGCATCATTTAAGCATATAAAATTTCTACAATTAAAACATGAGATAATACTTGTTTTTTGATCGAAACTCTAAGACAACACATACTCAAAACAATTAATCTATAGACATGATAATGTAATTATTTCATTAAACATCATTCCAAAGGTACTTCCAACCTTAGGATTTAACATTAGAAAAGGGAAAAACCCATGTCAAGCCATCTTTTCAGGAAAATCTTTGGCTGACACAAACCACACTTCTCTCACTAGACGACATGCTAGAAACTTTTCTTTCACTAATAGCTCCATCGAAAAAGAGAGAAAAATACATGATCCCCTCTACCGACCATTAATGAAGATACTCACCTTAGATATAAGGTGTTTTACAAACTAAACGGTGACTCCTTCTCCCAAGGTATCTCTCATTTAGCACAAACACAATCACAGAAATCCTTACATGACATTAGATTACATTTCATGGTAAACATATCACCGAAAATCCCAACGATAAGTCTGGGTAACCATATATTGATATTACTAGAGTGTAAGGAACTAATTAAATGTATTATATATTACATTTTTATTAGTTATATTTTGGTAAACCCCAATGATGTCCACATAAAAACATTGACTGACCCATAGAGACATCATTCTGGCAGTCAAGTTAGAAGAAATGGATAGTGTTCAAGAGTCCATCCAAGGAAACTATGCATGGGAATTCTAATTCCAATCAAGTCTAACCAATCCATGGCAGGAACCACACCTTCAGCATGAAACCCTAAGAGACCACTTAAACCACCTAACAACATTTTAACTACTATGTGGTGTAAGACTAATTCTCTCTTAGTATATCAAGGACGACATCAGTATAGTGTAATTTCTCATATCTCAAGGAAGAGTACACTAATATTATTTTAATGATCTCCATAAATGAAACGATGGAAGCACTATTGGTTGACACCTTAATGAATCATGGCTTGACCTGCCAACGTACCATCATTATCCAAACACATATCCTTTTCGACTTGAGGTATCTCATGATTGTTCAAGAATAACCACAAATGTCCACTCACAAATAATGACATTTCTCAAATCTTGTATACACAACAAACCACACCAACATCTTGATTTTGAGCATACACTGATATAATTTAAATTTCAAAAGCCTCAAAAACATTTAAGTAAGCTTAGTTATTCTCCAATGGTCCTCTTCGGTTGTGTTTATTCTACCTAGAAGGATACATATTTAATAGAATATAAAAGACACTCCCCACTATAGGAGCTTCCTAATCATCCAAAAGAGTAGATAGACAATTTTCTCAGAAGAACATTGTATCAAATCATCCATAAATGAAAATGTTTGAACAAATGGAATAAAAACCAAAACCAAACTGAATAGAATTTCAAAACACCCAAGTCTCTAATATTCATCATGGGAGTTGGGAGAACCTTAATTTATTTAAATCTAGGGAACTCTACTCCATGGATGACCCAATAATGTACTAAATGTCACAAGGCTCAATGATTCCAATTTACTCCATCAGTTAGTTACAACATTAAACACTCTACATGTATCACGTATACCGATGCATACCATCCAAAGATTTCATGATCAAATAGCACATCCTTAGTATCATCCATAGGTTGTCCTAACTATTTACTGTATCATCAGATGATCCATAAAATATATTTACCCAATGTTGTATTTCCCCATATGACCATTAACCTAGATGAAAAGATATCAAGTCATCCATCACTACGAAAAAGAAGTGGTCAAGTGACCTAAAAAGTTGTCGGTCATGCCTAAGGCATGTCTATCCAGTTGAAACCAATAAATACTCAATTCACACACCCATAACAAGGCCCAAGGAAGCATGAAAATTAATCCAAAATATGGTTTCATGTCGAATATAAAAGTCTTACAAGGGAAAACAACACCCAAATAGCACCCAACATCAGAAATATCACAATAATTATCAAGTCATATAATTATAATGGGGCTACCTACCACATGTTAACCCCTTAATAAATCATAAAGAATGAATCCATAAAGGGGTCATGCAAAATAGAAAAGTCAATTTGCTCAAAATCCTATCAAAATTCTATTTAAAAAAGGCTGAATCCTATTTAAACACTCACATTTCCATTCTATGGAAACCAAAAATGAAAATCTCAAGATACCCTTTCACAAGGATTTTAACAAAGGAACCCACCTAGGGATCCATTTTAAGGCCATTTAATTTATTCACTTAAAAATATTTAAACATGTAAAACATTAAATTTGAAACAAAAGGTAACATTTTAAAAAAACACTAATTACTTGATTTTAACCAACACCCTATGGGAAAAATAGGAAAGTTATATCAAACTTATTTTTTAACATTAATCATTCAGGGAAAACTTTTATTTATTAGGAAATTAAACAAAATAACTAATTTTTATGATATGTAATGTAAGGAGTTGTATGAATTTCTCTCTAATCCAACCTGTCTTCATCAGAATGTAACCATATAGAAGTTTTATAGTTATTAATGTTTCAAAACACCCATAGAGGGTTATCACATAAGAACCATGCCCAAACTGACCTATTTGGGTCTAGTTGATCATTTAGATTTTTAAGTGGTTCATTTCACAATAAATTTTAACAAAAAATACATTTAAAACCATTTCGTAATAAAACATGGTCATGTTCAATAGTATAGTCGTATGGTTATTAATCGACCATTCTATAAATTTCCCATACACTTTTATAGTTTTTTATTTGGATCTTATTTTAATTTCAAAAAATTATATTTAGCCTATTCTATAAATTTCATATTCAAAACAAATAGAAGCATGTCACTAAAAGAAGATAACATAGAGTAACATGCTAAAATCAAAGTAGCTTGGAATGAAACTCAAGGAACACAATCATAACCAGCAAACAACCTACATATACAACTACATGGAATGCATAATCATGGCATGTGAATTCTTTATGTTCCTAAAATTATGCATGTAATTATATATCAATTCCATACCGGGCCAAATTCATAATACCATAAATCTAATAAATCAATAAGAAGTAGAAAAATAAATCATTCACTCAAGGTGAAATCATATCAATTGTAACAAAAAATTTCAAGAACAACAATCTCATCCTAGGCCACTTAATCATTTCCCATACGTGGGATGATTAGTCCCAATCATTGTTATTTAACATGAACTGATATAATCTTATTCTTCTGTCTACCAGCCTGAAATATTAAAACAATGAAAAATTAATCCTTTGATATTACTTTTAAATGTCTCATCTCATCTCACCACTAAGATGGATGTTTCACTGGTTGGTCACATGTCTTCATGCGTGCCTCCCCATATGCAACATGTTATCAACTAGAAGGAGGAATCAAAGAGGTGACAGTGGGGTGACTATACCCTCATGTCAGAGTAGCACAATAGTTTATCAGATAATAAATAGGATTAAATCATGGAATAAGTATAATAAATGTAATACATATAGAAGTGGAAAAATAATATAATATATGGATAAAAATAAAATGGACAATGTCACTTCCATAAAATGATGCATGTAATATCAGGTGTTACAATGAGGGATATATAGGAAAAAATAAAAAAATAAAATAGAAACTCAATGTTCAACTCCTTGAAAATCCTGAGCATGATCCCAATATTGTTGTCCACATCTCTCATGTACACAACACAACACAATAGAATTATCTAAAGACCAATGAGCAAGAAGATCTATTTGGGTACCAAATGAATCCAAAAAAAGGTGTGATATAATAATCTCAATAGTCTAGAACCCACGGTGTCTAGCCTAAATTCTTACTTGATATATATTGTAAGGTAGTGAGCAGGTATAATCAGAAAAATAAACAAGAAGTTCTGAATAAATAGACAACAACACACATAGGATCATAAGGTACACCTAGTGGCTACATCAACTTTGGAATCCTTCCAAGTATCTATACTTGTGAGTAGATCCTGCCACGTCAGGTTGTCTCACCCAAATTGGTGGAATATTCTCTTTCTAATGGTGACTCACTCAAAATATACCATATAAATATGGATCTCCCCTTGGGTTAAAAAAATATCACCCTCAGGCATAACTAGAATCTCACCCTCATGAATCGTGTGACTATGCATCTAGCCATCAGGCATCTGACTTAATTATATACTCTTTCCTTAGGAATTTAGTACAAAAGCAAATATCACATTGGTCGTATGAAAACATGAACGTATACATCATGTTTCAACACCAATATTGAGTACTTTTACATCCCATATAATCATATACTCTACGCTCATGCATTGTGTACCTGTGCACCTAGACCTGGGGTGGTACAAAATAATATGAACTAGTCCATTAGGAATCCACAATAAACACTAGTCATATCAGAAAAACTCAATATTATAGTCAATATCAAACCCTCAGTTATCAATTACATCAATATCATATAATCTCAAAAGATAATCTACAAAAAATCACAAGTATATTATCAATCATACCAGATTTATAATAAAAAAACATGATGATAAATTTATAATAATTACCTTCTATCAACACAATTAATTTTGTTTATACAGGTTTTTAATTATCATCGTAATTATAGAAAACCTAATTAATTAATCATTCAACCCTAAATATATAAATATAATAATTAACTAGATTATCTAATGTGATTCTACTATAAGAAATCACACAATTTTTTATTATTCTTATTCAAAAGTCTAATCCAGAAATCATACATTTATCGAATTTATTTTTGGGTTTTAAAGTCAAACAGACCATGTATTAACAATGTCCAAGGAAATCACACCAGTCGGGTGGTCGTAGGTATGAGGCTCTATGCCTATCGACCTAATGGGATCGAAGGGGTAGTTTATAATGTGCAATTATCATTTAATAGGGATTCTTCAACTTACTCAGTTACATGCATGGTGTTCTAGTGAGATCAAATATATTTCATATACTATAAATAATCAAATCAGGAAAAAGGGTTTTGGTTTAGACCACCCACATTAATTCCTTTCAATGAATTTAGTCTATATAAAGCATGTCGTTGAATATATTCATGTCATATAATTGAAACATTTTAAATAAACCATGTTTATTTAATTATAACAAGAGTTATAGTCATATAACCATATAAAGTTCCATTTAAATTAAATCATTTACATCTTTAAGTTGACACATAACAAGCCGTATTGAACATGATAATCAGGTTGAGGCATAACATTTAAATATTTAATTAAGGAAAGACATCATTTCACACCATTTAATTATTCAATTCAAGGAAAGAATCATAAATAATCACCAATGACATAAAGCTGAGAATGAATAATACCAAGCAATATAGCTAAGAAATATATAAATTTTAAATCATCAATGTGATTTTTCAATGATTGTGCACCTCTATTGGAGGGGTTTTATTATGAAACCATGATATATTTTCTCAAATAAATCATCTATCAAAACAAATAATTTCATTCAATGATCACAAATTCAATTATAGGATCATTTATTCTAAAAACTACAGAACAATAATTAATGGCTATGAAAAGCATGAAGGCAATAAATTAATGCATTATTAAAATTAAAGTGGTAATAGAAATAGGATCCTACCTCAAAGGGGAACCAAGCTTAATACTCATCGCGTTATGCTTTGATGAAGATCATTCTATTATTACACAAACATACATTTATATATATTTATACCCTATAATATAATTTACATATTCCCTTATCTATGAGGGAATATTTACATGGAAGATATATATATATATACATGTACTTATGTACATGAGTTTGACCCGTGATGGATTCACCAAACTCTCTTAAAGCACTAAAGACAAGCTGAAACCAATGTGACGAGGCAAAGCCACTTAAGGATAAATACCAAGAACTCATAAACTATGAAACCTCAAAAATTAATCGACCAACAATGATGAATGGTGTAAAAACATTCCCCAAATTGATGACGGTGGACCGAGATGATCTAAACTACTTATACTTAAGCGACGGTTTTTGGAATACAAAACAAAGTGTCCCAATTAGTCTTTTGTACATCATATCAATGAAATAACACTGAAAATCATCCAACCCCTAACCAAATGGTTTTGGCTACACAGTATAGAGTGATGGGAAGAGGAAAAATGACCAAGTAAAGTTAGATATGAGAGAATAAGTGCATACCTCATTGAATCGGTTAAGAACTATGAAGGAACGAGGTGAATTCAATAAACGAAGAGGGAGTCGGTAGAGGGGGTGCATCATGCCTAGAAGGAGAGGGTGAAAGAGGGTTCATCATGCCTGGAGGTATAGGGGGAAAGGGTTGTCTCAAACTAGAGGAAAGGGGAGGCCCCTTGGGTCTTTAAAAAAGAATCTAACATAATAATATTATTAATATTAATATTAATGTTAATATTAATAATAATAATATTATTATTATTATTATTAAAAAAAATTCATTATTTTTATTCCCCCATTTATATTCATTTATTTTTAATTTAACTAATTTAATTTATTTAATAAAACATATTGTATTGTTCCAACTATTTCAATTATGTTCTCAAGCTTGGATTGTAAAACAACCCGTCCAGTAAATGAAAAATTTAAATTTATAGGGTTTTGGTCTGAATCAGAAACATGAGTCATTATAGATAATGATAGGAGTGAAGGATGTTATGATTATTTAAAATTAGTTATCACAATATATGATTCACAAATTTCACCGTAGAAAATTATTAGACACACTAATGAATATAATGATAGTGTTTTTTGTGATCTTGGGTAGTAGAGAACATGGAAGAAAAAAGATTCATTTTCCTATATGTGAATAATTCTTGAAGAAGCACTGATATGAATGTATCAAAGGAGTAATAATATGTTTTATATATATAGAATAAGTGAATAGCATAATCAGTTCATGAGAGAAATTGGACTATTTAGTTAATGCAATGGATGAGAATATTGGTCTCCCTAAGGTATTATCAATGTATCAATGTTTTAAATTTAAAAATTAAGGGAATTATGGAAATCAATGTCCTAGGGGGTAATCTCAAGAAGAGGATTAGTATGGTTTTATGAGTAATGATTTTTTAATTTATTATGAAGACACTATTAATGACATATTAAAGGGAAGAAGTTTTATGAAATAAGATGATGATTCTTGGTAAATGATATGTGAAGGAAGTTGAAAGATTTCTGTTTTTAGGTATTGGGATTCAATGAATTATTTTGAATAATTATTTTATCATGATATTCTCATTATATGAATCATTGAATGAATGATAATTGTACTAAATTGGTTTTATTTATAGATTTGAAAGCATATGTTCAATGGAACAGATTTCCATGTATAATTACTTGATGAAAATTGTTTTTTTAAAGGGTACTCTTCATACTTTTTTTGGATAATTATAGGAATTAAATTAATATGGATTGGGACAATGGACAACATGCATACTGTGGAAAACTCATCACATCCAACGAGGCTACATGGATTGAAAAGATAGCTGAATGTTGAAATGGGTGTAATGCCTACCAATAGAATATATGATATTCCAGTTGATTTGAAATTGTTTTAACTAATATTTTTATTGGTTAAATACATGTAGAATTGATTAAATTGAACATTGGACATTATTTTTGAGATTTATAGATTATTTTATTATATTGTATAACTCTTAAAAACCATTTCTGTTTTGGTAAACAGTTAGAGACATATTTAAGGACGTTTTACTCTTTTATGGATCATATGATCCGTTAAATGATAATTTTACTGATTCTAGGAAAAAAATAATATTGGATATTCATATTCTAGATTAAGAAATTAATTGGATTGTTGTTTTAGTACAACAAAAGTTTTAAATTTCTCTTATAAAATAATTAGATATCAAGTATGTATATTTTATGATGTTCTCTATAATTATAGTAAAATAATCCTTCAAATATAATAAAAATATCATCAAATGAAAATTTTAACCTATTATGTTAAATTCTATCACGTATTTATAGCTTTTTGGAAGTTAACATTCTCTTAAAAATTCACTTTATTTTGATCAATTATATCTATAACTCTCAATAATTATTTACACTTTTCATCCATGTCTCACTAAAGGTATACTACTATGAAACCTAGTTATGTGTTATTCTAGATGAACATAATATTTCTGTTTACCTATTTTCATATCAATTTTAATTAAACCTTTTATTGATGTGGGTTTTCAACCAAGGATAGACCTATGTTGACTAAAACAAATTTGTAGGGGAACAACTTATTTGAGGGGGCTGGAATGTAACTCTCTACGATTTTAAATGATGAAAATTATGTTTGATAAAATAAAAAGCATTATACAAAAAACATATATCATAAAAAACAATTCTTTAAATTTAATCTCTTTAATAGGTTGGGTTACATGAACCATTAAGTTTAAAAGAACCACATTATAATATTAAAACATTAGTATTTACTATGACCATTATAACTTGTAAATGAAATTCGTGGGAAAGAATAGAACATACTAAATTGTGAAATTTATATGATTTAATCTTTTATAAGATAAATTCTACAATTACCTTGTTATTTTAAATAAAATAGGAATCGTTTTAATGGAAATGAAGTGTTTTTTTGAACTGTATATTTCTAAAAGGCGGTTCGATCATTCTTTCCACACATACACTAAAAAATAATTTTAAAAACCTTCTTAAAAGATAACTTAAAAATTTTAATTCATTTTTAAAATCATAATATCCAAATTATCATTTAATTAATATTTTTAAATTTTCTAAAATGACTAATTATTTGATGAATGGTGAAAATTACATGTATTTATTAAAAACCACATTATCATTTAAATCCTTTAAAGGTTTAATTTTGATTTAATTTTTTTAGAATGAAAATTAGAACAATAATAATATATTTAATTCTTGTTAGGTTATTGAAATAAATTTCCAATAGATTTTTATATTAAAAATATCTATACTCTTGATAATTTTCTCTTTGGAAAATCGCTTATTTGTCGTGTTGGTGGGTTTAATTTTAAATCAATTTTTTCCATTTCGGTAAATTGAATTTTTAAAAATGTATTTAATATTTATAATAATAGTAATTGAAATTATATAGTATGTTCAACTTATTTTTTCCCTAATTAATAGTAAAAAAAATAAAAATTAATTACCAGGGTCAATGTTAAAAAGAATTTACTATGGGGTTAAACTAAAAAATTATGTGTTAAAAATGACCTCAAACAAATATAATGAAAGTTTTATGGAAATTATCATCCCCTTATTACATTAGTCAATAATTTTATGTTCTTAAGGTTTTTATTTCCATGAAATTTACCAATCTAATAAAATACGTAAAGAAAAATAATAATATTTCACTCTCTTGTTTTAAAATTTTAACTACAAGTTCAAAGATGTAAAAAAGTAAGATGTCGATGAATATTTACAGTAATTTTTAGAATAATGAAATCAATTTTATGATTTTAATTTATTTTAAATTTTTAGTAATTATATAATTTCTTTAACGCTGAAGAAACGTTAATGAAGCAATTAGTTATTTAGTAGACAAATTAAATAAACAATAATAAAAATATTATAACTAAACTAAATTGAATAAATTGTAGAATTACATTAATATTATAGACAAATATAAATTTATGTAATGGAATCCAAAAAATATATTCTAACTCAACCATTTTCTTAAATCTTTTATTGTCAAATTAAATTAATTATGTTAAAATTGACATTAATGTCATTTTATAATAAACAATATACCAATAGATGATTTAAAATACATAATGAACATAACCACTTAAAATAAATTTTTATTTTTTAATAAATAGAATGAAAAGTCTCTTAATGTACTAATGGTCTATTTATAATAATTATATTTACCTCTAAAAAAATATTGTTACCATGGTATAGTGGAAAACATACACTTGTCTGATACATGTGCACATGTTAAAATTATTTTTTCTAGACACATAAGATTTTTGTTTTATAAATTTTATTTCATAACTATACCCAATGGGTAAAAATTATCTAATTATGATCATTTATTTCTATTCTTAATTGATAAATTACCTAGGTATAATATTAGTTACCACAGTGAAAACAAAAATGGTAAAGTGAGTAAACATAGAATTTATAGAAAAAATATGTAAAATATGTGTTTTTAGGGTACTGGGGGACTGTATCTAGTATATCATACCACTACTTTTACAATTATACAATTTGCGGGATCTTGGGTTGATATTTTCTTCCCATTATTGATTATTTTTTATCATTTAATAAAATTCCACTCCTCCCAAATTATAAAATAGTGTTTCTTCCCCTCACTTAGTCATACATACTAGGCCATTTATATCAAAAAAACCTTTCCAAAATCTATTTACAACATCCCTATCAGTGTTAGAGAGCTTTTGTTCCTCCCAAAAGAGTGACAATCGTAACCTCCTATCCCAGGATCCACATGACCTATACCCCTGATCTAGTGGGTCACATGGCCTCAAGCTTGCCTCCCCATAGGCCAGAGTATACTGACTAGTATTTAGGGTCTAATTTCATATATTGGAGATACTATACCCTCATATGGCATAATAAACAATAAATAAATATAAAGAGAATTGTGCAAGTGTAATATGAACCAACATTATAAATTCAAGAATAGTAACCCACCGCAGTGGAAGAATATATAGACAGATATTATTAATGGAATAGTATAAAAAATATAATAACTAACTATAAAAATATAAAAACCCCATAATATGTACCATATACATGATTTCATGGCATGCTAAGATAAAACAATGGGAAATATGGGACAGAAATATACATCATTCTATACAAAAAATGCACAAAATTCAAAATTATGATCCACTACCATCTTGAACATATCATCATTTTTCAACCCCAATGCCTAAAATATAAGATAAGCATATCAAATATATATAGCATAGAAATTCCCCTTATCTATTCTTTTAGACAAGTAATATATATTTGTGCCAAATGTGGCCTGAGTATAGTATGAGCTAAAATCCTAGCAGGCCTCCACCAACGGAGTCTAGAAGTAATCAACGATGTATACATATAAATAGCAGTGTGCTTGTATATAGAATAATAAACAATTATGAACAAAAAATACCAGCCTTCTCATCTTCCAATTGGTCCAATGGCAGCCATGACTAGTCCAGAATATGTCAGAAGAGTGTCTAAATTGTTACCATATATATATAATATTATATATTATAGTTATATAATTTATCCACCTATATGCACTAATTACTTGTGGAGGTAATTAGTAATATTCCTGGATACTAGGTGTTGGATGGATCGGGGAATAACTCAGGCATCCATAACCAGTCTAAATGAGATATAGGCTTCAACATAGGGTATGGGCCAAAAATACCATAATGAATGTGAGTCTTCATGCTCAGTACTCAAGATATGTGGTTTGGGATTTCATTATCAACATCCTAAACAAATTAATGTGGAAAATCATTCCCATCACCAGATTAATAGTATAATGGTGAGAGACATCCTGCTCAAAACCCATTACAAGGGAGATTGAAGCGTCATACTCAACAAGTACCTTAACCGTCATCCCAAATCCAATATCAGTGGTGTAATAATAAAAATAATAATAATAATAATAATAATAATATCATGTGGGATAACCACTTTTAAAAAATTATCATCAACACTAAAATATATAAAGGCTTTTTTTTAGTTCATATAATCTATATAAAAAGCATGAATCAACTGGTGTGGCCCTTTCACCCTTTAAAATTTATTCAATTTTTCCATCTAGTTCATTATATAAAAGTACAAAATTTTGTATTAATCATGTAAAAAATTAAAAAATCTTCTAAATACTCAATGAAAGTAAATTACATTTCCATCAATTCAATCAATACATTATATATATGTAGGCAAGGAAAGAAAATTTTGAGGGACAACCAAGCACATAGACAGTGATACTATCAACTAGGTAGCTACCTGTACGGGGGAAATCCCATTTACAACCTTAGATGATTTCTTAAAATAAATTAGTTCATTTAAAATATTAAATATAAATTTGAATTTCAATAAAACACACCCAATGGGTGGTTATGAATGTGTTTGGGATCCTCTAAACACATAAAAAATATCCTCAGGAGTATATTAACAAGAAAAAGATTTTTTTAGAGTCAAATAACTCATTTATAAACAACACATGGAAAATTATGGTGTGTGAAACCACCATGAGGTTATGAAAACAACCAGACATTGAAGTAAAACAACTATACCACCTACCATAAGGTTTTAGATAAATCCTCATCCTATATCAAGTTTCGATTCAAAGTAGTCTGGAAGAAATAAAAATAATGGATCAATTCCTTAAAAGTAGAGAAAATGAGCTTTCACCGAAATATCACAAGATATACAATAATAAAACATGAAAATAAGTAAGAGGGTTTGAGTTCATACTAATTTAGATCTAATATGACTGATTTTATTCAAATAAAATTTTTGATCAGAGAGTAATCTCAAAATTGATGAGACGATTAAATGATCTCATTATAGGAAGAAACATGGATACATCTATTGTAAATTAAGGATGAGTAATGGGTTTAGGATTTTAACATTATTATGTGAAACTTATTTTTTTATCCAAATAACAGGGGGGAAAATGGTTTGGCAGCATGGTTTGGTCAAACCATGCACAAATCATTCTCACTACACCGTCTAAGAAGGGACCCCATACGGTTAAAGAGTATGGTTTCCCTAACCATGTAAAAACCCTGAAAACCGACACTATTAATATTGTATAAAATTTTTCATGTCCGTGATCTTTAAGACACATGGTTGAACAAAAATTATGTGTTCTCTGATACTCAAAAAGATCCTCAAATGGTTACCCTACATAGTTAGGATTAATTGCGAGGTAATCATGTGACATACCTTTTTCCCAATTCCAAGTGCTTTAGGATTCAAACAACCCCCAGACTCTCCCAAAACATTCCATAGACTGCAACACACATATAATAAGATTAACCAATGATAAAAACTGAAAAAACAATGATCCATACAATTATAAAATGACAGGTCATTACAACCTCCACTCTTTAAAGAAACTCATCCTTGAGTTGTTATTCTAAAAGAAAAAATGTATCATCTATGAAATGTTCCAATTATTGAGCTCATATATCAGCTTCCCACTCCTAAGTCTCATCCTCTACTCATTATTACTTCCATAGCACCTATACCAAAGGGACTAATCTTCATTATTGTTTTTTTATGCACCAATAAAATATACAAAATGGATAGTCCCCAAAAGATGAATCCATATCTAACTCATCCTCATCATGTTGAAACCCATAAATGGGTCTAGATAATACCAGTGAATCTAAGATACAGAAAATACATCATGAAATGGCTAGTAACTATGAGGAAGTTATAGAATTTGAGCCACTCTTCTGATCCATTTAACAACCTCAACAGGTCCAGCAAATCAAGGTGAAAGAATACCCTTCCTCTAAATACATATACGGCCCAACTTGGGTGAGACTGGAAAGAAAATGTGACCTCCAACCTTTACCACAAGAGGATATAGGAATCTATTTCTATATGAATGTTTTCTGAGTTGATATATTGACATGTGTTTTATGATTAACTAGACCTGCTATGTAGTCTCCATTAAGAGACGTGGTCTAAGAAAACATGTCTCCCCTACCTCTAGATAGTATACTAGTGAACAAAAAAGAATACTATATATAGATTTATATTAATCCAATGAAATGATATCGTGGAAGAAATTATTATAATAGAACTCGATAAGGGGTATGTTTTTCTCATAAGAATACCAAAATTCAAGGACACATGTATATAAAATTTCCTCTAACAACTGAACCATACACTCTATTTGTACCTCCATATGAGTGTGATAGGTTCTGATCAGACGCACATGGATACCCAAGGCCTTTTTCAATTCCTATTAGAATTGATACATGAATCAAACATCTTTATCTGATATAATAGAGCATGGATCTCAAGAAATATGTAGGACCCCCCCCAGATACAGTATCCCTAGCTTGTCTATGGAGAACGTCTCTCACACTATTATGAAATGTTTGAACTTCATCAAAATATCCATGACTAACCACACTGTATCATTTCAATGAGGTGATATGGGTACGTAAGTCCATATTTATAAGGAACATTTGTCTCATTTCCACTCGATAATGGAAAATGTATAAAAAAAGTCATTCCATTCACTAATGTTTGACATTCACCTATTGATAGGTGGAAAACCGTATCAAAAATGATGAAAATCATGCATTCCATAGTAGTTCATCAACACTGGAAACAATAATCTTCAAACTTATTAGTGACATCAAGATATACTACCCATTGTGAGGTAATAAATTCCCTCTTCATCTCCTCTCTAATGTATGATGGGGCCCAAAACTGACCACAAATGACTAATGTATCACCTTAATCCACAATCCAACAAGAAGATGAATATTCATCTGAGATACTCTCCCTTAGGAAAAAATACTTTCGGATCATATAGTTTCTTCATTATCACCTACCCCATAAGGGTAAAGGTCACTACTAAAGCTAAGAGGATAGTTATTGTATGATCCTCCTGAACCACAACATACATCTCTGAGAATAAATCAATGGGATTCCACATTCCAATGGGCTCCTTGAACAATTGTGTCTATGTTTTCCAGCTCATACCATTATCTTATAAATTTCATTTTCTTGGAGTAAAGGAATGATCAAAATCGAAAGATTGAAGGAAATCATCCCATCTACAATAACATTGATTTAGGTACCAATGTATAAAGATGTACTTGAGGATTCTTTGATACATTAATACAAAAAATCTCTCTTCAAGTAAATGGTGTCCTTAAATTTGTAAATCATGAACTAAAGTATCTATTTTGATGTCATGCATCAGGTAATTCAGCTTGTGAGGGATTAGCTTTTGATAACTGTAAAACATGACTCACTCAACCTACATCATAACAACTATCATTCTGAAACCTAATGTGTCACTGCAAAAGGTATATGTCCTTCATATCTCTAGAAGAATCAAGATCAGAACTACATTCAAGATTTCCATTAACTCTTAAATGTATTTTTCACAAGATTATTACCATATTAAATTTCACATGATTTGTATTCAATCCCATAAGTGATTTTGCAAGGCATGAGAAATACTGAGTGGAGATTTTATAATATCTAGATATCCCCAAGAAATTTATTAGGTCAATGATGTTCTTGGTATGATCATTGGGAAATACATCTCTCACATTCTCTAGGTTTACAGATACTCCTGACTCAAATATAATATGACCTAGGAAGTGAAATTTATCAATCCAAATGCAGATTTTTCTAAGCATAGTGTAATGATAATTTTATCTTAGTATAATATTCATGATATCAATATGGTTGGCAAAGTTGTTTCCAAAATTTTAATACACTATGATGTCATCCAAAATGAATTCAGATACAGGTAGAAAACCTGCTTCATTAATGACATGAAGACATCAAGTCATTCATGAGTCCAAGATGCATAACTAGAGACTCATAAAGATTATGCCTGATCCTAAATCTTGTGTGATGTATGTCTGATGATATGAACACACTATTTTATAGACAAACCTCAAGTAAATCATTGAAAATACTCTCACTCATCAGAGCTGATCAAAGAGGTCTTCTATTTAAGGTAGTGGATACGAGTTTCTGTCTGAAATCTATTTCAACCATATGCAATCCATGAAAATACTAAGTTTAACATCCAACATCTTAGAACAAAAGACCAGTGAACCACATGGAGATGTTATAGGGAGTATAAATACTATATCCATCAGATCCTCTAAATATTTCTTGATCTCTAGAATCTTAATATGTTTTATCATGTAAGTATGATTGGGAACTGGTTCTACTCCTTCCACTGACTCAATAGTGAATTCTACCTCTCTTACTAGAGGTAGACCAGAAAATTAATCAATAAAATGATCCCTAAATGGATCTACCAAAGAATAGAAAATAGTGGGTCATAATCCCTGATCATCCTGAAGAGACTTGTGATTTGAGTTGTCACTCAACCCATCCTTTGTTTCTCAGGTCTAGCTGGAGTCTCCTGAACATCACATTCTCCCTTATGCACATGAAAAGTTCCCTCTAGTGATATAAATTTCTCCCTCTGGTGATTGTAGTAAATATGGTATCCATAGGGAACTAACCAATATACCCAGATAATTACATTAAACACTAATATTTTGAGCATAAAATTATTCCATATGAAAAAATATTTACCAATGCCAAGGGGATAAGACTTAAAATGTCATACGATCTCTGATTGGATACCTAATGATGTATTAAGCATAATCACACAACAAAAGTGTTTATTCTCGAGGCCCAGACTCTCCATGATTTCCTCATATACAAAATAATGTGATGATACTATATAAAATAATGAAGACACTAATGTATAATATACTAGAATAGTACCTCATATAGTAGAAGTCATATCACTATGTTTCTCCTCCATTGGTTCCACTTCTTGTAACTGGCCTATAACGTGGCCCTGAGTAATAGACTAGCTACCCTATGTAAGCTCTCTCTTCTGACACTGAGAATCCTATACCTAAAAACCTTTTCCTCAACCATCACCATGTCCTATGTATTCAGTGGTATTCCTTCCACATACATAATGAGATACTATTGCCCTAGTCCCTAATGTTGAGTATGTTTTGATCCCTACCCTCTAGGCACTGATGGAAAGGTATTATAGAAGTGTTGGATATGCCTCATGCTATCACATCCCTTGTATAACATTGGATCTCGTAAAACCTGAGGTTTTTAATTTCATGTTTTCCCTTAATTGTGAAATATCATATTTAAGTCAGTACTAGGATCCAACCTACTGCTACCCCCATGAGAATCCTTGAATTGATGATTGCGTCCACTATAAGAATAACTATTAGATCTAGGTGTTGAACTTCCCATGTTCTCATCGTCTCATTTCCTCAAAATTATCACTATTATAAGGGAATAGTTGAAAATATTTTAAATAGTAGTCATCTTGAAAACATTGACCTATGCTCGAATAGAATATACCAGCCCTTAATTAAATCATGTAACAGTCATAGGATCAATACCTGATAGATTTGGTGTGAATGGATAAATCTGATTAAGGTAAGTAGAATATTCCATGACAGACATAGCTCCCTAATACAAGCCCATAAACTCTCTTGCCCGCTCATCCCTCAGAGTCTTATGAAACATGTAATCATATAAGATAGTCTTTAAATCTTTCTAGATAGTATTTATATGCCAATATTCTATGGTAATAACATCCCACAATCGCATGGAAGAATCAAAATAATATATAAGCAGTAATTTTCACCCTCCACTATATATGTGTCTATACATTCTCTAATATAGAAAGAATAAACTCCATCAATGAATTTGAAGTATAAGGTATTCTATAACTTAAAAATTTGGGAGTATGTTGCTCTTAAAAATACAAATTCAACTCTAACCTAGTCATCTCAGGTCGAGAAACTCCTTTCATATTCTATAACAAATAGAGAAATCCCTCTCAGAACTAGGAATTGATTCCCATATCAAGAATACAAATAGGTTTTATAGGTTTCACTATATGAGAGATCACTGGTGAATAAAGGCCTACAACCTCCATTGTGTGGTTATCACCACCTTTTGGGCATATGACTTGAGGATTTCATGGAGGCATATAACTACAATTCTAAATGAAAGCATTAGAAGAGATATTTAATAGTTAGTTGATTGTAGATAGATATTTAATACATGTACAGTCCTTCCTATAGAATAATGTCACCTCTTTCTTGAATCAAAAATTCAGGTCTACGTGATAATAAAATACCATTACAGGCCTTAATATCACAAGATACACCCTTAACTACCCACTATTATGGATAGATTCAAGTCTTGGTTTCATATCAATCAATTGCAGTTTCATTATATAGAAAATAGATTTCAAGGTATAGAGGAAAACACTCTTTACATTACAATTTGAAACCCATTTATTTGTAATAGTTTTCTTTTGAAAAATTAATTTCACATGAGTTTGTAGTCTGATATAAATACATATATATATCTTGTTCGTGAACCAATGGTTTCAGAACCCACAATATGGAATAATCAAATAATAACGTATCGATCACCAATATATGTGGGAAGACCCATTTTGATTGATAAATGAAGTTAAATTATTTCACTCATCCATTCATTGTAATAAATTTCTTCACATTTCTATATAAATGATCTAGGAACTAACCATATGCAATGAGAAAAATCATGCTGAAGGTAAATGTGGCAAAGAAAAATGCTTATAATATTAATCATATTGTGACAATAATAATTCATGAATTGACACACCATCATTTCATCGAGCATATATAAAATATATCTCATTTCAATAATTATAATAATAATAAAATCTAATGACAATGGTGTCACCAAACATTAATGTCATATCACCTATAATAGGTGTAATCAATGACAAAAAAATCATAATATTTGTAATTTGGGTTTTTCATATAAGTGGGTTAGATACGCCTAGGTACATGCTCATTACCTAATACCTTATTGTATTAATCTCTTTTTTAATAAAAAACATTAATACAACATAAAATAAACTCCTATGATACCACTTTGTAACATCCCAACCATGGATCCTCATAACCCTTTCTTAAGCGAGTGTGTCACGAACCAGCATGGGTCGAACCCAACTAGGCACCTAAAACAATTTGTGGCATGGCCCGAAGGGAGTTCCTGATCCCCAAGGGCTAGAAACTAGTGTTAGGAATCATTAGAGTAGACAAGAGATTTAATTCTCCCAAATATAAACAATAAGGAAAATAACGGACGGAATGGACAGCCCAATACACATTTATATAAAAAAAGGACCGACAACATTTATATGAAAAAACTAAAAGTACAACTGAATGATACAACTAAACTGACCAGACCTGCTGACAAACTAACTCCATGTTACCTCTTTGGTCACTCTCTAACACAATTATCCCATGTCTCTCATGGAGACTGGACCCAAGTTGAAACCTTCACAAGGGGTAAAAATAAAAAAACTACAGTCGTGGGTATTAAAACTCAGTAGGTTATCCTGATATTATATTCACAATGAACTTTATATTAAAATAAAAGAAACATTAATTTAATGTCTGAAATACAATATATAAAAGTATTAATTTTAAACAAGGTTACATGCTATATAATTTATCAGACAAAATCTTGCAAGTTTTACACACAAGTATGTTAGGAAAATTTCCAAAGATATGAAGCTTCAAAATAAAAACAATTCTTAAGAGAGTTTATTTAAATAAATTATAATTTTAAATAAAACACACATAATAATAAATTTTCCAGCCAAACACACTATATGTTGATGGTGAATATCATATAGTCAATGAGTACTAGTCATGGGAACACCCCTAGGCACTAGTTAGTTGTGAGCCCTAGGTACCTCGTATCTCGGTGATAATAACCATAATAAATATCAATTCTCATGCACATGATACACAAGAAGTAGAATCATCCATAACCTATTTTTTCCCAAAAAAAACATCATCGTTTTTTAGTTATTGTCCTCATCATCAAACTTGTTACGTGAAATAGGTACAAAACCCATTCGGATCACTAGCATACTAGTACATGTCCACCCACATAGATACCCAGGTTTCCCTCTTTATGCTTAATAAAGTTCAGCATCTTATCAATACACATTGAACATTAAAATACCATTCCAAAATCATACAAATATATGACATCCCACAAATAGGGTTCACATTAAAATCACGGAACAATAAACTAGTTAAAATTTTAATTAAGCAATTTCAAGAACTGTAATGAGGCTTTGCCCATGAAATCCATTCAAAAATGCAATTTTTAGACCAACAACTCGACCAATACCATATATACAAAAAACTTTATCCACAAAACCATTTAATAAATCTATTTCTTGAATCATAAAATGACCTCAAATGATATAACATGAAATACAGAGGAAACCCATCTTTATAAGAAAAATTCCAAATAGGCCTTTAAGTATACTTCCTATAAAAAACATTTATAAAAATAAAAAAATAAACCACTCATAAAGCAGTCTAAACACATCATTTTCAGAAACCCAACAGATACTTAAACCCCTTAAAAATTCAGGTCACACATTCAGAACCCACCCATTTCTATAAAGATTCCAAACATGCCTTCCATTGGAAACACATGCCAAAGAACTTTAAAAACCCATACTCATTTCATTATAAAACCCTAAACTAGATTGGTACCCACATAAGGAACCCAAATAACATTGATCATTATGCGCCCAACATTTTTCAAAAGCCAAACCAATCATTTTATAACACCTTGAACAGGAAAGATCCGACCGAGCACTTTCTTGAAAATGAGGCATGCAACATTTAATAAAACAAAAATTATTTAACATTAAAAATGGATAAATCCAAAATTGTATGACAAACACTATTTTGGTAGATAATACAGGTCATAGACATCCCAAACCATATGTTAAAACCATCGAAACATTTATTTAAACAAGTGGTGTGCATGTTTATACGAAACAACTCCATTTTACAAAAAACAAGGCATAAATAACCATTTTTTCAAACCAAAATGATTATCCAAAGGGTGTACAGATACATTATACTTGTATATGAGGTGATAATAGGAAGAAAATATAAAATTTAAACGATAAGTACATGTTCTTGGGATAGCCTACCTCAAAACCTTGGTGGAATGGAAACGTGCAACAAAAATCACCCGCTGTGGGTTTTTAAACCCTAAACCTATGAATACCATCCTTAAAAGAACATAAAACTCTTAAAAATCATTATAAAGCATAAAAAATTATTTCATGACTAATCATAGAATAAATAACATTTAAATAATAGAAGGAGGATGAATAATGAGGATAAAGGAGAAAAAATCTCACCTTGAAAGCTAGAGAACTCTTTATTTTCTCTTAAATCCACAACATTATTGGAGTGGTAATGTCTTGGAACCTCTTGGAGAGGCTTATTAGGCATGAACAAACCAGGGAAAGAAAATTTTTGGGGAATAGGGAAAAAATGAATTATCAATGAAAGAATCAAATTGCCTTACGAAATCTGGATGATTCGAGAATCCTTGAGAACTTTCTTCCCAATCTGAAACTAAGATGAGATCCAAAGTGGAAAAATGGAACATGGGGGGTGTGACTGGGGTTATTGGGTTCTATTGAGATGTTTAATCACCAACAAAATATTCAAAAATGGATAATATATAAAAGAAAAAAAATTAAAACTGGAAATGGGCTCACATGTTTTCTCAATACCTGAATAAATAACCAAAATCCACCATGATTATAAATTCCTAAGGGGGTACAAAAGGATATGGTGATTTGAATACGTTAGGTTAGACCAAGTTGGATGTTTAATGAGTGAAATTTTTGAAAAATTAAGGAGTTATAAAAGAAACTATTTTTCTTTTTAAATCTGTAAATTGGCTCACATTTGGCCCAAATCATAAAGTAACCACCATTTTCTCCAAAAACTCCCAAACAAGGTATAGGGAACCCATGTTAGGATGATTAGAAATAGATGGAAGTTCAAAACTAGACATTCATATCACACAAACCGAAATTAAAGGATCGGTATTTCCAACCAACCAGATCAAAATAAAGACATGAAAATAATCGGGTGTGACAATTCCCCCCACCATTAAAGCTTACCGCCACCGGAAAGACACAACACATTCCAATTGATTAATAAATACCTATGGATTACATATCAATATGGTCCATCCTATGAATCCAATGAAACCTCATCCACCATTAACAGAACATAAGCCTCTTACCTCAACAAAAACACCAACACCCAACCACTTCCTAAGAATAAACTGAAAGATCGATTCACTACATCCACAGCCAAACCAAGAACCAGATTTTTGGTCCTTCTCCCAATAAAACCAATGATCACCAAAACCAATGATAACTCACAAAAACAAAAGATTCAAAGTCATTCCAGAATAGACTCCCCACCATTAAAAAACAACTAGAACTCGTAAAATTCTTAGGAGGAAATTCAATGATACCATTGGTGGTTCTCCTCACCATTGAGAATCAATTATCAATGACCAAACAAGAATTAAAAATGAACTAGAAATGGTTATCTCCAGCATAGGCCCAACGAAACACCCCCACAATAACCTACCAACCCATGTTATGAGTAAGGCAACATAAACATTTAAACCCCCAACTCACAAATGGAGGGGACCAGAACTGGGCCCACACTCTCTGCATGGATTCGAACCCCTACCACTTGGGGTGGGGAGGGAAGGGGGCCTAGTCATTGGGCCACTGAAACCAAAATATAAATAAAGGAATTGCCTAACTTTAATGGTAGAGGCACAAGCTTAGAAATACTACCCACAGTCCTGTGACTCATGACTTTGCACCAAACTCACTCTGAGACCTATGGCTAGAGATCTAATGGATGAAGCATATCTTACCTCACAACCAGGCTATGATAATCCCTAACTTGAAATCTTCCCTTAAGTTCTACACTTTGACATATAACACTCCAAGGCCTAAAAAATAGATCAAGGGAAACCATTAAACTCACTTCATCAAATAACACACTTTTACCAAACCATTAACATGGAGATACACAACACTATTTTCTCTCACTCTAAATGAAGAGAAGAATGTACAAGGTACATGAAGAAACACGTCAACCTCACTGAGCACAACTACCCCCCCCCCCACCAAGAGGGACAACATAACAGAAAGGAACTTTAAATCCATCCTAAAAATCTATCTATTCCAAAAAACGGGATGAGGCGTCATTCGAAGAGGTAGATTTAACATTTGAAATGAATCCTTAGGTTGATCACTGGGAAATCATACCAATGGATAACCATCTATGGCCACATCATAACATCCAACACATCTTTAGAAACCAACTGAACATTGATCCAAAACTAAGCCACCAACAAAATCCCATATCAAGACACAACAAGAGTATCACTTCCATATCATATGGAATCATACCGAATAAAAAAACATATAATATATAGGAAAAACCAGCGACAGAACCATTAGTTTTTAACAAACACCACAATTTTCCATCTTGAAACACTTTTGAAAAACAAACCAACTTGGTGGATTTTCACATTCACTAATTGTGTTTCATCAAATTTCCCTCCAATGCACCTTTTCGTGCCACCCTGTGCACACAACCACTATTCCATATCATCTATTCATCCATATAATCATAAAACCATGCATGTGATCACCCATGAAAACACTAATGTCTAAAATAAAACAATCATCACTCAAAAAAAGAATCATGTACCTTCCAAAGGAAC
The DNA here is from genome assembly GCA_963277665.1 of Viscum album. Classification (NCBI taxonomy): domain Eukaryota; kingdom Viridiplantae; phylum Streptophyta; class Magnoliopsida; order Santalales; family Viscaceae; genus Viscum; species Viscum album. Next base: position 1,641,183,687 of record OY728146.1, on the reverse strand, counting down.
AATAACCACCAAATCAAAAACCATTTTCATATTTCACAAAACAAACCACACATCATAAAGAACCATTTTATTAAAAACCCAATCCATTTCATTTAATAAATCTTCTAAAAATAAATTATACTCCAAATAGCCTTTTACCATTTTCAAAAATTCATTAATGCCTCTTTTCATAATCCGACAAACACAAAGGCTAAAACCCCTTTTCAAAAAAACACCAGCCTCTCAAAAAAAAATTTCCAAAACCAATCCATCATATTCCAACACTTTTCAATATCCCAAAACACACCATTTAAAAAATCAGATCCTTTTTAAAATAATTCAAGATTTCCAAACATTTCATTTCAAGAAACCATAAGTTTAGATTATGGAAATTAAATCACATTAAAGTATTTCTTCTTTACCCCCCAGATTGGTTTCACAAAACCAAACATTCCAAAACCTTTCTCATATTAAATTTTAAAAACCCATTTTATAATTTTTAATAACATACCATTCCTTTAAAACCCATTTTCACAATTCTCAGAAAATTATTTTCAATACCAAATTTATGAATTTAACAAAAGTCCAAGAGACCCACAAAATGGAACTAGTGATAGTGGGTGACTTGACCATATGGTTGGCGGCCATATGTCAAACACACTACCAACACAAAGAGAATTCTTAGGACCATGAATTGGATCCACATGGATTTATAGGCCCCGTGAGTTCACATAGACCATTATTTTAACTCCTATTGACATATCCCAAAACCAAAAAATCAATTAGAAGAAAAGACACTGAAAAACAATAACTTCATGTGGACACCCTAGGGCCGGAATGAGTAAGAGTTCACGACACTCTTCCCATACCTACCCCAAAAGTCCTAAAAATCCTATTAAATCTACCTTGGCATCCCCAAATAACAAAGGGTAAACTAAAAAGAAAGGTCATATAGGATCTTACCTCCTTTTATACAATTTTGTAATGAACCAACATGGGTAGACCTCGAACCGGGCACCTGAACCGATTTCTGGCATGGACTAAAAGGGACTTTTTGATCCCCAATGACAAGAAACTAGTTAGAGGCATCATTATAGTTGAAAAGAGAACTAATTCTCCCAAATATAAAAAATAATGAAAATAATGGGAAGAATGGACAACCTAATTCACATTTATATAAGAAATAGAACAGACATCATTTTTACAAAAAAAATGAAAGTACAACTGAACGATACAACTAAAATAACCACACCTTATGAAGAAATAACTCCATATGACCTCTCTAGTCACTCTCCAAAACAATTATCCCATGTCTCTCGAGGTGATCAAACCCAATATGAAACCTACATAAGGGATAAAAACAGAAGAAATATATTAGTGTGAGTATTAAAACTCAGCAGGTTAGCCCGATATTCTATTCCCAATGAACATCCACTTACAATAAAAGAAACACAAATTTCATGTTTGAAATAAAATATAAAATAGTATTTTTTCAAAAAGGGTTCCTTTCTATTGATTTTATCAGACAAAAACTTTAAATTTTTAAACCCAAGTATGCTAGAACAATTTCCTAAGATATGTTACTTCAAAATGAAAATAATTTTAAAGAGGGGTTATTTAAAGAAATAACACATTTATATAAAACATAAATAATACTAAATTTTCCATCCAAACATACCATATCATGATGGTGAATATCATATAGTCAATGAGCACTAGTCATGGGAACTCTCCTAGTCACTAGTATATTGTGAGCCTATGTACCTTATATATAAATGATTGTAACCCTAATGAATATACATTCTTGTGAACACAAGACACTAGTAGGATAATCATCCATAACCAAGTGGTACCCAACATAATCATCATCATCATAGTTTAGTTAGTGTTTTCATCATCAAACATGTTATGTGGAACAAGGACAAAACCCCTCCTGATCACTAGCATACTAGTAAACGTCCGCCCAGCAAGATACCCAGGTTTCCCTCTTTGGGATCAATAATGTTCCACATATTATCAATACACATTTGACATGAAAATAAAATTATCAAATCATAAACACATAGAATATCCCACAAACATTTATCACATTTCATTCAGAGATGAATAAACTTGGTAAGACTTTCATAATGAAATTTCAAGTGGTGTAATGAGGCTTTGTCCATGAAATCCATTCAAAACTGAAAGTTTTAGACTTAAACAAACCAACACCATATAAAACAAAATTTTCAGCACCAAAAACAATTAATAAATAATTTTCATGAATCATAAATTCACCCCAAATGATACAATATGTAAAATATAAGAAAACCATCTCTAAAAGAAAAATGCAACATGGGTCATTAAGTATTCTTCATAAAAAAAATTTATCAAAAGGAAATTTTAAATAATAAATATAGTGGTGTAAACACACCATTTTAAAAAACATATAATTTACTTAAACCCCTTACAAATTCAGTTCACACATCCAAAACCCATCCATTTCTATAAATATGACAAACATGCCTTCTATTGGAAACACATGCCAAAGCACCTTAGAAACCCATACTCATTTCATTATAAAACCCTAAAACCAATTGGTAACCACATTAGGAACCCAAAAAACATTGATCTACATGATTCTAAAATTTTTCAAAAGCCAAACCAATCTTTTTTTTACACCATGAACACACAAGATCCAACTAGGTACATTCTCAAAAACGAGGCATGCAACATTTAAAAAAACAAGCATTATTTAACATTAAAAATGGTATAAAGCCAAATTTTATTTCCAACAACTTATTATAGTTGTTATTAAATGTCATAAACATCATAAACAATGTGTTAAAACCATTAGAAAATTTATTTTAACATGCAGTGTGCATGTTTATACGAAACAACTCCATTTTACACAAAACTGGGCATAACTAACCATTTTTTACACAAAAATTATTATAAAAAGGTTTTATATAAACAATAAACATGTATATAAGGTTATAATCTCAATAAAAAGATGAAACATAAATAATAATGGAAAATATTTGGGATAACCTACCTCAAAACCTTGGTGGAATGGAAACGCACAACCGAAATCACCGGCTACGGGTTTATAAAACATAAACCGAGGAAGACCAAACCTAAACAAGCATAAACCTCCTAAAAAACATTAAAAACAGAAATATAGGTCTTTATTGACTATGGGATAAGAAATAACCATGAAATAAAGAAAGGAGGATTTGTAAGGAGGGGATATGAGAAGGAAACCCACCTTGAAAACTAGAGAACACTTCATCTTCCCTTAGATCCACACCCATATTGGGGATGGAATGGCTTAAACATCTTGGAGAGGACCCTAAGATCTTGAAGAACCATGAAATGAATATTTTGGTGGATGAAATAAAGAATGGAGTATTCATGAATGAAACAAATTACTTTTACCAAATTTGGATGATTTGATAATACTTGAGACATTTCACCCTAATCTGCAACTAAGACGAGATTCAAAGAGGGAAAATATAACATTGGGATGAGTCTATTGTCATTGGTATCTAGTGAATGGTAGAATAAATTAAACATATTAAAAAATGAATAATAAATAAAATAAAAAAGTACTTTTTTTAAAACTAGAAATGGGATCACGGGTTATCCCAATACGTGCATAAATAACCAAAATCTACCATTATTATGAATTCTGAAGGGGTCCAAAAGGTTTTGGTGATGCTAATAGGTCAGGATAAATATTTTGTAAGTTTAATGGGTGAAAAATATTGCAAAACAAATGATTTATAAAAAAACAAGTTTGTTTTTAAATCTGGAAATGGGCTCATGGTTGGCCCAATTCTTGAAGTAACCACCCTTTCTCCAAAAACTCCAAAAAATATATAGGGAAACATTGGTGGTATGATTATACAAATATGGAAGTCCAAAAATTAACATTTATCTCACCCAAAACCCAATAATGTTATTATTATTTCCAACGAACCGGATAATAACCAAGACATGAAAAAAAACCTTGTGTGACATAGTGGGTCACAAGGCCTCAAACGTGCCTCCTCGTATGCCAAAGACTGGTGTCTAGCAGTGAGGATCTAAATTAGTATAGTGTGAAGAATATATACTCATATAGTAGTGGAAAAAAATATAATAAATAAATTAAAATACAATAATTAAAAAATAATATGAACATACACTATAAGGACAGAACCTGTAACCCACCTTTGCAGAAGCATATACAGACAAATAAAATAAATGGATCAATGGAAAGAAAATATAATAACAAACTGTAAAAATATTAAATGACTATAGTAATTTTAATATACATGATTTCAAGGCATGATGATATACAAAAGGGGGAAATGTGGAAAGTAATATGCAACATGCCATACCAAAAATACACAAAAACCCAAATACATATCTATTAGACTCTCAAGAATATTCTCAATAATCTTATCCTATGATCCAAGTAGGGTGTTGGATAAAATCCCAATATTCCACTGCCAATGGTGTCAATAAGTTATCCAATAATATTACATAAAAAATATATGTGTAGTTATATGGAATAAAAAATAGTGTTGAATTACGAATTTCATCCTTATCATGTTTCTATAGCATACATGGCAGCTCCACCAACTTCAAAATAGGTTAGAAGAGTGTCCAAAATATAACCATATATATAGTAATAATATATATAGTATAGTTGTATACTATATCAACCTATATTCACTAATTTTTTTGTGGACATAAGTAGGCATATGCCTCGATACTAGGTGCTAGATTAATCAGGGCATAACTCAAATATCTATAACCAGTCTAAAAAAGTTATAGGCTCCAAAAGATTGTACATTCCTTGAATATCATGTTAAATGTGAGTCATCATGATCAAACCACAAGATATGTGTGGTTAGAAATCATTCCAAGCACCCTATGAAAAGTAACATGGAACATCAAACCAATCACCCAGATAATAGTATAATGGTATGAGATGTCATGCTCAACATCTAATGTAAGGGAGATTGAAACGTCCAAATCAACATGTCCCTTAACCATAAATTATAGCCAATCTCAATGTTTTAATCATAATAATATTAATATCATGTGTGATCACCGCTTTGTAAAAATTTTCATCAATACCATTATATGTAAAGTGATTTATTAGTTAATACAATCCATATAATAACCATGAATCAAGTGTTGTGGCCATTCCACCCTTTAGAATTTATTCAATTTGTCCATTTAATTCATTTATGAAAATAAAACCACTTGGAAGCAATCCATTCAACATTAAAAATAAATTAAAATAATCAATCAATGGTAATTCCATTTACATAAAATCAATCTATCTATTTAATATATATAGGAAAAAATACAATTATAGGGTTTAACCAATCTCATAGAAGGTGCTACTATCAACTAATAAATTACCTATAAGTGGAAATTCAATTTATAACACAATCTGAATTCTTATAACGTATTGGTTCATTTAAAAAATTAAATAAAAAGGGGAGTTTCAAAATGGAATCCCCAAGCAATGGATGGTAATGACGTTGAAATTGTCTAAACACTTAAAAATTATCATCTGGGGTATTTTACCAAGGAAAAAAATTGTTAAGAATCAATGAACTCATTTATAAGAAACATATGGAGTAGGATGGTATTTGGAGGAACAGTGAGGCTATGTAAACACATCGACATTGAAGGAAAAAAACTAGACCTCCTTCTTTATGTTCATAGAAAAATCTTCATCCAATATCAACATTATATGTTCAGTAGTCTGGAAGATGGAGGAAGAACATAGCAATGCACTGAAAAGAAGGAAATAGATCTTGCACATAAATAACACAAGTGATATGAAGAGAAAACACAAAACTAAGAAATATTATTTGATTTCTTACCAATTTAGATCCAACATGACTGATGTAATTTAAATTGGAGTTTTCATAGGAAATTTATATCAAATCATATGAGATGAGGATACAAGTTCACAAGAGGAAGAAAGGGAGAGTCATCCAATAAAAATAAATAATCAAAGAAGGGTTTTGTGTTTTAACTTTATTAAGGTCATTTTAGTAATTTTACCCACAAAACATGTGGCAGAGGATTGGTCTACATGGTTAGGAAAAACCATGTGCAAACCCTGCTCACCTCATCATCTAAGGTGGCACCCTACATGGTTTTAGAGAAATGTTTCCCTAAATGTTCCCAAATCATGACAAATCCCCTGTTATGATTTTTTGAAATCTAACAAAGTCTTGTGCCTTAGGTCACATGGTTGCAAAAAAAATCATTTGGACCCTACTGTTAAAAATTTTCCCTGTATAGTTACCCCATGCAGTTAGTACTAACTGTGTAGTAACCTACTGAACTACTCTTTTTTCCCAATTCCCAGAGCTCTGGGCTACAAAAGAGCCCTAAAAACACCAAAAATATTTATTTGGCCATAATGAACGTTTGAAAATATAAAACCAAGGAAATAAACTAAAAAATAATCCATACCATTTTCAAAATATGGGTCTTTACAACTACAGTGTCCTTAGGAAGAAATTGAAATGAGGATTATCTTGGAGAATGTAATCGTCTTAATGAAGATCATTATTTTTATGTCTTCCTTTACAACCAAAATTTAATAATAAATAATTCTAATATAATTAAAAAATTATATAAAATATAATGAGACAATAATATTTTAATGTAATAACATATATCCACAATCACTTCCATCAAATGTAAAATGTAACCATCGATTGTGTGTATGGAGGAGTACCACCTCCCAAATTTATGTTATTCTTTTTCCATCACCTCCCCTCAAAAAATGATATAATGATGGAATTAACATATTTATATAATATTTATTACATTATTATTCTTTTGTAATTATAATATCTCATATAAATATTTTTCATCGAATACTTTTGAAAAAAATAATGTTGATTATTTGTACATGTGAACAACCACTTCCACATAGCGATGTGAAATGGTTTTTAATTTGTTTTAAAATTGATGGTTAAAAGGAAATGTCTAATAAAATTATGTGATATATATGATTTCATAAATAATTTTGTAATTTTTTATATTATTTTCCTTCATGTCATTCTATCCATCGAGAAAATGGAAACAACATTCATGTATACGTATGGTCTAATGTCTCCATGAAGAGTGTAACTAATCTTCTATCTCTAACTTTTATATATTACCATAAATACATATAGAGTAACTATATATAATTTTTATCTAATTTTTATCATTTTTCATCCTATGTAAATGGTATTACAGTAAAATTAATAGAATTACGTAACCAAAACATTCATGGAAAAATAGGGCAGTTAACGCTGGAAACAATTGTAATGATGGAATACTGTTATTGAATATGTGATAAAATGATACAAAATGATCATATGTGATGTTTGAAATATTAATATATTTCTATTATAAGTTAATAACATATTTGGAACCACAATATAAAAGAGAAAAATGTGTTCAATAAAAGGACACTTGTGGTAAGAGATTGTGTCTCAATTTCCTTTCAATGAAGAAAATTATAATTTTATTAACCTACATTATTTTATATTATGAATATAGACCCCATTTTACACGTAATTTCATGAAACCATAATAATTCATAGAACTTTTTACTTCAATTTTAATTATTTTATCCAACGGTATTTGACTTGAAAATTAACACGTGGTTAAGAATTTATAATTCAATTTTTATTTATTGGGTTATATTACTTTTTCATTGTATTTTATATTATTTGATTATGTGTGTAATTAATATTCATTAAATTATGTTCTATATAAACCTGTTTTAATTGGATATTAATTTTATACACATAATTGATTCATTCATTAATTCTCGCTTCAATGTTATAGTCATTGTAAGGGTTTATCATCTCAAATTATCTTCATTGGGACATATGTCATGTTTTAAATAAATCATATTTTATGAGCTGTGTCTACTTCCCCATTGATATACTATATCATGAATATCTTTATGTTCATGGTATTTATGTTTTCATTTTATTTTATTCTATTCATGGGTTTAATGACTAAAAAATTAGCAAAGAGGTATGATGTATGATCCCAAGGTTACCAATGAGGTACATACCTTTAGTTTTTGGATTTAAATCATTTATTTTGACCAAATGTGAGTTTCTAATTGTATCAGATGATTTTAATGGGTGTCAAGGGCTTGTACTGATCATAGATCCTAGGTTTTTAGAAAATTCATATGGATCGCATGGTTAGTAGAAACCATACGACCCAAGTTGCATGGTTTGAGTAAATTATGTGGGGATGGACATAGGGCTTCCGATGGATGAAAGGTTTGAGGAAACCGTGGAGATAGGTGTGCACACTCATGAAATAAACCTGTATGTTTTAGTTGGGGTTTCCATCATGGTTTTCACATGTCTTCCCAAACCATGAAGATAAATCGTCTGTAGTACCCCTTGAGAATGTGAAGGGCGCAAGATTGACACATGACTTGGCCAACTATGTGGGCAAGAAGTAAACCCCAGTTAAAAAGAGGGAAAATTCAATTTTACCATAAGAAAAATTATAAACTAAAATTATTTTATTTCTTCATCCGGTGAAAAGAACATTGGTTATGGGATCTCCCTTTGAAGCACAATTCATAGATCTTTCTCCCAATTCTTTATTTGAACATTGATTTGAAAACCTTCACTCTCATTGGATTCACTTCGGTGAGTTATTCTTTCACCTTTTTCCATTCTTATTTTATCTTGGTTTAAATGGAGTTATTTAGATTCAATATAATATTCCTTATTTCTAGGTTCTTTTGAAATTATTCATTTTCCCCTCAATTTAGACTTAATCAGAGATCATTTTTTGATGAGTACTCATCTACAGACCTTCGGTAGGTGGTCTATACCTCTTCCCATATATTTTTTATTTTATAAAGTTTGTTTTAATTGTGTTTCAGCTTATAATTTTTAATGATTCCCCTTAAAATTATTAGATGATTTAATTGAATGAATTGGAACCTGTTAGGTTACCCTTGAGTACTATTTTATGGTTGTTGGTCGTTTATCATCAACCTAGGCCACCCATGGGGTGCACCCTTGTTTTTTCCAATTTTATACCACCCTTTTGGGTGCATGTGAGAGTTCATTTCTAGATGGAACCATCATAAATTGAAATAAATTTATATTATATTTTATTACTCTATTTCATATTATGAATTCTTATTTTCATTGATTTAACGGTTTTATATGTGAATTGATTAATGGGTTGTTGAAATAATAGAATTAAAATTTTGTGAATTGATGAATGAATGAAAATAAGAATTCATAATGTTACTGGATGCCTTGGTTGGTATACAATGGATCTGTATTCCAAGGATATTTCTCCCAAGGATCTTGTTTCGGGTAGTGGATTCCTTTGAAATGTTTACAAATTGGAACATGATTCTATATGATGCATTGGGCCTTGCTACAACATCAATCTGGAATGCTTGGAATCACATTGGACAATGTCTATTGACATTAACCTTGAACTCTAACCAATTTGTATCCAATCTTCCATCATGATTTTCTTGGGACTCGATGTGGATTCCTTAATCTTATATACCTTGGATCTGTACCCCTATAGTCTGACAATTCTTATTACACGGCATGACAATTATTAGAACCTTTGATTATATGGTGTGGCTATGATGGTTGTTATGGAATTGGTTATATGGCATGGACATGGTGGATATTTTTATATACTAACATACATCCCTAGTGTGGGTATCGGTTTATAGTTGTTATATTGGACAGTTAGTACACCTAATTTATTTATGATTTACAACTTCCCTTGTTTAGGGGAGCTTGGAAATTGTTTGTAGGGAGATTTGTTTTCCTAGATAGTATCACAATTCATAAGGAATACTAAATTCAGTACTGATATAACTTTTTTATATATTTCACAATGCTTATATTATTATACAAAGACTTGATTTTTTAAGGACTTTTATCTCATTCCCTATTTGGGTTTCCATTGGGTACACAGATAGACATCATGGAAGTATATAGGGACTAGAGAAAGCATCCAATTTGTGATGTTTGACATTTTCAATGCTTAGGATCATGGGGGATCATTCCCAAAAATATCTCATGAAGCTATCAAGAGATAATTATTTTTTTGGTATTTTTTACATATTGATTCTATTATTGTAATGGATTATTGTGTACCTAGTTTTAAGGTTTATAGAGACATGATGTGACATGAAACAACATTTTCTATAGGAAAATACATCTGGAATTTTTCATATATTCCTTTCTATAATTTTTATTTTATGTTCAGTTATTTTCCTAATTTTTCTATTGATTTATATTTTTACTACCATTGTGTTTCACTCATACATGATGGAATAGTATCCCCATTGATACAACCTAGTCCCTTTCCTCTAGTCAAAAACCTCTGGCATTCAGGGAGGAAAACATGAGACCATGTGACCCACCGAATTGGATCACCATTTAGTTTCATCCTAGTCTGGAAGATACAAAGTGGTATCAGAGCAATTCCATTTTGGATTAAAATTTTGGGAAAATAGAATGGATATTAGGAAGGTATTGGAATTTGGAAATGAGTTGTTCCTAGTAGTATCTTACCCATATACTAGAAAAATACAAATTTCTGGTATGGGAAATTATTTTTCTTTGGATTTGGACTATCAAAATTGATTTGATTCCATCATTGGATGCTTAACTTGATTGGTGATGTTATTATTGATATAATTGAGATTTCTATGTCATTTTTTAATGATGAGATGAAATTATGCATGTCGTCCATCATTTTAGGCACAATTTATAATTCACATGCCATGCATTATGTAATGTTGTTTATTAATTTGATATTTGTTGTTTGAGTGAATTACTATTGTTTATGAAATCATTTTTAATGGAATTAAGAAACATGGTTGGTACATAGAGTTCGTGTAGTAACCTAAATAGTGTTTTCCTGAGTATGATACAACAAACACCTGAAGCAGACAACTATGGCACACAGAGTCCTGGACCATTGGTCGCATATATTGGAATGTATTACGATATAGATTAGTTAGACTCTATATTTATGTTTATGAGGTGTTTTCGACCTTATGAATTAGAATATGTTACCCATTTAGTTCACCCATTTTATGATAATTATGATATTAATGTGAATTAAAAAGAAAATTGAATTGTGAAATAGAGAACTGGATCTGGACCCAGCTTTATAGTGGGAAATAGGTAGTTTTTTAGTGGTGATTATTATTGTATTCATTTTACCTTGTCCTAGTTTTAGGAGTAAGGAGAGGGGTGGGATCTTTTTTGGAAGGATTTGACCAGTATAAAGCTTTTATAGATATAATAAATTAATTATAAATGTTCTACATGGCCTGTGTTTGGTATTTTAGATACATTCCTCCAAGATGACCTCTAGTTTTATGCTATGAGGGTGAAATATAGTATTCTCCAAAGGTGGTGGGTGATGAGATACTAGTAGATCCTCTATTAGTTCCATTTTGTTACCGAAAGTTTTACTAGAAAATATTGTTGAGGCATAGTTCCATGAGAGTTTTATTTTCTTTATGCAGTCTATTTAAGGATATTTGCATCCTACCTTGTCTATGGAAGATTTAATGAGGGTGTTCTAGCAGTATCATCATCACATGCTTTTTTGGATTGTAGTCCATTGGTTGTGGAATTATGGAATTAGAGTACCTAGTTGATTTTGTATCATCTGGATACACCTTATGAGAGGAGAGTGAATATCTCAACATATATTCTTTATGTAGAATATTGGCACTTGTGGTACTTTTTTAACTAGGATGATACACTTATAGATTTGGTTTGGAGGGATTTACAATGTAGTTTTTTAGATATTGTTTTTCCTAAACCCCGGAGTGAAAAAAGGGCAAGTGAGTTTATATGTCTAGAGTAGGTTGAGAGGACTATAATAGAATATTTATCACATATTATAGAGATTAATAATATTACTCTAATATATCATGTTGATGAGTCATTTATGGAGATATTCATTAAGGATAGTTTCATACATTTCATTATAGCTTAGGTCAAATTTTTATTGTTGATAAGTATTATTAAAAGGGTGAATAGTATGCTAATTATAGAGAAGAACCTAAGGGAAGTTGAGGGTGCATTGTAAAATCCATAGTTTTCATAAGGAGATAGTATGTTCGATACCATACATAATACACCACATCGGATATAAAGCATTATTATGCTACCTTATAACCTAGCTTCTAAAATGGTGGTAATGGAAGGTATTAATTGATTTTTTTTTTAAAAAAAAATTACACATTAATTTAATTAAATCTTTTGTGAAAAATTATTTACAAATTAAAAATATGACTTTTAATTAAAAGGAAATGTTTTTTTCTGAAAAACTATTTAAATTCAAACAAGTGAGTTTATAAAATATTAAAATCAGTATTTGTTGATTTTATTAATGAAATATATATTTAATATATTATATTTAATGTTTACAATTCATATTATATGACTTCTATGAAATATATAAAAACAAATTCAATTTTACGGATAAAATAAGTGTTTTTCTAAAAAAGAACTTTTACCACATTTTGATGGAGAACCCACTATAAATACATTTTTACACTTTTATAAGTTATTTTGGACATATTAAACATCCTATTTGGAAATGGGACATATAAATTTCATTTGGTTTAATTTTTGGTATTTTTATGATAATGTACATTTTTTAATGAATAGTGAAAATATTACAATTTATTTTAAAACTGTTTTTATATTATTTATTTATATATGTGTTATCATTTTAATTACTTTTATAAGATAAATAGATTATTTTTTAATAATTTAATCTCATTTTTTTCGTTGGAATTAAATTCACATTGAAATTAGATATAAACGCACATCAATCTTTTGATGGGTTTTACTTTAAAAAACCTCATTTTCCCACTTTGAAATGAGGATTAATTTTATGTTAATTACTTCAAATTATATATTTAAAATTTTGAAAAATAGATCCCATATTTGGAATCATTTGGCCCAAATTATTTAAATATTTTACTTTTTTTGTATATTATGAATAGTAACTGTGATAATCTTTATTTACCACACTTAAAGGTAAATCGGGTAAATTAAGGTAACAAAAAATATGATAAAGATAATAAAATTACCCTAACACCTGAAAAAATAAAATTAAATGAATTAAAGTCTTACAATATCATGTATGGTCAATATTGATTCATTTAATGGACATTTTTTCATTAATGGGATGTAATTATTATTAAAACAAAAGAATGTGATGATACACCACTCTCTTATCTCTTATAAGTATAATAATTCTAATGTTGTGATAAAATCTGTGAAACAAAAAACATAAATAGTCTACATAAATCTAATGAAATTATATGAATAATTTAAATTTATTTAGAATTTTTAGAGATTAAATAATTACCATAAATATTGACACAACAGTGATATAATAATTACTTTATTAAGAGAAATATCAAATAATTCATACTGTAAATAGTAAAATAAATATTATTTGAAATGATTTATGTCATTCATGATATTTATAGGGGAATAAAAAATTTGATAATAATATTAAATTCTTTTTTTAAGTTATATAACTTTTTGGATATTATTTAAATTCAATGAAATATATAGTGTAAAAATTGACACTATTGATATTTTATTAAAATAAAATTTTATTAAATAATTTTAAAATCATAAAAATATTTTAAAATTAAAAAGTATAAATTTTATAGTATAAAATTTAATTAAGTGTAAAAGTATGGTAAATGGACCCCATATATGTGAAATTAATATCCTTTTAATAATTAAAATTTTGTTACCTCAATTAAAATTAAAATATTGAAATTATGGGTAAACTAAAAAGATTTGGGTTAAAATAAAATAAAAACAAGACTAAAAATTATTGTATGAGATTATTTCATACTATTCTCATCTTATATTATAAATAAATGAGTTTTGGACCCTTTAGAGTCGAAATTGATTTTATATTAATTTAATACTTTTAATAATTCTAGGGGTGTCCCTCCTGTCTCATATAAAAAGGCACCCATCCCTCTCGATTACTCACACTTCCAAAGCCTTTTGATGCGACCAAGATCTTCCCAAAACTCATCCTAGATTCCATTACCTAATCATAGAACCCTTTTTCGGGTATAAATCCTTCCATGGATCCATTTTTGGTATAATAGAAAAGAAGATACCCAATTAAGAGGAACATAATGATTATATTTGATGAGTTGGACTCAAGGTAAGAGAAATCATAACTCAATCTCCATTCATTGAGTTAAAGATCTTTGTCAATATTTATGTTTATATATGAATATGTATGAATTACACCTGATTGTTTTATACTATATATCCACTTCTATTTGGTGGATTTATATTTTTCACACATAATTATGTAATTGGTTAATCTTTTATCTAATTATAAGATCATTGTATGTGGCTTCATCTCAATATCCTTTCATTGAGGAAATATTGATATTGTGAAACAAAATTATCTTTTAAGGTTTATATATGACCATTTTTCACATGTTATATCACAAATTTCTATATTATCATGATATTTTATGTTTTTTTTAATTTTATTCTTTAATGATTTTTATTCGACTGTTTCTCTAGTGGTAAGTTAATCTTTAAATAAAATATCATTTTAATTGTTTTAAATATTTATTTTTCTAAAAACCTCTATTTCATTTCCATGTTTTCATAATTAATTTTATGAGTTTATTTTTATGGACGTGAATGTTTTAAAATTGTGATTTATTTTAAAAGATTCAAAGTGGTAAGGGACACTTTGATTTGAAAGTCTCTCTATTAGATGTTTTAAATGGTCTTGGAAATGTAATGAATAATTAAATATAATGAAATTATTTCATGTGACAACAAATAATATATTGTGAGTGAGATTTTTATAATTGCAATATTTGTGTGTTATGACTGTATAATGGTACTTGGACATTTGATGGGTGGATACATGATAAACTAAAGATGGGTAGTTATGTGATAAAACAAAGACGGGTGGTTCCATGATAAACCAAGGATAGGTAGTTACGTTATAACCTCCAATGCATTGGTTATGGAAGTTGGTCGTATGGGTATTACATTTAGTGATATGTGTGGACGTTTACCGTATTGTTATTCCATTAAAGTATGTTTATGTCCCAAGTTACCTTTATTTGTTATATGTTTCTTTTTATGGGGTTTATGGTAATCTTTTTATTACAAAAAAAGGGTAAGAAACAAATTTATATTCTATGAAGTGTATTTTAATACTTCAGAAAGGTGAAATGTATTAATTTATGATAATATATTCATTGTTGGTATTTCTTATCAAGGATAACAGTTTTCCATCTTTATGTATCCCTTACTAATATTTTTATGCTCATCCCATGTTTTCAATTATTTTTCTCAAGTGTTAAAGAATAATATAGTCAAGGATGGGGTCAATGAAAATTTATGATTTAACATGAAAAGAACCCACATTTTTTTATGGAATACATATATACTATTGGAAGTGTCCACATTGTATTTATATGGTTTTGTTATGTATGATTTATGTCACACTTCTCAAAAACGCTAAGCTTTAAAAATCCCTCAATTTTAATTCTTGACTTATCTATTGAATAATTAATGATTATGTTCAGGGCCTTACAGTTGGTATTAGAAGATGGTTTAGACAACATCAAATATTGGGATGTTTTCTTAAGAGTTAGGGATATCCTCAAGGGTTTTTAATTTTATGGTTTATCATAAGTTCAAAGTCTTATAAATCCATTTCTAGGCTTTATGATTTGAAATATTAAGGTGACTAATGGTATTTTTGGAAGCATTATCCTTTGAGGAAATAATGGATTATTAGTATTTGGGATGCCAAATGAGAGGACTGAGATAAAATTTTATGTTTGGAACATGTTATGGTTTTTTAGGTATTTATAATATTTTTGGAATATTATAATAATTATATTGTTTTTTTTAAAGGATATCACATAGGCCATGTGACAACCCATCATGTCAGACAAGGATGGGGGACTCAAACCCACAACTGGAGTGAAATATGCCTCTATCTCCTACCACTAGCCTACATAAAGTCCCTAGTTAGTATGATTTTATCTTTTTAGTTAAAAAATTTGATGATATAAGAAAAAGATAATTTTTGGAACATATGTTTTATCAAATTGATATCCTTGGTATTGGAAAATGATTTGGGGATTGGGTGATAAATGTTATTGTGGAAGATGTTCACTATATTGGGAAGCCTATATACCTAAATAAAATAGAATACTATAGGATGATATTTGGGGAGTGATTGTTTAATAATATTTTGGAAGAATATATTGTTTTAATTGTGGAGTTATGGGAATTAGGTTATTTATGGATGTGATTATCCCATCATGGAGAAAATGTGATTAGGGTAATTAATTTTTAGTATGATACATTAAGAGTGGTTGATGTTAGTTGGAGATATATGTTAAAACTTATCCTATAATTATATGTTATCAAATATTTACAAATTTTTGGTTTCAATCTTACTTTTTATTATTTGAGGAATTTTAAAGAATGTTATTTTCTGAATGGTCTTTGTTGAACATTGGATATTTTTATTGAATTTTAGAGATTAAAAGAAGTTTTTTTATATAATAGTTTATTATTTTGAGAGAATTATCTTATTTTATGATAAAAAAATTGTTTTGCTTAATGGTTTAATATATGATGAATAGATTGTTAATATTTTTGGATTAAGTGATTCTCTAGTAGTTTATTCTATTGCTTCATGTGTGACCAAGTCATCTTGAATACTCATCGTTTAGTGAAAAGATGAGTTTGTGGTAGAAATTCATTAAATTATGAGACTCTAATTGATAATTATGTATGTTTCCTTATGTTCATAGTCATGCTTGTATATAAATTCCTATACATTATTCAAAGGACCTTAAAACAAAAATGTTTTCCGTGTCCTTTTCCTACTACGAAATCAAATATTCTTTAACCCGTCACAAGCTTGTGGTTTTCTGTTAAATTTCACCCGATCATGGTTTATATCACACTCTATCAGAACAAGATGATTATTTTTTCTTCCATATCCATGCTGACCTGCATGGAATCATAATAAATGTTATCTCATGTGACCTTTTTACTTCTCTTTCAGTTTTTTAAAGTGGTATTTTTATTTATTCTTTTTCTAATGTGGGAATGAAATAAAGCTATTTAGAATATTAATACCTTTCATACTAATCCCCAATTAAAATTTCTGGGATAAAATTTCAAAAATGTGGGTAGAATTTAACATTCATGTTTTTGAAAATAAGATAATATGTTCGATAGCGTACATAATACACTACATTGAACTTAATAATTATTATCCTACCATATAACATTGATGTTAAAATGGTGGTAATGAATAGTATAAATTGATTTATGAAAATTGTGTTTACACATGAATTTAATTAATTTTTTTGTGAACAATTATTTATAAATGAAAATACAACCCTTTTTAATTAAAATGAAATGCTTTTTTCTGAAAAACTATTTAAATTCAAATAAGCGAGTTTATAAAATTATAGAATCACTGTTTATGGATTTTATTAATTAAATATATATTTAATATATTAAATTTAATGTTTAAAATTCATCTTATATGTTTTCTAAACATGATATATGAACAAATTCAATTTTAGGGATAAAATTATTGTTTTTCTAAAAATGTTGTTTTACCGCCTTTTGATAGAGAACCCATTTTAAATCTAGTTCTTACACATTTTTAAGTTATTTTTGACAAAATTAAATTCTTATTGGGAATTGGGATATAAAAATTTACAATGGTTTATTTTTATGTAATTTTCTGATAATATTCATTGTTAATAAATAGTGAAAAATACTCCATTTCAATTTATATCTACATTTTCATCTGATTTATTTATATAGAAATGTTAACATTTTAATTAGTTTTAAATTATGATTATATTATTTCATCCTAATTTTATCCAATTTTTTTAATTTTATGTAATTTCACTTTGAAATTATATATAAACACACATCAATCTTTTGATGGTTTTTACATTAAAAAAACTTGTTTTCTCACATTGAATATGGGAATTAATTTTAAATTAATTACTAAAACTTAATTTTTTTTTAATTTTCAAAAATGGATTTTATATTTTTAATCAGTACGTTCAAATTATATTAATATGATACATTTTTTGGATATTATGAATAGTTACTACAATAATTTTTATTTACCACAGTTAAAGATAATAAGGTAAATTAAAGTCCCAAACAATATGATAAAGATAATAAAGTTACTCTAAATCCTACCAAAATCCTATTGGATTAATTAATGTATACCAATATCACCTAAGGGTTATAATTGAGTCATTTAATTTACTTTTTTCCATGAAAGTGATGTAATAATTAGTAAAACAAAAGAATGTGACAACATGTCACTCTCTTATCTTTTATAAGTATACTAATTATAATGTAGTGATAATCTTGATGGGACATAGAACATAAATAACCTACATAAATCTAATTAAATTATATAAATCATTAATTTTTTTTATATTTGTTATATATTAAATAATTACCATAAATATTTACACAATAGTGATACAATTATTATTTTATTAAGTAAAATATCAAATAAATGATATTATAAATAGTAAAATAAAACTTATATGAAATAATTTATGTCATAAAATATTTTTATAATCGAATATGACATGTTATAAGACTATTAAAACAATTTAATTTATATCTGTTTTGGTATTTTATTTTAATTCAATGAAATTAATAGTCTAAAATTTTTCACTTTTTATATTTTATTAAAATAATATATAATTAAATTATTTAAAAATAATATAAAAATTAAAAATCACATATATCAAGTACTAAAAGTTAAATAAGTGTCAAATTATGGGAATTTTACTCAATATATGTGAAATTAATATCCTCTTAATATTTAAAATGTTGTTACCCCAATTAAAATTAAAGGAGAGTAGTTATGGGTAAACTGAACAAAAAAAAGGTTTAAAATACAATAAATACATGTATAGAAATTATTATATGAGATTATATCAAACTATAATCATATAATCTTTGTAATAAATGAGTTTTGGGCCATTAGGAATCGAAATTGAGTTTATATTAATTTAATACTTTTAATAGTTCCAGGGGTTTCCCTCCCCTATCCTATAAAAGGCTCACATTCCTCTCTATTATTCATAATTAAAAAACCTTTTCATTCGACCAAGATCTACCGAATACTCTTCATACAATCCCTAACCTAATCTTAAAAGACACCACTAGGGATGAAATACTTCCATGGAAGCCTTTTGGTATAAACCAAGAGAAGCTACCTGATTAAAAGGAGCATAACGACTGTAAGTGACAAGTCAAACTCAGGGTAAGGGAAATATTAACTCAATCTCCAATCATTGAGTAAAATATCTATGTAATTGGTTATGTTCGTCTATTAATATGTCTGAATTACCCCTGATTGTTTTATACATAATATTCACTTATATTGGGTTGATTTATATTTTTCACACATAATTATGCCATTGATTTATCATTAATCTAATGATATGATAATTGTAAGGGTCATCATCTCAATCTCTTTTCATTGAAGAATATCTTGATATTGAGTAAATTTTTAATCCTTTATTCTATATATAAGACCATTTTAGACATGTTATATCAGGAACTACTATATTCTCATGATGTTTAATGTTTTTTTAAAGTTATTCTTTAATGATTTTTATTCGAGTGTTTCTCTAGTGGTTAGGTACTCTTTAAATGAGATATCATTTTAAATGTTTAAAATTTTTATTCTAATAAAACCTTCTATTTCATTTCCATGTTTTCAAAATGGATTTTATGAATTCATTTATATGTTCATGAATATTTAAAAATGTTAATTTATTTTTAATTTTATAATGTGGTATGGGACACTTTGAGTCAAAAATATCTCAATTAAATGTTTTAAATGGTTTTGGAAATGGATTGAATATTTTAATATCTTGAAATAAATTAATGTGACTAAAAAAGAAATATTAAGTGTAATATATTGATAATTGAAATATGTTTTGAGTTATTAGTACATAATGATACTTGGACATTTGATTGGTGGTTATCTGATAAACTAAAGACAGGCAGTTACGTGAGAAACCACATATGGGTGGTTTCGTGATAAACTAAGGATGAGTGGTTATGTTATAACCTATAAATAATTAGGTATGGAAGTCGTCTGTATGGATATTCTATGTTGTGATATGTGTGTAAGTTTATTGTATGGTTATTCAATTAAATTATGTTTATCTCCCTAGTTACCTTTTTATGTTATATGTTACATTCTCTGGGTTTTATGGTAATCTTTTGATTACAATAAAAAACGGTATGTAATGAACTTATATTCCCTAAATTGTATTTTACTACTTCTTAAAGGTGGAAATTTTTACTTTATGATAAATTATGCATGGATTACATGTTTTTATAAGACTAATAGTTTTCCTCCATTATGTATCCCTTACTGACATTATTATTCTCATCCCAAGTTTTTAAATGTTTTTCATGGGTTTTAAAGGAGAATAAAGTCAAGGATGATATCAAAGAAAAGTTATGATTTAACATGAAAAGAAACCATGTTCCATTTTAAAATTTTTAGTTATTGGAAGAAATCAATTCTGTTGGAAGTTTACACTTTGTATTTATATGGTTTTGTTATGTTTGAGTAATGGCATAATTATCTAAAACTCTAAAGAAGAAAATACCCTCAATGTGATTTCTTGACTTATATCAAGATTAAGTAAATTTAAAGGATAAGGACTTATATGCATAGTTGGGATGTTTAGTTTCTCAACCCAGTGGTTCAGCTTGTAGTGGTAGAAATCATCGTTTTGGGGATTCTCGTAAGGGGAGAACCCACTAGGCTGTTAGTCATGGTAGTTCGGTTTTACCCTATCAATATAGAAGATGGGGTCATGTGAGGAATCAGTGTGATCAAGACGTAGTCTAGTGCCTATCTTATGATAGGATGGTCCATGTACAACATTTTTCTAGTACCTTCCCACATACAGTTATAGGAAGGGGATCAACTCTAACTCTAGGTCTTAGAGTAATATATAAATCTCACTACAAAAAAACTCTAATTAGGGATGTTTTTTAATAGTGACTTTTTAAAAAGTCACTAAATCATTTATAGACATTTCAATAAAACTTTTCTAAATGTGGTGTCACTAATTTACTGATTCTTTTAAATGTTGTTAATTTAGCGTTTCTTGTAAATGTTGCTAATTTGGGATGATTTAAAATGTTGCTAAATTAGCAATGTTTTAAAAAGTTGTTAAGTAGTGACTCCTTATTATCTGATGTTTTCTATAAATATCAGTAAATAAACATCGCTAAATTAGTAATGTTTTATGTTTTCACTAATTAGAGACACATCATTTACTGATGATTTCTATAAAAATTGGTAAATAAACATCACGAAATTACACGTCATTTACCGACATTTACAAAAAAAAATTGTATCTTTTTTTAAATGTATTTTCTTTTATTGAGTTTTTATTATAATAATAAAAACACATAAACCATCCTCACCCTCTATATTATCTAATACTTTGCCTCCTCACCGTCCCCGTCCTCATCCCATACAGTACCCCTCAACAATCACATCACGTCTACTATCCAGTACCCTCACTGACCATATCCCCTCTCCCATCCTACTCCCCTCCATTACCCGCCTCACCATCCTGTAACACCTTTCCCCACTAGTACGCACTCGCTCCACATCACTCACACCCCACCACTGTATATGTCTTGTCCTGTTCACACCACCCATCGGTCCCATGTCCCTCCCCCCTTGGAAAAATTAATTCCCTAGGAATAAAACCAGCGATCTACAGTCTACCGAGAGCTAATTGTGCCAAATAACTTGTTCGATTTATTGATATACTACTATATTTTGTTATATATATTTATATTTCAGTATTTAAAAAAATAATATATAAATATATAAATATTTATTTATTTATTTATTTATATTAATATATATGTGTTTATATTATATTATATATATGTGTGTGTATATATATATATTCTTTTTTTATATTATATATATAATTTATGTTTATATTAATATATATATATACATATGTTTATATATATATATATATAACTCTATGTGTGTGTTTGTGTTTGTGCATATATACACACATAATTATCCACTTTTAAATTGCATGTACAAATTTTACTAAAATAGTCATGTTTTCTTAAAAACATGTCTAAATTTAAAATATTTAATTTTATTACGTTATATATATATACACACACATTTGAAAATTTAATATTTAATATTATATATATATATATGCATTTTATATTTTATATTTTATATTTTATATTTTATATTTTATATTTTATATTTTATATTTTATATTTTATATTTTATATTTTATATTTTATATTTTACGTCTATATATGTATATATATGTCTCTATATGTCTATATTATGTTATGTTTTTATATATGTTTATATTATATATATGTGTGTGTGTGTGTGTGTGTATGTTTATATTTAATATATATATATATGCTTTATATTATATATACATATATTTATATTTTATGTTAATTTATATATTTTTATTATATTATATATATATATGTTTGTCTATGTGTTTATATTATATATGGGTTTGTGTGTACATGTATATAAATATATATTTTATATGCTTATGTTAATATATATATATGTATATATGTATATA
This sequence comes from Viscum album, assembly GCA_963277665.1. Taxonomy (NCBI): domain Eukaryota; kingdom Viridiplantae; phylum Streptophyta; class Magnoliopsida; order Santalales; family Viscaceae; genus Viscum; species Viscum album. The sequence goes on along the minus strand of OY728146.1, from coordinate 1,641,160,943 downwards.
TGTTTATATGTTTATATATCTATGTGTGTGTGTCTTTGAATATATACGTGTATATATGCATATATGTATAATTATAAATATAAATATAGTTTCTGCCCTTTTCCAAGGGTAGTTGTAACTCCCCGTTTCTCTCTCAAAGTTAAATGATCCCTCCTCTCTTCTCCACTGGAATTTAATCGTGAGATTCAAGGACCAATGCCCCTCGGTGGTTGAGTTCGATAGGTTTTTTGGGTCGTGGAATATACAGGATCGATTGATAGTGGGGCTCTTGGATGGTTGTGACATCATTATCTACTTCACCTTGGAAGAGGATATGATTCAAGCCTGGACTTTTCCACATCACAATTTCAATGGACATGAAACTAAAACATTCACATAAAACGAGATTCTCCCACGATATCCATCTGGGTACGATTCTTAGAACATCCTAACCCCTTCCAAAACCACTCCATTATCTTCATGTTAGGAAACTTGGTTGGAAGATTCCTCAACATGGATAGTAAAACCATATAATTGTTCCATCTGGTCTCCCCCATGGTATGTGTTGAATTTGATGTCTCACATAGAATGATTGATTTTATATGGATCTATGTCGGTGAGGAATTTTGATACAAGCAGTCGAATTTCTATGACTCGTGGGTATGTTTCTATGATTATTATAAGAAACAGGAACATGAACTGGTGAAATATAGGCATGGAGGCAAGAGTAAGGCTCATGAGATGTTGAGGCGGCATGAGGCAGATCCTACTCCAGGGTTGAAGGATGTGGCATCTTTAGATGAGGAAAGACGACAAAGTATCAACCTGGAGGATGTCCGGGTTGATTATCCAGGTGTTATGGGGATGGAATGAGTCGAATCTAGGGCTAGAATTCTTAACAGGGATCCAACCCCATTACACCTGATTCCAAAGGTGAATATTTTCTATCCCTGATTGAAATGCATTCTGAGGTTTCATAATGATGATACAACAATAAATTTTAAAGGTGTTATGGATTTGGGAGATGGAATCATAGACATAGAGTATGTTGCTACATGTCAATAGAAGGATCCATTTGTCACCACGGACCCAAAACTGGGAGAATTTTGGGTATGTAAAAATTAGTGTTTAAGAACTAGAAAGGAAATTGAATGATATAAATTTGATACAGGAACAATTTAATATCCCAAATTACAATAAAATTTAAGGTTTAGAATCTGATGAGTTGATTCATGAGAAACAAGTCATACAAATGGAGTTAAACGATATAGTGGGGAATTTTCCTCTTGAAAATTTCTAAGTAGAAATGATTCAATTAGGCCTTGATGTGGGTATGAAATTGGGTTCTCCTAATCAACCCAATAAATATATTTTAATGAAAAAAGTCGTGATGATCATGTCACTGGGGGGAATTATCAATGTTTTAACATAATGTACATCAATATGAAACCCCAAGTGATGGGAGAACATGGAAAATATATGAACGATATCAATATTCAAGAGGAGTTCCTGAAACTATATGGATCTTTTCATTACTATGATAAGTGGTGGAATTTCTTTAATGATGTTAAAGATAATGATAGCTCCTCTACCAGGAATTGTGAAAAAAGTTTCATACAGTGACATCATCATGAAGAAGGAGAAAAATGGGAATCACAGTGAGGGATTCACCACTTCTCCACCAAAAATAAGGCCTAAGAAGGGTTACATAAACATTCCATAAACTATGTCTACGTGGTCCTCCTCTTAGCCTTCATGGTTGATTGATGATGATCACAAATGGGGGTGTTTCATCAAGAACATTGTCAGAGAGCGCCATGCACCAGAGTAGCTGAGGTATAAGGAGTGGTACATCAATGTTGTTAACCAATACAACTCACAATATGAAAGGGAATCAGTTGATGATGGTGCAATATCTTATTTTTCCATGGTTAGTAATTTCATCCATTTGATATATAGTATGATTAATGGATATGGTCTTCCTATCCTTTCCATTATTTTACTCTTCTCTTTTATTTTATTAATAAATTTGGGGAACCAGGCATGCTCGGTTCTATGGCTTCCTTGTTATAATTATAAATATATATATATATACACATATATATATGGGAATATATATATAATTATCTATTTTTTAGAACACCGATAAAAATGTCACTAAGATAGCCTTGTTTTCCAAAAAAACATGAGTAAATTTAAAATAAATATTTATATATATTTATATTTATATGTCTGTGTGTGTTTATATATATGTGTGTGGGTGTGTTTTTATATAAATATTTTATTTTTTATATATATTAATATATATATATATATATAATGTCTCTAATATAGCAATGTTTTTCATGAAGTGTCACTAATTTAATGATTCTTTTTAGGATGTCTTTCTAATTTAGCGACGCATTTCAGGAAGCATTGCTAATTTGGAGATTCTTTTCATGAAGCATGGATAATTTAGCGATTCCATTCACAAATCATCACTAATTTAGCAACGCTTTTCCTAAAGCATCATTGATTGAGCAACAATTCTATAAAATTGTCGCTAAATTTAATAATTAGCAAAGTTTTTGAAAATTTTCACTAAATTATATTTTTTTGTAGTGGCTCCACATCAGGTTGGGTGATGGAGATGAGATGTACTAGTCATTCATAACAAGGTGGTGGTAATGGTCAATTTAGTTAGGCACTAGTTATAACTTGAAATAAATGTCGGCCTTCTATGGGTAGTGAGCTTGTTTCAAATTGAAATGGGTCATAACAAATATATTATGTATATCCTGCACCCGAGGTGTAGAGCATCGGGCCATATATGGGGAGATTTATGATATTAGTAGCCTCTACTCTTGTATCTTCTCTTTTTTATATAGTTTATTATTATTGAGTTATATATGTACCTATTGTGGAGATACTCTAACTCATTGATCAATTTTTTGAAGGATTTATAACCCAAGATATTTCGTTAAGGATTATAACGGATAGTGTACACTAGTTCTGGTAGTGCCCCTAGAGATTATTGGGTTTCACTTTGTTTGGGATCTTATTTTCCTTGGTATGACCGGTTTTTATGCCATAATTGGGATTATAAGGATAGTTTCTTATTAATCTCTTGTTTATTGGTATCTCTGAATGGTGACCATTACATAACTAGTGGGAGGAGTTTTTGTTCAAAATTATAAATGAGATGTCAATGAATGTATAGTATGAGCAGATCATCATGGGTAGGGTGGGATGAAATTTATGATTTATAGTTTACATCTAAATGATGAGAGAATGAATCAGTTAGATATTCCTCCAGAGTTTAATTGTTTCTAGGATATTTTAGCAGATGATTTTCTGGATTACCTCTAAGAGATAGGTGGATTTCTCTATCAAGATTGTTCTATGACCTTCACGGGTATCCATTCTTCTTTATAGGATCGCTACTACGAAGTTTCAAGAGCTAAATATGTGGTTATAGGACTTAGAAAAAAAAGAATTTAATATGACCCAGTAGTTATCCATGGGGTTATCTAATAATTATTGTGAAAAGGGAGGATGTTACCTTTAGGATATGTGTAAATTACCAAAATAAGAACATATTTATGGTTAAGAACCGGTATCTCTTTCCACAGTCAGATGAATTTTTTTATTAGCTCTGATGAGCTCAGGTGTTCTGGAAAATTTATTTGAGGTTGGGATATCATTATTTACATGTTCAAAATACCGAAATACCTTGTATCACTTTTCATAATAGGTATGGTCTATTTGAGTATTTTATTTTTTCATTCGGTCTCATGAATGCGCCAACAGTTTTTATGGAGTTGCTGAACCATGTTCTCTATCCTTATCAAGATTCATTTGTGGTTATATTCATGAGTGATTTCTTTGCATATACTCAAAATTGACACAACCATACCAAAAATCATGAGATCATTTTGGATTCACTAAGAGAGAATAAGTTATATTCTAATCTCACAATTTTCAACTTTTTTATGGTTAAGATTCACTTTATGGGTCACATTATCTAATAGATCATAGTATCTTTTTATCTAGAGAAGGTAAGATTGGTAGTTTTCTATGTGGATCCCAAGAAAATATTTGAAAAAAAATGTTTTAAGGGGTTGTCTGGATATTATAACCATTTAATAAATGGCTTCTCATGCTTATCATCACCACTGAAGGGCTTGACTAAGAAGGGTGTGAAGTCGGTATGGACAGATACAAGTGAGACAACCTTTCTGGAGATAAAAGTAATACTGACTTTAAAAACAATCTTGATAATATTAGTTCCATTTAGGAGCTACATCATGTAATGTGATGCATCATCTATCGGTCTAAGAGAAGTTTTTTTAAGGGGGAGAGAGTCATGGAGTATGGGTCTCATCAACTGAGGCTATACAAGAATAGATACCAAACAAAATATCATGAGTTATATGTAGTTGTTCATGATTTGAGTTGATGGAGACATTATTTATTGGGAGAGAATTTTGAGATGTAAATGGACCAAAAAATACTCATGGATATATTTAAATAATATTATTTGAATATGACTAAGAGAAGGTGGGTTGAGTACCTACAATCATTTGACATAGATAATACCTATATTCCAGGAAAGGGAAATGATGTTTTTAATGAATAGGGTAAGAAGACTTAGATACATGCAGTTTAAGAGTCTAGTAGTGAGTTGTAGCTTATGTATTTTCATTAAAATATGCACTTGGAGGTGTATCATGGTCAAGGATAGACCTTTAATTAATTTTTAGTTGTGAGATCTACTATTTTTGATAGAGTTAGGATGAGATGGATTTCTGATACTGAGGGACTAGTTTTATGAAGATTGGGGCAGGTGAGGAGGCTTCTCTTAGTTGGGTTGTGGGAGAGGATGAAATTATAAATATACATTGTTGATTATGGGTTCTAGAAAACATACACACGAATTTGATTAAAGTATTTCATTCCTTAATTTAGGATTTACATCACAGTGCTACCAAGATGTATCATCATTTATGTCTCTAGTATTGGGGGATGGGGATCAAACATTACATAATCTAGTTGTGATGTTTTGTTGGTTTTTGTGGATAGGATCATGAAGGTTTATCATTTCCTACCAATTAGGGTGACCTTATCAGTAAATGAGATTGGGAGGATGTATATACGTGAGAAAATATTACATCACATGGTTCCTTAAACTATTGTATCAGATATGGATGCTCATTTTATGTCTCGTTTCCGCTAGAGATTGTAGAGGTCATTGGGTACACAGGTGCATCATAGTACATCACACCACCCTAATATTGATGTCTATCTAGAGCACACATTTCAATATTTTGTGGACATGCTGATAGTATGCATCGTATATTTTAGGTTCTCTTGGGAGAGTCATATACCCATAGTTGAGTTCTCTTAAATCAATATCCATCAATAGAATACACAAATATAAAATTATGATTTTTTATATGGTATTCAAATAAAATTTCCCAAATTTTAGTTAGAGGTAGGTGAGTTAGTGTTTCATTGTCACCTTTATGATACATAAGAGTATGTTTAGATGATTCAGTTGCATATGGATATTACACAGTCTTGATAGAAATATTACATCAATCACTATTGATGGTATCTAGAGTTTGAGTTTGATGATTATGTATTCTTTCATATCTTATTGAGGCTGGGACAAAGATGATTTAAGAGAAAACATAATCTTTCACCATGATATGTCATCCTACTCGAGATTCTGGAATGATTCAAGACATTAGACTGTTATTTTTAGGTAGTTCCGAGGATTGAGACCTGCATGATGTCTTATATGTATCTCAACTATGACATTATCACTCAGACCCATATCAAAATCTATAACAATATGTGGTGGAGTTATAGATATATTCATCATATAATGACCATTCTTTTTGTATCCTTGACATGAGAAAGAATGTTCTCTAAGGATGATCATTTTCCTCTAGTCTAGGTACTATGGTAGTATGGTTTTTAAATGATGAGACATGGGAGTGGGAGGAGAATGTACTTTCTCAGTGGTTGGAGTTATTCTCCGTAAATTCTTGAAAATCCATGTAAGGGAAATTTGAGGCTGACTTACTTTAATGAGGGTTGATTGTAAGATCCTCGTTTTTCCTTTGAGGTACAAATCTTTTGATTTTTATTTTAACTCATTTGATTTGACATAATGTTAGTATTTAATAGGATCATCTGTGTTTTGAGGGATTCGATGGATTGTTTAGTGCCCAAAGACTAAGATTTTGGATAAGTTAGTTGGGATACATGGTTAATATAAATTATTTTCCCTAAGAATCATGGTTTTAGTAAACTGTGTAGGATTAGATGAATGGATTTAGGAGGCCACACAGTCTACGAAAAAAATATAGACCAGGAATGTGACCATGTGATCCACCTAAAGTTTTTAGAAAAAAAATGTATCATAGTTTGTGAACAATTCTCCAGATCATGCACATAAATCATGTGAGGTCCCCATTGAGATAGTTAAGGGATCATGATTAGGGCATTCCTTTTCCAACCGTGTGACCAAACCATGTGACTCAGTAAAAAATAGTGAAATGACCATTTTCTTATTAAAACATCAAATAACCTAAAATTAGATTCATTATTGCTTTATTTGATAGGCCCATGGTGTTTGGAGCTCTAATTAATGATCAATTCATACATTTTCCTCCCAATTATCCATCTGAACAAGGATTATAACACTATTGGTCTTGATCGATTCGCATAAATGAGTTCATTCATTTGGTGTCAATCATTGTTTGTCTTGGTATTAAAGGAGTTATTTAGGTTCAAGATAATAAGACTTATTTTTTATTCATTCATACATTCCTAATTTTCCTCTTGATCTAGACCAAATCATATATCGATACTGAACGATAGCTCTTCTATGGACATATGATAGGTGTCTTGTAACATTTCTCGTAAGTTTGGTGTTTTATAATGAATGTTTTTATTGTTATATAAGTTATAATTTTTTCTATTTCCCCTAAAATTAAATTTATGACTGAATAGAATGAGTTTGAACTGTTTAGGTTTTCCCTTGAGTTATATTTTATGATTTTATATCGTTTAACCTCAACCTTGAACACCCATGGTGTGTTCCCTTATTTTTCCTTGATGTTATACCACCATGTTGGCTGCATGTGAGCTCACCTTTCTCGGGGGAGGCTTTATAAATTGAATTGAATTGATATGAGAGATTAAATTACTTCTTTCCATGTGATGTCTTATTATCGACATTGATAAAATGGTTTATTTGTTAATTACTGAATGGGTTGTTGAACTGATAGAATGTAAAATTTATGAATGGATGATTGAATAAAATGATGAATTGATTATGTTGGTGGATGACATGGTTGGTATACCTTTGATGATGATTCGATAGAATGCTAGGGAAGTTTCTCCCATGGATATTGTTTATGGAAGAGGATTCCTGGAACTTATATACTCAATGGTTACTGATTCCATTGGATGCCTTGATCATTTTTGAGATTATTATTAATATACTGGTTTCATATAGACACCATTAGTGGTGGCCTACGGAGTGTTATCTCACAACGTATTCAATCCATTGTTGGATACCTGAAAAAACTTCATGGATGTGGGTTTGTAAAAGGGAAAGTTCCCATTATACGATACTTTAATTGTTCTATGATTAGGATTAGGGGAGAACATGACCAAAAATCGCTCGTGAAGAAATCTGTAGATAGTTATTTTTTGGTATTTTTGTTATTTTCACTCTTATATTGTACTGGATTCTTGTATTCTTATTTTATATTATTTTAGATACCTGACATGACATGAAACATCATTTTTATATGATACTAAATTTTTAATTTGTATATATGCCTGATGTGGATTATTATCTTCTTTTTTAGGTATTTATTTTCATCTTCTAATGACTTCTATGTTTAATATCGAAGTTCTATACACATACTTGATGGAATAGTCTCCCCACATACACACGCTATGACCTCACTACTAGTTAAAAACATCTTGAATTTGAGGAGGTACACCTGAGGCCATTTTACTCACTAGATCCGGGCACTATTTAGTGATATATGATTCGGGATGTTACATATGATATTTTTGTTTCAGTGTCATTTTAATCGGGATCATTTTTACTTGAATTTACATCAAAGGAAATAATTTTAAAATTTTATTATAAAAACAATTATTTTTGTTATCAAATGGTTATTCATGATTTTTTTCATGAAATAATACCATATTAATCTCTCTTAGATTCATAAAATGATTGAGAAAATGGTATTAAAAATATTAATTAATTTCACTATTAAATTGAATATCCATTTTCTTCAAAATCCATGTTCTCTAAAAATGTTTTATATTGATTTATTAGAGTCATTTATACATTTAATTTTATTTTAAGAAATAAAAATGAATCTTTCTATAATTTTATGATAATGGTTCTTTTTAAAATTTCATATAAATTTTTAATGGAACAAATGTTTTTAGCATACTAATCAAGAACAGATATTCTTTATTAATGAAAAATAAATTTTTTGAAGCTTAATTTAAAATTTTAAAAAAATATTTTTTTACAGAAAATGGTTTCCTAGTATTCTATAATTGTTTATTTTTTTAATGTTATCTTCAATGTAAAAAATGTTATTTTCATCAAGAATTTTTTTAAAGTTATTTTTATAGTTTTTCTATTTAGAAATTAGAATGACTATATATTTTTCAAATATACTAATAGATATATGTTTTAATGATACTATCATTGATATTTTCTATATGGTTTATTATTATTCTGACTTGGTAATGTATTGGCATCCGATTTCTTGATCATTTTTTTAATCATTAACATTACCTTCAAATGTTAACTTTTTTTGTGATCCTTAAACATTAAATTTCATAGAAATATCAATATTTTCTATTAGGGATATTGTTATAACATAAACTATATATAATTAAAAAAAAGTTAATTTTACATTGAATTTTATATGATTGAATAGGGAAATTTTTAGTAATATTTATTTTCTACTCGATACAAAAAAAAAGATAAGGCATATTTTTCCTGAATTAAATTGATAATTTAATTTTGGAGGAATGAATGGGATGAAAATTTAATTATAATAATATTCATGGTCATAACATCCTAATAAGTTCCATTTAAATTAATTCATATAAGGCTTCAATAAGACACATAACTATCCATCTTGAACATGCTAATCAATTTTATGCATAACATTTAAACATTTAAATAAAGAAATGCATCATTTCAATCCATTTAATTATATAATTCAAATAAAAAATCATAAATAATCACCAATTACATAAGGACAAGAATGAATAATACCAAGAAATATGGCTATGAAAGATAGAAATTGTAAATCATCCCAATGACTTTTTAAAGATAGTACGCCTATGTAGGATGGGTTTTATTATGAAACCATGACTTTTTTGTCAATAAAATAATTTATTAGAACTAATAATTTCATTAATTGATCAAAATTAAATTATAAGATAATTTATTCTAACAACTACACTACACTAATTAATGTCTAAGAAAGGAACAAAGGTAATAAATTAATGGATTATTAAATTTAATGGGAAATGGAAATGGGATCCTTCCTCAAAGAGGAACCAAGCTGAACACTTGGCACAATATGCTCTGATGATGATCACTCCACACTTGCACACACATATATTAATATATATTTATACCCCATACTATAATGTAAATATTCCCCCTATACAAGGGAATATGCACATAATATATATATACATGTACTTCTGTATATGAGTTCAAGCCTTGAAAGAGTCACCAAACTCTCTTGAAGCAATGACGGTAAGAAAAAACCAATGTGTTGAGGCCAACTCACTTTAGTAAAAATAATACGAACTCAAAAACTATAAATTATCAAAAATAATTTGACCAAAAATGATAAATGGTGGAAACCTTTTCCCAAAATTGATGACGGTGGTCTGAGATGATCTGAACTGCTTCTCCATCAGTGAAAGTTGTCGGAATAAAAACCCAGGAGTCCCAAGAAGCCTTTTGTACAACATATTAATGAAATAACACTGAAAATTTGTCAACCCATAACCCTATGGTTTTGGCCGCACAATATAGGGTGATGTGAAGAGGGAAAATGACTATGTATAGTTAGAGATGATAGTATATATACTTACCTCATTTTATAAGTCTTGGACAATTAAGAAATGAGGTGAATTTCATGAATGGAGAGGGATTTGGAGAGGGGGTGTATCATTCCTAGAAGGATATGGGAAAATGGGGAGCATCACGCCTAGAGGGAGATGGGGAAGCGTTGTGTCATGCTATAGGAAGGGTGAGACCCCTTGGGTCTCTACAAAACAATCTAACCAAATAATAATAAAATATTATTAAAACATTTCACTATTTTTATTTACCCATTTGTATTCATTTAATTTCAATTTAACTAATTTAATTTCTCTAAAAAAACACACCGCAGTGTTCCAACTCTTGAATTTATGTTCTAAACCTTGTTTTGTAAAATAAACCATCCAGTAAATGAAAATTTTAAATTTATATAGTTTTCGTCTGAATCAAAAACACAGGTAGTTATAAATGATGATATATTTAAAGGATATTGTGACTATTACAACTAAATTTACACAATATATAATTAAAAACATTCACCTTAGCAAACTCTCATACGCACCAATGAATAGAATGATAGTTTTTTTCTGAGATCTTGGGTGGTGGAGAGAATGAACTAAATAAGATTCAATTTTCTATATGTCAATAATGTTTGAATAATCATGCAATTTAATGTATCAAAGGAATAATAATATTTTTTATATATAGAGAAGAAGGTAATAGAGTAATTAGTTCTTGAGGGAAAGTTAAATGTTTTGTTAATTTAGTGGATGAGAATTTTGGCCTCCCTAAGGTATTATCAATGTATTAATTTCATAAATTCAGAACATATGGTCATTATGGAAATCAATTTCCTAGAGGGCAATCTCAAGAAGAGGATTATAAAGGTTTTATGAGTAATGATTTTATTATTTGTGATGAAGAAACTATTAATGACATATTAAAGGAAAAAAGTGTTATAAAACAAGATGATGATTCTTGGTAAATGTTATGTGAAGGAATTTGAATGATTTATGTTTTTATAAATTGGTATTGAAATATTTTTTTGTATATGTATTTTATCAAATATATTATCATTATAATAATCATGAAATAAATGATCATTGTACTAAAATAGTTTTTATTTAATTATTTGAAAGAATATATTGAATGGAACAGATTACTAAGAATAATGATTTGGTAAAAAAAATTTGTTTTTAAGGATATTTATCATACTTTTTAGGAAAAGTACAGAAATTAAATTAATATGTATTTATAAAATGGACAACTAGCATGTTGGGGACAACTCATCACGTTCGACAAGGCTATAGGCATTTAACACACAACTAAATGATGACAAGGGTGTAATGCCTACCAATAGAATACATGATGTTCTATTTGATATGAAATTGTTTTAAATTAAACTTATTATTGGGTAAATACTTATAGAATGGATTAAATTTAACCTTGGGTGTTATTTTTATGGTTTATATATTATTTTATTATAGTTGATAACTCATGATAACTATTTCAGTTTTGGTAAACATTTAGAGAGATATTGAAGGAATTTTCACTATTTTACGGACATTATGATCTATTAAATGGTAATTTTAGTGATTCTACGATAAAAAATAATATTTTATATTCATTTATTGGAGTAATAAATGATGTGGAATTTTGTTGTAGTAAAAACATGGTTGCATTTTCTCTTTTGAAAGAAGAATATATCAAGTATGTATATATTCTGATGTTCTCTATAGTGATAATAAAATAATCCCTCAAATATAGAAAAAGAATCATGAAATGAACATGCTAACCTATAACATTAATTTCCATCACATATTTGTATCTTTTTTTAAGATAACTTTCTCTTTATAAATCACAATTTTATCATCAATTATATATATATATATCACTCTATATAATTATTTATATTTTCATCGATGTCCCACAAAAGTTATACTACAAAGACACCTTGTTATGTGTCATTATAGATGACCATCATATTTACCTTTCCTTATTTTAATAGTAATTGTAATTAAACATTTTTATGATGTTGGTTTTCAACCATGGATAGACCAATGTTGACTAAAACAGATTTGTAAGGGAAAAACTTCTTTGAGGGGGAAAGAAAGTAACTCATTGATATTTTAAAGGATGAAAATTATGTTTACTATAATAAAATACATTATATACAAAAAAATAGAGCCTAATAATAATATTTCTTTAAATTTAATCTCTTTAGTTACTTGGGTTTCATGCACCACTGAGTTTAAAAGAACCACAATATACTATTAAAACATTATTATTTATTGGGACCATTATAACATGGAAATTATATTCTTTGGTATGAATAGATCATAATAAATTTTTAAAATTATACATTTTAAACTTGTATAAAATAAACTTTACAATTATCTATTTATTTTAAATAAAATAAGAATCATTTTAATGAAAAAAAATTTGTTTTTGAAAAACTTTATTTTACTAAAAGGTGATTTCATCATGCTTTTCCCACACACACTAAAAATAATTTTAACAAATTTTATAAAAATTAATTTAAAAAATGGAATTCATTTTTTAAATCAGAATTTGAAAATTGTCATTGAACTAATTTTTTAATTTTTCTAAAATGAAAAATAATTTTATGAATGGTGAAAAATACTTGTATTTATTGAAACCACCGTTTCATTTAAAGGTTCGATTTTGATTTAACTTTTTTTAAATGGAAAATTAGTTCAATAATAATAATATTAATTCATATTAGGTCATTGAAATAAATTTAATACCAAATTTTTATATTAAAATTTTTATACTCTTTATAATTTTCTCTTTTGAAAATTTCTTATTTGTCGTGTATGCAGGTTTAATTTTAAATTAATTAATTCTATTTCTGTAAATTGGATTTTTAAAATTGGATTCCATATTTATAATTAGAATAATTAAAATTATATAGTATTTTCAACTTATTTTTTTCCTACTGAATAGTAAAAACAATAAAAATTAATTACGAGGGTTAAGGTTAAAAATATTTACTGTGGGGTTAAACTAAAAATTTAAGTGTTAAAAATGTTCTCAAACATCTCTAATTACAACTGTATAGAAATATTTATACCCCTATTACATTATTATTTATTTTTAGGTTTTTAATGTGTTTTTTTCAAGAAATTGACCAATGTAATAATATAATTAAAGAAAGAGAAAATTATTTCACCTTCTCGCTTTTAAATTTTAACTACATGTTCAAAGAGGTACAAAAGTAAGATGTGAATGCATATTTATGGTCATTTTGAGAATAATGAAATTAATTTTCTGATTTTAATTAATTTTTTATTTTTAGAAATTATCAAATTTCTTTAAAGCTTTAAAAATAGTAATGAAAAAATTAGCTAATTAATAAAAAAAATTATTTAAACCATACTAAAAATATTAAAACTAATATAAATTGAATGAATTGTAGTATTCCATGAATATTATAGATAAATATAAAATTCTATTAATTAATTAATATAATATATTCTAACTCAACCCTTTTATTGATGTTTTTAATGTCAAATTAAATGAATACTTTTATAATTGTCATTAATGTTATTTTATAATAAGTAATATACCAATAAATGATTTAAAATACTTAATAAACATAACCTCTTAAAATATATTTTTATATGTTCAGAAATATAAATAAAAGTACATTCATGGACCAATGGTTAATTTATAATAATTATATTGAAATATAAATAGTAAAGACATTGTTACCGTGGTACAGGGGAAAACAGACTTTTGTCTATTACATGTTCTCATGTTAAAATTAATTTTTACACAAACATAGGATTATTGTTTTAGTAATTTTATTTCATATTTATAACCTAGGGGTAAAAATTATCAAATTATGATCATTTCTTTCTATTCTTAGATGATAAATTATATAGGTATAAATATTTGTTACTATAGTGAAAACTAAAATGGTAAATTGAGGAAATGTTGATTTTATAGAAAAAATATTTAAAATATTTATTTTTTGGGGTATGGTGGGATTTTATCAACTACATCATGCCTCTAATATAACAATTATAAAATTTTGAGTAACTTGGGGTGATATTTACATCCCATTATTGAGTTATTTTGGTCGTTTAACAAAATTTCACTCCTCATAAATTATAAAATAGTGTTTCATCCCCTCACATACTCAAACCTCTTAAACCCTATAGATCTACAAAACCCTACCAAAATCTATATGAAACATCCCTATCAGAATTTGAGAGCTCCTGGTCCACCCAAAAGAGAAACATGCATAACATCCTGCCCGATGATTTATTTAACTGATGCCCCCAAGCCAGTGGGCCACATAGCCTCAAGCATGCCTCCTCATATTCTAGAGTCTGGTAAATAGTAGTGAGGGTCTAATGTGATATAGTGGGGATATTATACCCTTATATTATATTGGTAAATTGAACAAAAAATAAATAACCAGAGAATAGTGGAAGCATAATATGAACAGATATTATAAATATAAGACTAGTAACCCAACGTAGTGGATGAATATACAGATATATATTATTAATGGAACTATGTAAAATAATATAATAACTAACTGTAAAAATATAAAAAACCCAACAGGAAGTTCCATATACATAATTTCATGGAATTCTCTGAAAAAAAGGGAAATAGTGGAGAAAAATATACAACATGCTATAAATAAATGAAAAAAATTCAAAATACTACTCCACTACCATCTTGAAAATATGCTCATTATTCTACACACATGATTCAAATACAAACTAAGAATATCAAATATTTATAGCATAGAAATTTCTTTTATCCATTCGTGTAGACAAGTAATCTATATTGGTTCCAAAGGTTGTCCGTGTATGGTGCAAGCTAAAATCCTAATATACCCCCACCAATATTTTCTAGAAGTAGTCCAAGAAGTGTACATAGAAATATTAGTGTACATGTATATGGAATAATAAACAATTTAGAATAAAATATACAATCCTTCTCATGTTCCTATAGGACTCCCTATAGCTCTAACTACTTTAGAATAGGTCGGAATACTGTCTAAACTATTATAATATATATATGTTAATAATATATATATTATTGTTAAATATTTTTTCCACTTATATGAACTATGTACTTGTGGATTCTTTTAGTAATATACCATGAAACATGGTGTTGGATAGATAGGGGCATAACTCAGGCATCCATAACTAGTATAAATGAGATATATACTTCTATAGAGGGTATGTGGCCAAAATATCATAATTAATGTGAGCCTCAATGCTAAACAGTAATGATATGTGGGGTGATATTTCATTCCCAACAACCTAAATAGTGGAATTTGGAACATCATTCCCATCCCCAGGATAACAGTATAACGGTGAGAGACATCATGCTCAAACCCCGAAGTAAGGGAGATTAAAATGTCATACACAAAAAGTCCCTTAACCATCACTCCAAATCCAATAACAATGGTGTAATCATAATAATAATAATATCATGTGTTATTAGCACTTTTTAATAATTTTCATCAACACCAATATATATAATGGTGTGTCTCAGTTCATACAATCCATATAATAAGCATGAATAAACTGGTCTGGCCTTTTGACCCATTATCATTTATTAATTTTTTCCATTTAGTCCATTCAATAGAAGTAAAACATCTTGAATAAATCATTTCAAAATTAAAAATCCTTTCAAATATCCAATACATGGAAATTCCATTTCTATCAATTCAATTATTCTGTTTGATATATGTAGGTAAGGAAAGAAAATTATGAAGGTCAAAAAAGAACATATAAGGTGATATTATCAACTAGGAAACTACTTATAAGGGGTAAATCCCATTTACAACTTAGTATTATTTATTAAAAGACATTTATTCATTTAAAATATCAAATATAAATGGTAATTTCAAGACAACACACCCAAGGGATGGTTATGAACGTTTTTGGGATCCTCTAAACACTTAACAATTATCCTCAAGAGTATATTAACGACATAATGTGATATTTAGAATCAAAGAAATCATTTATAGGAAACAAAAAGAATAATATGGTGTGTGGAACTACAATGAGGATTTGAAAAAAATAATACATTGAAGTAAATCATCTATACCACATACTATAAGGTCTTAGATAACTCCTCATCCAACATTATCTTTAGATTCAAAGTGGTCTGGAATAAATAAAAATAATTGATAAATTCTTTAAAAATAGGGAAAATGAGGATTCACCAAAATAGCACAAGATATACAAAGATTAACCATCAAGGGAGGTAAGGGGATTTCTGTTCATACTAATATAGATCCAATGTGACTTATGGTATTCGAATTAGAGTTCTGATCAGAGTGTTATATCAAAACCAATGAGAGTAGGAAATAACCGCCTGAGAGGAAGAAAGGGGGATACATCCTCTATAAATGAAGGATGAATAATGGGTGTAGGATTTTTACATTATTATGGTAAATTTAGTTATTTTATCCATATAACATTGGGGCACATTTTGTCCGCCTGGTTTAGTCAAACCATGCACAAATCATTGTCACCACACTGTCTAAGATGGGACCACATATGGTTAAGGAGGATGGTTTCTCTAACCATGAACAAATCATGAAAAACCCTACAATCAATATTATCTAAAATTGTTCATGTTTGTGAACCTCAAGACACATGGTTGCAGAAAAATAATGTGGTCCCTACTACTCAAAAATTTCCCCATATGATTACCCTACATGTTTAATACTAACCGATAGTTAACCATGTGACATACCCTTTTTCCCAATTCATAGTGCTTCAAGATTCAAGGAATCCACAGACGCCCCCAAAACATTCCATAAGCCGAATCACGCAATTAAATAGATTAATCCAAGGATATATACTAAAAAACAAATTATCCATGCCTTTATAAAATGATAGGTCATTACAACCTCCACTAATTAAAGAAACTCAGCACGGAGTAGGAATTCTAAGAGAAAGGAGGTCTCATCGAGAAATGTTCTGACCATTGACCTCGTATATCAGCTTCCCACTCCCAGGTCTCATCATATACTAATTCATGCTTATGTAGCACTCGTACCAATGGAATTGACCTTAATTAGTATTTCTTCATGCTTTGGAAAACAATACAAACTAGATACTCCTACAAAGAAGAATCCATATCTAACTCAGCCTTGTCATGTTGGAATACTTGGAACAGGTCTATATAAAACCATTGAATCTAAGATATGTAAAATACATCATGCATTGACCAGTATCTATGAGGACGTTATAACTTGTAAGCCACTCATCTAGTCCATTTCATAACCTCAAATAATCCAACGAATCAGGGTGAAAGCTTACCCTTCCCTTGAATACATCTATGGATCATCCTGCGATAAACTCACAAAAACACATGACCTCCAACCATCAACACAAGAGGTCATAAGCATAAATTTTTATATTAAAGTTTTATGGATTGTTGTATCGACATGAGATGTCTGATCAACTAGACCTGCTATATTGTCTTCTGTAGAAGACAAGGTCCATGAAAACCTACCTCCCCTACCACTGGCTAGCATAGAGGTGAAAGCAATGTAATACTATATAAGGATTCAAATGAATCTAGATGAATGACATCCTGAAAGTAATTATAATAATAGAACTCAACAAGGGGTATGTGTCTCTCATAATAACACCCAATATCAAGGACACTTATATAAATAATGACATATAACAACTAAATCATACACTCTGTTTGTATATCTATATGAGGTTGATTGGTCCTGATCATTAGAGAATTAGTACCCAAGGCCTTTTTCAACCACTATTAGAACAAATACATGAATCAAGCATTCTTATCAGATACAATAGATCATAGATCTCCGGAAATATTTATGCCCCCCAAAAAATATCGCCTCCCTAGATTTTCTATGGAGAAATTCTCTCACACTAGTATGAAATGTGTGAACTTAATAAAAATATCAATAACTACCCACACTATATAATTTCCATGAGGAGATCCAGGTAAACTAGTCATTAAATCTAAGGAAACATTTTCCCATTTCCACCCAGGAATGGAAAACAGCTATAAAAGTCATTCTGAATGATGATGTTTCATATTCACCTACTGACAGGTGGAACACCATTTGAAAATGATGGAAATATTCCATTTCATAATAGTACATCAACATTGTAAACATAAGTCATGATACGTATTGGTGACATTGAGATTTATTACCCAAGATGATGTAAAAAAATCCCACTTATTCTCCTCTATAATGTCTGATGGGGACTAAACATTCCTAGAAAATGCAAAATTATATCCCTCATCCATGGTCCAACTAGAAGTTGAATTTTTATCTAGGATGCTATCTCTTTGGACATATACCTTCAGATCAGATGGTTACTTCATTCATGCCTACTCCAGAAGGGTATAAGTCACTACTAAAATGGGAAGGATAGTCATTACATGATCCTCCTAAACCACAACATACAACTCTAAGAAAAAATTCATGAGCTCCCATTTTCTACTACCCTCCTTTGATTACATGTGTCTAAGTCTTTCATCTTAGATAAATGGAAATAGAATTACCTTTTCCATGATTATAGGATTGATCAAAATCTAAATATTGAAGGAACTCAACCAATCTACTATACTTTGGATTTTGGTCGCGCTGTGTAAAGATTTACTTGAGGCTTCTGGGATAAATGAATAGTACAAAGATTTATTCAAGTAAAAAGTGTCTCCAAATTTGTAAATAATGAACCAAAGTAGCTATTTTGAGTTCATGTGTCAGGTAATTCAGCACATGAGGGTTCAGCTATTGAGACCCATACGTGATGACTCCCTTATCTTGTATTAGAAAAACTCTCATCCTGATACATGATGTGTCCCAGTAAATGACATAGGTCCTTCCTATCTCTAGAAGAATCAGGATCAACATTGAATTCAATCATCCCATCAACTCCTGAATTCGTTTTTTCTAATATTCTAACCATATGAGTTTCACATGCTTCTTATTAATTCTCATAAGAAATACTACAAAGTGTGATAGATAGTAAATGAATCTTCTATAATGTATAGATATCTCCAAGAAATTTCTTAGGTCAATGATGCTCTTGGGACGATCATAGGTAACTACATCTCCCATATTCTCTAGGTTTACTAATACTCCTGATTCAAATATGATATGACCTAGGAAGTAGAATTTATTTTTCCAGATGTAGAATTTTCTTAGCATAGCCTAATGACGATAGTATCTTAGTTTATTGATAGTGATATCAATATGGATGGAATGGTTGTGTAAAAAATTTGAATACACTATGATGTCGTCCACAAAGAATACAAAAATGAATATAGATATGGTTGGAAAACCTGATTTACCTATGACATGAAGACATTAGGTGAATTAATGATTCCAATATAAATAACTAGAGACTCATAAATATCATACCTGATCCTAAATGTTGTGTTATGTATGTCTGATGACATGCACACGCTTTTTGATAGACTGACCTCAAATAAATCATTGAAAATACTATCACCCATTAGAGATGATCAAAGTGATTCTCCATTTTGTAATTGGATACTGGTTCCCGAAAAAAAGTTGTTTCACCATATTCTATCCATGAAAAGACTAAGGGTTCCATCCACCATCTCGTAGAAAAAGACTAGTGAACCACATGTGGAAGTGATGTGGAGAATAAAACCTATATCCTCCATATTATGAAACTATTTCTTGATCTCTATAATCTTGATAGGTGTTATCATGTTAGTATAATGGAAACTGGTGGTACTCCTTCCACTCTCTAAATAGTGAATTCTACATCTCTGACTGAAGTTATTCTAGAAAATTAATCCACAAAACATCCCTAGAATGATCTACCACAGAATGGAAAATAGCAGTTCATAACCCATGTTCATCCTGAAGAGAAATTTGATTTGAGTTGTCACTCTACCCAATATTTATTTATAGGGTCCAGCTCATGTCGCATGAAAAATCTTATTCTCCCTTAGGCACATGCATACTACTCTTTAGTGATATAAATTTCACCCTTCGATGATTGTAGTAAATATGGTCTTGGTAGGGAACTAACCAATCCATCCTCATAATTTCATCAAACACTGCTATTTGGAGCACGCAAATATATTCCATATAAAGAATTATGTACCTATTTCAAGGGGAAAATACTTAAAATGACATTTGATATCTGATTGGATACCTAACGAGGTATCAAGCATAATCACCCCACAAAATAGTTCTATCTTGAGGCCTAAACTCTCTATGATTTTTTCAGATATAAAATATTGTGATGTGACCATAACAAACAATGTAGACAGTAATTTATAGTATACTTGAATATTACCTCATAAATTAGAAGACTTTTCACTATGCTCCCACTCTATAGGTTCCACTGCATGTAACTGGTCCATATCGTGGCCCTAAGAAAAAAAATGACTTCCATGTATAGGCTCTCTCTTCTAGCACTAAGATTCCTAAGTCAGACAAACTTTTCCTCAAACATCACCATGGATTATGTACCCAGTAGAATTCCTACCGCCTACCTGATGAGATACTATTGGCCCCACTCCAGAATGTGTATTAGATGTATATACCTACTCTCTAGGAACTGATCGATATGTATTAAAAAAATCAATGGATATGCCTCATCCTTTGGCAGCAATTTTATAGAATTGGATCTCATAAACACAGAGGTTTTGTATATCACGACTTCCCATAATTATGAAATCTCATATTGATGTTAGTACTAGGAGAGTATCTTTGGCTACCCCCATGTGAATCCTTGAGAGATAATTGTGTCCACTATAAAACAACTAATATATCTAGATGTTGAGATGCCTTGTTTCCCACCATCTTCTTTACTAAAATTTATCACTATGATAAGGAAATATTTGAAAATATTTTAAATAGTAGTCAATCCTGAAAACATTGACCTGTGATTAGATTTCATATACCAAAAAATCCTTATATCACCTTATGATCATATGATCAATACTGGAAAGACTCGGTCTGAATGAATACATCTTCATAAGGTGGGTAGAATATTCAATGACAGACATAGCTCCCTACTATAATTCCATAAACTCTCTATCTCGGTCATCCCTCGGAGCATAGTGAGATAAGTAATCATATAATATATTCTATAAATCTTCCTAGATAATATTTCTGTGTCAATATTCTTGGGTAATAACATCCCACCATCGCTTGAAGAAATCAAAATATAATATAAGTAGTAATATTGACCAGCCAAACTAGAGGTGTCTATAGATACTCATATGTAGAAATCATACACTCCATCCAAGACTCTGATGAATGAGGTATTATATCCCTTAAAAATATGGGAGGATAATATTGTTGGAACTACCTAGTCAACTCTACCATAGTTGGATTAGGTCATGAAACTCTTTATATATTCTATAACATATGGGTAAATCCCTCTTAGAACTAGGAATTGATTCTCATATTGGGTATATGAATAGGTTTTATAGGTTTAACTGTATGAGGGATTACTGGTGGCTTATATCCTACAACTTCCAGTGTGTGGTTATCTCCACCTTTTGGTCATATGAATTGTGGATGTCATGGAGGTATGACACTAAAACTCCAAATGAATGCCTCATAAGAGATTTGAATAATTAGTATATTGCAGATAGATATTTAGGACAACAAAAATCCTTCATATAGAAAGATCACACCTTTTTCCCTACTCAAAATATTCATGTCTACATGATTAGAAAAGACTATAAAGGCCATAATAACTCAAGATATACCTTCAAATAATCACTACTAAGGCCATATTTAGGTCTAGGTCTCATGTAAATCAATAGTTTTTCCATTATATAGAGATTTTATTTCAAGGTATAAAGGAAAACACCCTTTACATTATAATTAGAACCCCATTTAGTGGTAATAGTTTTCTTTTGAATAATTAATTTCACATGAGATCACATTCTAATATAAATACATATATACATATATCTCTCATTCTAGAACCAATGGTTCCAGAACCCACAATATGGAATAATAAAATAATAAAGGTCTCATCACTAATATATGAAGGAATAACCATTTATATTGGTAAAGGCAATTAAATTAGTTCACTTATCCTTTACTTGCAATAAATTTCATCACATTTTTATATAAATTATCCAGGCGCTAACCATATACAATAAGAAAATTCATACATAAGGTAAATGTGGCATAGAAAAATGCTTGAAATATTAATCTTATTATGCCAATAAGATGCATGAACTGGCACACCCTCATGTCATCAAGCCTATATAAAATATATCTCATTGAAATAATTACAATAATAATAAAATCAAAAGGAATATGTGTCACCCAACAGGGAAGTTATTTCACTCATAACAAGTGTTATTAAGAACTAAAAAAATCATATTCTAGGTAATTTGGGTTTTCCATGTATGTGGGATATCTACACCTAGGTATAGGATCATTACTAAATTCCTTTTTGCCTAATCATTTTTTAATATAAAAATAGTAGTACAACATAAAAGAAACACCTATGGTACCACTTTGTAACATCCCAACCTTGGATCCTCTTCACTCGTGCTCGAGCCAGTGGGTCACAAGGCCTAAAGAGCTCCTCCACAAATGCTATAGGTTGTTGCCTAGTAGTGAGTATCTAAAGTATTATAGTTGGGAGAATATATACTCATATCATTGTGGCACAAAAGTTAATAAATAAATAAAAATACAACAACAAAATAACAATATGAACATACACTATAATGAAAGAACCAGTAACCCATCATTTTACAAGCATATAAAAACAAATATAATAAATGGAACAACAATAAGAAAATATAATAAACAACTATAAAAATATCAAATTACAATTGGAATTTTCATAAACATTATTTCATGGCTTGATGAAATATAAAAATAGGAAATGGGGGATACGAATATACAACATGATATACCAAAAATACACAAAACCCTAAATACATTTCTACAAAAATCTAAAGCATATGATTGGTCCTCATATCCTATGATCTAATTAGGGTGTGAGATAAAATCCCAATATTCCATTACCAACAGTGTCTAGATGTTATCCAAGTAGTGTACATAACAACATCATTGTGTAGGTATATGGAATAATAAACAATGTTAAAAAATAAATACCATCCTTCTCTGGTTCATATAGGACACCTAGAAGCTCCACCTGCTTCAGCATAGGTTGGAGGAGTGTCTAAAATATAATCATATATATATATAGTAATAATATATATATATATATATTATAGTTTTATATTTTATCAACCTATATTAATTAAGTATGTTCGGACCTAATTAAGAATATACCTTGATACAAGGTGCTGAATTAATCAGGGCATAACTCAGGAATCCATAACCTATATAAATGAGTTATAGGCTTTAAAAGAGTGCACATTCAATTAATCTCATGATTAATGTGAGTCATCATGCTTAACAAATAAGATATGTGGGGTGATACATCATTCCAAACACCCTATACAGAGGAACATAGAACGTCAAACCCATCACCCAGATAATAGTATAATGGTATGAGAAATCATGCTCAACACCCGGTTTAAGGGAGAGTGAAACATCCTACTCAACATGTCTCTTAACCATATTTTTGTATCCAATCCTAATGGTTTAATCCTAATAATAATAATATCATGTGTGATCACCGATTTATAATAATTTTCATAAATACCAATATATGTAATGTGATTTATTAGTTAATAAATTCTATATAATAACCATGAATAAATTGGTGTGGCTTTTCCACCCTTTAGGGTTTATTCAGTTGGTCCATTTAATTCATTTAATAAAATAAATCCATATTTAATCAATCCATTCAATAATAAAAATACTTTAAAATAATCAAGTCATGGTAATTCCATTTCTATAAATTCAATAAATCCATTTAATATAGTTAGGAAATATAATAAAATTATAAGGATCAACCAAGAACATAGAAGGTTCTACAGTGAACTAATCAATTACCTATATGGTGAAATTCCATTTACAACCTAGGATGAATTCTTATAATGTACTGGTTCATGTAAAAATTTAAACAAAAGGGGGAGTTTTAATTCATTGTTCCCAAGAGATGTTTTCGAATGAGGTTGGCATCCTCTAAACACTTAAAAATTATCATCTGGAGTATATTAACATGAATAACAATTGTTTAGATACACTGAACTCATTTATAAGAAACATATGTAAATTTTTTGAATTTGGAACAACGGTGAGGCTATGTAAACACTTTGAATTTTAAGGAAAACAACTAGACCACATTCCTTAAACTTATAGAAAAATTTTCATCTAGTATTGGCCTTAAATTTTTAGTCGTTTGGAAGACGAATGAAGAACAATGAAATTCCCTAAAAATAGGGAAAATGAGATGGAACCAAAATAGCATCATAGATATCAAGAGAAATGACGAAATTAAGAAATATTATTTGATTATTTGATTATTTAAATTGTATTTTGGAATGGATAGTTATGTCAAATCATATGAGATGAGGATACAGGTTAACAAGGGGATGAAATGGAGATCCATCCACTATAAATGAATAATGAAAGAAGGGTTTTGTATTTTTACGTCATTAAGGTCATTTTAGTACTTTTCCCCCAAGCACATAGAGTGTGGGGTTGGTCTATAAGGTTTTTCCAAACCATGTTTAGACCTTACTCTCCTCACTATCTAAGGTGGTACCCTCTACGGTTTAGGTGTAATGTTTCCCTAACTGTTCCCAAAACATGAAAAAAACCCATTGTCAAGATGGTCTAAAATCTCACATGGTTATACAGATTAGGTAACATGGTTGTAGAAAACTCATATATTCCCTACCTCTCAAAAAATTTTCCATTTACGTTTACCCATATAGTTAGTACTAACCATGAGGTAACCGTCTAGCTTACTATTTTTCCCAATCTCGGAGCTCCGAGATCCAAACAAGCCCTAATCGCTCCTAAAAGAATCCTTAGCCCATAATAAACTTTTTAAAATGGTAAAAAAAGTTTATAAACTAAATAAACGATCCATACATTTTATAAAATATGGTCTTTACAAAAATAAGATCATTAACAAGATATTCAAATGGGATTATCTATGAGAACGTAATCGTCTTAATGAAGATATTCCTTTTTATGTATTCTTTTACAACCTAAATTTATTAATTAATGATTATAATATAATTAAAAAAATATATAACATATAATGAGACATTGTTATTTTAATTTAATAACGTATATCCACCGACTCTTCCATCAAATGTGGAATGAAACCGTTGGTTGTGTGTACTGAGGAGTACCGCCTCGCAAACTTATGTTATTACTTTTACATCACCTCCCCTCACAAGAATGATATAATTATGCAGTTTAAAATATTTATATGATATTTATGATATTAATATTCTAATAGAATTATAATATTTCATATAAATTTTTTTCATCCAATCCTTTCGAAAAAAATAATGTTGATTGTTTGTATATGTGGATAACCACCTCTACATAACGATGTGAAAAGGTTTTTAATTTGTTTTACAATGAATGGTTATAAGGAAATATTTAATGAAATTATGTGATATAAATGATTTCATAATTAATTTTGGGATGTTTTCTATTATTTTCCATCATTTCATTCTATCCATCGTTAAAATGGAAACAACATGAATGTATATGTATGGAATACTTTCTCCATGAACGGTGTAATTTATTTTCCATATATGACTATTATAGATTAATATAAATACATATAGAATTAATATATATGATATTTATATAATTTTAATCATTTTTAGACTATTTAACTAGAATTATAATAAAATTAGCATAATTACCTATCCAAAACATTTGTGACAATACATAGTAGTTAACAGTAGAAACAATATTAATGAGGAAATATTGTTAACTATTGTGTGATAAGATGTTACAAAACGATCATATATGATGTTATAAATATTAGTATGTTTCTATTATAACATAATAACATATTTTAATAATGATATTGGAGTTTAAATTGTGTTCAACAAAAAGGATGCATGTGGTAACATATTTTGTCTTAATTTCCTTTTATTGAAGAATATTGTAATTTTATGAACATAATTTATTTCATATGATGTATACACACCCCATTTTACATGAAATTTAATGAATCCTTAATAATTCATGGGTTTATTATTTCAATTTGAATTATTTTGTCCAACGGTCTTTGACGTGAAAATTACCAAGTGGTAAAGAATTTTATAATTCAATTTATATTCATTGGGTTATATTACTTTTTCATTATCTTTGATGTTAATTGATTTTTTTTTTTGTAATGAATATTTATTATATTATGTTGTATATACACATGTTTTAAGTGGATATTAATTTTATACACGTAATTGATTAATTATCACATCAATGTTATTATCATTTTAAGGGTTTCTTATCTCAAATTTTCTTCTTTGGGACATATGTAATGCTTTAAATAAAATATATTTTATGAGGTTTATCTACTTCCCCATTGATATATTATATCAATAATATCTTTATGTTCATGGTATTTAAGGTTTAATTGTATTTTATTCCATTCATGGGGTTTATGATTCAAAATTTAGCGAAGAGGTATGATGTAAGATCCCAGGGTTACCATGAAGTACATACCTTTTGTTTTTTGGTTTAACTCATTAGTTTTGACCAAATTTGAGTGCCTAATGGGATTATAGGATTTGGAGGGGTTTCTAGGTCTTTTTTTATCCTAGATCCCATTTTTTTGGAAAACTCATATGAATCCCATGGTTAGTAGAAACCATGCAACCAAAGTCACATGGTTTGAGTAAATCATGTGGGGTTGGATAAAGAGATTCTGAAGGATGAATTGTTTGAGGAAACCATATAGATATTCATGAACACTCATGAAATCCACCTATATGTATTATTTGAGGTTTTCATCATAGCTTTTACATGTCTTCACAAACTGTGTAGATAAACCATGTGTGGTCCCCCTTGAGATAGTGAAGGGTGCCTGATTAGCGCATGACTTGGAAAAATATGTGTCCAAGAAGTTAAACCCTACTAAAATGAAGAAAAATTAATTTTTCCCCTTAAGACATATTATAAAATAAAATTATTTTCTTTCTTCATCCGATGGAAAGACCCTTGGTGATGGTATCTCCCTTTCATGCTCAATTCATAGATGTTTCTCCCAATTTGTCATTTGAACATCAATCTGAACACCTTCGATATCATTAGATTCGCTTCAGTGTGTTCTTATTTCACCTTTTTTTATTATTAGTTTATCTTGGTATAGATGGAGTTATTTATATTCAATCTAATATTCCTTGTTTCTATGTTCTTCATTCAATCTTTAGTTTTTCCCTTGATCTAGACTGAATTAGAGATCAATACTAGATGATTACTCATCTACGGACCTATGGTAGGTGGTATATACCCCTTCACATGGATTTTTTATTTTATAAAGTGAGTTTTAATTGTGTAAAACATTATAATTTTTTTTGTTTCCCATAAAATGATTTAGATGATTGAATTGAATTATTTGGAGCCTGTTAGGTTACCCTTGAGTATCATTATATGGTTGGAGTCTACTTATCATCAACCTAGGAAACCCATGAGGTGCACCCTTGTTTTTTTCCAATGTTATACTACTTTTTTGGGTGTGTGTGTTATTTACTAAATTGATAGATCCTTTATAAATTTAATTGAATTGATGGTAGATATCTGAATAGTCCATTACATTTGATGAATTATTGTTTACTTTGATTAAATGGTTTTATATGTGAATTTATGAATGGGTTGTTGACCTCATGGAAATAAAATGTTATGAATGGATAAATAAATGACATGATGAATTTATAATGGTATTGGATGCCTTGGTTGGTATTCAATGGATTAGGATTCCATAGGATTCAAAGGATGTTTCTCCCTTGGATCTTGTTTAGGGTAGTGGATAACATGAAAATGTTTACTCCATGAAACATGATTTTGTATTATGCCTTATGCCTTGCGACAACTTCGATCTAGATTGCTTGTAATCACATTTGACATAGTCTATTGACATTCACCTTTATCTCTAACCAAGTAGTTATAAAATTTCCATCTAGATTCTCTTGGGACTCAATGTGGATTCCTTGGTCTTTTATACCTTGGATCCATACATTCATCGTCTGATAATTATGATTTCAAGGCATAACCATTGTGAGAAACATTGATTATAAGGTGTGGACATGATGGTTTTTATACACTTGGTTGTACGACATAGACATGGTTGATATTTTTATATTCTTTCATACTACCCTGGTATGGGTATCAGTTTACAGTTGTTATACTGGAATGTTATTACACATAATTTATTTATGCTTTACAGCTTCTCTTATTTGTGGGATCTTGACTATTATTTGTAGGAAGCCTTGTTCTCCTAGATAGTATCACATATTTTTTTAGAACATTAATTTTAGTACTGCTATAACTATTGTTTATATTCCAAAATTCTTATATTGTTATACAAACACTAAATTTTTTATACATTCTTATCTGTCACACTATTTACATTTAGATTGGGTACCTAGATAGACTGCACGGAAGTATGTAGGGACTATGTAAGGCATCCACTTTGTGATGTTTGACATGTTATAGGCTTAGGAGAATGGAAGAACATGATCGATCATCTCTCATGATGCTAACTGTAGATAATTCCTTTTTGGTATTTTTAGTATTTTGGTTCTTTTTTTATACTGGATAATTGTGTTTCTAGTTTGCAGATTTATAGAGATATGAAATTACATGACACATCATTTTCTATTTGAAATTACATTTTTAATTGTTCATATATTACATTCAATTATGTTTATTTTATGTTCAATTACTTACCTACTTATGCAATTGATTTCTATGTTGACAACCATTGTGATTCATTCTTACATGATGGAATAGTCTCCCTAAGGACATACTCTTGGACCTTACTTCTTGTCAGAAACCTCTGGCATTCAGGGAGGTACACTTGAGGCCATGTGTCCCACCAACCTGGGTCACCATTAAGTGGAATCGTGGTTGTGATGTTACAATGGGGTATCATAGAAATTCACTTTTAGATTAAAATTTTGGGATAATATAAAGGATATTAGGGAGGTACTGTAATTTGGTAATGAGTTGTGCCTAGTAGTAGCTAACCCATGTATAGGAAAAAGAATAATTTCTCGTAATGGAAATTTTTTATTTGGATTTTGACTATCACAATTGATTTGATTTCATGATTGGATGACACATATGATTTTAGATGTTATTATTGATATGATTGATATTTCTATGCCATTTTTTAGTGATGAGATAAAATTACACACATTATCCATCATTTGGGCATATTTTATAATTCACATGCCAAGAATTTTGTAATTTAGTTTATGACATTCATGTGTGTTCCTTGGGTGATATTCCTATTGTTTTATAAATGATTTTCAGGTGAATTAAGAAACATGGTTGGTACATAGAGTTCATGTCATAACCTAAATAGTGGTTTCCTAATTAGGATACATCAGAAAACCAATGTAGACAACTATGGTGCACTGAGTCATGGACTATTGGCTGCATAGATTGGAACGTGTTATGGTATAGATATGGTGGACTCTATATTTAGGTTTGTGTGGTGTTTGAGACCTAATGTATCAGATGATGTTACACATTTAGTTTACCCATTTTAAGATAATTTTTATATGAATGTGAATTAAAAAGTAAATTTAATTGTGACATAGATAACTTGACCTAGACCAAGCTTTATAGTGGACAATAGGTAGTGTTTATAGTGGTGTTTAAGACTATATCATTTTACCTAGTCCTAGGTTTTGGATTAGGAAGAGGGGTGGGATTTTTTTTAAGAAGTATTTGACCAGTAAAAATCTTTCATAACTGTGATATATTCATTTTAAATTTTGCCTGTGGTGTGTGTTTGGAAATGTAGATACATTCCTCTGCGACGACCTTTATTTGTATGTTACAAGGGTTGTGACAACCATTCTCCTGTAGTGGTGGTTCATGGGATACCTATATATCCCCTTGTAGTGCCCATTTTGGTACCATTATTTTTACTAGAAACTGTTGTTGAGGTCCAATTATATGAGAGATTTATTCTCTTCATGCTGATTATTCAAGGAGCATCGCATGCCACCTCGTCTATGGAAGAACTGACAAGGGTGTTCTAAGAGTAGCATCATCCCATGTTTTTCTTTGGATTGTAGGCCACAAGCTATTGATTTGTGTTATGAGAGTACCTTGTCAATATTACAACATATTGAGACCCCTACTGAGAGGAGTGTGAATCTCGTGACATATATTCTTCAGGTAGAATCTTAGAATTGGCAGGATGTTTTTAGCTAGGATTATACACTCCAAGATATTGATTGGACGGATTTACAATATCGGTTTAAAGTCATTATTTTTTCCTAAACACCTAAGGGAAAAAATGGATAGTGATTTTATGCATCTAGAGTAGGGTGTGATGACTATAATGAAATATTTATCACAATTTATAGATATTTATAATATTGTTCCAATATATCTTTTTTTTGACGCATTGATGGAGAGATGTTGTGAGGATAGTCTCATACATTTCATTATATCTTAGGTCAAATTATTCATATTGATATTTGTTACTAAAAGGGTAATCATATAAAAATTATAGGGTTGAACTTGAGGGAATATGGGGGTGCATTTTAATATCTCGAGTTTTTAAAAGGACACAATATGTTCGATAGTGTACATAATATGCCATATCATACATTAGAATTTTTATGCTACCTTATAACCTAGCTGTTAAAATGGTGGTAATAAAATTTATTAATTGATTTAGGAAAATATTGTTTAAACATGAATATAATTAATTCTTTTGTGAATAATTATTTATAAATGAAAATAAAAACGTTTTTTATTAAGTGGAAATGTTTGTTTTTGAAAAACTTTTTAAATGAAAATAAGTGAGTTATTAAAATAATAAAATAAATTTTAATGGATTCTATTAATGAAATATATATGTAATATATTCAATTTAATTTTTAAAATTAATATCATATATTTTATATAAAATATATGATAATAAATAATATTTTACAGATACAATGAGCGTTTATCTAAAAATACATTTTTACCAACTTTTGATGGTCAACCCATTTTAAATCTAATTTTTTTCACTTTTATAAGTTATTTTTAAAAAAAATACATTTAATATTTGGAATTATGACATAAAAATTTACTTTGTTTGAATTTTTAGTATTTTTCAGATAATATTCATTTTTAATAAATAGTGAAAAGTACACTATTTTAATTTAAAACTATTTTCTTATTTGACTTATTTATACAAAAATATTACCCTTGTAACTAGTTTTAAAGTATAATAAGATTAAATTTTTAGCATTTAATCCAATTATTTTCATTGGAATTAATAAAACATTGAAATTAGATATAAACACACATCAATCTTTTTATGGTTTTTACTTTAAAAACCCCTCATTTTCTCGCTTTGACAACAAGAATTAATTTCAAAATAATTACTGAATCTTTTTTGTTTTGATTTTTGAAAAATTGATTCTATATTTGGAATAATTCGGTCCAAATTATTTTAATAGTTTACATTTTTTGATATTATGAATATTAACTATATTAATTTTTATTTACCAGAGTTAAAGGTAAATCAGGTAAATTGGGGTAAAAAAATATGATAAGGATAATAAATTTTCCCTAACTCCCTAAAAAATCCAATTGGATGAATGAAAGTATAACAATATAACCTACTGGTATGAATTTATTCATTTAATATACTTTTGTCTATGGATGTGATATAATTATTATTAAAACAAATGGAAGTGACAACACGTCACTCTCTTATCTCTTATAAGTATAATAATTTCAATGAAGTGATAAACTTGATGAAACTTCGAAAATAAATTATCTCAAGAAAAATAATGAAATTATCTACATCATTTGAATTTATTAATAATTTTTATAGATTAAATAATTACCATAAATATTGACTCAATAGTGATACAATAATTACATTATTAAGATAAATATCAAATAAATGATGCTATAAATAGCAAAATAAATATTATCTAAAATGATTTATGTAATCCATGCTTTTTATAATAGAATATGAAATTTTATAAGACTATTAAATTCTTTTAAAAAATTTGTATCACTTTTCATATTTTATTTAAATTCAAGGAAATAAATAGTGTAAAAATTGACACTATTGATATTTTAGTAAAATAATATTTTATTAAATAATTCAAAACATATATAAATATTTTAAATTTAAAATTATATATTTTATTGTCTAATAGTTAATTAAGTGATCTATTATGTAAAATTTACTCCATATAAGTGAATTTAATGGCCTCTTAATAATTAAAATTTTGTTACCTTAATTAAATTTAATGTAGATAATTGAATGATAAACAGAAAAGATTAGGTTAAAAATAAAATAAATACATGCCTAAAAATTAGTGGATGAGATTATTTAGAACTATAATCATCATTTATTCTAAATAAATTAGTTTTGGTCAATTTGGAATCTGAATTTATTTTATATTAGTTTAATACTTTTTATTATTTCAAGGGTTCCCCTCCCCTCTCCAATAAAAAGGCACCCATTCCCCTCTATTACTCAGACTTACAAAGCCTTTTGGTTCAGATAGGATCTTCGAAAAAACTCTCCCTAGAATCTCTACCCTCCTCTTAGAATCCACCCTTAGTTCTGAAATCCTATCAAGGAATCCTTTTGGTATAAACCAAAAGAAGTTACCTGATTAAGAGGAAAATAATGATTATACGTGACGAGTCAGACTCCAGGTAAGAGAAATATTAACTCAATATCCATTCATTGAGTTAAATATCTATGTCATCAATTAAGCTCTTCTATGAATATGTGTGAATGACCACCTATTTTTTATACTGTATATCCACTTATATTGGGTGGATTTATATTTATCACACATAATTATGTCATTGAATTATCCTTAATTTAATTATATGATCTTTGTAAGTGGATTCATCTCAATATCATTTCATTGAGGCATATCATGATATTATGCACCTTTATTATCCTTTAAGGTGTATATATGACCCTTTTTGACATGTTATAACATGAATTAATATATTATGATGATATTTAAAGATATTTAAATGGTATTCTTTAATTATTTTTATTCAAGTGTTTCTCTAGTAGTAAGGTACTAATTAGCAAAAACATCATTTTAAATGTTTTAAATATTTATTCTTATAAAAAATTCTATTTCATGTCCATGTTTTTAGAATGTATTGTAAGAATTCATTTATATGGACATGACTATTTTAAAATGTTGATTTCTTTTAATAGTTTCGAAGTGTTATGGGACACTTTGATTCAAAATTATCTCTATTAAATGATTTAAATGGTTTTTTAAATGGATTAAATATTTCAATATCTTCAAATGATTTTAATGTGACTGAAAATGAAATATTATCAGTGAGATGTTCATAATTGCAATATTTTATGTGTCATGATTATATAATGGTACTTTGACAATTGATGGGTGGTTATGTGATAAACCAACTATGGGTGTCTATATAATAAATCAAAGACGGGTGGTTCCATGATAAACCAATAATGGGTGGTTACGTTATAACCTATAATGCATTGGGTATGGAATTCACTTGTATGGCCATTCCATTTAGTGATATGTGTGGAATTCGATCGTTTGGTTACTCAATTAAAGCATGTTTATGTCCCAAGTTACCCTTATAGGTTATATGTTGTTTATATGGGTTTTATGGTAATCTATCCATTATAAAAAGGGTTATGAAATGAATGTATATTTATTGAAGTGTTTTTACTACTTCTTATAGGTGAAGAGCATTACTTTATAATAAAGTATTCATGTATTACAATTTTTCATAAGACTAACAGTTTTCCTTTTTATGTATCCCTTACTTATATTTTTATGCTCATCCTATGTTTTGAAATGTTTTTCACATGTATAAAGAATAATAGAGTCAAGTTTGGGATCAAGTAAAATTTATGATTTAACATGAAAATAAACTGTGTTTCTTGTTAAAAGATTTTGTTTTATGGAAGAAATGGATACTGTTAGAAGTGTCTACATTGTATTTATATGGTTCTATTATGTGTGAGTTATGGCCTCATTCTCAAAAACACTAAACTTGAAATGTTCCTCAATGTGAATTCTGGACTTATCTCAAGATTATATACTGTTTAAGGTTGGGGACTTATAATTGGTATCATAAGATGGTTTATACAACTTTGGGGACTAGGATGTTTTATTAAGAGTTAGGGATATCATCATTGGTTTATAATTTCAATTTTGATTAAAATATCAATGTCATAGAATCCCCTTTTGAAGGTTTACGTTTTGAAATATTATGGTGAGTAATGGTATTTTTAGAGACATTCACCTATGAGGAAATTATGGGTTATTTTTTTTGGGATGAAAATTTTGAGGTATGAAATAACCTTTGAGGTATGAAACATTTTATGGTTATTTTTATGGTCTTTATAATAATTTTGAAATATTATAATAATTATATAGTTTTTTTTAAGAAAAGGAAAACACGAAGACCATGTAACAACCCTCTGCGTCGGACAAGGTTACGGGAATCAAACCCACAACCGGGGTGCGACATGCCTATATCGCCTACCACTAGACTATGTGAAGTACCTAGTTAGTATGACTATATATTTTTTGTTAAAAAATGTATTGAAATAATAAAATGGTAATTTTCAGAACTTACGTTTTATCAAATAGATATCCTTGGTATTGGAAAATGATTTGTGGATTTAGTGATAAATGTTATTGTGGAATATGTTCACTACATTGGGAACCCTATATACCTAAGTAAAATAAAATACTCTTGGATTTTATTTGAGGATTAATGGTTTAATTATATTTTCAAAGAATCTATTGTTTTAATTGTGGAGTTATGGGAATTATGTTATTTATGGAAGTTATTAACCTATATTCAATAAAATGTTATTGAGTTAATTAATTTTTGATATGAGACATTAAGAGTGGTTGATATTATCTAGAGATAAATGTTAAAACTTATCTTGAAAACTATGTGATAAAATCCTTTCAAATTTGGGGTTTCTATCTTAGTTTAAATTATTCGAATAATATTAAGGAAATTTATTTGTTGAATGGTCTTTGTTGAACATTGTATATTACAATTTAATTTTAGAGATTAAAAGAATATTTTCTTCATACAATGGTTTATTATTTATGGGGAATTATCTTATTTTATCATAAACTTTTGGTTTTTGTTAATGGTTCAAGATAGTATGAACACATAGTCAATAATATTTTGATTAATTGGTTCCATAGTAGTTGATTCTAGTGCTTCATGTGTGACCAGGTTATCTTGAATACTAATCATTTCAAAAAAATGAGTTTCTAGACGAAATTTATTCGAGGATGTAACACTAATCGATAATTAATTATGTTTCCTTATGTTATTAGTCAATATCATAAATAAATTCCTCAACTTTTTGAAACTGATCTTAAAAGAATAAGAAGTCATTAAATTTTCCTACTGTGAAATCAAATATCATTTAACCCATCAGAAGCGTGTGGTTTTTTTATTGTTAACTTTATCCTAAAAATATTTTATATCACTCTATATCAGAATAAGATGGTTAGTTTTTCTTCCATATCCATGATTTACTACATGGAATCCTAATATGTGTTATCTCTGTTGAAATACTTACTTCTCTTTTTCTTTTAAAGTGTTAGTTTTATTAATCTTTTTTCTAATGTGGGAATGAAATAAAGGTATTTAGAAGAGTCATTCCTTATTTACTGAACCAAAATTCAAATTTAGAGGATGTAATTTTCAAAGTGTGGGGAGAATGTAACATCCTGATTTTTCAAAAGGAGACAATATGTTTAATAGCATACAAAATACACCACATCGAACTATAGCATTATTATTCTACCTTATAACCTAGATGTTAAAATGGTGGTAATGAACAGCATTAATTGAATTTTGAAAAAAAAATCAGATGCATCTGATTAATTATTTAGTAAACAATTATATATAAATGAAAATAAAAACCTTTTTAATTAAAAGCGAATTGTTTTTTGGAAAAACTATTTAAATGAAAATTAATGAGTTTATAAAATAATAAAATCACTATTATGGATTTTATTAATTAAATATATACGTAATATATTCATTTTATTGTTTAAAATTCATCTTATATGTTTTCTAGACATCATATAAGAATAAATTCAATTTTACGGATAAGATGAGTGCTTTTCTAAAAATGCAATTTTACCATCTTTTGATGGAGAACCCATTTTATATATAGTATTTCAAACTTTTATAAGTTATTTTTTACAAAAAAAACTTATTATTTGTAATTGAGACATAAAAAGTTTCTTGGGTTTAATTTTTGGTATTTTTATGATAATCTTCATTTTTTAATGAATAATTAAAAATACTGACAACAACATCAATTATTTTATAAAAAGGTTGAGCCCCCAAAAAAGGACAAGTTGAGAACAAAAATATCAAGGGGGTATAAAATAGTGCATCCCTATAGAATTTATGATAAAAATATGGATTCTCTCAAGATGGAAGGATCCCAAAGAGGAAAAACAAGTGAATGATCTATTCTAAGGGGATTTGGAAGAAAGGTAATCTACCACCTTGTTCCTCTCGCACTACGTATGAGAGACTTCCACCTGATCCTCAAGAATCATATTAGATTTTAATATGTGGTAATTGATGGAAAAAGGGATATGGTTGAGGCCCTTCATGTAATTGAATATCACAATCTAGTTGGTTTCCAAAGCTGTAAGCATAATGTTCTTCCTACTGCATAGCTCACAACCTGAAAGAACCTCACGTTCTTTTGCCTATATAGAATCACATATTTCAAAAGAAGCTTAGAATGCCAGAACCACTGATACATTACTTTCAAGAACCATCCCACCACCTTTCATGACATCATTGGTACATGACCCATCAATGTTAAGCCAGTCAAGCAGTAGACACCTGGTTCGAAGAAGCAAGGCCGAACATAAACTCTGCATGCCCTCAAAGAGAGCCAAGTTCCTCACATGCAATAGACACCAAAAATCCACGGAAAATATCATGGAGTGAGAAGGCTATCGATAAAACCATCCTTAAATCCCTGAAATCCTAAATCCAAAAAAAATTATCTCCATATTGAAATGAGCAAGAGATACTAGAAAACAATCCAATTTACACCAAACTCATCTGGCCCACTAAATTTCAAAAAAAAATAGCATATATCTTCAATTTTTAGATCCTTATAGCATCCACACTAAGAAACAATCGAGATTCGTATGCATTGAAATATACTACATTTTAATTTAGAATTTCTTTTTCATCAGATTTATTTAAACAGAATGGTTATCCTTTTAATTGGTTTTAAAAGTATAATTATCCTATGGTTTTATCATTTAAACCAATTTTTGTCATTCGACGAAATTTATAATTGATATTAGATATAAATTCACATCAATATTTATATTGTTTCACTTTTAAAAAAACTTGTTTTCTCGCTTTGAAAATGCGAAATATTATTAAATTAATTACTACAACATCTGTGTTTTGAATTTTGAAAAATGGATTCCATATTTATGATCAGGGTTCCAAATTATGTTAATAAGTTAATTTTAATATTTTTGATATTATGAAAAGTAACTATAATAATTTTAATTTACCATAGTTAAATGTAAATTGGGTAAATTATGGTAATAAACAATATGATAAAGATAATAAAATTCCCATAAGACCAACCAAAATTCTATTAAATGAATTAAAGTTAACCAATATCATCTAAATGCCATAATTGACTCATTTAATGGACTTTTTTCTATGAAAATAATGTAATTGTTATTGAAACAAAAGAAAGTGAAAACATTTTACTCTCTTATCTCTTATAATAATAATAATTCTAAATTCCTCTTGATAATTAAAATTTTTTTAACTCAATTAAAATTAAAACATAGTAATTAGGGGTAAACTAAAAATATAAGGTTTAAAATAAAATAAATACATATATAAAATTTATTGGATAATATTATTTCAAAATATACGCATCTTATCTTCACAATAAATAAGTTTTGGACTATTTGGATTAAAAAATGATTTTATATTAATTTAATACTATTAATAATTTCAAGGATTCCCCACCCCTCTTCAATAAAAAGGCACACATTCCTCTCTATTAATCACACTTCCAAAGCCTTTTGGTTAGGCCAAGCTCTACCAAAAAATCATCCTATAATCCCTCCCGTAATCCTAGAAACCTCCCTTAGGGAAGACAGCCCCCCCCCCATCGAAGCCTTTTGGAATAAACAAAAATAATTTACATGATTAAGAGCATCATAATGATTTTACATGATGAGTCAAACTCAAGGTAAGGGAAATCATAACTCAATATCCATTCATTCAGTAAAAAATATATATTATTGGATATGTTCTTTTATAAAAATATGTGAATTACCCATGATTTTTTATTGTTAATATCCACTTATATGGGGTGGATTTATATTTTTCACACATAATTATGTCATTGATTTATCCTTAATATAATGATACAGTCTTTACAAGGGGCTTCGTCTCAATCTCCTTTCATTGAGGAGTATCATGATATTTTGAACCTTTATTATCTTTTAATATGTATATAAGAACCTTTTTAATGTGTTATATCATTAATTACAATATTCTCATGATATTTAATGTTTTTTAATTTTATTCTTTAATGATTTCTATTCAATTTTTTCTTTAATTGTAAGGTAATCTTTAACCAAAACATCATTTTAAATATTTTAAAGATTTATTCTTCTAAAACCTTCTATTTCATGTACGTGTTTTTATAATTCATTTTTTATAATTTATATATATCGACATGACTATTTTAAAATGTTAATTTCTTTTAAAAGTTTTAAAGTGCTATGGGACACTGTGATTCAAAAGTATCTCTGTGAAATGAATTTAATGGTTTTGGAAATGGATTGAATAGTTCAATATCTTGAAATGATTTATTGTGAGTGAAAATAAAATTTATTGAGTGACATTTTGATAATTGAAATCTTTTATGTGTTACGATTATATATTGGTACTTGTACATATGAAGGGTGGTTACAGGATATACCGAAGATGGGTGGTTCCGTGATAAACCAAGGATGGGTGGTTATGTTATAACCTCCAATGCATTTGGTATGGAAGTCGGCCTTATAGTTATTCCATTTAGTGATATGTGTGGAAGTTGACCATACAGTTATTCGATTAAATTATGTTCATATCCCATGTTACCTTTATATGTTATATGTTTCTATCTATGGGTTTTATGGTAATATTTTGATTAAAAAATGTTAACGAATGATCTTATATTCTATGAAGTGTATTTTAATACTAATTAAAGGTGAAAAGTATTACTTTATAATAATGTATTCATTCTTTACATATTTTTTCAAGACAAAAAATTTTCCTTATTTATTTATCCCTTAACTACCTTTTTATGCTCATCCCACATTTTGTATGGATTTTCATATCTTTTTAAAAATAATAGAGTTAAGGATGGGATCAAGGAAAAGTTGTGATTTAACATGAAAAGAAACCACATTTCATTTTAAAAGTATTTGTTTTGTTACTGAAATGTATACTATTGTAAGTGTCTACTTTGTATTTATATGGTTTTGTTATCTATGAGTTATGGCCTAATTATCAAAAACTCAAAACATGAAAAGATCCTCAATAAGAATTCTTGACTTATCTGAAGATTAAGTAATATCTAAGGTCACGAAATTATATTAATTATAGGGAAGTTTAGTTTCCCAACCCAATGGTTCAGCTTACAATGGTAGGAAGCATCATTTTGAGGCTTCTTGTGTGGGGAGCACCCTCTCAGTTTTCAGTTATTTTAGCTCTGTTTTCCACCATTAATGTAGAAGATGTTGTCAAGGGAGGAATAAGTGTGTTCAAGACCTAGTCTGGTGCTGAACATGGGAAAGGATGGTCCATGTACAACATTTATGTAGGACCTTTCCACCAACAGTTAGTGGAAGCAGATCGACTCTCACTCTATCTTTTGTAGTAATATATAAATCTCACTACAAAAATGATAATTAGCGATTTTTGTTTTTCATTAGTTCCATTTTAAAATGTCTCTAATTAATTAATTGAAATTTCTCTAAAACGTTTATAAATGGGGTGTCACTAATTTATTGATTCTTGTAAATGTCCCTAATTAGAGAATATTTAAAATTTCATAAAATTAGTGATGTTTTAAAACATTGTTAATTAGCGAAACCTTATTTTCCTACATTTTCTAGAAACGTTGGTATATAAACTTGCTAAATTAGAGATGTTCTAAGGTGTTTCTAATTATAGAAACATCGTTTATCAATACTTTCTAAAATAGTTTGTAAATAAACATTAAAAAATTACACATCATTTACTGATGTTTCAAACAAAAATTGGTATTTTTTAAAATATATCTTTCTAATTGTGTTTTTTTATAATAAAAAAAACATAAACTATACACACTCACTCTCATCTACAATACTCTCCATCCTCACTATCCCCTTCCCCATAGCATCCAGTACACCCCAACGCCCTCATACTCTCTCCCATATAGTACCTTCACTGACCACAACCCCTCTCCCATCCAGCTCCCCTCCATTAACTGCCTCACCATCTTGTAACTCCATTCCCCTCCAATACACTCCCACTCCACATCACTCCCACCCCACCACCACATTCATCCCATCCTGTCCACATCACTGGTCAGTCCCACATCCTCCTGCCTAGGAAAAATTGATTCCCTAAGGAATCAAACCTATAATCTGTAGTCTATCGATAAACATCCGTGCCAACTCACTTGTTCGATTTATAGATATATTTCTGTATTTATATATATATATATATATATCAATATTTCAAAAAATAATATATATATATATATATTACTCTATATATTATAGATATATTTTATGTTTATATTAATATCTATATATACATGTTTATATATATATATATATCTGTGTGTGTGTGTGTGTTTGTGTGTATGTACAAACATAATTAGCAACTTTTAAAATGTCGGTACAAATGTTACTAAAATAGTAATGTTTCTAAAAAACATGTCTAAATTTAAAATATTTAATTGTATTATGTTATATATATATACACACACACACACATTAATATTAAAAATTTAATATTATATATATATACATTTTATTTTTTATTTTTTATTTTTTATTTTTTATATTTTATATTTTATATTTCATGTTTATATATGTATATATATATGTCTATATTTTGTTATGTTTATATATATGTTGATATTATATTATATGTGTGTGGGGGTGTGTTTGTGTTTTTATTTCATGTTTATAAATATATTTGTTTATGTTTTATATTATATGTATATATATATATATTTATATTAATTTATATATTTATATAATATATATATTTATATAATATATATATTTATATAATATATATATATATCTATGTAAGTGTTTATATTATATGTGTGTGTGCATCTTTTCATATGTAAATTTATATATTTTATATGTTTATGTTGATATATATATATCTGTGTGTGTGTGTTTATATGTATATATGTATGTATGTTTATGTGTGTGGGTCTTTAAATATATATGTGTATGTTTTCATATATATATATAATTATAATTATATATATAGTGACTGATATTATCCAAGGGCGGACGCAACTCCACCTTTCTCATTTAGAGTTTAATGAGCCCTCTTCTCTTCTCCGATGGACTTTAATCGTGATATTCAAGGACTAACCCCCCACAGTGGTTGAGTTTGACAGATTTTTTTTCGAGTTGTGGAATCTATAGGATCGAGTGATGGTGGGGATTTTGAATGGTTATAACTTCATGGTCTACATCACCTCGGAAAAGGATGTGATTCATGCCTGGTCTTCACCACCTCTCAATTTCAATGGACTCAAGTTCTTTCTTCATCGATGAAACAAAAACTTTCCCATGAAATGAGATTCTCTCATGACAGCCATCAGCGTATTATTCATGGAACATCCTCACCCCTTACAAAACCCTTCTATTATATTCATGTTAGGAAATGTGGTAGGAATATTCATCTACTTGGATAGTAAAACTAGATCAGTGTCCCATATGGTCTCCCCCAGGGTGTGTGTTGAGGTAGATGTCTCGTGTATACCGGTTGATTTTATATGTATATTTGTAGGTGAAGAATTATGATACAAGTAGATGGTCATCTATGAATCATGGGTAAGTTTCTATGATTCTTGTAAGATGTTGGGACATGAACTGGTGAACTGTAGGCATTGAGGAAGGAGCAAGGCTTGTGAGAGGATAAAGTAGTAGGATGTGGATCTTGTTCCAGTGTTGAAGGATGTGGAATCTGCGTATGAGGTAGGCCTTCAAATTATCAACTTGGAGGATGTCTGAATTGATCATCTAGGTGTTGTGGGGATGGAATGAGATGACTCATGGGCTGGAATTCTTTAGAGGGATGCATCCTTATTGCACCTGAGTCCAATGGTGAATACTATCTTCCCACAATTGAAATGTGGCATGAAGTGCCAGAATGATGATACAAAAAGAAATGGAAAAGGTGATATGGATTTGGGCGATATAATCATGGATAGAGATGTGGTTGTTACATGTTGATAGGAGGCTCAATTTTTTC
Organism: Viscum album; assembly: GCA_963277665.1. NCBI lineage: Eukaryota > Viridiplantae > Streptophyta > Magnoliopsida > Santalales > Viscaceae > Viscum > Viscum album. The sequence goes on along the minus strand of OY728146.1, from coordinate 1,641,118,161 downwards.
CCCCCGGACCAAAAAATGGGGGCTTTGGGGGATGGAAAAATTAGTTTTGTTGGACTGGAGGGGAAATTTAATGATAGTAATTTGAAGCAGGAACAAGTTAATATCCCAACATGAAATTGATTTAAATGTTAATAATTTTAGAAGTTTAGTCATGAGCATCAAGGAACAAAAAAGGAGTTTAATGGTGTAGGGGGATTTTCCTCTTGAAAATTCACATGTAGAAATGGCTCAATTTGGCCTTGATGTGGGTATGCAACCAGGTTCTTCAAATCATCCCAATTAAATTGATGTTAGTGAAACGGGTTGTGATGACCATTCCAATGGGGGTAATGTCAATTTTTTACTTAGAACACTTAAATATAAAACCCCAAGTGATAGGATAACATGGAAATGATCTGAAGGATATCAATATTCAGAAGTTCCCAAAACTGTATGGCTCTTTGCATTCCTCTGAGAGGTGGGGGAATGTCTCTGATGATGATAAAGAAAATGATAGCTTCTCTGTTTAGAATTACGAAAAAGTATCCTATAGTGACATCATCATGAAGAAAGGAACCAAGGGGAATGTCACTGATGGAGTCACCACTACTCCACCAAAAAGATGGATGAAGAAGGATTACTCAAACATGCCCAAGACTGTGTCTATCCATCCCTCCTCTAAGGCTTCAAGGTGGATGGATAATGATCAAAAATGGGTTTGTTCCATCAAGAACATTTGTTAGATAGTTTCTTAAAACATAGAAACCAAAGATTAGGGATAGTTTCATTAATGTTCTCAACCAATACAACTCGCAATATGAAATGGAATCGGTCAATGACGGTGCATTCTCTGATTTTGGCCATGGTGAGGAATTTGATCCTTTTCTTATGTAGTATGTTGTATGGATTTGATCTTCCTTTCCTTTCCTTTGTTTTACTCTTGTCTTTAATTTATTAATAAATTTGGGGAACTTGGCATGGCTGGTTTGACACCTTACTTGGTATAATTATAAATATATATATATACATATATAGAGACATATATATATATATATATATATATATATAATTTTACATGTTTTAGAGAACCATTAAAAATATTACTAAAATATCCACATTTTCCTAAAAACATGACTAAATTTAAAATATATATGTATATATATTTAAATTTATAGGTGTTTGTGTGTTTAAATATATATATTTATATATATGTATGTACGTTTATATAAATGTGGCAGTGTTTTTATATATTAATTTATACATATAATGTCTTTAATTGATCAACATTTATCATGAAACATTGCGAATTTAGCGACACTTTTTAGGAAGAATTTCTAATTTATTGACATTTTCAGGAAGCATCGCTAATTTAGTTATGCTTTTCATGAAGTGTGGATAATTTAGTGATGCATTTCATGATGTGTCACTAATTTCGCAATGATTCTTTTGAAACATTTCTAATTTGGCAATGATTCTGGAAAAGTGTCTCTAATTTTAGAAATTAGTGACATTTTTTAAAAAATTATCATTATGTTGTAGTATTTTTGTAGTGGCTCCACATCATGCTAGAAGATATAGAGGAGATACACCAGTTTTTCAAGCCGAGGTGGTGGTTATGGTCAATTTATTGAAGCTCCAGTTATACCATGAAAGAAAAGTGGGCCTTCTCTGGGTAGTGAATTTGTTTCACATGTCCATGGTTTAGACCAAATATATTCTATATATCCCACACCCGAGGAGCAGAGTATCGGGCCATCTATGGTGAGAGGTATGATCTTAGAAGCCTCTAATATTGTATCCTCTCTTTTTTATACAGTTTATTGTCATATATTTATATATATACCTATTATGGAGATCCTCAGGCTCATTATTCAATTTTATTATGGTGTTATGACCCTAGATACTCTGTTGAGTATTATAATAGATGGTTTATGCTAGTTCAAGTAGTGACCCTTGAGATTGGTTGGTGTCACTTCATTTGGGAACTTATTTTCCTTGATATAAAAGGGTTGTATTTCATACATGGTATGAATTAGATATTTTCTTATTAATTCCATGTTGATCGATATCTCTAGAGGGTGAACTTGAAATCACCAGTGGGTAGATTTTTTGTTCACAACAGTGAATGGGATGTCCATAAGAACATATTATGACCAGATCATCATGGTATGGGTTGGATGAAATCCCTGATTTATATTTTATATCATGATTATTAGGGAATGAATTATTTATATATTCCTTTTAAGGTTGATCATTTATTTGATGTTTTACCAGAATATTTTATGGTTTACCTTTAATAAATAGGTGGATTTCTCAATAGATCTTATTCTAGGACCTACACTAGTATCCATTAATCCTTACAGGATGGATAGTACAAAGAATTAAGAGCTCAAGAGGCAGTTAGAGGACTTCGATCAAAAGCCGTTTATATGACCAGATACTTATCCATGGGGTTCGCTAATCCTTATTATGAAATGGGTGGATGGTACCTTAAGGATCTGTGTGAATTAACAAAAAATGAACATGTTGATGGTTAATAATGGTTATCCCTACCCACTTATTGATGAACTTTTTAATAAGATTTTAGGAGCTCATGTGTTATAGAAAATTGATTTGATGTTGGGATATCAACATGTACATGATCAAAATGTAGAAATACCTTGTACCACTTTTCATAACACGAATGGTCTATTTGAGTATCTTATTATGTCATTTGAACTCATGAATGCCCCAATATTTTTTAGGGTGTTGGTGAAAAAATTGTTTTATCCTTATATGGATTCATTTGTGGTTGTATTCTTGGATGATTTTTTAAATTATACTCATAATCAAAACAACTATTCAAAAAACCTTGAGATCATTTTGGATATACTGAAAGAGAATAATTTATATGCTAATATCACAATGTCCAACTTATTTAAGGATAAGACTCACTTCTTGGGTCACATTATCTAAGATATCAGTGTATATGTTGATCTAGGGAAGGGGAGAGTTTTAGTTTCCTGAGATAATCCAAAGAATGTATTTGAAAAAAACAGTTTCTTAGGTTGGATGGATATTAATGGCATTTCAAACATGACTTCTCATGCTTATTTTCACCACTGATGGGATTGACTAAGAAGGGTGACAAGTCATTATGGATAGATACCTTTAAGACAAGCATTATGGAACTAAAAAGAATAATGACTTCACAAATTATCTTAATACAATTAGGGCCAGGTAGGACTTGTATTATGTATTTTGATACATCAGGTATCAGGCCAAGAGATTTTTGGATGTATGGGATACAGTCATGGTGTATGGGTCTCATAAACTAAGGCCATATGAGTAGATATACTAAACACAATATCTTGAGTTACATATATTTGTTCATGATTTGAGTTTTTGGAGACATTATTTATTGGGAGAAATTTTTTTGGGTACATGGACCAAAAAAAGCCTCATTTATATATTTACATAATGTTATTTGAATCTAAGGATGATAAGTTGGGTTGAGTACCTACAATCATTTGACTTAGAGAATACCTATATGTCAGGAAATAGAAATATTTTTGGTGATGCACAGAACAGGAAGACACATATACATGCAGTTCAGGAGTCCATTAGTGAGGTTTATCTCATGGATTTTCATTTAGAGATGCACTTAGAGGTGTAGGATGTTCAGGGATAGACATTTATTTCTTATTTAGCTATTATTTATACTATTCTTGATAGAGTGAGGATGATATTACTTTCTGATACTGGGGGCCTAGTCCTATAGAGGGGTGTGGTAGGTGAGGATCATCCTCCTAGTTGAACTATAGGAGAGGATGAAATTCTGCATATACATGGTTGATTGTGGGTTCCAGGAAACATACACATGGATCTGATGCAAGAATTTCATTCTTCAATTTTGGATGTACACCACAATTATACCAAGATGTATTATCATTTATGTCTCTAGTATTGGTGGACGGGGATGAAACATTTGGTAGTTGGTTTTGTTATGAGGTGTTACACTTATCAACAGGTGAAGGAAAAATATCAGTGACCAGTTGGACTATTACAGAAGTTCCTAATACCATAGTGGAAATGGGATTATGTTGTGATGGATTCTTTGACCATTTTTATGAGGTCACCTCAAGGTAGTGATATTGTTTGGATTTTTTTGGATAGGCTCATGAAGTTCTATCATTTCTTATCGATCCGGGAGACCTTCTTAGTAGATCTTATTCGGAGGTTGTATATATTTTTGATAATATGACTTCACGTGGTTCCTCAAACTATTGTATTATATATGGATGTATGGTTTACATCTTGTTTCTGATAGATTTTTCATAGGTCATTGTGTACATAGGTTATTATCAATACAATATACCACTGCAAGACTGATGTCCAATTATAGAACATGATTTAAGAGTTTGAGGACATACTGAGAGTATGCATCCTATATTTTGGTTTTTCTTGGGAGAGGGAGATACCTATAGTTGAGTTCTCTTAAATCAATATCCATCAACAGAATAAAAAGATAGAACCTTATGAGGCTTTATATGGTAGCCAAATCCAAGTTCCCTTATAATGGTTAGAGGTGGGTGAGGCAATGTTCCTTTGTCTCATTCATGGGACATCAGTGTTGGTTTAGATGATTCAGTTTCATATGGATACTTCATAGTCTTGATAGAAATATAAAATCAATCACCATCGATGATCTCTAGAGTTTGAGGTTAGGGATTAGGTCTTTTTCCATATCTCAACAAGGCAGAGATAAAGACGGTTTAGGAGAAAACATAATCTTTTACCATGATATGTCAGGATATTCAATATTATGGATAGTGTCGGTCCAGTATTCTATTAGTTTTATGTTCCCCAGAGGTACTGATACATGCATGACGCCTTCCATGTATCTCAACTATGACATTATCACATAGGCCCCTCTCACAATATAAAACCATAGAGGTGGAGTTATAGACATACGCATTAGTAGAGGACCATTCTATTTGTATCATTGACATGAGCACAAACATTGTCTGAGGATAATCATTTCCTCTAGTACGGGTGCTATCATAAGAAAATTATTTATAGGATGAGACATGGGAGTGGAAGGAAAATGTACATTCTCAGTAGATGGAGTTATTCTCAAGATATTCTTAACAACCCATGGAAGGGAAAATTGAGGATGAATATCTTTAATGGGGGAAGATTGTAAGATCCTTAGTTTTCTTATGAGGTAAAAATCTTTTGAGTTTTGTGTTAACTCCATGGTTTTGACATAATGAAACTGTTTAATGGGATCATATGAGTTTCAGGGGTGTCTAAGGCTTGTTTAGATCCTAGAGATTGGGATTTTGGAAAAGGAAGTTGGTTTAAATGGTTAATAGAAATTGTAGGGACCAAGCCTCATGGTTTTAGTAAACTATACAGGACTAGACATAGGGATTCATAAGGCAATACGGTCTATAGAAACCATGTATACAAGGACATGTAACCATGTGATCAAACTACATTTTTTAGAAAATGAAAGTATCATAGTTTGTGCACAATTTTCCAAATCATACACATAAATCGTGTGTGGTCCCCCTTGAGATAGTTAAGAGAGCATGATTAGGGAATGGTTTTTCCAACCATGTGACTAAACAATGTTTCCCAATTAAAAATAGTGAAATGACCATTTTCTTATTAGAACATCTTATGACCTAAACTTATTTTCTCTGTTCCTTAAGTGGATAGACCCTTGGTGTTGGTAAATCCAATTAAATATCAATTCATACATTTTCCCCCAATTATTCATTCGAAAAAGGATTATAACACTGTCAGTCTCATTGGATTTGCATTGGTGACTTATTCTTTCATTTGGTGTAATTGTTCATTTTCACTATTATTAAAAGAGTTTTTAGGTTCAATCTAATAATACTTCTTTTTTAGTTATTCATCCGTTCTTAATTTTCCTCTCGTTCAAGACAAAATCATAGATCAATACCGAATGTGGTCACTTATACAGACCTATGATTGGTGGCCTATACCATTTCTCACAATTTTTGTGTTTTATAAAGCTAGTTTTCATTGTTATATATGTTTTAGTTTTTGGGGATTCCCCTAAAATGAAATTTATGATTGAATTGAATGATTTTTTAATAGTTAGGTTTACCATTGAGTAATATTTTATGATTTTATACCATTTAACCTCAACCTAGGACACCCATAGTGTGATCCCTTATTTTTCCTTGATGTTATACAACTATGTCGACTACATGTGATCTCACCTTTCAAGAGTGGGGCTTTATAAATTGAATTGAAATGATATGAGAGATTAAATTACTATTTTCTATATGATTTCTTATTGTTTACATTGATAAAATTGTTTTATTTTCGAATTTCTAAGTGGGTTGTTGAACTCATAGAATGTAAATGTTATTAATGGATGATTGAATAAAATGATGAATTGATTGTGTTAGTGGAGAACTTGGGTTTTATACCTTCAATCTTGATTTGATATAATTTTATAAAAGTTTCTCCCATGGATATTTTTTATGGTTGTGGATTCCTTGGACCAGTTTACTTCATGGATCGTGATTCTATAGGATGCCTTGCACGATACTCATCTTGTTATACACATACTCGATTTCTTATAGACACCATTAGTGGTGACCTACTGATTGTTACCTCACAACCTATTCAATCTAATGTTGGGTACTTTAAAAAACTTCATGGATTCATGTTGGTAAATGGTAAATTTCCCACTATATGACACGTGACTTGTTCTATGCTTAAGAGTAAGGGAGAACAGGACCATACAACACTCGTTTTGCAATCTATAGATAGTTCCTTTTGGAAATTTTTGTTATTTTCATTTTTTATTGTACCGAATTCTTGTATTGTTATATTTTTTCATTTCAAATACATGACATGACATGAGACATCATTTTTTATATGATACTACATTTTTAATTGTTTATATATTCCTCAGGCGGATTCTTATCTTCTTTTTATGTATTTATTTTCATCTGATACTTACTTCTATGTTTATTATCGATGTTATACACTCTAACATGATGTAATAGTCTCCACACATACACACACTAGGACCTCACTACAAGTTAAAAACCTCTAGAATTTGAGGAGGCATGATTAGAGAAATTTTATCCATCGACTCGGGGCACCGTTTAGTGGAATCTGAGTCAGGATGTTACATATGATATTTATGTTTCAATTTCATTTTAATCGAGATAATTTTTACTTGAATTTACATCGAAGGAAATAATTGAAACATTGTACTATAAAACCAATTTTTTATCAGATGGTTATTCATGATTTTCATCCTTTAATAATACCATTTTAATCTGTCTTAGGTTCATAAAATGATTTAGAAAATGGTTTTAAAAAAATATGACTTATGTTCTCTCTTAAATAGAATTTCATTTTTCTTCAAAATCCATGTTTTCTAAAAATGTTTTAAAAATTATTTTACATTTTTTAGAGTCAGTTCTACACATAATTAGATTTTACAAAAAAAATTAAACTAAATATTTCTATAATTTTCTGAAAAAGGTTTTTTTTAATTTCTTACAGAATTTTAATGGAATCATTGTTTTAAATATACTAGTCATGAACAGATCAACCTTATTAATTAAAAAAAATTCATTGATGCTAAATTTACAAGTTTAAAAGGTTATCTTTTAAAGAAAATGGTTTCCTATAATTCTATAATTATTTAGTTGTTAAATGTTAACTTCAATGTAAAAAGATTATTCTCATCAATAATGTTTTTAAAGGTATTTTTATGGTTTTTTAATTCATAAATGAAAAAAACTACATATTTTTCAAATATCCCAATAGATATATTCTATAATGATACTATAGTTATTATTTTCAGGGTGGTTTATTATTATTTTGACTGGAGAATGTATTGACATCCGATTTCTTGATTATTTTTTTAATCGTTAACTTTCCCCTGAAATATTAACATTATTGTGATAATTAAGCATTAAATTTCCCAGAAATATCTATATTATCTATTAGGGATATGGTTATTACATAATATATATAAAATTTATAAAAAATTAATTTTACATTGAATGTTATATGATTGAATGGGGAAATTATTAGCAATCTTTATACCCTATGTGATACAAAAAAATTTGACAAGGAATATTGTTAAGGAATTAAATTGATCAATAAAATTTTGAGGAATGAATTGGATACGAATTTATTGGTGGGGACTAATTATAGATGGCCCCTCAAGGTATCGATAGTCTCATGGGAAAAAATCAGTTTTCTATCCTTATTTAAATGAGTTTCTGGTGTATACCTTCCCTTCATTTAAAATGTCTTCAGAAAAGTTCGTGATGGTAATGGTATCCTGATTCAAGATATCATTATATCCAATAACTAATAATTTCATTTATTATGTATTCAATAATATTCATTCATGATATTAATGAAATCATGTTATCCCGGGATGCATTTTGTTATCATGCTATTAAAAAAATGGAATGTGTGGTTATTTATTTAACTTTTCATATTGATTATGACATATCATATCATGACAGTGAAGTTATTTATTAAATGGAATGTGTTTTCAGTTATTTCACTTTCTATATGGATTATTAATTATCTAATAAAGATATTAAATATATTGATTAAATTGAATGTTTGTTAATATATTTACATTGAAATACTTATTATGCCTTATTGATAATGCTTTATTTACTCATAATAGCTTCTGATATAGGTGACCATTAATAGGAATTTGCGATCACCATATTTTTTAATTTCTAATAATACATGAAGTGATATATGAATGATATGAAAGGATATTATAGAAGGAATAATGACATTATAGAATAAAATTTATGATTTAATTCAAATATTAATATATAATATGGAAATCATGTATACATCTAGTTTACCAAGACTTTTAAATTAGTCGGTCCTTTAGGATGAAATAATTTTTATCTACAATTAATGTAATAAAGTAACCACTAACTATGTGCTAATAGGTTTGGGGTCTTTGTAGATATTTTTTTCCCAATAATGATCTCACTCATGAACAAAACTATGAAAATGAAATAGATTATTAATAATTCAATATGAATTTTGAAAATGAAAATATATATAACCATGAGTTTGAAACAACATATTTTAATAAACCTTATTTCAGGATTTATTAAATAAAGATGCACTTAATACAACCCCAAATGTGTAGTTGGGGTTTGGATTAGTGGAAAGCACCCCGTAATACTACATGGAAAATGGGGGTTCAAAACCCATTTGGCGCAGGTTACTGTAACAGTACAGTAGCGGTACAGTAGCAGCGGCGGCACTGTTTATCAGCGGGTACTATAGCGGCGGCAGGGCACTGTAGTGGCGGCGATACTGTGCGGTACTGTAGTAGTAGGTTATTATTCACAGAATGTGAATTGGCCTAATAATTTGGGCCTACAGGCTATGTAATGGGCTACAACCCCACTTGGCCTTCAGGCTATGTAATGGGTTTCCCTCAACCCAGTTAAGAAAAAGGACATTACTTTAATTTAATAATAAAAATGAGGCTTCAGCCCCAACTTTAAAAAAAATACAACCCCAAATGATCCTAATTCATAGGGTGTTTGGTAAATTAGGTACATAGAATAATAACTTGAAAAATGGGAATTTCATAACTATTTAAAAACTCCAAAACATGCCCATATATTTTTTGTTTCTTCTATAACAATATTTCATAATCTAGGGTAGTAAATAGGAAAGTGGTTAGCTATAAATTCTGGTGGGGGAATACAAAACATATCATATGTTAAAAAAATACATGAAATCCATGGAGAATATCAAAGTATCATAATAGGGGTGATAATTAGAATCTATAATAATGGTGAATGATATAACATGATAACAGAAAGGAAACCAAATAATGTTGATACGATATAAATTCTGAATTAATAAACATAAGTGAGGGCTTACATACAAGAAAAAAATGTGCTCTTTGGATAACCTCCCATGCACAATACATAGAATATCATGATATAGAAACATTATCCAATGAATTGGAGGGAAATATAAATCTATGCCCATCAATCAATTTCATATAATGTACAAGCATAAGTGTGACAGATAGGTCATGCAATAGAGGGATGTATTTCATCAATTTTGACCCCAAAATTAAGGAGTTTGGGTTATATACATGTATATAAACAATCAATGGAGTATATATACAACCATTTGAATACCATTAAGTAGAAATCCATATGGGTATTTACTACAAAAATGTATTTCATGGAAACTAACTAGATAATTTCAACTGCATAATGGGTGTAAATAATTAATCCTAGAAAGAAAAATGAGGGTTAAAGGGGTCTCAATAACATGAAAATAATTATGATATTATTAGGGATATGTAAGAACATAAAAAATTGAAAATTTGTAAATAAAAGGGTATAATACAAAGACGAATTTTGAATAAAGTGATGATGGATAAGATCCCTTACTTTGAGAGGGTGCGTGTAAAGGCTTTGTAAGAGCATCATAAAAATTTTTAAGAACCAAGGGATCTATATAAAGATGTAATTGAAAAGTAAATTTGTGCTCTAATATTTTTGATTGATGTAAAATGGGAGGCTTAGGTATATTATAGATAAAAAGGGAGGAGAGTTTGTTATTAATTTCCTAACTTACGATTTAAAATCTATATGGTAAAGTAATAAAAAACCCAATCCTTCCCATGGTTCCTACCTATAGTTTATTACAATGAGGACTAGTATTCATTATTTTAACATTATATGTACTGAAATCCTTTAAATAATATTTTTGGACGTGTGGATGTTAGTCATATTTATAAATATTTTATTTTAAAACCGTATAATATAATATAGGTTATAGAGGATTCATTAAGTCCGTATAAAATTAATAAAATATCAAAAAAATATTATTTTTATAGGGAAATATATATTTGGATTTGGATACCTTTTATGTCATATATAACATCACTTATGGGTCATTATGATTTCATAATACATTTAATATATTTATATAGAATTTAAATTTTATCATAAAATTCTATTATCTCATAAAATTATGAAAAATTCACTACTTGATAATTTTGATGTGGTGATTTCAAAAATAATATTTATTTTTTGAAAATAATTATAAAAATATGAGAATTTAAACATTCAAATCTAAAATCCCAATTTAATGAAAAATAATGGTTTTTTTAAAATATTAGTGTTCTAACCCGTATAAAAATATATTTTACTTAGTAAAATGATATTAACATTTATATTTAAGAAAAATTATTTAATAATAATATTTTATTAAAATAAAATTTATTTTAAAAAATATTTAATTCATTAAAAATCATGTCGTGATTGAAACTGTATATTTCTCAAAAATACGATTTCTGTTTCATCATATCAAAAACTAATTTTTATCAAACTCATTATTTAATCATTTTAAAAGTAATATTACAATAGATAAATATAATAATTTTTTATGAAAAAATTAATATAAAAATTCTTACTATTATGGTTTAGATACATGGACCTTTATTACACCATAACATGCCCTACATGTAAATTGTGTGATTGTGAGATTTTTGTGGGGTGTTTTGGTGAAATTTTTTTGTGTTATTTCTTTAATGAGCTTGAATTTATCCTATAAATATTTGCTTACATTATTCAATCTTTGAATCATAACATGGTCTTGGTCATGGGAAATTCATAGTGATGTTATCTCCCTCTAAATCTATAATTCATCAGGTATGATCCTACTAGTCAAGGTCATCACTTGGTTTTCATGTGTCGATTGAAAAATATCATAACCCTTAGTATAAATATATTAATATTCACTGTATAAAAACTTTATTATCAATGTATATGATGATTAATGGTCATTTAAATCTAATAGGATATAATATACAATGGTACAAGATGACCAAATTGTTTTGTGTGTTGTATATTAGTACATTACTAGATTATGAGTTTATTAACTAAAAAAGATAATTCATTTTATAAAATTTAGGGTTATAACATTATTCCCCCTTTATAAATATTTCCCAAAAAATCATTTCACACACTAAATATATGCGAGTACTTATGTCTCAATGAATATTTTGTTACCCATATCACTTCCCCAAACATTTAGTTCCACCACAACAAATTGATCAAATGGGTTTCCTTTTTTCATAGAACTTTGTTGTTCTGATATACAATTTTCACTGAATGATCCTTGTATAAATGATAATTCACCAAATGTATCACCTCTAGATTTAGTACATGTGAGGTTTTTGGTAATTACAGTCTCAATATGGATAAATGTAACACATCAAGACTGTGATATTGGTTAGGTGGGAGTGCTAGGTATTTTTCATTATTCCTCATAAAATTAATTTTATTAGAAAAATCCCAGAAATTTGTCTTAATGATATTTTTACATGATTATTTCAACAATTAAACCCAATTTATATAATTTAAATTTTTAATATAGTAAATATTAGTCACAATATTGTTCAACAAAATTTGATAAAGCAATTTTTAAAGAAAATATTTCCTTGATGTACAAAATAAAATCATATTTCATCCTTTTATAGTAATCCCTATGAAATTTATATTAATTTATATTATTTAATGTGTGATATAAAAATTTCATTTAAATAAGTCATTCGTAGTTATTTAATTAATATATTGTTATTTAAACACTTCACAATTATAAAATTTATTACTAAATAATTTCCCCATTAATCTTATATAGCCTTATTTATAATTTTTTTATTCATTACCTAGAATTAATAAATACATTTGTATGAAGGAAACATTCTATACATATATATCATAAGGTGTTATATCATGATCATAATTGATAATCCAATGACTGGGACATGATGATCATATTTTAGTAGTATATCACATTTCGTTTTAAGCTCAATGTTGTATGTGTCAAACACAATCAAATATTTTTTTATTTTAAAACTAAAATATATGGGTGTTATATTCTCCACAATAATCAAATTGTATCTTAATTTTTTTTATTCTCCTAAAACTAATATATCACAAAATTGTAATAAAATATTATAAAGATTTTATCATGAACATTTCTAGGTAAATAAAATTAATATTATTATTTCATAAATGCATATACCTCTGTAAGACTCATAATTATAGATCAGTCTCTAGAAGTATACCTTTTTAATTTAGGGTTAATTTCTGTGTAATGCTTGATATATTTGATAAATTATTTTACCAAAGTGATATATATTTTAATAAAAAAAATTTACTTGATTTATTTCAACTTAATCAGTGGAATTTCATCATTTTTTGTGCTTCGATTAGTTTACATTTATATCTCATCTTGTACTCCATGTAATGAATTTTAATGATTAATTTTTTAATTGTGAAGTACTGAATTAAAAATCTAATGGATCCAAACATACATTAAATGAAAATATGTTAATACTCTTATATTTAGACATTATAAAAAACCTACATGGTTAGCACAAGATAAGATAATATCTAAATGAATAAATACTACACTAATATTTAATTCATTTTAAATAACACATGACGTTCAGGATTAACCAATCAATAAATTACTAACCGTAATACTCTTCCAAATATTTATAACTATGTTTAAAACAAAAAATACTAAATTATTATATCGTATATTTTTTCATGAACAATGTAACATTTATCCTTATAAAAATTAATCACTCTTAAAGTCACAAAAAAATATATGTTCCATATTCGTATAATCTTAATTTTTTTTAATATTTCCAATAAATAACCCAGGTCACCGTGAAGCCACAATAAAATAATATATGATTCCAAAATATAACAGAACCCTTATTACTCAAATAAAACAGCATCTTAAAAAAAAAATATCTACTTACCTTAATTATATAATGTTCCCAATATAGTTGACTTTTTTTAAAAAAATGTTTAATCATATCATCAAAAAATAACTTTCATATACCATCATTATATATAAAATAAACGAAATGTTCCTAAACTATATAAACCATTACATCCAAATTATCCATAATTACATAAACAGAAAATATCATATTAACCCAAAAAAATATTTATATGTTTCAAATTATGTTCACAAAATATATAAGTATTATTCCCTAAAAAACATATATAGTAAAATTTAATTTATTTATAACTGTTGTGTATACATAAAAAATCTATAAAACTCAAAAAATGTATACCAAAGTACTCTCATAATATAAAATAATAAAATTAATGTCAATGAATTTAATCTTATGATCATCCATAAATTTAAAAACCCTTAAATAAAATAACACTACGTTATAAATATTAAAACAAAATTAATAGAATCCTCGATCAATAAAAGTACTTCAAAAACCATTATCCATTATTTTACATATTATTCATTATGATTCCATTACATGTAACTTTAATGGTTTTGATTATACATTAGTTTTCTCCATTGGGTTTGGGGTGTACTAGGGTTAAAATTTAGTGTTTTTAAATAATTTCAATCTTATCATAGTTTAGGAAATAATATTTTAAAATTATGCACTATCAAGAGTTATGGAAAATGGATATCACATAGTTTTCACATAGTTTGGGAAACTATAAGAGACAACTATTAGACCACAAAGAATATGGAGTAGTAGATTTTACATAGTTTAAAAATGGTTTGGTAAACTATGTGAGACAACCATGTGACCATATCTATTTTGTGTTTTTGATGTTTGTTTTAAATGAGTGGTATTTTATTTCTCCCCTTGTTTAATACGATACATTTTAGGCACCATATCTAACCCTCATTGGCTCTTCTCACACCATTTGTAGTGGATTCTTGGGGTTAAATTATCTAGATCAGTATTTGAGGGGTCCTAATTCATTTTCCTGATATTTAATTCTATTTACACATCTTTTCATATAACCATAATCAATATGTACAATTTTATTATTTATGGTTGAGATAACATTTTTTTCTATTTTTAAAGTCTATAATCCTTCTTTTAAAGAATATTCTTGTGGTTTCCATTGAGGGAGACATGATTTCACCACTCAAGGTCGATTTTTCCCGTAAAATTCCATTTATTAATAATTACCTTGGTTTCATAATGTTCTAATATTTTTTTGAACTAAATTAATATTGTTTATACTTCTTAGTTTTGTTTTACCAATTGTTTTCCATGTTTTCTTTTTTGTTTCCTTTAGTAAAAATAATTAAATTGTTTTTTCAATGAAACATTGGTTCTAAATGTTATTTTTTATATTAAATGTGTTTGATAAAATTCATTTGATTATTTTGTACAAAAAAATCATTGGTTTATTTAATTTTTCACTAATTTTTTCTCAAGTAAAGTGTTCATTGTTTTAAAAGTATTTCCTTATTGTAAGAGGTCCCCAAGATCTAAAAATAAATTCCTTGTTTATAAATATATTTCCTTATATAATTAAAGGTATTAATACATTTTAAAATATTTTTTATTATTTAATGTTTTTGTGGGTATCATCTTGAGTTTTATTATTTTTGTATGAATCCATTCATTATTTAATAATTTTTTTGATAGTAGTTCTATTTTTTGTTGAATATACCTTGTTATTAAGGTCATTTTTAAAGGGTGGATTAAAAGTTTTATTTGTTTTTTTATATATGTTAATTATAATGGAATTTAATTTTGTTAAAAATTTACTTCTAAAAATTGATTTTCCAAAGTATAAATTTTCTACATATTATCTGGACACATTTTTGTAACCTTGAGGGATGGTATTTTATTGATTTATTTTTACACCCTAATCAAGTCTTTTTTATCATTTAATATGATTTAGTATAATTACTAAATTAATATGAATTGTGATTCATGGATTATGTGGTTATTATTTTGGACTGTTATTGAACGGGGAGCATAAGAGGTTAAAAATATATGATTTATCTTCATTATAAACTTTCGGTTTCATATTTATCATCTGACTAATTTTTTGTAATGTGGTTCACGACCCTTATTTTTGAAATGAAGAGAACTATGATACTATATGGGGATTCAAGGAACACTGTATATAGTAGTTTAAAGTTATATGCTACATAGTAGTCCCTAGTCAAATTTTTTAACCATTGTAGGGGGTTATCAACAACAAAACTAATCAAGAGTGATTGAGGGGATGAGATATGTTTTTTTTTAATTTTACAATAGTTGGTCCCACTTTTCCATTTCTAGTAAACATGCTATTAGTCCCTATGTTTTTTCCTCATTATGTTTATCTTGTGTTATGAATTTATAATATATTGGAATGATTATTTCTTATCAATGCATTGATCCTATTTTGATGTGTTTTATATTCATGCTTGTACACAATTATTATAAACATATACTTATATTATTTTTTTAATTTATTTTTGAAACATTATAAACTTGAATTTTTTTATGTATTACCTTATCTATACTCATGTTTTATTCATATGGGTGTTGAGTTTTAAAACAAGAATATATATTTTTTATTTGAAATATAATCCTTTGATGCAGTTTTCTATTGAAAATGAATTTTTTTAAAGAATGGTATATTTTGTTTAGTAATGGTTTTTTTAATATAGTAGAAAATATTTAACTTATTTCCTTTTTAAATGAATGTGTATTTATTATAAAAAATTATTCAGTTGATTTATTTTTTAAACTAAACCATCTTGGTAGGTCCAATTTGAGGCATGTTTTAAAAATATTGTGGTTTTACATATGACATGTGATAAGGTATGAATATCTTCTATTTTTTATAATTAAAAATAAAACCTAAATTACTATTTATTTCAAACTATTATAGTTAGTATAAAATTATAAAAGAATGGTAATAGACTCGTGATTTTATCATATTGGCATTTGGATCACACCCTACAGGATTTGGATGGTGTGTTTGAAGTCTTCATGTTTTCTGCAGGTTATAGGGTTAGGATATGTATGTTGGATTATTCTCACTATCTATTTATAAGCTATAAGTTTGGAATTTATGATGGTGACTTGAGATTCATAAGAAGAATTTTGGGACTCTTACAGTGTTTTTTTGGACCATTTTTTATTCATGTGGAGTATTCTCCTTATATGACACCTTCTTTAAATTTATTTTTTTTATTTACATGTTCTTTAATTATAAATACTCTATATAAAATTTTTCCATTTAAATTGGAAAAAATTAATAATAGTTGCGTATATTTGTGCCTTTATGCCTTTTTGGGACATATTTTTTATTCTGACCATTTATTTTGGTATGGTTGTCTTATATAAAAAACATAATATTGAGTTCGTAGTTGGAACCATTAATGATATTATTTTTTTAGGGTGAAATAATTACCATATTCCCTCTTGTGATACCATATTACTGGTCTCCATCCTAGAGTGTTCAGGAATATACCTCATGCCCTATGGAACGCTGGATTAGGTGATGTGTCAAGGAAACCTAATCTAATTCTATATAAAACTATAAAAAAGATCACTTATTATTTTTGGGTAAAGTAAAATTGGATCTAGGATAGTAAAATCTCTATTGAAGAATGTGGATAATTTATTAGACAAAACTTCTTCCTGTTAGACCTTATGATTCTTTAGGTGGTGAGGAGACTTCTTTGATTATAATATTTATAAAGGTTTATTCTGGAGATACATTTTTGTTATATCCTTCTATTATGAATTATATGAATACCTTGGGAGATGTATCTATACATTTTTAGTTTATGAGTGATATAAGAGGTAATATAGGTCAACATGGCTAAGAAATAAAATATTTAAACCTGTTAATAATTAATGTCAACTATTATAGAAAAATACAGCGGTATTAACATAGTTAGCACATAGTCTGAAAAACTATGTGGCCAAGCCATGTGTAGTGGAGGATGTTATGAAATTTAATTTTTTTAGCTCTATTGATCCTTTTATTCTATCTTATGTTCTATTTGGGCATGTCCACATGTTTCTATGTTCTATTTTATGGATTTTAATGTTTTTAAACTATGGTTTAAAGGAAATTTTATACTTTGGTATTTAATTTTTTTAAAATAATTTTTTGTATTTCATGAGTAAATTTTGAAAAAAAAGATTCTAACGTCTAGTAAAAATTATTTATGTGGAGGGTTTTAAAGGAAATAATTTAATGGGTTTAAATGGTGAAAATATTTTTATAAGTACCCGATATTAAACATTATGTATTCTAGTGAATTTAAACAATAACTCATATTATTACTTTCACAATTAACTTTTATGATTGTATTTTAGTTAATTATTCCATAACACTAACATAAAAAACATATATATATATATATAAAAAGTGTAAACTTCTATAGAGTATCCATTTTTTCTATAATAAAAAACATTTAAAACAAAACCTGGTTTTTTTCAAGAAATTTATCATGAATTTTAACATGACTTCTTCCTTTCCCTTACCTATCCCTAAGCCTTGTGGATAATAATTTAAAAGCTAGGGTGACGAGAAAAATATTAGTTAGGGACATAAGAAAAATAAATCTAATATTCCTGTGAAAAACATGAAAACCCATGAGAAACCTTTTCTAAAAACAATAAATTTTATTAGAGTAATGTTTGTTTTTTTTCTAATATGATCACTATTCAACGATTTTTAATCAGATGATTTATATGAAATGTTATTAGAAAGAATTGAAAATTCATGTAGGTTCCTTGGTACATCATCATCATAAAACCCTTACAAAACCATTATAATCGGAATATCCATATGGCTGACATCAAATATATTTATTTGGAGAAAATAATCATTACCTAAAGCATTGAAGAACTATATTGGTGAATCCCTCATATATTCTATATCAAGCTTATTTTTGTGTTATAATGGGCCTCAAACCTTCATAAAAATAACCAAGGGCCATATCATGAATTCTACCCTTAAAGAACACATATAAACATGTTTGAAAAATATTCTAGATAAAAAATAACATATCTTCATAAAAACCCATTTTAAATAAAAATATACCAATAAAATGAGAAATAGTCTTTTTATTTGATGAAAACATGAAATCATATAGATGTATGAAATATTCAAATAACAGTAATGGTGATAGGAAAATTCCTTTTTTCATATACATTAAAATAGAATAGTTCTATTGTCTTTTATAAAGAAAGTGAAAATATTCTCTAATATGATTCCTTTTAAAAACATATATAAATAGTAAAATGTGGTCTAAAAATTGTTTTATAAAACATTTATGCCCATATATAATAATATTAGTAACATTGATATTTATGATATTCATTTTGAAAAAAATGAGGTTTAATGTTATAATGTCCCTTGTCGTGATTCTGACACATCTTGTATGTTATTTATCTTCAAAAATAACAAACTTATGTTAATTTTATAATTTCATAAGAACCATTTTCAAGTTCATTGTTCTTTTTTTCCATTTAAAACCATGTTATATACAACTACTTAATCAATTAAATTCACATCGGATGTCTTGATAATATTCATCTCATATGTTATAAATCAATTTGGTTTGTTGAATATGGTCAAAGAGTTCTTTATTCCAAAATATATAGAATAATAATCATGAAAAATTTATATTATTATACATTAATTATGATTATAAATCCAATTATTAAATGTGGTTATGTAAAATGAAATACATTATAATCATGGGGATGGTAGGTCGTATGAACGCATAAGAAGCATTTCCATTTTCAACAACCATTATTAAAAACATAATTATTATTTTATGTTTCCATATTTTTAATAATATGATAAATATAATATTAATTATTTAAATTATGTATATATCATCAATTTGATGTGGTGATTAAAAATGAGTCACATCACATTGTGAAGGTGGTAGTCCACACATACGCACAAACGATGTTATTATTTTACAGTGACTGGAAGGGGTAGATGTTAAATGATATACTATATTTTTATAATTATAAATATGTCACTAATATAATATAAAAACATTAATTCTATCATTAAAATCCATATATGAGTGATGTTAATGGAAAATGAATCACATCAGTTTGTGAGTTGGTAGTTCGTCGTACACACAAATGATGGTTTAATTTTTCATTTAATGGAAGAAGATTTGGATATATGTTTTAAGATTAAAATAAATACACCAATATATATTATATTTAACGGTTTTATTGTATTATCATTTATCAGGAATATTATATATATGTGGAAGAAGAAATAAAATAGAAAATTTCAATTAAAATTGATATATCTTCTTCAGAAAACCCCCATTAGTTAACATCATAAGAACATTATGATAGTAAGATGAACTACATCTGGACTCTAGAACATGCGTAGTAATGTTATAAATGTATTTTATTTTATAATAGTAGAATCAAATGGTTTATGGAGGGTGAATTAAATTTATAAATACATTCCATTTTATGGGAGGGGAACACTTTAAATTTCTGAAAATACTAAATTAATATAAAATAATTTTCAATTCACAATTTCTCCAAAACTGATTTACTTTGAATATAATATGATAATATATCTCATAACTCTCATAAAATAAAAAATATACATTTTTTAAAACATATTTACCCTTGTAAATTTTGTTTTAACCCCTCATTACACATTTTCACACTTCCCATGACAATAAGGATTTTTTACTCATTGAGGGACAATATGAAAATATAAATTTAAAAGGAACCATAAACTAATCAATTGGTCATGTATAATATTTTATTACATTTAAAATAAATTAATAAATTATTATTTATTATAATATATCATTAATAATATTTTTTAGAACTACCCATTACTTTGAATTTAATAACATCAAGAAAATAAGTAAAATCAAAAAAAATTAAATACATCCTTAAAATTTCATTTTCATCTATAAAATATTTTATCACATTAATTATCTAAAATTATATCACTTTTAATATTTTTAATATCATTTATTTTCTTTTTCTATTAAATTTAAAAATTACTTTTTCAAAATTGATTATAATTTACTTAGTTATATATTTAATAAAAATAAAAAATAAATAACCATGATGAAGATAAATCATTTAAATTTTTAAATAATATTTATTACCAAACATATACTATTTTTATCCCTGTATTAAAAATAATCTATTTTTTTGTAACAAGAATGTGAAATTTTTTACTTTTCATTAAATAAAATATTATAAGGATTATAATCACATCTAAATTGAAATAGAATCCCATAAAAGAATTATTTGGATGATTATGGATGAATTAAAATCATTAAATAAATTTTATCTAATATTTAGGGCAATTTTATAATCCTAATAATTTAATTTTTAACTTTAATTACTTGATTTACCCTTAACCATGGTAATAGAAATTATTAATGTTATTATACATACTGACAAAAAATAAATGGTAAATATTTAATAAATTTGTAAAAAAATATTAAAAATATAGAGTCCATTTTTATAAATTCAAAATATATAAGTGGAATATATATAATTTAAAATTTAACCGTCAAAAAATGAAGAAATGTTGGTTTTTTGGAAAATTGCATTTTATTTTAAAAATATTTCTTTATTTTAATAAAGTCCAAAATTCATAAAAAACCCATAATTGGATAATTTTAAATCCAATTGAATTATTAAAATTTAAAAATTCATAATAAATAAATTTTGACTTCGTAAATACTATAATATAAATAAAAAGTTTATTAATAAAATCAGAATATTTCACTGCACTCAAAAAATTCAGTACTTTCAAAAAAAATCTCAAAAAAAATATCATAAGATTATTTTAAAATGATGAATCAAAAAATTAAGTTAAAATTTCCAGAATCAATTTTTGTAATTTTTAAATTAAATTTTTAAATAAAACATTATTATGATAGAGTATAAAATATATTATTTAATTTTTGATTTAAAATTTACATACCATTTTTATAAATAATATAACACTATAATATAAATCTAATGATTATTTATTAGACATTGGAATGATTTGTTATAACATTACTAGGTTTTTTATATTCTTCCCCTTTATTAAATTTCCTCCTTCAAATTTGATTCACTTATTAAACAAGTTGGGATACCTTTCCCTAATATAATTTTAAGACTCCTATATTTCTTCTTCAACCATATGGGTTTTCCAAAAAAAATTATCCTGGTGAATTGCCTTTTTTAGGATAATTTCTCCTTACGGTAAAAAATATAAACTAGTTGATCCTCATAAGAACGATTCTCTTACAACTTAAATACCTCATGGCTTAAAATATGAGATGAATCTGGCACAAACTTCCTTAACATAAAAACATGAAAAACATTGTGTACCTATTATAAAGATACAGAAAAAGACACTTAGTAGGAAACATATCCAAATTCCTCTTATATGGCATATGATCTAATGAACTATGTAATTTTCTTCACCTTTTTACCAATACATGTAACACATTTCTAAGGATATAAATTAAATAAAAAAAAGATTACCCTTAAGGCCCTAGCCTTAAACCTTACTTAATATTGAATTCAATGAATAATTCACATTAAGTATCTTTTCACAGTTTAGAGTTTGAGAGAATTAGGACATAACTATTACATCTCAAAAGATTACAAAGTAGAAACTTCTACTAAGTTTCCATAAAATAAAAACTGTTTAAAGGAAACATGTCTAGTTCCATGTTTTAGATAGCATGACTTTCCCTTGATCCCATCCTTGACCCTATTCCACCTTAAGTCCTGTGAGAAACAATTCAAAAAACATGGGGTGAGCATAAAAAGCTCAGTAAGGGATACACAAAAAATGAAAATTGTTAGTTAATCAAAACAACAAGTAAACCATGTATACTTTATCAAATTAATACTTTTCACCTTTATGAAGTAGTAAAAACTATTCACTGAATAAAAGATCATTACTTACCCTTTAGTAACCAAAAGATTACCATAAAAATCATATAAATATCGCATAACAAATAAAGGTAACTTGGAACATAAACATACTTAAATGGAATAACTATACGGTCGACTTCCACACATGTCACTTAATGGAATAGCCATACGGCCGAATTCCATACCCAATGAATTGGAGGTTATAACATAACCACCTGTCCTGGTATTTACGGCACCACCCGTCATATGGTTTATCACGTAACCACCCGTCAAATGTCCAAGTACCATTATAAAATCATAAGACATAAATCAAATATAATGGAATGAAAACATTCCCACACTTTGATCACAATATATCACATAAATATGTTGACATAACAAAACCATTATAAAAACGTTTTTCAATACCAAAATACATAAAGATTATATGGTATTTATTTCATTTTAAAAACATTATGGCTTGTTGAGGAAGCCAAAGACCAAATAACACTCGTGGCGGTGAAAAAGGTCGTCGTCACCACATACGTTAAAAGAAACAGTCCTTTTTTCGTTTAGTAAAATTCTTCATAGAAAAATATTCCTTTTGTATAAAAGTAAAATTAAAAGGGGTTTATACACCGTATAATATAAAGTTGTGTATAAAACGAAATAGGCCTCAATGAAAAGAGATTGAGACGAAGTCCTTTACCTCAGGTCCGACTTGACTCGATCGTTCTTTAACGTCCTGAATAATAAACATGAGTTAATTTATACTTTCTTAAGAACCTTTTCAAGTCCATTACTACATTTATATCACTTATTACCATGTTATAATCATTATGTAATCATTTATGTTAATAATGTTTGTTTTGTCGATATTTGGATCTTAAGTCGAAAGTGGACTTCTTACAATAACATGTTGTTCGTGTGGTTAATGTTTCATTATATCCAGAATGATATTAATTATTTTGATATCATATATATCATATATATCCATCACATACATGTACTTATAATATTACATAATCATTTAGAGGTAAGAAATGAAATGCACCGTTCATGGAGACGGTAAGCCGTACGTACGCATGAACGCTACTTTCATTTCTATGTCATATTAATGGAATTAAAACTAAATGAGAGGTATGTATATTTTAATTCCATAATTATATTCATAATTTAGATATATCATACATCATATATAATAACTTTAAATCCATCCTTTATATGTCCCACATATGGAATTAACGAATCAAATCACATTGAGGGGGCGGTAGTCCGCGGTTCCAAAAATAAAGATATCGCGTATACCCATAATGGAAGCCACAAAGGTATTCTATAAATGAAAAATAGAGAAGCTTAAGGAAATAAAAAACATAATATATATCATATATAAATAGAGTGACATCTTAATGGCCACTGTTAAAGGTGTTAAAAGAAGATTGAACAATCATCGTTTCGTGAGGCAGAAATTCGCCAACCAGAGAAATAGTATGTTCTTTAACCATTAGACGGAGGTGTGTGTAGGTGTAGCTCGAATTATTCTTATAAAAACATCCTAGTATATTGAATACAATTGTTTTGTTACAAAATAAAGAAATAAAAATAGTTTAGAGGGTTGGAGAAGAAAAATAAAACAAAAGAACACAAGAGAAAACACTACCTTTAAAACGGGTAACTCTTTTTGATTTGAGCTCAATGGCTTCCTTGGGAAGCCTTATGCCCAAAGTGAGGCTTCTATGAGTAATATAGGGATGTGGAGAGACATAATCGGCAGGTTTTGGCAGATCCAAAGGCTTGAGAGGTGTGGGTAAGGAGGTAGAGGATGGGGGCCTTTTATAAGAGTAGAGGAGGGGCACTCTTGGAAAGTTAAGAAAAGATACTTTATTATAAAATTATTTTCGGATTTTAAAGGTCTCACATTGATATAATTTGAGGCTTAGGTGATACGTGTTTGAAATATAATCATACAATAGGTCTTTTACAGGTGTAAGTTATATATTTTACATTATCATTTCATTTTATTTAAATCGTTCATTAGTGAGGTAATCACTGCATCATCATGATGTCATAAATAATTTAATTTATTTAATGTATAAAAATTATAAAAAAATTATCATGATGTATAAAATCATTTTATATTTTTAATTAATATTTATAGTAAAAAATATGGCTTGTATAATGCCATTTAAAAATTGTTTTAGTAAAACAACTCATGTTTGTGACATTTTAATTTTAACATTAAATAAGAAGTTTTTAATGTCATTTTCCTACCAAAGTGGCTCCATGGGGTCCCTAAGTTGACCTATGGATTTTCTTGGTCGGCCACGACACATCCAATAAGGTTAGGACATGTTTCAAGTTCTTTTTATATTATTAAAAAATTATTTTTACCTTAAACTACACTAATTAGCTCTAATCATGATTAAAAACATAAAAGGTACTATTCACCAAAAAATTATTTTAATCCCATTGAACCACATTTTACTTCTTAATGACAACCATGTATGTCAGATTTTTGATATTCAAAACACAGAGGTGGTTAAAATTCATTTAAATGAAAAATTAGTTTTTTTTTAATACAACTTAGTGGTTTCACTATTCATCATAAATTGATGTTTTTCATAAAAATACCAAAAATTCACCCTAATATATATTTGATATTCTGAATTCAAAAATTATTTCTATTTTACAAAATTCAAAACATATAAGATGCATTAATTAATTCAATAAATATTCCCGCTGTTAGAGCAAATAGCGTGTTTTTATGAAACAAATAGTATCAAAAGGTTGACACTAGTTTAAGTCCAATTTTAAAGTGAAATTAATTACAACGACCACTATTGGATTAAATGGTAAAAATATATTCTAATTTAACTTTAAATGAAATTAAAAATATTATCTCATCATATAAATAAATTAGATTAAAAAGCGGTTTTGAATTAAAATACAACATTTTTCACTATTCATTAAAAAATGAACTTTATCGGAAAAATACCAAAAATTTACACAAAGTAAATTTTGATGTCCCAATTATAAAGAAGAATTTTATTTGGTCAAATAGAATGTATTAGAGTGACCGAAACTATATTTATAGATGGTTCGCCATCAAAAGGCGATAAGTCGACATTTTTTGAATGTTAGAGTATATATGCCTATAATTGAATTCTTTTCGTATTTTAAGCCTTTATCATTTATTGGATAAATGTAAAACCATTTAAAAAACATATATAATAATATTTTAGTTGTTTCTATTCATTCCCACCAATATAATGGCTATGTGTTAACTACCATTTAAAATAATATTATTTTATTACTAGTGTGCAACGTAAGATTTCAAAGAAACTCTTTGTTGCGTATCGGCTATGCTATCGAACATAGAAACCCCTTTAAAGTAAAATTAATATTTAATTCGTAAATATTAATTAATATGAAAATGTTTTATTCATTATTTACCTGGGATGTTACATCCTTCCTCTCTTTCGGGAATTGCATCCTCCCAATTTTATTCACATATCAAAATAAGTGGGGGTATTTATCCCTCATAGAATTTTCGGATTCTCTTGTTTCCTTTTCACTCATGTGGTTTATCCACAAAACCTTTACCTGGTGAATTACCTTATTTCGCAACACTTACTCTCTTTGGTCAAGAATCTGGACTGGTTGTTCCTCATAAGAGAGATTCTATTCCAACTAAACTACCTATGGGCTCAAAACATGAGATGGATCGGGCATATACTTTCTCAACATCAAAACATGAAAAACATTGTGTACCTGAGATAAACTTCGAGGTAATGCCACTCTATATGCAACTGATCCAACTCTCTCCAGAATTTAATATGGTCTAATGAACCTTGGACTCAACTTTCCTTTCTTACCAAATCGCATCACACTTTTCCACGATGATACTTTGAGAAAAACATGATCACCTACCTTGAAAGATAGATCCTTCCTCCGGTTATCCGCATAACTCTTCTGCCTGCTTTGAGCTGTTCTCATGTGTTTCTGAATCAACGGAACTTTTTCTACCATCTCTTCTTCCAATTCTGGTCCCATCAGCTTCCTTTCGTCCACTTCATCCCAAAAAGCTGGAGTTCAACACCGCTTCCTATATAATGCCTCAAATGGTGCTATCTGTATACTGAAATGAAAACTGTTATTATAAGAAAACTCAACCAAAGAAAGATATTGGTCCCAACTTCCCTGATAATCCATAGATCAAGCTCTTAGAATATCCTCCAAGGTCTGAATTGTTCGTTCTGACTGCCCATCTGATTGTGGATGAAAAGCTGTACTAAAATTTAATTCAGTACCCAACGACATCTGAAGGCCCTTCCAAAAGTTAGAAGTAATCATGAGATCACGATCTGATACAATGAAGATGAGAACTCCATGTAACCTGACTATCTCTTTACGATACAAATGGGAAAGATGATCTAGGGAAAAAGTATCTTTTATAGCAAGGAAATGAGAAGATTTAGTCAAGAAATCAACAATAACCCAGGTTTCATTATTACCTCTAGATGTCTTTGGTAATCACACAACAATTTCCATGGATATATTTTCCCATTTCCACTCTGGCACTGGTAGTGGCTGAATCATCCCTTTAAGTAACTGTCACTCTGCTTTAACCTGCTGACAAGTCAAAAAATTCACAGATAAATCAGCAATATCCCGTTTCATTCCATCCCATCAGTAATACTCCCGCAGATCTCTGTACATTTTAGTACTGCTAGGATGAACTGAAAACGGGGAACTATGAGGCTCACATAACAACTCATTCTTTAATTTTGAATCACTAGGCACACATAATATCTTCCCAAATCTCAAAACACAATCATTATCAATGTTAAATTCAGGCAACTTACCCTTCTAAACCAGCTATAACTTTTTTTGAAACTCGTTGTCTTGCTTTTGTGCTTGCTTGATTCTGTCTGATAGGGAAGATTTCACTGATACCTAAAACAAAACAGAAGTACATCCTGCTCCAAAAACTTCTATGCCAATTTTCATCAAATCCTTAACCAAAGGTTCACGTTCCAAACGCAACATTGTTAATGAATCATTACTTTTTCGACTCAAAGCATCAACCACTTTAATTGCTTTTCCCGGATGGTAATGAATTGTACAATCATAATCCTTGATTAATTCTAACCATCTCCTCTGTCTCCTATTCAATTATTTTTGAGTGAATATATACTTTAAACTTTTTTGATCGATAAATATTTCACATTTTACTCTATACAAATGATGCCTCCAAATTTTTTAAGTGAAAACTATAGCACCTAATTCCAAATCATGTGTAGGGTAATTTACCTCGTGAGTTTTCAACTGTTGTGAAGCAAAAGAAATCACCTGATCATTCTGCATTAGGACACAACCAAGTCCTTTCAATGAAGCATCTCTGTAGATAACAAACTCACCATTTTTGGAAGGAAGTGCCAAAACTGGAGCATTCACCAATCTTCTTTTCAACTCTAGAAAACGATCATCACATTCTTTTGTCCAGATATACTTAACACCCTTCCAAGTTTGCTTAGTCATTGGACTAGATAACCACGAAAAATTTTCAACAAACCTTGGTTATTATCCTACTAAACCAAGGAAGCAATGGATCTTGGTTACATTTGTGGGTCTTGGCCATTCTTCAACAACTTTTGATTTAGCAGGATCAACAGTTATCCCATCTTTTGAAAAAATGTGACGAAGGAAAAAAAATTTGATGCAACCAAAACTCACACTTGCTGAATTTTCGATAGTGTTTCTTTTCTTTAAATGTTTTAAAGATAACCATTAAATTACATTCATGATCCTATTTACTTTTATAAAACACCAAAATATCATCAATAAACACAACCACCGTTTATAACCTGATTCAACTGAGCCATCAGTGCAGTAAATGGCTCAATTCTGATTCCGACCATCTCTGGTTGCTGATTCGATAGGTCATTATACTATGTATGCCTTCCTAGAAAATATTCTCTGTTTCCTCTATGGAAAACCATTCATAGCACATAAATACCATAGGTGAAAAAACATGGTAATCTTTAAATGATATATCATTTCTGTCATACAATAAATTAATTTATAATTTAAAAATTTTCTAACTCCTGAAGTTGTCTAAACCGACCTGTGATACCAACTATAAGGCCTCGGCCTTTAACCTTACTTAATATTGAATTAAATGAATAATTCACATTGAGGATATTTTCACGGATTAGAGATTTGGAGAATTAGGACATAACTATTACATCTCAAAAGATTACAAAGTAGAAACTTCTACTAAGTTTCTATAAAATAAAAACTCTTAAACGGAAACATGTCTAGTTCCATGTTTTAGATATCATCACTTTCCCTTGATCCCACCTTTGACACTATTCCACATTAAGTCCTGTGAAAAATATTTCAAAAAACTTGGGGTGAGTATAAAAAGATCAGTGAGGGATACACAAAGAATGAAAACTGTATGTTAATCAATCCAACAAGTAAACCATGTATACTTTATCAAAGTAATACTTTTCACCTTTATGAAGTAGTAAAAACTCTTCACTGAATAAAAGAACATTACATACCCTTTTGTAACCAAAATATTACCATAAAACCCATATAAATATCACATAACATATAAAGGTAACATGGGACATAAACATACGTAAATGGAATAACTATATGGTCGACATCCACACATATCACTTAATAGAATAGCCATACAGCCGAAATTCATACCAATTGAATTGGAGGTTATAACGTAACCACCCGTCCAGGTATTCACGGCACCACCCGTCATATGTTTTATCACGTAACCACCCATCAAATGTCCAAGTATCATTATGAAATCAGAAGACATAAAACAAATATAATGGAAAGAAAACATTTCCACACTTTTATCACAATATATCACATAAATATGTTGACATAACAAATCCATTATAAAAAACATTTTCAATACCAAAATACATAAATATTATATGGTATTTATTTCATTTTAAAAACATTACGGCTTGTTGAGGAAGCCAAAGACCAAATAATACTCACGGTGGCGAAAAAGGTCATTGTCACCACGTACATTAAAACAAACATTCCTTTATGTCGTTTAGTAAAAAGCTTCATAGAAAAAGATTCCTTTAGTATAAAAGTAAAATTCAAAGGGTTTTATACACCATATAAAAGAATGTTGTGTATAAAACGAAATATGCCTTAATGAAAAGAGATTGAGACCAAGTCCCTTACCTCGAGTCCGACTTGACTCGATCGTTCTTTAACGTCCTGAATAATAAACTTGAGTTAATTTATACTTGCATAAGAACAATTTTCAAGTTCATTATTACTTTTATATCACTTATTACCATGTTTTGAACATTATGTAATCTTTTATGTTAATAATTTTTGTTTTTTCGATATTTGGTTCTTAAGTCTAATGTGGACTACTTACAGTTACATGTTGTTCGTGTGGTCAAAGGTTCATTATATCTAGAATGATATTAATGATTTGGATATCATTTATATCATATATATCCAGAATATAGATATATTTATAATATTACATATTCATTTAGAGGTAATAAATGAAATTCACCATTCATGGAGACGGTAAGCCATACGTACGCATGAACGCTACTTTCATTTCTATGTCATTTTAATGGAATTAAAACAAAATGAGAGGTATGTATATTTTAATTACAGAATTATATTA
The DNA here is from genome assembly GCA_963277665.1 of Viscum album. Classification (NCBI taxonomy): domain Eukaryota; kingdom Viridiplantae; phylum Streptophyta; class Magnoliopsida; order Santalales; family Viscaceae; genus Viscum; species Viscum album. Next base: position 1,641,087,742 of record OY728146.1, on the reverse strand, counting down.
ATCATTTAGATGTATCATAAATCATATATAATAACTTTAAATCCATCTTTTATACGTCCCACATATGGCATTAACGAATCTAATCACTTTGAGGGGCAGTAGTCCGCACTTCCTAAAATGAATATATCGTGTATACCCATAATGGTAGCCACAAAGGTATGTCATAAATGAAAAATAAAGAAGTTTAAGGAAAAAATAAACATAAAATATATCATATATAAATATAGTGACATCTTAATGGCCACCATTAAAGGTGTTAAAAGAATATTGAACAATCATCGTTTCATGAGGCAGAAATTTTCCGACCACAGAAACAGTATGTTCTTTAACCATTAGACGGAGGTGTGTGTAGGTGTAGCTAAAATTATTCTTATAAAAACATCCTAGTGTATATAAGATACTGGTTTTGTTACAAAATAACGGAATAAAAAGAGTTTAGAGTGATGGAGAAGCAAAAAAAACAAAAGAACACAAGGGAAAACACTACCTTTAAAACGGGTAACTCTTTTTGATTTGAGCTCAAAGGATTCCTTGGGAGACTTCTGCCAAAAGTGAGGCATCTAGGTGTAATAGAGGGATGTGGAGAGACTAAATGGGCAGGTTTTGGCCGAAACCAAGGCTTTATGGGTGTGGTTAATGAGTTAGAGGTGGGGGCCTTTTATAAGAGGAGAGGAGGGGCACTCTTGGAAAGTTAAGAAATGATACATTATTATAAAATGATTTTCGGATTTTAAAAGTCCCACATTGATATAATTCGAGGATAAGGTGATATGGGTTTGAAATATACACATCCAATAGGTCTTTTATTGGTGTAAGTCTTAGATGTTACATTATCTTTTCATTTTATTTAAATCGTTCTTTAATGAGGTAATCGTTGCATCATCATGATGTCATAAATAATTTAATTTATTTAATGTATAAAAATTATATAAAAAATAAAATGATGCAGGAAAGCTTTTTATATTTCTAATGAATATTTATAGTCAAAAATATGACTTTTATAACCCCATTTAAAAATTGTTTTAGTAAAACAACTCATGTTTGTGACATTTTAATTTTAACATTAAATAAAAAGTTGTTAATGTAATTTTCCTACCAATGTGGCTCCATGGGGTCCCCAAGTTGACCCATGGATTTTCTTGGTCGGCCATGACACATCCAATAAGGGTAGGACATGTGTCAAGTTCATTTCATATTATTAAAACATTATTTTTAACTTAAACTACACTAATTACATCTAATCATGATTAAAAACTTAAAAGTTACTATTCACCAAAAAAATATTTCAATCCCATTGAACCACTTTTTACTTTATAATGACAACCATGTATGTCGGATTTTTGATATTCAAATCACAGAGGTGGTAAATTTTAATTTAAATGAAAAATCAGTTTTTTAAAATATAACATAGTGGTTTCAATATTCATCAAAAATTGATGTTTTTTAGAAAAATACCAAAAATTCACCCTATTCTATATTTGATATTCCGAATTCAAAAATGATTTCTATTTTACAAAATTCAAAACATATAAGTTGCATTAATTAATTCAATAATTAATTCCCGATGTCAGAGCAAATAGCCTGTTCTTATAAAACAATAAGTATCAAAAGATTGACACTAGTTTAAGTCCAATTTCAAAGTGAAATTAATTCCAACGACTGCTATTGGATTAAATGGTAAAAATATATTCTAATTTAACTTTAAAACCAATTCAAAAAGATAATCTAATATTATAAATAAATTATATTAAAAAGAGGTTTTGAATTAAAATACATCATATTTCACTATTCATTAAAAATGAACTTTATCGGAAAAATACCAAACATTTACACAAAGTAATTTTGATGTACCTATTATAAAGAAGAATTTTATTTGGACTAATAGAATATATAAGAGTGACCAAAACTATATTTATAGATGGTTCACCATCAAACGGTGATAAGTCAACCTTTTGTGAATGTTAGAGTATATATGCCTAAAATTGAATTCTTTTCGAATTTTAAGCCTTTATCTTTTATTGGATAAATATAAAACCATTTAACAAACATATATAATCCTATTTTAGTTGTTTCTATTCATTCCCACCAATACAATGGCTACGTGTTAACAACCATTCATAATTATATTATTTTATTACTAGTGTGCAACATAAGATTTCAAAGAAACTCTTTGTTGCGTATCGGGTACACTATCGAACATTGAAACCCCATTAAAGTAAAATTAATATTTAATTAATAAATATTAATATATATGTAAAAAATTTATTATTTATTTACCTGGGATGTTACATTACCTACCCAAAAATAAAGATCATTCCTCCTATTAAGTGCATAACTTTTCTACTTTCTTTGAGTGTTCCTCATATGTTGCTAAATTACCTTAAACTACTCAACTATTTACTCTACCAAATATAGCCTCATCAGCTTCATCTCTCTAACTTTATCTCATAATTATGGATTCTAGCATCCCATCCCATTTAAATCCTCAAGACATTTCATCAATATACTAGAATTAAAAATATTATTATAATAAAACTCAACTAATGAATGATGGTGATACCAACTTTCCTAGTAATTCGCTAAAAAAACATAGGGCATATATTCTAAGGTTAAAATTGTTAGTTTAGAAAGTCAATCATATTGAATCTGAGAAGTCATAATGAAATTTAATTCACCTCCCAATTCCATCATATGTCCATTCAAAAAATTTAAAGTGAACTTGGTATCATGGTCAAATATGATGTAGAGAGGAACTCAATTTAATCTGACTATCTCATTAAGACAAAATAAAAAAATTTGATCCATAGACATAGTATCTCAAATTGGAAGAAAATGGTAAGGTTTATTTAATTTATCAATAATAACCGAAATTTCATTATTACGTAGATTTTTCTTTAGTTATCCCACTACGAAATAAATGAATATGTTTCCCCATTTCCACACAAGTACTAGAAAAGGTATATTCATCCACTTCGGTATTTTTCATTATACTTTTAGCAGTTTACATGTAAATAATTTTATAATAAAATAAAAAATATATATTATCATTTCATCCCACTAGTATCAACCATAAAGTTCTCCCCGCATCATAGTAATACCACAAAGAACGGAAAATAGGGAACTATGTTCTTCACTAAAAAATTAATTATTCAAAAAAGAATCATGAGGAATAGATGATGTCTTTAAAATTTATTAACACCTTCTTTATTAATATTAAAATCATGTTAACTTACCCTTATTAAAAAATACCACTGTTTCCTGTAACCCATGGACTTCCTTCTGAGCATTCATAATTTTATCTATCAAAGTTGATTGCATTGAAAAATTAAACAAAATAGAGGAATTTTTTACAACCAAAACAACTAGGAAAAAATTCATAAAATCAATAACCGATGGTTCATGTTACAAATGTAACATGGTTAATATAGCATTATTTTTTCTGAAAGAAAGTGTTAGTTAATTTTTATTTATTTTTCAAGATGATAAGGAAATATATTCCCATAGTCCTTAATCAATTATAAAAAAAACTACTATGACTCTTTTTCAACTGCTTCTAAGTGAATATATGCTTCAAAAATTTATGATTAATATATATTTTACACTTGTATCCATATAAATTATGCCTCTAAATTTTTACTAAAAAATATACATAAGAAAATTTCAGATATTGTGTACTATAATTTAACTCTTGAGGTTTTTGTTTTTGTAAAGCATAAACAATTATCTTACCATTTTTCATCATAATTCAAATAATTACATTAAATATAGAATCACTACATATAAAAAATTCACTATTTATAGAAGAAAATTCCAAAATTGGGTCATTCACCAATATTCACTTTAGTTTATGAAAATAATCATAACATTATTTTTCTATAATAATTGAATTCCCTTTCGAGTTGCCTTTTTTTGTTCTAGATAACTAAGCAATTTATTCAAAAAACCAGTTGTTGTTACATGATAAACCTTGACAACTATGAATCTTAATGATATTTTTAGGTTTTTTCCACTCTTCAAGACTATTATTTTTATTAGTGTCAATAATTGTGTAATTTTAAGGAATAATATATCAAAGGAAAAAATCAACCAAAATTCACACTTAATAAAATTTCTATAAAGTATCATTTCTTTTATGATTTTTAAATCAACACATAGTTGACTTTAATGATCCTAATGACTTTTTGAATAAACCGGTATATCATCAATAAGCACAAAAATAGATATTATCCATATATTTATGGAAATATCTATTCAAATATATATAAATACAGCTAGTGAATTAGACAACCCAAATTAAATAACTAAAAACTCATAGTGACCATATCTAGTTATAAATTAAGCCTTTGGAATATCTTCATCTTTCACATTAAACTGATGGTCCAATGATTGTATATGAATCTTTGACATATACTAAAATACCTAGAGCTAATCGAAAACATTATTGATATGTGGAAAATGATATGTGTTATTAATAGTGATTTTATTCAACGATCTATAATGAATAAAAATAGTCCAGAAAACATATTTATTTTAAATGAACAAAACAGGTTAAACCAAATATTATGTACAATGAAAAATGAATCAATTATCTAGAATCAATGGAAATTTAATTTTATATTTTAAATGTTCTACTAGATCAATTTGGTAAGTGTGTATTGAAATTTCAATAACATTAGGTACTAAGTCAATAGTAAACTCAAACTCCCAGTCAAAAATAACACATAGTTAATCATCTGAAAAAATATCGATATATTCATTGACTACTGGGACATCACTAATCTGGATAGTTTCTCTCTTCTCAATAATATGTGCTATGTGACTTTTATTACTATTTTTAATTGATTTTTTATCTTCATGGTACTTTATCAAAGGTATGAAATAACTAAACAAAACATTATTTGTATTGTAATACATCTTGAAACGATAAACTTAAATCCAATCTGACACCAAAATAATATCAAAATCTATCATGTATTTTTAGTAATTACCATTCCAAAAACAATAATGGGATGATTCTAATAAATCATTATTGATTTAATATTTCAACCAATAGATTTCACCAAAATTTCTATAATAATTATATGATGTGATACTCCCAATAATATTTCCAAATTACTAGAAATAAATTAATAGAAGATCTAAATTCAAACATTGTATTAGAATTATTTTTATAAATAACATACATGTCACCTTGTCATCAGATTTCCTTGCACCCACCATTGTGGTAGTAAAATATTTTCCATAGATATTTTATTTCTAACATGATATTTTTATCTTGAGTGACTAAACTCAGACACACGATATCATAATCACCCAACCCATTGTAACAAAAACATCATATTGATGTATGGATGTAAGATACCCCATTTTATGATTGTTCAAGACCCTTTTATTTGAATTCATGATACCAGTGAAAAAAATTACCCCACCATTATAGATTCTATTATTTTCTATAAATTATTATTTTTGGTTTTAAACACACTTATGAAAATGAGGAGAACCTTATATACTTGTATCTAAATTTCATTGACGAATTATTATGCATTTATCTACCATCCATATGTTTTATTTTAATTTTTTCCTAGAATAAATGATTATTAGGGAACTCAATTTCTACATTTCTACAACATTGAAATTGTTTCAAATAAATTTTTAATTATTAGGAATCTATTTCCCTTTGATATCTAGGTTTAAACCATGTGTAAAACTGATTAATATTACTATCGTGTTCATAGATAAATTTTTTCACATTCTTGACCAATCCTAAGAAATATGTTTTATACATGGATATAGAATATTCCTACATTCTTCTTAAATTTTAGTAATATTTTCTCCATCCCAATTCAGACAAAATTTTGGAAATATTTCACATGTAAGAGATCCTTGAATGAGTGTAATTCCATAGAATAAATATCATATATATCTTTGGTGTTCTTATCAAATAAACACCATCTATGAACTTCACAGTCAAAATGATTAATGGAAAGGGTTATATTTTTTTTAACAACCCATAACATCAAATATTTTTTCCAAGTCATTAACATATCCTTCATCTAAATATGGGTTAGAAGATCCACTAAATGGTAAGGGATATTATCTCTTAAAATGATATACTATCATCATGTTCATTTGAATTATATCTATCTACTCTCTAGCATGAATTACATCACTATTTATATATTTTTTTCGAATGATCCATAAAAACAAAAAAATGATCATTTCAAATTATGACCATTTTAGGTTCCATATTTGGAAGGATATCACCCTTTTGGTGTCTTTCTACTACACCTTTATTGTTTCATATTTGGAAAATCATTCTAAACAAATATAGTTTAGTTAGAGAAACGTGGTAATATTTAAATACAATATCATTTCAACATAACCATTTTGTAAACTACATTAAAGGCATTATATTATCATTATCCTAACCCCTAAATTTTTTTAATCGTTAATGTGATACAAGTTTTAAGGACCCATCCTTAAACATTACATATTCTAGAGACTTTAAACTAGAATAAACTTTTTTACATTCCCAAATATCATTTATGTTTTGATTCCTACAGAAATAGATCATAACTATAACATAAAAAATCTATATATATATATATATTGTACACTTCTATTCTATTTCCATTTTTCAGTCATATAAAAAAATTACTATAAAACATTATATATTTTCATCATAATATTCATGAATTTAAACTTAACTTCATCCATTACATTACGCATCCATATTACCATGTGAAAAAAATTTCAAAATGTAGGAAGAGAATAAAAACATATCAAGGGACATAATAAGAATAAATCTATTAGTCTAGATAAAAACATGAAAACCCATGAAAAATATTTTTATAAAAACAAACATTTTTATCCAAAAAGATCATTATTGTTCCTTTCAAAAATATTTTTATCATACCTTTGAAAATAAATCAATTTCTAATAAAACTCACTACAAAAAATATAATATAATTCTAGGATTCGTAGTCATAATAATCTTATAATCAATTAAAACATTATAATTTGAATTATCATATTTAAAAATTCAATATAATTCAATGGATAATATAATCATTACCCAAATCATTGGACTGCTATCTAGGTTAACCCATATTATATGTTATATTGGGATCACTTGTGAGATATAATGGGGATAAACCCATCATATATGTTTTATTAGGCTCACCCATGAGCTATAATGGGTCTAAACCACTAACTAACAATTTCAACTGACCATATCATGAATAAACCCCCTGAAAAACAATTTTAAACTAGTGTAAAAACATTTTTGCATATCCCATTTTCCTTTCCTCATAAAAAAACCTTTTCCAAACCAAAATAAATTGAAAACAGGATTGTTGGTTTTCTTTGAAGAAATCATGAAGGCTTTTGTGGGAATAAAAACATAAAATAATAGTTATATGGGTGGGAAATTTGGTTGTTGTATTTTTTGTTAATATAAAACTTCTATTTTTATTTGTAAATAAAGTGAAAACATTCCTTGAAAATATTTATTTTGAAAAAAAAATCAAATGAAAAATAAAATTTAATTTATAAAATCTTTATTTCCTTATAATATAATTTTAAAAAAAATTTAATAGAACAGAAACATTCTGAAAATGAATTTTCAAAATAAGGATTAATGTTAATATGTCCATGTCCATGAGTCTGACACATCATCTATGATTTTTATATTCCTGACTAATAGAGATATGTTAATTTTATACTTTATTTTGAACGTTTCTCATGTTAATTACTCCATTTTTTTATTTATTACCACGTTATATACAATTACATAATTAGTTAAATTTGTATCGATCATTTAACTGATATTCATCTCATAAGGAAGAAATGGATTTGGTAGGTAGATTGTGGTAAATTTGGTCTTTATTCAACCATATCCAGAATAAAAATCAAGAAATTATTATATTTTTTATACATAAATTATAAATTTAAATGCATCCATTAAATATGGTTATGAAAAATGCACTATGATACAATCATGCTAATAGTAGGTCATATGTATGCATGAGAAAAGCTTCCATTTTTCAACAATTATTATAGAAAGAAGTTATGGATTATTTTATATTTAAATGTAATAATAATAAAATAGTTAAAATTATAATTTTGTATATATACTTATATATATCATCCATGTAATGTCATGATGAAAAATGAATTGCATCACCTCTTGGTGGTCATAGTCCACAAGTACGCACGAACGATGTTTTCATTTTTTCTTGAATCTAAAGTTAAGATGTTAAATGATATAATATCATTTAAAATTTTTAAATTCTTAATTAATGTAATATTTATTATTAATTCAATAATTATAATCCATTCATGAGATATGGTGAGATAAAACTAAATTCACCGATTCATGAGGTGGTAGTCTGTCATAAACACAGTCAACGGTTTCATTTCCCATTTGATTGAAGAGGAGTTGGATATAGGTTGTAAAATTGACATAAAACAACTAAGTATATGTATTATATTATTGGTATTATATAATAAAGTTAAATATTTATTTTAAGGATGTGGATGAATAAATAAAACATTAAAATCAATTAAAAATGATACAACTTGTTCAGAAAACATCCTTTACATAACACATTAAAACCATTAAGGATGGTATTTGGACCTAAATAAGGCCTATAAAATTGGGGGTGTAATGTTATAATAGTAATTAAGAAGATAGTTGCTGATAAAAATGGGTTTTGGAGTTTAAATTAAAGGGAATAATATATTTCCTTTTATATGAGAGTGGAGGGACACTCTTGGAATTTGTCAAAATATTAAATTGATATAAATTAATTTTTAGTTAAAAATGGATCTAAACAAATTAATTTTAAAAAAAGGATTATTATTGATCTATATAAACTTATCAAATAAAAATTAGATTATTTTTTATCTAATTGATAGAATTATATTTTTGTTTTAAACCCTTGTTAGCCTCTTTCTTACATACCTTGAAAACAAGGAATTTTTACTATTTGAGTGTCAATATAATTAATATAATTTTAAAAGGACTATAACTAGACCATGGATGATACTATAAACCACATACTAATAAATTTCTAAAATATATGTTTTTAGGAATATTATATCATTTATGAAAATATTATTTATGATAATATATTATTTATGTCAGTTTTTTTGAACTATACATTACATTGATTTGAATAATAACTAGACCACAAGTAAAATATGAAAAAAAAAATTATAAATAACTAATGTATAATTATAATATATAAAATTATTTAATCACATTATGTATAAAATATTATATAGCTTTGAATATTTTTAATTTCTTTTATTTCATTTTTCCTATAATTGAATAATTTACTTCTCCACTTTAGGTAATTATTTAAGGTAATTATTTCATTATGAAAAATTAAAATTAAATTTTTAGGATGAAGGTAAATCATTTATATTTAAAAATAAAACCTATAAATGAACATATCCTATTGTTAGCCTATGTTAAGAATATTAAATTTATTAAAAACATGAGTGTGGTATTGTTTTTCTATTCTTTAAATAAAATATTATTAAAGTTATAATCACATGGAAATGGAAATAAAATTCCATATAACTAACTCTTGGATGAATATAGATTAAATCGAACCATAAAATAAAATTAATTTGAGTTATAAGATGATTTTATAGTCCTTAACATTTTATTTTTAATTTTAATTACTTGATTTACCCTTTACCATGGTAACAAATGTAGCAAGATTATTGTTCATATTGACCAAAAATAAAAGGTACGTATTTGATCAATTCGAACTTCCTAATTCCAAATAATGTAAAAAAATTTATATTAAATACATAGAATCTGGAAATTTTAATTAAATATTAAACATTAAAACATGATAAAACTGTTATCTATAAAAAATCCATTTTAAATATAAAAATGTTTTTAGAATAAATTCATGCATAAAATTCACTTTCAAAAACAAAAAATTTATTATTTTAAATCCATATAAAATATTTGTAATTTAGAAATCATTAAAAAAATAGATTTTAACATTTTAAATACTTGAAATGATATACAATTTTTTTATAACAAAGTCAGAATTATTCACTATTCACAATGAAATAATTTTTTTTAGAAAATTATAAGAAATCATTATAAGATAATTTTGACATTGTGAATCTAAAAATAAAATTCATTTTTTAAATATGAAATTATGTAATTTTAATATATATATTTAAATAAAACCTTATTTGAATATAATTTAATAATACCATTTCCTTTTTTATTAACTAATCGATTAAAATTTTATAATGAATATAACACTATAATATCTTTCTAATGAATATTTATTACACATGTGAATGATTTATGATAATATAAAATATTTTGTTATAAGATTAGTGTTTTAGAATGAGTGTTTTGAATAAAATTTTTTTCTAGAAATTGATTTCTTTTTTATTGTTTGTATTGAACTATTTCAAATGTTTGTAACCTATTAGGTGTTTGAAATTAAAATAAGATCCTTTTATAATTTTTTTAATGAGGATTGGAATGGTGGTTTTTAATCTTGTTTATTTTAGTTTTCTATTTTTATCCATAGTGTTGGTAATTATGGTGAGTTGATGAAAAGTAGTATTTTTTTGATGGATTTGAATGTGACACCTTAAAAGAAAACAATATGTCTAGAGGAAAAACACATAGATAAATTTCCTAATGATACAAGAGTATCAATTATAACCTCAAACTATGCATATACTCATGATGGTGTGATAGGGTCTATTTTTTTCATAAAGATAACATGTGAATGTTTCTAAATTAGCACCCACTATTATTTTGTAGAGATACAGGATCTCATGAGGCGATATAGTGTCTAGCTAATATTGAAGAGATATTTTAGTCTTTATGAACAATATAGTTATATAGGGATAGATTAGCCACTCTTCTATTCAAAGGAAAATGTTTGGATTGGTGGAAATGAAGTTATTCAGTCCCACCTATTTGATGTTTTATATTGGAGATATTTCAAGGCCAGCTTAATCTGGATATTTTACCCTAATAAAGTGAGTGTTGAGAAGGATCTTGAGTGTCTATCAGTTTGACTAGTGTGTGAAATATTTTTTGAATATTTTCCAAAACTAGTACTATTTTCTCATTATTTGGATGGTAATGATTTGAAGAAGTCATTCTACATATCTAGTGGCCTTTGTTAGGATCTTACTTCTGTAGTGTTTTATTTTTTCATTAATACATATATAGAAGTGGTGTATATGTTCATCATCATGAAATCATAGTCAGTGTCATAGCCTATAGTAAGATATGTTTCAACCCCATTTGGTGTGGTCAATATTGTTCTTATAAGAAAGAAATATAATTCTTTTGTGTTCTACTAGTGTATAAATTCTATGAATTTTAGGCATAATAGTCTGAAATGTGTTAGGAAATATCATCATTGTGTCCCTCCTAGAAATATCCATAGGATTTAGAATTGAAAATGAAATTAGAAGGAGAAAATATTTTAGAATCACCTTTGATCCAATTATTGTTCAATGTGGTTTCATACATGGTAGATTCGGAAGCTATTTTTTGGGTTTGGGAGTGTCCACTTTTTTATCTATATTTTTTCGACTTTGATGATTCACTTTTGGACACCCTAAAACTATTATTGTAATGGATAAAAAAACTTTTCATCTCATGTTATTATTTTTTAGATACTTATTCCATGTGTTTTTTATGATTGTAATCATTATTCATAGTGTTTACTATGGATTATGGTTTTATTTATTGCATGGAAATAACTTGGGTGTAGTATGGGGTAATGTGGATAAGATATTGGTTTCTTGTTCTACCTTCATAGAAAACATATTGAGGTTTTTTTGTATCATAAAGACTGGGAGTTCTGTGGACTTGGCCTTTACTAACACTCTATGTAGTTTGTGAATTGATGTTAAAGTTGTGCCACTCCAAGTTAAGGTATTTTAATGTTTTGTTTGATTCTACTATTTTGATAACTGTATTTCTGTATTTTTTTGTATGTTTCTGGATTTTCTTCTCTTAGTGGTGTTATTGGCATGTAGCTTGTGGTTGGTGGATCAATCCACTTTAGAGGGGACCATTCCTTTCTATTGGACTTCATATGATTAATAATTTTAGATCAATACTATTGGGTGGGGGAATTGATGCCAGTATTTGTGTGTCTCTTATATTATGGATGGATTCATCATGATTCTTACGTTGGTAACTTCTGATTCCTATAGACCTTGTGACCTCATATTTTCATGTAGAGTTGGTGTTATTTATCCTTTGGTCTAGTTCTAGAAATGGAATAAACATTGGGTTTCAATATGCATGTTTTCTGAATTCCATAAAATTAGGGTAGATAAGGGGATTGGTTGTTCCTAAAAACCCTCAATATTTTATAATAATAAAATCTTATTCAATAGTGTATTTTACATGCAATGCCCTACTTAAATGACCCGAGAGATATATGACCCTTATAACCTATGTATTAAATTGGAATGTATTAATAATATTAGCTAATTTATGATATATATATATATGAATAAATTTCCAAATAAATATAATTTTATTGAAAAAAATCTTGGAAAATATCCACTCAATTTTATGTAAAATTGTTTTATTCTTCGAAAATATGTTTTTTTTTTTCAAAAATGAATTTTAATTGATTTTCCGGAGAAAATATTATAATTAATTTTTGTATATATTTAAAATATATATATATATATTTCAATAAAATTAACAATATTGTTTTGAAATCGAAATATAAAAATTAACTTAGGTTTATAATTTGGTATTTTTTAGATATAATTTAATTTTCAGTGAATATTGAAAAATTCCGATTTTTGTAGCACATCATTTATTTCCAATTAATTAACTTATTTAAAATAAAAAATTTATTTTTAATTTTATTTAAAATAAAATAATTAGTCATAACTCATAAAAATGAAATTAATTACTTTTGAATCATCTTTATTTATGATTTCAGTATAATTTTTTTTGGGATTAAAACACATTTTCTTGAAGACAGTTTTAAAGATCATAATGTTTCTTCATCCTAATTAATTAAAATAAACCCTAATGAGTAATGATTAAATGAAATTTATATATTATATTTCTATAAATATTAATTAAAAATAAAATAATTATTAATATTTATTGTATAATTTATATAAAATTAACTTATGATTGAGAAATACATTTTTTGAAACACCTCTCCTTCCTCATGTTTGTATATTTTACTTTAAATTTAATTTGAATTATTATGTGGATTTAATTTGGTAAAATAGATTAAATATTTTCAATAAAAATAATTTATATTATATAATATGGTAAACTCAATTTCTCTTCATAATGAATAGTTGAAATAGTAAAACTATTTTACCATGGTTAAGGTGAAAATGGGTTTACTAGTGGGTTAAAAAAAAGGTAATGGTTAAATGTCACGACCCCCTCCCACCAAAGATGCCCCTCCTGAGCTGGAAATGGAGAAAGGGAGATAATGTCCCCTGATTCCTGCCTCCAGTAGGCCCCGGGTTCGCGACTAGCACCAAGGGTATGAGTTTTCATAAATATGGGAGTCATTACCATTTTTATTATTTTGGATCGGGAAATAGGACAGGTCAACCACCAAAAAAAAAGAACAAGTGTATATAAAAAAACCTAAACCAAGCCCACATGCATGTTTAAACAATTTTATAACAAGGTACAAGTACAAGGAATATCAAAAGTACAATACCAATGAAAACAAGAGAACAGCAACTGCAACAACTCCAACTGCCTGACTAGTAGGGTCCCGTACGACCCTGGTAGTCCTCCTGGGAACCTGAAAGTTAACGTAGGGTGACCATAAAAGTATACTCAGTAGGGAAACCTAATGCTCTCGTGCACAAGTGGGGAGACATCCTAATGTCCTGTTAGAACAACAGAAGAAACCTAACAAGGAAATCTATCCACCCAACCTCACCAGCCACACTCACCAAAACACAATCACAACAGGTAGTAGTAGTACAAGAACAAGAGTATTGGGTACTCCACACCATTCCCATTAGTTAGCTGAACGTCCTGACGCTGTCACACTCTCCCCGCCCGCACACACCTGGGGCTCACAACCACACATCCCCGCCCGCACACACCTGGGCCTCACAACCACAACCACATCCCCGCCCGAAGACACCTGGGCCTCATCCCGAAGATTCTTGGGAACAGTAATGGTAACAAAACTCTCACCCGAAGACACATGGTCCTGAAATCAAAACCTACCTGAAGTGTTTGAGGTGTAAGGTTGCCTCAATCCATCACAACCTATAAGTCTGCTCGAAGAGTCTTGGGCCTATCCACCCCAATCGAAACCTACCCGAAGAGTCTTGGGTGTAAGGTCGCCTCCAGCCATCACAGCCTAGGGGAGAAGGAGCAGGATGGAGCTAGTAACTATGGAAAAAACACCCTCTCCCATGAAATGGGCGTGTTCGGCACTAAGTGCTCAACATGGGTTCGGTGCAATAAAACACAAAAGATACAGATATATATATATAGAAACCACTCAGCCCAACCTATGGCTTCTAAACAGAAAACTGAGTACGTGCCTCGGCACTGCTACCACGAAGTATGCATACAACAACCAACCCCAACCCCATTAAGGTTTTCATGTTTCCACAGAATTAGTTTATTAGTTCTATAACTACTGGGAAAATATCCACAACCAACCACTTCAATCATTCGTAAAACATATGCCTGCCATCCACAAAACATGTTAGGGAAACACAAGCAGCACAACAAAACCCTTCTTAACAATCAACCAACCCATTGATAATTATTTCTGTTTCATTACCAAGCCCCATCATTCGTTAACTCTTCCACATTTATTATTTATTAAACACAACCCATAGTCCGTTCACATTTAAACCCATTCCTACAGCCCCACTGCCATCCACCATAACCACACCACACATTGTTATCCCTTTAATACCATTTATTGCAGCCCCGCTTCCCATCACCATCACAACATTCACAACAACTCACAACCAAGTAAACCGCAGCCCCGCTGCTTACCCCATCCCCAACAACCCACAAAACACACCCAACACATGCCACGTAACCAAGACAACACCCACATGTTCATTATTCCATTTCGGTTAACTGGGGTGATCACACAAGGGTTCCATATTTTCATTCAATCAGCCAACTTTACGTGATTACCCAATTTCCTCATTCAACAAAGTTTCACTCACAAAAACGTTCTAGAAAGATAGGGCAACATTTAATTGCGCAAGAAAAGGACCCCAATGACTATGATTTTCAGTAGGCATAAGCCTAACAATGTCACAGCATAATATCACAGGATATAAAGTAACAAAAATCACAAATTTCCCAACCCCGTTATAAGCCAGTTTTTATCTTTATTAAACAGGTTCAAAAGTGTTTCACATAAACAATAGAACACCCACCCCACATGATGCAAAAAATAGAGAGACGAAGGTAATATCCCTACCTCAACAGGTTCTGGTCACAACTCTCCCCCATATCAACTTTAGAAGACATTAGTCAGCGTCCCTGCAAAATTTCCTTGGGTGGAAGTCGGAGAGGAAAAGCCGATGGAAAGACAACATATCCAAGCTCGGATGTTCCGCCTCGTTGTTACAATCCCGTGGCCCCTGACGGATCATAAATTGGAGCTCAGACAAAAAAGTTATGGAAGAAAGAGCCTTCGAGTCTCTTGAGAGAGCTCTGCTCAGAGGAGAGGGGAGGAGAGGTGTGAGTTGAAAGGAAGAGGGGACCCCTCCTTTTATAGGCGTGAAAAGAAAAAGTACACGGCGTGTAATTATGGTACACGGCGTGTACTCGTCCATTTTCACACGGTCTCCACGCAGCCTCCAACGCGGCTCTGCGGCCGTTGACTTGTCAATACACGGTTTGAAGGTAATGCATATGTGGGGAAGGACTACACGGCGTGTAGATTGGACACACGGCGTGCACACATTTATTGCAAACGACAAGGAAACGGCTCCAACGAGTCACAAGACCGACAATTGGTCAACACACGGTAACGCATACGCGGGGAAGGACTACACGGCATGTAGTACTGGACACACCGCGTGTACTCATGTTCTTCACATGGCAAGGACACTGTCATCCATACGTGGTGTACCCGGCAAGAGGGTACACATCGTGTACTCAAACTACATGGCGTGTAGTATCAAAATTCTGTAAAGTGTGGGAAATGACCATTTTACCCTCTAGAAGACTTCGTGGACTTCTTTTTGACAAATCAATGGGATGGAGAGGTCTGGGCCATTACATCAGATACCTCTTAAAACATTCTCGTCCCCGAGAATTCAAAAACCAACCCAGGGGAACCCAACAAGATACCTCTTAGGGCCCTCGTTACAATAGGAATCCAACCAACTACCCTAATCGTATGTGTTTGGAATTTCTTCTCCTATGTCGAGATATTATCCGCTTTAGGTGGCACTGACTTGCTTGTACTGGTTAAATCGCATCCTCATTAATGCATCTCGATTAAGGATTGGGTCTTCCCACTTCCATACATTAGGATTTTTAACTCGAACTACCCCCCAACACCACACAACCAACACACTGCCCGAACACGTGGTTTTGGGAAAATCCTTCTCCTATGTTGAGATATTATCCGATTTAGGCCGCACTGACTCGCCCGCATGGGTTCAATCGCATTTTTATTAATGCATCTTGATTATGGGTCAGGTTTTCCCCCTTCCCACACATCCAGACATGTTACAAATTACCAGGGAACAAGGAAACAAAAGGTCTCACAACTGACAATCCAAGCATTCCATATATCAATGGTACAGAGTACAATGTCAACACAAAGCTCAGAAGAACAAGGGAACACAAGTCAAAACAACTCCAGGTACTAAGCTTGCATCTGGGTGTCCTTCTCCCAAGTTCTCTCCTCGAGGCCGCCATGCCTCCACAATACACGAACCAAGGGAATGGTTCATCCACAGAGCACCTTCCCTTTACGATCCTCGATTCTGACTTGTTGTTCCTCAAAGGTCGTGTCATCTCCCATATCCAACTATCCCCAGTCGATAATGTGAGTGTCATCGTGTATGTACTGACGAAGCTGGGAGACGTGGAAGACGTCATGAACTTTCTCCAACTGAGGTGGTAGGGCCAGCTGATATTCCACCTCGCCGACTCACCTCAGCACCTCAAAAGGTCCGATGACCCCAGGTGGGAGCTTTCTTCCTTTCCCAAACCTCTGTTGCCCCCGTCGAGGGGAAACCTTCAAGAACACATGGTCTCCAACCTTGAACTCCAAGGGCCTCCTCCGATGATCATCATAAGACTTCTGTCAGTCCTGAGCTGCCTTCATCCTCTCACGTACAAGCTGGACTTTTTCCGTGGTGCTCTGCACTACCTCTGGCCCAAGAGCACCTGTCTCACCAACATCTGCCCAGAAAATGGGTGAATGACAAGGCCTTACATACAAAGCCTCTAATGGTTCCATGAAAATAGTAGAGTGTAAGCTATTGTTGTAGGCAAACTCTACTAAATGCAAGTGGCGTACCCATGATCCTCTGAAATCCAGAACACATGCTCGCATCATGTCCTCTAATGTTTGGATAGTCCGCTCTGTCTACCCGTCGGTTTGGGGGTGGAAAGCAGTGCTAAGGCGTAGCTGGGTGCCAAAATCATGTTGTATCCCCCTCCAGACTCGTGAGGAAAACCGAGTATCCCAGTCTGAGACGATAGTCCTCGAAACTCCATGAAAACGCAACAACTCGTCTACATACCTCTTTGCTAAGGTACTCACCGGGCCCGACTCCTTAATTGCTAAGAAGTGAGCCGATTTCATTTGTCGATACACCACTACCAAGATATCATCATAACCACCCTGAGCTCTGGGTAGCCCTGTGACGAAGTCCACCGAGATTTCATCCCACTTCCACTCTGGGACATCTAAAGCATGCAAAAAACCACCTGGAACACAGTGTTTAGCCTTCACTTGCTGACACACTAGGCACTTAGCCACAAACTCTACCACTTCCCATCTCACCCCAGGACACCAAAAATGATCCCTCAGGCCTCAGTACATTTTTGAAACTCCTCGATGTACTGCTAAGGCTGAGCTATTGAACTCACGTAGAACTCCATCACGCATCGCCTCTGGGACAAACAACCTTCCACAGAAAAGCAACCGATATCGGCTGTCCACTGACCATCCCTCTGGAGAATTCCCCTAATCGACACTATCCTGCATCACATATGCCTCAGTGTCCCCCCACTGAGACTCCTCCACCTGCTGCGACAAGGAGGATTGCACCATCATCTGGAACAAACAGCCTCTAACACCTTCTTCCCTTGCATCCAAGTGTAGGGAAGCCAACTCTCCCATCACCTTCCAAGCATCAGTGGATTCCCGAACCACATCCTTATGTGACTTCCTGCTCAGAGAATCAGCCAAAACGTTTCCCTTACCATCAGTGTAAGATATCTCGAAGTCATAGTCTTGGAGAAACTCGACCCATCTCCACTGCCGTAAGTTCAGGTCATGCTGGGAGATGATATAACGCAGGCTCTTGTGATCTGAGAAGACCACAAAGTGCTCCCCAAAGAGGTAATATTTCCACAAATTCAATGCGAACACTACTGCTGCAAGCTCTAGGTCATGGGTGGCATAGTTATGCTCGTCAGGGCGCAACTTCCTAGACCCATAACAAATCACTCCCTTCTTCTGCATCAGCAGGCACCCTAGAACAAGGCCAGAAGCATCACAAAACACTTTATACAACAACCCTTCCTCTGGAAACCTGAGTACAGGAGCACTTACCTACTTCTCCTTTAGGTAGTCAAAAGATTTCTGGCACTGCTCGCTCTAAAATAATACCTGGTTCTTCCTAGTCAAAGCTGTCAATGAAGCAGCAACTCGAGAGAAGTCTGAAACGAACCTCTGATAGTAACATGATAACCCCAGGAAACTACGAACTTCTGCCATGCTCTTGGGTGCTTCCCAAGAAACAACTGCCTCTAGCTTCGACGGGTCCACCGATACTCCATGCTGAGACACCACGTGCCCAAGGAAGTGTACTTCTTATGTCAAGAACAAACACTTCGACAATTTCCCGTAAAGCGGGTGGTGTCAAAGGACTTCCAAAACTGACCCTGAGATGCTCAACATGCTCCCCCTCTGATCTTGAGTAGATTAGGATGTCATCGATAAACACAATGACGAACTGGTCCAGAAACTCACGGAAGTCAATGTTCATATGTCCCATGAACACAGCTGGTGCATTCTTAACTCCAAACGGCATCACTACAAACTCGAAGTTCCCATACCTGCACATGAAAGCTGTCTTCGAGATGTCAATGTCCTTCACCCTCAGCTGATGATATCTTGATCATAGATCAATCTTGGAAAACCAACCTACTCTCCTTGGTTGGTCGAAAAGATCATCTATTCTCGGGAGGGGATAGTGGTTCTTGACCGTTACCTGGTTCAACCTTCAGTAGTCTATGCATAGCCTAAGACCATCATCTTCCTTCTTCACGAACAAAACTGGAGTACCCCATGGCGACATGATGGGTCGAACAAAACCCTACTCTATCAGATCTTCAATCTGAATCTGCAACTCCTGCAACTCCGAAGGTGCCATACGATAAGGGGCCATCAAAATTGGATGGATACCAAGCTATAAGTCTATCCCAAACTCAACGTCTCGTCGGGGGGGGGGGGGGTAGAGTGACAACCTCCTCAAGAAAAACATCGAGGAACTCCCTAACAACATCTAGGACATCGATCATCTCTGTATCATCTGGAACCACTGATAACCCGCTCAACAAGGAAAGGAGAGGCTCCACGTGCCGGCTTCCCGCCTGATAGCTCCTCCCGCCAACAAAAGAGATGCACTGCCCATCTACATCGGAGAACACAACTCTTCTCCGGAAGTAGTCGATAATGGCACTAACAGAAAACAACCAGTTGATGCCTAGGATGACATCATATGGATGCATCTATAACAGAAGAAGGTCTCCACTAGATCGATGTGGTCCCAACGTCAGCCCACATCCCCGACAAACACAAGATACACTAGTCTATCCCCCAACTGGTGTACTCAGTACCAGTGGTACGGAAAGTCTCTCTACATCTAGTCCCCAAACCAGGGCTAGACTAGGAGCAACAAAAAAGTGCGAGACTCTCGAATCGAACAAAGCAGAAACAAGAGTGCTGAACAAACAAATCGTACCTCGCAAAACCTCTGGTCCTACTGGAGCTGCCAACTCTGCTGCGTGCAACTGTCCGTGCCGAGCTCCTCTGCCTCTCTGATGTCATCCACTTCCTTGACCATGCCCTGATCGAGGTCCCTGAGGAGAACCCTGAGGTCGGCCTACTCCGGAAAAGTCTTCCCTCGGAGGAGCATGGTCCTGATGCTGCTGGAAGGGCCTCTCTGGAAACTGGTGTTGCTACGGTGGGCGCTGAATCTTCCCACCTCCACTGTACGGAGCTCGGGTCGGGCACCGACACTAAACGTGTCTGAAACCTCCATAAGAAAAACACCTCGGTCCTAGGCTCGTGGAAAAGGGACGAGGACCCAAAGATCTGAACTGGAACTGCTAGGGCCAGCTCCCCACTGGCCTGAACCTGGAAGGTCCTGTCATAGGAGACCTGCTGCTGACTGCCTTCCCCTTTGACGAACCTGGCTGAAACACCTCACTCGGTGCACCTCCCATCGAGTGAATCCTCTATATGACCTCTGCCTTCTTCTGCACTTCCATGTACGTCAGAAGGGTGAAGTGGGTGGCAACATACTGGAGCGAAGGATGAAGAGCCTCCTCCAAACATCTCGCCCGAGATTCCTCATCCCGAAAGTGTTCCAGAGCAAAGCGCAGGAGATCTTTGAACTTGATCCCCAGCTCTCGTGCCGTCATACTTCCCTGCTGAAGGGATAGTAACTCCTGTCGCTTCTCCACCTTGATCATGGAAGAAAGGAATTCCTCTCGGAATTCCTTCTCAATGTCAGCCCATGGAACCTCTGCCTCTATCCTCTCTCCGAGGTAGAGCGTCCACCACTGTCGCGCCGCACCTCTCAGCTGACTGACTTCTAGGGGAACCCATTACTCCCTCGGAGCACGGATCATGGTGAAAGCGATCCCTAGCTCCTCAATCCACCCCTCTGTCTACGTATCCGAAGTACTACCCTCATACTTCTTGAGGGTCTGCCGCTGGAATGAACGGAGAGTCTTCTGCCACTGGCTATCTTCCTCCTCTCGGTCAATCCTCAACTGATCGACCACCTGAATCTGCTGGGCCTTGGCCGTCTGAGCCACACGGGGACGACGTCCAGGTGCCATAGATGTACTGTAAACAAGGATCGCCTAAGCCCAAGTAGTAAGGAAAAACTCGTGGTTTTATTTTATCATTTTATTTCAATTTATTTCCCAGAACACCCAAATAAAGTAAAACACAAACATGATGATGCATTTACCTTCCCTATGGTCTCCACCCAGCAATCAATGTAGTCTCACTTGGTTGTTCGGTAGGCTCAGAGTCCTTGCATCGGATCACGAGGGTCCCTAAAATCCCGTGTCCTAGCCTGTCTTCCCTGGCCTATATCACGCACCAAGATTAACTACCATTGTTGCCCTACCATCCCATGCAATCCTCACTGTGCCTAACTCCAGACTCCACCCTATCTCTCAACAATCACCTCTGATACCATTCTGTCACGACCCCCTCCCACCAAAGATGCCCCTCCTGAGCAGGAAATGGCGAAAGGGATATAATGACCCCGAGTCCCGCCTCCAGTAGGCCCTGGGATGGCGACTAGCACCAATGGAATGAGTTTTCACAAATATGGAAGGCATTGCCCTTTTTATTATTTTGGATCGGGAAATAGGACAACTCAACCACCAAAAAGAAAAGAACAAGTGTATATAAATAAACCAAAACCAAGACCACATGCATGTTTAATCAATTTTATAATAAGGTACAAGTACAAGGAAGCTCAAAAGTACAATACCAAAGAAAACAAGAGAACAACAACTGCAACACCTCCAACTGCCCGACTAGTAGGGTGCCGCACGGCCCTGGTAGTCTTCCTAGGAACCTGAAAGTAAACGTAGGGTGAGCATAGAAGTATACTTAGTGGGGAAACCTAAAGCTCTCGTGCACAAGTGGGGAGACATCCTAATGTCCCGTGAGAACAATAGAAGAGACCTAACAAGGAAATCAATCCACCCAACCTCACCAGCCACACTCACCAAAACACAATCCCAATAGGTAGTAGTAGTACAAGAACAAGAGTATTGGGTACCCCTCACCATTCCCATTAGTTAGCTGAACGTCCTGAGGCTATCACACTCTCCCCGCCTGCACACACCTAGGCCTCACAACCACACATCCCCGCCCGCACACACCTGGGCCTCACAACCACACATCCCCGGCCGCACACACCTGGGCCTCACAACTACAACCACATCCCCACCCGAAGACACCTGGGCCTCATCCCGAAGATTCTTGGGAAAACTAATGGTAAAATAACTCTTGCCTGAAGATACCTAGAACTGAAATCGAAACCTACCTGAAGAGTCTTTGGTGTAAGGTCGCCTCAAGCCATCACAACCTATAAGTCTGCCCGAAGATTCTTGGGCCTAACCACCCCAAATCGAAACCTACCCAAAGTGTCTTGGGTGTAAGGTCGCCTCAAGACATCACAACCTAGGGGAGAAGGAGCAGGAAGGAGCTTGCAACTATGGAAAAAACACCCTCTCCCATGAAATGGGAGTGATCGACACTAAGTTCTCAACAAGGGTGTGGTGCGATAAAACACACAAGATACAGATATATATATAGCAACCACTCAGCCCAACCTATGGCTTCTAAATAGAAAACTGAGCACGTGCCTCGGCACTACTACTAGGAATTATTCATACAACAAACAACCCCAACCCCATTAAGGTTTTCACATTTCCGTAGAATTAGTTTATTAGTTCCTTAACTACTGGGCAAATATCCACAACCAACCACATCAATCGTTCGTAAAACATATCCCTGCCATCCACAAAACATGTTAAGGAAACACAAGCAGCACAACAAAACCCTTCTTAACAATCAACCAACCCATTGATTATTATTTCCGTTTCATTACCATGACCCATCATTCATTAACTCTTCCACATTTATTATTTATTAAACACAACCCATAGTCCGTTCACATTTAACCCCATCCCTGCAGCCCCGCTGCCAACCACTATAACCACACCACACATCGTTATCCGTTTAATACCATTTATTGCAGCCCCACTGCCCATCACCATTACAACATTCACACCAACTCACAAACAAGTCAACCGCAGCCCTGCTGCTTACCCGATCCACAACAACACACAAAACACCCCCAACACATGCCATGTAACCAAGCCAACACCCACATGTTCATTATTCTATTTTGTTTAAACGGGGTGATCACACAAGGGTTCCAGATTTTCATTTAATCAGCCAACTTTACGTGATTAACCAATATCTTCTATCAACAATGTTTCACTCACAAAAACGGTCTAGAACGATAGGGAAACATTTAATTGCGCAAGAAAAGTCCCCCAACGACCATGATTTTCAGTAGGCATAAGCCTATTCATGTCACAGCATAATATCACAGGATATAAAGTAATAGAAATCACAAATTTCCCAACCCCATTATAAGCCAGTTATTATCTTTATTAAACCAGTTCAAAAGGGTTTAATGTAAACAATAGAACACCCACCCCACATGATGCACAAATTAGAGAGAGGAAGGTAAGATCCCTACCTTAATAGGTTCTTGTCACAACGCTCCCCCGGATCAACTTTAGAAGATGTTCGTCGGCATCCCAGCAAAACCTCCTCGGGTGGAAGTCGGAGAGGAAAAGTCGAAGGAAAGACCACAGATCCAAGTTTGGAAGTTCCGCCTCATTGTTACGATCCCATGTCCACTGACAGATCGTAAATCGGAGCTCGGATGAAAAAGTTATGGAAGAAAGAGCCTTCGAGTCTCTTGAGAGAGCTCTGCTCAGAGGAGAGGGGATGAGAGGTGTGAGTTGAAAGGAGGAGGGGACCCCCCCTTTTATAGTCATGAAAAGAAAAAGTACATGGAGTGTAATTATGGTACACGGTGTGTACTCGGCCATTTCCACACGGTCTCCACGCGGCCTCCAACGCGGCTCCGCGGCCGTTGACTGGTCAACACACAGATTGAAGGTAACGCATACGCGGGGAAGGACTACACGGCGTGTAGATTGGACACACAGTGTGTAGACATTTATTTCACATGGCAAGGACATGGCTCCAATGCGGTACACGACTGACGACTGGTCAACACACGGTAATGCGTACGCGGGGAAGGACTACATGGCGTGTAGTACTGGATACACGGCGTGTACTCATTTTCCTCACGCGGCAAGGACATGATCATCCACACGGGGTATACCCGTCAAGAGGGTACACGGCGTGTAGTCAAACTACACGGCATGTAGTTTCAAAATTTTGGAAAGTGTGGGAAAATTCCATTTTACCCTCTAGAACACTTCGTGGCCTTCTTTTTGACAAAGGAATGGGCTGAAGAGGTTCATGCCATTACATTAAAATATCCAAAACCCTTTTATAAGTTATATTTCATGGCGATTTTTTACTTTATCAAAACTAAATCTATATAATGGTATTTTTTGGATCTTATTTTAATGTAAAAAATGGAAGTATTACTTTTTCTTTTCAAAAATGATAAGTGTACTACTCACCTCACTTGTAAAAGGTCACACACTATACTCTCCTCTTCACATGTTCAAAGCCTTTTTTTATAAAATACCTAAAAAATACCTTACTCAATTCCCTCTTCATGTCCTGAATCCCATGTTCTGATCAAAAATCTATCGTATCAAGGCCTTTGGTGCTAACCTAAGGAAATTTCCTGAAGAAGAGGTATTGTTCGTAGCCAAGCATTTTTATTTTATTTCTTCATCCACCAAAATAAAATATTATTAAATAATTCAAATATAATGAAAATATTTTCTAATATATACTAAGATGTTATTATGTAATTTAATGACCTAAATTCATCTCCTTTACTATCAAATGGGAAATGAAACCATGATTCTTCTGTATGGCATACTACCACCTCATGAACTAATTTATTTTATTTTTTATCATTTCTTATCAAAGCTTATTATAGTAATTTATTTAAATATATATATATATATATGATATTTAAATAATTATTTTAAACATTTTGTTATGATAATTCATATACGTTCAATCATTCTATTTTATGGGGGATACGATAACATTGCTTATTTGTATGGAAGACTATAGTCTCACGATGCGATGTCGTTCATTTTTCACTAAGGTTATTCATTAAAAGTAGTAAGGATAAATTTACTAAATATATGTGATTTATATATATGTGTGTGTGTGTGTGAAATAATATATATAATATTGACATATTTATCATTCTAAAAATATAATAAATAATTCACTTTTTACCATTCCATTCACTGAGAAATTATAATTTCAGTCATGCATATGTGTCATTCATTATCGATATGATTATTTTTCCATCACCACATCAAATTTATAATATATATAATTGAATTTAAAGATATTATATGATATTTATTATATATTTATCGTTATTGAAAGGTAAAATAATACTTAATATTTTTCCATAATGATCATCAAAAAATTGAAATGTTACTCATGTGTACGTATAGTCCCCCGTCTCCATGGTCATAAAGTATTTCACTTCCCATAACCATTATTCATGTATTTTTTTAAAATCATGGTTAATATAAATAGATAATAATTTCATGACTATTATTTGAGAAAAATGAACTCTTGGACCCTGATCAATGAATCAAATCCATTTTGAAGCAATAAACCAAACATCTTCAAAACGGATGGTGTGGACATAACTTTTTTATATTTAATTGTATCATTAAAATAAATAAATGAAATTATTTATGTATAAGTAATTCGACCAATATAATTTTCATAAAAAATTAAACAGTTTATATATACTTAATATGTATTAATTAATGGAAATACCTGAAAATAATAGACTTGAGGTAAGGGTTTTCTCATCTCACTTTTATTACTATGAGACATATCGAATTATCACCAGTTATTTTTATTATATGTTTCATATTATGACTGTGAATTTATTTTTTAATTCATTTCAACAGTATTATTTGGATTTATAAATACATATGACATTCTCTATTTCATGAGGTTTTAATCTAGGGACCACTAAAGTGGAAAGGGATTTTGTTTAAAATTTCCTTAATTAGGGAATATTTTATTATAGTTAACCTAAATTATTATATATAGTTTATGTATTCCCCATTTTACATGATATATCATGAAAAAATAAAAATTTCATGTAGTTTATTTTTTAAATTTGTATAAATTAAGCTAAGGGGATTTGAAATGAATGTTACCAAGTAGTAAGGGTTCTTAGAACTCAATTTATTTTCACTAGGTTATATGATTTGTTAATTTTCATTAATATGATTTTATTATGTGTGAAATGAAATATAATTTTATTATATTATATTACAAAATGTTTATTTTGGATTTAAATTAGTTACACATAATATCCCAACATATTAACTCTTAATCCAATTGTGTGATCTTTGTATAGTTTATTCATCTCAAATTGCATTTCGTTGGGAAATAAATTTCTAATACGCACCTATATTTGTTTATGAGGTGTACATACTACAACTTTTAAATAAATATTATGAATCTATTTATGTTCATGATATTTAATGTATAATTATTTTTATATATACATTGTGAATATAGTTGAAAAGTTACTGATATACAAAAGGCATTACATTACAATATTTTTTTCTTTTCAAGATTATTTACATTTAGGGTTCCATTTGAGGAAATCACATGTTATAATTCTCTTGAATGATATCTATTTTATTAATCTCTGGTAAGGAATATGGTTTCATTTTTAATTTCTATTTCTACCCTTAATTAATTAATTAATGATCAAGAATGTGTTGATTATGTGATATTGATCATGTATCTTATTTTAGATAGAGGATCTCTCTATCCCATATAAATATTATCAAAATTATTTCTAGAAATGTTCTTTTCTAACCATAAGTTATTTTATAAAACTATCATACGTTATTGTTGACCTTCTTTTAAAAAAGGTTTAAATGTAAATTTTAGAACATTTCCCAAATGAGACACATTTTTTTTGTTACAAAATGTTTGAATACAATGTTTATTTTTAACATTTGTTAAATAAATGGAATTTCATACTATCATGAAATTTTTTTTCGAGAACTTCCTTTATATTTTCCAGAGTTTATTTTCAAGGAAAATGATTTTCATAATAATTTAGAAATTTTTTGTTTTTAAAAGTTATTTTCGATGTAAAAATTTGTATTTTCCTCAAGAATGATTTTAATGATATTATAATGGAATTTCCACTCATCCAAATCACCATCACATATTTTTACTTATGATTCACTTAGATATATTCAAATTATACCATTATTATTTCTATTGATGTATTATGGTTGTTTCAATAAATTTTTAAGGAAAAAATTTATTATCCATGAGTTAATAAAATTGTGAAATGAATAATGTATTTTTTATGAGTTTTATGATGAGATAAAATAACTATGAAAATTATTTTTTTATGTTTCATGGAAATTTTTAAATAAGTTTTGTGTCCCATTATATCTGACAAGCGATCCTAATATAGCTTATATGATGTTTGTATCCCCATTATATGTCATGAAAAATGGGAGATCCTGATAGATCCTATATGATAAGTGAGACCCATTATAACTTTATATGTATTAGGTTATAATTAGGTTCTTTGAATAATTGTATTAGAATTTAGATGTATGGTTATTCCAATTTTTAAGGTTTTTATGATAAAAGTTTCCCAAATACCAATATGTTTTCTTTATACATTCTATGTATTTTTAATGTTTCCTTTGATCAAGATTTAAATCACGTGGCTCATGGTAATTTATTCTTTTGACTCCTTCCTATAATAAATCTTTTTGAAATGTTTCATGATTGATGATGTTGGTATGGATGGGTTTGAGTTTTCTTATTTTAATATCAAGAACTTTTATTATTTCATCATACCCTTATTATCTTCATATATTCACAAATTACATTGAATTGATAGTGATTATTTTTAACCTAATTGATAATTTTATCCCACCGTTTATATGTTTCATATTCACCAATTTATGAAGAATGATGAATAAATTCATTGTACCTAAAAATTTTCTAATGTGTTGTTGTTTTTGAGAGATTTTTAAGGCTTAATATCAAATACAAAAATATTAGTATAATGTTAAAAATAATCCCTTGAAATAATGGGTATTTTTATTTAAGAGTTTGTTCTATTTCCAAAAAATTCTAAACCTAAAGGGTCCTTGGATATGTATGTGATCCAATATTTCCATTTTATATTGTATGTTTTTTATGGTGATGTTTGGTTACCTTCATTGGTATCAAAGCTTGAGTATAAATTTTATCATTTTAGCATCAGATCTAGGAGTGTTGGTTCATATCTACTATAGTTAGTATCAGAGAAAAGTTATAGATAACTTTAGAGATTATGATATTTTTATGTGAGGATGTCTTAAGGGTTATGGATAACATAACAGGTTTAGGAATTTGATGTTGACAATTTTTTTAATATTATTAAACACATTTAGGGTTTATATGATATTTGATGACCAGTTATATTTTTAAGGATTATTATCATATTTATTGTAATTATATATGTTTGTAATTTTTGTAAAAAGGAAAATCCAAATGTCGAGTTATGACCCCTTACATATAGTTATTCTATGAGGCTTAAACCCAAAACCTAATGGTGAATAGGTAGTAGCTATAGACACTAGCCTTCATGACATCCTAGTTAGTATGACATTTTCATTTTGTACTAAAACGGTTTCAAATAAAATTTTGGGGAACATTATAAGAGTATGGTAAATAGAATATTTTGGGAATTTTTTTTAGGAATAATGATTGAATTATATTTTAGATGAAAATACAATTTTATTGTGTACTTTTTATTAAAGAAGTCATGTATCAAAAATATTTGCATATCATGGATATTATATTACTAAGGTATGTTCATTTGATTCATGAGACTTTAAATGTGATTGATGTTCGTTGAAGAAAAAATTCAAATTAATCTCAAATAATATGTTATGAAATAATTATATTTTTTGGGATTTAGTCATATTTTGAAATATTTTGATAAAATTTAATCATAATAATTTAGGGAATGATTTAGTTTTAATATGGGTTATTACTAATGAATTTTGGAAATTAAAGTAGTTTTCTTGGTATGAAGTTTTATTCATATTGATAATTTCCTTGTGATAAATTTTTTTTTGGATTTAGTTAATGTAGACAGATAGAAGGATGGTCCTTACATCGTTTTTTTATTATTTTATCAATTATATATTTCTTTTAGTGCTTCCAATATAAAAAATTCATCTTGAATACTCATCATTTGGATAAAAAGATGTTATTATGGTGAAAATTTATTAAATAATGAAATTATTTTTATCATTAAAATATATTTTCTCATGATATTATTCTAGATGGTAAATGTATTCCTAAACTATATTAAAATGATCTTGAAACAAAAAATATGCCCTATTACCATCATTTTAGTTATAATCAGTGGTATTTTTCACACCTCTTTGGTTTATGGATTTGTAGATGTTGACTTTCTCATGATTACTCTATTTATTTTTCATTAATGAACACCATTACTATATGTCATGATTTTTGCATTACAATTTTCTTATATTTCCACATATTAACATTCCTCAATTTTTTCTTATTTGGAAACTAGGTATGTTATATTCAAGATAACATTCTTAATTCCCTTTCTCTCTTATCTATAAGTTGTTTTATTTTCAAATTTTACAATGTTAGATTCTATGAAAGATATTTTAAAATATAAAAAATTGTATCATCGATATAAATTTCAAATATTGATGAATTAATTTTTTTAATAGGGTTAGAATGTAACACCCTGTGATTTTCAATTAATAAAATTATGTTTGATATAATATTTAACATGAAACACCTAACATAAAAGACATGTGAGATATATGACCATTATAACCTAGTTGTAAAATTTGTGGGTATGAATATTACTAACTAATATTTTAAATATATATAGAAATTTCCTTCTCAATATAAATTTGTTGAAATAGTATTGGAAAATAATAAATAAATATTTACTAAAGTAAGTTTAATCATCAAAAACCTTCTTTCATCAAAAATGATTTTTATTTCTTTTTGAGATAAAATATTATAAATAATTTAGAGAGACTTGATTTTTTTTTGAAAAAAATGAACTTGATATTTGAAATCATCATATTAGAAATAAATTATGGTGAAAAAAATAGATCTTTCGGAAAATACTGATTTTTTAGTAAATAGTGAAAATATTGATTTTTATAAAACTATTATTCTTTCTAATAAATTAAGTATTTTAAAAGTCACATTGATATTTGAATTTAATTTCATGTAAAATAAGTATTATTTAGTTATAATAACTAAATTTAATTATTTATTAGTCATCATTATATTTTAGTTTAGAATAAGCTTATTTTTTTATTTGAAAACACATTTTTTTGAAGAATGTTTTAATGTGTGTAATGTTTCCCCATATTAATTAATTATTATAACCCCAAATTAGTATTGTTTTTAATTATATTTATAAATTATATATATATATATATTATTAAATTTAAATTCATATAATTATTTTTAATAGTCATAGTGTTTATATAAAACCATCTTATTCTTGAAAAATACATTTCTTGAAAACCCTCTTTTGCATCATGTCTGAAGGTTTTACTATAAATTAAAATTTTCAAATTCTATGAATATAATTTGAAAAAATTAACACTGTATATTTATTCATAATAAATAATATTATATAATATGGTAAATTTAATTTCTCTTCATAATGAATAGTTAAAACATTAAAAATATTTTACTATAGTTAACGTGAAAATGGGATTAACGAGTGTTAAACTAAAACTATAAGAATTAAAATAACCTAAAAACTTTAAAATATTATAATATATGACCATATTTAGACCTTAACTCATTTATGTATCTATAATGGTCCATTTTGGTGCCTTTTTTAAAATAAAAAATGTGGGTATCTCTATTTCTTTTGAAAAATTACAATTGTGCTACTCAGCTCAGTTATAAAAGGAAACCCTCTCTGATCTCTTCTTTAATCCATAAAATACTTTTGTTTTATCCATAACCTAATAAAATACCTAAATTAATTCAATACACATGTTCTATATCTTCTATTTTTATTAAAAATCCATCCAAAGACGGATTTTGGTTCTAACCTAAGGAGGTTGTTTGAAGATGAGATATTGTGCTTGACTGAGCATTTTTATTTTATATCTTTGGCCACCTATTTCAAATAATATTCAGTTTTTTGATATAATTAAAAAATTAAAAATAATTTTATTTTATTTTGTAAATTTTTTATTTAAAAATATCACTTTTTCTATCATATGGGAAACAAATCTATCATTCTTGGGTACAGTGAACTACCTCCTCATGAACCGATGTAACTCATTTTTCACTAGCATTTTTCATGGAATGTAATAATGATTAAACTACAGAATATACATGATATATATATAATATAATTATCATATTACTGACATATTTATCATTCAGAAAATATAAAATATCATTTAATTTTTACCATTCCTTTTGTTGAGAAATTATAACGTCATTTGTGCGTTTGTGTGGACTACCAACTCTACAAAGTGATGTGATTATTTTTCATCACCACATAACATGGATGATATATATAATTGTTTTCAATGAAATAATATGATGTTTATAATATATTTTTTATTCAAGGAATATAAAATAATTCTTACTTTCTTTCTATAATAATCAATGAAAAATGGAAATGTTACTCATGTGTACATATAACCTACCATATCCATGATCACAATGTAGATCATTTTAAATAAACATTACTAATGGATAGTTTTAAATATATAAATTATTTATAAAAATAAATATTATTTCATGATTTTTATTTTGAAAAAAATCACATCTTTGACCATTGACAACTCACCGATGCAGTTTTGGAATAATAAACCAAACATCCACAAACTACACGACGTCAGCTTAACTGATTAAGAATTTAAAATGTAATTTAAATAAAAAATAAATTATTTAACAATAAGTTATTAAACCTATAAATGGATATTAAAAAATAAAATAATTTATATAATCTTATTATAATGGAGTTAAAGGATATACATCGAATGTATGGACTTAAGCTAAGTGTTTTCTCAAATAACTTTTATTTTTGAGAGACATACACCATATTCACCACCTATTTTAATTTTTTGGTGTATATAATAGAAATTCCCATATTTTAATATTATTTTAAAAAAATTTATTGTGATTAATGAATCCAAATTTGGTTCTCCCTTTTATGAGGTTTTGATCCATAGATTTCCAATATAGTAAGAAATTTCCTTTCAAACTTCCTTTATTAAGGCATATTTTATTATTATTTACCAAATTTAATTTATATGGCTAGTATATTACCCATATTATATTTTATATCCTGAATCCATCATAATTCAAATTATTTAATGTTTCAATTATAATTATTTCATCCAAGGGTATTTTACCTGAATGTTACCAAGTGGAAAGAAGTTTCATAACACTATTTCTTTTCATTTAGTTATCTTAATTCATCATTGTATTTGATATGCTATGATTATCTGTATAACTACCCATAATTTTTTTATTTGGATTTTAATTTTTTACAAATAATACATTATTTTATTTACTTTCAATTAAATGATATGATATTTGTATGGGTTATTCGTCTAAAATTCCCTTTCTTCGAAATGTATATTTATGATATACACATGTATTCTTTTATGATATGTATATACTTTCCATTTTAAAATTTATATCATGAATTTCAATATTTTCCTAATATTTAATACCTAATTTGAAGTTATTAATTAATGGGGTGTTATGATTTAAAAGTTATCAAAGTGGAAAAGGCTTTATATTGTAGTCTCTCATCTTTTCGAGATTTTTTATGTTCAAGGTTACTTCAGAGGAAATAAAATTCTCTTATTTTCATGAACCACATATCTTTTATTCACCTATTTTTAAGAAATTTGTTTTCATTTTTAATTTCCATTTCTTCCATTATTGATTAATAAAACATCAAGAAAGTCATTTTTATGTGGTACTGATTATGTATCTTCTTTTAGATTATAAATATTTCTTTTCCATATACAGGTTTTTTAAATGTTTGGAAAAAAATTATTTTATAAAGAAATTATTTTCTAAAATCATTTTACATGATATTTGACCTTATTTCAAGTCGACTTAAAAATTAAATTTCTAATCATTTTTTCAAATAAGAAAATTTTTACTCATTTTATAAAATGTTTGAAAACAATATTTATTTTTAACATTTAGGACATGAAGGATTTTCATTCCATTATTAACATTATATTCCTTGATCCTTCCTTTGTAAATGTAAAAATGTTTTCAAAGAAAATTATTTTCATAAAATGTTGTGAACTTTTAGTTCTTAATAGTGATTTTTAGTGTAAAAAGGGTATTTTTCCCAGGAATTTTGTTTAATGGTACATTAATAGTATTTCAATTCAACCCTTGATGTTACATATTCATCACTTATATATAATGAAATAATACCATCCTAATTGGGACATCTCGAACCCAGATGCCACCTAATGGGTGCCACGAACCTAGAGGGCCACATGGACTTAATATTAGGATGGTATGTGACTGAGTATGATATACTCTATAATACGAAATTTAGGATCGAATAGGTACAATGAGATACAAAGATACAAGAGGGGGTGAATTGTACCTTTTTAAAATTCCCTAAGGAAATTTTTAGCTAATGTTAACAAAGATGAAGATTCTACTTTAAAGCATATAGAATCTAACTATTTTAGGGTACAAGCAAGGAAATATAAGAAAGTTATAATTTACTTAACAATACAAAATGCAGTGGAATAACAAATTAGTAAAACTACAAGTAACATGTATAAACTCTTTTAACCCAAAGGGAAGGGTATCCAACGACCTTGGATAAAGGTCCCTTGATTTATACATTCAAGAAAGTCTGTCTTACCCACACCAGGGTAAGACCTCAATATGAAGATCGGAGTCTGTCTTGCTATCCCCACAAGCCCTGAACTATCAGGTAGTCAGCACCTCTGTCTTCCTCAGCAAGGAATCCCTCAAATTCAAGGTGTTTAAACTTTTGTCTTCCTATCCCCAAAATCCCTCGATTGTAATCAGCAACAATCGGAGTCACACGTAGCAAGTATGCACAAGGAAAAGTTTAAACAAGCCGTTCAAACTTTCTGCACGAAGCTTGAGAGTTGATAAGATCCTCTCTCCCTATAAATCACTTCAACAACATGTAATCACAGATGTCAAAGTTCAATAAATGTTCTGTTGTTATAAGCACATTCAAATGAGCTCCTATTTATAGGTGAAGCACCAACGGTCGACTCCCTCGTCCAACAGTCATATTCTTCCTTGAATTTCAGAGGGAACTATATATGTGTCACTCAACCAATGGTTAGTAAATAATTGAAAGCACAAAATCATTTTATAATGAATTAAGTGTAATTATAAGTAAAAGTGATGTTCGGAATGTAAGCAAATAAAAGTTTGGAGTCTAACCAAAAAGGAATTTGGAGTCTATAATAAAGAGATATTCAGATTCTCTTTTGTAGGGATTCGGAACCTGAATTCTATAGAATTACGGATTCAAAATTTCAAGGAAATTCAAATTCTAGATTATCAGGAATTCAAAACCTAAACTTAAATATTTCGGAGTTGAACTCATAGAAGATTGGAGTTAAACTAGTAGAAGATTGGAGATGAACTAGTAGAAGTTCAGAGTTGAACATATAGAATTTTGTATCCATAATTTAGAGAAGAACTTTATAAAATTTTGTACTCAGAATTCAGAGTGGAACTTCATGAGAATTCGTATTTAGAATTCAGAGTGGAACTTCATTAGAGTTTGTATCCAGAATTCGTTGTGGAACTTCATTAGAGTTCGTATCCAGAATTCCGAGTGGAACTTCATTAGAATTCGTATCCATAATTCAGAGTGGAACATCCTTAGAGTTCGTATCCAGAATTCGGATCCTAAAACAGAATGCTTCATATCTAAGTATTATATGATTTCAAGGTTTTAGGTATGAATCTTATTTTTATACTTAAGAAAAATATTGATATGAGAAATGAAAATATGGTAGAGTTAAATTCCTTTGGAACGGAAATTTTCCTTATATAATAAAAATATAGATTTACATAAGTATAATGTGTTTGTGATTTTCAAAACAAGAAGGAATGGAAAAGTCATAAGGAAAACCTTATTAACTCAAAAATCACCAACTTTTTGGAAAGCACAAACAAACATTCAAAAACGAATATATGGTCATAGAAAAAATTATTTTAAATTTTGAAACTAAAACTTATCTTCCTTTGTTCATAGATGATGTTGAATACAACTAACTCCCCCATAGGCTTTGGAACTCTAAGATTTGTATTCTGGATTTCTAGAATAGAGTTTTCATTATCATAGGAATAAAAAACATCATAATTAGAAAATCCCCCTTACTTAAGGACAATTTTTAATATAGAATTTTATCTTCTTTCTTTTATATTTTCCTTCTCCCTCTTTTGAGTTGTTCTTTTTCCTTCTCCCCCTTTGTGATTTTCAAAAATAATTGAGGGAATAGAAAAAAACAAAGTACCTGAAACATTAGTACATAATAACACAAGATACAAACAACCAGATATTTCATTAGAAATGAATGTATTTTTAGAATGAAATACATTACAACAAAAAATCGGATTGGTCTATTTGTTTTCCTTTTCCTTGGGAATTAATTTCTTTAACAAGGTTTTAAGCTTCATCAAGTCTTTTTAGTCCTCCTCAGCTTGTTTTTCTAAGGCTTTAGTACTTTTATCTTGAGCCTTCAGATCCTCAGAATATTCTTTAAGAATTTCATCCTGCTTTACAAGTTTCTCTTAAATCTCAATCCAGAGATCTCCTTCCCCATTCCAGTTTTGAGCAACCGAGTTAATATTTCCATTCAAATCCCTCACCTGTTGATTCTAAGAATTTTTCTCAAGGGTCAGCTTATCCTGAAGATTCTTTATCATGGAATCCTTGGTGTAAAAAGATTCTTTAACATTATACTTAAATTGATCAAGCTCATCCATGTCATCATCAATATTCTTTAACCATAGAGTGATTATGCTGCACGATTTTCTGTGGACTTCATAATTGATAAGGAAATTTCTATGATCAGCCTCAATATTCTCACACTTATCCATCACCATGGATAAGGATTCTGATTTTTGATTTAGACTATGATAAAGCATCTGGCATATAGAGTCTATGGTGGGAATGATCGTAATGGTGTCCACTAATTTCATCAAATATTCAACAACAAAATCATGACCCAGTGCTGATTATTCCAAATTAGACACCTTGATTGGGGATTGTTCTTCTTCAATTTCCACCAAAACTCTTATAGAAGAACCAAAAACATCTTTCTTCATAATGATATCTTTTTTTTGGGGTGTCTATAAGCACTTTATTCCCTTTATCAACTTTCAGAAATGCTTTATCAGGAGATTCTTCCTCGTTTTCAGATACTTGAACAGTCATATCTTCAGCTGGTTTTTCCTTCTATGTTCCTTCTTCAAGAAAGTGCTTCTCATATATTTATTCCTCAGATAATTCATTTTCTTTCTCATTTTCATTTTCATCGTCTCACTAACTACCTTTTTCATATCCCTTTCCTGGGGTGACAAGCTTTGAGGACTCGGCCTCAGATGTTTGGAGTTGTAGTTTTTCTGATGGGTTTGCTTTCTCTTGATACTTTTCCACTTGTTTAATCAAGTCATATAGATCACCACTTCCTTATCCTACTTCTTCATCTTCTTATACTTCCTCTTCTTTTTATATTTCTTCAACACCTTCTTCCTCTACTTATTTACTAGATCCTTTCTCTTCTCCTTCAATAACCTCTTTCCATTTAGACTTTTCCAGTGTGACGAAATTTTTTCTAGGGTCTCCGATAATGACTCAGCATGAAATGTTTCTGGTACAGGAATAATTTGAAAGTCTATTTCTGTGTCTCTTAAAATAGATTGTACAACTTCAGCTTCAGAAATATTCTTCTTCATCTTCTTCTCTTTTTCTACCTTCTAAAGGTATTCAACCATCTTCGCCCTTAAGGGATTAGCTTCATAAGGGTCCAATCCAAACTGAGGTTCCCCTTCTTTCATTTTCTCTTTATCTTCCATCCATTTAGCAGCCACATCATCTGGATATGCTTTCTGTTTTTTCGGCTTGGTAGGTTCGGATTGGGTTTCATTAGTTTTGGGGGTCCTGCCTTCAGCAACCACTTCTTTCAATTTCCTCTTCTTTCCAACCTTCTTCACTGGCTCATCATTCTCCAAATTTTCCGGATTGGTTTTAGCCTCTTCCTATGGAAAATTCTGAAACTCTCTTGTTTCCTTGGAATAGGCCATATTCATCCTTTTCAAGGTATCATCACTAACAAGTATAACCTTTCAATTCTAAGACATAGACATATATGCAATCTTGAAATAATCCAGACACTAAAGTATCAGCTTTGATAGTAAGGCATGGTACATGATGATTTGAGCTCTTGAATTTCACTCCTTGATGTTCTTGATTGTAACAAGAACATGCCTCATTAGATTGATTTTTTATAGATTCACCAAGAAGTATAAGAAATATATATCACTCTTTTTAGGGTATCTTTTTCACCCTATCTCGGAACCAAGAATCCTTGTACCCATAGCTGAAGGATTTGATTATTAAAAGAGAGGTGAGCAATCTTGGTTGTCTTTACATCATCAAGCCCAAGACACTCCAAGGCCTTCACCATAACAAAACTACCTTGAACATCTAGAAGTTTGTGTGAGAAAAAGTCATCTTCTCCATCATAAGCCATCCCCACCAAGATTGATTCTTTGGTGTAAGTAAGTTTTTAAGTCTTCCCATAAGACTTGAATGAAAATTTTTCTCTTCCCTCTTATTCGAAGAAACAAACCGATTCATAGAACTCGATGAGAAATTCAGGATAGACCATGTCTTGAACACCTGTCTTAGATATGCATACATCTTCCCAACCGTTTAACATGATATTCTTAGAGATGATAGAATAATACTTGAAAAAGATTGGATGGACCAAACTTTACCTGTATATTTACCAATTTTAGATTGGCTTCATGGACGACATTTCTTGTGAGGCGGCTTCTACAGACATTCGGAATGGATGAGCACTGAAAGATTCAGAACAGGCTTTAAGAACTGAGGTAGAGCTTCAACATGCAAGAGCATGAAATCGATGTGGGACACCCATCGGGGTCTCATTTATATAGGTGATGGAGGTGACATTTCACCTTTTAAAATGATCTAACGGTTGAAAATCTATCTGATTTGATCTGACGGTTGAAGACATACCCACAAGGAAATATTGAATCCAATCTTTTTAGGTTATAACAAAAACATTCTGATTTACTAAGGGCAATGGTACTTGTGTTATCACGTAAAATTTGAGTCTTATTAAAACTAAATCAATAATTTGTGAGTGTGTGTTACATCCACAACACTTGGGCACAACAACTTCCAGTTGCTACATATTCATCTTCAGTAGTGGAAAGTGCTACAGAGTTCTGCTTCTTGCACGGCAAAGAAACTAATGAATCTCCTAAGAAATGAAAAGATCTAGATGTACTCTTTCTATCCATTTTATATCCACCAAAATCAGCATCCAAAGATCTTTTTAAAACAAAATCATTTTCAGAAGTGTAAAATAGTCCTAAATCCATGGTTCTCTTTAAGTAGCGAAAAATTCATTTCACTGCCTTTAAATGAGATTCCTTTTGATTGGATTGATATCTTGCACATAAGCATACTTAAAACATCATGTCTGGATGACTAGCTGTCATGTAAATTAGACATCCTATCGTAACTTCAAAAGATGATTGATCTACTGGTTTCCCAGCTTCATCAAGATCAAGTGTGTTTGAGGTACCGATAGGAGTACTTATACTCTTAGTATTGTCATATCCATACTTTTTAAGAATATATTTAATATACTTATGTTGTGATATTTATATTCCTTCTGGTTTTTGAGAAATTTGTAAACCAAGGAAAAATGTTAACTCACCCATCATACTCATTTCAAACTCAAATTTCATTAGATCCACAATGGAATTAGTTGAAGATTGCTGATTTGAACCAAATATAATGTCATCAACATAAATTTGTACAATAAAAAAAATTTCATATCTTTCTTTATGAAAAGAGTTGGAACTGCATTTCGCTTAACATAGTTATTTTGAAGAAAAAATCCAATATGTCTATCATACAAAGCTCGAGGTGCTTGTTTAAGGCCATACAAAGCATTGGTATGTCTAGAAACATGATCAAGATGTTTTGTATCTTCAAAACCAGGATTTTGTTCAAAAAACATCCTCTTGAACATAACTATTAAGGAAAACACATTTTACATCCATTTGGAAAACCTTGAAATTGAAGAATTCTACAAAGGCGAGTAAAATAAGAATAGATTCAAGTCTAGCAACTCCATCATAGGTTTCATAATAGTATATTTCTTCCTTTTTATTATATCCTTTAGAAACTAATCTAGTTGTATTTCTTACTATGATTCCATTTTCATCACAAATATTTCTGAAGACCCATTTTACTCCAATTACAGAAGTTTCCTTAGGTCTTTCAACTATGGTCCAGAATTTATTCCTTTCAAATTAATTTAGTTCATCTTTCATGTCTTTAATCTAATCATCATCACCTAAAGCTTCATCAGTTCTTTTTGGTTCTAATTGGGAATGGAATGCTAGATTCTCTACTTTATTTCATAAGGATCTTCTGGTCCTTACAGGTTGATTTACATCACCAATGATACTATCACTGGGATGATTCTTAAGAAATGACTGGTTTGGGTTTTGTAAAACTTGTTCATCAACATAGGGTATGAAATCTTCTGGGGTAAATGTTTCATAAGTATTTCATGAAAATTTTCCTTATCAGAAGGATTTTCTATCAAAGGTTGATAATTAGTTTTTGAAAACACATCTGAAGATGTAGGTTGGGGTTGTTTAAAAACAAAGGGATCAGTTTCATCACATTTAACATGTACTATCTCTTCATCAGTACAAGTGTTTTTATTAAAATCTCTATAAGCCTTAGAAGTTGTGGAGTAGCCTAAGAAAATTCCTTCATCATATTTTGGTGCGAATTTGTGTAAATTATCTTTAGTGTTCAGAATGAATACCTTGCATCCAAAAACCTTAAAGTATGAAATTATAGGTTTTCTACCATTTCATAACTCATAAGGAGTTTTATTAAGAAAAGGTCTAATCAAAACTAGATTTATAGTATAATAAGAAGTACTAACATCTTTAGCCCAAAAATGTTTGGCTAAAGAATACTCACTCAACATAGTTCTAGTTATCTCTTGAAGAATTCTATTTCTTCTTTCAACAACACCATTTTTTTGAGGTGTACTGGGTGCTGAGAAGTTGAGAGTAATTGGCTTTTTTACTACAAAAAGTTTCGAAATCAGAATTTTGAAATTCTCCTACATGATCACTATGAATAGTTTTCAATGGAAGGCTTTTCACATTTTTTACTTGGGCTCTAAAACTTTTGAAATAATAAAAATCTTCATACTTCTTTGAAATAAAATATACCCATGTAAATATAGTGTAATCATCAACCAAAGCAAATACATTGTACTTGCTGCCAATGCTTCCAGTTTTTGTTGGACCAAATAGATCCATGTGCACCAACTGTAGTGCATCATTTGTTGAGACGTCACCGATTCATTTAAAACACTATTTTTGTTTCCTTCCATATTGACAAGGGTCAAAAACTTTTTAAGAATCGAATCTATACTCCGGTAGATCCTTAACTAAACCTTTCTTAGAATTTTTACATAAGTTCCTAAGGTTACAGTGTCTTAAACTTCTATGACACAACCAGGAATGATCTTACATTAAAATAAGGGAATGTAAGTCTTTGATCTTAAGGTATTCTAAGTTCAAAGTGTAAACCTTCTCTTGCCTATGGGCAGAAAGAATAAACTCTTCCTTGGAATTTCGTACTAAGCACTTATCATTCCTAAAATTCCAAAGGTAGACTTCATCACATAATTGTCTTATACTGATGATGTTGTGCTTAAGACACTTAACAGAAAAAACATTTAAAATAAATGTTTTTCCAAGAAAACAAATGTTACCTATACCAATAATTTATCTCTGAGCATTATCTCAAAAAGTTACATTTTCTCATTTGGTCTTGATAATCTTTTCAAAAAAACTTCTGTTACCAGTCATATGTCAGGAACATCCACTATCCATGTACCATGTATTGCTATTGGGACATTCCCTATTTTCCTGAAAATAAGAAAAAGATAGGTTTCCAGAATCCAGACTTGCTTGGATCTGGAAATCTCGTAATGTAAAATTTTGGGTACCCACATCTTCTTAGAAAAATAAGCCTTATGAAATCCTAAAGATTGGGTATTTTTTTAATGAATAATCCTTTTCCCAGTGACCACTACTTTGACACTTTGTGAAAAAATGGGTCACATTGAGGAACAAAGTATTTGTTACTAAAAATCAGTTTAGAACTTGTGTAACCAAAACCAGATGTATTTCTTCGAGGTCAAATTTGTGAATACATTTTATCAAAATTTTCCATACCTAGGGTAAAGTTTAAAAAATACTTCCTCAAGGAAAATATT
Organism: Viscum album; assembly: GCA_963277665.1. Classification (NCBI taxonomy): domain Eukaryota; kingdom Viridiplantae; phylum Streptophyta; class Magnoliopsida; order Santalales; family Viscaceae; genus Viscum; species Viscum album. The sequence continues at coordinate 1,641,045,831 of OY728146.1, read as the reverse complement.
TCGTATTTGAGTTTTATAAATAAGTTCTTGTCTTCAAAAACATTCGGCGTTGAACTAGAGCTAGGATTGAAAACATCTTTCTTAGAAATTATGTTTTCTAGATCTTTTGAAAGTTTATTCTTCTCAGAACTTACTTCCTAAATATTTTTTGAAATACTTTCAAAATCATAATTTTTCTTATCAAGATATTTAGAAATATTTGATATTTCCTTAGAAATAATAATATTCCTAGAGTTTTCTTTATCGATTTTCTTCATGAGTTTTGAATTCTCATTTTCAAGAAGTTCATCAAACCTATAAACTTCTTCATAGGTAGGTAAAGTATTTTCTTTATCGGAATAATATTATTCATCAGAAGAGTTATAGTATTTACTATCATTAGCATTCAAAGAAACATTGGTCAATGATTCATCATTTTGTACATTAGCCATAAAGTAATTATTATAAATAGGTAGCTTGGCTAGATGACCAAGATTCTTCTGTCCAGAAGATTCATAATTCAAAGATTCATCTGAAGAGTCACCACCACTAGCACTCCATGTGTCATTGAAATTGTAATACTTATTTCTATTCCTTTCAGAATTTCATTCATTTATTTATTTTCTTTTCAGCATTGGGGAATTAGGTCTTATGTGTCCAACTCTCTTCCATTCATACCATGTGACCTCTGAATATTTCTTATCTTTCCTTTCTTTTTTCTTGTATTTGGATTGGAAATTTCTCTATCCAGCTATGTTTTTCATCCTTCGAGTAAGATTTGCTAACTCATTTTCTAAGTCATAACTCTCACTAGATTCGGATTGGATAATGACCTTCTTAGATTTGGATCTAGTAACTCTCTAAGGAGTCTTAGCGTTCATGTGATTTGAAGTAGTAGTAAAAGCTACACTTCCATTTCCATTTTTCATCTTTATGTTGTTAGTATCTCTCTTCATTCTAATCTCATGCTGAAGAAGTGTTCCAAACCGCTCATCAAGGGTAATCTGAGTAACCTTTCTGTTTTCATCGATATCAGTTATCTTTGATTCCCACTCATTCGACATGATTTCAATAATCTAGTCAACAAGAGCTTCATCATCTAGACCTTTCTCTTCCATAGATTGTAAGCTATTCACAATGATCATGAATCTCTGTTGAACCTTACAAATTGGTTCTCCATAAGTAAAATTAAAACTATGATACTCATATCTAAGAATGGATCTTCAAGTCTCAATCACTTTAGATGTACTAAAATGTGTAATTTCAAGTCTCTTCTATATATAGTTAGCTATTTCACAAGAAGAAATTTGGATACATATGTTCCTAGTCGTTGAACAAAGTAAATTATTGCATACCTTATAATAGAGTTGGTATTCATGATTTTCTTGATTAGTAAAAGTGCTTAATTCTTTATCAGGGATCTTGTATCCACCAGTAAGCATAAAAAAATTATCTACCCCAGTATTGATAATGAATGTCTTCATTTGATCTATCCAATATTCGTAATCATTACGATCAAATATTGGTGGTTTGTTTGGATTATGATTGTCTATAGAACCAACTGTTAAACCTACCATCCTTAAGAAAATCTTTGGCACACAAACTTATTTGAATTATAAGTCTGTAAATAAGAGAAAATATTCTAAGAAAGAAAAAATTTGTATCTCTAATAAAAAAGTTAATCCGAACAATGATTCTGAAAATTAGATTCCGAAAATTATGAATCCGGAAATTAAATTCTGAATATGAAAATCTGAATGTTATAAGAATAAGAAGGTCTTCTGAATCTAATCATGAGATTAATTCAAATTAGAACCTCCCTCTGATACAAATTGTTATGATGGTATGTGAATGAGTATGATATACTCTATAATTCCAAATGTAGGATCGAATAGGACAAATGAGATACAAAGATACAAGAGGGGGGTGAATTTTACCTTTTTAAAATTCCCTAAGGAAATTTATAGCTAAAGTTTACAAAGATACAGATTCTACCTTAAATCATATTGAATATATCTATATCAAAGTACAAGTAAGGAAGTATAAGAAATTTATACTTTCATTAACAATAAAAAATGCAGTGGAAAAACAATGTATTAAAACTACAAGTAACAGGTATAAACTCTTTTAACCCAAAGAGAAGGGTATCCAACTACCTTGGATATATGTCCCTTGATTTATACTTTCAAGAAATTCTGTATTCCCCACACTAGGGTAAGCCCTCGATATAAAGATCAGAGTCTGTCTTGCTATCCCTGAAAGCCCTAAACTATCTGGTAGTCGGCACCTCTGTCTTCCTCATCAAGGAAGACCTCAACTTCAAGGTGTTGGAACCTCTGTCTTCCTATCCCCGGAAGCCCTCAATTATAATCAGCAACAATCAGAGTCGCACGAAGGAAGTCTGCACAAGGAAAAGTTTGAACAAACCGTTCAAACTTTCTGCACAAATCTTGAGAGTTGATAAGAGCCTATCTCTCTAGAAATCACTTCAACATCATCTAAGCACAAATTTGAAAGTTCGGTCTCTATTCTGTTTGTATGAGCACGTTCAAATGAGCTCTTATTTATAGGTAAATCTCCAACGGTCGACTCCCTCCTCCAACGGTCATATTCTTCCTTGAATTTCGTAGAGACCTATACATGTGTCACTCAACCAATGGTTAGTCAATAACTGAAACCACAACACCATTTTGTAATGAAATAAGTGTATGTAAAAGTATAAATAAAGTTCAGAATGTATGAAAATAAAAGATCAGTGTCTAACCAAAAACAAATTTGGAGTCTATAATAAAGAGATATTCAGATTCTATTTTTTAGGAAATCAGAACATGAATTCTGTAGAATTCTGGAGTCTGAATTTCAATGAAATTTGATGTCTGGAATCTCAGGAATTCAGAACCTGAACTTAAAGAGTTCAGAGTTGAACTCATAGAAGTTCGGATTTGAACAAGTATTAGTTCGAAGTCTAACTAGTATAAGTTCATAGTCGATCTCATAGAAGTTCATATCTATAATTTGGAGTAGAACATTATGAATGTTTTTACTCAGAATTCGGAGTTGAACTTCATGAGAGTTCATATCAAGAATTCGGAGTGAAACTTCATTAGAGTTCGTATCCAGAATTCGAGGTGGAACTTCATTAGAGTTCGTATCCAGAATTCAGAGTGGAACATAATTAGAGTTCGTATCCAGAGTTCGGAGTGGAACTTCATTAGAGTTCGTATCCATAATTTGGATCCTAAAACAGAATTCTTCATATCTTAGTATTATATGATTCGGAGGTTTTAGGTACGAATCCTATTTTTATACTTAAGAAAAATATTTCTATGAGCATTGAAAATATGGCAGAGGTAAATTCCATTGGAAAAGAAATTTTCCTTATAAAAGTAAAATATAGATTTACTTAAGTATAAGGTGTTTGTGATTCTCAAAACAAGAAGGAATGGAAAAGTCATAAGGAAAACCTTATTACTCAACACTTAAGCACATCTCAACGAATGTCAGAGGTTGTAGACTAGCAATGATGACCCAGGGTGTGTCCATTGGAAGACTATTCAATCATTACCAAAGTGTAATGAAATGGGTGAATTAAAACATAGATAAGTATAAGTAATATAAGTAATCATAATCAATAGTAGAAAATAGAGAGAAATAAAAAATAACTGAAACAGATGCAATAGAATTAAACAACTGATGATATATCATGTCACTAGAAAAATGGAAAATAGGAATACATGATAGAAGACATTACATATTCCACAAAGTATAAAGTAAATCAAATACTATCCCAAACATTCTTATTTCTAACTTGGTTCTCTTCTATCATGAACTATATTAAATATAAAGAAATCAAGTGTTTTAAGATGTATGCTAACTTTTTCAACACCTACATTTATGTAATCTACTTTGGGATCTAAACGATGCCTCGAGATGGAGTGAGATAAATCTCAGTGGTCCACCACCAACGTTGTTCATGACATCTTCCCCGTGTAATATAAATGTAATAGTGTGAAAAAATGAATATATAAAGTAAACAAGTACAACGTAACTAAATACTCAATTTCCTACTTTATCCCTTGGTTGTTTTTTGAGAATGTAAACAATTAATTATTAGACTATTGAGAGTTTATAAATAAGTCAAATGTTAAAAATTGCAATGGTTCTAAGTTGTAGAAAGGAAATAGGTAATGATACTTAATAGTGAAGTATAAAGGAAATAACCAAGGTGAAATAGACCTCAAGGGTCTCCAACTCAGTAAAAAAATTAACCTTTAAAGGTTAAGAGTTTAATGCAAGGAGCATATTCCATGGAATTCCACGATAAGATTCCTCCCAAATATAACATGATCATCCAAGTTAAAAGGGGGATAAGCAGAGATAGGGCCCTATGGGATGTAACCATGGCACCTACATGTCAATGTTGGATCCAAGGATTATATACAAGGAATTATGTAATGATATTGAATGGATCTTATGGTGTCATATCAGGAATCCAGAGAAAATACAAGTATCAAGATCTAGGTGGCTCTCAACCGAAAAATGTTTTATCCTTGAATTGGAATTGGTTTCCTGAGTACTCCTAGCATTACATGATAAGAATCCAAGGTGGTCTCAAGTTCAAACATTCAAGTTTAAGTATAACATCATGTAATATTTCATTCGGTCAAACCTTGCCTTTAATTAGTGTGATAAGTTCAAGTATCATAATAACTTTAAATCAAGGAATTCTATTCAATCCATTCCTTTCATTAGTTTTATAAGGAAAAGTAGCATAAAACCATTATAAAATATATTTAAGGCATATTCAATAATTAATGTTCATTTCACTACATTCCATTATTGTGGAAATAGGTGCTACTGAAATAAAACCAATTAAATCATTCACAATTAATCCAGTCAAGTCATATACTTAGTATACATTCCAATTTCCATTTCACATTTAATTATCTATATCAATCAATTACCTTATGGGGGTCATGTGGTAAACATACATGGTACTTTCTCTTATGAAATTCAAAATTTAAATCATCTATCTAATAAAGGAAATATTTCCCTTATAATGGTCAAGTCATGTTATGACCAAATGATGGATCAAACACATCAAATAGTAAAAACCAAATTATGGAATAATGTCGAACATTGGATGAATGCAATTGTGGTCGTAAACACCAACAAATAATAACTTATTCATAATGAGAATAACCATACAATTCTGATGATTATAATAATGGAATATTAATTCTATAAATGGCACTCGATTAAATAGATGGGCCACACATGATAATTAGAAAATCAATCAACGTGAGGGATGAGTTATAGACCACCCACCTTATGCTTATATGACTCCCCTCCTCTGATATTGGCCCATTATATATCTTGGATCAGAGTAGTTTTAAGATAAAAATAAAAATTCTCATACCCTGATAACTAGGTTGAGAGAAAGAGAGATGTATAGAGGGCTAAATAGACTCAAGTACATACCATTAAGAATACAATGTGATGAATGGAAGTTTTAATGGATCGTGGATGAAGTAGATCTTTGAATACCTAACAATATCCTTATAAAATCATTAAAATGAGATACATGGAGGTAAATCCCGCATAAATTTGTATTAGGGGATAAGGAGGGATCTAATTAGATCATAATTGAATATTTGTAAAATAACTCTTAAAAATAGCATGTGCGTAGTTTTTCCACACTGTTTGAAAAACCATGCTCAAAATGTGCATAGTTACCAAGGTAGAATGGGACCTTTCACAATTAGGTCACACAACCATGTGCCAACCATGCGAGGTGGCTCTATCTAGAAAACACCGTCCTTGCCTTTAGGCAAACTATGCACCAACCATGCACCAACCTATGACTTGGCCAGGTTCCCCAAAAAGATGTGTTCTAAGATATGAAAAATCCTCAAACACCCTTAGGAAGTTTACCAACTATTAATTAATCCAAAAAAGGTCCATGATATGGAATTAAGTAGAAATTAAATGAATCCATACCTGAGTGAAAAATCAGGTTCTTACAGTCTTCCCACCAAAAAATAACTCATCCCTGAGTTCATCTTCCAAGGGTTTAAAAAAAATATCTTAGAACAATTCTAGCCACTGACCACATACGTCTACTTCTCTCTCCCAAGTATCTTTCTATACTCTGTAAAGATTCTATAGCACCTGTACAAGAGGGACAAACTGTCCTCGGAGAGCCTTTGTGCTCCAGTCAATGATGTATACTAGATACTCCTCAAAGGTACAATCATTATCTAACTAGAATTCCTTAAGATTAGAAGTATGAGATGGATCATGATGATACTATTGATGTTATGACACGTGGAATATTTCATTCATGTCACAGTACCTATGAGGTAATAGAAATCGATAGGCTTCTAGCCTCACTCTCTCTAGAAACTCAAATGTCACTATGTAAGGAGGAGATAGCTTTCTCTGATTTCATTACCATCTATTCCCTAGCCTGGGATATATTGAAAGGAAAACACAATCCCCGATCTCGAACTCTTGAGTTCATTGATAGCGATCGACATAAGATTTCTTCCTAGAATGAGCAGTTGTCATACAATTTATGATCAGTTGAACCTACTATGAAGTCTCCTGAATGAGTCAAGGACCTAGTAGGGTGGCCTCACCCACCTCTAGCCAGCATAGAGGTGAACATAATGGACTACCATATATGTTCTCAAACATATCCATCTGAGTTCTCACCTGAAATCTATTATTATATAAAAACTCGACAAGGGGGATATGCTTCTCCCATGAATCTCTGAAATCTAGGACACATGCTTGGAGCATATATATTAGAACCTATATTTTACAATCTGATTTTCCATCTATTTGAGGTTGAAAAGATTTGTTTTGAAGCACCGGTATTCCCATATCCTTCTTCAAACCCTTCAAGAACTGTGACGTAAAATAATCTTCCCTATCTGAAGTGATAGTATGAGGGACCCTGTGGAGTCATATGATTTCACAAACAATCAATTTTCCCAGCTCATCCATTGAGAATTTCTTCCAAATATGAATTAAGTGGTATGATTTGGTTAGTTAGTCAATGAATATCCAAATAGCATCGCTACCCCTCGGTGACCTAGGTAAGCCAACTATAAAATCAATGGAAACATCTTCCCATTTCTATTCCGAGATTGGAGGTGGATGTAATAAGTATGCAGGTCTCTAGTGCCCCCCCTTCACCCACTAATAGGTGGGCCACCTACTAATAATCCCTACTATATAATGTTTTATACCATGCCACCAATAATAGTGCCGCATGTCCTGATACATCTTTGAGATGCCTGGATGAACTTCCACTGAGAGGTTTGGGACTCATGCATCAACTCCTCTCTCATATTGTTTAAAACCCAGATATGTACATGTAGATGCAGGACATCATCAATGTCCATAGCCCAATATGAAGGTGGGTTTTCTCCTTATATACTCTCATAGATAACTAAGCCTTCAGGATTTGACAACTGCCTACCCTCCACCTTCTCAAGGAGGGAAGAGTTAACTATCAAGGATGAGAGGTATGAATTCTCATGACTACCATGAAATTCCATATGAAACTTATAAAAGAGCCTCATTAACTTTTATTCATCACTGGAATCTAGTACATCTTGTGTTTGAGTTTTCCAAATCAACACATCTGAAAAAATATTTCCCTTCCTAGGTGTGTAGGTAAGATCAAAATCAATGGATTATAGATATTCGACCCATCTTCACTATCTGAAGATTAATTCTTGTTGAGAAAAGATATATTTGAGTCTGTTGTGGTCTGTCTACACCACAAAGTTCTCACCGAAAATATAGATTCTCTATCCACGTAAGGTATGGATAACTGTTGCTAGCTCAAGGTCATCCATTAGGTAATTCTCCTCATTAGGCCTCAACTTTTGAGATCTATATGCAATGACTTTGTCCTCTTGTATCAGCACTTCTCCTAGGCTGATGCGTCACAAATGATGGTATAACCTATGAATATCTCCAAAAGAGTTGGAAAATGTGTCAATACAATCATCTCTTTCACCTCTTGAGAGGATTTCTCACATTATTTTGACCATATGAACTTGACTCCCTTTTTTGTATGACCAGTAATAGGTGAAGAAAGGTGGGAAAAAGTCTTGTATGAAATGCATATAATATCTATCCATCCCCAAAAAACTTTTTATATTAATCACATTTTTGGGATTCTTCTAAGAATCTAAATCATTAACCGTTTCTGGGTTAATAGTATATCATGATTCTAAGTAAATATGACCTAAGATGTTCACTTTTTTTATCTAGAAGTGGAACTTACCATGCTTAGTGTAAAGCTTCTGCACTCTTATTGTACTCAGAACGGTCTCAAGATGTTTCACATGGTCTCTATGAGTGTGATAATACACCAATATAAAATCCAATAATTCTATGAAAAAATAGTATAAATAGGGGTGGAACACCCTATTTTTCAGATCCATGGAAATAGTAGGTGTGTCGGTAAGACCGAATGGTGTAACAAGGTACAAATACAGACCATACCTACTATGAAAATTTGTTTGTGGTATGTCTGATGGTCTGACTCGTAGCTGATGATAACATGATCTCAAGTTTATCATATATAATTCTTTTTCTCCTCATATCTTTTTGAAGTGATCATATATTCGAGAAAGTAGATATCAGTTTTTGACCGTAAGATAGTTCAACCTTATGTAATCCATTCATATACGTAAGGTTCTATCTACCATCTTGTGAAAATAATAGGTAGAACCCAAGAGGATGTATTGGGATATATAAAATCATTGGCCCCTAAATCACCTAACTACCTCTTGAGCTCCTGTAGATCTATATGTTCTATCTTTTATGGAGGTATGGACACAAGAGATACTCCCATAACAATCTCAATTGTAAAATCTACCTCTCTTTCAGAAGGTAATCCGGAAAAAATTTTCAGGAAACACGTCCCTAAAATGATCCACTATTAGAGGGAAATAAATATATTATAAACCCTGATCGTCTATGAAGAGATTTTTAATTTGGATGGTCACTCTACTTTTCTTATGATGATTATTTCCAGCTCTATCAACCTGAACATACCACTCACCATTAAGTAGATAATTTCATCCCAATGGTGATGTAAATGATACCCTAAAGTGATAGCAGTCTACAAAATCATGATATTGAGCCAAAAAGTTCATCCTAAGAATGAAATCTAATCCTATCATCTTGATAACAAAGAAATTCCCTAAGAAAGGGTAACTTCCACCTTATGGAGAAAATCCCTACACAGGTGTATTCCCTTTGTTCGTACCCCTTATGGCATATCTTAAGTCATTACACTATAGTAATATTATATCTCTAGTCTGAAAATTTCCTTAATAGACACAGAGATAAAATTATATGAAGCATAGATATCAAATAAAGAATATAATATAGTAGAGGCTATTTGAATGCTACCTCATACTATATATGGTTTCACAGCCAAATCCTCAGGTATTGGTTTTAGTGCATGAAACTGATCTGATCCACAACCATGTGTAACATATGGAATACGATGATCATAACTATTAATTTGGTGATATTTGTAATCAGGAGTCTAGCTACCATAGCGACAACCTCCTCCTCATCTAGACCTACCAGTTCTACTTCAACTCCATGCCTGATATGGCATAAAAGAACCATCTCTTGAAGGTGGAGATAGTGCAGATCCTTTTCCACTCAAAGCTAGTGGAATGGTCCTATAGAAACACTAAATATTCCCTCAAATGGATAGAATCCGGACACTCTATTGGGAATCTATCAAACTATGTCATAAAATTACCCATATCATCCATATTGATGACACAATTTAGAGCTATCAAAATGGGAACTATGGTTGTCACTCCCATAACAAGAAAGCTTGATAGAACATTTCCTGTCACCGGAAGAACTACTATCCTGAAGTGGCATTAGTCCTCTATGTCTAGTACTATTGAAATCCCTTAGGTTGTGATCAGTGATAAAAACCTAATTGACTATTGAAGAAATTTTAGGTAGGTGAAAGACATTCAACTATATATAGATGGCATACTAGAGCCCATCCTTGAAACGCCTTTCACGCAAAATCTCATAACCGTCTAGAAGCGGTGCAAAGAATTATAACTCCATGAAAAACTCTGATTACTACATGACTAACATAGAACCCAGATCGATATGCAAAAACTCTCCATATCTGCCATCTCTCAGCGTCTGTGTAAACAACTAATCATATATGGTAGTCTGTAATCAACCCGTAACATGCCCTGATGACGATCGGCCTGGGTAATCACATCCCACCAATGCTTGGACAAATCTCAAATCATGTATTTGGAATGATTGGCCCTCCTCTATGGAGGCATATCCATATTCTTAAATATTGATACGGTGGATTCTATCCAAGACTCATAAACTTGTGGTACTACATCCCCTGAAAATGAAGTATAATGATATTAGCCATCATAGGTGCAAGCCCTGGAGCACCATGCATGAACTAAATCATATGTAAGAAACGGTCATGAACTTGGTAATCAGTGCCTAGATCAGGTACAATAGGCGGTTCCTCGAGTGTCACTCCTGGTGGTAGGACTGGTGGCTCAGTGACCACCACGTCTGGAGCATGGTTATTTTCAACTTCTTGGAATATGATACAAGGAAATCATGGTAGAATTGGTCTATAATTTTCAATAACACGCCTTGGAACAATATTAAGAAAAATAATAGTATCCCTAATAGAAGAAGAATGTAAGAAAACACACTACCCAAGGCGTACTACCCAAATTACCCATTTAGATGGCTACGTATCGGTAAGTTCTCAAGTATAAGTTTCATTTAATATTTCATTTAATTACAAGGTTCACTCCTTTACCTTTCATAAAAATGGCAAGGTAGGATAAGGATGTGAAACCGATTCATTTTAGATGTCATGATTCACTTTATAATGGATAACCATTTCTGGTGAATAATTGTATAGAATCCCGTCTTTTTATAACATAACTTTCATTTCATTACACAGAACTTAGGATCTTTTAAGGTTTAGTGTCTTGGAAACAAGGAACATAATACATGAAAAGAACATAAAACATTCTTCTTAAACACTGGAAAGTCTTATCCTTAAGATCGTCAAAGGATTATTACTGTATCTCATAACCTTGGGAAATACATCAAAAGAAATGGTGAGCCGAAGGCCCAGTAAGGGAAACAATAGAAATATTTTACATGTGAACTTGAGATACTTCAATAAGGACATGAAAAAAAAACATTAAGGCATGAGAAGAAATCATGAGATACACCATAATAAAAATAACATTTTTCATTACATGAATATGTGGCTGCAACATTTAATATTTACAATCATTTCATTTCACCATGGTCCATCCCCAAGGTGTCGTTAAAATTTACCAAGGTTTTTCACCAAGGCGTCGTTAAAATGGTCATCTCTAAAGATTAAGTCTTTACCCAATGCATTGGAGCGCTATCTGGGCGCACCCTTAAATTTGACTTTATTATCATGTGAGCCACATATATCATCATCAATAATTTCATTAACAACCCATATAGAATAAAATAAATGGGTTTCATTTCATAATCATAACGTTTTAAAAACTGCTTTAATGACATGATATTTATGTCACTTTAAACCCACAGAAAGGGGAAGTGGGTTTCATGTATGTAAATACCAGAATTTAAAATAGAACATTTTGATATATATGTGAATACCATTGTAGAAATAAGAGCTTTGATTATTAACTTTATAACATAAAATAATTTTGAGAAAAGAGAGAGGAATTTTGAGACGAAAATTATGCAGCATAACGGCTATGTTACATGGTTTTAGAAAACATTGAAAAGAGACAGAACATGAGTCACCCACTAATAAATGATCCATAAAATAGTAGGGGGACAGAATAAAAGGTATTTAAGAACATGGTAATGAAATTTTAAAGATATACCATATGAAATGAAGAACATGTAAGTGAGACAAAAATAAGATTTCTCTTATGAAAATTCGGCAGCCTAACGGCGTCACTTAAACTTTAATAAAAAAAGATTTGACAAGCTCAAATAGGGTCTATCATCATATGATCATAAGAGATCAGTATGATAGATATAAAGATCATACCCCATACTAATAAAAAGGAACTTGAATGACTTGACATGAAAATCGAACTTGAAAAATGAGAAGGGTGAAATAATCCCTTAAAAATTCGGCAGCCTAACGGCGTCACTTAAACTTTCATAAAACGAAATAATGAGAGTAAGAGGGGATCTCTCATCATATAAACATGAAAATGGCAGTAAGAGTAATATAAAAGAACATCCTCTCACATAATAACATGGAGCATAAAAGGAATGACATAAAAGAGATTACAAGAAAAGAAAGAGAGAGGTCAGATCCCTTACCTTAAAACATGACTCTTGAAACTCAAAGGTTTGGACCTTGAGGGCTTGAGGGCACCTTGGGAGGACTCCTTGGTAGGTAAAGAAACGCTAAATTCGTTGATAATGGATTTTGAGTCGAAATGATGAGATGAGGGCTTGTTATTTATAGGGAAAGTGAGGGGACAAGGCATTAATGGCCAAGGGACACCTCACAAGTGCTTTTCTCAAACCCATGTGCTCTCTCATGATATTTTCCATAAAGTTAGGCCACATGGGGCCCCCAAAACAATAATCCATCACCCTTGGCCGGCCAACCCTTAAAATATCTCATGAAATTATCATGACACAATTATGATGACATTAAACATACCGAAACCCTAAAACATCATTTTTACTATTCACTGAAAAAATTCATCTTTCTCAGAAAAATCCCAAAATTTCACCTTAACCAATTATCTATGTTCTAATTAAATTTATGAACTCCATTTTATAAAAAAAATTTAAATATTTTTAATTTATTTTTTAAATAAAAAAACAATTCATCGAGAATTCATTTTTTTCAGAAAAATCCACAAAAATTACCATAACATAATATCGATGCTCGGAGTTCAAAAATATAGTCCTTTTTATAAAAATAATATTCTAATTATTTTTAATTAAATTTTTAATTAAAATCACTATTCACCTAAAAAACTAATACTTGACTAATAATTTATGAAACCATTATTTACCCATTTTATTGAATCACATTACTTAATGAAGGTGTCTAAATTAAATTAAAACTTTCTTTGAGTGAAATTATTAATCCATATGGTCACATTACTACTCCTAGGCGTAAAATCACTATTCATAATTTACTATTCATCAAAATTTAAGTTGATCTTATTAGACTACAAATTCCTTACTGAACACTTTTGTAGAAGACCATTTTTTTGAAATCATTACACATCATTAATTATTTAGGGTTTGCATAAATGTTTTAAAATATCCCTTTTTCCAAAATTCATCAATAAAATATATCCTAAAATTATCCAGACAAAATAAATTCAAGAAACATCACTAAAGTAAGAGATCTCAATTTATTCACCTAAATGGATTACACAAGGAAGCTAGGGTCTCGTCACATTGCCCCTTATAACACCGGCATAAGACCTAAGTGTAAGTTTTGCTATGGTGAGAGAATCTGAGGGAGGCTCAGATAACATTGCCCTAGTAGTAATCTCTACTAACTTGAACTTCTCCCGCAGGCATTTCCGTTCAACCTTGACACGATGGAGTTCGGCTTGGGCTTGGTCCAAAGCGAAGCCCACAGATGCTACCTCCTTCCCATGCTCTGATAAGTGGGCTTCATAAGGTTCGAGTCTACTGGATGAAGCCATCGACTCCTATTTCTTCATTAACCATTAACATCTTATTAAATCGTTAAGAGTAAGTTAATATACTACTAAAAATGATTAGGTCGTTACATTCTTCCCCCCTTATGAAATTTCGTCCCCGAAATTTATACTTGAGGCCTAGTCGAAAAGGTGATGGTACTTTTGCTTCATTGATCCCTCAGGCTCCCAAGTCGCTTCTTCATATTTATGATTCCTCCACAACACATTCACAAGGTGGGTAGTCTTGTTTCGTAGAACCTTGTCTCTATGGTCCACGATCTCCACTGGCTACTCCTCATAAGAGAGGTCATGTTCCAGTTGTACCACTTCTAGTTTCAGTACATGCGATGGGTCGGGTATGTACTTCCTCAAGAGAGATACATGGAAGACATTATGAACTTGAGCTAGGTTCGGTGGAAGTGATAGACGATAGGACACTGCTCTTATGCGATCAAGGATTTCATAGGGGCCAATGTACCTAGGGTTGAGCTTCCCTTTCTTCCAAAACCGCATGACTCTCCTCCATGGAGAGATTCGAAGGAGGACATTGTCACCAACACCAAACTCCAAGTCCCTTCGACGATTGTCAGCATAGCACTTCTGCCGACTCTGAGCAGCCTTTATGTGTTGTTGGATGGAATGAACCTGTTCCGACATCTCTTGCACGAGATTAGGCCCAAGAAGCTTCCTCTCACCAGTTTCATCCCAACAAGTAAGAGTTATACACCACTTTCCATACAGAGCTTCATAGGGTGCCATCTGAATACTCCCATGGAAGCTTTTGTTATAGGAGAACTCCACTAATGGGAGTTGTTGATCCCATCCACCTTTAAATTCCATTGAGCATAATCTCAACATGTCTTCGAGTGTCTAAATAGTCCTTTCAGATTGGCCATCAGTTTGAGGATGATAGGCCATACTAAAAATCAATTCAGTATTCAGATCATGTTGAAGACTTCTCCAGAATTTTGATGTGAATCTTGGATCACGAGCAGACATGATGGATAGTGGTACCCCATGCAGCCTTACCACTTCCTTCACGTATATCTTGGAAAGCTGATCCCGAGAGAAGTCTTCCCGAATAGGGATAAAATGGGATGTCTTGGTGAGACGGTCCACAATAACCCATATCACATATTTTCCTTTGGATGTTTTTCGGAGACCAGTTACAATGTCCATAGTGATATTATCCCACTTCCATACTGGTATGGGTAGTGGTTGTAATACCCCCTTAGGAAGTTGTATTTCTGCCTTTACTTTCTCACACACTAGGCACCTTGTAGTGTAATCAGCAATCTCCATCTTCATGTTATTCCACCAATAATGATCACAAAGGTCTCTATACATCTTAGTGCTTCCCGAATGTATAGAGAAAGTAGAGCTATGAGCTTCATCCATCAGTTATTTCTTTATCTCCGGAATAGATGGGACACATATTCTTGTACGAAATTTCAATACACCTTCTTGATCAATATTGAAGTCAGGGAACTTCACATCCTTTACAGCCTCAAACTTCTCCTGCAGCAAAGGATCTTCTTTTTGAGCCTTCTTGATCTTCTCTAGTAATTAAGGTTGAGAAATCATTTGGGATAGGGTTGATGATGTCCCTTTCCTTATAATTCCCATGTCCATTTTTACTAGATCTTTAATAAAGGGATCTCCTAGGATCCTCATTGTTGCCAGAACAACAGGGTCCTTCCTGCTTAATGCATCCGTGAATTTATTTTCTCTTCCTGGGTGATAATGAATTGAACAATCATAGTCTTTAATAAGATCAAACCATCTCCTTTGTCTCATGTTCAATTTTTCTTTTTGAAAATATACTTTAGACTTTGGTGGTCAATGTATATATCACATTTCTCCCCATAAAGATAGTGCCTCCATATCTTTAGAGAAAAAACGACTGCCGCCAGCTCTAGATCATGCGTAGGATAATTCTGCTCATGAATCTTCAACTGTCGAGATGCATAAGCAATTACCTTGTCATTTTTCATGAGGACGCACCCAAGCCCTTTGAGAGATGCATCGTTAAAAATAACGAATCCTTCTCCGAAAGACGGTAGTGTTAACACAGGTGCAGTAACCAATCTCTTCATCAGCTCTTGGAAACTTTCCTCGCATTCCCTTGTCCAGATGAACTGAACCCCTTTTCGAGTCAACATGGTTAGTGGATTAGAAATCCGAGAAATGTTTTTCACAAACCTCCTATAATATCCTGCTAAACCAAGGAAACTATGAATCTCATTTCTGTTGTGGGTTGAGGCCACTCCTCCACAACCATTGTCTTTGAAGGGTCAACCGTGATTCCTTCACTGGTTACGATGTGCCTCAAGAAAGCTAATTGTTGTAACCAAAACTCACACTTGCTGAATGTCCCAAAGGGCCTCTCCTTCCGCAGAGTTTTAAATATAACCCTTAGATGATCTTCATGCTCCTCATGAGTTTTTGAATATATCAAAATATCATCAATAAAAACTACCACAAAGTTATCAAGGTAGTCCTTAAAGACTCTATTCATCAAATCCATGAAAATAGTAGGAGCATTAGTCATGCCGAAAGGCATTACAGTAAACTCATAATGCCAATATCTTGATTGGAAGGCAGTCTTTGGAATATCTTCCTTCTTCACCCTAAGTTGATGATAACCAGATCGAAGGTCAATCTTAGAGAAGAATTGAGCCCCACGAAGTTGGTCAAATAAATCATCAATTCTTGGAAGAGGGTATCTGTTCTTTATTGTGATCCCGTTCAGTTCTCTATAATCAATGCATAGCCGCATTGATCCATCCTTCTTCTTCACAAAGAGAACTGGTTCTCCCCAAGGAGGCACACTTGGTCGGATAAACCCCATCTCCAACAAGTCATGGAGTTGTTTATTTAACTCTTCTAGCTCCACATTTTCCATTCTATACAAAGTCTTTGATATCGGTTGAGACCAAGGTATGAGTTCAATGGAGAACTCTACCTCTCTTTCTGGGGGAGGTCCAGGTAACTCCTCAAGAAATAAATCCATGTATTCCTGAAAAATCGGAACATCTTCTATTTGTATGCTCCCTTTTCCTTCTTCATCATCACCGATTAACTCCATAAAGAAAGCTATAGGAGGTGCTTCTAGATAGGGATCAGTTTGGGATATCTCTCCTTGGAAGATAATTGTAGGTCATTCATTAAAGACTACTAAGATTTCCTTAATTATGCACTTGATCGTAGCATTATACATTGAGAGCCAGTCCATCCCTAGTATAATGTCAAATTCCATCATGGGAATGACTACTAGACTTGCGATAAGATTGTTCTCACCAATGTAAACAGTAGAGTCTCTAAACACTGTTGATGCAAGGTTAATCCCACTTGGAGTCTTGACAGACAACTCTACCTCAAGTAGTTCAAGGATTGATTCTATATTCCTTGCAAACTTGGAGGAAATAAAGGAATGCGTAGAACCATAATCAAATAAAGTACTTGATAGTTTTGAGAGAACAACAAGAGTACCTGCTACCACATCGTTCAGAACTTCAACTTCAGTTATTGTGATAGCGAACGCACGACCTTTCTCCCTTGGCCTCTGCTGAGGTTGATGGTGATTCCCCTCCACCGCCCTTGGATTTGGACATTGATTAGCAAAGTGACCAAGCTGTCCACACTTGAAGAATGTGACTTCGGGTAGGGCCAGAACCATCTTTCCTCTGTCGTTAGTGTTGGGAAGCTGAGGATTCACCTCACTATGACAATTCCGAGCAATATGGCCTCCTCTTCCACACTTGTAGCACTTTCCACTTCTGTTCAAGTAGTTCCCCAAATGATTCTTCCCACATTTATTTCATGTGGTAAGTTTCATTTTCTTTCCACCTCTTCACTGATCAATAGACTTCCCTAAACTGGGCTCAAAATATCTATTCTTTTCATTTGATTTATGAGACCATGGTGTCTCACCAAACTCTAGCTCGACTTTCATAGCACTTCAAACTATTTCTTCATAGATATCATAGTCCCTATTGGCTAGATTCTTCCGCAGATTAGGTCGTAGTCCACCAAAGAATCTATCAACCTTCCCATTAGGGTCCATGACAATGCTTGGGGTATGACGGGAAAGCCTTGTGAAGTTCATCTCATAGCTTCCGACAGATTCTTTCTCCTTCTGCTCAGCTCAAGAAACTCTTTCTCCATTCTCGTTCTCATGGAACGAGGGAAATACTTGTTAAAGAAAATTCCCCGGAATTCTTCCCACTCCATAGCTTACATCCCTCCTCGTGGATTCGTGTTTTTGATCAGTCACCACCACTGATTAGCTTCTCCCTCTAGGCGATAAATAGCAAGGGTGACTTTTTCTTGTTCCGAACAATGAAGTACAGAAAAGATCTTTTCAATGGAGCTTATCAATTGTTCCGCAACCAATGGGTCAGTAGATCCACTGTATGTTGGTGGTCGTTGACGCATAAAGGACTCAAAAAAATGTTTCTCCCTTCGTGGTGAGATCGGCCTCTCAGCTTGATTCAAGTTATTACTCATAACTTGAGTCAGTTGGTTCATCATTCGCAAAAATGTTTCCATTTCGTCTTCCATCGGAGGGCCGTCAACACATGGTGCATTGCCGTCACCATCTGCACGGTTCCTCCTATTGCCCGACATTTTCTAAAAGAATAAAACCTTAGTGAGAAACTTATTTCATTTATGAATCTTTTAACTAAGACTTCATGCTTATAAAATTACACTTCTCTATAATTCCTTCATAATGATTCATAAAAACCTTGTGATTAACCAAACATATCCCCCGGGAGTGTCGTAACCAAGACTAGAGCAAGGCCCGTTATCGTGCACTAGTTCCCGTTCGAGTCTATCTCAAAGCGGTCTTTTCACGTTTTACACCTATGTACATCTGTTCCACATCCACCTCTACCTGCTCGTATCCAGACATGGATGTATTTATTTGATAAACCACTTACTCAATACTTACCAAAATACCAGGAATTTCTCCTAGATTTAAACTTTTTTATAGGGTTCTTCATAAAGTTTTTATATACTAATATCCACAAATAACTAAACCATCCTTTTATACCAACTATAGCATCCCGTCTTTTTATAACATAACTTTCATTTCATTACACGGAACATAGGATCTTTTAAGGTTTAGTGTCTTGGAAACAAGGAACATAATACATGAAAAGAACAGAAAACATTCTTCTTAAACACTTGAAAGGCTTCTCCTTAAGTTCATCCTAGGTTCATTACTACATCTCATAACCTTGGGACATACATCAAAAGAAAGGGTGGACAGAAGGCCCAGTAAGGGAAACAAGAGAAACATTTTACATGTGAACATGAGATACTTCAATAAGGACATGAAAAAAAACGTTATGGCATTATAATAAATCATGAGATACACCATAATAAAAATAAACATTTTTCATAACTTGAAGATGTGGCTGCAACATATAATACTGACAATCATTTCGTTTCACCAAGGTCCATCCCTAAGGTGTCGTTAAAAATTACCAAGGTTATTCACCAAGGCGTCGTTAAAATTGTCATCTCTAGAGATTAAGTCTTTACCCAATGCATTGGAGCGCTATCAGGGTGAACCCTTAAATTTGCCTTTATTATCATGTGAGACACATATATCATCATCAATCATTTCATAAACAACCCATATAGTATAAAATAAATGGGTTTCATTTCATAATAATAACGTTTTAAAAACTGCATTAATGACATGATCATTATGTCATTTTAAACCCACGGAAAGGGGAAGAGAGATTCATGTATGTAAATCCCAGAATTTAAAATTGAACATTTTTATATATATGTGAATACCCTTGTAGAAATAAGAGCATTGATTATTCACTTTATAACATAAAATAGTTTTGAGAAAAGAGAGAGGAATTTTGAGACGAAAATTATGCAGCATAACGGCTATGTTACAAGGTTTTAGAAAACATTGAAAAGAGAGAGAACATGGGTCACCCACTAATAAATGATCCAAAAAACAGTAGGGGGACAGAATACAAGGGATTGAAGAACATGGTAATGAAATTTGGAAGATATACCATATGAAATGAAGAACATGGAAGTGAGACAAAAATAAGATTTCTCTTATGAAAATTCGGCAGCCTAACGGCGTCACTTAAACTTTAATAAAAAGAGATTTGACAAGATCAAATAGGGTATCTAATCATATGATCATAAGAGATCAGTATGATAGATATAGAGATCATACCCCAACATAATAAAAAGGAACTTGAAAGACTTGACATGAAAATCGAACTTGAAAAATGAGAAGGGTGAAAGAATCCCTTAAAAATTTGGCAGCCTAACGACGTCACTTAAGCTCTCATAAAAAGAAATGATGAGAGTAAGAGGGGATCTCTCATCATATAAGCATGAAAAGGGAAGTAAGAGGAATATAAAAGAACATACTCTCACATAATAACATGGAGAATAAAAGGTATGACATAAAATAGATTACATGAAAATAAAGAGAGAGGTCGGATCCCTTACCTTAAAACGTGACTCTTGAAACTCAATGGTTTGGACCTTGAGGGCTTGGGGGCACCTTGGGAGGACTCCTTGGGTGGTAAGGAGACCAGAACTTCGTTGAGAATGGTTTTTGAGTCGAAAGGATGAGAGGAGGGCTTGGTATTTATAGGGAAAGTGAGGGGACAAGGCATTAATGGCCAAGGGACACCTCACAAGTGCTTTTCTCAAACCCATGTGCTCTCTCATGATATTTTCCTTAAGGTTAGGCCACATGGGGCCCCCAAAACAATAATGAATCACCCTTGGCCGCCCAACCCTTAAAATATCTCATGAAATCATTATGACACAGGTATGATGTCATTAAACATACCGAAACCCTAAAACTGCATTTTTACTATTCACTGAAAAAATTCATCTTTCTCAGAAAAATCCCAAAATTTCACCTTAACCAAATATTGATGTTCTAATTACATTTATGAACTCCATTTTATAAAAATAATTTTCTAAATATTTTAAATTTAATTTTTAAATAAAAACACTTTCTACCAAAAATTCATTTTTTTCAGAAAAATCTACAAAAATTACCATAACATAATATCGATGCTCTGAGTTCAAAAATAATGTCCTTTTTATAAAAATAATTTTCTAATTATTTTTAATTAACTTTTTAATTAAAAAACACTATTCACCTGAAAAAAATAATACTTGACTACTAATTTAAGAAACCATTATTTACCCATTTTATTGAATCACATTACTTAATCAAGTTGTCTAAATTATATTAAAACTTTCTTTGAGTGAAATTACTAATCCATTTGGTCACATTACTAATCCTAAGCGTAAAATCACTATTCATAATTTACTATTCATCAAAATTTATGTTGATCTTATTAGACTCCAAATTCCTTACTGAACACTTTTGTAGAATACCATTTTTTTGAAATCATTACACATCATTAATTATTTAGGGTTTACATAAATGTTTTAAAATATCCCTTTTTCAAAAATACATCAATAAAATATATCCTAAAATTATCCAGACAAAATAGATTCCACAAACATCACTAAAGGAAGAGATCTCAATTTATTCACCCGAAAGGATTACACAAGGATGTTAGGGTCTCGTCACATAGCCCCTTATAACACCATCATAAGACCAAAGTGTAAGGTGTTCTATGGTGAGAGAATCTGAGGGAGGCTCAGATAACATTTCCCTAGTAGTAATCTCTACTAACTTGAACTTTTCTCACAGGCGTTTCCGTTCAAGCTTGACACGCTGGAGTTCGGCATGGGCTTGGTCCAAAGCGAAGCCCAAAGATGCTACATCCTTCCCAAGCTCTGATAAGTTGGCTTCATAAGGTTTGAGTCTACTGGATGAATCTATTGACTCCTCTTTCTGCATTAACCATTAACATCTTATTAAATCATTAAGAGTAGGTTAATATACTACTCAAAAAGATTGTGTCGTTACAAATTGCCCATACACTTATCTCTATAAACAACACCCATTTATTTCTAGAATAATGGATCGACTCGGTAAATTATTCATCCCAACCCATGTGGGCTCATACACCTCAGGAATTGAGATAGGCAATCACTGAATCTCAACTAAGAGTAATACATGTACAAGCTAACTATCACATCATCACTCAACAATCACAGGAATATCAACCAATGAAAAGAAGTGAAATTCACCTATATGGAATGGGAATATATATGATTTGATAATTCTAGGTGCCTATAATGAAGATGAAACAATTATACTGGCCCTCATATCATCAGGCCAAGGCTGAAAGAAAATCCTCAAATATAGTAATAATCAACAACACCACACTGCCTATGTGTAACCCAAAGGTGAAATATTGTCATCTATAATAGGAAAAATCATAACAACAGTTATAATTTTAGGAAACTTGGTTTTTACCCTGAACATGGTTTCGTGATTCCCATGAACAACTTATGAACTAGTCCAAATCATTCCTAATCTCCAATATATTTTCTCTAAAAAGTCATGAATGAAGGGAAAACCCACTCTGACAATACATCGTTACGTCCCGAACCCGGATTCCACCTAAAAAGTGCCCCAATCGTGGTGGGAAACATGGAATCAAGCGCATCTCCTCAAAAACCAGAGGCTTATGACTAACAGCAAGGGCTTAGGATGTGTCTGTGGAGAGACTATGCCATCATTACCAAAGTGTAGCGCAATGGGTGAATGTAAACATAGATAAATAGAGAAATAAATATAAGTAACAATAAGTATCAATGGAAAATGGATATAATAGTAACAATAACTGGAACATCTGGAATATAATTCAACAACTGATAATATTCCATGTAACTAGAAAACTGAAAAACATGGATACAAGACAATAAAAATAATATGTTCCACAATGATTAAAGAAAATCAAAGTCTATCACAAGAATCCAGATTTCCAAATTAATTCTCTGTAATCAATATCCATACTAAAAAAAATGAAATCAAGTGTTTAAAGTCATATGCTTCCCTTTTTCAACGCCTGCATTCATGTAATCTACTCCGAGTACCAAATGGAAACCGGAGAGGGTGTTAGATAAATCTCAGTGGTCCACCACCAATGGTGCCCATAACATCCAGCCCATTTAATGGAAATGTAATAGTGAGAAAGCATGAATTTATAATGTAAAGCATTACAGTGTAACTAAATTCCCAAGTACCTTCTTCATCCCTCAGCTGGTGTCTGAACTAGTAAACAATTCATTATTTCATTATTACCAATTTATATATAACTCACATTTTAGCAATTTCAATGGTTCCATGTTGTAACAAGGAAATCTGTAATGATATTTAATAGTGAATACTCAAGGGAACAACCAAGTTAATGTAGACCTCAAGGGTTTCCAACACTGTATTAACTGTAGCTTGGATAGGGTAAGAGTGTAATCCAAGGATCATATTCCAAGGAATTCCATGATAAGATGCCTAACGAATCCAAGGTGATTGTCCAAGGTAAAATGAAGCTAAGCATAGATAAGGACCTATGGGATGTAACCATCGTACCTACTTGCCAATGCTAGATCAAAGGAGTATATCCAATGCATCAGGTAATGATATTAAAGGGGTCATACAGTGTTATACTAGGAATCCATAGAAAATATGAGGATCGGGGACTAGGTGGGTCTCAAACTAAGCAAGTTGTATCCTTCAATAGGAATGGGGTTCTTGAGTGCTCATGGAATTCCCCGATATAAATCCATAGTGAGCTCGGGTGAGACCATTCATTTTTAAGTATGAATTCCTTTAATATTTCATTTGGTTCAAGCCTTAACTTTCAATGGTATGATAAGGTCAAGTAGCATGAAAACTTTTAATCTAGTCATTTGGTTCAAGCCATGATTTTCATTAGTGTGACAAGGAAATGTAGCGTGCAACCATTATTAATTCCATTTAAGGGATATTCAATAATTAAGGTTAATTCTATGACCTTCTATTATTTTGGAAAGGGGTGTTATAGACATGGAACCTATTAATCATTAACATTTAATCTGGTCAAGTCAAATACATAATATAATTTCCAATTTCAATTTCACAATTAATTATAAATATCAAGCACTTACCTTAGGTGGGTTAAGTGTTAAAAATACATGGTACATTCCATTATGAAATACATAATATAAATCAACCCATTTAATATAGGAATGCTTACCCTTATAAAGGGAACGCCAAGACACACCCGAATGATGGCTCAAACACATAAAATACAAAAAACCAATTATGGAATAACATCCTACATGGGATGAATGGAGTTGTGGGAATAACCAAAAAAATTAATCACATATTTAGAAAGATAATAACCACACGGTTATATTGATTATAACTATGGAATATAAATTCTAACACGACACCTGATGAAATCCATTGGCCCCACATGAGAATTCCAAAAATAAACTAACATGAGGGATAATTTATAGGCCACTCACCTTAAACCTATAAAACTCTCCTCCTCCGATATTGTCCCTTGATTTTGCTTGGATCAGAGTAGATATAAAAAAAGCGAAAAATGATCATACCTCGAGAACTAGGTTGAGAGAAATAGAGATAGATAAAGGCTTAAATAGACTCGAGTACTTACCATGTCACATCTAATGTGATGAGCGTAATCTCAAACAGATCTTGGATGAAGGAGATCTTAGAATACTTAATTTCTCCCTCAAAAAGATCTAAAATGAGATCCATAAAGGTAAATCCTTTATAAATGTTGATTATAGAAGAAGGAGAGATCTATTTAGATAATTAAGTTAAAATTTGTAAAATTACCCTGAAAATAGAATGTGCACAGTTTGTCAATGCAATTTTGAAAAACTATAAGAAAACTATGCACAGTTACCATAGTAGAAGTGAACTTGCACAGTTATGGTGCATGGTCATGCACCATCCATGCAAGGTGTCTCTTTCTGAAAAAAAACACCATCTGTATAGTTAGGAAAACCATGCGCCAATCGTGCTCTAACCATGAAATTTTTCCAGTTTCTCTAAAAAGATGTGTTTTGTGATCTAAATAACCCCCAGACACCCTTATGACCTTTACCGACTAAAAAAAGCTGCAACAAAAGTTCAATGATAATGAATTAGACCAAAATTAATAGGATCCATACCACAATGAAAAACCTGGTTCTTATACTTAATATTTCCCAAGATGGATTACAATTGTATCAAGATAATTTCATGGAACCCATTAATTTTCCATGTTTTAATCATGTTATAATAGTAATAAAGGATGTTTCTATGATATTTTTTATGAGATGAAAGATCTATGAAATTTATTCAGTTTTTCGATTTAATACATGGTCAATTAAGGGATAATCCCCAATATAGCTCATAGGTGACCCAAATAGAACATATATGAATGGTCAATCACCATTATAGCTCATACAAAATAGGTGAGAATAATATAGATTATATAAAGGATAATATGCATTATAGATCTCCAAATCATTGTGTAATGAATTTTTTTTCTAGAGAATTATATTGGAAGATGGTCATATGGTTATTCCATATTTTAAGGGTTCTATGAAGATAATGTTCCAAGATACCAACAATTTTTCTTCATGATTGTTATAGAAATTAAATTTTTCCTTTGATCAAAATTAAAATCACATAGATCATGATTATTTTTTCATATCGATCATTCCGTTGATGAATAATTATGTTATATTTCATGAATTATGATCCATGTATTTATGGGTATGAATATTCTTTTGTTATGATCATGAACTTTGATTATGTTATCATACCCTTATGCATTTCCTGTTCTTACTGATGATATTAAATTGTTAATGATTATGTTTACCCTTACTAAGAGTTTGAGATTGAAATTCTAATGTTTCATATTCCCTAGGTTATGAAGAGTTCTGATTAAATTATTTGTGTCTAGAAAGGCTTCAACCATGATAAATTTCTTTGGGAGATGATTAAGACATATTATGGAATATGAAAATCGAGGCATAGTAAGAAAAATACTCTCTTGAATTTTTGGGTATTTTTATCTAATAATTTTTCAAAATTCTCTAAAACTCTAAAATAAAAATAAACTTGGGTATATAAGTGATTCAGAATTTCATTTTTATATTGTATGTTTTGGATGTAGAAAATTGGGTAACCATAATCGATATTAAATTTAGTAAATTAATGTTTGTGAATTTAGCACCAGGTTTGAGATTCCAGGTTTGGGGATATTATTATTCCAATGTCTCATTTATTTAAGAACATGTTAATAGAATTTGGGATGCGTTAGTAGTTTTTAAAATACTAATATTTTATCAATTTTCATTTAGGAGTGAGCTATTAGGGCCTCATCATTTTTTTACCATATTTTGGAGTTGGTATTTTGTCCATGTCCTTCTATTTTGTTAGTTAATTATGACTTATTTTTGGAACAAGCTATAAAAGAATATGGGAGTGGACATTCTGCTGGTATTAATTGGCATGTTAAGAGTATTATGAAACCCCAAAATTTTACTTTCTTAATTTTTTTCATGTTTCTGTTTTCTTTATTCTTATTATGGTTTCTTACGGTTGAAATTTTGAATTTTTTATGTTATTCTATGATGAATGGTTAAAAAATGGTTTGTTAAATAATAAAGTAGAGAAAGGTCACTATATTCTGTTGTGGATAACGGTCATATAATTCTCTTCACATATTTTGAGAAATCATGCAAGATAACTATGTGACCTATGACGTATTAGGGAAATGGATGTCACATGGTCTGCGCATGGTTTGGAAAACTGTGTGAGACAACCAAGTGACCTACTTGAGTTGGGGTATTTGTGACTTTTTTTGTTCTTCTAACCCGTGGCTCTTATATTTCTCCCATCATTCATACTTACTCATTAGAGTTGTTTCATACAATTCTATTATTATTTAAAAATATTTTTATAGATTATTTTTGGTGTTTTATAAGTGTTTCATCATCTAGATCAATATGTGAGAGCTCCCAGATCATTATCATTATATCTCCTTCTATTTTCCATTCCTTTTCATTGACCATAAAGTCTATGTTTCCATATTACAGTAGTTTTGGGTGTTCTAGAATTGTGGTTTTGGTTTTTAAAGGTTATAATCCATTTCTTGAGGAAAATATTAATGGTTTTCATTGAGGAAAAAATTATTCCACCACATGAGGTTGGTATATATATTACGATTCCTTTTATTAAAGAGTTCCTCAGTTACTTTTTTTTCTAATTTTTTTTACTATATTAATGATCTATATTATTCATGTCATTGTGTTATCAAAGTAACTATATGATTTTTTCAATTTAACTTGGAAAAATGGGTACATTGTTTAATTAAATAAAACATTGGATTTAAATTATATTTTATGAATTAAATATATTTTATAAAATTCCATTGATATTTTTTTATGATAAAATCAATTGGTTCAGGGTCTTTTGAACCAATTTGGTTTTCTAAAGTGAAGTGTTCATCGTTTAACAATTGGTTTCCTGTTTTAGATTTTCTCATATTCTATAAAGAATATTCCTTATTGATAAAGTTCTATTCATATATTATGAATGGTGTTTGTGAAATATTAATTGCTTTCTATGTTTTGAAATGGGATGTGTGTGTCCTCTTCTGTTTTTTTTGGATAAAACCTTTAGTTTTTTATCATGTTTTTTTATATTAGTTAAATATTATATTAGATTTAAATTTTTAAAGAAACTGTGAATGGGGAAATTCAAAGTGTTATTTGAATGTGCATTGTTGTTATGTCTGGTTTCCCTTTGAATTTCTTTTCAGTTTTTAATTTTTTTCAAAAAAATGAGATCTATAATTTATGTCATTTATATATATAAAGATAATACAGTTTCGGAAACTTGAGGGAAGTTGGTTATTGTATTGATGTTTATACCCAAATCGGTCCTTTGTTATCATTTATCATGAATGATTCAACATGTTAATGATATATGAATTGTGATTCATGGAATATGTCTCCAAGATTTGATCTAGTTTTTTAATTGATTATGTTATATTATGAATATACAAGATTGATATTAATTATTAACTTTAGGATTAATGATTTTTAAGTGATTGAAACTAGTTTTATGTGACCCAACTCTATTATCTAAGTCATAAGGAGAACTGAGACACTATTTCTGGTGTCAATAGACATTGTCTTATGAAATGGATAGTAGATCATAGTTGAATTTTTTGACCTAGAAAAGGTGTTGTCACTGATGAGAATACTTGAGAGTGATTTAGGGTATAATATATGTGATTGTTTACTTTTCCAGAGTTATTTCTCCTATTTAATTTATTTTTATCAGGCCATTAGTCCCTAAGTGGTTTCCTTATTCTTTGTATATTGTTGTATTACTATTTTTTATATTTACATGTTATTTATTTATCTATGGGTTGAAACTATTTTGATGTGTTTATTAGTTGAGAATTACAATTTTATTATAAGGCTAAACTTTATTTTAATATTTTCATTTCTTTAGGAATTTTTTAGAATTGAATTTTATTTTATTTTCCCCTATATAAAATCATGTTTAGTGGATGTGGGTGTTGCGTTTGAAATTTTAAGAAGATGTGTTTATTTGAAATGTATGGATTGTAAATAATTTTCTTGGAAAATATATTTAATTA
This sequence comes from Viscum album, assembly GCA_963277665.1. Lineage (NCBI taxonomy): Eukaryota > Viridiplantae > Streptophyta > Magnoliopsida > Santalales > Viscaceae > Viscum > Viscum album. The sequence continues at coordinate 1,641,017,495 of OY728146.1, read as the reverse complement.
ATGCGTGGGATGTTTTTTTATTTTAAATATTTTTTGAGAGAAAATAAAAGTATTAAATTTTATCCTTTTTAAATATAAATAGGTTTTTAAAAAAATTATGTAATTGGCTTTTTTCAAACTACATCACTTTGGTATGTTTTCATTGAAGAATGTTTTATAAATATTGTGTTTTTAGATGTGACATATAATATGGTCTTTTCACATTTATTTTTATAAAGGAAATGAAAACCTAAATTGAAATTTCATTAATACTAAATTACTTGGTTTATTTATATAAAAGGAAGTTAATGGACTCATGGTGGTATCCTATTGGTCTTTGGATCACACCTACATGATCACTTTGGTGGGTATGTTGCGTTCTTATTTTCTATATTTTCTTAGATTATGACTTATAGGTTGGATTGTTTCCACACCAAATCAAGATGTGTGAATTTTTCAATATGTTTTGGTGACCTGGTAGTCTCGTGGAGATATTGGATTTGGTTCACAGTTTGGTTCAACCAATATATGGTAATACGGTGTAACATCTTCTTAGGAAACCTACTCAATCTTAAATTTAGATTAATTTACTTTTTCTATTAGTGTATAATCCCTGTATAAAATTGGTTCTTTTAAAATGAAATAGTTTTTTTGAAAATTATTTGGTTATGTTTTGTTATTTATTCTTTATATGGTTGATGTTTATTTTATAATCCCCAAATTTATTTTGGGATGGCCATCCCATATAAGGAGACCTCATTCTATATCTTTGATTGTAACCATTATTGATCCTAGTTTTTTTGGTTGTAATATCAAATGTTTTCTCTTATAGTGTCATAGTTATTTTTTCTGATCCTGGGAAATTGGGAACATGCCTCCATCCTTGTGGAATGTTGGATCATGTGACTTATCTGGTCAACCTGAGTATGTTTTACACTTTCCTTATCACTTCCTTCCTATAATATAAATATTTAATTATGTCTTATTATTCATCGATCTCAATCTAATCATGTTTCCTCTATTGATAATAAGAAAAAAAATTACATAATTTAGACCTTCTATTTGTTTTTTTGAAGTTTCTCTATCTTCACCGTTATATCATATTTCTTTACAAAACCATTATTTGTATAATAATTTTGTTTCCATTCTCAAAATATCCTCATTATCCTTTAATGTTTATTTCACTATTAAATACATTGTTACATGTGAACCAACTTATTGTTTATTTTTGAAAGTTTATTAGGTTATTCTTCCCACATTCCTGACACTTAGAAAGTTGAATCTTTTAACCTTCAAGTTATTATCACCTAATATTTCATGAAATTTTATTTCTATTTTATTTAGTTCATTATGGAACATAGTTAGGTTTGTGTTTTAAATAATAAAATGGGAGAGATGATTATGTATAACCACAATAGTCTTCACTCAACCTCATATCTCATTTGGTTACTCATTCAAAAAAGCACCACATTATTCTTCACATATATTGTTGACTCGATTACTATTGGATATAATTATTTACTAAAAAAATTATGTGAGTTTTCATGAAACTTCTCCTGGGGCCCATGTAATTAATACTTGAATCCCACCTCCCAAAGGGCAGGGGCATGAAACTAGTGTTGAAGGCATTATCTTGCAAATGGGAGGCATTTTCCATGTACTTGTACTCATGCACACTCACATCCCCAGCCTGCAAAGATAAAAAGTAAACACTAATTTAATACTACATTAAATCAATATGTAAATCAGAACCAGAGTGAAGTATAAAATGATGTACAAGGTGGAAAACCAGGCCAGTATACAAACCCACCAAAAGAAAGACAGAAAACAAATAAGACCCCACGTCTTTGAAACTCATCCACCCGAGAACCCTACCATAAGGGTAGGGAGAGGGTAGTCGCGTAAAGCCATAAGAGTATGCCTTGATTGTCTACTCTCACTGAACACCACCTGGTCCTGGTCCTCCTAAGACTCCTTCAAACCGTCAGTCGACTGCCCAAGACATGACAGGTGTGGGAAAATCCCATGTAGGGGTATGTAAAACAATACTCATTAGGGGACCCTGAAACCATAGTGGTAAAAAATAAGAGAAAAACTACAAGGAAACGAGTATTCATCTCTACCCAGTGATATTTCCATACATATACCAGGGTCATCTAGATATACTCATCTTAGCCACTAAGAAATATAAGGTCTCAGCCTTATAAACAGCATTAGGATTCTCAATGAAGCTTTATGAGCTTAGTCATCCCTGATGGAACCGTCCGAGAGATATACCCTAGCAGGTACAACTCTACCATTACTAATGGTACTTCTAAGAAAACATTCTCTATTGGGAACATTCTACTAGGTTTAGCTCTAATTCCCAGCACAAGAGGTACAATCTTCATTGTCTTGCACCTAATGGTAGACTATGTAAACCAAAGTGAAGAGGCGTGCTCCTCGCCACTACGCTCAGTTGAGGGAGTACTAATCCAGTCTAACCATTGATACCTCAGTTTCTCCTATAAATAGTGGCCCACACCATAGTATTGTCGAGGTATCACTTTCTCTAACTTAGTTATCGATCACTTCATGTTGAGGGGCCCGCTCCTCGTAGTTGTATCCTACAGTCGAGGGAGCTCCAACTCTTATGGAGGACCTTCTCCTCATCTCTACTCGTAGGTGGAGGACTACTACTCTCTAATTGAGGACCTACGTCCAGGTTCCAATAGTGGAGTACTACCCATAAAGGACTCAAACCCTATTATGACAGGGGATTAATACTTCATATATCAAGGACCCTCACCCTATCCTATAGGGGAGTACTACTCAATGACTAGAGGACCAACACCCTAGTACTAGGGTATTAACGATAATGTCATTTTATTCACTATGGGGGACCTTAACCCTAGTATGTTAAGGGAGTAATGAACCCAGGCTAGATGAACTGCTCCCTGGTACTTCAGGGGAGTACCGACCCTGACAGAACAATGTTTAAGGAGGACCCCCACCCTAGAACAGCAAGGGAGTAATGACTCAAAAGTTAGGGAACCCGCTCCCTGATCCCATAGGGGAGTATCTACTCTTCCTTCATGAACATCTCTGAGAACCTACGCCCTAGTCCTATAACATAGTAACACCCCTAGAAGAAACCACTCAATGGAAATGAACCCACACCCATGAAGGGGGAGTCGCGTCTCTACCTTATCAGAGTGATATGGAGTACTCGTGCCCTGATTCATCAAGGGAGTAACCATCCTAACATTTATTTCTAAAAACCACCCCAGTTCTGCCCAAAGTATGCTTTTATCGAGAGATCCTACATTTCAAATCAATATTTTTTCCAACAAATTATTAAAAACCTAACATAGAGTATCCCAAAAGGACCATATCTTTGTAAGAGTCCCAATTCCATAGACATCTCATCAAACAGACACTCCGTTTGAAAGTTATTGGTGTTTTAGTGAAATGGGGGCCGGTTGGGTCTGGGTCCGGTCTGACCTGGTCAGACCGACCCGACCATCCCGGGTCCTGCATGACCCATCCTAGTTCAACTGACCCAACCTGGTTCGGGTCTAGTCTGACCCGATCTAGCCTGGCCACTGGGCCAAGCCCAATGGACCTTAATGGACCTCGCCCAGTTCGGTCCGCAATAGGTGGGTCAGTTCTTTCCCAGCCTTGGCTGCCCAATGGCCTTGTTTCTTCACACTAGCCTAGCCCTCAAAATTGGGCCGGCTTGAAATTTTTCCTGGGCTACCCAGTGGCCCAATTCATGCCCCCTATCCAGCCCGCATGATGATCTGATCACCTCTATCCTGGGTTCCCATTCGGTATCTGGTTCGACCGTGATGTGGCCAGCTGATGCCGGTCGCCCCTTGTCCCGCACACGGTCCCTACAGGACGGTGTGACGGTGTTCCATGGCCTAAACGGCACAATCCTCCCCTATGACATGGTTGAGGGGCCACATATGTCTTCGCCAGCAGCCGGCCTGGGTGCCGACCACCCCTGATGCACTGTCGCGGCCTGATCCAGTCGTAGCCTCTACCTCGATGTGTCGTCATGGCACGCCACCACCCACCCGTGGACACCTTCATGGAGCACCATTACAGGCCACACCATTAGTTGTCGACACCTCTTCCGACATCAGCGCGTCAACAGTACCTTTCGCGGACCATCAGGTCCAATCCGGTGGTCTGTTCCTCGAACCTTCTATGTATCTGGCCTTCTTAAGGTGTCCTCTTCTCTCATATGGCCCCGATATTGAATTTTCAGGAATTTGGAGGCACAATCACGAAGAACTGATGAATGCCTAATGAAAGAGGAATCATGGCCTTTTTCATGTCAGCCATATTTCTCCGCGTTGGAGTTTTTGAAACATATAATGGGGGGGTTCAAGATTCGGCCAACAGTCTAACCCCAAAGCAAAAAACCCAAAGATAAAACACCCTCCTGCAAGGACAAGAGACTCTCGGATCATCATTTTTGTGGGTTGATCCACGTTCATTGTTTTAGAAATAATAACGAGGCATTAAAATTTCCAAAAGAGAATCCCCTACTTGGAGAAGATTCGATTAGAGGGAAGGCTCATCACTTATGGTGATCCATCCATCGGGATTCCTGATTCTTTCTTAGCTATTGGTGTTCATAATTCGTCAGTCCCTAATCCGTTCTCTATGGTGTCTTCTATGCTTTTATGATTCGTCAGCATTCTTCATTGGATATAATTATCTTGTCGTTCGCCACAGTAATTACTGATTTAAATCTGTTTCTCCAACCCCATAATCTAATTGAAAGAGAAATACGTCACAGTATTTCTATGAGGTTTATTCATCTCACCATTGAACTTCAGTTAATGTCTCATTGGTTTGTTTCATTTATGTAATGAAACAATCAGATCATCAATGTGTTTGTAGGGAAACAATTTTTTTAAATAAAATAAAACTTTTAAGTTTATTTTATTTTATTTTTTAAATCAAAAAATTAATTTTTTCCCTCAACCCATGCCGGTCAAGGTTAACTCCATTCATAGGTAATGTTTCCATTTTGGATGCAATGGTGCCATCAGATTTTTAATCTAGGTACCTATTTAGATGTTTCCAAAATAGCGCACGTGCACCATTTTAATTTTCCTAAGAAGTTCAAAAACTATCTTTCACCCTCGACCCGTTCCAGTCAAGGTTAAGCTCCACCTAAGGGAATCAATCCCTCATGATATCAATGGTACATTATGATTTCTAATACTAGTTATCGTTTGGGAGTTATAAGGATTTTAAAATGAAATAACTGTTACTTAATTATTTTATTTATGACCAAAAACTCACTTCTAATATTAGAATGTGTCGGCCAATGTTAGACCCTTTTAGGTGAATCCTGATGCTCTGAGTTCAATGGTTCCCTCAGTTTTTTAATCTATGAACTTTTTTAAATGTTAGAAAAACATTCTTGCATGATTATTTAATTAACCTCAGAAAAACGTTCAAAAATACGTTTCGACCACTCCAGGCCTAGGAATTATGTGTTGTCACCAAGCCTGGTGTCAAAATAATCCCATTTAATTTTGAAAAAGTCATGGAAATATTGGGTATTTCATTAATCCCCCCTTTTAGGAATTTACATCCTCATTAGAAAAATCCTACACTCAAGGGAAGAAAACTGAGTTCACTAAGGGTTATTGTTCTGCGTACAGGCATGCACCTCGAGGAACCACATAGATCGACCACTCGAATATCCAGATTCGTTTAGGCCAACATCATGTGATAATGGTCACATGTTACTTTAGTTGCGAAAAGTGGGAATGCACCAAGCACTAAAATCCATTTGTAGTCATAGGGTCTAGTAGCTCACCTCTATGCTATCCTAATGTAGATACAGAAAAAATCCCAGAGTTCAGATCCACCATTGGATGAACTGTGCTAAAGCCTCCATAAGCATTACCTGTTTATGGTTGATGCTAAAAATATAGGGGTATTTACTTGTGAAACAGGGCTGACCAAGAGTGGATTGTGGGTCTTACTAGGCCCTTTATTTACAACCATATACAGCCACATCATTTTCCAAAAAAACTACCATAGTCACTAGTGGAATCTCAGCTAAGTATGGATGGTAATTCACTATCTCATACTTTGTAAAACATCACTAGGGTCTAAATCTTCCATAATGGAATGATCCCAAGAATGACTCTTTTCAAGAGTCATCCCTATGCTGCCCGAGTTTTCCTTTTTACTATAAAGGAACCCCCCCCTATTTTACCCTCACAGACACACCACATCATTTGCCTAATACAGTCAATCTGAGTAGGAACGATAGTAGTCCATACCAAGAATGACTTCGTAAGGCCTCTATGCCACTACTAAGAGATCCCAACCACAAATGATGCCTCAAAGAATCAGGTCACACTATTATCTTATTGTGTGATCAATAGGTCTCCTCCAGCAAGAGTCTCTAAGCCTGAGGGTCAAGTCTGCGATCCAACCAAAACCTCAAAGTCTTAAACAGAACTCGCAGAAAAAAAGGTAATGACTGTCACCTACATCTAATAAAATGGTAGCCAAAATAAAAGACATAGATAATACCTCGAATATCTTTAGGAGCATCTAGGTCATGAGCCATGACCACATGCAGCTGTACTCACCCATGTCCTCTAACTCTATGAGCCTATTGTAGACCACCTGGGGGTGGTGGTAGAAAAGTTGGAAACTGCCTACCACCTCTTACTAATTATCCAAATCCTATGCCCCATCCACCATATTTTATAACTCCCTACTCCAAATGTTGTCTCTACCAAAGTGGCTCATAATCTGGATCCCTCTCAGGGGAATAGAGAATCTGACAATCCTTTATGAGATTTCCCCAACCATTTCAAGCACAACACCACCTCTCATGTGGGTGATCTGTTCCTTGGAGTTGCTCCTATGCCATAAAACCAAGTGTCTATTTTTGGTAATTTTTATGCCTCCTAAGTCGTGATCTTGTCACCTTTCATCTTCTAGATCTAGCATATGCCTCTACCTCATTACCTTTGCTATAGTTCACATCCATCTGCTCCTCCGCCAAGAAACTCTCAACCTCTAGGGCTCTCTCCATCACCCCAACAAATGAAGGAATGCAAAGGGGTATCATCAACACCATGATCTCCAAATTTAGTCTCTACGTGAAGGTTTGGGCCCTAAATTAAGGTCCCACACTATATTCGTAGAGTATAGAGAACGATCTGTGAATCTTACCGAGTACTCTACTATTGTCATGCTACCCTGCCATAGGTGCAGTAGCTCCTCTTTACAGATAGAGCATAAAGTCTCTAGAAGGTAATCCTCACTGAAGTGGTTCTCAAAGTCTATCCAGGTGAGGGTTTATTCATTGTGTGTCTAGAACGTCAAGCTTCACCATCTCCCCACTGATCCCTGAAGAAGGATTGCATCCAAGATCTCTATCTGGTTGAGGGGTGTCCCCACTAAGAGGAAGACTTGTGTAACTTCCGCAATCCAATCCTCATCCACCTGGGGGTTAGTGTCGCCCCTGAACCTAGGTGGTATATGCCTCTAGATATCGTTTAGCACACTTATCCTACATTCATACTCTAATGGTAGCTCTAGTAGAAACTGTTGATTGATGGGTGGTGGTATCAATGGTGCACCACCTGGTAAGTCTATCTCTGGTACCGGTCCCTGTATTGATGCCTCATCGCTCGGCGAACCATCCTTGTGTACTCTTCCTGGAATCCTAACAATCAATTTTCATGGTGGCATCCTAAATTGGCTCAAGATGAACCACGATTAAAATACTATATCTGGAGAAATGACTCAAGAAGGACATGGAAAGCACAAACCATTCTTATATGATGCATTTACCATTCATTTTCTCGGGAATAGTGTCCTAATGTACCGAGTCAAAAATGATGGTTATCAAAGTCCCAGTAAATGGATATGTCGGCCACCTCACCAACACTATAACCTCTATCTTGAGAGTTAAACTCGAAACATATGGACGTTGTTGCTATGCATCCCAACCCATATTAAATACTCTTGATCCAAATGTAGAACCGAACCTATCCCATTGATACCAATTTATCACAAACCGTCCCCTAGGGCCCATTTTGTGACTACCCCATGCCCGCCTCTAAAAGGCCAGGGGCTGGAAAATAGCGTTGGAGGCATTATCCTGCAAATGGGAGGCATTTTCCAAGTACTCATACTCATGCACACTCAAAACCCAAACCCACAAAGATGAAAATTAAACACTAACTAAATGATGCATGAAATCACTATGTAAACCACAACCAGTGTGAAATAGAATGTAATGTACAAGGTGGAAAATTGGGCCAGTATACAATCCCAAAAATAGAAAGACAGAACACAAGTAAGACCCCAAGTCACTAAAACTTGTCCGCTGAGAACCCTTCCTCAAGGGTGGGTGGAGGGTAGCTACCTGAGCCATAGGAGTACACCTTGTATGTATACTCTCACTGAACACCACCTGGTCCTAGTCCTCCCTATACTCTTTCAAAGAATCGGTCATATGCACAAGATACAACACGTGTGGGAAAAGCCCATGGTGGGGTGAGTAAGAAAATACTCAATAGGGGACCTCAAAACCACAAAGGTAAAACACAAGATAAAAACCACAAGAAAATGCATAGTTAGCTCTACCCAAGGGTATACCCATACATATACCACGTTCATCTAGATATACTCATATCAACCACTATGAAACATAAGGTCCCAGTCTTATAACAATAATCAGTATTCTCACTGAGGTTCCATAATCTTATCCATCCCTGATGGCACCATCTAAGAGATACACATCATCAGGTTAAAATATACCATTACTAATGGTATTCTGATACAACATACCCCATCCGAATCATTCTACTAGGTTCATCCCTAGTGCCAAACACTATAAGTCCATTCACCACTGTCTTGCGCCCAATGCAAGACTATGGAAACCCAAGTGAAGAGGCCCACTCCTCACCACTGTGCTCAGTTGAGGTTGCACTACTCCAGACTAACTTGTGATGCCTTAGTCGCTCATGTAGAGAGTGTCCTGCACCTCAGTCTTGTCGAGGGAGCACTTACACCTACAAAGGTATTGATCTCTTCAAGTGTAGGGGGGAACTCCCTATAGTTATGTCCTACAGTCAAGGGAGATCCAACTCTTACAGAGGACCCACTCCCTATAACTACTCATTGATGGGGGAGTACTACTCTGTAATTGAGTACCCATTCCCTTGTTCCCACAGGGGAGTAATACTCATGAAGGACCTGCACCCTATTATTAAAGGTGAGTACTACATCGTATATCGAGGAATTGCACCCTACCATGTAGGGGAATACAACTCAGTGACTAGAGTACTCACACCTTGGTACTAGGGGGGACCAACTCTGTTAGTTTATTTGATATGGGGGACTCGCACCATAGTACAATAGGGAAATACTGACCCCAATCTAGAGGACCTTCTCCCTATTATAACAGGAGAGTACCAACTCTTTCAGAACAATGCGTAAGGAGGACCCGCACCCTAGAACATCAAGGGAGTAATGACTCCAAATATAGAGAACCCGCTCCCTAGTCCCATAGGGGAGTATCTACTCTTCCTTCACAAACAACTATGAGAACCCACACCCTATTCCTTTAAGGTAGTAACACCCGTGGAGTAAACCACTCAATGGGAACAAACCTTCACCCATGACAGGGGAGTCTCGTTTCTATCTAAGAAGAGGGATAAGGAGTACCTGTGCCCTGAGTCATCAAGGGAGTAACTGTCCTGTCATTCATTTCTAAGAACCACCATTTATTCGTCCCATAGTCCACTTGTATTGGGATAGCCTACTCTTCAAATCAATAGGCCATCCTTCAAATTCATCAAAAACATGCATAGAGTTTCCCAAAAGGATTGTCTTGTCGCAAGGGTCCCAACACCATAGACAACTTGTCGAATAGATGCTTTGTCTTAATGTGACTGGTGTTTTATAAAAATGAATTCCGGTTGGGTATGGGTCCGGTCCGACCTGGTTGGACCGACGGACCTGACCAACATGGCCTGGGGGTCCTACATGACTCGGCCTAGTTCGACCAACCCGACACGGTCTAGCCTAGCCATTGGGAAATTCCCGTTGGGACTTGTTAGACCTAGCCCGGTTTGTTCAGGGGTCTAGCCCGTCGGGTCTCCCAATGACCCAGTTCTATCTAGCTCGGCCCGCAACATGCGAGCCAGTTCTTTCATAGAAAAGGCCACCCAGTGGTCTGATTTTATCCTACCAGCCTGATCTGAAAAAGCAGACTGACTTGAGTTCCCTCATGTACACCCAATGGGTGTCCAGTTGGATCGCGACGGGGATGGATGAAGTCAACTGCCCCCTTGTCCTGCACGTAGCCCCCGCTGTACTACCTGCCTACGTGTCATGGCCTACACGGCACGGGCTGCCCTTCTGATGCAGACGTGTGGTCACGTTCGTCTCCACCAGCCACCGACCTGGGAGTCGGCAGTCGTAGCTTCACCACCACAGCTTGATAAGGCTACAACCTCTACCTCGGCATGCCATCATGGCGCACCACCACCCTCTCATGGCCACCCTCATAGGCCACCACTGTCGCTCGCTGGCACTACCGCCAGTTCCTTCTAATGACCCCCGGGTCTGCTCTGGTGGTCCGTTCCTCGAACCGTCTATGGCTATGGCCTCCTTGGGGTGTTTTCTTCCTTAATATGGCCTCGATATTTATTTTTCATCAATTTGGTGGTGCGGTCACAAATAACACATGACCGCCTAAAGAAGGAGGAATCAGGGCCTTTTTTGAGTTAGCATAATTCCTCCACATTATAGTTTTTGAAGCATGAGAAGAGGGAGGTTCAAGATTCGATCAACAATATAACACTGAAGAAAAATACTAGAGATAAAAAAACCCCTTTTCAAGAACAAATGACTCACTGATCATCCTATTTTTGGGTTGATCCACATTCGTCATTTTAGAAAGAAGAACGAGGAATTCAAATTTTCAAAATATAAACCCCTACTTGGAGAAGCTTCCATCGGAGGGAAGGATCATCGCTGATAGCAATCCATCCATAGGGATTCATGATCTGTTCAAAGCTATTGTTATTCTTCATTCTTTATTCATGGATCTATTCTCCAATATTTTATTTCTTCTCTTCTGATTCATCGGTGTTCTTCGTTCAAGATAATTCTCTCGTCGTTCATTAGAATAATTGATGATCTAAATTAGTTTCTCCAACCCCATGATCTCATTAAAAGAGAAATGTTTCGTAACGTTTTAGTTACTATTAGTCTTTGTGTTGTTACGCTATAGTTAAAGAGTAATTACACTATTTCATTTATGGAATGAAACAATTGTCTCATCTTTTCACTGCAAGGAAACAAGTTGAATAAAATAAACTTCTTAAGTTTGTTTTGTTTTGTTCTTAAAGTGTCTGAAAATTTACCTTTTCCCTCGACCCGTGCCAGTCGAGGTTAGGTCCATTCGTAGGTAATGTCAGTGTTCCAGACACAATGATTCCCTCATATTTTTAATTCGGGCACTCATTTAGAAGTTTCCAAAACCGCACACGTGCGCCATTTTAATTCTCTTAAAAAATTCAAAAACTCTCTTTCACCCTTGACACGCATCGGTCGAGGTTAAGCTCTTTTTAAGGGAAAGACGCCCTTATGAGCTCAACTGTACTCTCTAATTTCCAATCTATGTTACCTTTTAAGAGTTATATGGATTTTAAAATAAAATAATTGTTACTTAATTATTTTATTTATGTCCAAAAACCATCTTCCACAGTTGACCTGTGTTAACCAATGTTAGGCCTTTTCTAGGTGAATCCTGATGCTCTGAGTTCAATGGTTCTCTTTGATTTTTGATTCAGGAACATGTTTAAAAGTTAGAAAATACCCTATTTCATGATTATTTAATGTACCTCAAAAACATTCATTAATGCCTTCTGGCCACACTGGGCCTCGTAATTACATGTCGTCTTAGAGCCTGGTCTCAAAATACTCCAATTAAATTTCTTAAAAAAAATCATGAAATTATGGGTATTACATGAGTATATAAAATAAAATTATCATAATCCACCTTATAAGGAAAATGAATACATATATATCCTTAGACATGAAATAATATATTCAATACCCATAATTATCCATTACATATTAACCTTTATGATTATAGAATATTTCAATCATATGCTAAAATAACATCATAACCTCAAATGTTTTCTAATCCAATATTCTCATACCATCTAAAATATCTTGTAACTTAATCAACACATAATTATGAGTTTAATTGTAAGTATTTCAATTTTTACAGTGTCGTTATCTTTAAGTTTTACAGTTCTAGAAAATTAATGTAACCATTACATTGCATAGAAAACACTAACATTAAGTGTACAATTTTTTTTATAATAACTCGGTTCATATTTTTACTAACTTTATTCATTCACAAAATACTTACATTATTCAGGTAAAATTTCCATTATTTAGTGATAACTATAAAAATTAATCTTACTCATCCTTATTCCGTATGAAAATAAATTTTTAACATGGCATGATGAATGTAAAGCTTTTCAATTGATATAAAATGATTGGAAAACTAGTATTCATTTGAGAAAATTGTAACCATTAGGAAATCTGTCCATCTCTCATAATAATATTTGGCTCAAAATAATAACTTACCTAATATTGAAAAAATCTTCTTTGCACTAATTTTTTCATAAATCATTACAAAAATGATCATTTGGGAAAAATATAAATTCTTAAGGGTGTCTTGAAAATCATTATAATATTTATATGAAAAAACCATTAACCCTTAAATTCTCATAACATTACTTTTAAATAATAGGATTATTTTGTTATCTTATAAAATCAAAATATTTTAGTAAAACTCCATAAAAATGAAAATGAAATATATCCATCTATAAAAATATAAATAATCACATGGATAACAATAACTATTTGTATAATGAATGAATGCATAATGGTGGGTGTCATGATATGGTCATCAAAGTCACATTCCAATACAACATGAATCTTACCATCAGGGTTTTGTGCCCAAATGTTTTTCATGAATTCAATTAATTTTTATAATACATTTTATATATTATTAAGGCATTATGGTTGTGAATTTCTACTAAATGTCTAACATACCCTAAGAATTACCATTTTTTTCACTTGAGATAAGTTGATGAATTGAGGGTATATCTATAATCAAGACCCAACATTAACATATATATTTCATATACCATTATCATATATTGAATCAAAAATATAATAGATAATAAATTTTCCTTGATAAAAATCATTTATATAAAAAATAAGAATACAAAATGCTATTATTTTTTCCAATCAATAAAATACTATATCAAGATCAAAATAAATCTAAAGAAATAATTCAGATAGTACCATTTATAGAATATCCCCATTGATTCATAAATTAATTTAATGGATACTGACATAGATTAAAAATATTTTTAAAAATCAATTAGAATTATACTTTGAAAATACCCAAGAAACCAACCTTGTCTTTTATATATATTTTACAAACTCCTAAATGAATGTGAAAAGGATCAACATTGAAAAAATATAGACAAATGTTGATTTATATTGATAGTTAATGACAAATATTATGATATGAAAAATGTGTAATGTGCTAAATGTTAGAAAAAATATTCATTTTTCAGTTTAGTAAAAAATCAAAAAAACACATATGAGAAATTTTGAAAAAATTCTATTTTATACCATAGTAAATAAAGTTAATATTAGTATAAAATTACCTATAAAATTATCTAAATTATAAATAAGAGTATTATAGAATCATTTTATACAACATTTACATGGATGGGAAAAAATTTAAAACATTTAAAGTAATGTTTTAATGAAAAATCGATAATAATTAGGTAAATATTTAATAAAATGATCATTAAAGGATAGAATTAAAAAAATTATTTGTAAAATAGATAATTTTAATTAAATAAGTAATAATATAAATTTATATTATAATACATACACTAAAAATTTATATATGGTTAACATGGAATGATTATCAATGAATAGAAATTGAGAAAAATAACCCCAACCTCATGTATCTACTAGTTTTGTTTGTTTTATAACTCACAAATACTAAATTTATACTAGTTTTACACATAATTAAAATCATTTTTCTAGTTCATTTCATTATCATTGTTTTATTTAATTCATTTATTATCATGACATATATAGTTACTACATCAGATGTTTTTAGGATGTTTAGTTAATATTCACAAAAAACTTTAATAGGATAACCACAGTCAAGTGTATTCTAGATCTATAATTTCTAGAATATTAATCATGACATAATGTTATTTTTTATGTAGAATATAATTGTACAAATTTCCAGGAATTTAATATATTATTAATAAATCACATCAATTTATTGAGGTGGTAGTCTACACATGTGCATGACCTAAATTATCAATTTTCAATTCATATAAGGGTAGTAAGCTATGTTGTAACACCACGAGACTCTATGATATATTTCATTTTAAATAAATATAACCTCTTAGATAGTTTTAAAAACATGGAACCATAATTTTAAATGAACAGTAATATAGTATACCACTATAACCTAACTGTTAAATTGGTGGGTGTGAATATGAATAATTATGTAATGAAAATTGTTTTCTTTACATATGTATAAATAAATTCATATGTTATAAATTAATTATAAATAAAAATAAAAATAATTTTAAAGTAAAATAAATATTTCCCTCAATAACAGTTTCCTTATGCACGCAATGTGTTATTATCTTTATAAATTAAATTAATCACTATTGGTGAATTATTTTAAATAAATTTATATATATTATATATTAATTAAGATATTTTATCATTCATATAATATTTATTCTAGGCATGGGATAGAAATAAAATTATTTTTATTCATAAAAACATTATTTTTCTAAAAAACGGGTTTGTCGTGTTTTCGGGAAAAAAATAGATTTAATTTTTTAAAATTTTAGAAAATGTATTTTAAAATTTTAACTTATTTATTGAAATAATTATTTTAAAATATTTATAGTGTGAATTTTTGTGATTTTTTCGAAATGGAAAAAATCAATGAATAGTGAAAAATATTGCTTTTTTTAAAACTGCCATTTTGTTTAAAGAATTTAAAATTATCGATTTAGTTTTAAAAAAAATTAAAAGTAACATTAGTTAAATAATAATATTAATAAAAAAAATATATCATTTTAATCAATTTTATTCATAAATTTTATATATATATTTGTATATAATAATTCCTTTATTTGGAAATTGTATTTTCATCACACTTTCTAGTTTAATTTTAAATTAAAATTTTTCAGTTATGTGAATTGAATTTGATAAAATAGAGTCCATATTTGGAATTATAATAATTAATATAATTTAATATGGTTGAATAAATTATTTTACATAAGTAATAGTGAAAAAAGAAAAAACTAATGATTGTGGTTATGTTTAAAATGGGTTTACTATGGGGGCGGGAGGAGGATAAGCCAAAAGATAAGGGTATTTTTTCAAATTAAACATGTATAAATAAGATTTTATGGATATAGTTTGACCTTATCCTATACCACCTTCTAATATATGGTCATTTGGTAGAAGTTTTCTTCATAATTAATTTATAATTTTGTATTCATTAAGAAAATTTCCAAGTGGTCCCCAAGTGGTCCCCAAGTGGATCCTCTCGCCCACTTTTAAAAGGACACCCCCTTTAAGATCATCTCCACACATCCACAAACTTTTGGTTCAGGAAATATCTGGTCAATTACCTTATATAAATCCTTCCTCATGACCTATATTTTCATTTTATTTTATTTAAATACATTCATAAGAAGGCTTTACATGTAAAACTAAAAATGTTCTCTAGATAAGAGGTATAGACCTTAACCAGGAGTTTTCACATTATTTCTTCCTCTATCACCTCCAAATCATTTCCAAATATAATAAAATCATATCATTATTTTCTTAAATATACTAAGATATTATTATGTTAATGTAATAACATGAATCCATTTCTTCTTCTATCAAATGGGAAACAAAACATTTTTTGTGTGTGTTGTGGAATTCCACCTCATGAAATAATGTAATTAGTTTTCCATATATTCCCCTCATTGATGGATAAAATGATTTATTTTAATTATATATGTGTTATATGTATGAAATACTTATACTTATTTATTTAAAATATCACATCATTGTTTTTACCATCCAATTTTTTGGAAAACAATTTTGTTTCTCATGACTATGTGTGGACTACTACCTCCACAAAGTAATTAAAATTTTTTTCATTTTATTTTTACATGGATGGTAATAAATATATATTTAATAAATATATATTTTATATATTATATAATAAATATTTTTAAAATTTTAATTATAATTTATCATTCTTTCATTTCATCTGTTGAGAAAAATGGAAACAACTTTCACTTGTACCAATGACCAGCCATCACCAAGAATGATGTAATTCATTTTTATATGTCTAAATTTTATGGATTACTATATATAGTTATATAATGAATATATATGATTTTTAAATAATTATTAACATTTTGTAGATGATTGAACCATGATCAAAGTATAAGTAACAAAACTACTGAACCAAAACATATCTGAAAAATAAAGCGGTTATAACCTATAATAGTAATTTTAATAAAGAATTATTAATAAAGAGGTGATAAAAAGTAACAAGTAAATAATATATGGTAGGATATATATTATTTTGGTCATGTAATGGATTTATAATAAATATGAATTAATTATAAATGAGGTTCGGATATTTATGAAGGAAATCAGACCTCTTGTAAGGGATGTTTGTCTCATATTTATTTTCTGTGTGAGACATGCCTTACACACTATTTGATTATTTTCCACAGTGTATATACTACACATGAATGTATTTTATTATTATTATCTTGGAAATTATCAAATATAAATATCCATAAAAAGTTATTTATTTATAGAGATTATGAATCCAAAGTTACCTATGTGGTAAGTGTTCTATATAAGAATCCCATTGTTTGTCAGGAATGTTTATGATTATTCTTGAAATGATGAAATATTATAATCTGACACTCAATAAAATAGTAATATTTCTTCTCCTGATGTTATTTGTGGAAATTATATTTTTTCCATTCATTTTGTACTTTTTATGTACTCAAGAGTCAAAATGAATGTTTTTATGGGAAACTAGCGTTAAATCCATCTTGAGTCAATAAAAATTCTTATTCCATGACCACTTTTTATAAAAGTTCATAAAAATATGATTTTATTATGATCCTATTACAATTAAAAGTAATTTTTACTCATTTTTAAATTTTAACAAAATGGTTCAAAAGGAATCTTCCAGTTTTTTCTAAATTATTTGATTTTTTTTACTTTTTATAAAAAAATTAATTGAATATTTGATTTTAAATTCATGGCACAAACAAAATCTACCTCATTCATGACCACTCATTTATTTTAAATTTCCTTCATATTCTTACTTGATTATTTTTAAATAAAATATTTTCATAATATTTTTACAATTTTATGTTTTTAGAAGTGATTTTAAAAGTGAAAATTATATTTTCCCCAAGAATGTTTTTAATGGAATTATTAAGATATTTCATTTTATTAATGGTAAAAACCCCTTATTTTACTTATGCTACATGGAGGGTATGAATTAGAGAAACTTACCTTATTATTTATATTTATGGTTTATGATCAGATTGACTAGAGATGTACAATTTTTATACTATTATCCATATTACTTAGGATGGTTTATGATTTGGTTGATTAAGGATGTACTCTATTGATACTATTCTCCATATTACTATGGATAGGTTATGATTATGTTTGTTGATTAGGGAAATTTTTTACATCTCATATTCTATATTTTTAATATGAATGTTCAACTTGATTAGGTTCCACCTATTTTATATGAGAAATTCTGATGTGGTGGTATTTTGATATAGTTTTTCAATATAAAATATTTAATTTAAAAAGTTTTTATCATTACAAATTTTTTTTAATTAGTTCATTTAATTTGGTGTTAGTTTTTTTAAAGAATAAAACTCCTAAAATAATGTTTTTATGATTAATTAATTATTCTTTTATGTTTTAATTATAATTTTTTTTGAATTTTTAATTTTATTTGAAAATATTATTTTAACATAATTATTCAATTATATGTTTTGTTAATTCAATTTCTATTTTCATTTTTATTGGTAATTAATTAATTAATTGAGGTTAATTTTTTTATGAAATTTATTTAAATATTTTAATAATTAGTTATAATAAAATATAATTTAATTATTTTATAATTTTTATCCTTTAATTATTCTATTAATAATTTAATATCTTATTATTTTAAGCATTTTGTTTTTAATTTTTATTCTTTTTTTGATTTTACAAACTATTTATCTAAAATTCATTTCATTTTAAGTATTTTTGTATTTTATTAATTAATTATTGAATGAAATTAATTAATTTATCTTTATATTATTAATTCAGTTATTTTAAAAAAATGTTATAGAGGTAATGACGCATAGTTTTTATTTTATCAGTAATGTATCTAAATTTGGAGATATCTAGCAATGTAGTGATATGAAAAAAAAATGATAGTCATGTAGCTGGCTCCTCAATGGATTTCATGTACAAATATTTCACTATAATCACATAGGGGGTTTGAAAAAATCATAAACCACTGTGAACACATATATGATTGGGGTTTTTATTCATGTAGGCCAACCTGGAATCCAAATTTAGATATGGTTCACAGGTACGTGAATCTTCACATGACCGATTATCAAATTAATTGATGTCATTGTCACTCAAGGCCATTGGTTAGACCATATCTAAGAGTCAACCCATATAACTATCTACATATTGATGATAAAGGAGATGATTCATGATCAATTAAATCAGGATCTAAAACTCAAAGGTGAGAAAATCCATCATCATAATCTGGAATATTTTACTAAAGATGATATCAGTCTTTCGTTGTCTATATAGTCAATGTTTTCTTGGATACTCCGGAAGAAACTGACAATATTGGGGATAACAGCCACATCTAAATCCACGGTATCCATCAATGAAAATGACAACCAAAGCTGATGAATCGTTATCTATTCAATCATATTTCAATCCATTGATGAGGGTGAAGA
The DNA here is from genome assembly GCA_963277665.1 of Viscum album. Classification (NCBI taxonomy): domain Eukaryota; kingdom Viridiplantae; phylum Streptophyta; class Magnoliopsida; order Santalales; family Viscaceae; genus Viscum; species Viscum album. The sequence goes on along the minus strand of OY728146.1, from coordinate 1,640,998,371 downwards.
ACCGAATTGCATATTTGATTTAGATATATCATAAGTATCCAGAGCTGACCAGTGAAATATTTAAATTTGTGTTCAGCCTCCACATATAGATGTTGTTAATTTTGGGTTTTTAAAATAAAAAATTTAGTTTTTATTTTTTCCATGCCAAAAAATTTGGAATTATTTTTTATGAAGAACATGTTTGGGAATTCATGTGGGTCTTTTGATCACTGGGCTCAATTCTAGACTACTTGAATGATGTTTGGACTCCACATTTTCTGTATGGTTTTGGGATGTTCTACTGGTTTGTATCATTGGTCACCTTTAACCAATTTCAACTATATAAATCCACATGTGTCTCTTCTTGCTGGTTGTTGACTAGACTCCATCAGACGGGTCTGGTTAATGGGTTTTTTTGTGTATTTGAGACTTTGGTGATCCTATCCATTATCGCCATATTGTTCCACTACTACCACGTTTCCAAAAATATCCATTGTTTGTTACGCTGCCTTGGATTCACGATTCTTCTGAGCACCCTCATCCATCCACTCATCCCATCTCGCCTGCAGCCCATGTCACACTATCGTCTCAGTTGCCCATGTCACATGGGGCTTTCCACTAAAATTATTCCAGCCCACAGTTTTTGTTTTGTTTCAGTGGAGGTTCATCATATTCAACTTCCCTGTTCTAGAGTGCATAGAGTGGAATATTGGAGGTATTTTTATCCACTACATCTATGATTTCATTCCTTCCCCATTTTGATGACCTCCGGTGGAGAGATCGGCTCTTCCAAGCTCTAAGAAGAACACTTCCAAATCAGGAAGATCCAACCCTGGAAAATAAATGTCTTCTTTATTGTTATTATATTTGTGAGGATGTTCCTTTTATTTAATTGGATTATGAATTTTATTTTCTTTATTTCTTTTTTGGTCTGGTTCTAGGGGTTTTGGGGTTGGCCTGTGTGATTCCATTCAATTCAAGAGAGAGTGTTTCCTTCTTCGAGCTAGGTTTCATCATTGGATTTGGAGTGACAAGGTGCCTGGATTGTTTATCTAGTCCACATGTATGGTTTTCTTATTCTGTATTCTCTATATTTATGTTCTCTTTTTTCTTTTTCATAGTAATAAATAATATGTGGTAGTTTTCTTTCCATGGAGTAGGACCAAAAGTTATGAACCACATAAATTGACCATATTCGTCTTTAAATTGCTACATTTCCTTTTTATTTTCATTCTTATTTTCAAAAAATTATTTCTATATTCTTTTTTTTACTTTGAATGAATTAGGTAAACATGTCATGATACCCCAAAAAGTTGTATCAATGCCTGTAATCAATTTCATTTTACATTTTCTATTAAATCTTAAGCTGAAACATTTGGAGGTGAGAATGATTTCAATCATTCGAGAGTAAAGATACATGATCTGCTAGTCCATAATGGACTTGGAGATGATTTTCATGGTAATAAAAACATGTAGTGACTATTACTTTTGATGGTCATTCCACCACTTCTTTTTTTGATGTCGACCCTAGTATACTCGAAAAGGATCAATGCACTCTACTATTAACCCTATGAGATAATTTTTTTCATTATGTTGCACATGAAACTACTACTAAGTCTATTTGGGTTAAACATGAACACATTTATATGACTAAAGCTTTTCATGGTAGTTTGTATAAATATATGCAGTTATATAATTTTAAGATGGCCCCTTGATCTTCTGTACGATCCCATATTGAGGAGTTTAATAAATCTTTTTTAGAAATAGATAAATTGGACATAGAGGTTGAAGATCAGGATCATGATTTGATTATTTTAACTTCTATTTATGATTATTTTAATTTGTTGAAATATTATATGATATATGGCAGGGATTCCATTACATTATAGGAAGTTACGTTTATTCGTTTGTCTTGTGGTCTTGATGAACATGGTTTGAAGTAAGAAGTAATCAAAATTAAAAATGATCTTAATTTAAAAAATACTAAGGGTCCTATAAAAAATAAAGGAAGGATTGATAAGAACTAGTTTAAGGGATTATGGTGTTTTGAGTGTGGAAATACCAGCCAGATAAAAAGTTATTGTCCTAACTTGAAAAAAAGAGACAGTGTGGCCCAGACCCATTTGGTGTGCCCTATTTATGAAACTATGTAATTCCTTTAGTTGTTGGCATCCACTTCATTAGAACTAGGAATGGGTTGTTTTTTGTTTTTCCTTTCTGATATACAAGGAATTGCCTCACTTGACATTCTATGTGAACACAATTGGGAAAAGTGGGTTTATGTGGACTGGTCAATACTATTCGAGTTTAGGTGGAGTATTTCTTATTGGTTTCCTTTTTTGTGGATATTGTGATTTTTTTTTACAATTTTCTCATTATGGAAGTCTTATATTTTCTTTTTCTCATCTTTAACTATGTTTACCCCTGAGACATGTTGTTTTATTTTCAGGTATTTATATGCTCAAGATTTGTGTGTCTGATGAAGGTGAAGGTAATATGGGTAAGATGAGTGCATTTGAATCTACTATGGGTACGATGAGTGGACTTGAATGATTTCATCTAATTTGAATTTTTGAAAAATATAACCAATGAATATATGATTCCATTAATTGAATAAAATCTAGGTATCCTGATGACCAGATTCGGATTTTGGGGTTAGTGGATCCAAAAAAAATTAGCTAATGAACCCATGTGGTATTTGTTCCATGTATGGAGATCTAACTAAATTTGTGATCAATGAAGTTCATATCTTGGGGTTTTTATTTTTGAAACACTAATTTTTTAATTTTCTTTCTAGTAGAGAACCCAAAATAGGTTTGGGTTCACTGACAATGACAACATGATTTGTGTTAATGCTTTCATAGTTGAACATATGTATGATTCGAGCATGTTGATCCATCAATGAACAGGGCCTCAAGTGATAAACTTTTATTTTGAAGAAACATTTATGTTGTTGATGAATCTTTTTACAATGCATCTATATAATAGATTTTTTGTTTTTGACGTCCAATATATTGTTATTATTAGGGATTACTAAAGCACCATCAGGTTTTCATGTATACAAAGGATAAAGAGATGAGTTCATTTGAATCTAAATTTTTGTTTTTTTATTTTTATTCTCCCTATAGAGGTTTATTTTAGGATGATGGTAAATGAGGTTTGATTCATTGAAGAAGAGAATCATATTTAACATCAGAAGTCTAGGCTAAGGAGATGTTTTCATGTGTAGGTTGGAATTGTTTAAACTCAACCAAAGTATAGGTGCATCGTGATACTTTAAAGTGATGGTGTTTGTGAAACATGGTAATAAAAATGGAAAAGATAAAAAATAATTAAAATAATTAAGTCATATTTACTAATAATTATGAATCTGATAGCTAGAACACTCAATAGACTGTGAAAACATCATAATTTGTAAAGGAATTTATTAAAGTGACACTAGATGTGACATAATTTAAAAAAGATGAAGGATTTTCAAGGATGATAGACTTGTGATTTTAGAAATATTAGGCAGTGTGGTACATTTTTTGTGATGGAAATAAAAAAGGGATTTATTCATGATTAATTCCATATGAGAGTATATAGAATTAGAGAGAAAACATTTTTCATGGAAATTGAGGCACAGTAAAGGAGAGTGTAACTATGATATCATTTAGTGAACTCAAAGAAGACCTATTTCTAATCAAGGAGATGAAATTTAATACATTTCTTCTTTCACAGTCATGACCGGAATAATTTTCTTGAGGATGTACCATACATTTTTCTCTAGTGATTTCTGTCATATCTTTTAAATTTAATTTCTGAATGTAAATTTTCTCATGAATTGAGACTCTTGAATAATCAATCAATGTTTGATAATTTTTTTCCCATCATTTTATTTCATTTTATCTTCTATTATTTTTCTATAACATGGCTGATTAGTGTGTGTTGTTCATCAGGTGATAACTATTAAGTATTTATTATTAAGATTTTGTAGGTTATTTCTCATTTTTGAAGCTTCTCAATTCCCGATTGAAAATTGTGAGGATAGTGGTATGATTATTTAGTAGTGTTTGAAGATCATAAAATAATTTGACCAGCTCTTGATGAAAGAAGCACAATTTCTGATATCTCAGTCACCGGTTTCAACTTCTAAAAATTAATGATACACAATGTTTAGGGATTTCGGATAGTGAATTGGAAAAACATATAATGTGATTTCTTATTAAAGCAATGAATAATGGAAGAACTGATAGACTGAATTGGGGAAGGCCACTGATCCTTTTGTTACATCTCTATACTCTTTAATATAATTCTTATTTTTATATATTCACTTTTATAATAGTTTGGATTTAGAATTTTTTTAGTTAAATTCTTGTTCTCAAAATACTCTTTTAGAACTAGAATAGTTAGTAAAAAATTAATAAAAATCATGAAAAAGAATCTCATTAAAATAATTCTCATTGGAATCATTCCAATATGCTTCAATATTATAGTATTTAAGAGAAAATAATATTGAATAATGTTTAAAAATGAAAAAAGTTCTCTCATAATTAGGCACCATTGATGGGGAGGCTACTAAAGAGTTTTAAAATATAATATAAGCTAATAAAAAAACATAAAATAATTAAATTAGTACCAATAAGAACAAATGGATCTTGAATCAACTATATAAAAAGTAGTTAGATATTTTTCTTATAACAATCACAATCCTTTAAAAAAATAATGAAAATTATTTTAAAAAATTATCGAAGAACCAAAATATTTTTTAAATGATAACGTATTGGTGGATTTGGCTAATGAACCTAAATAATTATCACATTTTTATATGAGTTTCACATAGAAGAGATTAAATTAAAAATGTGAAATGAATAAATACAAGTGGTTTAGGATAAAATATATGAACATTTACTTCCAAATGTGATCGATTTTTACATGAACACGGAGGAAGAACAAGGGAATCCAAAATATTTATTTCATGGATATTTTTACCATTTTAAATAATATTATTTGATCACTTTGATTCAGAAATTTTATCAGAATCTACATATTCTGAAATTGTAGAAATATAATCCACTTCACTGGCCTCAGATTTCTTGGAAGTTGTTGATGAAGAAGGATTAATTTATTTAAAGTATAAAGAGGATAAGTATGTCCATTTTGGAGATAATAAACAAATATGTATTCTACGGATGTACCATGAAGACTTGGAGGGGCTTGAATGTGATTTTTCTCTTAAAGAGGTTAATGAGGGGCTCCTTTTATTATTATTGTATCCCCATCTATAAACTTCTACCACAAAACTAGGGGTATGGGTATAAAATAATTCTTTAATGGGGAATCTATAAATAAGTGAAGTTTCATGACTTTGGAAAGAAGAAAATTTTGTGATTCTTACCACAATATATTCATCCATTGATGAATTAGTAATGAACAACCAATTGTCTAACTATATACAACATAAAATGTATTGCCTCTTAGTGGGGTTCCCATGATTAATGTTTTTGCCTTTTCGTTAATTTCATTTTTATTTTCTAAATATCAATATACATTTAAAATATTCTTATTTTTACTCCAGAAAATAAATTGGGTAGTAACTATGCACATATCGTTCCATGGTTGTCAATGATATTCTACATTCATTTATTCACAATAAGAAATCCACTCGGGGCCTCTCAATAATTTTGAGTACATAATTTACAAATCTCATGATCAAAAAGAGGTAGAATCTGAATAGTATTGGATCAAAAATGCCGAATCATAAACTCTGGTTCTATTTTGATTAAACTATAATTTTTCTAAGATATAATGACATACATATTACATTTTTTATGAGCATTCAAGATTAATAGAGGAATATTTTTAGTGAACATTAGTGGTGTATTCGAATCAATGAAATGAAAAAAATATATTCTAATTTCGGGAGATCATCTGTTTTAAATTTTTATCAATTTCTAAGATTTTCTCAATTAAGTTTGATTCTTCTGTATTATAAATTAATTATTTGAAGATAATTGAAATGAAATTGTTATTTCATGTTGAATATTGTGGTTAAAACATAATGTTTACTACCAATTAATTTATTTTTTTGATTTAGTGTCAGTATCCTTTCATTATGATATTACATTCTTTGTTGAGAATAAAATTGAACTATTCCTTGAACATGCACTAATATAAAAAATTTTGGTTGAGCTAAATGAATGGAATGGTAACTAGTATGACATCTTTGTGCATGTTATTTTTTGATATATTTTTATGTTTTGTGGAAAAACATTAGTGAACTTTCTTATAACCATGTGAACATGTTTTTAATCTACTGAATTGGAAAATATGTTTTAACATTAAAAATTGTTGTACATTATTTATCCACCATGGGTTTACCATTAACAACAATGTTGAGATTGAGTTTTAGTTAGAGGGTATATCAATGTTACAAACATTAACTCAATGTGAGTCTATTGAATTCCCCTAATTTTTTTGAAATTTTATTATTTCTTGTGTTTTGAATGAATCATTATTAGTATTTTTAAATTTTTTTGATGTTTGAGTGTTGTTTATCCACTTTATGGAGTTTATTTCTATATTACGCCTTTGATATAGTTGAGTAATTCATTTTTCATTTAACTCTTGAAAAGAAAGTTATTTTGGTAGAACAATTGTGTAAATGTTATAATATTTCCATTTTCATTGATTTTTTTTAAATTGGATCTAAACTTGTACGGTGTGTATTTAAATAGATTATGAAATGAAAATCCTAATACTTGTTGAAATAATACTTTTATTATTTATGTTAATGGATATGTTATTTATACTACTTTTAATTTGTTATGTTCTCTCATATAACTATAGTATTTAAATTATTTTGTTTTCAAATTCATGTGACTCTATTATCTTGAAGGTAAAGAGAAGTTTGGGATTTTAGTTCAATAAAAATTGAAAGGGGTTGAATCTGAATTTAATTTTTTAAGGTCAATCATTTTGTAAAGTAGGAATTAGTATTTCACGAGAAAATAATTAATTTTTTTGGGTTATACAAATTTCATTTCATAATCAAATCTAATGCCGAAAATAATTTTGAAAACCAGTTTTTTATAGCCATACAATATTTTGAATTTAAGAATTATTTCATTCCATGAAATTTGGATTAATGTTTTCATGAGGAAAAGTAAAATCATAGTGTTGGGGAACAGATATAAGGATATTTCGATATAATTTTTTCATATAATATTTTTAATTGAATTATGTTTTATTGCGATAATAATGATTTAATTAGATAATTTACTTTATTGTTAGTTTTTTCATTAAATAAGAAAACACATAAATTAATTTTTTTTATCATTAATCAATTGTTCATTCTTTTTAATTAACAAAAATAAAATTGAATTTATTATTTAATTTTGATGTCTATTTTAAAATATTTTTGTAATGTCATTGATTAATTTTATGTTCTATTATTTCAATTTATATTTTCCTTTTTTATTTAATTAATTAATTGAAGTGATGTTTATAATTTTCATTATTTTAATAATTTAATAATATGTTCCAATAAATTATAATTTATTTCATTATAATTTTTATCCTTTTATTATTCTGTTAATTATTTCATTAGTTAATATTTTATGCTTGTAGTTTTTAATTTGTAATCATTATTTGATTGTACAATTTATTTATCTTTAGTTTGTTTCATTTTAAATATTTTTTAATATTGTTAATTGATTATGGAATGAAATTTATTACTTTATTATTTAATGTTTTTATTAATTCGGTTAATTTAAAATAATTTTATTTGCATAGGCATCGATGTAGACTTTTTATTTTTATCCAACATTGTATCTAAATATGAAGATATCAAACCTCATAAACAATTTCAAAAAAATAGAAATCAATTTGCCAAAATCTCATTAGATTTTATCTATCCATATTTCACTACAATCCTAATGGGGATATATAAGAGTCACATACTAATAAAACCACAGATGTGGTTGGAGTTTCTACTCACATCGCCATATTTGGGCTAAGCACGTATCAAAATTCAGATATGGATTTTAGGAATATGAATTATCACATGATTGATTCTCCATTGAACTGTTGCTTCCCTCACCTGAGGTTGCTAATGTGATCGGTTCTAGGTTCCTGAGGACTATGCTTCAAAAAGTTTCCAGATCTTGACATATCTTTCATCGTAACCAAGCTTTATTATATATTCTTGGCTTTGTAGAGATTCAATTTCTTTTCCTATGTATTTTTCAGTATCCTTTCTGGGTGTGTGTGTGAGTCTGTCCTCGAGAGGAAGGCGTTGACTCTATGTGATAGGCTTCACCGTTGCCTCCTAGTTCTACCAGTTTGACCTCCTCGGATAATTTCATTGGTTCTTTCTTACATTCCGTAAAGACTATATTTTATTTGTTTGTATTCTTTCTTCATAATAAATATATAACTTTAGCGGTGTTCTCTCCATGCACATAGGATAAAACCAATCTGAATCACATCATATATTCTATCCTTTACCCTTCCAAAATCGTTATTTTTTTATTACAATAGCTCGATTTTACAATATAAGATTTCTATCCATTTATCAGCAATTGATTTGTTGAGAATTCCATATAATTAAGCCTCTATAAGAGATAGTGGATCTTGGATGTTTTAGTTTTAAGCATTTTACCCCAAAGGGTGGTATCAGAGCCTACTATAACGTCAGTTATGGGTTCTACTAAATATGATGTTGATAAGTTTGATAGTGAAAATTATTTTAATCTTTGGAGAATTAAAATTACAGAATTACTCGACCACGATCATTTAATATATGATAGTGTTGGTTCTAGAATTAAAATAACCACAATTTCCTTAGCCGAGTAGACTTCCAATACATGCGTTGATGTCCTTGAGGAAGCTCTTAGGAAATCCCATAGCTTAATTATTTTATCTTTATGAGATAAAGTTCTTATAGAGGGTACTTATGAGTCATATATCATGGGTATATAGTCTATTCTTTTATCCCTTTATATGATCAAGTATCTAATTAGTAGATTATATAAGATAATGAGATTATATACTTTAAAAATGCACCCTGGAACTACAATCATTATGCATATTGATGAATTTAATAAAATATTGTTTGATCTAGCTATAATGGACAATAAATATATGACAAAGACCAGACCATTATACTTTCAACTTATTTATATGATTCCTTTAATTCTTTTAAAGACTCTATGATGTATGGAAAAGAAACACTTACTCTTGAATAATTCAAATCTACATTACTCTCCAAATACCTTCAATTGAAGGGTAGTATTAAGGATGAGGTTGAGGGTTTAAATATTTGGTATAGAAGTGACACTATAAGAAGATGTGAGTCTAGAAGTGGGAGAATGTAAATCGTTCAGTCTAAGAATTAAAAATATAAGTTTAAAACAAAATAAATAAATGATTTCAATGCATGAAAATTGCACACATTTAGAGTTGCAGCCCTAATAAGAATGGTGACTATAGAGATAGTAGTAATGACCATTCTTTATTAATTGAGCAGGACATTGACAATGATGACATGTTGAATGTTACTAATATTTACATCTTTTATGAATGAATATTAGATTCAGGATGTTCATTCAACATTTTTCTATAAAGGATCTCTCTATTGAGTTGAGGGAAATAGAATCTGGTGAGGTATTTCAAGGGAACTGTATGAGCTTTGAAATTATGGGGATAAGATCTATTTCATTAGAGATTCATGATGGGACTATTAAGTCTCTTGAGAATGTTAGGTGGGTACCCAAGTTAAAAATAAACCTATTCAAACTTGGAATCCTTGACCTAAAGGGGTATAACATCAAGTCAGATTATGGATGTCTTATTGTTGCTTGAGTATCCCTCGTAGTTATGAAAGGAACCCTTCTCAATGGTGTTTATGTGTTAGATGGTATGGTTCATCGAAGTCATTTGAACACCTCTTGTAGTTGAATAAATTATTCCACCACCCTTTTTCATTTAAGGTAAGGGAACATTAGTGCCAAGGGACTTAGTGAACTAAAAAATATGGGCTTTTATTAACATCACTCCTAAAAGTCTCCCATTTTCTAAGGATTATGTGTATGGGAATTCCAGAAGAGTCGATTTTAGTAGTTCATTGTATAAGGTGAAAGAACCCCTTGAATGTGTTAATTCTAAATTGTGAGGTCCTTTATAGGGTCACCTCTCACGGTAGAGGCTTATACATCATGACTTTCACTGATGACTTCTCTAGGAATGTATAGATTCATATTCTCAAACATAAATCTGATACCTTTCTGACCATTGAAAATGGAAATCTAGGGTAGAAAGTGAGTCTAATAAGAATATCAAAGCCTTTAGAATTGACAACGGTTTTGAGTATCTATACATAGAATTAACTGAATTATATGAATATGACGGAATAAAGATATATCGAACTTTTGTGGAAACTCCACAGAAAAATGGATTAGCATAGAGAATGTATATGATTGTTCTTGAGGGGGTTAGGAATATGTTGTCCCACTCAAAACTCCCCAGGTCCTTCTGGGCCGAGGATTCTTCAACAATAGTCTATCTTATCAACTATTTCCCATCATCTAATAATTCTTTTAGGACACATGATGAAATCTGGAAATGTTCTCCCTGAGCTTTACACAATTTAGGACATTTTGATCCATAGCTTATACTCATACGAAATCTGATAAGCTATCTCCCAAGGCTGTTATATTTATATTTGTGGGTTACCCAGAGGGTGTTAAGGGGTATCATCTATGGGCAGACAATCTAGGTTATCAAAAATGTATAATTATCCGAGATGTCGTGTTTCATGAGTATGGTCTATCTATTGATTAGGGATCTGAACCTCTTGACACTATATTCCCCTCTAGAGTACCAACTCCCCTAGGGGTTGAATTCCCTTTTGATTCCAATGACCATTCCTAGTCCACATGTGGTCCTGATCCCCCCCCATTTTCCTGACCCAAGTTGAATCTATTTCTAATTCAGATTCAAAACCTAAAACTGAGGAACCCGATGATATGATCAATTATCAGGTCACTTAGGATAGAGAGAGGATATTTATTATGCCTTCAGACCATTTCAATTAGGTATATAATTTTACCTATGAATTCAATGAAGCTCATGATTTGTTTAATGACGAACCTAAAAATTTTAAGCAATCTATTAAATACAAAGAATCCACTAGGTGGTTGATTACAATGCAAGAAGTGATGAATTCTCTTCTTAAAAACAACACTTGGTATACTGTACCTAGACCTAGTAACCAAAAGGTCATAGGTTCAAAGTGGATTTATATGAAGAAAGAGAACAATGTTGGAGAAATTAAAATCAAATTCAAAGACCTAATAGTCTCTAAAGGATTTATTCAATGTGAAGACATTGATTTTAGTGAATTTTTCTCCCCAATTATTAAACATTCATCAATCAGAATTCTTTTTGATTTTTCTACCAAATTTGATTTTCATATTGAACAATTAGATGTAAAAAACTAATATTTTATATGGTAATATTGATGAAACCATTTATATGAATCTTCCTAATGGATTTTCAAAACTGTTCAAACCTAATCAGGTTTTCCTTCTTAATAACTCTTTATGTGGGATTAAAAAATATTCAAGACAATGGTATAAATGTTTTGATTCATTTAGGACTGAAAATCAATTTTATGGAAGTAAATTTTATGTATGTGTATACTATAAAAATGTTAGACAAGAATCTATTTACCTGTTATTATATGTTGATGAGATGCTTTTAATCTGTAAAAACACCAGGATTATAAATTCTGTAAAGAATCAATTGAATTATGTCTTTGAAAGGACAGACTTAGGAAATATTAATCAAATTTTTGGTATCAAAATAATAAAAGATATAAAGGCTTGAACCTTGTATTTATCCCAGTCAAATTATGTTAAATATGTATTAAGAAGATATCTGTTTGAGAATGTTAAACCTATTAGTATTACTCTAGGATAAAATTTAAATTGTTCATCAATCAATCCCCTCGAAATGATGATGAGGATTCCTTCACGAGTAAGATTGCATATGCTAATGCAGTAGGAAGTCTTGTGTATACTGCAATATGTTCTAGGATAGATATTACATTTACTACATGTATTTTGAGTAGGTTTATGGGGATACCTGGTAAGTCTCATTGACATTCATTAAAATGGATACTAACTTATATCTCTATGTATGATAAATCGTGCATTCGATATGGATTAAATAGTAGTATTAATAATGATATAATTGGATTTGTTTACCTTGATTATGCTTCAAATTTGGACAATCGAAAGTCTATCATTGGTTGTGTATTTCTTACATATGGAGGTTTGGTCTGCTGGAATTGTAATATGCAGTTAGTGGTTTCACTCTTCACTACTGAGGCAAAGTATAATGCCTAGGAAAAAACCATAAAAGTGGATATATGGTTGAATGGTTTTCTTTCTAGGTTTTCTTTATCTGTTGATAGCATAGTAGTACACTGTGATATCCAATTTTCATAACATTTATCTAAAAACTATGTATACCATGGTGGATCAATTAAAATTTAGATTAAATTTCAATTTTTTTGGGATAATATAGAATATGATATAGTGAGTGTCACTGAGATAACCACTTGGGACAACCTGGCCAATAGTTTGACTAAGGTCGTGTCATTGTCCAAATTCTTGCATTGCTTTAAATTATTTTATTTAGTCCCAATTTCTATACCTTAGGTTGAGAGAACACGAAACATAAATTCCATTTAATTATAAGGTAGATATTTGTCATATTTTTTCCCTTGTTGGATTTAAATTCCATTAATATTAATTTATATACTTTCTTCATACTGAATTAAGAGTGTTTATTACACATGGGGGGTTTTGCATGGGGCATGTATATTGTTCAAGTTGGGTTTTAATTTTCTTGGTTTTATCTTTGTTACCCGATTATTTGCAAACCATGTTTTTTATTTTCTGTACCTGGATAGCGGTTCAATCCGGACGGTTGATAAAGAGAGATCCAACATCCCTTTTTTCCCAAACTATGTTTCATTACCTCATCTTCAATCTGTTGTGCCTCCGACAGGACACTCTCAATGGGCCACCTATCCCATGAGTTGTGCTGCCTTCGGTTACTCGAACCAACATCTTTGATTTTGGTGGTAAAGAACCCAATTTATTGGACGTAATATTTGTGTTGTAATTGTTGTTGAAACAATTTTTTGATAAAAAGTCAATGTGACATTACTTGATGTATGAAGCTACTGTCGTTGAATTGTTCTGGATTGACAAGGTTATTTTAAATTGAGGAAGTTGCTTTAGATGAAACAATAATTTTATTGTGATGATTGTTGAACTGGTTGGTATTTTAGAAAAAACATGTCATTAGTTGTTGATACCGTGTTTACAATTTTGGGAGACATAGATTTTATGATTGAACTCCAAATAGAGAAAAATTGAAATTTTTGGCCTTGAGGAAATTTTTTAACCATGAAAAATATTATTTTTCATGATGAATATTTTGAGAAGGTCAGAATAATTGGGTTTTTCATTTGAAGAAGATTTTTGGAAATTATTTTAATGGAATATTTTTAATATAAAAAACCGAGCCAATAATTTATGGTAAATTTTTTTAAACAGACTAGCTAAAGGATTCAGGCTGAGATTGACCCAGACCGTTTGATGATTCAGTTGATTTATATTAGTCGTCTGATCATTTTGTGGAAAAATTATCGTCTCATGTTGGGCTCTCGACCTGACCCTCAGGTTGCCCGTTGGATGGCTGCCACGTGGTTAATACATTGGGGGGCCATTCTATTAGTTTGGTTGGTGATCGAGTTTGAAATCAGGGATCCAAAAATTTGGCAGCCGTATCGGGGGAACCCTATAGCCCTGGTTCGGTGAAACCCTCCATGAACCCCGTTGGAGAGGCTGTCGGCCGATTCAAGAGACATCGCCATACCGACGTGAAAGCTGGCACACCTCAGCAAAACCGTCGGTGAGGAAACCTGAGGCGAAGCCATTGGAGGAAGCGGAACCCGTCGGAGGAACCCTATAGTGGTGGTTTGGCGAAACCTTTGCTGAAACCCATCGAAGAAACTGTCAAGATATTTGTTCAGTATTGACGCACCGAGGTGAAAGCCGTCACACCTCAGCAAAACTCTCGGTGAGGAAACCTGAGGTGATGCCCTCAAAGAAACCATCCACCAATTCCCTCAGACATACATTTTCTAAAGGCGTCAGTGAAGGTGTCGGTGAGCCTTTGTGCAGTTTCAACCGATGACGATAGAAGTTGTCAGGTGGTTTATGTCATTTCATTTCTATTTCTTTTCTTCTTTGTTCTTTTTGTGAGTCACTGCTATTCATTTCTATTTTGTTTCTTCTTTGTTCTTTTGGATGTAATGATACAGTTAGTAGGGATTTTTGTTCTTTAGGAGTATTACACAAACTTCTAATGTTTGTTTGACATTTTCATAGTAACATTGTAGTTTGATTTTTTACTGTTAGTTATTTTACTTAATGTTTTCCACTATTTTTGTGTAGTTTCTTCTACTATTCTATAGTGTGAAATTTAAATTGTAATTTTCATTGGGTATTTTCATTGTAAAATTGCATTTCATTTTCTCTGAAAATTCATATTTCATCAACTGAATTGATTTCTAATTCCAAAATAATTAAAATTAGAAATTTCATATGGAAACTTGCAGTTCCAATTATTGGTTGTTTAGTTTTTGAAAATTCATGTCATTCTGTAGTGTGGATTTCCAAGGGATATTTCCTACGGGTATCTTGGAATTTGTATTCACTGTTTTTTTTTTGTATTAATGTCATTCTGTTTTTTTTTCAATTTTTTTTGGGTGCTATTCTCCATGGATACTCCCATTGGAAATTTCCATTAGAAATTCTCATTCGAAATTCCCATTGGGAATTCCCAGATGTAATTCCCTCATATTCATTGAATTCCCAGTGGTAATTCCTAGTTATTCCAGTTGTAATTTATTCAGAATTTACAATCTTGAAACAATCATTGTAATTTAGTAGAAATTTTATTCTGTGATTTTCCACTGTTTCCATGGGGATTTCCGCTGGCAATTCGGACTGGGAATTTCAAGCGTCGCATTGTTCTCTCAACTGAGAAGTCCCATTGAATTTCAATTATAATTTATAATTTCTAGACAATTAGTTTTTCAATCACTTGTTGTTTTTATTTGAGAGTTTACAGTGCATATTTGTCTTTGAATTCACATTGGAAATTTTCTCTGGGATTTTTCCAGTTGAAATTCTCAGTGGACATTTCCAGTCCAACTGGAATTGGAAATTCTGAAATACAGTATAAATTACACGTGCAGTTGATTTATAATTTCAAACTAAAAACCATTTTTAGAATGTACATCGTCTTTTTTTACTGTTGGGCAGTGATCATTCTTATGGGATTTCTCGGTGGCAGTTCCCAGTACAAATTGTCACTGGAAATTCCCTGAAGAAATTCCCATTAGAACTTCCCAGCAGAAATTCCCAGTGGAACTTCCCAGTAGAAATTCCCAGTGGAACTTCCCAGTGGAACTTCCCAGGGAAAATTCCCAGTGGAGGTTCCCAATGGAAGATCCCAGTGGATGTTCCCAATGGATGTTCCCAGTGGAAGTTTCCAGTGGAAGTTCCCAGTTGATGTTCCCAGTGGAAGTTCCCAGTGGAAGTTCCCAGTGGAAGTTCCCAGCGATATTTCCCAGTGGAACTTCCCGGTGAAAATTCCCAGTGGAAATTCCCAGTGGAAATTACCAGTGTAAATTCATTTATAATATCCAACTGTAAAACCAACGTAATATTGAGTTGAAATTGTACACCGTCTTGTCCTACTATTGGTCTAGATATTTATACTTGGAATTCCCAGTGCATATTCCCTATGGAATATGCAGAACCATTGTCAGATAGAGTTGAAAATGTACACTGTATTTTCCTACTTTCGGTATAGGTATTTCCACTGGAGTTTGTCACTGAAATTTTCCACTTGAAATTCACACCGCAAATTTCAACCGGTAATTCACACCGCAAATTTCCACTGGAAAATCAGACTAGAAATTCTGACTAGAATTTCCCTCCAGAATTCCTACTGGAAATTCACACCACATATTCCCACTAGAAATTCGAACCTCCTTTTTCTACGGGTCACATCAATATTTCCATTGGAACTTTACTTTTGAAATTTCTATAGAAAACCCTCAGTGAAAATTCCCACTGAAAATTCATTATGGAAATAATTTATAATTTCAAATTGGAAACCAGAATGAGGAGTTCAAATTATACACCATGTTTTCCTACTATTGGCATGGGTATTTCCACTTGAATTTGATACTACAAATTACCCTTCAGAATTTCCACTGGAAATGCTCAGAATTCGCACTAGAAATACACCATGGAAATCCCTACTGAAAATTTTAATTGAAAATCCCCCTGGAAATCTCTACTGCAAATTGCCACTGAAATTTCCATGTTGAATTCATTTCTTATTACAAACTGTAGATCCATTTTTAGAATGAGTTGAATTTGCACACTTTGTTTTGGTAATTTCATCACTTATTTTCCTTATGTTAATATTGACATTACATAAGATAATTTTTTTTGTATACTGGTTTTTTTATTGCAGAAGAAGCATCTATATCATCTATCACCCACTACAGGTCTTCAATGACTAGGCTATGGAAATTTTTTCATGAGATTAGGCCTAAGCTCACTGAGAATCACATTAAATTTCTTCAGAAGATTCCATTTTGGAAATTATTTAAAGTCTTTATTGAAAATAGAGTGCCCTTGGATGATTGTAAAAAAATAGATGGTTTTGTTTTATTAGTATTAAAGAGGTACAATTTTCAATTAAAAAGATTGGATATAGGTGGTAGGATGATGGAATTAACATTTGAGGACATTCGTGATATATTTGGCATTGAGGATGGTTAGTTTCCTTTATCATCTCCATACACATTACGACCAAATAACTCAGCCCTTTTGAGTAGAAGGTTTGCGCATTTGGTCCGGCTATTATCACAAGGTTTTTTACGGAGATCTATTCTTGACACTGTTGAAGCAAGGTAAAAACAAGATTTCTCTGATGTTGCATGTTTGCTTTGCTTGTTTTCATGGGCCACATTATTTTTCCCCACATCCGATTCATATGTTGGTTAGAATTTTTATCCTTATTTTGATGATATCTCGAAAGTGAAGAGATTTTCTTGGGCTGTTGGTATTCATGACTATCTTGTCACATCAGTGACAAAAAATCACAGTTGCCCATTAAAAGTTGTTTTCTCCATTGTTAGCTTATTGGTAAGGTCATCAACTTTATTTAGCTGATTAATTTTCCAATGTTGGTTTAGTATTTCCTAAAAATATTAAATATTACAGTATTGGTATCCTGAGAAGTATGGGAATGTTTCACCGAAAAGAGAAGGTGCTCCTTTATTTTTTCGGTGGATTTTGCAAGATGTTGACGTCGCTGTACAAGAATCTACAAAGGTACTATTAGTATAATATGTTACTAAACAGTCCTTCACTTTTAGAATACATTATAACATATGTAATTATGTTTCTTCTATGCAATTCAGACTCCAACCAAGTCTAGGTAGAGCCCCAGGCTACAGTCAAGGCCTTCTAATGTGACAGTACCTAGTCTGCAGGTAATTGATGAAGAAAAAGTTCCTTTTACTTTGAGGAGACATGAGACAGTTGTTTCAAAGGAGGAGTCTTTAAGATGCTATCTGGAGAATGTAATACTTCATTAGTGGGTAAAGAGACTGGAGACCCAAATAAACCTGCAGAGTAGACAGATTCTTCTTTTGAAAGCGATGTTGAAGGGGAAGGAAGAGGTTAAAACAGTTTCCAATGAGGAGAAAGAAACTATTTTAGAGGATATTGGGAGTGAATATATTGAAATGGAAAATATTACAACTTCAGTTTCTGTAAATGATGGTAGCACAAATGATGTTCATGATGCTAAGAGGGTGGAGGAAACTATTTTAGAGAAAAGTGAGGAGGAAGATATGAATGAATAATTGGGCAATGAAGGGCCAAAACGTGTTGACCAGTCCTTTCCAGGTTCTTGTGACTCTAAGATACAAACATCTTTGATTAGAGGTGTCAAGAGTATGACGAGGAAACTGAAGTTTCAATCTCCATATATATATCCGTAGCTGACTGTGACAAAGAGGTCGACAACATTTGGAAAGCTATCGCAATTAATTCCTATGTGGGTAATGCAACATAATATAGTGACAACTAATGATAGAAGACGGATTCAGTTGTTGGTTGATTTAGATGGGGACAGGTAATTCTATTTAATATATGTTATAATTTCTTTTCACATAGTTTACACTGTACAAAAATTAAGAATGACCTTTCATGACAACAGTAGTGTGGTATGGAAATCTAGTGACAAAACACAGCAGATCAATATGAAAAACATTATTGATTTGTTACAGAAGAGGTGCACTTCTAGTATGGTATGTTTTCAGGTTAGATTCATTAATCAGTGTTTCCTTCTATTTTATTAATTTCAATTTTTGAAAACAGTTCATAGATTCATATGCGGTGATCATTCCAAAAAAATGTCGGCTTCGGAGTATGGCGGGCATTTTCGATGTGGAATGTTGTTCGTTCATGCAAAGAACCTTTACCGTAAGACTGTCCTTCATTTTTCATAAAATGATGATCATATTGTGGCAGTTTTCATGATGAAAACAAATCTACAGTTAAGGGTTACTACATTCATACATTTCTTTTTATTATTGGCTTATAGGGAGTTCTGTATTAAAAAAACCAGAAATTAAAGGATAGTTTTTTGAAGCGATCAGTAGTTGCAGGTATGAGGAGCTCCACACTTTTATTTTGCCCAGAAAATTATGAAAATATTAATTGGACTTTATTAGTTATGGATTTGAAAAAAATGGTTTTTCGATATTATAACTCATTGTAACCTATTCGACTCATGAGAGCAAGCGATCCATTTCTTAAAGATGCAGTTTTTGTGGTAAGTTATTATTCATTGTACAATATAATTTCCAATACATTAACAGTTGGACTAATCAATGAATTTTTTTTACAAAAATCATATTTGGAGGAAGTTTTCAGCATAGTTCTTGCTGAGAAGTTCAAGGCACGTAAATGGGACATGACAATTGAGAAGACGCCGCAACAGGGAGATGCAACATTGGATTGTGGTGTCATCATTTGTTATATCATGGAATGTTTGGATACAGGAGTTGATGTGCCATAATTTTTGAAAGAAAAATAACTTGTTGAGCGGCACTTGATTATGGTGCATTATTTCTAAAATGATCTTGGGAGGACGACAACGGGGATCAATTCCAAGAGTCGAAAGTATTTTTCTGTAGTCAGAAGCAATGATGAATGTTAAATGACCTTTGTAATGTAACTGAAAATTGGTTGTCCTGTAACAAACATTATTACTCTAACTTTTTGTAATGGTGTTGGTGGGTGGAAATGGGTAATTTCTTGTCAGGATTAACAAACACTAGTTTCATGATAGGTGTGGCTATGTTGGATGCCTTTTTAGTATGCATTGTTTTATGGGAATAACTAGGAAACTTGTTTTGCATATAAATATTATCAGGGAATTCTTATTGGAACATTCCCATGGAAATATCCACTGTACAACTCTGCAGGTTGGTTTTCATCACTTATATTGGGTGAAAATGGTAATTTTATTATCTGTATAACCATTTACATATAGATTCTATTGATTTAATCCTATGTAGGGTGTTGAACTAGTATTGTCTGCTTGTATTCTCTGGAGTCACATCATTCACTAGAAACTGGGTGTGCATAGAAATTTAAACTAGGAATTTCCACTGGAAATGTAACTGGGAATTTCCACTAGTATTTTTGGAATTTCCACTGGTTTTTTGTCCATTTTTTGCTTCTAGTCTCTTGAGTCACATCTTTCACTGGAAACAAGGTGTGCATAGAAATTTCAACAAGGAATTTCCACTAGAAATACAACTGGAAATTCCCACTGGTATTTTGGGAATTTCCATTGGTTTTTTGGTTCATTTTCTGCTTGTAGTCTCTAGAGTCACATATTTCCCTGGAAATTGGGTGTACATAGAAATTTCAACTGAGAATTTCCACTAAAAATTCCCAGTTGCAATTTCGCCCTGTAAATTGCGGAACATTTGGTTCAATGTAAACTGTCTTTGCATATACATTTTAGCTGGAAATTTACATTGTAAATTCCAAGTGGAATCTCCCACTGTACAGTGTGGATCAGTTCTTTTAACGGAAACTGGTTGTGGATATAAATTCAAACATAGAATTTTGAGTGGGAACTCCCACTCCAAACTGTGGTAATTTTCAGTTTTCTTACATCATTTAATTAGGTTTTACACTGTCATTTTTACTTGCACTCTCATTTTATTAGGTATAAAAATTTCAACTAGGAAAACAAATTGGAATTTTCCACTGAACTGTTTCATTTTAAAATGGGAGGGGAAATTTGCAGTTTGTTCGTTTATAATATGATTTATACAATTTCCGTAACTTCACCAACAAATTCAATTATAAAAAATGATTTTCAAAAGAAGTTGCATATTCTGATGACATCTGCAGTTGAAGTTGTTTATCAATTGAATACTGAAATTCTTGAAATGAGTTCTCGGTCCTCATATTTAGGTTGTCAGCCCCATTTGCAGCCGTTGCTAAATGTTGCATCGTCAGTAGTGGAAAATTCCTTCTTGTTGGATCCTAATTGCAACAATAATTATATATTAACAAATACACTGATAACTAACAAAAGGGTTGCATAAGATTCCAAATAAGACAACATATCAACTACTACAAACTGTTATTAAATTTTATGATTTTTAAGATACAGAACAACCTTTACTTACATTGAGATTTATGAAAGTATCATAACGGTAACCATCATTCAACGATTCTGTTTCATTTCCCTACAACATTATTATAACATTATTTATACATTTTAGCACTGAAAGAAATAGTTTATTAACGTAAGAAAATAATAGAATAACTGTTGCATAAGGTTTTAAATATCAACTTATATGTAGTGCTATGACGTGGGTATCAATGTAACTCTCAATGGTGGTTTCATGGTTGGCACATGGTCCACTAGGCTTAATAGAGACTAGATGGGTGAATAATTGGGGATAGAAGAGTATGAATATTCGAAAGAACCATAGGATGACTAGGTGGTTTTAGACTATGGTGTGTATACAATAGTGGATCCAGGATACGGGGTCCAACCATGTTTTACCCATTGAATGGTGGAAATTATATTCTGAGCTATAGGGTCTGATTTTTCTACAAAAATATTCTTCTACTATGTTGCCACTCGGAATTTCCACTGGGAATTTCCACTGGGAAGATCCACTGTGAATTTCTTCTGGGAAGTTCCAAAGGGAATTTCTGCTAGGAAGTTTCAGTGACAGTTTGTACTAGGAACTGCCAGCGAGAAATCCTAGAAGAAAGATCACTGCCAAATGGTACAAAAACATGATGTACATTCTGAAAATGGTTTTCAGTTGGAAATTATAAATCAACTGCATGTGTAATTTCTACTGCATTTCAGAATTTCCAGTTCTAGTTGGATTGAGAATATCCACTCAAAATATCCACTGGAAAAACCCTAGAGATAATTTCTAGAGTGAATTCAACACCAAATTTTCACTGTAAATTCTTGAATCAAAACAAAAAGTGATTGAAAAAATAATTTTTCAGAAATTGGTTTGAATATCAAATGTTTTGTAACCTAAAGTACAGTAATTACATTGACATATGTGAATGTTTGTTCATTACAACCACTATTTGTCGGTTCTCTAGTTGTTACCTAAAACAACATTATAACAATAATTAGTCATGACAACATTAAATGTATTATTTCAATAAAAAAAAGTAAATAATAACAATGAAGTACCAGTTCTGTAGTCTCTTGATTTGTGACTTTGCACCGGTTTTTATGTGTTTTCTTGCCCGCTCTAGACAACGTTTCAGTTTGTCGCCGCCTTTCCTTTTATATTTTCTCTAAAATGATGTTTTACACTGTTTTCAACCTTGGTTTTTAACCTGTTGTTTAATTCATTTTGAGGGTACATTCTTTTTGGCGTCCTGCGATTCTCTAGCATAATTTTTCAAATTTCCCATTCCAATTCTATATCCTTCTTCAAAGTCACAGGATTATGTTACAAGCTTTATTCCCATTCGTGCCAACTGTTGTTAACATTGATCTTTTCTTGCTACAATATCCTCTTCAGCATGATTAATTGTGATTTAGGCCAACTAGATGTCACGGGCTTGTCTTGTCTATCTCTTACAGATATAAAACTTTTACAAGGTTTTCACATACAACCTTTCTAATATTTTCAAAGCATGACAACACAAATAGCCATAACGTTCAAATTTAAAACAAGTATAACCAATTTGGATAGGTGATTGTTGGAGAAATTCCACTCTAAACTCATTTGACGAACCGTTCATTGCCATAAGATACCATTTTGGGGAAACAGTTTCATTGCAAGACATAAGGAAACAAGCACCACATAGTTGGTAATCATGCTGGAAAAAATCAAATAGCTTTTGAGTATACAAATTACATTCTTGAACCATGATCGGATGATATGGAAAATGATTGTGTGGAAGCTTTTCCCTTCCATCAAATTCAGCTTTCATTTCTCGATACTGATTCTTCTCCAACACATGCTCAAATTGTTGGAAGAATTCTAATACACTATGTCTACGATTCAAATAATCCTTTAATACACCATTGAATCATTCACTTAACTGTGTGCTTCGAATTCCTAAGGTAAATTCAGTTTTCATAAAACAATGAGCCTATTTTTCTTTGACTTAGTGCATATCTTCTATCCATGTTGAATTCTTATCACTGTAATGTAGTTGGATTTCTTTCCATATTATTTCAAATTTTGAAATCTCTGCAATGCCATACATGCATTTTTTCAATTTTTCCAACACTGTCAAGTCATATCTCATTAAATGGGCTAAGTGTTTCATGCCATTTTGCATTAGGTACCAGGTCAATAAGCCATGTCTTGTTTTAGGTAGTGTCAAACCAATTGCTGAAGACATAGCTACATCCTGATCTGTGAAAATTGTATTTGGATGTTTGCCTCCCTGAAAATCAATAAATCTACTAAACAGCCATCTAAATTAGTCTATAGCCTCATCATATAACAATGCTGCACCAAAAATTACAATCTCCTTATGATGATTTATACCGACAAACACTCCCAAAGGCCTAGACTCCTTGTTTGTGTTGAAGGTAGTTTCAAACATGACAACGTCTCCGAAATTCTCATAATCAACCTTCATTCTCGGTTCAATCCAAAAAAAAATTGCTAATTTGACCACACATGTCAAGTTTCACTAAGTATGCGAATGACGTGTTCTCTCTTGATTGCTTTACAGGTATTGTAACATTCTATTAGCATCACATAGTTGCAACTACCTTTGTATTTTGGACCGTAGATAGTTCAGTTGGTCCACTCGTGTATATCCAAGACTAGCAGAGCCACCTGAAATAACTGTTGCAAGTGAAAATGAATCACTGGGCTTCAGACCATCTCTGTCACTACCATCCAACTCGGCTCCTTGTGCATCACTAATGCGTCTTTGTGACCTCATGAAATGCATGGTCCCGAGAGCATGTAAGGGATGGTAATGCTCATCAACAAATTACGTGCACTCATATTGGTTATTGGACATGTAGACAAATCCCATTCGTGCTGGAAAATTAGTCCTTGTTTCTGCACGTGGCTTTTTGACATTGACATCACGTTTGTCTACTCTTCGGAATCCTTCTTTGCTGCAAGTATACAATGTGGATGTTACCAAAATTTTATCCTTTTATGCTTGTTAACATCATGTTTCCATACAATGAAACCCACAATGCCTTCATAAGCAACATAAAATGAATAATCATCTGAATCAGATTTAAAAGCCATCCCAATACTTGGTCTC
This sequence comes from Viscum album, assembly GCA_963277665.1. NCBI lineage: Eukaryota > Viridiplantae > Streptophyta > Magnoliopsida > Santalales > Viscaceae > Viscum > Viscum album. Next base: position 1,640,974,423 of record OY728146.1, on the reverse strand, counting down.
CATGTACTGCTTTCTTTAGAAATGTTTTTACATGGGGTGATTTCTTCTGAATTTAGGACTTCCTCTATGTTGATGCTAATTTCTAAACTACTATTTGAGTTTGTAATGTCCTCATTGCTATGCTCCATGATGTAGCAGTCAGAGAAATTTTGAACAACATTTAAATCAAATGAATTTATAGCCTCTCCACCTTATAGAGAATTCAGATTGAGATCCCTTGCTGTCATTCTGTGATGTACAAATTTTCTGCACAAAGTGTTAGATCACAATTGTCTATAACTTGTTTAATGGTTCTTCCATTGGATATAGTGGAAATTCTCATTCGAAATTGGAGTTGCAAATTCAAACTACTATTTCCCACTAGGAATTCGCACTGCAAGTTTGCACTTCCAATTCGCACTACCTATTCGCACTGCCAATTTGAACGGCAAATTCACACTGCCAATCCCCATTGGAAATTTCTGTTGCAAATTCACAGTAGTAACTCCCAGTTGCAATTTTCACTGCAAATTTGCTCTGCAAATTCGCACTGCAAATTCTCACTGGAAAATTTCCAATCGAAATAACGATTTAATAATGTTCTTTACAACAGAGAATTGGACTAGAAGATTTCTGAACCATGAATGAAAGATGAAAATGGCACCTGCAAACACCGGATATTTCCGCCCCTGACAAGTGGACCTGATTCGACGTAGGTGTGAGCAGAAAATGTCGTACCTTACCCTCAGAAAGTCCGGATGTTTCCCGCTCCACTATAGCCACGGCCATCCAAAAATTTCTGTCACCTTTGTTTTAGCGGGAATTGATTACCCCTCTCTTTTCTCTTTACTTTCCCCCAAAACTAATTGAACAGTCCACCGATATGATAACCACATGGCTAGAATCAAGCGGCCAACCTGACGCTTAGGATCAAGTGTCGAACCTGAGAGGATTTAAATCCCATTTCGTGACCATTGTGGACAACCTGATCTTCTCATTTTTTGTGAGCTCTCTGATCTCCATTAAACATAGTCTTCTCCCGCAAGACGTTCTAGAAACCTCTGGTTGGCAGGATCTCCGTGAGAAATGCTGAAAGTCGTCTAAATCTGAGCTACATAGCTTAGTTTGAATACTCTAGGCCATCTAATCATATTTTCCACAACATCTGATCTCTTCTTTATCCTAGGTATGTGCCTGAGTGTTCATCTTGTTGAAGGGTTCTTTGGAGGCAGTGATTATAAGCAGTATGTAAATCAATTTTAGAAATAATTTGAATGGGTATCTTTGATTCTAGAAGGTTCTGAGATGATGTTTCATGCCTATAAATTCCTGGGACAAGTACATTTGCATTTGTGTTTTATCTCAAATCTGAGCGCTAATTTTTGAGAGAGTAATAGAGTCGATCACAATTTTGTTTGCGAAAGGAAGAGATCCGCGCAACATCATTTTCAGAAAGAAGAAGGATCTCACAGTCTGTATTTGTAGAATTGATTCCAAGATATTGTTCTGATTCATCCAAATTTTTGATCGTATGATGTTTCCGCAAACCAGTTTCACTGCTTAATTTTTGTTTTGTGAAGAAGAAGAACTCACGTATTCTATTTACATGAAGGAGAAGAGTATATGAGGTCTTTCTCGAAGAATCCTGAACTAGTGCTTATCTAGTTTTCACAAATGCTTTTGACGAGCCACGAACTGTGTGTATTTACACTATTTTTTGTTAAAGATTTGCATGTTTTTAATAGTTCATACCCATTCGAGTCTGTGTGCAAGAAAAGAGTTATACATTGACCTGCACACATCAAGTTCATATTCATTTTAGTTTGTGCACATATACATGGTTGTGTACACATTCATACTGTCTTGTGATGAATACGTGTACATATTTACATTCAATATCCATTCATGTTTTTGTGTGTGAAGGATGAAGAATTGTATGTGTGCGTACTTGTTGCGTGAAGAGAAAGTATGCAGAAGCATTGCATACATGTTACATAAAGAAGAAGTGTGCAAGAGACTGTATCATTACATAGTGCACATACACATGCATTGATTAACAATTGTGGAAGTGTGGTGTATGAAATATGAAAAGTGTGCATTCCATGTGAAGTGATCGAAGTCAACAGTTTTTGTAATTGAGGATACATATTGAAAATACACTTACATGAATTAATTCATGTTCACATGTACATGTGAGAAATAAAAGAAAAGGTCATGCAGTGTTATTGATACATGCCTGAAGATTAAAAAAGTGCACGCGCAATTTACATTTCATAATCAGTGTGAAATATTTATAGACTGAAGATGGGACAGTTTAACTATTAGTGATCCTGATCATTTTTGTATCTGAGTTTTCGGTATATAGTGAGGGCGGGTCTTCTACATAATAAAAATTTCTATACTTAGAATTGTTGTACATAAACATCTTATTATATCCAATGGTCATATATATTTGAGCAAGTTCAACATCAGTACAAAGTTAATAGTTAATTTTTAGCCGCATATTATAAGTCAACTTTCATATCATTGAGATATTTTTTAAAGTTTATCATAATGATATAGTAGTCAGTTGAATTCAAATTATTATCTTATACAATTCAAGAGAGTATACTGAACTAACTTTCATAATCTATTATTGATTATATTCAGTGGCAGTCGTTGAACTTCATTTGAAGTGAGAATGTGCTGAATTAGATTATTCTTAGTGGATCGAAGAGGAAGATCAATTTTTGTGTTGCAACGACATCTTGAATATCTAGTGATCTTACTCATTATGTTAGTGTTGTAATTATGAAACACTGGCGAGAGTCAGAATAAAGAACACTGGAGGGATTCCGGTATAAGTTAAGAAAAAGTTCATACATTCCTGCCAAGGTTTTTGGGTGATACCTGACAATCCCATTTGTAATTTTTTATTGATTCATATTTGAGAATATGTGAGTACGATCATCCAGAACACATCATGAACATAGTCACCCATATCGGGGGAGAACCTTAAAAAATATTGTTTATTGTTCTTCATTTGGTTTCTGTCTTGCATATGGTATAATTTTTCATGTTAACAAGAATGATACATTAAATCCATAATGTGAAGAGGTTTGATTTAAAAAGGGAATTAGAAAAAGAAAATAAAATTGGTAAAAAATTGTACACTGATTCACCCCCCCCCCCCTCAGTGTACCATCATGATCCACTCGACATTTCAGGCCAAGCGGTTGTAATTCCTCCCCTTCGCCTGGACAGCTTGTTGATCCCTGTCATTCCATGATGGATCTATGCATTGCTTCATGACTCTGGCTCTCTCACCTCATGGTGTCTCATTTGGTTTGTTGAGAGCTATCCCCATGCTAGGCTCTGTTGCGGCTTCTCGAAGATGACTAATGAGATCTAGGGGATCCAATCCACATGTTCTCCCCTCCATCGAGCCGATCCCACCTCTTACAAGTGGAGTACTTCTCTAAAGGATATTCAGTGGAGAATCAACATGGTTCTAGGTTTTGGATGACTAAGCTTCCAGAAGGTTTTAGATCATGGCATATATTTCATCATAACCAATAATCAGTATAGCTTATTGGATCTATACCGATTCAATTTATTCTTTCATGTATTGTTCGGTATCTTTTTTGGGTGTCGGTGTAAGACCATCAAGTAGTGGACAACATTGAATCAACGTGACAAGCTTCACCGCTACCACTTAGTCCAACAATGACGGCCTCCTTGGATAGTTTCTTTGGTTCTTTCTTACTTTCCTTCGAGTCTGTATTTTCTTTCTTGCTTCATAATAAAACTAAAAACCTGGGTGGTGTTCTCGCTGTTCAGGTAGGATCAAATAAATCTAATGCACATTATTTCTATTGTATTTTACCTTTCTACATTCGTTATTTTGTTATTCCAATAGCTCTATTTGAGAATAGAATCCGTCTATTCATTTATCACCAATTGAGTAATCAAACATGTTATATAATTACCCCTCTATATGTGGAAGTGGATATTTGATGTTTTGGGGTTAAGAATTTAACCCCAACAGACATGAAGCCACCAAAAGAGGGAAAACTTTCTGAGTTCCTTGACCTCTTCTGTAGTTTAAGAACATCTATCACCACCACCTATGTTGTCGATATAGAGGGTGATGATATCAAGGCCAAAGTTGAGCTACCATGTCCAAAGTCACTATCACTAACCACTGTCATCACTGTTGAGAAGCCTAGCCACCATCGAGGGTTGATGAGGCTTCCATGAAGACTCCACATATGAAATCAATGGTCCCATGAGACCTACATTCACCACCACTGATGAAACTAAGTATGACCCTACATCCATTTCTACCAACATCGATCTATGAAGAAGATTACCGATGGAGATCTAATTCCATTTATTAAAGGAGTTCCCAACATCATGATAATGAGAAGGCAATTTGGGGGTGATTAGATCTGTTTTTTTTTGGAATTTGATGAACCCATGTGTATTTTTTTCTGAGTTTGGAGATCTAGCTAGAGCCTAGCTCACTGATGGTTTTCTCTTGGGTTTTCAATTTTTGAAAAACTGATTTTGAATTTTTCATCTATTTGATAATGAAAAACATGTTTGGGTTCAATGATATCGATTACTAAAGCATATTTAATGCATTCATAGTCAAACATATTATTGATCTGAGAATATTGATCCTTCAATGAACAAGGTCGCGAATTAGAACTTTTGATTTTGAAGAACCTTTAAATTTGCATATGATGGTTTTTGTGATACGTCTCTTGATTTGAATTTTTGATTTCAATGTCCAATAAATTATTTCTATTAAATATTACAATAGAACCACCTAGTTTTGATAGATGTAGAGGATGAGGATTTGAAAGCATTTAAATCTCAATTTGTATTGTTTTCTCGAGATACACCCCATGCTAGTTTAGTTGAGGATGACAGTTGATGAGTTTCAAGTCATTAAAAAAGAGAATCCTGTTGAAGATAAAAAGTCTGGTCAAAGGGGACTTTTTCATGTTCTTGGTGGAATTGTCTAAACTAACCCCAAATATAGCTGGATTACGATGCTTTAACGTGATTATTTTTGTAAAGACCTATAAAATTCAAGTGAAATTATTTCTTAATTTTCATTGGAATTTAACAAGACGCAGTTCTGACAGCACCTGATTCCGAGGCCCAGTGTTCCAGGAATCATTTTTCGAAGTTTAGCTCAGGTACATTCAGTGAACGAACGAGCGGGTTTTTCTAACTTTTGAACTGGTGCTTGGAATCAAATTCTGAGGGCACCGATCGAATCGCAGCGCCAGTATTTTCTTAGAAACATCTTTTCCGTAGTTGTGTTTTCTTGGTTGTGGTTTTTAATTTTTGAGTTTAAGTTAAGAAATAAAATAAAAGCGGTACAACCGATTTTTATTTTATTTTGCTTAACATAAGTTAAGTGGGTGATGTGGGACCCACAATATCCTACACACTTGGTAGGATATTTGTGATGTGCGGCCCACATGAGCCCCACCGTTTCTTTCACCTTTTTTCAACCCCCTCCTTTAATTAAGTAAGGCACCTGCACCCCCTTTTTAATTAAGTCAACCCTTGCGTTTATTCTGGTTAAGAAACGCCTCATTAATTGGGCGGTTTTAAACTCCTCATTTAATTGTTCATTTCGTTTCTTTTTGAAATTCAAACGTTGTCTTGTGCATTAATAAAATAAGAGAACTATTATTTTATTTGGGTTGAAACTTGTTGCTTGGAGAGGATTTGGAGAAAAGCTTTCTCCTTCGACGAAGAATGCGATGAACACCAGATCCTGTGAGATCGACGACGCGATTCTTCTTCCACAAAATTCCATAATCCGCGACACTTCTTCTGCAACGCTTCACTGTGACGCGATGATCCTCCCTCCGCGACGCCTTCTTCTGCGACGGTTATTTTCGCGACGAATCCTGGCTCATCGAATTCAACGAGGTAGGTGAATTATTATTTCATTTGTTCCTGATTACCTAATCGTTGGCTTATCATCTATTTGAGGCCACCTGTTATCGCAATAAAGGGACGAGGTCGGACCACACGAACACGGCCGACTCTCCTCCCATTTAGGTTGTTTGATATTGTTGCGGCACGAGCTAGGAAACGCGGTGATGAAGCACTGCGCGAGAATTTTAAGGAAAGGGGGAAGAAGTGCAGCGCCGTCGCGCCGCGCCGTTGAAGACGAACCAGAGATGCGGTGCATGTGGCGCCGCGCTGTTGAAGACGAACCACAGACGCGGCGCTGTCTCGCCGCACCGGAGAACCACAAAAGAACAGCGGCCGGAGCAGGGCCGCGGAGGAGGGGCGCAGCGCCGTCGCGCCGTGCCAGACGGACCAAGACCGCAACCGGTTCTGGGCCGCGGTGGAGCAGGGGGACCAGCGTCTGGTTTCGGGCCGCTGGCGTCGAAGCAGAGGAACAGTCCCTTACCAGTCCAGTGGCAGCAACAGCCGGCCAGCCAGATCGGGCCGACCGGTCAGGGGAAACCGGGGGTTCGTAACCCCCGGTTGGCCAGCAGGTGCGGACCCCCACATGGGGATCACGGGTTCTCAACGCGCGGGGAAGCGCCCCCCCCCCCCTTCACCGCTCGGCTTTTACGGCCGAGCCGCCGGGCTGCCCAGGCCGGGCCGCGCCGCGCCAAGGCCAGGCTGTGCCGCTCCAAGGCCGGGCCGGGCCGCGCCAGCTGGGCTGGGCCGCACCCAAGCGGGCCTTACCCGGACTAGGGTTGGGTCGACCCGGTTCGGGCCGACCCTGGGGGTATCGGGCTGGGTCAGACCGGGCCCGAACCCCCTAATACCGAACCTCTTTTGGTCTATTGCCCATAACATGAGCTACGGGACTCTGATCGATACACCGTCAGTTGCGATGAGATCCTTGATTGAGACGGTCGTTTCAGTATATTGCACTCAGGGATTCGTAGAACTTTCTGTTCAGCAGGGTTGGTTCGTACACGAAACCAACTGGGCCCTCGGAGCGGAAACGCTTATAACTTGAGCTCCGGACATCCGATTGATGTTCCATCAACTTTGTTGGATTCTTATTGATGAGATGAAACATTTGGCTTGCTTCTCCTGAGTTTTGGATGTAGTTGGATAATGGCCGGGTTGGATTGAACCTGAAATCCAACCGGGCCCCTAGAACGGAAAAGCTGGTAGCTTTCAGACCGGACGTCCATTTGAAAAACCGTCAGTGGCGTTTGTGATCACGTTGAGAAATGGTACCTATGAGCATAACTTATGAGAGTTCGGGGTACAGTTGAGATACGGCTAGGTTGGTTCGCACACGAAACCAACCGGGCCCCTAGGACAAAAAGGCTAGTAACTCACCGACCGGGCGTCCGACTGACGCATCGTCTGTTGCGTTGAGACCCCTAAGACGAGGCGGTCCTTTGAGATACATCTTCTTGGAACTTCATGATACTAGGAGTATCGACCAGTAGCTCGTGGAAAGGACCCTCCCAGTGACGAGCTAGCAGAGTGCAGTGACCTAGTAGCTGGCTATGACTTGACGACTGCTGATTTATCGACTCAGTGTATTTCGGATAGCCCAGTGGGGAGCGCTTGGTTGTAGTGGCAGACCCACGGTAGAGGAGCGCTTGGTAGTAGCGGAAGACCTGCGGTACTCAATAGAAGGAGTACCTCTTGAGGCTATGAGGGGGAGCGCTTGGTTGTAGCGGAAAACCCACGGCAGAGAAGCGCTTGGTTGTAGCGACAGACCCGCGGTACTCAATAGAAGAAGTACCTCTATAGCCTATGAGGGGGAGCGCTTGGTTTTAGCTGCAGACCCATGGAGGGAAGCTCTTGGTTGCAGCGGCTGGCCCACTATACTCGACAGATTAGGAGTTCTCCAGTAGCCATGGTTTTCACATTATGAAGAAGTATACCTGTGTGAGATGAGTCTTGATTTTCAATCCTTATCTTCGAAAAGGTTGACTTGATATCCTGTGTGGATTACGTTATGCTTTCCTGTGTGGATTTGGTTGTGTTTTCTTGTGTGGACTTGGTTGTACTTGGGCTTGGATGTTGGAGCCGAACGAGAATTGATGACTTAGGTATATGTATGGGTATATACCTAAGTGGTGTCAGATGTTACTTTGTGATTGTATCTTACCTTGTGGATTATCCATTGTGGATTCTGGGATAACTTAGGAGGTCTCGGGGTCCCTACAGAGTAGATTATACTCACCCCTACACGGGCTATGCCCGCACTACGTTGTTTTGGTTGTAAACGACTGACAGCGCTGATCGTGTTTGAGGTACAATGAGCAGGTTGGTACCCGGATGTGGATCACTGGGCGGGACGTACACGGAGCGGACGGCTGGACCCGCGGAGCTGTGGAGGCTATCTGTACCCACCCTTCACGTGGGACTTCCATTGGACGGCTCAAGGCTGCGGCTTTACTTTCAGTTGTTGTTTTCCCTTTCCAGTTGTAATTTACATTCAATTTGGGTTTGTATTCTGGCCCACATACTTTTACACACATACTGTTGTACACAGTTTTTACTTAGTGTTTACTTCTATTTCTTGCTTGCTCTGTGGTGTTTTTTATACATTACAAAGGCAATGCCTTCCCTTTTCACCGGGAATTACGCCTTTGTGCTAGTCTCCAGCCCCTGGCCTATGGAAGGCGGGGTTGGGTAGTCACGTCACGGGCCCCGGGGACGGGTCGTGACAAGTTGGTATCAGAGGAGTTCAGTTTTACCGCATAACTCAAGACTCTGATCTTTTTCTATGTAAAGTAATAGTGTTAGGAGTGTTGAGTGTGGTTATAAATCCAGAGAGTCCAGTGTTGGTGCGGCAGCCGACGTATCCGTACACCGGGACCCTTACTTTTGATTTCCGACTTAATGCACGAAAACATTAATTGCATGTGTGTTTAATGTTTTATTTGTGATTACTTTGTGTCAGCTCTCCAGGTATACTGTTCTGACTGTGGCGCACCTGTCTCTTTTCAGGATGTCCCCACGATGGCCGCCAGCTAGGGTTCCGAGCGTTGTGCATGACAACAGCCCACTGAGCGACGAGGCCTCGGTACATGGCCCTTTAATAGCAGAGGCACCGATGGTACCTCTACCTGCTGAGCCACCGATGCTACCAGCCCCAGCTACTGACAATGCACATTGCCTTAGTGCACTACACGAGTTTCAGTGTCAGCGACCGCCCAGGTTCTGTGGGGAGACGGACCCTCATGCAACCGAGGATTGGCTGGAGGCAGTTGTATGAGTTTTTCGTTTGGTAGGGACACCATCTAACCTTATGGTGGTCCTTGCAGCTAGCCTCCGGCACACGGCAGTAAGAAGATGGTGGAGCTTGATGCTCCAGGTGCACGACGAGGCATCTCTCCTTTGGACGGACTTTTGGAGCCCTTTCCGTTCAGAGTTCATCCCAGCCACCCTCTGAGTGGTGCACATCCAGGAGCTGCTACAGCTGAGGCAGGGCAGCATGACAGTAGCCCAGTATGCGGCGAGCTTTATCAATCTCTCGTGCTATTCGACGGGCATGGTACAAGACCCATTATTCTGGGCCCAAACATTCGACCAGGGGCTCAGGTGAGAGATCAGAGTTTCAGTTGTTTCTCACAGCATTCTGACACAGACATGGGTGTTGGAGCGAGCCCTCTTAGTGTAGATTTTCCTTGCTGAGCAGTCTCCAGCAGCAGGACCCACCACTAGCCGGCATGCGGCAGAGTCTTCTGCAGCGGGAAGTAGACAGATGACGCATCGGTCAAAGAGGACTAGACCTATAGGTGGTCGACCGCATGACTGAGGATCATTTGTGCGGGGCACCCGGGGTGGACAACGACTTACCATGAGCGGACAATGTTACTCCAGCGGAGGGGTTGGTCACATGGCTCGTGACTGTCTGACCCGCCATACGAATGACCAACAGATGAACGAAGGACCTCCCAGGCAGAGGTAGGGGTTTGATCGAGGCGGACCGCATGGAGTAGGAGACCATGGTAGGGGAGCTGGACGTGCAGCTGGAGGTGGGCAACGCTTTGAGGAGTTTCCACCACCAGGAGGTCCACCCCGATTGCAGGGAACTGGTGGACATGGGAGAGCTCAGCATCAGGCAGCTGAGGCCTACAATTATGGAGCTCCGGGAGCAGATGGACATGAGCGGGACTAGCTCCAAACTGGATACATTTATTTATGCTGCTTCTAGCCTTTTTGATGTTTGTTTGTAGATTATTTGTGTCTTTTTACTTTGAGCTGCAGTAATAAAAGACACCTTTCTTATGGTGTGTACCTTCTTGTCCTCTCTTTATGTTGTTACTAAGAGCTTCCGGTTTAAAATCCGTTGACTTGACCCTCACTATGAGAAACCTACTGGAGGTGACCTAGTGACCACACACAGATGCCAACAATGTGACTCAACCCGTAGAGGAGAGAGTAACGGTTGGATCTCTTGGTAGTAGCGTCGAGGCCTTACGACGTCATCCTTGGTATGGATTAGTATCGACCATGTCGGGATTGACTGTATTAGGCAAAGAATGTGGTTCATCTAGGGGATGAGACTGGATTTCTCTTATCGGCATAGTAGAAATCTCAGAAGCTCTTGTAGGACCAGAAGGTTCCAAGTCATCCAAGAGTGGATGAGGACAGCTCAGAGCCGGAAAAAGTCTTGTGCTGATAGGGGGCGGGGACTACTAGAGTTCGAGGTTGGCGACCACGTTTCCCTACGGGTCTCACCCTGAGGTGAGTTACAGAGATGTGGCCAAGGCGACAAGTTATCTCATAGGTTCAACGGACCTTTCTAGGTCCTCAACAGGGTAGGAGAGGTGGTTTACCGCTTGACTTACCCACCTCAGTTGCACCAGGTGCCCGACTACTTCCAGGTATCTCAACTAAGGAGATACGAGCTCAACCCTTCACTTTTCATCGACCATGAGGAGCTGGACTTGGGTGATGGGGTGACCCTCACAGAGGTTCCAGTGGGGATCGAGGAATGATAGGAGTGGGTCCTACAATGACGGGTCGATTCCTCGGGTGTGCTTTCACTGGCAGTACGAGAACCTCCAGGTGAGCACGTGGGAGCGGAAGGCTCAGATGCGTGCTCATTACCACTTTTGTAACCCTAGTTTGTTTTAAAGCATTACGAGGACGTAAAGCCCTGAAATGGGAGTAATGTAAATACTCTTAAAAATAAAGGAAATTTTTTTCTTAATTTCCTTTTGAATTTTACAATAACACAGTTTCTGACGGCACCTGATTCCGAGGCCCGGTGTGCCCGAAATCATTTTCCGAAGTTTAGCTCAGGTACATTCAGTGAACGAACGAGCAGGTTTTTCTAACTTTTTAACCGTTGATCAAAATCAAATTCCAAGGGCACTGATGGAATCGAATCGCCGGTATTTTCTTAGAAACATCTTTTCTGGAGTTTCATTTTCTCGGGTGTGGTTTTTAATTTTTGAGGTTATGTTATGAAATAAATTAAAAGTGGTACAACCGATTTTTATTTTATTTTTCTTAACTTAAGTTATGTGGGTGATGTGGGACCCACAATATCCTACCCACTCGGTAGGATATTTGTGAGGTGGGTCCCATACGATCCCCACCGTTTCTTTCACATTTTTTCAACCCCCCTCCTTTAATTAAGTAACGCACCCGCACCCCCATTTTTAATTAAGTCAACCCTTGCGTTTATTCTGGTTAAGAAACGCCTGATTAATTGGGCGGTTTTAAACTCCTCATTTAATTGTTCGTTTCATTTCTTTTTGAAATTCAAACGTTGGCTTGTGTGTTAATAAAATAAGAAAACTCTTATTTTATTTGGGTTGAAACTTGCTGTGTGGAGAGGATTTGGGGAAAACTGTTCTCCTTCGACGAAGAACACGAAGAACGCGAAGAACGCGAAGAACGCCGGAACCTCAGCGATGGATTATGCGACGCTTCTTCCGCAACATTCCTTCTTCTGCGACGCTTCTTCTGCGAAACTTCTCTGCGACGCGACGATCCTACCTCCACGACGCCTTCTTCCATGATGGTTATTTCTGCGAAGAATCCCCTCTCATCGAATTCGATGAAGTTGGGGAATTATTATTTTGTTTTTTCCTTATTACTTCATCGTTGGATTATCATCTATTTGAGGCCGCCTATTATCGCAATAACGGGAGGAGGTCGGACCGCACGAACACAGCTGAATGTCCTCCCCTTTGGGTTGTTTGATATTGTTGCGGCACGAGCAAGGAAACGCGGTGCCGAAGCACCGCGCGAGAATGTTAAGGAAAGGGGGAAGAAGCGCAGCACCGTCGCGTCGTGTCGTTGAAGATGAACCAGAGACGCAGTGCCTGCGGTGTCGCGCCGTTGAAGACAAACCACAGATGTGGCGCAGTCGCGCTATGCTGGAGAACCACAAAAGAACCGCGGCCTGAGCGGGGCCGCGGCGGAGGGGTGTGGCGCCGTCGCGCCGTGCCAGACGGACCAAGACCGCGGCCGGTTCTGGGCTGCGGTGGAGCAGGGGGACCAGCGGCCGGTTCTGGGCCGCTGGCGTCGAAGCAGAGGGACCGGCCCTTTCCGGTCCCATGGCGGAAGCAGCCGGCCAGCTAGAGCGGGCTGGCCGGTCTGGGGAAACTGGGGGTTCGTAACCCCCGGTCGGCCACCAGGTGCGGCCCCCCTCATGGGGGTCGCGGGTTCTCAACGCGGGGGGCAGTGCCCCGCCCCCTTCACCGCTCGGCCGTTATGGCCGAGCCGCCGGGCCCTGCCCTAGCGGGCCTGACCCAGACCTAGGTCGGGTCGACCCGGTTCAGGCTGACCCTGGGGGTATCCGGCCGGGTCGAACCTAGCCCGAACCCCCTAATACAGAACCTCCTCGGTCTATTTCCCATAACATGATCTATGGGCCTCTGATCGATGCACCGTTAGTTGCGATGAATTCCTTGGATCGAGATGGTCGTTTTGGTATATTACACTCATGGTTTTGGAGAACTTTCGGTTCATCCGGGTTGGTTTATACACGAAACCAACCGGGCCCTCGGAGCGGAAACTCTTATAACTTGAGCTCCGGACGTCCGATTGATATGCCGTCAACTTTGTTGGATTCCTCTCGATGAGAAGAAACTTTTGGCATGCTTCTCATTAGTTTTGGATGTAGTTGGATAATGGTCGGGTTGAATTGAACCCAAAATCCAACCGAGCCCCTGGAACGGAAAAGCTGATAGCTTTCAGACCAGACGTCCGTTTGACGAACCGTCAGTGGCGTTGGTGATCACGTTGGGAAATGGTCCTTATGAGCATACCCTATGAGAGTTTGGGGTATAGTCAAGATATGTCCAGGTTGGTTCGCACACGAAACCAACCGGGCCCCTAGGACGAAAAGGCTAGTAACTCACAGACCGGGCGTCCGACTGACGCACCGTCTGTTGCATTGAGACCCTTAAGAAGAGGCGGTCCATTGAGATACATCTTCATGTAACATCGTGATACTTGGAGTATCTACCAGTATCTTGTGGAGAGGACCCTCCCAGTGATGATCTAGTAGAGTGTAGAGACCTAATAGCTGGATGATACTTGACGACTGCTGATCTATCGACTTAGTGTATTTCGAATAGCCCAGTGGGGAGCGCTTGGTTGTAGCGGCAGACCCACGGTGGAGGAGCGCTTGGTAGTTGTGGCAGACTTGCGGTACTCAACAGAAGGAGTAACTCTTGAGGCTATGAGGGGGAGCGCTTGGTTGTAGTGGTAAACCCACGGCGGAGGAGCGCTTGGTTGAAGCGGAAGACCCGTGGTACTCAACATAAAGAGTACCTGTGGAGCCAATGAGGGGGAGCGCTTGGTTGTAGATGCATACCCATGGAGGGAAGCGCTTGGTTGCAGCGGCAGGACCACTGTACTCGACAGAGTAGGAGTTCTCCAGTAGCCGTGGTTTTAACATTATGAAGAAGTATACCTATGTGAGCTGAGTCTTGGTTTTCAAACCTTATCTTCGATAAGGATGACTTGATATCCTGTGTGGATTATGTTATTCATTCCTGTGTGGATTTGATTGTGTTTTCCTGTGTGGACTAGGTTGTACTAGGGTTCGGATGTTGGAGCCGAATGAGAATTGATGACTTAGGTATATGTATGGGCAGATACCTAAGTGGTGTCAGATGTTACTACGTGATTGTATTTTACCATGTGTATTATCCTTTGTGGATTATGGGAGACCTTAAGGGGTCTCGCAGTCCCTACTGAGTATCTTATACTCACCCCTGCACGGGATATGCCCGCACTACGTTGTGTTGGTTGCAGACGACGGACATCGCTGATCGTGGTTGAGGTACGAGGAGCAGGTCGGTACCCCGAGGTGGATCACTGGGCCGGACGTACACGGAGTGGACGGCTGGACCCGAGGAGCTGTGGAGGCTATCTGTACCCACCCTTCAGGTGGGACTTCCAGTGGATGGCTCGAGGCTTCGGCTTTACTTTTAGTTGTTGTTTTCACTTTCTAGTTGTACTTTACATTCAGTTTGGGTTTGTATTCTGGCCCACTTACTCTTCCGCACTTACTGTTGTACCCAGTTTTTACGTAGTGTTTACTTCTACTGATTTCTTGCTCTGTGGTGTTTGTTTACTTAAAAAAGTCAATGCCTTCCCTTTTCACTGGGAATTACGCCTTGGTGCTAGTTGCCAGCCCCTGGCCTATGGAAGACAAGCTTGGTGTAGTCACGGAACGGGCCCCGAGGACGGGTCATGACAATTTTAGAGACATGTGGACATCAAAATGATTGAGATAAAAATTTATTATAATAATGATGACATATTTATTGATAATTATTAATATTAAAGATTGGGAACTCAATGAAATGTGCAAACATCAAAATTTGTAGAGGGATTTATTAATGTAACATAAGCGGTGACATAATGAAAAATAGAGGGATAATTTTTAGTGATGATGAACATGTGATTTTAGAAATATTAAGTGGTGCAGTAAGTTAGTTTCTGGTGATGGATATATAAATGGATTCATTTTGGATTAATTTAAGATGAGAGTAGATAGAAGCAGATAAATGACATTTATCACAATAATGGAGGGGGAGCGATGAAGATTGTAATTGTTATATCTTCTAGAGAGCTCAAGGAAAAACTATTTTTGATTAAGGATATGAATATTGAATACATTTCATTTTCAATGGAAATGATTGGCTAAATATTATTCTAGATGTATATTTGTGTTTTCCTTGGTTTATTTTGTTTCGAGCTATTATATTTTCTTCCAAACTGGAAATTTTATTTAGAATTTTTCACTATTGAATAATTGATTTATTTTTGATAATTTTCCATCATTTGGTTTCATTTTATCTTCAATTATTTGATAGGAAAATGGCCAATTGGAATGTCATGTTCATCGGTTTTTTATTATCAAGCCATTTTTGTTTAGTATTTTTTGTTCATTTTCTATTTTTGAAGATTCCAAATTCTCGATCAAGAATTGTAAGCATAACATTTCGATTCTATCATGGGGTTTCATGATCATTGAATAATTTAATCAGATCATGAATAAATGAGGTATATTATTTATATCTGAATCATTGGATTCAACATATCAAACATAATGTGACAAATAAACTAGGGATTTTGTGTTGTATGTTAAGATAATTTATGGTGTGAATTACTTTAAAAAAATGAATGAATGAACTAGTTGAATCTCATGGGAAATCCACTAAACTTTTTTTCAACTTTTCTCCAATTTTCAATTTTTCGCCTGTTTTCTTTTATTTATTTTCTAGCATTTTAGGTGTATAAATTATTTTAGTTAAATTCGTGTTCTCATAAAACCCCATTAGAAATAGAATAATTTAAAAATAAGTAATAAAAATTGTGATAAAGAAGATCCTTAGATGTAGTCTCATTGGGAGACAACCCTTGTTACTGCTATATTAAAATAGTTAAATGATAAAAATATTTAATAAGGATTAAATTATTAAAATATCACTATCATCAAATGCATTGAATTTATTAAGTGACAAGAGGGGTCCACTATAGCCCCTTGATGCATTGTTAGTTCTAAAGAGGCAAAATATCTTAGGTATTTGGCCACGAAAAGACCTATTTATGTTAGATGTCTTTGAAAACGTCTTTTAAAAAATGTCTATGATGTTTAAAATTATGCATTCCATCATTATGAGATTAGTTATTGATGTCCATGTGATTATTTGAATACTTGTGATATCCATGGATAAGTTTCACGATTTTTTTATTAGTTATATATAATTATTTTATCATAATTTATTCCTTCCAAATTATTCATCAATGTCATGAAATTGATTATATAGTATAACTTTTCAATTATTTAGCTTTCTGTATAGAATATTCCATATTTACTCATGATAGCTTCCATTGTACATAATCCTTACTGAGAATTCAATATCACCCTTTATTTTGTTTCCTTTAACATGGATATCAATAAGGAATCTTTGAATGAGTTAAAATATGAGGACGTTTACTTACAATATATTCTATTTTTGTGTTTTCAAATGTAACGTGAGATTGAAGTATATATATTGGTTACTAAGACTGCATGGCAATTCAGTCCTTTAGGATGCAATTAACTTTATCATAATCCAATGTAATAATGTAACCTCCTGCTATTGGAAACAATGTTATGGGTCTTTACATTTTATATTCACTAGTAGAAATACGAGTTTTAACGTCAAATTAATAACGTCAGGTTTTCATAAACTAATGTCGATGGTTTGAGTGATAAATTTTTGGCGTCGGTTTTTCTAAAAACTGACGCCAAAAAGTTTTATGAGTGGTTTTTGGCTTCGGTTTTTCATAAAACCGACGGAAAAAATAAAAAAAATAGGTTTTTCGCATTGGTTTTTAGGAAAAAAGATGCCATAATTTTTATTTTCGGCATTGGGTTTTTGTAAAACTGATGCCAAAAATAAAAATACCAAATACTTTCCATGTTGATTTTTACCAAAACCGAACCGGAAAGTAAAAAAAAAATTATTGGAGTCGGTTTTAAGAAAAACTGATGAGGAATGTTTTTTTTTAATTTTTGGCATCCGTTTTATTAAAAAAAACACCAAAAGTCATTTAAAAAATGATGGGATTGGAAAACCCTCATCTTCTTCGTTCTTCGAAACAAAGACCCGCGACGGCACCTCTCATGATGACTTTGAAGCATTATTTGTGATCTCCAATCGCCATTATTGATAATTTTATTCTATTTTCATGATTTTTAGTATGCTCTCTTCATTATATTATCTTCTTTAATTTTCAACGGATTATTTGTTCTTAATAATGCTATTTTGACTGACTTTCAACTATGGTTTGGATTTAGGTTATTATTTATTTTTATTTTTCATTGTTACAATCAATTTTTGTTTAGATCTCATAATGCTTAATTTTTCAAAGCTTTTTATCGGTCAAACTTCAGATTGGGGGTCCATTTTTGAGTTGAATTCTGAATTTTGTACGTTTTTTAATTTCGAAGATAAATCATTGACCATTTAATTTTAATTTTAATTTTATTCAAATATTAGTTTATAGTTTATTTAAAATGTGTTGGAACATAGTTAATAGTCATCCCTAAGAGTGATTAGTCAATGTTCTTGATATAAATTGGTTATGTTATGTCACCTCTTATCCCTTTCTTGAATTGAAAATAATTATTCCTTCATTATGTTATGTCACAATAAAAAATCATTTATCCTTGTTTTTATTTTACTTTAGTTTCATTTAGAAACATAGCTATTGTATTTTCCCACATTTTATAAAAACATGTACAATGAGGTGTTGATAAATTAACCATGTTCCTAAACACACTTACCCACACATTTATGAAATATTGGTAGCATGGAATTTAATTTAAAAATTATTTTAATTTATACCATTTAATTTCCAAAAATAATCCCTCATTCAAAAAAAATGTAAACAAGCGTGATGTGTTTGCCTTTACTAGGTCTCTACCATGAATGTAGCACCATTTCACTTGGTCATTTGGTAAACTTGGATTCCTTTCATTGAATCACGGAGGGACCTAAAATCCTATATCCTGACCAGTATTCATAGCCTATATAATGCACCGGGATCAACTAGTATCATTTCTCTACCAACCCATGCAATCCTTACAAGTGTCTAGATCCATCTGTTTCCATAACTCTTAACCAAAATATCTGATGTCATTTTTTCACAACTCTCCCCCACTACGAACCCTTCCTTGGTCTACAGTGAAGATAAGGGTAACCCCCAAATCCCGTGTCACGACCCGTCCTCGGGGCTCATTCCATGACTACCCCATGCCCGCCTTCCATAGGCCAGGATCTGGCGACTAGCACCAAAGGCATAATCCCGATAAAAAGGGAAGGCATTGCCTTCATATAGGTAAGAAACACAACACAGTATGCATGTGAAGTAAGCACTAAGTAAAACTGGGTACAAAAGTTAGTGATGGAAAGTAAATGGGCCAGTATACAAACCCAACTGAAAGTACTGTACAACTGAGATAGGGGGTACAACAGCTGTAAAGTAAAGCAGCAACCATCGAGTCGTCCTCTGTGAATCCCACCAGATGGGTGGGTACAGATAGTCTCATGAAATCCTTGGTTCCGGCCGTCTGCTCCGTGTACGTCTTGCCGAGTGGTCCACCTCTGTGTACTGTCCAGCTCTACAAGCCTCCACCTCGATCAGTGTTGTCCGTCGTCTACATCCAACACAATGTAGTGCGGGCATAACCCGTGCAGGGGTGAGTATATGATACTCAGTAGGGACCGCGAGACACCCGAAGGTCTCTTAGAATCCACAAAGGATAACCACAAAGGAAAGATACAATCACGATGTATCAACCAAATCTACTTATGTATATGCCCATACATATACCTAAGTCATCAATTACAATTTGTCTCTAACTCTCGAGCCCAAGAACAACCCAGTCCACACATGAAAACACAACCCAGTCCACACAAAAAAACACAACCCAGTCCACACAGGAAAGCACAACTCAGTCTACACAGGAAAGCAAGTCATCACATCGATGATAAAGATTGTAGTCAAGACTCATCTCACATAGATATACATCTTTCGTATAGTGATAGATATGATTATATGTAGTCACTGCTTCATTTAGGTTGTCAGACCCACATTGGATACAAGACCAGCTAAGCTATCAGACCCACATAGGATACAAGACTAGCTACTCTGCCAGACCCACACAGGATACAAGTACAGAGGTTATACTGTCGGACCCACATAGGATACAAGAACAATAGTCATTGCTGTTGGACCCACAGAGGATCCCAGTACAGTCGCCATCACTGCCGAACCCACGGAGGATCCATGTATAGTCATCCTCGTTGCCAAACCCACAGATGATCCAAGTACAATCATCCTCACTGCCGAACCCACAGAGGATCCAATTACAGTCGTCCTCGTTGCCGAACCCAAGGAGGATCCAAGTGCAGTCGTCATCATCGCAGTCGCTTCAAGCTCTAGGGTTCCCGCACATAGCACGCTCGATTCTGGGAGAGTTCGCTCCTCGAGTGAAGGGGGTCGATACATCAACTCTCACGAAGTCTAGAGTTGATGTATCTCGAAGTTCCATCTCGTCAAAAGAAACCCAATGTGACAGACGGTGCATCAATCGAACATCCAGTCTGAGAGTTATTGGCTTTTCCATTCTAGGGGCCCTGTTGGTTTTTAAGATAAAATCAACCCGACCGTATTCCTGCTGCTTCCAAACCTCAAGTGGAGTATTCCAAAAGAATTCTAACCACAAGAGGATTCCAACGTAGTTGACAGCACGTAAATCGGACGTCCGGTCCTTATGATATAATAGTATCCGCTCCAAGGGCCCGGTTGCCTTCGAGTTCAAACCGACCCGACTATACCCATGATTTGCCAAAACCTTGAGTATAATATACCAAAACGAACTTCTCAATCCATGTATTCATACGCAGCTGAAAGTGCCTCTATCGGAGGTTCGTAGCTCAAGTTACAGATGAATGACCGAAAATGGTCCGGAGTGGGGGGGTCTGGGCCCGGCCCGACCTGGCCCAACCCCCCTGGGTCGGCCCGGTAGGGCGAGGCCCGGTCCGCGTGACCTGCCCTAGCCCGGCCCGGGGGTGGTGTGTGCACCGGCTCGGCCAGTTGGTCGAGCGGGGGAAGCGACCCCCGTTTTCGGTGGACGCGGCGCCAGGGTGGCGCTGCTGGTCAACCGGATACCACCCGGCCGTGGGATCCTCCGCCCTTGCGACCGCGGCCGATGCCACAGCAGGCATCTTCCAGCGGCACACCGGGGTGCCGCCTCCTCAATCCGCCGACACTGCTGTGCCGGCGGCCCGCGCCGCTGCGGTACTCCGCGGGCTACCGGAGTCATTCTGGTGGTCGGTTTTTGCTCCTGACTGCGCCTGCAGTCATCTTAGGACCCGAGCTTCACTACAAAGGCTTCAATTTTATATTGAGGTCTCGTTTCGTCATTGCAAATTACCCCGCACGTCATTAACAAAATAATAGTGGGTTCGGTCTTGTTCGTTAACACGCACCCACCACGTTAGAGGTTCAAATCGTCGCCCAACAATTTAAACGCCAAGCACAAGGGTATAATTCTCATAAATGAAAAATATACAAAATTTCCCCTACCTCAACAATTGATTTCGAACATCGGCATCACGATAGATGGCGTCATGAGGAATGGGATCATAGGCGTCGTCAGAGTGTGCCAATGAGGAAGCAGTGTCTCCTCTCTTATCGCGGAGAATACAAAGGGTGGTGTGTCGTCGTTCTTCGAGGAACCAACGTTTTTTGGTTAGAAGAGACTCCATTCTTCGTCGGAGGCCGGCGTTCTTCCAAAACCTCATGTGCTCTCCCAATCTTCCTTGCACAATGAAATCTCTCCCCATTTCTAAAATAATAGGCTCCTCCTATTATTTTTTTACAAAGTCAAAGCAACTCTCCCAAAATTAAATCACCACATTAAATATACATGTTGATAATTAACCAAAGGGAGGGGGAAAATCCCATTTTATTAAATGCGGTGGCAATTAAATAAAAAGGGGGAAAAGAGGAAAGACCCTCATTACTTTGTGGGTTGACATGAATTAAAGGAGTGAGGTGGAGAGATTGGAATTTAATGGGGGGGTTTCCAATTTAATGAGGGGTTTTTAATGAGTTCAGAGGAAATTAAATGGTTGGGGCTCATGTGGGCCCCACCTCTCTAACATCCTCACTTGGGTATTTAGGTGGCTGTGGGCGCCACCTATAACTACCCATGGGAGGGAATAACCTACATATAAAATAAAAATTGTTCCAACAATTTTTATTTACTTCTTAAATAAACCCCCAATAATTAACTTCTACTCCATTGCGAAAGCAACTACAGTAAGAACTATGTTAAGAAATTACTGGCGTTGCGAGTTCATCAGCGCCCTCATATTTGAATTCCAAGTGCCGATTCAAAATATTGAAAAACATGCTTGTTCGTTTACTGAATGTACCTGATCTAAACTTCGGAAATTGATTCCAGGCACACCGGGCCTCGGAATCAAGAGTCGTCAAGCGCCATAGACTCGTAAAGTTCAAGAATTTCAGAAAAACATTTTCCTTGAAATTTCTTGGTCTTTACATTACTCCCACATCAGGGATTTACGTCTATATAATGATATATCAAAAACTAGGGAAACAAATGAGGGTACTGAGCATGCATCTGAGCCTCCCGCTCCCATGTGCTCTCCTGGTGGTTCTTGTGCTACCAACGAATGCGCATCAAAGGAGTCGATCATCCACGTAGGACCCGATCTTGTCAATCCTCGATCTCCATCGGTATCTCTGCAAATGTCTCCCCGTTATCGATGTCCAACTCCCCGTGGTCGATGATATGCATCGAGTCGTGCACATATCTCCTCAGATGAGATACGTGGATGACGTCGTGCACCCGGTGTAACTGAGGTGGAAGGGCTAGGCGGTAAGCCACCTCGCCTACCCTATTGAGGACATGGAATGGTCCGATGAAGCATGGAGATAAATTTCCACCACATCCAAATCTCCATAATCCACATCAAGGTGAGACCCGTAAGAAAACGTGGTCTCCATCCTCAAACTGTAGTGGTCTCCGCCTCCTATCAGCATAAGACTTCTATCTGCTCTGTGCAGTCCTCATCTTCTCCTGAATGATATGTACCTTCTCCGTCCTATCCAGAACCCTCTCTGGTCTTATGAGTGCTAACTCCCCAGGGTTAGTCCACCACAGAGGTGATCTGCAAGGTAGGTTGTACAGTGCCTCATATGGTGCCATCCCGATGGTGGAGTGGTAGCTGTTGTTGTACGCAAACTCCACCAAGGGTAGGTGATCCTCCCAACTGCGACCAAAGTCAAGGACACATGCACGAAGTATGTCCTCGAGTGTCTGAATGGTCCCCTACATCTGGCCATCTGGCTGAGGGTGAAAGGTAGTGCTTAGGCGTAGCTGCATCCCAAAATCCTCCTACAACCCCTTCTAAAGCCCTGAAGTAAAGAGAGTGTCTCAATCAGAGACGATAGAGGATGACACACCATGAATCCGTACGATCTCCTGAACATAGAGGCATACCAGGCTCTCTACTGAGCCCTACTTTCGAATCGATAGGAAGTGGGCCGACATGGTGAGTTGGTCTACGATCACCCAGATAGAGTCGTGTCCTCTGGATGTACGTGGAAGCCCCATCACGAAATCCATGGATATTCCATCCCACTTCCACTCCAGGACCTCTAAGAGCTGCAGTATGCTTGCTAGTACTTGGTGCTACACCTTCACTAACTGATAAGTGAGGCATCGTGAAACAAAATTTGCTGCAGCGTTCCTCTTCCCAGGAGTATAGACTATTTCAAAGTCATAATGCCCGTGGAACTCAAGACAACGACACCGTCTCAAGTCCTAGTCCTTATATGAAAAGACAGACCTGAGAATTTTGATATTGGAGTATACCGTAAACCGTTCTCTCAATGAACTATGGGTGTGAATAGCCGTTGTAAAGTACTCGAATACACCCCTTTTCTCTTACATCCTATAAGAGCTGCTAAGATTTATCCTTTTCTGAAAAGATAAATCTGATCTCATCCCCTGGATGAAACACGTTCTTTGACAAATACAGTCAATCCCGACATGAACTGTACAATTTCATTCCATGGACGACATTGTAAGGCCTCGACGCTACTATCAAGAGATCCAACCATTACTCTCGCCTTTAAGGGTAGATTCACATGGTCGGCAGTAGTCTGTGGTCACTAGGTCTCCTCCAGTTGGAATCTCAAATGTGAGGGTCAAGTCAATGGTTCTAACCAGAACCTGTCAATATCAACAACATAAAAAGGACAGGGAAGAAAACATCACAAGAACAACTGTCTTTTATTTATGCAGCTCAATGTACAAAGGCACAAATACCCCACAAACAACGACAATAACAAAGATAAAAGCATCATGAACAAAAGTCTACATGCCTGTAACTAGTCCCGCTCGTGCCCGTCTGCTCCGGGAGCTCTATGGTCGTAGGACTCAGCTGCCAGAAGTTGAGCTCTCCCCTGTCCAGCCGTTCCCGGCAATCGGGGTGGTCCTCCTGGTGGTGGTGGTGGTAGGGCCTCAAAACGTCTTCCACCACCTACTGCCTGGCCAGCCCTTCTGCCATGTCCGCCTACTCCCAGTGGAACATCACGGTCAAACCTCTACCTAGGAAGTCCCTCTACTGCCTGCTGCTCATCTGTAGGGCGGGTCGGGCAGTCTCGAGCCATATGACCCTTCCCGCCGCATGCATAGCACGACCTGCTCCTCATATGGATGGCTCTTTTTCGTGTGCCCCACACAAACAAACCTGTATCCTGAAATCTCTCGTTTGATGGAATGGTCCGCTTGGACCTCTGTGTCAGCTATCTACTGTCGGCTGCAGAATACTCAACTATGTGTCGTCCTGTAGAGGGTCTCGCCGCTAGTGACTGCTCAACGAGAAAAATCTCCACTATAAAGGCTCTCTCCTGCGCACCCACTTCAGTCGGGATGTTGAGGAAGATCATCGAAGCCCTAATCTCATGTCTGAGTCCCTGCTCAAAGGTCTGGGCCCGGAGTAATGGGTCTCGTACCATGTCTGTGGAGTAGCGCGAGAGGTCGGTAAACCTCGCCGAGTACTGGGCTACTGTCATGCTGCCCTGCCGCAGCTTTAGTAACTCCTGGATGTGCACCACATAGAGGGTGGCTAAAAAAACTCCATGAGGAAGAGGCTATCGAAGTCCGTCCAAGGTAGAGATGCCTCGTCGTGCACCTAGAGCATCAGGCTCCACCATCTACCTGCTGCTACATGTAAGAGGCTCATGGTAATGACCACCATATTGTCTGTTGGTGTCCCTACCAATCTGAAGACTATGTCGATAGCCTCTAGAAAATCCTTGGCTGGCTGGGGATCCGTCTCTCCGCAGAACCTGGGCAGCCTCTGTCTTTGAAACTCGTGCAATGCGCTCAGGCGGCGTGCACTCTCTGCCATTGGGGATGGTATCATCGGTGGCTCAGTGGGTAGTGGTACTGTTGGTACCTTCACTGTAATGGGGCCATGCACCAAGGCCTCATCGCTCAGTGAGCTTCCATCTCGTACGTAATTGGGAACCCTAGCTGGATGCCTTCATGGGGCCATCCTGAGAATAAACAGGTCCGCCACTGTTAGTACAATATACCTGGTAAGATGACACAAAGTAAGCAGAAGGAAATTTTATGAAACACACATGCAATCAATGTTTTCGTGCACTGAGTCGGAAATCAGAAGTCAGGGTCCTGGTGTATGGATACATCGACTGCCGCACCGACACTAGACTCCCTGGACTGATAACCACACTCAATACTCTTAACACTATTGATGCACAGAGAAGAAATTATCAGAGTCCTGAGTTCTGCGGTAGAACCGACTCCTCTAATACCAATTGGTCACGACCCGTCCTTGGAGCTCGTGTCGTGACTACCCCAAGCCCACCTTCCATAGGCCAGGACTGGCGACTAGCACCAAAGGCGTAATCCCGAAAAAAGGGAAGGCATTTCCTTCATATAGGTATGCAACACAACAGAGTATGGAAGTGAAGAAAGCACTAAGTAAATCTAGGTACAAAAGTTAGTGCTAGAAAGTAAATGGGCCAGTATACAAACCCAACTGAAAGTACAGTACCACTGAGATAGAAGGTACAATAGTTGTAAATTAAAGTAGAAACCACCGAGTCGTCCTCTGGGAATCCCACCTAATGGGTGGGTACAGATAGTCTCCTCATCTCCTCAGGTCCAACCGTCTGCTCTAGGTACATCTTGCCATGTTGTCCACCTCCGGGTACCGTCCATCTCCACAAGCATCTACCTCGATTAGTGCTGTCTGTCATCTGCATCCAACACTATGTAGTGCGGGCATATCCCATGCAGGGGTGAGTATACGATACTCAGTAAGGACCCCAAGACCCCCGAAGGTATCTCAGAATCCACAAAGGATAACCAAAAAGGAAAGATACAATCATGAAGTATCAACCAAATCTACTTAGGTATATGACCATACATATACCTAAGTCATCAATTACAATTAGTCTCCAACTATCGATCCCAAGAACAACCCAGTCCACATAAGAAAACACAACCCAGTCCATACAGGAAAACACAACCCAGTCCACACAGGAAAGAAAAAACGAGTCCACACAAGAAATAAATTCAATCACATTGATGATAAAGATTGAAGTCAAGACTTAGCTCACACAGGTATAAATCTTTCGTATAACGATAGAGATGATCAGATGTAGTCACTGATTCATCTAGGTTGTCAGACCCACATAGGATACAAGACCAGCTAATATTTCGGACCCACATAGGATACAAGACCAGCAACTCTACCAGACCCACTCAGGATACAAGTACAGAGGTCATACTGTCGGACCCACGTAGGATACAAGAATAATAATCATCGCTGTCGGACCCACAGAGGATCCTAGTACAGTCGTCATCGCTGCCGAACCCACAGAGGATCCATGTATAGTCATTCTTGCTACCGAACCTAAGGAGGATCCACGTATAGTCGTCCTCACTACCAAACCCATGGAGGATCCAAGTACAGTCGTCCTCATTGCCGAACCCACGGAGGATCCAAGTATAGTCGTCATTGTCGTAGTCCCAGTCAGCTCTAGGATTCCTGCACACAGCACGTTCGATTCCGAGATGGTACGCTCCTCGAGCCAAGGGGGTAGATACATCAACTGTCATGATATCCAGATTTGATGTATCCCAAAATTCTGTCTCATCAAAAGAAGCCCAATCCGAGAGACGGTGTGTCAATCAGATGCTCGGTCTGAGAGTTATTGGCCTTTCCATTTCAGGGGCCTGGTTAGTTTTTAAGCTAAAACCAACCCTACCATATTCTTGATATGTCCAAAACTCAATTGGATTATTCCAAAAGAACCGTATCAACAAGAGGATTCCAACGCAATTGACAACACGTCAATCGGACATCTGGTCCTTATGTTATAAGTGTTTCTGCTCCAAGGGCCCAGTTGGATTCGAGTTCGAACCAACCCGGCCATAAACAGATTTCGCCTAAACCTTGAGTGTAATATAACAAAACGACCGTCTCGATCCAAGAATTCATAAGCAACTGATGGTGCGTCGATCGATGGTCAGTAGCTCATGTTATGGATGAATAACCAAGAATGTTCCGAAGTGGGGGGTCTGGGCCCGGCCAAACCCGGCCCAACCCCCCCACCCCCCCATGGGTCGGCCCAAACTGTGTCCGGCCAGGTAGGGCGTGGCCCGGCCGGGCAGGGCGCGGCCCAGCCCAGTTGGGCGGGGCCTAGTCCGGGTGACACGCCATGGCCCGACCGGGGGTGGGGAGTATGCACTGGCTCGATCAGTTGGCCGAGCGGGGGGGGGGGGGGGGGGCAACCACTGTTTTCCGCAGACGCGGCGCCGGGGTGGTGTCGATGGTCAACAAAATCTCGCGCGGCCACTGGATCCTCCGCCCTTGCCTCTATGGCCGATGTCGTAGCGGGCTTCTGCAGGATACGTGCCAAGGCACTGCTGCCTCTAGGCGGCCGGCCAGTGCCGGCCGCTGCCTTTGTCCACTGACGCCACTACAGCACTCTGCGGGCCACCGGAGTCATTCTGGTGGTCCGTTTTGGCTCCCGACTGCGCCTGTGGTCATCTCGGGACCTGAGATCCACTGTGAAGGCTTCGATATACCATTGTGGTCCCATTTCATCATCTCCAATCACCCTGTACATCAAGAACAAAATAGAGGTTGGTTCGGGCTTGTTCTTTAACCTGCACCCACAGCGTTAGAGGTTCAAATTGTCACCCAAAAATTTAAATGCCGAGCATGAGGGTATAATTCTCATAAAAAAAATATACAAAATTTCCCCTACATCAACAATTGATGTCGAACATCAGCGTCACGGTAGACGGCATCGTGGGGAAAGGGATTTTAGACGTCGTCGGAGTGCGCTGAGGAGGAAGCAGCCTCTCCTCTTTTGTCACGGAGAATAGAAAGGGTGGCACGTCGTCGTTCTTTGTGGAACCGGTGTTTCTTTGTCGAAAGAGACGTCGTTCTTCTTCGGAGGCTGACATTCTTCCAAAACCTCAAGAGCTCTCCCGATATTCCTCGCACAATGAAAGCTCTCCCCCTTAATAAAATATTAGGCTCCTCCTGTTATTTTATTACACATGCAAAGCAACTCTCCCAAAATTAAATCACCACATTAAATATACGTGTTGAAAATTATCCCAAGGAAATGAGAGGGAAGATCCCCATTTATTAAATTCATTTCCAATTAAATAAAAAGGGGGGAAAGAGGAAGGATCCTCATTACATTGTGGGTTGACATGAATTAAAGGAGTGAGGTAGAGAGATTTGCATTTAATGGGGGGTTTCCCAATTTAATGAGGGTTTTTTAATGAGTTTAGTGAAAATTAAATTGTTGGGGCTTGTGTCGGCCCCACCTCTCTAACATCCTCACATGGGTAGTTTGGGGGATGTGGGACCCACCCATAACTACCCATGGGAGGGAATAACCTCCTTATAAAATAAAAATTGTTCCAACAATTTTTATTTACTTCTTAAATAAACCCCCAATAATTAACATCTCCTCCATTGAAAACACAACTACAATAAGGATCACGTTAAGCAATTACTAGCATTGCGAGTTCATTGGCGCCCTCAGATTTTAATTCCAAGCACCGGTTCAAAAGAGAGAAAAACCCGCTCGTTCGTTTACTAAATGTACTCGAGCTAAATTTCCAAAATTGATTTTGGGCACATCAGGCCTTGGAATCAGGCACCGTCAGAAGCCACAGACTCGTAAAATTCCAAGAATTTAAGAAAAAAAATTCCTTGAAATTTCCGGGTCTTTACAGACCACTTCCACAACCACTTATTATGACTCAAATTATTCTATTGTTCTCTCAGCCAAATGTGTTGTAAGATATATCAATTTAGTTATGTATTTAATTTCATTTGTCATTATTTTGGTAGTATTATAATTAATTTCACATATAATATGAACATTTACTGATGTTATTATTTCATATTACTAATAATACCTAATTTTTCTCCCTTTTAATTAATGCAATCTTCAATAATTTTGACACATGAAACATCGAAATAATGAAACAACTATGTGAAATGAACAAATAAATTTTAAAAGATTGATATTATAATTTATTTATAATATTATATAACACATGTATATAATATGAAAATAAAATGTTTATCATTTGTAAATTTGTTTCATATCTGATGTTTCATATCTGATTATCTATAGTTTTTATTAAATGTGTTTTTGTTTACAATTTTTTTGTAACTATATATATATATTGAAATGTTTATATGTTTATTTATATTCGCCAATTATTTTGTGATATCAGATATTGAATGGACTGTAGTTGGATATATTTACAAAGAACCACTAGTGAATATGAAAAACAAGTTGATGAATTCTTGGAATTTTCTAAATGACATCTTCAAAACATTGATTTGATTTTATTTCCATGTGTGAAGTGTTTAAATATGAGATGGTTAAACTCTATAGAAATTAGGAACCATCTCATTTTTTATGGTCTTAGCCTTAATTATACACATTGGATCTAGCATGGTAAAAGAACTGAAAATTCAACATCCAATGTTGATGAAATTATTTATAACGAGTTAGATGATCATATTGAATAATTAATTCATGATTTTATTGTTGAAACCATCAAAAAATAGAAACTATTGAACAATTGTATGGAGATTCTGAGAAACCATTATTCCCAGGTTGTAGTAAATATACATTGTCATCAGTAGTTTTGAGATTAGTTAACTTAAAAGAAAAAAATGGGTGGAGTGATAAAAGTTTCTCCAACTTACTTGAGCTTTTAAATGATCTACTTCTAGAAGGCAATGAACATCCATATTCCAATTATGAGGCGAATAAAATATTATGCCAAATGAGATTGGGGTATAAAAATATAATTGCTTTCCCTAATGATTGTGTAATATATAGGAAAGAAAATGAATATTTTTCAATTTTTCCTATATGTGGGATATCATGCTATAAGATAAATGGGAAATTCAACTCAGATTCATTCTCAGGTGATGTCGCCTAACATCATGAAAAATAATTTCTGTACTTTCCAATGATATCATCCAATATTTTTTTCATACAATTATGATATTTCAATTGTGATTCTTTTTTAGGTACTAGAATCAAAACTCCTGCAAAAGATATTTGGTACCTTCCAATAATTCCTTATTTGAAGCGTCTATTTTCAAATTCAATTGACACAAAAAGTATAAGATGACATTCAGATGAGTGTATCTCTGATGGTAACTTACATCACCCAACTAATTCACCATAGTGGAAGAGTTCTGATAAAAAATTTCATGATTTTGGATTTGAAGTTAGAAATTTAAAAATGGTATTGTGTACTGATGGAATGAATCCATATCGGAGCCTCAGTAGCCAACATAGTTTTTGGCCTATTTTTCTGGTAGTTTACAACTTGTCCCCACATCTATGTATGAAGAAAAAATATTTTATGATGAGGATGATGATTTCTGGACCACAAAAACTGGGAAATGATATTGATGTGTATCTTTTACAATTGATTGATGATTTGAAACTTCTATGGGAGGCAAGTGTTAATGTTTTGATGCATACAAGAAAGAGTATTTTCTTTTGTGCGCTATGATAATGTTCACTATAAATGACTTTCTTGCATATGGAAACTTATCTAGATATAGTGTTAATGGACAGAAATCATGTCCAATTTGTAATGAACACACTTCATATTGTCAATTTCAGAATGGAAGAAAGACAGTGTACATGGGACTTTGAAGATATTTTCAAATTAATCATCCATATCGTAGATTGAAAAAAGCCTTTAACGGATTACAAGAATACAAACTTCCCCCTAGACCATTATCAGTTGAAGAATATTATGACATGGTGAAATATATTGAGTTGACATTTGGAAATAAAAGAAGTTCTGGTCTTCAAGGAAATATTTGGAATAACCAGTTTATTTTTTTCAAACTACCTTATTGGATATTTTTAAAGAAAAAACATAACATTGAAGTTATGCATGTTGAGAAAAAAATATGTGATAGTTTGATTGGAACTTTGTTATAAATAAAATGAAATACAAAAGATTTATTGAATGCTATATTGGACTTGATATTAATGAGAATACATTTGGAGTTAGATCCCACTGTGAAAGGAAATAGAACATATTTACCTCTGTCATGTCACACATTAAGAAAGATTGAAAAGATGAATTTTTATCAGTGTCTTAATGGTATTCAAGTACCCAATGGTTTTTCTTAAAATTTGAATAATTTGGTGTCATTGAATAATTGTAAATTAACAGGTATGAAATCTCATGATTTCGATGTGTTGATGCAACAACTTCTTCCAATAGCAGTGCATGGTATATTGCCAACAGTTTTCAGAAAGACTATCATCAGGTTATGTAATTTTTTCAAATCCTTTTGCAGCAAAGTTTTTGATCCAAATTTGTTAGATGTGTTGGAGAATGAAGCAAATATTATTCTTTGTCAACTCGAAATGCATTTCCCACCCACATTTTTTGATATAATGGTTCATCTTATGATTCATTTGGTGCATGAAATAACAATATGTGGGCCGTTTTATTTAAGATGGACGTATCCTTTTGAAAGATATATGAAAATTTTTAAGGGATATGTTAAAAATACTTATCAACTAGAGGCCTCTATTGTTCGGAAATATGTATCAAATGAGGTGATTGAGTTCTGTACTGATTATTTTTATGAGGAGGAGCATATTGGTCTTCCTGTATCTCGATATATGATAGTTGATAATGATGGTTGAGGGGTTCAAGGCTTTAAGGTAATGTCCATTCCACGTGATGAAGTGATGTAGACACTTTTATACACTTTGATCAACACAGATGAGGTTCAACCATATATATCCTCACATATTGATGAATTAATGTTATGATATCAGAAAAAACAAAAGGTGGTTGATTATAGAGCATAAGAAGACATTTGTTACATGGTTTAATGAAAAATTCACCCCAAATATATCTACATTAGAAACATTAATGTGGTTAGCAGGGGGACCATCTCCTAATTTTATCACATGGTCTAGTTTTGATATCAATGGCTACACATTTTACACAAAAACCCTCAATGATAAAAGTATTGTTCAGAATAGTGGTGTGATGGTTTTTGCTGAAGTAGTGCATTTATCGAGTTCCAAAGATAAAAACCCAATTTCTACATTAAAGACATATTTTAGAGTTCTAGAAGACATATGGGGAATTGATTATATTAAATTTCGAGTCACAATTTTTAAGTGTAATTGTGTTGATAGTAATAGTGGTGTGAAACATGATGAATATGGTTTTAAACTGGTTGATTTGAAAATATTTAATTACAACGTGGAACCATTTATGATGGAGACACATGAAAACAAAGTATTTTATGTTATTGATCCATCAAATGATCAGTGGTCAGTTGTCCTACAATGAAAAAGATACCATTTGGGTGATGAAGATGATGCAGATGATGTTAGTGATTTACATAAGCCTTATTTATCTATTACACAATTTCAATATTATTACAATGTGTATAAGACAGACCCAATGCATGCACTACGTAATGATCATGATGAAGGCATGTGGTAAAACACTAAATTAGTATCCTAATTTTTTTAGTAAATATTTATATTTTTTTTTCATTTTTTCGAAACTTACAAATTCATGACTCTTTTTATACAAACTTATTGTTTGTCTTCCTTGATTTTAAATATTCAGTTTTCTAATGATATACAGGTACACAAAATTTCATTACACTTTCTAGTAGCAATGCCAGATATAGATAGAGAGGAGCAGTTACCGAGGTATATCTATTTTTACATATTATTAAATATTCAGCAATATAATTATTTAATGAAATAAAATTGTTAATTTACAATTATTTTGTAGGACTACTAATGCCTCCTCGGCAGAAGAGAATTCTCCGATTACTACTTCAAAATCATGTTCTCAAGATGGTAAACGTGGTATTACATGTTTACCAAAACAATCACATGCTCGTAATGATGACAGAGTACACATCTATTTTGATGAAGATAATAATGCAATTGGCCCAAATGCAATTTAGTTTTTCAGTTATATAGCGATGCATAGCTATTGTAGGATTAGTATTTTATATCCTAATTGGATGTCAGTGGACAGGATGACGAAACAATAGCTTTGTGATGCTATGAAGGTAAAATATCTTAATTGACTTCTTTTATATCATTTTTTTAATATTATATATTTTAAATTATATATTTAATTTATTAAATTACAGATAACATTCAATTTTGAGGAAGCTAAAGAAATTAAGAAAATACATTTCACTTTAGCAGTGGTTCGATGGAGAGATTTAAAAAAACTAACAAAAAATTATGTTTTTGGGAAGAGAAAGTTTTAAAACCCATGCATCAAGTATCCGTTTATAGATGAAGATACATGGAAGCGATTTTTTGACAGTCGTAATGATGAAAAATATCAGTTATGATAATTTTTTTATATTTTAAAATTTATTAAATATTTTTCTTATTACATAGTGGTTTATTTTTATATAACAGGCCTCTAGGAGATCCTCATCAGGAGATCCAGTTGCGAAATGTATACCCTCATACTTTATCACATGGATGGTACTCATATTTGGAGCAGAGAATGATTGAAGAAAAATGTGAAACATTATGATCTCAATCTATTAGTGGTTCAGAAGTGGTCCAATTTTGTTTTTCCATCTCCTCTCACTCTCTTTAAAAAATCGAAATGAGAAAGAAGAAGAAAAAGGAACAGTATCTTGTAGTTGGGGTTTGGCTTAGTGGTAAGCACCTTGTAATCCTACATGGAAAATGGGGGTTCAAAACCCATTGAGAGCAGGTTACTGTAGCAGTACTGTAGTGGTACTATTGCAGTGGCGGTACTGTAGATCGGCGGGCACTGTAGCGGCAGTACTGTGTGGGTACTGTAGTAGCCGGGTTACTATTCACAGAATGGAAATTCGACCAAAAAATTGGGCATACGGACTATGTAATGGGCTACATTCCCACTAGGCCTTCGGGCTATGTAATGGTTCTCCCTCTACCATGTTAAAAGAGGTCTTTGATTTGATTTATTAATAAAATGAGGCTTCGGCCCCAACCTTAAAATAAAAAGAAAAATGAACAATATCTTACGGAGGAATCTAAGAAATTAGCTGATAAAATTTTAAGTAAATATTATTTATCTGTTATCAATTTTTCTATTTTTTAAATTATAAACACTAATATAACATTTATACTTTTAATTTAGGATGAAATTCAAGAGTAGGAGACACAAGGCACTTTTATCCAAGTGGGCAGGATGGACATCCTAGCCACTACTTTGGGAAAGGCTAAACACCTTGGTTGTGTTAGAGGATATCAGGTGGGTATTAGTATTTAGAATGTTTTTGGTAAGGCTAAGCAATCAAGAGACCCATAAATAGAATCCTAAAGTAGAGATGAAAGATATGAAATAGTCTATGGATGATCAAATTCAATCAGCGGTGCTGAAGGCTTTGTTAGAACACATGGCAAGAAAATCATAGTCTGTACATCCTTCCCAGGTATATTATTTATTTGTCATCAATTTTTCTATTTTATATATTTTAAACACTAATATAACTTTTTCATTTTTCAGCCTTCCCAGCCTGCTCACCTAGACTACCATGCCCCATCTGCCTACCCCACCCCGTATGAGCAGTCTTCCGCGGTTTATTATTTATTTGTTATCAGTTTTTCTCTGTTATAAATTATAATCACTAATATAACTTTTTCATTTTTTAGCTTTCCTAGCCTGCCCACCCAGACTACCTTGTCCCATCTACATACCCTTCCCCATATGAGTAGCCTTCTCAGGTATATTATTTATTTCCTATCAGTTTTTCTATTTTATAAATTATAATCACTAATATAAATTTTTTCATCATTCATCCTTCCCAGTATGCTCACCTGAACTACCATACCCCATCTGCCTACCCCACCCCGTATGAGTAGCCTTCCCAGGTATATTATTTATTTGTTATCAATTTTTCTATTTTATAAATTATTTACACTATAATAAATTCTTCATTTTTCTGCCTTCCCAGCCTTCTCACCTGGTCTACCCTGCCCCATCTACTTACTTTGATTCTCCACTACCACGCTCAAACCAAAATGTATATTGTGAGTTGTTTTCTAGGGATCCTCGCTTTCATATTGTTGGGTTAGGATTCGTCAATTGTTTGGGGGATTTTGTACATCGCCACCCTATGTAGATGGGTTAGGACATAGTATCAGTACTCGATATTTTTGATCCTAATGTTCTACTACCATTTCCTAGTATGAAGATCACCAGAGTTGGTGATTGTGTGGGTCATTTTTTACTTTGGACAACTAGTTTTCTTGGTTATATTTCATATGAAGTATGCATTTTTTAAAATATTAATTAAAAATTATTCAAAATTAATTATCATGTTTTCTGAAATTTAACTTATATATGATTATCTGAATGAAAAAGAAGCAACACAAATGAAAAAAATGTTCCAGAAAAATTGACTGTAGATACTTCAGATATTTCTCATGAGATACGAAGATTATATTAGGAATCTTCTTCATTGAATTATATCTATGAGTTTTGGTTGATGAAAAATATATTTAGAAGAGAATATCCATTGATATTTCTCAAAGAAGATATCATGCATCTAGAAGATTTTGTAGAGCTCGACCTGATTGTGGTGCAGTTGTTTACCATGTCAGAAAATTGACATTTGAATTTTTATTTCTTTAACAAATGATGATTTTAATTTGACTAACTATATATTCTTTTAAATTAGGTATCTACACATGCTTCTTCTAAAAAATTAAAGTACAAACATTTATAGTTTTATAGATCCATAATTCATTTCCATAGAAGTGTATCATGTGAATAATCCTCAAAGAGTTGCATATATATTGGAGAGATTATCACAATGAAGATTCAATGCTGGTTTCTGCCATTTTTGGATATGTAAGAACAAAAATTATGAACTAATGATCATTATAATGTCAATAATTGTGAACTTTTTGTATTTTTGGGGGCATTGGATGTTGGGCATATTAAGACCAAGTGAATGCACCATATATTGGGTTTGTTCTTTATTAGGGAATGTTCGTAAAAAAATTCCATCTTTTTATAAAGGTATGTTTTTTTAGTTTTTATAAGATCATTATGTTTTATTATCATTGTTTAGATATTTATTATTATTTCATATATATGAAAATGCACTTCTTGGAAAAAATTTAACAAGGAATACAAATCGATAAAGACAGTGAATAATATCAATTATCTGGAAGTACAAGTAAATAGTATTCATATTAGAATTTCTTCTGAGTTTTTGTTATATATTAATTTTTATTAACAGTTTAATGTTTTATAACCATAGTGTCATCGTCAAAAAGGAAATGTTTAATGTGGTTATTATATTCTATGATTCATGTATGAGATAAACACAACTAGGGAAACTACTGGATTTGATAAGGTTAGTTGTATTAATTTTTTAATATTTTATCCTATATTATTCTATTAGTTATCACATATCATTCAATTTTATTATAGGCGTTCAATGATTCATAATCTTATTTCCAATCTGATATGACTTATATTCAATCTATTTTTGCAAACTATTTGTTATGTCTAATTTGGATTTGAGGTATGTATAATGTAAAATTTATAAATAATATTACATATGGGTTCAAAAAACTAACTCTTTTGATATATTAGGTGTTTGAACCTACTAATAATAAAATTAACGATTCAAAAACAACAAAAAAATGAGAATTCCATAAATTTCAGGAATGTTGATTTTAATTCTACTTTATTTTGAAAGTTTAATATTTATAATTTTCAAAAAAAATTATAACTTTTTACGTGAGTTATTTTGTTTATGCTTGGTATATGAAATAATAAATAATCAATAAACCATGTGTTGAGAGGCTATGTACTATCCAGGTTGAGATGAACCCATGTCATACCTGCTACAACTCCATGCCAAAAGGATAAAAAATACATTATAAGTAACCAAGGACAATCCAAAAGTGAATTAAACATATTACATGGTATCCTTAAGGCATCGAGTATTGAGTTAGACTATAATAATGAGAAGTTAACATGTTCTTAATATCTACATGACAAAAATTTCTTGCATGGTTCTTGGTATCCATAAGGAATTGAATTTTATGTCTAGCCACATGCCTATAATAGGTACATTATAGTCATTGTCTCGTGTTAGGTCAACCACACTGGTATAATCATATCATGATGGTCCACTTGTTTCTACTACAAAATAACGATTCCTTAGGTGTGGTAATACATTCAATAAAAAATATCATTACAGTAAGCCCAATACATATCGTCAAGAGTCATATTGATGCATTGATATTTTACTAAAATTCATTGAGTTCTCTCAAGTTCCTATGCATTGTCTTTGTTTAATTTTATTATAGGATTTATCTATCTTTAAATTTTTTAGTGACTCAAATGAATTTAATGGTAAATACTATATGATTTTTGTATTTTTTGTTTTTTTACAGGGGTTTCAATTTTATTGGAAAAGTGGTTTTCATATTTTTCTAAAAAATTTTAACTTATGGCATCAGTTATTTCAAAAACCGACACCGATATTTTTTTTAAAAAAAGGATTTTTGGAGTCGTTTATTCCTAAAACTGATGTTGAAAACCAGTTTAACGCGTTAGTTTTATCCAAAACCGATGTCGTAAAATTGATATTATTTGATTTTCGACATCAGTTGTACTTAAAACGAACGTTGAAAATCGGTTATCGTTGTCAGTTTATTAAATAAATAGATGCTGAAACCCTAAATGAAAATACTAATTTTTACGTCACCTTTATAGATATCAGTAAAAAACGAACATCAAAAATAAAAAAACCGATGTTAAAATATGTTTTTTCACTAGTGATTATAGAATGTTTAATATAAATCTTTTTTCGACTAAATTTAGGAAGACACATATTAGGGAATTTATCCTTATGAGTGACATTGAGAATAATTCAATATATAGGATAACATCCCAAAACTTTTAAAGTTTAGATATTATGTTTTTTCCTATAAATACATCCTTTTGGATACTATATGTGGATATGGTTCTGAAACAATTGTACGTAGGGGTAATAACTTGAAAAAGGGAGCATTGGGCTTTTAATTGATCATCATTGGTGCATGAAAATGGGCCTTGTTGTACACCTAGTTTAATACTATCGGGGGATATTCTAAGTATAATTCGTATTTTGTATACAAAACATTATAAAAGATTTTTTTATTTTTTTATTTGAGAATATTCCTAATGATAACCAGCTTCTGATTCTAAGATTAGCTATGAATAATTTTTTTTCGATTTATGTTACTTGTTTCACTATCTTTTCAATTAGATATCATCTTTCATATTATTATTATATAATATTCTTTATTTCATTATTTATAAATGGATCATTATGGATGGAATATGAACCATATCAATGTGTATAATCCATATTGGGATTTCCCTATTGGTAATGATAATAAATCTATAACTAGAGATACAAGTGGATATGATCAAATTATAAATATATTGGGGATGATAACTCAATTTATGACCAATAACATTTCATATATGGCGAATCATACTGATCTACATCATGGTTTAATAATGTTCGACAACTTTATACATCAACAAACTCCATCATTAAGTGGAACTACAAACCCATTTGTAGCTGAGCAGTGGATATGTTCCTTAGAGAAGATATTTCTCTCTTTTTGAAGTAAAAAAAGGGATAAAGTATTCATGGATGTTTATTAATTATTATTATATGTGGACCAATGATGGACATTAATTAAAAATTATAAGGATGGGGTGGAAATAGAGATCATGGAATGGATGGAATTTAAGGAACATTTCATAGAAAAACATTTTCATCAAAAATAATTAGAGGATATGGAGAGAAAAATCATGAGTTTATGAAAAAATGTAAATGAAATGATTTCACTATATTAAGCTAGAATTAAATGGTTAGCAAGGAATTTTTCAGACTATATATGTAATTCAATGGGAATGTCACTAATGACCATAAAATTATCATCATATCAGGATATAGTATTATGTTATATCAAGAAAGATAGATAATTCTAAAAGTATTATTTCTTAAATATAATGAAAGAAAAGAAAAGGGTGGTTGAGCATATAGAAAATGAAATATGTGAAAATGGAATATGGGAATAGTGGAATTTACATCTTGTAACAAATGTGGAAAAAACAACTTGGACCATGATTTATAATAATAATAGTTTTCTACAAGTGTGGATAGAAATTCCACAATTCATATGATTAAAATGGAAAGAAATAAGATTCCAATTTTTAATTCTTAAACTATAAAGATATTTATAACTGTGTATATGAATTTTCCTAATGTACGGGGAATTTTCCCAAAAAATGACAATGGAGGAAATATTGGCTTATGAAATCACAAAAATTGAGGTTGAAGTTCCAAAAGATGTAGTAGAAGGTATTTTAATAATATCCTCAAATTTATCAAATGATTTATTGGTTTCTATATATTGACACTCTTTTATATATATTCCATGTTAACCATGAAATTTATATATTTACCTAGAACCTTTTGAATGGAGTTAATATTCCAGACTCTTAGTGGATGTCTCACTACACATAGGGTGTGTGGGTCAATTATAATTATGACACAGAAACATTATCTATTGTCTGTAATCATTATTATATTTATAATTGATTTATATATAAACATGAATATGAACTATAATTCAAAATATTATGAGGACTTTTACTTAAATTAGAAGAAAATTATTATTCGTGATGAATATATGGAAATACTTGTCTTTAGAGGGGAGAATTCATCATGTATGTCATGCATAGATCCACCCCCAGTAGCACATCTGAATAATATTATTTGGAATGAAGATTATAAATAATCTTAATATGAAAAAGTTAATTTTCAAATTGATAATGCCATTATTTTACAGGAATACATTGATGTATTTCATGTTGAACTACCTGTATATCGACCAGGACATGAAATTGATTTTTCAATTTATTTAATCACTAACGAAAGACCAAAATCAAGGACTCCCAAATGAATAGCCACTATAGATTTTTTGGAATTAAAAAAACAACTATAATATTCAGGAAACCTATACCTATTCCTTTATGGAAATGGGATGAAATTACTATTGACATTGTCACTAGATTACTAAAGAATCCTAGAAAAAATTATGAAATATGGGTTGTTATTGATATCCATACAAAATCTCAGAATTTCATTACTATACAAGAAGAATTAATTCTTGAGATCCTTTTTTGACTCTATATTGATGAACTTGAAAAACATCATGGAACTCGTCATTTAATTGTGTCTGATTGTTATAAAAATTTTACATCAAATCTCTAAAAATGGTTTTAGAAGGCTCTTGATACTGGGCTTCAATTGAGCACCTCTTATCACCCTCAAATTGATGGACTACCCAAAAGGACTATATAAACATTAGAATACATTTTAAGGCCATTGTTTCCTGACATTATAGGTATGTGGTATCAGTATTTACTCTCAGTAGAGTTCCCCTATAAAAATTCATTCAATTCAAATATTAAACTATTTTCTTATAATGAATTATATGGAAATAGATTTAATAATTTAAATTTTTGTGTTGATATTGGAGACCAGTATCCTGTAGGCCCAAAAAATATAGTGGATTCAACTAAAAATGTATAGACCATTCAAACCCATATAAAAATAATCTAAATGTAGGAAAAGAGTAATGTCGAGATGTAGAGGAATGATATGGAATTTAAAGTGAGAGATTATGTTTTACTAAAAGTATATCAATGGAAGGGTGTTATAATGTATGTTAATAAAGGTAAACAAATCCCAAATGACATCATATATTTTAAAATCCTATAATGAATTGTAGTTGTGGAATATCATATTTAAATGCCTCCATGTCTCTCTAAATTACATGATGTGTTCTGTATATCATTGTTAAGGAAGTACATGCCAGGCCCAATGAATGTTCTCACCTCTAATGAAATACAATTATAATATTATATCTATTAATATGATGAAACGATCTATATTTTATATACTATAGAACAAGTTTTGAGGAATCAGATGATTGAATAGGTAAAGGTAGTTTGGAGAAATCATAAGATAGAAGAGGTGATGTGGGAACATAAATAAATTATGATGAAGGAATACCCAAATATATTCATGAGGTGAAATTATGGAATTATTAATGATGAATTTTTTTAAGGAGGAATAATTTAACACCCTATGATTTTATGATATATTTCATTTTAAATAAATTTTACCCCTCCACTATCTTGTGATACAGGAAACTCCAAGACTAAATGAAAAAATGTGATATACCGTTATAACCAAGATATTAAATTGTAATATATAAATATTAATAATTATGTCATTAAATACATATGGTTTCCACATGTATAAAATAAATTCATTAGTTATTAAATAAATATAAATGAAAAAAAAATTATTTGAAAGTAAAAGAAATTTTTGTCTAAAAAACTATTTTTATGTATGTAATGTTTTTAATATCAATAGATTAAATTAATGACTATTTGTGAATAATTTTAATGAAATCTATATATTATATATTCAATCACATTTTTATCATTCATCTAATATTTTTTAATGTAATGAGATAAAACTAAATCATGTATTACTCTCTAAAATGATATTTTTCTAAAAAAGGCTTCTTTGAGTTTTTCACATTGACTTTAAAAATAGACTTCACAACTTTTATGAAATTTATTTGAGAAATTGAAATTATTTTTTAAAATAAAAATTTCTAAATTATCAGTGAGTGGATTTTTTTAGAACTTCATAAAAACAGAAATTTTTCTATGAATAGTAAAAAAGTACACATTTTTATTGAAAAGTTCCATTATATTTAAATTACATGAAATGTTCTATTTTTTTAATTTTTTAAAAATTGAAGTATCTAAATTATATTTTTTTTAATCCAATTTAGATAATTTTAATCAATTTTATGTTGAAATTTCATATATAAATGTTTTGTACTCAAGGAAAACACTCTTTGGAATAAACATTTTTATTGCTCTTTGGGGATTAGTTTTAAATTAAATTTTAGCACTTATATGAAATGAATTTGTTAAAATAGATTCCATATTTGGAATCATAATAATTAATATTAAATAATAAGTTAAAATTAATTTTTGGATACAATATATAGTAAAAATATTAAAAATTATTGATCGTTGTTAAGTTTAAATCAGGTTTACCATGGGTTTAATAAAAAATAAGGGTATGATTAAAAATTATAAAAGTCCAAATTATATTATATGAGCATGTTTAAAACATAATATATCCTATATTAGAATCTAATATCATTTCGAAACAAATTTCTTAGAAATTACATTATCATTTTTTAATTCTTTTAGGATATTTCCAAGTTGTTTCAAAGTGGTTCCTCTCCCCCACTTATAAAAGGTCACCCCATATACTCTCCTATCCACACCTAGAAGGAATTTTTTCAAACAATAAATTCCTAAATACATACCTTACATCCCAAACCATTAACTATATTCCTTGTTTTGATCCAAAAAAACATCCTATGAATTGTTTAGGTATAAATCTAAAGACGTTCTTTGAAGAAAATGTATAGTTATTAACCATGAGTTTTCATTTTATTTCATTCTAAACCCATATAAATGATATTAATATTTTATAAAATTTTGAATCTATTATGTCCCATATACTTTTATTTATTTATATTAATTTTATAACAAAAATAAAATTTTTCTTCCATCAAAAGGTAGAGGAAATTTTTGACCACCTCTATGACAGACTTCTGCCTCTGGAACCGGTGTAATTTGTATTCAATCATCACCTCTAACTGGTAGATAAAATGAATTAATTAATGTATACATATAAATATTATATTTATGAAATATTTATATTTATATAATAATAATACCATATATTACTTTTTACCTTCCCATCTTTTGGCAAATTATAACATCGCTCGTACATATGTGTGGACTACCACCTTTGAGAAACAATGTTATTGATTTTCATTTTATATTGAAATATATGGTAATAAAGACATATTTAATGAATAAATATGATATATATTATACATAACATATAATAATTATTCAATAAATTTTAATTATTATCTTCATTTATTTTGTTCTATCTCTTGAATGAAATGGAAACATTGTTCATTAATATGTACAACGTATCGTCTCCAAGAATGATACAAATCATTGTTTTATCGAAAAATTGTATGGATGAATCTAAATATTCATATAATTAATATATATTATATTTAAATATTGATTAAAATTATGTATATGATGGAATCATGATAAATTACAAGGACCAAAACTAGCGAATCAAAACACACCTGAAAAACAAAGCGGTTATAACTTGAAATAGTAATTTTAATAAAGAATTGTAAACAAATTGGTGATAAAAAGATATAATTAAAGCATATATTTTATCATATATATATAAATTATAATTTTAAATATTTATAATAAATAAAATATTTACTATACAGGAGGTTCAAACACCTATTATGAAAAATCAGACCAAAGGTAAGGGATTTTCTCTCACTTTTATTTTTTGTGGGAAAAATTACTTATACACAATTTATTTATTTTGTGTGATTTATATTATAAGTATTAATTTATTTCATGATTATTATCATGAAAATTATATTATTTAAAGGTTCCTTTTTTCATGGGGATTTTTATTTAAAAGTTATCGAAGGGTAAGGGTTATATATTACAATCTCAGTATTTATTAGGATTGATTATGATTATGCTCACACTGATGAAATATTATGATATAACACTCAAGGAACAAATTAATTTCTTTATCATATAGTTATTTTTTAAAATTACATGTTTTACCTTAATTTTACTCTATCTATATAATCAATATTCCAAAATTTTTTTTTTTTAAAACTGACATTATTTCTCTCTTTGGTAAAAAATCTTTTCCCTTTTATGTCCATGATTTCTACAAATGTAATCAAAATTATTTTTAATTTATAAAATTATTTCTAAAAGTCATTATTACCCATGATTTATGTTTTAGATCTTATTCTAAAAAGAATCATCCTCGTATTTTCTGAATGGGGTATATTTTTAAATTTTACATAAAATGTGAATGGAATTGTTGTTTTAACATACTAGACACAAGAAAAATTTCCCAATATCATGACCAATAATTTATTTCAATATTACATTATATTCCTGAATGATTATTTTTAAAATGAATGTTTTCCTTATATATTGTATTTTTTAAAACTTATTTTTAATGTGACGATTTTATTTCCCCGAAGAATGTTTTTAATGATATTTTTTATGGTATTCTATTTCTCAATATCAATAAAACTTATTTTGATTATTCTCCAATGCATATATTTTATAGATATACAATAATTATTATTTCACTACATGGGTGATAATCTATTAATATAGATTTACTATTTTGATACCATTCTCTATATTACACTTGATTGTTTATAATCGATTTGACTAGGGATGTACTATTTTAATACCATTAAATATATTATTATGGAATGTTTATGACTAAATTCAATGATTGGGGAAATTTTTAACATCTTTTATGTTGATATTTAAACACAAATATTCACATTGATAATGGTTCACCCCTTTCATATAAGCAATTCATTATAAATATTAAGTGATGGGGGTGTTATATCCCCTTGATGCATCGATAGCACTAATGAGACAAACCATAATTTTTTTGTCCAAGGACTCACCCATTTTAGTATTCAGTATTAGAATGAGTCTTTGAAAATATATTAATAATATATGAATTTATTCATTTCATCATTATATTAGTTTTTATTAATTCCCATGTGATTAGTTGAATAGTCTAGATATTTATGGATATGCTTCAAGATATGTGATTAGTATAATGAATTATTTAATAATCCTTTATTCCTACCATATTATTCTTGATTATCAAGTAATAAATTAAATGGAATTTGTTTTTAGTTATTTAATTTTCTATATTGAATATTCCTTATTTACTCATGCTAGTTTCTATTGTACAAATCCTTACTAAAAATTAATGTTAACCCATTATTTTGTATCCTTTCACATGGATATGAAGAAGGAATCATTGAATAAGTTCGAT
Source organism: Viscum album (assembly GCA_963277665.1). NCBI lineage: Eukaryota > Viridiplantae > Streptophyta > Magnoliopsida > Santalales > Viscaceae > Viscum > Viscum album. Next base: position 1,640,929,748 of record OY728146.1, on the reverse strand, counting down.
GATGTATAATATTTTCTTACAGTAGGTTCTGTTTTTATTTTTTCCAATGAAATGTGAGATTCAAGTATATATCTATTATTCAAAGACAGGGAAACTATTAATTATTTTGGGTCATGATTTCTTGTATATAATAAAAATGTAAAAAAATGTAACCCCAGAACAGGGCTACCAGGGTCATAGTCATTATAGTTAGTATCTGAGAAATATTGATAGAAACCATGGCAACTTGATTTATAAAATTATATATTAATGAATATAGCCATATGGTTGACATTGAATATAATTATACATATATGATGACATCCTAATGTTTTGTTAACATGGATATTATATGGTTTTCTAGAAATACAACCCTGTTTTGATACTATAAGTGGATGTGTCTCCAGTGCAGTTGTAACTAAGATTAATTACTATTAAAATGGTGCATTGGAACTTGTCCCAATTGTAACCTGGTGCATAACAATGGGACATTCAACACACCTGTTTTGAGACTCCCCTGAGATATTCTTGATCTAATTCATATTTTCATTAAATAACAATACGAAGGATTTGTAACAAAATTAATATTTTATAATATTCTAAATGATACAGAGTTTATAATTATGATATTATCTATTATTTTTTTAATTTATATTAATTATTTTTATGTTTTTGGAATTATATATTATGTTTCATAATGTTTTTTAACTAATCTATTGTATTCCATTATTTATAGATTTTTTCTAGTGTAAGGATTTGGAATTGTATCTATGTGCATAATCCATGTAGGGATTCGCCTCCTAGGAAATATAATAAAGATAGAGGTATATCTAAAGTTAGAGATGAAAAAATGATAACATAATTGGTGTAGTTGATTCAATTTTTAACTAATAAATTTTTTGTATGGAGTTGCCTATGGATCCACAGTTCTTTGTAACAATGTTCAACAACTTTTTTCATAAACAAACACTGTAATTTAATTGGATTACAAACCATACGTAACATTAAAATGGATGAAATCCTTAGAGAAGATATTTATTTCTTCATGATTTAATGAAAGGGAGATGGTTTTTATGGATTTTTTTTCTTCTCTAGAGATGCGGATAAATAATGTTCGTTGATTCAAAACACTAAGGATGACGAGAAAATATAGATCATGGAATGTAAGGATTTTAAAGAAATTATCTTGGTAAAAACATTCCTCGTGAATAATTAGTGGATATAGAGAGACAATTCCTAAGTCTATATAAAAGGAAGATGAAAATATTGGTATGTATGAAGACATATTTACAAGGTTATCAAGCCATCCTACAGAAAATGTACAAAATCAAAAGAGAAAGATTGAAAATTTTCTAATGGGATTATACCAATCATTTGAAGGAAAATATAAAAAAACATTATTATCTAATTATTATATAGTGTTAGGATCCATCAATGTTGATAATGTAACACCCATATACTTTATGATTTATCTCCTTTTATATAAATTCAATCTCATTGTTAGCTTGCAATGCAAACAACACTAGGTATAAACGAAATGTGATAGTCTATTTAAATATTATTTAAACATGAACATATATACCTTTTCCTCAAAGTAGATATTATTAATAGGAATAAATAAATTATGAAAAATATAAATAGTTTACAGTCAATCATTTGTTTTCTATTTATTATAAATTAAAATAAGAATCATTTGAATGTAAATGAAATTTTTTTTGAAAAATTATTTTTTGTCAAAGAAAACGATTTAATTGATTATTTCACACTTACTATAGATATAATTTTTAATAATATTAGAAAATATATTCAATAGAAAAAATTTCAATTTATATATCTGTGTATCAAAATTATCTTAATTAAATTTCGTATAATTTTTTAAAAGTTTCATTGTTTGATGAATAATGTAAAATATTGATTTTTATTGATAACTTCCTTTTCATCAAAATTATTTTCAAAGTTTAATTTCTTTTTAAATAGTTTTTAATGTTAAATTATACAAATTATATTACAATTTTACTAATTTATGTCTTTTGGATCAATTTTATGTTCTATTTCAATATAAAAAATATCTATAGTTATCATAATTTTTCTGAAACCCTCTTTTTCATCGCATCTAGGGGTATAATTTTTAATTAGATTATGAAACATCTATTAATTTAATTTGGAAAAAATGGATTTCATATTTTGAATAAACAAAATTTATATTTTATAATAAGTTCAACCAAATTTTTGACCATCATAAATAATTAAATAAGTAAAATTTAATTTCCACGGTTAGGGTAAAATTTTATTTACCAGGGGGTTAAACAAAGAATATAAGGGTTAATTTGACCAACCTACTTGACGAAAACCCATTTTATGGCCATATTTAGATCTTATAATCTATAAGTGACTATAATGAACCATTTGGGAGGCTTTTGGAATGTTAAAAACATGAGAGTAATTGTTTATTTACATAAATTCCTTGTGTTTCCTCTCCTAGATATAAAAGGGTACCCACACTCATCTCCTATTCACACATCCAAATCCATTTGGCTCAGTAAATAGCTACACAAATCACTTCCATAATTACCTCAACTCATATAGAATCAATTTCTTATTATAAATCCATCATAGAAAAGATTATATTATAAATTTATGGAGTCTTCCCGAAGAAAAGGTAATGCTCCTAAATGATCATTTTTTTTATTTATTCAACCATTTCCATAAAATCTTATTCAATCATGATTGTATGATAACATTAGTATATCCCATATATTGATATTTTCTTATGTTTATGTAAAAACATATATCCATATCCTTTTTAATATAATGGGAAATCAAACTTTGAATTTTTTGTATGGAAGACTGCCCCCTCCCAAACCAATTTAATTTTATTTCAATCACCACCATTCAAGGTTAGATATAATAATGGATTTAAATAATGGAATGTGTGTTCAAATATTTCCCTTTCGATAATGATAATTATTTATTTAATCATGGAATATTCAACATGATGTAACCCCTTTGAATAATTTTAGCTCACCCTTATTTTTTTCATTTCCCTATGATATGACGATGAAATATTTGAATGAGTTTTTCAAGGATGCAGTTCATTTGATTTGATTTATCTATTATGTTTAATTTACATTTCAAAATGTAAAATTAGAATCATTTATGTATCTGGTTCTCAAAAACTGTTAAACTAATTATCTATTTGGGATCTAAACCCTTGTATATATGATAATACAATAAAGTAGGAACTGACTCAAGTTTACTGGAGTGGGGGTTGTTACAATTGGTGATAGAGGATATTTAGTAGAAACCATGGGAACTAGATTAAGGAAAACATATATTAGGTTACATAACCCTATGAAAGAATTTGAGGATAAGTATATAGGAACATCTTTATATTTTTATATGGATGAGATTATGGGGTTTTCCTTGCTATTCATTCTTATCTAGATACTAAAAGTGGATGTGGTTATCAAAAAAAGGTACCTAGGGGTAATAATTCTGAAAATGTCACATTGGCCTTGACCTTATCATCACCTACTACACGACAATGGGCCTTACTACACAACCCAATTGAAACTCCCACATGACATTATTAAGAAAATTCACATTTTCAATACAAACCATTATGAAGTATTTAAAAATAAATATATTTCTGTAGAAACCAAGTTTATGATTATTAGATAAAAAATGTATAAATTTTTTACTTATGTTAAGTGTTACACCATATTTGGAAGTATACATTATGATTTAAAATTCATAATTTTATGAGTTAATACAGTATATTCAATTATTTATAAATTTTTTATTGAAGGAATAAGGGTATAACTACTCATAGACAATGTAAATATTTTCCTATTGAAGAATCAAATAAATCATGTATTAGAACTGTGAAAATTATGGCTAAATTAGGTTACCTTAATCCAGTAATGAAAAATAACATTTCCTAGATGGAGAAACCTATTCCATAACCTGTTTATCCTATGTTACATCAAATCCTGTTATATAAGTCCGTATTTTTTAGGAACTATAGATCCAATGATAGAAAGAAAATGTATTATGCCTCTAGAGAAGATATTTATGTCCATGGGATGCAATGAAAATGAAATGGTTATAGTTTTAGTGAATTTTATCAAAGGTGATTCTGCTTAATGGTGGTCATTGAGCTAAAATACTAGGGAATAATAGGAAATATAACTCATTGAATTGAAGTATTTTAAGGATACATTCATCAAAAATATACTCCCTTGTGATAAATAAACTTAAATGAAGAAAAATTTACTCTCCTTAAAGAAAAATGAAGTAGAAACTATTGTGGACTATTAGGATTCCTTTACAAGTTTAGGTAGATGTTCTATGGATTACATATGCAACACAAGGTGTACGATTGAACATTTCCTCGATGCACTTAATCCATGTCTCCAAAGGGTGATGGTCTCTCAAAAAATTTCACAATATTATTAAATAGTTTTATATTCTGCCAAAATAGAGAATGAACTATATATATCTTACATATTCAAGGGAAATCAATATAATAAGAGGTCATCTGAACACTAGGAAAAGGGGAATGTGTCAGATAATAATAAGATAATGAATCAATTTTCACCATGTGAAAAATGTGGAAGGAATCATCCTATGAAATTATTGAGTGGATTGGGTGTTTATAAGTAGTGAAAAAATAAGGGTCACTAGGATAAATAATGTATTGAGAATAAAAAATTATTATTCAATGTTTTAACTATTTGAAGATGGGGAAGTAAATAAAATTTAGCTAATTAAATATTTTATTATTGATCCTTGCATAAATTTTTATCTACCTAAATTTTTAGAGAAATTTATACATTTTCATTTTACTTTAAGAAGTTATTTTTATTTAAAACTCCTAGTGGAAGACTCACTGCAACAAAGATGTGTTTGGAAGTCCCCATTATAACAAATAAATGTGATATATTTTTTTGAAATTATTATTATATGAATGGTTTCCTTTGATATAATCCATGAAATGGATTGGATTTCAAAATATGGTAAAAACGTTACTACATGAAAAATTAAAGTACGATTGTGATGAAGATGTGGATTTATTTATATTTAGAGAAGAGACTTCATCATTTGATTCATCTCTATATCCACAACCTAGAACTCTAATAAATGATATTTTTTGGGATTAAGAGGAAAAAATATGTGGATGTAGAAGGTAATCCTCAAATCGAGGATATTTTTATTTTACTGAAATAAATTAATATATTTCATGAGAAATTACATGGACATCCACTAGTGTGTGAAGTTTATTTTTCCATCGATTTAGTTCGTGCTTATAGAAAATTGAAAGGACTACCTATATAATGGACACTATAGAGTAAGTGTAGTTAAAGAAACAACTATGGTAGTTGTCTGATTAAGGCTGTATTCTCCCCAGTGTTTTAAAATGGGGAGCCCTTGTATTATTCGTTAAGGAGGATGGAACTATGAGGTTTTTCATGAATTATAGGTATATCAATGAAATTATGATAAAGAAAAATTATCATGTACCTCAAATTAATGAATAATTTAATCAACTTCACAGAGCTCAATATTTTTCAATGATTTTCCTTTGATCTTGATATCATAAATTGAGAGTAAACAGATAATACATTCTGAAGACATCATTCCAAATGAGGTATAGAAATTATGATTTTACACCAATATAATTTGGATTTACCAAGTCACCCTCTGTTTTTATTGATCTAATGAATGAATTATTCAAAAATCTACCCTGATGTAATTTTTTGGTATTTATTAATCATATCATTTTTCATTATAAAATCTATGAGGTCTATGAGAATAAATTTTATATCATTCTTGAGACACTTTTACAAAAAGGGTTAGATGGGAAATTTATTATGTCTAATTTTAGGAATGAAATTTTTTATTTTCATGGCCATATTACATCCAAGGTTAGAATCTCCCATGATCTTTTAATGGAAAAATAATTAAAATAATGACCTACATCGATAAAGATAACTGAGTTACTTAGTATTATTGGATTGGTTAGTTACTATCTTTGATTCGTTCAATATTTTTCCCTCTTTGATAAAAAGTTAACCAATTTAACACTAAAAGAGGTTATGATCATTTGAAAAAATTAATGTGAAGAATGTTTTAATGAATTGAATAGGAGACTAGTTAATGATCTGATTTTGAAATTAACATCAGGAAATGATGGGTTTGTTATATATATATTGATTCATTGAATAAATGTATATGTTGCATCCTTATACAAAATTATAATGTTTTTATATTAATCAAGGAATTTGAATACACACTAACAGAACTATCAAACCCATGATCTTGAGTCAAAAGCATTAATATTTTCTTTTAAGATATAATGACATCATCATGATGTGGTGTGATGTGAAATATACATGGACTTTAAAAGCCTAAAATATATATTTTCAAAGAATTATCTAAACATGACGCATAAAATATGAATTGAGTAACTCAAGGATTAGTATTTCTCAATACACTACCATCCAAGGAAACAAAATAATGTAGCAGATTCATTTATTCTGAATGATCAGGGAAATTTGACCCAAATGAGTATTTATAGGGTTTTTATGTTCATATATCCAGTAAATATAGAAATGGGAATTATTAATGAAGGGGATACACCACTATTTATTAAAATTATTAAAAAAATAACATTTATTAGAAAATATAAAGTGTTTTCAATCTGATGATAATAATTTTCAGAAGAAAATTAAATTATTGAATGATGAGAAGTTGGAGGTTTTTTTTTGATGAGGGTGTCCGGAAATTTTGAATGATAATACGTGTTCCATATATAACTAATCTTGAAAAGTGAATTTTTGGATGATACTCATAGCTCATATTTCTCTTTATACCATTATAGCACCAATATATATAGGTATTTTAAGGAAATTTTATTCTGGGATAACATGAATCATGAAATTGCGGGATATGTATAAAGATGCATGATTTTTATATAGTTAATGGCTAAGAGATATAATCCTAAAGGATTCATAAATCCTATTTCTATTAATTTGTGGAATTTGGAAGGTATTACTTTGGTCTTTGTTAGAGGACTAAAAAAGATTCGTAGAAATAATGATGTAATATGGGTTATTGTCAATCATCTAACTAAATATAAATATTTCCTCACTATAAGAGATGATTTACCACTAGATAACCTCATAGAGATCTATTTTAATGATATTTTAAGACTTTATGGTGCACCTTTTTTGATTTTGTCTGATTGAGATCCCTATTTTACATAAAAATTATGTTATATTTTTTACAAGGCACTTGATACCAAGCATCATTTGAGCACTTCCTATATAATAAAACCGATGGAAAGTATGAAAGGAATATTAAAACAACACAATATATTCTGAGGTAATGATTACATTAATTTCATGTCATGTGATATTAGTATTTACCACTGGTATAATTTTCTCACCACAATAGTTTCCATTCAAGTATTCAAATTGATCCACAAGAAGAATTGTATGGAAATAGATGTCATACTCTAACTTGTTGGGAAGAATTGGTGAATGGAAACATGTAATAAATTTTTTTAAGAGGAAACAATAATGGTAAATTCTATTCAGTATCACATTAAAGAAAATTAATATAGGAAAATGGGTTATGCCCCCAATCAGAGGAAGGACTTGGAATTTCAAATGGTAGATCAAGCTTTCTTAAATTTTTTTCTATGGAAGGGTGTAATATGGTTTATCATGAAGGAAAAAATGAGCCCCAAACATATTATACCATTTTAAATTCTTGAATGAATTGGATATGTGGCTTATAATTTGAAAATGTCACCAAGGATCTCAAAAGTACATGATGTTCTCTATATATCAGTGTTAAGGAAGAAAATTCTAGACCCATTTCATGTGATCACCTATAATGGACTATAATTGGAACAAGATCTATCTTACTATGAATAAAACATTTAGATTCTCAATACTAGAGGGAATTTATTTAGGAATCAAATTACTTGACTAGTAATGGTACTTTAGAGAAATAAAAAAATAGAGGAAGCAATGCGGGTATCCGAGAGTATTACGAAGAAGAACCACCCTCATCTATTTAGAAGGTAATATACATGAAATTATGATGATTTTTTGTATAGGAATAATGTGAAAATATGAGACTTTATGGTTTATTTATTTTTAAATAAATTTAATCACTTCTATATCTTGTGATGCATGCATCAATGGGTTAAAATGAAACATTATACTCTATTAAAATATTATTTAAATTTGAAAAATATAACATAGCTGTTAAATTTTATTTTTTAATATGAATAAATAAATAATGAAAAAAATATATAGTTTAAAAACATTCAATAATTATCTATTTTTTATAAATAAAATTAACAATCATTTGAAATTAAAATAAATTTTCCTTCAATATCCATTTTTTCAAAAATTGTTTCATACACTATTTTATAAATAAGATAGGATTTATTTTTAAAAAATTAGGAAAAGTGTTATATAAAATTAATTTTATTTTTGAGATCATAATATCAAATTATCTTACGTTTGTTTTGGTATTTTTGTGGGTATTTTTGAGACAAGTATCATTTTTGATGAACAGTGAATAATACTAATTTTTATTGAAAACAACCTTTTCATTTAAATTATTTGTAAAGTTAAATTAAATTTTAAAATGGCTTTTATAGAAACACTAGACCAATAATATTACAAATTAACTAATTAAGTTCATTGGGATCAATATTATTTTAATTATCAATATAAAAACATTCCATACATATGAAAATTTATTCTCTTTGGAAACCACTTTCTCATCATGTCTATTTGTATAATATTAAATTAGATTTTTCCAATTATATGAATTTAACATGTAAAAATGTATCCCATATTGGGAATCAAAATAATCTATATTATATATAATGTTTAACATAATTATTTACCATTATGAATAGTATAATCATTAAAATATAATTATCGTGGTTAGGGTAAAAAATTATTTATAGGGGGGGTAAACTAAAAAGATAAGTGTTAAAATGTCCTAAAAAATTTACCAAGACCCATTTTATGGCCATATTTAGAACTTATAACAAATAATTGAATATAATGAACCATTTTAAGCCTTTTTAATGATGAAAATATAGTTATAATTGTTTCTTTTAAAAATTTAATGTGTTTCTTCTCCACCATTCATAAAAGTTCATCCACTCTCCTCCAAAATTTTCATTTAAAAATCCATTTAATATAGAAACTAACTCCCCAAACAGTCCCAACATTCCTCCCCACATACTATAATCCTTTTTTTTATCAAAAATCCATCCTATAAAGGATTTTGGTGTAATCCTAATTAGGTCATCTAAAGAAGGGGTAATGTTCATTGACAAACATTTTTATTTTATTTCTTCTTCCACACCATTAAAATATTATTAAATAATTATATTTTAAAATAAAAAATATATATATACATAGATGTTATTATGTTAATTTAATGACCAATATCCTTATCATCTTCCATCAAATTGGAAAATAAACTATTAATCATGTGTACAGTGTACTGCCGCCTCACAAATTGATTTATTTCATTTTTCATCACCACCATTAAAGGAAGGATATAATGATAGATTTAACACATATATTTTATATTTATGATATTTTTATACTTATTTAATTTTAATATCACATATACCTTTTTACATTCTATTTTTTTTAAATATGATAAAGTTGATCGTGTGTACGGCGAACTACAGCCTCGCGAAGTAATGTGATTTATTTTTCAATTATGATTTACATGGAATGTAATAAGGATAAAATTAATTAATATATGTGATATATATGAGAATATATTTATTATTTAAAATTAACATATTACCCACTTTTTTATACATTCACTCTTTAAGGGAATGATATTGTCGCTTGTTTATACATATGACCAACCATCTCCGGAAAGCAATGTAATTCATTTTCCATGTCCAACATTCATAAATTGTTTTGAAAATGTATCTAATTAGTAAATATTCTATTTATGAAATTAATACAATTTTTAAAAATATGGATATATAACCGATGAACAATAACCAGAGAATTCGTGTTAAAACACTCATGAGAAATGAGGAAATTAGTATATGATATAATAATAATAATGAAATATTATTAACAAAAGGTGGTAAAATGTAATAAGAGGATCATATATGATATTTTATGTTCAAATATGGTTCTCTTATAAATTAATAATTTTAATAAAACCATATATTAGAGTAAAAATAATATTTAACTAAAGTAAATCATATTGTAAGGGACTTTGCCTCAATTTCACTTCATTGAGGAAAATTCTATTATTGTGTGCCTAATTTTTTTACATGGTGTACATATTTTCCATTTTACATGAAATATTATGAATAATTCATTCTTCATTGTATTTTACATTTTAATTAGAATTATTTCATCCAAGGGGCTTTGATGTGGAACTTACCAAGTGGTACAGAATTTCATAACTAAATTTATTTTCATTGAGTGATATTACATCTTCATATTACTTTGATATTCAAATAATTTGTGTTTAATGGATTTTTAATTATATTATGTTTTATTTACAAATCTTCTATGTGTATTTACATTTGATACATATATTATATTCATTGATTAATTCTCACTTCAACATTATTATCATGTTATGGGATTTTGTCACAATTTTCATTTCATTGAAATAATATTTTTCAATATACACATATTAAATTTCATGTGTTGTGTATACTACCTTATGGATGTATTTAATAGGAATACATTTTAATTAATGATGGTTAATTATTAATGTTTTGTTTATCCATATTCTTTGTATCATGGATATGAATATTCCCTAAACTATATACCATTCTTTTATACGGTGTTTACTTCGAATGTTATTTAATTAACTAGGAAAATATTGATACATTCATTTTCTTTACTCAATAAAGGAATTTGAGGATAAATAATATTATTCAAGAATTAGATATATTGTAGTATATATGAATAATTCTTTGTAGTGAAGTGACGAGTGAGGCATATAATTATATAGCCCATTGATGTGTCGATAGTTATCAAAAGATGAATTAGATTGTGAAATTAAACATGATTATACCAATAGTTTTAAACCAACATGAGAAATAACTTTATGGTAGAGGTATCATGATCCCTAATATCATGAAGTCCAATAATTAAAAATTTACTTCTTTTAGAATTTATTTATTATTATTATCTGTAATATTTTCAGAATGGTATTATCTCTAGATGCATTTATTTCTTAGTTATTGATTAATTTTCATGCATTTTAAGTTATTTAGCACTACATGTTGATTATTCTTTATATATTAATAATTTTAAATTTATTTAAATGGAATGTGTGTTTAGATATTTACCATGTCGTATGGATTATTCCTTATATAATTATGATAGCCATGTTATTGACTAAATGGAATCAGTGTTCAATTATTTACCATTCAATATTGATTAATATTTAATGATTTTGATATATTCCAATGTATGTAACCCTTATTGAGAATTTATGAACACACTTATTTCATTTCCATTCCTTGGGTTATAATGAAGAAATCACTGAATGAGTTTTCAAAAATATTTTTTATTTAATTTTGTTATGTATTATGTTTTATTTTTTATTACCAGTGTAATATGGGTATCATGTATATATATGATTCTCTACAACTTATAAGAAAATTTCATTGGGATATGAACCCCATGTATATATGGAAATTTAACATAGAATGAACTATATTTTTGGTTATTTGAGTTGGGTTGGTTAGAAACAATGAATTATCCATGTTTGATGGCTTTGATGTATAGAAATACAACAAAAGGGCATCCATGAACATTGGAAAAGGAAATATATAATAAGGGAATAAGGGAATGGTGTAATTTCCATTATACAATATATGTGAAAAGAAACACCTTGGAATATTCCTCATAGAAATATTAGTTTACTACAATTGTTGAGAGAAATGCCACCATGATCATGATTTATAGGGAAACAAAGTAGATTCCAATGTGAATGGTTCATCTTTAATTAGATGGGGAATTATGAAAATGATTCTCAAAGGAATCAAGGGAACTTTCCCAAGAAAATTCCAAGGGATAAAATCAAATATTAGGAAACCAAAACATATGAGGTAGAAATTACTACTGATTTGGTGGTAGGTACTTTATAAATATCCAAAAATTTAGAAAATTCATTATTTTATTATGGATATTAATAATATTTTATATCATACAATATTTACAAGAAAAATAGATATCTCCCGAGCACCTTAATAAGGGATTTATTATTAAATACTAATATTGGAATCGTCACCGCCATAAGTATGTGTTAGTTGTGCCCAAAATGAAAGATAAACAGACCCTATTTTCAGACATCGCTATTATAACTATGATAGATTTTTATATAATCTTAGGTATAGATTGTTTTTCAAAAATATGATTCAAGAATTTATTGCAAAGGGAATGAAATTATGATTCATGATGAATATGTGGAATTCCATAACATTATAGGCTAGTCCTTATCATATAAGTTATTTCTTGATCCAAATTGAGTATTCCCCTATTGTATAGGAATAAATTGATATATTTCATAAGGAATTACTTGGGAATCCACCAGTTCATGTAGTTTATATTTCTATTTATTTAATTATTACTGCAATACCAATATAAAGGAATCCCTATAGAATAAACACTATATAATATATGGAATTGAATAAATAAAATATAAGAGTCTTTCATCATTTTCTTTTCCTATGAGAAAATGGGATGACATTGTTAAGTAATTTATCACTAGATTACCAAAGACTCCTAGAAATAATGATGGAATATGGGTTATTATAAAACATCTCATAAAATATGTACATTTCATCATTATAATAGAAAATTTACCACTTTATCATATTAAAATAATCAATACTAATGAATTTTTAGACATTAAGGAGAACCAATTACAACTATTTATGATCGCGGTCAATGATTGACAAAAAATTTTTAGAAAATCCTTTATAAGTCTATTGATACTAAGATTTATTTGACCACTACTTATCACCCACGAACTGATAGAATACTCAAAAATAACATTCTAACATGAGAAGACATGTTGGGATCATGATTTCATGACATTCAAGGAATAAGGGATCATTGTCTACCATTAGTATTGTTCTCGTATAACAATAAATTCCACTCATGTATTCATATGAAATAAAATGAATAATTATATGGAAAGTGATATCTTACTCAAAAAATTTAGGATAAATTTGGTGAATGGAATCCTTTTGTCACATATATTTTGGAGGTGATAACCACAATGTAATATATTTTTCAATCCTATATCAAAGAATCTCAATTATGAAAGAATAGCTTTGTCGATAACCAGTGGAATGATTTCTAATTTCAAGTTGGATATAACATTTTTTTCAATGTATCTTCTTAGAAGTGTATTGTAAGGTTTTTAAGATATTAGAACTATTATTGTAGTTCACTGCACATTTTTAAGTCTTGTAAAGTGTTGTATTTATGTCATTCTATTTTGAAATTAAACCTATTCTCTATCATGCACATAATGTGTTCCATATATAATCTTTATGGAATTAAATTCCATACCTAATACATATTATCGCCTCTTAAAATTTGAATTAGAACCTGATCAGTCATACTTTGAAGATTTTATGTTGATTTTGGACACTAGGGAGGAGGTGTTGAGAAATCAAATAACTCAACTGGTAATGTTTCTTTGGATAAATCATAAGATAGAAGATACGACATGGGAACTTGAATAAATTATGATGAAGGAATACCCAAAAATATTCACAATGTGGAATTATAGAGATTTAAAGGATGGAATTTTTTATGGGGGGACAATGTAATACCCTAGGGTGTTATGATATATTTATTATTAAATAAATTTAATCACATTGATATCTTGCGATAGACGAAACCCTGAGTCTAAATGAATTATAATATTATATACCATTATAGAAATTCCATTATTTATGTGGGTATGAATAATACTCACTATTTTTTAAAATAAATATGGTTTCAAATTGTATAAAATAAATTCATTCGTTATCAAGTTATTTTTAATGAAAAAAATCATTTGAATGTAAAAGAAAATTTTTCCAGGAAAATTATTTTTTATGTGGGCAATGTGTTATTATGTTAATAAATTAAATTAGTAACTATTATAGAACGCTATTAATCGAATATATATATTATATATTGAATCAAATATTTTATAACTCTTCTTATATTTGTTCTATTCGCGTGATAAGAATAAATCCAGTTTTATGCTAAAAAACTCTATATTAATGAGAAATGGTTTTGTTAAATTTGGTAAACATATTTAAAAATTTATTTTACAGATTTTCAAAAATTTATTTAAAATAATTAACTTCATTTTTGAAATCATAATGTCAAAATTATCATAGAGCTACTTTATGATAATTTTCTAAAATATTTATCTTTTTGATGAATTGTAAAAAATAGAATTTTTATTCTATCTTATATTTCATTTAAAGCATTTGAAATGTTTAATTTATTTAAAAAAACTATTTAATAGTTAAATTAAGAAAAAAATATTATTTATAATATAATTTAGATAATTTTAATTAATGTTATCTTTAAATTTGATATAAAAATCTTTTGTATATAAGAATCATTTTCATTTGAAAAATTGATTTTTCATCACATTTGGGTGATTAATTTTAATATAAATTCTACTAATTATATGAATTGAATTTAATAAAATGGATTTCATATTTTTTATAAGAATTATTATTATTATTTAGTATGGTAAACTGAATTTTCTGTCATAATGAATAGTAAAAACAATAAAAAATTAATTATCGCAATTAAGGTTAAACATGTTTACCATGGGGTGTTAAACCAAATGATAAGGGCATGTTTTCTAATTAAACATGTAATAATAATATTGTATTTCCATATTTTTAACCTATATTATACCATGAGAGAATATTAGGAAAATTGGATGTATTTGGATTGGGAATTACTTTGTATGTTTTTAGTCTTTTTGGATATTTTCATGGTGGTCTCCAAGTCAGTCCTCCCCCTACTTATTAAAGGACACCCCACTATTCTCCTCTACAAACCTAAATGTACTATTGTATATTAATATAATTGTGAAATTGAGTTATGGTAAGACTTTTATTATTTTTAATATTTTTAAAAATAGTTTTTAAACATTAAATAACATTTACCTCCCATTTCCTGACTATTAAAATATTATGGCATTAATAAAATGACTATTAGAATATAATTTGAATATAAACACCCACCAATACATAAATTGTTTGGTTATATATAATATTCATTTTAAATCATAATAAATCAAAAATATATAACTTTTAATGACATTATAATCATTTACATGATTTTTCTACAGTTGGAATAAGTGTAGCATTGATGATGCATAACAGTCCAAGGTAATTATAAAATATTTGAAAATTTAAAAACTAAAATAAATGTATATTATTATAAATATATATTAATGTACATGTTAATTCAAATATATTTTTATCAATACTATGTTATTAAACAATAATGAGTGAGAGAATGTAACATTCAGTAATTATCCATTACATAATATAATATAAATGATGTAGTCAATTGAATGTGGAAAAAATATTCCATAATTTATTTGTTATGATTTTTATAGACACAATAAACTAATATAATGAAATTAAGAAAAGTTTTGGATTCATTTTTAGGCAATGTCCCCTATTTTTATCCCCATTTTACCCAATTTAACCTTTACTATGATAATAAACATTTATCATAGTTTCTATTCATTATCAATAAAATTGAAATAGAGTTTCATAGTATTTTTGAATTTTATAATTAAAAATACGGAATCCATTTTATATATTCAATTTCTACAAGTGATATAAAATATTTTTAATATAAGTGTTCGAAACACAACATAAAATAATTTTTAGAAACAAACATGTTTTAACTATAAAAACAATTTTATACCAAAATCATGTATAATTCTTAATATATTGGAACTAATTGTATTTTTTATCAAAATAAATATTATTTTATATTAAAAAATTCAAAATCAAAATTTAATATTGAAATTAATTTTATTAAATGTAAATAAAATATAGATTATGAAAAATTGGTATTTTCCACTATCTATCTGAAAATCATCCTTTTTAGAATAATAAAAAATGTATCTCAATTTTATTTAGTAATAATGATTTAAAAAATTATATTCATTTTATAAAAAAATTATTTGGAAATGTCTAAAATTAAACATATTAATGAAACACAAATTGTAATAAAAACCATTTTTGAAGTAATTGTTTTTTAAGTATAAAATGAATTTATACTCATGCAATAGCTAGTAACCATATTTTTATTAATGTTATTTAATTTTATTAATTACATGATAAATAAATTTCATTATTATTATTCATATATACCGATTTAATTAATTATTTTTAATAAAAATAAACTATTCATATAAATAGATTATATGACCAATATCACTTTTAATCTTATTTGATCTTATTTAAAATTGATTTTTTTATTTATTGGAACAAATATGTACAATTATATTAATTAAAAATTATCTACAAATATTTCATCCTATGATTTCGCCTATTCATATCCACCAATCAAAAACTATGTTATGAAATCAATATTTTAATGTTATATCACTGTTTATTTTAAGCTCAGTATTATGTTTGGTACACAAAATAAAACAAAGTATTATTTAAAAAATTAAATTCCTAGAGTGTAATAGAAATGTGCTACATGGAAATATATGATGTGATATTTGGGTCCCCAATAGAGAATAAATGCATAGGAGGGTCTTTATTTTTTTATGTAGAGTAATTTAAAGTGGGATTTTGATATTGATGGGAGAAATGATAAAGGAATATGCATATAAAAGAGGGATAAGAAGGCATTAGAGAAGGGTTTTAGGGGAGGATAGATCCATGGGGGTGAAATTTACCTCAATAGGGAATATTTATCTATTTTAACATATTATACATTTATTTGTACTTCTATGATGTGGATTTTTTGTTCTATTACATTAAATGGCCATGATTTATAGATAAATATATTTAGGGGAATAATATTGATGTTTTTGTTTCATATTACTACTTCATTGATTATTTAAAACTGATTTAATCCTTCAATAATCTGGATTAAAATCCTTATAATAACATTTTTTATGTGACCAGGAACCAACATTACTTGATCATGATCACCATCAATTTCTAAATAAGACATCATCAAAGAAAACACTTTTTATAAATGTATAATTTATTATAGGAATAGTGATTTTTATGAATGGCTTTCAAATTCATTCTGCTAAAAAACACCAACATTTCCTTTCGCCACTAACATAATTCTATAATTTGGATTTATAAATTTGGTTATAATCATGTTCACCTCTCCATAGAGTTATCAATTTCATTTTCATGGTTGTTTATTTAATATTACCATTCTATTTTTTTGAATGTGTTAATATGTTTTACACTATCCACATCAATTTCATTTCTCCCACAATATTTAAAAATTCACCCCATTAAATTATATTTCAACCAAGATTCTATTCTTTATTAAATAAATACCCCCAAATAATTTATTTTTTATTAAATAGTTTATAAATACATCTAATTATTTTTCTAATATTTTTAAGTGTTTAGTATCCTTTTTTCCTATTTTTTTTATTTTTGGGGACACAACCTCCTCTCCTCTAGGTTAGACCCTACATTTATACTATAATATTGTAATGCTAGTTTTAAAAATATAATTTTGATAATAATATATATATATAATTATGGAAAAATTTCAAGTGAATGAATCAGGTGTTATAAGAAAATTAAAATCAATATAAAATCTAATATGTTTGAAGAAAATATTTTCCAAAAATGATTTTTTTAACCTATCATGGTATGTTTATGTTGAAAACATAGAAAAAATAACCATGAAAGAATGCTATATATAATTATGAGGGTATATTTCCTTTAAAAACCAATATTAATAATTATTATAGTGCTCTACAGAAAAAATATTGAAAATATTGAAATTTATGTATCAATATAGATGGATCCTATTATGAATCAATAGATTTTCTAATGTAATCATGGGATTCAGATTTTTGAAACAACATGGATGAGGGATTATGTGTAACATCCCAAAACTAGAATCGACTAAAATGGGTTCCTTAAGCTAGGTCATCACATGACCTCAGGTGTGCCTCCCCATACGCCAGATGCTGCCGACTAGCAGTGCGACTCTAAAAAGGAACATGAGGAGACTATACCCGCTTATCAAAGTGAAACCAAAAAGGAAGTAACATCATGACATAAAATAAACAACACAAATAATAAATGAATGACATAATTATTATTATGATTTGGAAAAATCCAACATGTTACCATATACACATGCAATAAACAAAATCTAGTGAAAATTATACATGCCATGTCATTATACAATATAAAAAATATTAAAAATATAAAAGAATCTAAACATGGACAAGAGTCCCATCCTTGTCCTGATATCAATGCGCCAACCCGTCATTCTATGCATGACCAAACAATTATTCCCTAGCCTAAACATGTACGTGAAAGTAAGTAGCATCTTCTCGAGTTCCCAAGTGCCATGGCAGTCTGAGAAGGATATGAGTACAACTTAGTAGGCCACCACGAATGATGTTATCATTCCAACCCAATCACCATGGGTCCTATTTTACTAACCCATAAATAAAACTAATAACTATGGCCCAATCGACCATTAAAACCACATCATGTAATAAAACCATATTTTAAAAAAGTATTTGATAAAATATTTAAACAATATTTTAAACCATAATTATTTCTCTTTGAGACCAAAACATGAACCATGTATTTTGTTTCCAATTCTACCGAAAACACATTAATCCATTTTAACAAAAGATAGACCTTTCCCTCAAATAAAACGTCATTTCAAATCCTTTCAATCATTTACAGAAGGAAACTTATAAATTATTTCAAAAAAATCTTTTAACCATACCCATGCATCAATTATGTTTTTATTACCCATTATCACTCATAATACCCCTATCTCAAGGTTTACTAATTTTGTTCAGTAATTACAAGGGTCTGTCTTGCCCCATGGGTAACCCAAGGTTCTTTCCCACATCATTAACGAACCCAATAGGGTACATGATGGTTATTTCACATTAATATAAGGTCAAAATCCCTTTTTACCCAAAACATGAAGACACAACATTTCAACCAAATAGAACAACCAAATACACATATAACACATCATGACTACGAGAAAAATCATTAAGACAACCTACCTCATAACCTTTTATAAACACTTTCTTAATATCTACTGTGGATTTGAAATCAAACACTCAAAAGAGCCCGAACCTAGAATTTTTTGGAAGACTGATGGTTCTAGTTCTTCATAAGAAGAAGATAGATTCCACAAGCCCTAATATAGAAAATAGAGCAAGGAGAAGTGTCAGACTCATCTAGATATTTTATTTTCACCCAAAAATATACCAAATTCCCCCGAATAGAATGATAATCATCCATGGGGGGAGAGGGGGATGTTGGTTCATCCCCAATGGTAGTGGGGTAGAATGCGAAGAAAAATTAGGTGGGGATATAAAAATACAAATATTAAAAAATTGTAAATTTTCACCTTTTAATGGGGTGCACGATTTTCTTGGATGGTTTTCCAAACCGTGCATAAACTATGTGAAAGATACTATCTATGGGATGTTGGGTTTCACAATTACCTAAGGATACCCGCATAGTTTTTTATACCATGCGGCTTCCATGTGCTAGCCCTCTGTCCTAAATAGTCACCAACCGTCATGGTTTCCTAGGAATGGAGCACAATTTAAACTAATCGTGCATTAACCATGTTCTATGCACTATCTAGAAACATTTCGACTCTTTTCGCATCCCTCACCCATAGAAAACATCCAAAAAAAATCAAGAAGTCAAGAAACACTTTCTTAACCATATAATAGAGTTTAACAAAAAAAATAACAATGATGAACCTTCATGAAAGATTAGGATCTTAAAAACTCCCCACCTTATAATGGGTCGTCCTTAATCCACTCTTCCAAGAATTTACAAAACCTCAAGACCAAAAAAGATAGACCACAACCCCATCAATGAACATTAACCATATGTGTTTCTCTATGAACTTGGCCATGCTGTAAAAATTATCAGACCAAGGGAACTGTCCTACACCAAGAACATTTCCCCCATCATGTTTCCCAATCAAAATATGATTCTCTTTGAGGAGACATCCACCTCAAATCATCATCACCAGTACTAATAAAAAGATAAATGTATGGTTAAAAAAACCAACCATCCTTAAAAGGATAAAGGATTTGCACTATATTACATTGGAAGAACCAACCAAAACACTCTCGTTCTAACCCACTTCGTATGTCATTGCCCAAATCGCTTTGTGTTATCTCCCCAATATTCATCCATATCTTGTGACCCACTCAATCCATAACTCAAGACCAAAATCCTCAGCTCAATTCCAAACATTCCAAAACAAAAAAACCAAACATAATCTTCATCTCACAATACTCAACTAGATAAAATACAAGACAACACCCATCACCAACACTGTTTTACCAAGATGGATCCTATCAAATCCATCCAATCAGCCTTCTAATTAGGAAATTAACCTACCCCTTGCCCTGTATGGTACTCCATAAAATATTCATTAACAGATAACCTCCCTTTTTTTAGTATTTAACACTTCCATAATAAAATAAGAGAACAATAGAACATAAACTCAACTATCCACTACCCCAAAACTGGGCAGCGCCACACTTTTATCATTGCTAATGAAAAAGCGCTGATAAAGGGCGGAACCTTTAACATCCCTAAAAAAGAACTCATAAAGGGTACCTTTATCAATGTTAAAAAAGCGCTGATAAAAGGACCCCTTAATCAGCTCTTTTTTTAGCACTGATAAAGGTACCCCCTTTAACAACGCTTTTTTTAGCGCTGTTAAAGGTACCCCCCTTTATCAGCGCTATTTCGTTAGCACTGATAAAGGGGGGTCTATATCAGTGCTTTTTTAAGAAGTGCTGATAAAGGGTCTACTTCCAAAAAAACCATCAAAAAAATATATTAATATTTAAGTATATAGATATAGTTATATTGATATAAATATAATATATATTTTTTAAAAATAATTTTAAATATATTTTAGATAAGTATAAATATATAATTATACTTAATATATATGATATTCAGTGAAAATGGCTTATGAAAAAATTTAAAAAATATTTTTCATCAATAATTTGATAATTATTATGGAGTAATAGTCATTTAATAACAATTTGAAGACTAAAAAAATTATGAAAATTAAAAAACCATTCAAAATAGGTTGAAAACGCAACTCGAACTTCAAACGGCCAAAACTTTTGAGCCGGGTGTCCGTTTGAGCTCTACCACATATCAAATCGAAGCCTACAATGATATCTACATATTTATGACATTGGGGGACACTAGTAAAAGTATTTAGGAGGAAAAAAAGGCCCATAAGGCCTCCAAAATAGAGTTTTTTGTTGGGGTACCCCGATTTTTTAACATTTTGTGGATTTTCAGCCTCGTTTAAGGTGGTATTATTGGATTTTTTGTGTGGGGACTGAATTTATTCCAAGGTATTACATTAATATTGATATTATGTATTTGAAATTATATCGTTTTTTATAATGCACTGCTATTTATAATCAAATATATAAAAATATATACATATTTTTTATATATTCACACATAAAAATTTAATTATAAATATGAATAATAAAATATATTAGCTTTATCAAAATTATTAATAATATCCATTTTATTTAAAATAAAAATATATGAATATTTATATTCCTATATATTAATCTAAATATATATATATATTAATCTAACTATATATATATATATATAACTATATATATATTAAAATTACTATAAATATATATATATATTAACATCACTATAAATATATATATTAATATAACTATATATATATATGAATATAAATATAAAATACTATATGAATATATATGACTATATATACATATAAATAGATATATATATTAATATAAATATATAGTACTATACAAATAAATATAACTATATATATATCATGAAATGGAAAACAAATCAAAATAAAGGAGTGCTAAGGGCTTAGGCGCGTAGGGGGGGGAGGTCTTGAGTTCAAAACTTGGTGGAGGCAGGGGCGTGCACGCATGGGGGAATATGGGAGCTAGCGCTGATAAAGGGTGGAGGGGGTGCGTGGGGGCGAAAAAGCACTGTAAAAGGGGGGGCTCAAGCACTATAAAAGCCCCCCCGATTGCCAGGATTTTTTTAATTTTTTTAAATTTTATAACTTTTATCAGCGCTTTTTTAAAAGCGCTGATAAAAGGGGTCTTTATCAGTGCTTTTTGGAGTGTTGATAAAGGGGACTCCCCCTTTATCATTGCTGTCTTTTATAGCACTTTTCTAGAGCTGATAAAAGGGGGTTTTTAGCACTGATAAAAGGGGTATTCGTAGTAGTGATCACAACTTACACAATGCATTTCCAACTCACCACACCCAACATCCACAAGAACACCATCCAACATTGGAATTGTATCTTTTGTCATTGAAACCAACAATGTTGGAAACCCCCACCATCCATACTTATTTAATGGTAACTTGGTTCTTCCTTGAATCCCATTCTCATTACTGAAACACACTTATCCTTCCAACATTAACTAGAGGCGACTTAAAGCCCATCTCATTTTTTTTATTCTGACCAGCCAATTCAAGCCATCCTCGGTAGATTCACTCTGATTAAATTTAGAACATGCATGATCACTTATCCTAGTTAACCATCACTCCCAAGGATAAAATGAACATGCACCTCATAGGTTTCCCATTGGCATATCGATGGCACCCCGTCCACATCATAGCTTATTTCACACATCCGTGACATAACATGATGCTCACCACATTTGGAGTATCGATGATATTATTTTTCTCATGTAATTCCAACTTCTGAGGTTCTTACATAAACAACGCTAAACCCCAAAACATGGACATGTCTATACTGTTTCCATTATAATAAAAAAAATCATCACCCACTACTCATCCTCGACTTCTGAGAAAAACACCCATAGATTTCATCAACATTTGTTCCATTCCAAGGACCTTTCCCACGAACAGAAAATGGTGCGCTCCCCCACTACATGGGTCCCTTACACATACCTCTATATGTCTATATCCTTATAGAAGTCCCACATCCAACCGAAACACACTCAAGTCACTAGGCATAAATCCATATCATACTCAGGACACCTAAACGATGTCAAGATATTGGGAATGATTGTCTCTAGTTAAAAGTACACCAAGAAGTCATCGATGTGCACCACCAAAAACTATCCATCATCTATTAAACCTCTTACTAGGAAAAAACCTCACATACCAAAGTTCTTAGGATTCTTTACCTTCCAATGTATTACCCAGAGTAGAACACCAAAAATTCGAATGAAAATTCCAACTAACTCACTACCACCTCATGACCCTCTGTCAGGTGGTTGTGACCTAATATTTCCTTACCACACATATCATAACCTCACTCGAGTTCTTATTTCATGGTGCCTCTAAAAAAAGATACATAATGATTCTCTCCACCATTCAAAAACTAACTAGTTCTCCGAATCTCCTATAACCAAACACAAAACTCATCTCTAGCTCACACAGTGTGTATATCACGCATGCTGGGCCCAACCTCTATTCACTCATCTATTCGTACCACATGATTCAATAGCTTCATCATACCCAAGGCTCTTTCAACATCTCACTCATCATCAACTACTTTGAAAAACGACCCATCCATGCTTTGATCACCCTTTTTCACTTGTCTACCCCAAACTGACATTTCCTTCCACATGTAGTTCCAAAAAAACCACATGGTCAGGTCTATGAATGATCCCTCCCTTAATAAACACTCTTACAATCAAATATAAGCACTGATGCTCTTCCATAAGTCAAGTCTAAGGCTCAACCATTCACTTTTACCAAATTCGGTGGCACTGATTATTCATCGATTTCACCTCTAAAGTAGACACATGTGCTTCATGAATCCCAAAACCACTGACACCCTGATCGACCACTCTCATAGGTCATCCTAAAAACCCAAACAATACCAACTCCTAGAACATTAACCACCCCAAGAAAAGGCCACTGGATCTCTCTCTAAGCCATATAAAAAAATTCCCAAAAAATAGGCCACTCATGACGGTCATTCTACCCTCGTTCCAAACACACTATGGATATTGCACCAACAACCATTTACTCTATGTCCACACCAAAGATACCCACATATTTACACTAACACCATGAAATGAACACCCAATCTAGGGTTCAAAACACAACTTACAAGGTCTCAACTCACAATAGTCACCATTTTCACATTAATAGAATTTATTTGGAAAATTAAAGTTCAAAACCTAACCAAAGTCATAACAATCAGTATTATATTTAATCAACACTACCAACATAACAATATCTCACATTCCATAGCTCGAGGTCTCACCTATGGAATTCTCACTAACTAGAACACCCATATGAGGGGTCAACAACCAACACAAGAGATAACCACCACAAATGCCCCTAAAAAATACAATATTCTTCCACTTCTCCTCTTAATTAGACATTACCATTTAAACCCATCATTTCAATTTTCAAAACTCTTCATTTTCAAAACCCAGGAATTTACATTTTAAAAAATTTTTTCACTAGCCCCTCTTTTCAAAAATCTCACTTTTATTTGAAATTAGATTTCAAAATATTCACCATTTTAAAAAACCAAGGATTTATGCTTCTCAAACCCTAATTATAAATTAATTCTAAACACCCAATATTTCATTCAATTATAATTTATATACCCATTGGGTTTATCATCAAGTTATTCACAAGTCAATCAAATGAAATATTCGTATGATTTATTTATCATATGTTCCTAGGTTTATTCACAAACTAACACACCCTATCCTACAACACTGGGTCAAGAGATAAATCCTCATAAATCAATAACTTCATATCCAAGAACCCCACTCATGGTGGAAATATCAACCAACTATAAAAGAAAAAAACAGAACATCATTTCCCACCCATGGAACCTTATGCTTCTCCTAGTACTGGGGGCTATGGGTACCCAGACACGATCTCATTACCATGTCCTGAAAGACCCTATTTGCGTGTCTACCATGCCCAATCAGTCAGGAAAAATATACAACATCCTCACATACCACTTTTTAACATTCCAAACTGGAATTAACATTAAATTATGCCTTGTGTGGGGTCATCACACAACCTCTTGCATGCCTCCCTGTATGCTAGAGGCCGCCCACAAGCAACACAGGTCTGAAGAGGAACATGGGGAGACTATACCTAATTATAATAGTGTAGCCACAACATAAGTACCATCAAAATATAAAATAACCAAAAATTATAATAAATTAATTGAATATGAAAAAAATAAAATAGATAACCACATACAACATGATATAAAACATCTAGTGAGAATTCAACATACCATATATTCATAAAATTTAAACCAATATCTAAACTATCAAAAGGATCTAAACCCAGACCTGAGTCCCATCCTAGTCGTGACCTCTGTGCTCTGACCAATCATCCCATGCACAACCAAATACCTGTTCTGTGTCCTGAACCTGTACCTAAAAGAAAGAAGCATATGCTTGAGTTCTCATGTGCCATGGCGGCCCGAGAAAGGTGTGAGTTGAACTCACTAAGTCACCACCAATGATGTCTAAAGAAATAGATAGTCTGTAAAAATGTGTTTTTAGGTATCATGTTTAAATAAATAAAATAAGGAAATAAGGAGACCATTTTAAGTTATTATCTAATTTTCATTTTACCCATTAAGTTTTCTAAAAGACACAATCAACCAACTAACATAGGCCACATTCAGAGTCTAAACCAAGGCACAAGGGGTTATACATAGTTTTATCCAAAATAGGTTTAATTATTCACAACTTCCCACATACCCATTAGCTACAATATTCATTTAAAACATTTATATCATTATTTTTATTCCATAACTTATGAAATCATCATTACCAGATTCATATTCTTCTCGTGTTCCATGGGTTAGAAACTAACTCACTTACACTATGACCTAAGATGATTAATTACTATAAATAAGGGGTTACATACATAATTAATCACATAATATTTTAAAATCATAATTACCAACATACCATAGAGCCTCAGTCTGATAATCAGAAAATTTCCATGTGTTTGGGAAGTATAGAGCCTCATTATGACATCCAAACCCACACCATGACTTTAATTTGGGAAGAATATATAATTAGTCTGACTTCTTATCCTTTCATTACATAACACTTACCTTGGAGCCTCATCCATGTATTTTCATCAAATTAAACTATTGGAGGCATAGAGAATAAATCTCACTCTATAACCTATTCATTCATGGGTGGGGTTAGAAAATCAGTCCAACCAGACCCGCAGGAGGACCCACAGTCCTTTACCGCACCACCAAGCCATGTGAACATATCCATTCATTAGTTTTACACATATATCCTCTCACTAAATAAACCACCCATAAAAAATATAAATATAATTCACAATTCATCATTTAGTCAAAACATACAACACGTTCATTACTTATCATATCTAGTAAAATTCCCAATCCCCATTTTCTTTGTTCATTTAACTGATTTTTCCTCTTCATACATCAATCCATTTATCATGATAAAAAATTACCTTAAATTTTCCCATTAAAAAACTTTAACAATTACATTTAATAACCCATTAACCCATTTGAATTATATAATATTCTCCATTATGCCATGTTTTAAACGAATCACTCTCATCATTCTGTTACTTTCATAACTATGTTATCATGCAAACACACTCAAGATGGTTACTATTTCACTAACCCATAAATCAACAAAATTAATATGGTCCCAATAAACCTCTAAAACCACATCATGGAATAGAACAAAATTTTCATGACATATTTGAAAACATCTTTTAAAACATTTTAAAACATGGGTCTTTCCTTTTGAGACAAAAACATTCCCAAATTCTTTCGTTTCCATTTTGACCATTTGAAAAACTATTAAACCATTTTCACAAAAGAGTGACCTTTCCCTTAAATGACGCATCATTTATAAACCATTCAATCATTTACAAAATCAAACTTATAATTTTTTTCCATCCATCCATTAACCGTACCCACACATAAATTATATTTTCACTACCCATTCACTATCATAATACCCCTATATCAACATTTCATAAATTTTTTCACCAATTACAATAGTATGTCTTACCCCATGGGTTGCCAAAGGTTCAGTCTAACATTATTGACAAACCCAATAGGGTATATGAATGTTCTCTCATCTCATTATAAGGTCCAAATACCTTTTTATAACTCAATACATAATGATGAAACAAACCAACAAAATATAACAACCACATATACATATAACACATCACAACTCTGGGAAAAAACATTAATACCACCTACCTCATGACCATTGATGAACTATTTCTTAATATCCATCATTTTTTAAAACTAAAACACCTACTAGAGCCCCCCCCCCCAACATAGAATCTTCTGTAAAACTATAAATTTTAGGGATTTATAAGAATATGAGAGATTCCACAAGCCCTAATTCAGAAATAGAACATGGAGAAGTATTAGACTCACCCAGATCTTTGATACACGTGCAAATGAACTCTAAAAACACAATGATCGAAAGAGAATCATCCATGGAGGGATGGGGGATACTGGTTTATCTCCTAGGGTACGGGGTTTAATGGGAGGAAAAATTGAATAGAAATATAAAAATAATGATATGGAAGAATTGTAAATTTTCATATTTTAATGGGGAAAAACGTTTACCAATACAGTTTTCCAAACCGTCAAAAAACCATGCTCAAGTTACTGTCTAAGGGGAGTTGGGACACACAGTTTCTCAGAGATACCTTAACAGTTTTTCAGACCTTTCAATAACCATACATTATCCCTCTATTCGAAATGGTCACCAAGTTTCACGGTTTCTTGGGCATGGTGCACATTTTACACTAACTGTGTGGAAACCATGCAATATGCACTGTTTAGAAACATTTCTACTTTTTTCATGTCCCGCACCCCTGTAACACTTATAAAACTCCTCAACTAGTCATGAAACACTTTCTTAACCCTAAAATAGAGTTTAAACAACAAATTTAACAAGGATAAACCTTTATGAAATATCAGGATCTTACATTATGAAATCCATTAGTTTTCTTTAAATTCATTTTAAATTAGGTTACAAAATAGATTTAGAAATTATAATCTCAAAACATCCTACCTATCACTGCAAACTTATGTTAATAGATAACCAAATTAGGACTCCTTAACCTTCATTTAAAATATCTATAATTTACTGTAGTTTCATCCGATATTTTTTAGGATTAATAATTACCTTAAGATATTTATTTTCAAATTATTTCTAATTATAAATTCTATTAAATGGTTCTTAGGATTATATCTGACAATTTTTTAAAATTAAGAAAATTTACCTAATTATTTCATCTTGAAATTTTACCCAAGGGGATTTATGGGAGAGATAAAAAGTAAAATAAAAAGTTTTATTTGGATAAAGGGGGAGTATTTCAAGATTTTTAGGAAAATTTTTGGGGAATCATTTTGTATTTTCCTCATCAATATCTCCCCAACAATATTTTTGTAGATTCCTTCCATGAAAGATGATTTTTTTCTTCCTAAAATAATATATTTCAAAATATTTGGGAAATTATATTGATAAAATAGATGGTCTATTAAGGAATATTTACAATAACCTTTCGTTTAATTCTTAACATATGTAATCTAGGATTAGAAGAGTCCATAGGGGTGAAAACAACATTGGTTTGGGGAAACGAATTAATATACAATATGCTAAAATTATGGTCTATTTATAAGCATTAATAAAATTTAATAAAATTAAATGTGTTAATAATTTTGGGTTTGAAAATAAAAATCATACTCTTATATATAAATTTTTACATTGTGGAATGTTTGGGAACATTGATAATTTCTTTCAACACATTGAAAAGCATGAACATTCCAAAAATTAACAACTTTACGGGATATAGACCCATGATACTAGATGAAAGTGTTCCCTTTTCTATTTTTTTAAAAAATAAAACTAATCAATTAAACTATATAAGATTGAATAATGAATGAATAGATGACTTAAATACTATAGTTTCTAGAATCCTCTCTGTAAATTCATTTAAAAATAAAAATATGTTTGGATATGCTAATTAATATATGAATGTGAGAGGAATAATTGATAAAATATCAAGTAAATTTGATTTAGATAAGGTTGATGATGACTCAAAAAATATGATATTATTTCTAGGATCCACCTCCATGTATTATAGATGAATCAATTGGTAGATAAATTCCATCCATATATATGTGTAAATTTTGAAATACTAAATTGATCAACCATAAAGAAATTTATGGGTAGTACTATTTAATTGGATTTCAAAACAAAATGAGAAGTTATAAATGATCATATGGATGTTCAAAAATAACATTATGTTGAATATTGAAACAATAATTTGGAAAAAAATAAAATCTAGTATTTCGATAAAAACATGAAATTGAGTTAAATTATAATTTCCAATGTGAAAAAAAATGAATTAGAATGAAATTATAAAATAATAAGGAGAAAGAGAAAATTGATGATTATATTGAGGGAATAAAAAATTTTATGATAGATTTCCCTTATTCATTTCTAAATTTTTTTACAAACAAAATAAATAACATAAACTATTGGATTTTATTGGGTAAATCCGTCAAATATTACTTCTTGAAATCCTACCACATACACAACCATAGTATGTGGTTGGAGAAAACCACTATGACACTGGGGATCATCTTTTATCCTATGATAGGCCAAACAATCGAAATCAAACCTAGCATTGTTCCTCTTTATTTGTTGCTACTATAACTACCTTCTAAAGTCACGGTATATATTTTTCACTCCAAGATGCACAACCCACTAATATTTATGTATGTCTCTCAATATATCTTCCCTAATGAAACATGGGAATATAATTATAAAAAGTACTAGGATTACATCATTTCCATCCAATGACCTACTAGGTGTTCCCAGATCAAAATAAAATCTTGGTTAGAATCCTAAATAAAAATCATCTAGTCTACTAAGGTAGATGTTACTACTAGTTAAGAACATGTAATTGACCAATTATTCTAAAAAATGATATCATCTAGTCAGCCAATGAGCTCCTTAGGCACCATTGTTCCTCTAAATTCTATTAAACATGCTCCTGAGCTACCTACTTTATATGACTCAGAGCATCTATAAAAATTTTACCATTACATAGATTATGGTACATCTCAAAGATGAAATTATCTAGGTACACTTCCTAGTACCATTGTCTCAAACTAAATTCTATATGTTTAAATATAAAGAAAAGAATATTTTTTGCAACTAAACAAAAAATTTCTCCTAAAAGAGATAGTCTTACTAACAAATCAAATAGAAACCCATAGATACTATTTCTATATCATGCATAGGATAGTTCTAATCATGGATTGATAGTTTACATAACCCATAATCTACTAATCACTCCTTCTATATAAATATTGATTCCAAAACTATGCATGATTCATCGTATATATGAAATTTCCTAACTATAGAAATGGAATCATTAATACTTGAGAAGTAGTCAACCTCCTCTTCATATGAATAAAATCTTCCTCACATAGATCATAACACTAAAAACTCACTCGATTTTTTATCATCATATTCATAGATTCTAATAAATGGGATAAATCTAGGATAAAACATTAATAACACCCTACTAAACCTAGAAATATCTAAATATCAAACAAATTCTGGGTATGTTTCCAATATATCTCCACCTCTACATTCTTGGGTTCCTCTATTATACCTGTATTAGAAACTACATTCTAAAAATAATGCACCTTATAAATAAATGTATTGCACATAAACATATTTTCATAAAACTAGTGCAAATGAAGTGTACTTAGGATTGTCTCATTATGCCTAGTATGTTTCTTTGGGGTTGATGAGTAAATGATGATATCATTAACAAAAATAATGGAGAACGAGTAATGGTTCAGATGAATGATCTTGTTCATGAGATATATGAACACTTATTCTTTATTATCCTTATAAATGGAATCATTAAGTACCCTTTTAGCCCATACATTCTCCCAAACTCTATCTTCAGGATTTCCTCCTCTCTAACACTTATATTGTGATAGCCTAATCAAATATAAATCACAGAGAACCACAAAGCTCCCCATAACTAATCAAATATATTGTTGATCTTGGTAAGAGGACTTGTATACCTTATAGTCTCCACATTTATCTTTTGCTAATGTATCAAATATTAATAACTTTCAATTACCATCATAGAGGACAGAAAATGTGCACACTATAGTGATGTACTAGGCATAATAAATTATTTTTTTCCAAGTTCTTGAGTTGTATATTGATATCATTCAAATAGATTGATGTCATATGATATGGGAATATTAAAATATTATTTTCACATATAATGAGTATTATTTGAAACTCAACATCTTTATTTTGGTGGATACCTATGGATACTTCTATGAAGACATCTTTATGTATAC
The DNA here is from genome assembly GCA_963277665.1 of Viscum album. Lineage (NCBI taxonomy): Eukaryota > Viridiplantae > Streptophyta > Magnoliopsida > Santalales > Viscaceae > Viscum > Viscum album. The sequence continues at coordinate 1,640,898,033 of OY728146.1, read as the reverse complement.
CTACTACTTGATGAAAAATGATGGGTTTTCCACTGATCCTACTAAAAAAGGAAAGCATGAAATCTACACTCTAATCATACCATACAATCTTATTTATGGACCTACAAAATGTATTCCCAACTCCCACTCAACATTGCTTACAAATTTCTCCACTTTGGATAAACTAAATGATGACCATATTCAACAGAAATCAATTTGGGCTCAGAAGATGGTCATCCAATCCTTTAATAGAATCACAGAAATTCTTATCATCTCTTGTATCGTGAATTCCAAAATATAACTATAACTAAAAATGAACATACAACACTCTATGAATATATAAAGAAAGTTTAATTTCATTCCCAATGGGAATCAAGGGAAAGAAAGAGAGATGATAACTTGGCTGGTATGTTAAGTTCATCAAAACAATATGTAAATACAATTGAATGAGAAGAACCAGTATGATACAAAATAGTATATTCCACAAAAATGATAAATATTTTCCCTATAATAGTATACATTCCATACTAACATCCACTAGAGTCTTATCCACTTCGTACACAAGGCCTAACATAGATCTGTGACCTTCTCCATGAGGTACACAACCCATCCGAGTTTTTTTCATCTCAACCAACTATAGAGGACCCTGGAAATATCCCTAGTTCCATGAAATTTATTAACTCAAACCACTATAGAATCATGAACTCAATTATCTAGATCAAAACTACTAGTGATTACAAATCTCCAAACACTAGTGACATTTGATCTTAGGCATTTGGTAAAATATGTGATAGGTCCCACCTTGGCTTTAGTCAAAGCAGTGAGGACCTCTATCACCAAAAATAGGTGTTGAAAATCCCTTATTGTTCTCTACTTATCTACATATTATCTATAATGAAATGTCTTCCTACATTATCCGACTATCAAATTTTTTACCATAATTTCCATTGAAGGCCAAGGTATGACAATCCATCCTTACTCGCTATTCCTTGAGTGTTTCCACTAGGTTTAAGATTTCCACAATGTTGTAAATAAATTCCTATAAATCCAAAGGGACTCCTGTTAAATGATATTTCAAAGGATAATGAATATTAATATCTCAAGAATAATTAACATGTTTCTTGGAAGCATCTCCACATTCAACATTCCCTAAGAGGAAGACCCCTTATTAAATTTTCCCTTCTACCTGAAGCACTAGAGCGAGTATTGGAGCATGGTCAGATGTATTCTCCTGCATGATTTGAGGTTGAAGTTGAACACCCCCTTGTGTGTGAATTCTTGATTTATCCTACAATTGTTCCAATAAATCATCTCCAAGGAAACATCTTTTGAAAGGACAATTAAAAATATATAACATATAATTCGTTAAGATGAATCATAAAAAATCAATGGGATCATATATTGTTTCTCCTAGAGGGTACCCATAACAAAATGTATATCCATTTAAGTGATATCCAAGGTTCTATATCACTTCACATTAGACAAAGTCACCCACACACACACACATAAATATCATTCACATGTTCAGCTAATTAATTCAAACAGATATATCACAAATTGTAGGAAAATACAGAAAAATCACTCTTCAAAGAATAAAATTCAATCATGAATAGATATAATAATTTAAGTAATGAAATTAATGGACTAATATATATCACACAAAATGTATACATATATCATGTGATCCAACATTCCAAATAATGGTGTATGGAAAGACCTAATTCCTAATTAACAATAAATGAAATCCCTAAAATGGTAACTGAGAGGTATGTTACACATGATCTAGTCAGAGACATAGAAACTCCATTTCAAAAATCCCACATATCCAATACCTTTTCAACCATATCCCAGGTTAATCAAAATAAATTAAGGGAAACAATCTATAATAACATTTTTTAATTATCTAAACCAGACTACTGGGCCCGAGTAAAAGATCCATAAGACCACATCTGTGCCTCCCCGTATGCAAGAGGTCACTAACTATAAGTGAGGGCATGGGATCCCTTAATGGTTAGAAAATAACCTTATTATAATATCAATAGACCAAGAATAAGAATAAAAAATAAAACAACTCAGAGCAATCACTGAAAATAATAAAGAATCATAATGTAATAAAAGATGGAATGCATGTCAGACAAATAAAAAATGGGACCCTAATGTGGAAATCCAAACCAATGTATAGAAGGTGAAATATAGTAAGTAAATAAAGAAACACTGTGGAAACATATAACGTCTGACCTAGTACCACTATTATATCCATGTTTCACTCATTAGCTATCTACCATGATCCCCTTTCCCTTACATGGATTCGTATACAAAAACCTTGCACACGAATCGAGATACCCATGTAGTGTGTGAACAATAAGATTTTGTAGGAAATCACTGATATGTCCATACCATGTGTAAACATGTATAATAGATGTATTCGATGATAATATTAAATTCACAATAAATAATTGAAAAACATATTATGACTATTTCTGTGCTAACCAAGACACCATGATCCTTATCCATACTTAATTAGGCTCCATGCAGGTAGTACAATCAAATTATTTCACTAGTGATTATGAACTATCCAAATTTCTAATGAAATTTTTACTTGGTATCCTCAAGGCCTTGAGTTTTGGGATGGGCTATAAGGCTTACTTGTGAACATGTACTTGGTATCAATATGCAACCATGTATTCAATTATTACATATTATCCACTATGTGTTGAGTTTCCGACCATCCCACAAGGTTTAATTCTCCTAACCTATGTATGGGCCCACCAACATCATTAACTCATTTCATGAACACTCCCCCTTTTAATGGGTAATCATACCATGAATGTCCACACATTATGAGTACTAAGAAAATATTTAAAAGACTTGGTAGAAACATTAAATAGGGAAGAGTATAATAATGAAATGCATAACCTACAATCATGAGAATATAATAGAAACATATAACCACATGTGATCAACATCAAGAAGTGTAACAATCTACACTAGTAACACGCATGGAATCACGAAACATTCATGGGTATCATAGGCTACACACACACAGGCTATCAATATCTATAATAGTCAACAAGCTCTTCCACTAAAATATTAAATTAGAGAAATAATAGTATATAGGGGCCTAAAATGGTAAGGAACATCCTAAACCATTCTTATTGATGATATACTACAATATTTTTCATAGGATTAAGCATTGAATCATGTTTCAAACCCATAGAGAACAAGAACACGTGTCAGGTGTACCTAGATCAGGTTCCTTTTCATCAATAATGCTGTATAAAAAAGATTCCCAAGTAGATTACATGTCATGATGGGTGTTTCTGGAATCACATACCTCATGGAGTCCATCAAAAAATGAGTTTTAAAATATTTTAAAAAAGTTGATGTAAATTTACTATATCAATTTTCGATTCAATAAAGTACCATATATCCCTTTTCCAATATAGAAGAGAACCTAATATCTATTCAATGAACATTGATTCGCCACGAAAAAATCATTTTAATATATATTCAGTATGATATTCATAAAAAAGAGTTTTTTAAGATGATCAATCTATGATAAATCACCCAGAAAAATCTATCATTCATCAGATATCCATGTTCAGAAAACATGATGTTATATTTACAAAACCACCTCTATTATATAAAATTTCAGAGAATTCATCATTAGATGGCCTTAAAATCCACATATTTGTAAATAAAATAAGAGTTTTATTATTCTTTGAAAGGTAAAAGATATATATCTGTAATGAACATAAAGAAAATATGTTTTTAGACTATATACCCCAATTCTCGAACAATGAATCTCTTGAATCTATAGAAATATTTATCTTAGCTGAGTAAATCAACACATAAACCCCATGGTTCAATATAGATTCATATTGAATGAATAAAAAGTCAAAATAGACAAAACATGGACATTAAAGTGGAATAACATTTCATTAAATTCATATACACATAATTTATCCAAATAGTTGGATAACTATGCACAAACTATGTGAGAAATTACACTTCATATGGGAATCCATAGGGTTTGGGGATAGGGTTTTTGAAACTATGGACCATCCATGAAATTTGACACTGGAGGGCATCACATAGTTTTTTATTGGGGGCTGAAAGGTTTATTAGTCCATTCCCCATAATCATACTCCAACATAGGTGATACTACCACATGGTGCATGATTTCCCTAGATAATTATCCAGGTATAGATAAAATATAATCCCACAATTACAGTTAAAAAATTATTCTAAAATTATTTTAATTCCACAAGAGTCTCCTATAACTCATCCCTATAAATTTTTAATCCAAAAACATAATAAAAATGAATGAAATTAAATAATAACAAACCTGAACAATTTGAGATCATTACAATGGGATTCATCATGAAGATATTGATGTACCTTGGACACATGGAATATGTTATGGACCTTTTCCATCTATAGATGAAGATCCAACTGAATCAACACCTCTATCATTCACTCTAACACCTCAGATGCCCTGAATAACTTAGATGAATGCTTAGTCCTCTAACCAATCATCAACTTCCCCCAGTGATAGGATACCCTCTATAATATATGTTCTCTAAACGTGAACTATAGGGGTCTTATTATGTCATCATAATAGATGTTTTTTATGTTCAGGTGAAACCTTCATCCTCTATTGAACCCAATGGATCTTCTATTTCAAACTCCTCACCACATCCATAACACGAACTTTTTACAACCAAGACTTGGTCCAATGGAATAGATATCCTGATGGCAGGACATAAAATGATTCAAATAGAGAAACATGGATGGATTAGTGACATCTATTTTTGTAGTAAAACTAAACCGAAGGCTAGTGGTTATCCCATGATCCACAAAAATTTTGAATGCAGTTCCAAAACCTATCAGGTATTCTCTAGATGGTCTTCTCCATCCACCCCCCTATTTGGGTATGAAAAGAAGTTATAAGGCTTATTTGGGTGCCAAAATTATGTTGTAACCCTCTCCAAACATATGTGGTTAATCAAGGGTATCAACCAGATCTGTTGATCCTTTTTACCTTATAGAGTCTCACTTCCTTAACCATTTACCTCCTTTCCTACACATCCAAGGCACTCGACTCCCGAATAAATAAAAAATTTGGCTAAATATTTCAGTCAATCCATGATCAACAAAATGGAATCATATCCTCCCTAGGACCATAATAACCCAATGAAGATGTACATAAATATATCCTCCCATGTCCAATCATTGATATCCAATAGATATAACAACCCTTTGGGAACATGGTGCTCATCCTTCACATTCTAGAAATCCAAACAATAACGAACTGACTCTTCCATCGGCTTCTTCATCCAATGCAACCAATGATATGTCTTTAATCCATTGTAAATTTTGGACATTCTAGGATTAACAACCACGTTTAAGCTCTGAAACTCAGGAAACAATCCCTCACTCATGGATGAAATATTTTACAATCTACCTTGAAATATAATCTTGTGTTATCCATCATATAACCAAAACTCTAGAGAATCACAATGACTAATAAATCCCTCATCATCACTACCAACATGTCTCCCCACTATGAATAATTTACCTGCCACAACATGTAATATTACAATACTATATGGTATAATAATCACCTACCATTAGACTATATTAAACTATGATGAAAAATGATAACTCCTTCATCTCCTTTCAATAATCCTCATACTATGGAACATCATATTTCTTCAACTTCATATTCTTCCCATCAGCCACAAAATTAACATTTTTTAGGGTGAAATATATCATAAAATATCAATCCTATAGAAAATGAATCTTCCATTAAAAAATATTTAAATAATACACATTGAAATTACACCTTAAATTTTTAGGGACCACACAGTAAACAAATCAGTATATGATGTGGTAATATTGCAATAAATTTTTGAAACCAATAATTCTATAAGTTATACATCATGGATGGAATAGTAATTCTTGTGGGAAATTTCTAAATAGAATCATATGATATCGTCACCCACTAATTCATTATGATAAATCCGAAATCCAAATAAAATCATAAAAAAATACCTCAAATATCATCCCTTATTCTTGCAATTTAAGAAACAGGGCCCTGATTAACTTCTCATATTGTAATTAAAAGGATTCTTGATAGTGATCAATCCATATAAAGGATTATTTTTTAATTTCCCAAGTTGTTAATGTGTCTAAAATCTGAGAGAAATTAGTCGATAACCTATTATATCTTCCTATAAAACCTATGAAGTTGAATAGACCTACTAAGTTATTGGGTGTCTCTAAATAAAGTACTCATTCAATTTTCAAAGGGTCAATGAGCACTCCCTATTGATACACCACATTTCAAAGGATGTGGATCCACTATGTCCAAATAATTATCTTGGAAACATTCCATATAGATATAATTATGCAAAAGAAACTCTTGGTAATCTCTAAAGTGTTTGTCATGCCCCACCTCTGACATTGAGTATTTAAGGATGTCATTGATCAACATGACTTTGAAATAGTTTAGGTACTTAGGGAACAAAGAGCTCATTGGCCCCAAAACTATAGACCCTGCATTTATGACACTGAATGACATGACCATGAGCTTGGGGTTCCCATAAAAATTGTAGAAGAGAATATTTAGGATATCCATGTCAATTACCCACATCTGATGATATCCAAACTATAAATCATTATTTTAGAACGAGCTATATTAATATAACTAGATGAATAGATAATCTATTCTTGGAAGGGTGTAACAGTTCCTAACCATTATCTAGTTCAACCATTAGTAGTCTATTCATATCCTTAAGCTACCATCCACATTCTTAGTGTAGAGCACATGGGAATCACACTATAAGAACCCATGTTTTTAGAACGGGTCAAAATCCTGACCATGTTTGGATATTTGACTTGTCCCTGAGGAAATTGGAGAAATAGGGATGTTTCTAAAAATTTCTAGACTACACGTTGTGTACATTAAGTACATGCCATGTATAGGTTAGGAGAGTGTCGGTCATGTGCTCACCGAGTACATGTCGTGTGATGACTGTGTAGAAATTTCTCACTACACGTCATGTAGTTTTAGACATGCCATGTACCCTTGACCATGCGTAGGCCATACATGGCATGTTGTCCTGTTGGCTAGGGATATTCGTTTAAATCAGATACACACCGTGTTCTCCTTGGACACGTCATGTAGTCTAGCCGTGTATGAGGGATATACATGGCATGTGGGTAGGTCGGTGAGGAAGAGTATAGAAAATGAAGTACATGCCATGTACCCCTAGGTACACGCCGTGTACTCATATCAGCAGGTTCTGGAAAGTAAGTCGGTGGAATTCCAGCCACCATATGGATAGTTAAATGATATACACAGCATGTAGTCCTAATGTACAAACCGTGTAGTTTCTTTTTTTTTCTATTAAAATGGGTTGTAGCCTCATTTGGATGCATAACAACATATTTTGGCCGGGTTTCACGAACCAAGGCGGTCTAAGCTTCACTCATCTCCCAGTTCATCATCCAAAGTAAGATTCGATCATGGTTAGATGCATTGGAACCCCCTTGGTAAGGCCTCGATTCCTCTTGAGCCGTTTTGTTTGATTTCTGTCCTAGAAAGAGTTATAGGGGTTTGAGCGGTTTTGAATCTTTTGTAGATCTATGGAATTTTAGATCTAATTGGTGGATTTTACCGGAGGAGTATCATCATAAGAGTCTCAGGTAGGTGTTGCATACCTTCTTTTGTGTTTTCATAGACTGTTGGGTGGCACTACCTTCAACGCGTTTTCAGGTATTTTGAGCAGGACCCATTTTTATCTAATATTGCATATTACATCATTTATGGACCTATGTGATTCCTTGGGGTATGCCCTGTTACCTGTTTTACTTGAGTGGGGCCGGGCGAGAGGCCTTTTCTCATCGGGGTATTTTGGCCGGGGAGTGCGAAAATTGTTAAATTTGATTTTTTTGTAAAAAATATTGAGTTTAGTTTATTAAGCCTGATATGACTTGTTAGGGGATTTCAAGACCTCAGTGTTGGTATGGGACAACACCTTGCATAGTGAAATTTGACTATTTATAATGTTTTTCCTATTTATGTGTTCTGTTTAAATTTGCTAAATATGTAATTACGGAATTGCATATGTTGTAACCATTGGGTTGTGTTGGGAATGGCCCGGATATTATTGAGTGATGGTGATCACATGTTGGTCTTGGCCCGGGGTTCCCTTGGGTAGTTCTGACCACCGGATTTGGCATTATGGACTTTGGTTTGAGGTAGGATGACATTCGGGTTAGGCTGGGCTCGGGTTGCTGGGATAGCGATGCCGTCAAACTTGAGAGACATGGTCGTAGGGACATGATGTGTTCGAGACGTTGTGGCATGGGTACTATTTTTGGTGATTACTGCTCACCCAGACTTTGAGTAGTGTGCACACAGTGATACTCACTGATGAGATGGTTTTGACTACTTGTGTGGGTATAGGCCCCAATTAGTTTCGGTTTAGGTACTTTTGGTTGGGGGTGATTGCTGTAGGAAGCCATGTGGGAGGTGAGGAGCCCTCCTGGGTTAGCATTGAGGCTATCGGGTTGGGGGAAGAGGCTCTCCGTTATTTGAGTGCACACATCGTTGTCCCTTCAGTTACTTTTTTTGAGGGCAGACATCACTGTCCCTCCGGTTACATTATTTGAGAGTAGACATCGTTTTCCTTCCGATACTTATTTGAGGACATAAATCATTGTTCCTCTAGGTTACTAATGTTGGGCATGCCTTCGGGGCGTCGGTACTTGAGAAACATGGTGTCAGGAGGGAACATGGTGTCGGGTTACACGATAGAGACTTTGACGTTGGCAGAAGCATGTGACACACCATGGTGGCTAGTGAGAGCTAGTTGAGTTTGTGTTCATTTGTGCATCGTTCTATCTATTGTTTTCCATATAAATTCATTCCTTCTTAAAAACTTATGTTAGGTACACACAACTAGGTGGTATCCTACTGATATTTGTCTCACACCCTGGACGGGCCCTTCGAGATGCGTCCAGACATTATGGATTTGCGTGCAGGAAAGAGGCCATCTTCAGAAGTATGGTTGTATTAACTGTTTCCTGGAGATGGTATGGAACTTGAGGTCTTACCTAGCTAGAGTTACTCTGTTTTGTTTCTTTTATGTATCAGCATGCTTAATTGTTTGCGGACACAGTTGGTTAGCCATTGGTGCCCTTTTTTTATATTCAGATATGTATGACCTGCTTTGGATCCATGTCTTGTTTCTCAGTAGTATTTACATGTGATCAGCATGTTGTTGTGTTCCTTTCCACTAATGTTGTTTATATTTATTACTTCTACTACTTATTGATATTTAATGTGATTTCGCTATGCGGGCCGGGTTCGGTACTGCTGAGTCATTTATTCCGCTGCATCTTTACTATTATACTTGGATCAGTGCCATTATTATTATCCTACGAGAGGGTATAGCCTCCCCACTATACCTATCAGACCGTCGTTGCTAGTCGGAAGCCTTTGGAGTTTGGGGAGGTGCACCTAAAGTAGTCACACCCGACCCGTTTAGCACTATTCAGGCGGCTGTTCCGGTGCTGGTCGTTACAAAGTGGTATCAGATGAGTTCTTGATACGGATTTAATACCAGTGTTTTACTAGATACTACTGATATTGAGAATTATTTTTTATTTCTGATGGTTTTACTATTTGGGATATGGTAGACTAGAGATAGGTTTTTACTGGAACTAGGTTTCTAGCTTGCGCTTGGGTGCCTACAGCCCTATGTACGAGGAATGGACCAAGTAACCATTGGTGTGAATTTCTTTTTTCTTTTTGCTCAGATTACAGTTTATATGATTTCCACCTTGGTGGATCACATGGTGTGTGAGTTTATCAATTTTGATACGTAACCCTTTACCTGGTGTGGTAAGGGAGAATTTGACCATGGCCCAGTATGGAAAGGCTTGTTTTCTCGGCTTTTGATAGGCACATTTTTAGGTTATTTCAATTTCATAACTGTATGTATGCTTTGTGAAGTGATAATACCATGTGAATAAAATCAATTACAATGCTTTATATGCTTTGATATGTGAAAAGGTGAAATTCTTGAGAGAATATCTGGTTGTTTCAATGTGTTATGCAATGATTTGTATATTTGTAGAATTGCATGTGGTAGAGTATTTGGGTATGGCTCTTGTATGGGAAAGAAGGTACTATCGGTTGAGGTGATTTTGATCACCAGGATTGGGTGAATCTGTCGTCGGTTTGAGGCAACGTTGGTTGTTAGGACGAGCACGGCCCGAGGTACTTTTGATACTTGGCTCTGTTCGGGGAGGGTAAGGAGGCCAGGAGGTCGGGATGCCATAGGGAATGATTGTAGTGGGGGAGAGTAAGGGTGGTAGTTTTGTGCTACCTTTTACAGATTTCTTATCTACGTTGAATATATATTGTTATCTATATATATGGGATATCTGACCATTTATGATATTAAATGGGTTCCTTTTTGGGTGACTCATATAGAGCGTCAAACGAGAGATGGTAAAACACGGAAAGTACAAGATCAGGTTCAGGATCCAGTGCAGGCAGAGCAGGATCCGTGGGTACAGACTCAGGGATAGGATCAGGTTTAGGATCCAGTGTAGGCAGGACAACAGCTAGGTTTGGAATCGTTTGGTCCATAGCTCGATGAGCAGCTCCGAGCTAGCCTAGTGCGGGTCTTGCAGGGGTTTGATATAGGATAGAAGGGTACAGACCCATCCAAGGCATACCTAACGAGGGATTTATAGTCGTAGCACCCACCACTTTTTCAGGGTGAGGGTGGTCCACAGGAGTCTGAGAACAGGATTGAGAGCATGCATATGATCTTTGAGAAGCTCGAGACACCTCCAGGGTGGAGGGTCAGGTTGGTGACATACATGCTGAGAGGACCGGCAAAGTGTTGGTGGGATGTGCAGGTTCAGGCTCGTAGGCACAAGGGACTGGAATAGAACGACTTAGAGGATAGGCTCTTTGAGAACTTTTACCCATAGACACTAAGAGAATAGATAAATTAGGAGTTCTTAAGTCTTCAGCAGGGATAAATTTCCATCATGGACTATGTAGCTATGTTCACGGAGTTGTCTCTCTTTGCACCGTGTATGGTAAGACATGACGTGACAAGGGTGAGCCGCTACGAGGATAGTTAAAACACGCCATTCGGATCCAGGTGAATATTTTCAGGCTGGGTTCTTTTTCAGAGGCGGTGAACCAGGCGCTCATAGTAGAGGTCAACCAGAGGGATAGGCCCCAGGTTGGTTGGGTGACAGCTTCAAGTGATGGTTCAGACAGTAGGAAGTGGGGACGGGATGAGTTCTAGTAGGGCAGTCAGGCCAGGGATTTAGCTATAGCACCTCGTGGTAGTTCTTTAATGATTTTCTTTCACTTTAGATAGCTTGTACATGTTTGGACTCAGTGCTATAGGCCTCCAAAGAAGTGTCGGGCATGTGGAAAAGTCAGGCATCTGGAGAGGTTCTGCGGGCATCCTTCTCAGATAGCTGGTAGACAGGGACCAGGATAGACTATGGCATCTGGAGTTGGTTTAGGTTCGGTACCAAGAGAGGGTTGCTGAGGTTCAGCTACACACGGAGGATGTGACAGAGACAACGGGACCCTGATGAGGGGTCAATGGCCGGTGACTGGAGGAGCACCACATGGAGGTTAGGCCATAGGCAGCCAGACTTCAGACTAGGTTCACACTGTGGAGCTTCTAGAGGCTGAGTAGGCTGGTAAGCTGACGATGGTTAGGGGTACACCGAGGTATGGCCATGATTTCCATGTTTCCTTTTTGGAATGGCCTATAGAGGCATGTCCGTTTTGAGTGCACATGATTTACAAGATCTATGTGGACTAACTAGATGCTTGTCAGTGGGACTGACTCCTTATCAGGTGCGTGATATATTTATATATATGTATGAGGTGCCGTGAGCATCAGGGCATCGATGATGCTGGTTACATGAGGTGCCTTGGGAATCAGGGCATCAAGGATATAGGCTGCATGAGGTGCTAGGTACTAGGACCTTGTCAAGGTGGACACTGATGAGGTGCGGTATTTGTTGGGTGTCGGGAATGACACAGGAGCACCAATGAGGTGTAGGGGTGATGATGCATCATGGAAGGACTATGCGTCAGAAAATAGGTTAGTGAAACCTGTTTACAATGAGTTTTATTGGGTTGAGACCAGGTTACTTTGACCATGGTGGTATGTTTGGTGCCATCTCCGGGTTTCATTTGTTAGCTTCGGGATGATCTATGTTAAGGTGGGGAGATTGTAAGAACACGAGTTTTTAGAATGGGTCAAAATCCTGACCTTGTTTGAATTTTTAACTTATCCCTATGGAAACTAGAGAAATTGGGCAGTTTCTGGAAATTTTCAGAATACACACCGTGTACTTTAAGTACTCATAGTGTTTTAGTTAGGTGAGTGTCGGCCGTGTGCTCACCGAGTACATGTCGTGTGATGACCATGTAGAAATTTCTCACTACAAACCATGTAGTTTTAGACATGCCATGTACCCTTGACCCTGTGTAGGCCATATAAGGCGTGTAGGCATGTTGGACGGGGAGAATCACTTAAATCAGACACACGCCATATTCTCCTTGTACATGCCATGTAGTCCAGCTGTGTATGAGGGATATACATGGCGTGTGGGTAGGTCGGCAAGGATGAGTAAAGAAAATTAAGTACACACTGTGTACGCATGTCGACAGGTTCTGGAAAGTAAGTTGGTGGAATTCCATTCGCCATATGAATAGTTAAATGATATACACGGCATGTAGTCCTAAAGTACATGTTGTGTAGTTTTTTTTTCTGTTAAAACGTGTAGTAGCCTTGTCTGGAGGCAGAACCACATATTTTGGCCAGGTTTCATGAACCAAGTTGGCCGAAGCTTCACTCCTCTGCCAGTTCTTCGTCCGAAGTCATATTTGATCACGGTTAGATGCATTGGAACCCCCTCAATAAGGCCTCGATTCCTCTTGAGCAATTCTGTTTGATTTCTGTTCTAGAACGAGTTATAGGGGTTTGAGCGGTATTGACTTTTTTGTAGATATACCATGTTTTAGACATAATTGGAGGTCGGTACCGAAAGAGTAGTATCGTACGAGTCTCATGTAGGTGGTGCATACCTTCTTTTGTATTTTCTTAGACTGTTGGGTGGCGGGGACTTCAATTCGTTTTAAGGTATATTGAGCGGGACCCATTTTTATCTGATATTGCATATTACGTTGTTTATGGACCTATGCGATGCCTTTGGGTATGCCCTGTTACATTTTTTTCTTGAGCGGGGCTGGGTGAGAGGCTGTTTCTCATCGGGGAATTTTGGCCGGGGAAGGCCAAAATGGTTAAATTTGAATTTTTTTTGTTACAAACTATTGAGTTTAGTTTATTAATCCTGATATGACTTGTTAGGGGATTTCAAGACCACAGCGCTGGTATGGGACAACACCTTGCATAGTACAATTCAACTATTTAGATTGTTTTTCCTGTTTATATGTTCTGTTTAAATATGTCATATATTCAATTGCGGAATTGCATATGATGTAACCTTTGGGATGTGTTGGGCATGGCCCGAATATTCTTAAGTGATGATGATCACAGGTTTGGCTTGGCTCAGGGTTACCTTTGGTGATTCTGTCCACGGGATTGGGAATCAGGGACGTCGGTTTGAGGTAGGATGACTGTCAGGTTGGGCTTGGCCCGGGTTACTGTGATGGCGATGCCATCAGACTTGAGCGACATGGTCACAGGGACACGAGGTGTTAGATACATTGTGTCTTGGGTAATATGTTTGGTGATTACTGCTCACTTGGAATTTGAGTAGTGTGCATAGAGTGGTACTTCATGATGAGGTAGTTTTGACCACTTGTGTGGGTAGAGGCCCCCGTTAGTTGCGGTTTAGGGACTTGTGGTTGGGGGTTCTTTCCATAGGAAGCCACATGGGAGGTGAGGAGCCTTCAGGGAATGACATTGAGGCTATCGGGCTGGGGGAAGAGGCTCGTCGTTATTTGAGGGCAGACATCACTGTCCCTCTGGTTACATTGTTTGAGTGCAGACATCAATGTCCCTCCGGTTATGTTATTTGAGGGCAGACATCGCTGTCCCTCAGGTATTTATTTGAGGACAGATTCACAATTTCTCCAGGTTACTACTCTTCGTAGGGCCTTCGGGACGTCGGTACTTGAGACACTTAGTGTTGGGGGTAGGGGCACATGGTGTTGGGTTACATGACAGAGATTCTAGTGTTGGCCGAATCAGGTGACACTCCATGGTGGCTGCAGAGCACCAGTGGAGTTTGTGTTTATTTGTGCATCGTTCTGTCTATTATTTTCCTTATAAATACTTGCCTACTTAAACAATTATATTAGGTACGCAGCATTGGGTGGTATCATACTGATATTTGTCTCACACCCTACACAGGCCCTTCAGGATGCGTTCAGACTTTATGGATTTGCGTGCAGGAAAGATTACATCTTTAAGAGGTGGGTTGTATTAGTTGTTGCATGGAGATGGTATGGACCTTGAGTTCTTACCTATCTGGAGTTACTCTGTTTTGTTTCTTTTCTGTATCAGCATGCAAACTTGTTTTTAGTCACATTTGGTTTTCCATTGGCACCCTTTTTTCTATATTCAGATATGTATGACCTGCTTTGGATGTATGTCTTGTTTCTCAGTAGTAGTTACATTTGATCAACATTCTATTGTGTTTATTTCCACTTTTGTTTTTAATATATATTTCTTTCACTATTTATTGGTATTGAATGTGCTTCCTCTCTGCGGGTCTGGTTTGAGTTTGCTGAGTCATTTATTATGCTGCATCTTTACTGTTATACTTGGACCAGTACCATTACTATTATCCTCCGAGAGGGTATAGCCTCCCCACTATACCTATCAGACCATTGCTGCTAGTAGGCAGCCTTTGGCATTCAGGGAGGTGTGCCTAAGGTAGTAGCACCCGACCCTTTTAGCACTATTCGGGTGGCTTTTTGGATCTGGGTCGTTACACACACATAGAAATATGGTCGAAAAAATGTCATATCTTGTAATTCATTGATCTAAATTTTCATCGCATGTAACTCAATAGATTTTATATGATAGAGATCCATCGAAATTGGAAATATACCCTAATATATTATTATCCCAAAATCAATGTCATGTTGGGGAGGTAGATCCACATCATTATTATGGAATTTTTTTATAATAACATCAAAAATAATAGGGTCCACTACAAAAAATAGTCCAGTGAAATAATAATAGGTTTATAATGCACCTAAATAGGAAATCTAACCATCCTAGCCTTACCATGGCTCACTAACAAAATAATATCACCATTTTAGTAAATGTGTATCAAGAGAACATTGTTTCTGCTTCCCCAAAACCACTTCCCCACTAGTTTTCCACTCTCACGCTCCAACATCAATTGTCTTAAATATATATCCCATATATATATATTTATCAACCAAAAATGAAAATAAATCCCCAAAAATTAGGGGAATCTAACTCCAAAATCATCAATCAATCACCCCTCCCCACCTCATTGGAATAAAACTCTATTAATAATGATTTTACTTTATAACCAAAAATAGTAGGGTATCTGGAAGATGAATGAAAACAACACCATGAACTCATCCTATCATGCATGTACCTAACTATAATATTTCCACTACCAATTACTATATACTTATCTCAAAGAGAGAATAGGGAATATGGATATTGCAACCATCTATCTCCACCAACCAGTATATTATAGAAAATACCTGAAACCTAAATCATTTAGGTGTTGATAGTATTAATTGAATCAGGTGGGTTTTATTTGGAATAATAATGAAATATAAGTTTAGTTTTTACACATAGTACCTATCCTAGGGTTATACATCAATCAATACTAACAAATTATACATATGTCCATTACATCTTAAACAAACTTCATCCACTACTATATAAAACATACTACAACATATAACCATACATACCCCACAATTCCTAAATCATTAAAATTTAAACATAATAAATATTTGCCACTTACATTTAAATACCTGTTTTATAATTCATTAAATTCCATATTTAATGAAAACCCGCAATAATACACAACCTGTATTTAGTTTTACTCATTTCCACTTTCAATTCCAACTTGTTTGTTAAAATTTAATTCCTTATCAAATGAACACACATAAAATTAAAACCCAAAAATTTAATTTCATACCAATACATTTCTATTTCATTATTACCAGTTATATCCAATATAAATCATAAAATAAAAGTATACATCAAAATATAATAGCCCATCCACCTCAGAAAAACAACACCCCATCTTACTCCAATACATCACTGACACTCTACCATCACATATCAATAATCATCAATATACTATAAAAAAATAACCTCAATATATCTCATTACAAAAAATAAACCTCCCCAATACTATAAAATATTCCACCTATAAACATATCAACTTAATCACTATAAAATACAATTCTTGGGCGTTAATTATAGTAAGAATTTCTTTTTAAGAAATTATAAAAAATACACATAGATTTATTCAAGAATTTGATTAAAATATAAATTATAATATTCTATAAAATAAATGTTCTTAAGTTATTTTCATTTTATAAACATTTAAATTAAAATTAACTTAGGGTGAAATTATTGATTTTTTTGAAAAGAAATATTTTTCACTAAATAGTGAAAAATTCTGATTTCATTAAATGTTATCATTTATTTTCATTAAAAGAATAAATTAAAAAGTACAATTAGATTTTATATTTATAATTAATTTTAAATTATATAAGTTTTATTTAGAATAATCTATTCAATAAAATTCCTATTTTTTATATAAGTTAATTTTTATGCATGAAAACACATTATTCTAGAAAATACTATTTTCATTGTGTTTTACACATTTATATTAAAATTAATTACTTACACATAATGAAAATGAATCATAAAAATTTGATATCACATTTGGAATTAGAAGTATCAAATTTGGTAAATAGGTCCCTTTTATTTTTAGGTATTATGAATAATCCCTGTGGTAAAATTTATCACATTAGTAAAGGGTAAATCGGGTAATTAAGGATAAAAATGTTTATGTGACTTATAACTCTCCCTAAAAATGTATTTAAATTATTAAATAATTTTATTTTCAACCTTGAATAATCAATATTCAAGAAAATAAATTTATTTCAACTTTCCTTTAACTATAACATTTATATTATTTTAAGTAAAAATAATGTAAAAATTTTAACTCTCTTGATTTTAATATCCATAATATTTTTTTAGTGGGATAATAATTTAGTATTTGATTAAAAATTATTATTTAAGGGATATGTTTTTGGTAATTTATTTTTAATATTTTGTGATGAATTAATTCCCTTCATTTTTTATGAATCATTGATACATTAATTATTCGGATGATAAAAATTTAAACTAAATTATGTTATAAACAATGAAAGTAATATTTTTATGGTGAGTTATAGAGACCGAAGAAATTAATGGGTATATATATATATATATATATTTAATATTATATATTTTTCAAATGTATATATTTATAGTTCATATTTTTCTTGATGAATTTAATGTTAATTTAAACAAATAGTGTCAAAAATGACATTATTGATATTTTATGAAATATTTTTTTAATAAATTATTTATAAATAATAAAAAAATTTCAAGAGGAAAATTAGGATAAAAATCGTATAAATTTTCTTCCCATTTCCATTTAGTAGAAAAATCTTCCGTAATATGAAAAATTATATCACATTGTAATTGAAAAAGTCATTACCGCAATTATAGATAAAATTATTTATGAAAGGGTTAAACTAAAAGATAATTTTAAAATAACCCATTAACCTAAAAAAATATTATTAGAATAATGTTTTTTAAATTTATACAACATTACCATTAAAATAATGGCGACATTATTCCACATTCACAATAAAATGAATTTATAATAGTTAAATCTTTTTATTAATTCC
Source organism: Viscum album (assembly GCA_963277665.1). Classification (NCBI taxonomy): domain Eukaryota; kingdom Viridiplantae; phylum Streptophyta; class Magnoliopsida; order Santalales; family Viscaceae; genus Viscum; species Viscum album. Next base: position 1,640,880,053 of record OY728146.1, on the reverse strand, counting down.
ATACGTGCCCTTTCATCCACTATAAAAAGAAACCACCTCCCTTATCTTCTATACATAAAGTAGAGCCTATTATCACAACAAAACCCTAAAAAAACATTTATACATAATTATCAATGTTTTTTTCATTATTATCTTCATTAAATACCCACCCTAGGTTCCTTATGAGAAAATCTAGAGGAGCACTTTTGAATAATAAGTAATAGTCTTTACTGACTCTTTAAAAATAAAATTTTCTTCTACTTCATCTATGTGTGTAGTAATAATAATTAAATAATAAATAAAATATCATAAATATAATAAAATATTATTTTGATTACAGTGAAACCATTTTCCTTATCGTTTTCAACTTATGAAAAGTAAAAACACCACTCATGTATATATACGACTTACCTTTTCCATTTAGCAGAGTGTTTCATTTTTCATAAACACATTACATTGATGATTATAATAATGAAACTAATGAATATATGTGATATTAGTGCTATTAATATTATTATTGAAATTATGATATATTATATTCCATAATACCTTTTAATTAGTTGGAAAATGATAACGTTGTTACTATGTACGGGAAGACTACCACCTCTACAGAGTGATGTGATCAATTATTCATTTCCATTTTAAATTAACGGTAATATGGATAGATTTAATGGGTATATAGTATATTTATATAATGAATAAAATTATATACATTATGGAACCATAATAAATGTACAATAACTTGAACTTCCATGAAAAAACATTCATAAAGAAATAAAGTAGTTAACACCCAAAACGATGATAAGAATGAAAGATTGTCGATTAATAGGTGATAAGATATAATCAGAGGATCATATATGTTGTAAAAAATATTAATAATTTTTTTTTATAAATTAATAACATGGTTAAAACAATTAAATAAGAGGTAAAATGTTTTTCAACTAATTTGAAATGTGAGGTAATGGGTTTCTTATCTAAATTTCCTTTCATTAGGTTATTTCAATTCTTCATTGATTCTATTATGAAAATATTATGTCTAAAACGACTTTTTTATGTTTTTTTCAACATAAATTTTGTGTATTTCAATTTTTTACTCATAATCTCTTCATTGATATTTTTAATGGTTGGGACATAAGCCTCATTTTATTATTAAACCAAAAAAAGACCTCTGTTAACTGGGTAGAGGGAGACCCATTACATAGCCCGAAGGCCTAGTGGGCATGTAGCCCATTACCTAGCCCGCAGGCCCAAATTTTGGGCTCAATGCCTTGTATGTGAATAGTTACCCACATGTTATAGTACCGCACAGTACGGTCACTTCTACAGTACCCTGCCACTGCTACAGTACTCACTGATGTACAGTACCACCGCTGCTACAATACCACTACAGTACTGCTACACTCTGCGCCCAATGGGTTTTAAACCCCAATTTTTATGTAGGATTACGAGGTGCTTACCCTAATCCAAACCCCAACTACCTCATCATTGATTAATTATCACTTTAATGATATGGTATTTTTATGGGATTCAATCTCAATTTTCACTCTATTTAGGCATATTATGTATTTTTCACCTATTTATATTTATGTGGTGTATATACACCCCCTTTTATGTATTTAAGATTAAGATATTTTAATTTATGATTTTAAATGATTTAATTCAATTTATGTTTTCAAGTAGAATTATTAAAAGAAAAGGTGATCTTACTTCTCTTTTTCATTGGGTATATTTTTCATTAGTGTCCATATTTTTCAAAATAGTTTTAAAAAATATCTTTTTAATGAAATTATTTATTATGGAAAATTTATGTTATCATTTAATTTTAGAGTGGGTTTAAATTAATAATTTCAATTTATTCCTGTAGGTTTCATTTTGAACATTTATCATAAAACGTCATAAGGAAATTTAACTTTTTAATGTTCTTTCTATTTATATACTTTCAAGCCACCATATTCATTTTATTCATATTAGATTCTTATATAAGATTACAATTATTCTATAATAGAAACACTTTATGAATTTTTTTCCTAATGGTTAATTTCCATTTTCTTCTATTATTTAAATGAATTTATTTTACTACAAAATATATTTTTCTGATGTTAGAAACTTATCTCTTGATTAATATTGTAGTCATTAACATTCTATTGAAACATATACCTTCTAATGACCATTGTACATTAAATATATCAATAATATCCATTCTACTTTTATCATCGATATGATTTTTTTTGAAACCACATACCATTTCTAGATATATTATTTTACTTTTTATTTGATAAACTAGGGAAATATTCACATTCTTTATTATTTATTCAATAATGAAATTTATTGAAAAGAAATATTTTTTATGAATTAAATTCTTAATTATATATATAAGAAGTGAGTTAGAACTAAAATGGTGGGTGGGGCCATGAATTATATATCCCCTTGATATATCGATAAGTCTTAAGAAACAAATATGTTAAAAAAATATTAAATAGTTTTTTTAGTGTTTTCTAATAAATATTTTGAACTTTCTTAGCATAAGGATTTGATTCGGGGGATATAATGATTTTTGAGATCATGAAATCCAATATTATGAATTTACTTTTCTAAGAATTTAGTTATTATTATCCATGATATTACTAGAATGATATTATCCATGGTTCCATTTCATGCTCATGTTATTGATTAAATGACACATGTATTCACTTATTTACCTTTCTATAATGATTATACCTTTTTACTCATGATACCATTCATTGTATGTAACCATTAATGAGAATATAATATAATTTTTTATTTTATTTCTTTTCCCTTGGATATGAAGAAGGAATCTTAGAATGAGATCAAAGATGCAGAATAGTTACATTCACTATGTTTTATATTTTATTTCCAATTTAAAATGGAAATTATAAATTTATTAGGTATAAAAATGCTAATAAAATGATCATTCAACTAGGATGATATACCTTATATCTTATGAATATGCAATTATGTAGTAATTGTCACTGGATTAATAGATATTATGTTTCCATTATTATTATGATAGGATGCTTAATAGAATCCATATGAACTTTATTTTAAATCAACATAACTAACATAATAATTAGGAAAATACCTTCAATATTTTAGATTTTTTTTCAATTTGATGGATTTTTATTTTATACCTCAATATTCATCCTAAATATGAGATACATCAGTTTTTCCCTTATGTAGTAATGGTTCATACCTAAAGAAAAAGAGTCAACCCCCATGGCCAATGTAGGGTTTTTCCACAAGATAAGTCCAATAAAACTAGTGTTGGAGTTGAAAGGATCATGGCCATATTAAGGAAGATGAACCTGGTTATGTCTAATAACCATACAAATATAGAGAAACATGATGTTCCATGATATGATACACCTATATTGGATCATTTCCTACAAAACAATCTGCCATATTTTTATAGAAATACTAATCTAGAAGCAATTAATAAATGGATTTAGTCTCTTGAAATGATATTTATATCCTTGTGATGCAATGCAAAGGAAATAATTATGTTGGTTGTGTATTTTCTTATATTAAAACTAATCAATGGTGGACATTAATGCTGAACACTAGGTAAGAAAAATGAATAGAATATATGGAATTTAGATATTTTAATATACTATTAATTTGAAAATATTTCCCTCATTATAAACTAAATAAATTGGAAAGAATATTACTTAGTATAAACAAAAATGATAAATAAAGTGTTATAGAGTATGATGTTACCTTTACAAGACTATCCAGTTGTGATATAGATTAAATATTTAATATAGATATCACGATTTATCATTTTTAATAAGGATATTATCCAAACTTCTATAGGGAATTAGTTTATCAAAACTTTTCATCTTATGATGAAATAGTATTATGTTCTATCAAAAAAGTTAATCAATTTTATAGTACTTTATATTGATGGGAAATCAAGATAAAAAATAAGTTATTTGAGAATCAATAAAAAGGAAAGACATCAAATAAGAATGAGGGAAAATGAAATTTCCATCTTGTTAATATTACAGAAAGAAACATACTAGAATATGTTTGAAGGGAATGAGAGTTTGATAAAATTACAGAGATAAGGGTTACATGGATAATGAATGAAATGGGAAGAAATAAACAAATACTATCATCTGGTTGTACTAAAGATAAATGAGGTATTTTTTACACTAATGTCTCAAACATCAAGGGAAACTTCCATATAAGAGGCTAAGGGGATAATCCTAAGGTTATGAAATCTATAATTTCATATATTTTTAATGCATATATATCACATATTTATATATGAATATTCATTACATAACCTAACATTCCACACCAGAATCCTATAGGTCTAGTTTATTTGGATACGTGGATACATAGACAAGTAGTTTTATGTAAACTACATCATACACCACTAAGTACATATTATCATGAACACTTCTTATATATGTCATGCATAATACCTTTCTTTATAACCTAGGGAAAATAAAAAAGAAAGGGGTGAGATCGGATTCTTAGTAAGGTTAAAAAAGTGAGATATCAATATAATGTGAGAATAAGGGTATGATAACATGATAAATAAATTTGAAAATCATACCCATCATATCGCTAATCATAAACAAATGTCAAATCATGAATCATGGTTGTTCATAAGACATTATCATAATGGAATAAATGAAAATAATCTTTTAGATCTTAACAATGGAATAAGAAATAAACCTTTGGAATACAAATAAGTAGAGAAAATAATTTCCTCAGTCGTCAGGATTATTTCCAATGAAATCACAGTAGAATGGGTTTACCATCCAAACTATCATTGAAGACAAGGTTCACTACTAAGACTATCATAAGGGACAATGTCTCTTACTGAACTATGTTCACTCCCCATTCTAATCGTGTTTGTCTCATGAGATATCAATATTTATCCAATTAATTAAGAGGATATATAATTCTAGGCCCACCAATAACATAATAATAATAATACAAATGTGGTCCAAAAGATATTAAAACATTTATCAAGTCATAACACATTTAAATTAAGTGGTTTTCATAAATATTTCATCATCTCATTATAGAATAACCCTTGGAAAAGATATTGGTTTTATTAACATTTTTTATTACATTAAAAATCCATTTAGAGAAATAATAAGGATGGTGTCATTTGATAATATCCCAATTAAATTTTAGGAAATAAAATTGAATATATTCATATAAGGAAAATGATTTTAAAATATCACATTAACATTTCGTGATTAAAATACACTTTTTATATTTAAATAAAATATTTATAATATAAAAATTCTCCAAATATTAATGAAAATATTTCCTTGTAAAATAAAAATGGATGATTTTGAAGGAATATTTAAATATTTGAGTGGTTATAACTGTATGAAATATTTTTAATTTTACACGTGTTCAAATAATGATTCCTTTCATATTTTCTGTAAAAAGTCAAAAGTATTTCATTCCATAAAGAGAAAAGAAGAATCCCTTTAATCAATTTTATAAAAATTGAAACCATGGTAAAAATGATTTTCTAAAAATAAATAATATAATTTTAATAATATTATTGAAAACATTTTTTGAAAACATATACATAGAAGATAATGGATTTTTTACTAAATAGAGAAATAAAGTCCACATTCCATCATTTTTTTGGAATTTTAATTACATAAAGGGAGTAAAATGAATGGGAAACAAGTATTTTTCATAAATAATGATAAAGCAGGGAAATTATTTAGTTTCATTAGATATATATCATAATATTTCATCATTAGAAACATAATCATAAACAATCCTAATAAATTACGAGATTGTAACATAAAACCTTTACCACTTTAGAAACATTTGAATCATAAACCACATAATGGAGATAAAAATATCTAGATATTTTTATACCAATAATTTCCTAATAATTATTTCAAAATAAATTCATGGTTAGTATATAAATCATATAAAATAAATAAGTGGTGAAGATAGCATGTGTCCTGCAGAAATAAAAGTGATGTGAAAATCCTTTACCTAATGTTTCACCTTTCTTCATACACATTCAAACCTCATGTATAATAAATACATAATTATATATATATATATATATTAAATAACTATATAAATATTTATCATACAAAATATTATTCACTTATAAAATTTTACCATTTTTTATTAACAATACTTTATTAGAATCCTTATTTTAGGTGATAAATTCTTCATTTTTCATGTATGTTTTGGTTTGGTAGTTTTGGCCCATGAAATTTGATTACAATTACATCATCACTTCATTTTTTATCATGATATATATAACATATAATAATTATAAACATATTTTTATTCATCAATAAATTTAATAGATAGAAAAATGAATTACACCATTCATGAAGATGGTAGTTCATATGTATGTATAAACGATGTTTACATTTTTCTATTGATGGAATGGAAGAATAGTAAATATTAATAAACCTTATAATTTTTTTATCATATAATTCATTTATATTCATTATATATATCATTATTAACATCCATTTCAAGATAAAATGAGTAATGTGTCACATCGCTTTGTGGAGGCAGTATTCCACAAGCACACATGAGTGAACTTATCACATTATAATAGATTGAAAGGTATGGATGTATACGTTATATTTTAATTAAATAATTATAATTAATCATGAAAATAATATTAATATGTTAAATACATCATTTTATCCATCCTAGAAATGTGGTGATGGTTAACAAACCATATCTATTCACGAGACATTAGTCCGCCCTACAAATGATCTATTGTTTCATTTACCATTTGATGGAAGAGGTTATTGGTGTAGGTTTTTAAAATAACATAATAATATATAGTTATATATAAGATATTAATGTTATTATATCTGAATATTTGAATTGTATTTTTTGGATTTGGATCAATAAATAAAATAAAAACATTCGGATAAGAATGGTACCTCTTATTCAGACAACATCCTTAGGTTAGCACCAAAATACTTATTAAGAGGGTTTCCAAATGAATATAAAGGATTATAATAAATTGGTATGAATTTGAGGAATTTATCTTGTTAGTTATTGGCTGAAATAAAAGTATTTTGTTTTTTGAAGAGTAGAGAAGAGGCGACGTCTTTTTATACACGGTTGAGAGCACCCACTTGAAAACCACATGTAAATTTCCTAAAAGAGTCCAAAATAATAAATCCATTAAAAATAAAAATACTTAAAAATGGAAATATATTTGAATTTGGGATGATATAAGGTTTAAATATTCACATAAAATATTATTTTGAAAATTTTATTTGGAAAACAAACCCTTATATATTTTTTAACCTCCCAGTAAACCTGTTTTATCCTTAATTGAGATAATTATTTTTTACTACTTTTATAATTCAATAGGAACTAAATTTAGTTTGGGATTATTAACTAATATTAATTATTATTCCAAATATGTAATAAATTTTACCAAATTCAAATAATATAATTTGAACAATTTAGTTTAAAATTAAACCTGCATACGCGATGACAAAGAGAGTTTTCAATGTAAAAGTTTTCATAAGTATGAAAAGATTATATATCAAAATTAAAAATATAATTTATTAAAATAAAATATATTTGAGAAGAAAATAAATAATTTTACTAATTATACTTATACAAATATTTTTAAACTAGATGTAACTTGTAAATTCTTTTAAAAAAGAGTATTTAATAAAAATTATATTTTTCTCTATTCGTTGAATTTTTTAATTATAAAAAATTCACACTAAGATAATATTAAACTATTTATGTAAAAAAAGAAGAAATTTTTTTCAAATAGAATTTCCAAAAGTTTGAAAAATAAATTTTAATATTTTTTTTAAAAATGAAATGAAAACCATTTTTTGAAAAAATTGTATTCTCGAAGAATATAATGACTTTAACAAAAATTAAGTACTTATTTATAAATATAATTAATTTTTATAAAATAGTTATACATAATTTAATAAGGCATTTATTACTATTTATACAATGATTTTTATCAGCTATGTTATAACGATCATCTCTAAATAATTATATTAATTGTGTATTTTGGTTCGTTAAAACTCATTGTTTCATTTAACAGAAGTTATCAAAATGCACCGAAGCCCAGAAAACACTGAAAAACGAGCATGAATGTGCCAAATTCCGATTCTTGAGGGACCATACTCCCCAGGAATCAATGCTTGGCATCCAATACAGTCATATTTAAGGAAACACAGGTCAATAATTCACCAATTTTGGATTCAAGAGGGCCCATAACACCTCAAGAACCAAAAATTTGCATTCATATAAGCATGTTACAATACAAACAGTCCTCTATCAACCGTAGAGATTCTATCAAGTATCTATCAAAACAGCATGCATAATATACACAAAGTCTATCACAACAACATGCAATTGCTAATGCACCCTAGATGGCATGGCAAGAATGCACGGCGTGTGATTTCTAACAAGTTCCTATATGATGCTTGAGATGGCATACCCTCACCTCATCGGGTTGCGACAAAAATAGAACCAGAATAGAAACAATAGTAACAACACAAGTCATGTGAATCACTCTAGGTGAAATCATAACAACCGTACAATATCAAAACTAGAAACTGCAATAAACGAGGTAGTATGGATTTTCCATATACACGGGTTAGCTACTCCCGGACACAGCTTATTACCAAGTACCGAATTTGTCTTATCCCTGGATAAAGGCTTCAAACAGTAAATCAATAGAAAATAACCGCTCTGATTCCACATTGTAACGTCTCAGTTCTGGAAGCCACCTAGAGGCGCCCCGTACCCGGTATGTCATATGGCCTCAAGCGCATTTCTCAAAATTCCAGAGGCTGCCGACTAGCAGTGAGTTCCTTGGGTGTGATAGTGGGGAAACTATTCCCTCATTGGAAGAGTATACAACAGAAGAAAAACAAATAGATAACTGTAGAAACCATATCCATCCATACAAGAGTAAACGATAAAAAGTGGAAGAGTAATAGTAAACAATTGGAGCACACACACATGAATATAAAATGATCCACAATACATATGTGTAGGAAAGAATCTGACCAAGTAAAAATGTTGAATACAATACTAAACCAAAGTGCAAAATAAAATAGGTAAACTCCTCAGCATCACAAGCCATAGCTTGGTCCTATGCTCTCCAGCTCCACAATAAGTCAAGTACATGAAGTAGAAGGGCGCTTTCCCTTATCTACACCTGCAACAATATAATCTGTTTGGACCCAAAAGCATGGCCCAAACAGGGTGTGAGACAAGGTACCAGTAGGCAACCACCCAAATATCTTTTCCTAACAGTTATTGAATACATGGCAGTAAAAAAATGCAGGAAGAAGTAAGCAGGAAAGCTCACAACAGCTAAAATCCGTAGTCTAGAATATAAAGTACACAAGTTGTAGCCAAACAATAAGAAGAACAACAGGTAACCCCTTGGGTAGTTCTCACAGCCTAACCCTTATGGTTCAACCTACAAGTACTAGAAACCATCTGGGAAGCACAAACAGTCTAGCCCATCTGGTTCAGCTAAAGAATCGACTCTCCGAGGAATCACTCACTTTCAATTCACCCTATAGTCTCGTATCGTACTAAAGGCTCCCTGGGTAAGCACTCAACGTCTCATTCCCCCTATGGCCCACATCGAGGAACTACAGACTCTCTGAGGAAGCACTCAACGTCAATCCCCCCCCCCCCCGTGGTCTCACATCATAAATTAAAGACACTCTGGAGAATCCCTTATGTCCATTCTCCCTATGGTCCACTACACTAGGTTCTCATAGCCTTGTGTAAAACAAACATGCATAGTGCGCGTATCATCCCAAGTAAATCTCAACAACTACATGGATATCATTTTAAGGAACAAAAACATAAGAATACCATAGTTCAACTATCCTATAACTAGGCATGGAAACTAAAAAAACACTGAACAAGAAAAGGAAACATGGAAAAACATCCAAAGTACAGTAAAAATTACCCTATTCACAAGCAATTACCTCTACTCAAGAAATCAAGAAAAGCAGGCAACAACAGGGGCAAAATATGAACACACACAATTCCCTGTTCAAGTAAATTTGTGGAATTGCAAAAAATATTTATAGAATTCCTTCAAAAATTCACAAGCCATCTACATCATTTCTAGGAGATTGATATACTTGAACCACGATGATTTTTTCTCCTTAGAAATTTGAAGATATGAGAAAACATAACAAACACTCAACCAACAATATATTGAGAAAGAGGAGGAATTTTAAAACAAAGCTCTAGGAGAAGTAGGAGCTTACCACTTCGGTTCCAATGCAATTAACGGCTGTGGATTCGGAGCACAAACGGAGGATCTGGAGCTCGGAGAAGATCTGCAGTCGTACGGCTTCTCTCAGAGGAACGAAACCTAGACAAAAGGTGTTCTATCTGTCAGACATGACCCTGATGCGTTTAATGAGAAAAAAATACACGACATGTAATTCTTGAGTACATGATGTGTACTCCATTTTTCTACACTTCGCTTTAAGCGGCCTCCACTTCACCCCTACACACCGTGTGTGTGGCCCAGACATGGCCTGCACATGGCCTGGCGTGACAAGGGAGTACACGACGTCTACTCAGAAAGAACACAGTGTGTACTTCAAATATTTCAAGAAACCCCTCTTTTCTCAAAAACTCCAGGAAACAAAAGACATTCCTAAAAACGAAGATCCGAGTTCTTACAATCCAAAATCCCAATAGGTTATTATTTATATGAATGATTATAAACCTGTAGTATGACTTCTATGTTACCTACTTGTGAATGATAAAGTATATACATATTTGGGTGAGATATATGGAACACATCATGGACTTTAGAATGGTTTAGTGGAAGCCCTAAGAGATAGGATAAAATAAATATTCAATTAATAATATCAAAAGTGAAAATATGACTAGCTCTCAGTTTTCCCCTAATCTTGAATCTCATAAACTTCATCCATGTATAAATTCATAGAAAATCCTTCTTACCAACATCGAACTCTTGATCATGTCGATGATTACCCACAAAAAGTTTCTTTCTAATTTGTGTTTTCATTATATGTTTTAAATGGATATTACCTTCATAATAATTTTTTATCTAGATCAATCCTAATAAGTTCCTTTCTCTAACTTCTCCCCAACATTGTTGAATTTATTCACTTATTTCCACAGAGGGATTGATAATGATAAATCTTAATGATTTTTTGAAATCTATTATTGTATGAAAACTAAAATAGAGGAAGTTATTGATAAAAATGACCATTAAAATCCATAGAAAAAGATATCATCACGTCCTTTAGGGTATTAATAGTTCTCTTAGACTGACCATCTATCTAATGATGATAATTTGTACTGAAACTAATCAATATATCAAGGGATGACTAATGAAATTTCCTTAAAATTGAGGTATAAAACCTATATCATAATCATATATAATAGAATATGGTACTCCAAAAAACCTTAACACATTATTAATTTATACCCAATAAATCTGATCCAGATATAAATATCCTCTAACAATGATGAATTTTTCTCACTTCATAAGGATTTCACCTATATCCCATTTATTATTCTTCCCTTTAGATGTTTTTGGGAGTACAATGACAAAATCCATGTGATTCTTCCCATTTCCATTATGGTGTGGGTAATGGTTGCAGAATCCACTCAAACCTTTATCTCTCATCCATAACTTGTTAGCATACCAATAACTGAGATAAAAACTCTATAATATTTAAATTCATGTAATACCATAAAAAATAATCCTTCAAATCTCTAAAAATCATCATACTTCTAGGATGAATAAATAATTAATAATTATGAGGTCTCTCAAATATATTTTTCTTCAAATCGAGAACAAATGGAATAAATATTTTTTTCTTAAATTATATCAATCCATCATAATCATGGTTAATCTTAGGAACATTTCTCACCTTCTTCTGCAGCTAAACATCTTCATTGTGTTCCTCTTTAATATTCACATGTATAGTTTCTTCAACACTCATTTTAGAATGAGAAAACATCTAACTCCCTTCAATATTTCTAGATCAATCATCTTAATATTCATAAATATTGTATTCTTTGAGATCATAATAAAATATAATCTAGCATAATCCTTTTGACTATAGCAGCATCCACCTTTTTTTCATTCCCAATGTGGTAATTTATTGTGCGTCCATAATATTTAATTATCTCAAATCAACTTATATGTATCATATTCAAGTCATTCTTTTGAAAACATAGTTTAATAGTTAATTATCAGCTTTTATATCATCCCTTTATCTATAAAGGAAATTCCTCCATATTTTTAATACTAAATTACTACAACTAACACCAAATGAAATGTTTGGTAATGTTTTTCATGAACCATCAATTTTTTAGAATCAAAATCTATAAATATATCATTATATACGTTAAAACACCCCAATACTTTATTCGCTGCATTAATATAGATTAAAAATATTTATTTAGCACAATTTAATGTATGAACTTGTTCACTAACTAATATTTTAATTAGTTAAGATAAGTATTCCTCACAGTAATTTTTCCAAAGGAACATGGTTCCCTTGTGAGTTAACTTGTTTATTGGATTATATAGTCATGATAAATTCTCTATAAACCATTAATAATTTTAAAACAAACAAAGAAAAATATGGATCTCAAACATAGTGGTTTGTCTAGGAGAACGTTCAATAACATCATTCTTTGATGGATCCACATTTATGCCTTCACATGAGATTATATAACCAAAAAATAATCCTTTTTATTAAAACATCACACTTGGTAAATTTTTCAAAATATTCCCCTTCCTCAGGGTCATCATCAAAATTATCAACTGATCATCATGCTCTTCCGTGAACTTTTAATATATAATTTTATCATCAATATATAACAAAAAAATAGATCAAGGTACACCTTATATAATTTATTTTTTAAATCTATGAATATAGAGGGGGTATTAGTAATAGAAGATAGAATAAATATTTATTTGTAGTGTCCATGACTTTTATGGAATGAAATAATTGGTATATACTTCTTATTTTCCCTTAATTGATAATATCTATAATGAAGGAAAATATTGGAAAAGTATTTATCTCTATAAAAATGATAAAACAAGTCATCGATACATAGTATAAGTTTCTTTTTCTAGATTGTGATCATGTTATGTTCCCAATAATCATTATAGAGTTGCATCAATCCATATCTCATATTAACAAAAACAATAATCGAACCCCAATGTGACACAATTGGATGAATTAATTCCTTATCAATATTCTACATAAGTTTCTTATTCAATTTTTTTAACTCAATTGGGGTAATTCTATAGGGAGTCTTTAAAATAGGCATAGAACCAATTATGAGTTCTATTGAAAAATCAAATTCATGATTTGATGGATGACTATAAACACTTATGGAAGGATTAAAAAATCTTCTAATAAATTGTAATATCATTGATAATTTTTTATACCCAACCATATGAGATAAACACACCTTTAAAAAGAATCAAGACACATACAATTTATGAAATTTATATTATAAGTTTATATATTTTATCAAACTGATTGACAATCATATGATAGTTTGGAACAAAAAATGGGAATTTTAATCCTATGATAATGTAGTGGGATTTATGGGAAAAACACATTACATACATATTATAACATCAAATTCATTGAGATGGAGAATAATATGATTTTTAGGAAGTTAATTCCCAAAAACATTAATCAAAGAAGAATCATAGATTTGTGATTAAATCATAATACAATTAAGGTTTTTCAATGATAATTCAACATATAATAAAGGAAGATTTTAATTTTAAATTCTTCATAATTTTTTGATATACAAAAAATCATATAACCAAGATGATATAGGATACTTCAATATTTTATATTCTCTATTACCGCCACAACATCATCATTTTTTCTTTAATCAATTTCAAAAACTAAAATGGATAGCACGACCATCCAACATCTTTGATCATAGTGATCAATCATTCAAAATATTTCTAAATAATTAAACTTTCTTTTCAAACTAATACACCTTAGGTTTAATCTAGGTCATTCATGATCATTATATATTCAAATTATAAGTTATGGTTCATAAAGAAAATGTGAGTTATCCAAGCATATCCTCCTAGATCATAAAACCAGTTTCACAGGAAGGGAACATTTCACCGTGCACTAGAATGAAAAATGAGTTATACTCAACTAACTCTATTCATGATTATTACCCATAGAAGTATCTTTCCCAAAACCACATCCAATTTCAGTATCCTAGAATATATGTTTTTATAGGAAAACCACACTCATCTCAATACCATAAATTTTTGCATTATTCAATATTAAGACATATCCTAAGGGTTATCACAAATGTTTTTCCATCCTACTTTCCAAAGTTAAACTAATTATTTTTCTAATACAACTATTGATACACACACATTTCATAAATAGATATAACATCATAATTGATGAATGTTAATTACATAACATAAATATCCATTCAAGATTCATATAGATCTATTATCGTTGAAATCTTGGATACGTATTAAAATATTTCATAAGTGAACTAAAATATCTCCTACTAAGTAGTTTATAACTATAATCCTTATTACATATATCATACATAATATTTTTCATCATAACATGGGGAAAGGAAACATATGATAAGGGTGACATAAATCTATCAGTAAGGATAAATAAGTGATATATCAATATAACATAAGTATAATGATATGAGAACATGATAATAAAATTAAAAAACTATACCATTTAAATCATAGCTAAAAAACTTATGTAATTAAATAAATTTCAGTAGTTAATAAGACTGATATCATAATAGAATCAATGAAATAATCCATGAGAGCATAACATTAGCATAAGAAATATATTTGGGGAAAACAAAAAATCATAGAAAATAATTTCCTTGGTTGTATATGATTATTGATAAGGCTATCATAGTGGAATGTATTAACTGCCTAAATCCTCATATTAGTCATGGTTGACTCCCAATACAATCTTTGTGGAAGGAGTCCCTTACTAAACTGGGGTCACTCCCCAATCCAGTCATGATTATCACATAATATATCAATATTTTCCCAGTTCACTGAACACAAATATAATTTCTGTCTAACCCTTAATATAATAAAAAACATATAGATATGTGAAACATATTCAACCTTGAATCCACTATAACGGGTGCCCCGATTGGGGTCATCACTTAACCTCAGGCTCACCTCCTCATATGTTAGAGGATTATGACTAGAAAAGTGAATGCCCCCTCCCTCTTGTTATATAATGATGACATAATCCTTTTTTAAAAGGGGACAAAAGAAACCTAAGAAACCTTAAAACCATCATCTCTCACTATGAAGATGTCTCTGGTCAACATATTAATTGGATGAAATCATTTATTTACTTTGAAAAAAACTATCCCCCTAGGCGGAAAAGTTGCATTGCAAATATGCTTGGCATTCAAGAGGGCATTATCCCTTTCAATTATCTTGGGATTCCTATTTTCTGGTGTAGACCCAAAGAGATTCATTTCTATACCATTGTTGATCAAACTCTTCGACACCACTCCTATTGGAAAGGCAAAAATCTCACAATGGCAGGGAGAATTTGCCTTGTAAAATCCACAATTGTTTCTAAACTGGTTTACTCCATGATGATCTATAAATGGCCAACTAGTAACTTAAAATGCATCAATGTTTCCATAAAAAACTTTTTATGGATAAGAATCACTCTAAAAAATAAATTAGTTTCCATAGCATGGTCCACGTGCTGTAAAACTATTGAAAAAGGAGGTATTGGAATTAATAACCTCGCTAACATTAACCAGGTCCTCAAGGTGAAACTCGCGTGGGATCTCATTTGTAACAAGTCTCCTTCCACGATCTTCCTTTGGGATCGTTTCCTTGAAAAAATCTGAAACAACATGCATAATTCTCTCACGTCCTCTATATATCCATCGATTAAATGTACCTTCAACTACATTATGTCCATTGCTAGATGGATGGCCAACAGCAACTCGAATTTGAATTTTTTGCTTGATAACTGGACTACCACACCCTTGATATCCATAATTTCTTCCTCACAACTCCCTGTTCATACTAGTGACACCATTAAAAACATCATGAACATGCAAAATACTCCCTTTCCTGAAGAGATTAAAACTATTTTCGATAATTACCATTTCGTTGTTAATGAGGATTTCCTGATCTAGGAACCTTCACATAATGGGATTCCTGACTCAAAGCGTTTTTACAAACATTTTTACACGAATGATATGAACAACTTTATCTAGATTAGAAACTTCAATAATGACTGGATTAAAACTTCATGGTTTATATTTGTTTGGCATATTTCTCACTGTAGGATTCCAACAGACTCCTATTTACAAACCTTTGGAATCATCCTTTGCTCTAAATGATGTATGTGTAACCAACATTGTGAAGATATTAACCATAATTTCCTTTCTTGTGATATAGATACTGCTCTTTTGAATTATATATTTGACATCTTTGAATGCAATTTGTTGTTTTGTAGCTCTCTAACCTCTTAGATTCAAAAATGACTGGAGAAATCCAACCCTCATCAAATCAAGAACCTCTTTGGGGTAGTAATTTTAGTGCTTATGTATGTGATATGGTATAGAAGGAATGATTATACCTTTCGCAATAGTTCTTTGAATCTTAATGCAGGAAAAATGAGAATTCTTATCGCTACCCGAGAGGCAGCCTTGATACAGAAGGATCAGTGTAACAACTAGTTCAGAGATTTGGTGATCCTATGATGCGTTGGGATTTTAGGTAAATTTCCTCGCCCTAAATTCATGCTTGATTTATTTTTGGAATCCCCCCTACAAGATGGATCAAAATAAATTTAGATGGTGCCTCTAAAGGGAACCCAGGCCCAGTGGGTTGTGGTGCCATCTTCAGAAATCATCTAGATCAAGTTCTTGGTTGTTTCTATGGATCATGTGGAATTGTAACCTCCCATGAAGCTGAGATTCTCAGCATCATACACATGATCTCATTTGTCAAGATGCACAACTGGAACTATATATGGATTGAAAGATACTCAACCACTATCTTCCATGAAATCTTGAAGGGTAACTTCCACCTGGCTTGGAAGCTCACTTCCTGCTGGACTGACTATCAGCACTCTCTCTCCTCCCTCAACTTCATTTCTACAAACTCTTACGGGGAAGAAAACATGGTTTCTGATGCCCTTGCCAACATGGGCATTGATAAGGACACTACCTAGAGAGATGATCTTCCCCCTGAGTTTCTTCCTCTTTATATGAGGGATGTCAACAAAATTCCTTCCTTTAGACTTGTGTAACCTCTTTATTATTTATAATAAATGTTTTGTTGTGGTCTTTGACTAGAACACTACCTTTAAAAAAATGTTGGTCAAAAGTGGAACATGGGGTGACTATACTCGCTTATTAAAGTGAATCCATAAGAAAAGTAACATAAACATAATAAATAACCTCATAAATAGAAAATAGACAACATGAAACAAAAATAATAAGTAAAAAAGTACTCTTGATATAACAAAATATAGTGAATAATCTACATTCCAAGTAGTCATACACAATGATCCAAAAATATAACTAAAAAAATCCTATAAACACAAACACACACCCCAACTTGATCTCGACCTCTATTCTCCAACCAATAATCCCATGCCTAACCAATACCAGGTCCCTATCCTAAACCTGTTCCTAAAATAGATGACATCTTTTTGAGCACATAAGTCCCATGGAAGCCATATTTGGGTGTGAGTAAAACTTATTAGGCCACCAAAAATGTTGTCTAATAAATACCAGTATGTTCAAATGTGTATGAAAGTAAAAACTATAATAAATAAATAATTAATAAGGGAATCATTTAATTAATTATCTAGTACCCATTAACTAAAAATGTATCCTAGAAAATAAGAATCAACAAAACCATCTTAGGTCACTTTGGTAGTCCATGTCAAGAACAAAAGGATGACAAACACATCTAACCAAAATGGATTTAACATTCCATAACCCATCACATACCCAATAGCTAAAATATTTATTTAGACCATTTTCATCATTATTTTTATTCCATCACTTATGTTATCTTAATTAATAAATTCATCTTCATCACATTTTACATGGGTTAGTAATATAACCCATTTACACCACATCCTATACCAGATAATAACCACGAATTGGGGAATAAACCAAGTCCCTAACTCACTAGGGATAAACACATCACAATAACACATTATGCTAACCTCAAATCCTAAGTTCTAGTGGATTAAACTATTAGGGGAATTGATCCTTTTCCTCTTCCATAACCTATGAATTTTGGTTAGGAGTTTGTAGCCTCAGTTTTACTCAACCCATGGTCTTAGAACCTCAAGTCAATACCCCACGCTATAAATCCAGGTGCACATGCTTATTCATCTATTAACCACACATATACCATATAAAAATAAAAGTCAACCAATTCCAATAGAAATCATAGTCCCCAAAAATTATCATGGGAAGAAATATTTTTTCATAACCCATTAACACATTTCCATTTACATTACCTTTATGTTTACTCCAATTCCCATTTATTATGCCAAACTCATTAAGAATATTAACTAATTCCCATACATTAACCCATTTAACATATTCAATCATTCTGTATGATAACTCACTTATGAATTTTTAGTACAAACCATATCCCATTGGTAACACCAACACAAATCTCATTTAACCCATTTTAAAATCAGTCCAAACACCCCCTTATTCTATATCATCAACTAATCCCATTCCTCAATTAGTTCATTTCATAATTCAATCAACGTTTCAACGTATTTGTTAAGGGTTCTATCTCACTAACCCTTATACCCCTTAAATTATCATGGTCCTACCATATGTTTATAAACTACATCATCTAAATAAACACATTTAAAAAAACTCATTGAAGTCATATTGAAACCACCCATTAAAACATTGTTCTTCCCCTTTTAAAAACCAAAACTTTCCCCCATGATTTTATTTCCATTTTCATTCAATAATGAAATCAATTAGGCAATTCTCAAAAATATGAGACCCCACACTTATTCAAAACTCATTGTAAATCCATTTAAAAAACCAATTTTTAAAATTCCTTTTAGGTCAACACCTCCCTTCATAATAATTCAGACATTCAAATATTATTTTCATCCATAACTCAAAAATCGGGTGACAACACAAAACATACCATCAAAATAATTTCAAAACCATTTTAATCATGTAAAATGTTTACATAAATAGATCAATTAAAAAAATTAACCTTAACCACTACTACCCATTTTATGACATAATAACCCTGTCTCATAGTTTAAAAATTTATTTCACCATTTATAAGGGGTCGAACTATCCCATGGATAGCCCTTGGTTGGGTCTACAGTTCCAACAAACCCAATGGGTTTTGTGAAGGGTTTTAACCTCAATGTAAGGTATAAGACACTTTATATATCCAAAGACAAATAAAATCATCAAGGAACACATTGGTATTACCACACACACATATATAACATCAAGACTATGGGAAAAATCATAAATACCACACACCTCATATCCATTGATGAAAGATTACTTCATATCCTTGTTTGATTTAAACTTAAACACCTAGTAAAATCCCAAAAATAATCTAATAGAAAATTTGAGGTTTTTAGGGATTCTAAAGAAGAGGGGAGATTTCATAATCCCTAATCTAAAAAATAGAGAAAGGAGGAGTGTTAGAATCACTGGGATCGTTGATTTGCACCCAAACGGGATCCAAATTCACAAGAATCAAAGGAGAAACATCCATAGAGGGAGAGGGGGATTCTGGTTTGTCACCTAAGGTAGAGGGGGTTGAATGGGAGGAAAAATAGAATGTGAATCTAAAAATCCCAAAATGAAAAAACTCTAAAATTTTCAAATTTTAAAGTGGTGCATGGTTTACTCACACTGTTTTCCAAACCGTGCACAAACTGTGTACAAGGTACTCTCTATGGGAATTTGGGTCACACAATTAAATGGAGATACCCACAAAATTTTTCAAACTGTGTGGTAACTATTCACTAGCCCTATGTCTTAAATGGACACAAAGATGCATGGTTTCCTAGGCCTGGTGTACAGTTTACACTAACCATACATCAACCACGAGCTATGCACTTTTTGACCACTTTTCTACTCTTTTAATGTCATGTACGATGGGAAAACATCGAAAACCCCTCAGGAACTCAAGAAAAACTTTTTACCCTTAAAATAGTTTTTAAACATTTTTTTAACAAGGACGTACCTTCATAAAAGATTAGGATCATACATCCTCCCCCCCTTATAATGAATCATCCTTGAGCCACACCTCTAAGAACTTCTTATCCATCAATACCAAAAATGCCCAATGAAGGACCCATCGATTGACCTTCACCTTATGTGTTTTTACCTGAACTCAGTCATGGCACGATAATGCTCAGATAAAGGAAACATTCCTACCCAAAGAACATATCCCTCCCCAAGTTTCTTGGTCACAATCTTATTTGTACCTAAAGAAACATCCACCCCAACTCAACATTACCATCTCCAAGAATAATAGAAAAGTCCACTTAATTCCACTAAACCACCACATGAAAGGATACTTACTAGAAACTATGTTACATAGGAAGGACCAACTGGAACACTCTCGGTCTGATCCACTCCACAATTCATGGCCTAAATTTCATGGTTCCATCTCACCTAAATTCTTTCAAAGCACTAATGGTGATCTATACTGACATCTTTAGACGATAAATCCCTATTTTCAACCACATCTCATGACATACATGATCCAAAACTCAAATATCAATAGACTTTGTTCATTTCCAGATGTTTGAAAAGAACTATCCAAAAATGCTCTTCATCTCAAGGAACTCAACTAGCTAATTCCTGAGCCAACAACCATCACATACATCATTTACCCAAGATCAATTCCACTGAAGTACATCCATCTAGAACAACTAGTTGCACCATAAACAGACTACCTTCCCACTAGGGTTCTCCCCGCCATATTCTTTAACCTATCACAACCATTTTTTCTGGTATTGAGTACCTCCAGAATCGTAAAAGACACCAACATAACTTTAACTCAACTTTTAGAACTTACAGAATGCATCATACAAATCACCACACCCAACATCCATGAGAACACCATAAAAATTGAAATTTATTCTTTCCATTGAAACCACCTATATTGGACACCTCCACTATCCATACATATTTAATGGTACCTTGGTTCTTCCTCAGAGTCCATTCTCATAATCAAAACACACTTATCCTTCCCATGTGGTTGATAGGTGACTTAAATCCAAACCCATTCATTCAATTCTGTGCATTTGAGCTGGTTCGTCCCTAGTCTACTAACTCCATTGATTCCCAACCTCTTCTATTGGTACATCACCACTTTACTTGTCCATGACACCCTTTCCACTCAAGGCATACCACCCTCATCCGCACGAACATACCGAAGTCATCCCTGATGTTTGGTAAAACATCTCCATCATGAAATTAACTATTCTTCAAATCACTTTCATGCGCTATAACACCCCTTAATACCCCTTTGATGTAACCACAATGATTAACATTAGAACTATCCCAAGCCCAAATCTGGTGCTTAGCCCGATTGACCACCATCCCAAAGTCCAACCCGAACATGCACCTCATAGGTTCCCCATTGGAATCTTCATTTCATCACATCAACTTAATAGAATTCTCCACACAACCATGACTTAAGATGATGCACCCCGTCTTTGGAGTATCATTCTCACTACTTTCATGAATCCCTTTATACCATCATGGATTATGTATTGATCATAAGTTGAACCTTGAATATGGATGTGGTTGATTAGCCTTTCCCATAACAACAAAACTAATGTTTCTCACTACCCATTATTGTATTCTGGGAACAACACCGTTGTAATTTTTTGACACCCAGTTCATCCTGAGGACCCCTCCCAAAACTAGTCGATAGGGTCCCCCCCACTATATCACTTCTATACACATATCGCTCTTCGAGCATATCCTTCACGATGTCCACATCCGCCCCAAACCCACTTAAAATTCTATGTGTATATCCAGAGCCCTCTATGCATACCTAGATGATGTTAGGATATTGGGCATGATCATCACTAGTTAGAAGTAAGTTAAGATTTCATCGGTGAACACCATCACAAAAATCCATTTCCACTGCCACCTCGTACCAAGCAGACACCTTAATCTACTGATGATCTCAAGCTTCCCGACCTTAGGATTTCTTTCCCATTCTAAACACCATAATTAAAATGATGTTTAAAACCCAACTTACTTCCAAATCACAACCCTCTAACATGCGGGCAGGAACCAACATTTTTTTTGGCATCATTATCATAACCCTACTAAATTTCTTCTTGTAAAATCCTACTTATCAAAAAAGATGTGCAACGATTCATTTCACCGGTCAAAATTCAAATGATCTCTCACACTACCAGGGCCTATCAACTTTTATTTCATGGAAAGAACATGCTCTTACATCCAACCCACTAGAGAAAATATCCCAATGACATTGTGTATCTCTATCATGTTCCCACCACCTAGTACTCATCAGAAATATCATGGTCTCACACTCTCCTATGAAAAAATAGAAAACCCATATCTCGTTCAGAAGAGTCATTCATGCCACAAGATCCTCCATATTCATCGGACCCAAGGATTTATCAACATATCACCCAAAAAAAACTAATCTAACAAATATCCCAACTGTGTTTTGATCACCCTTTCTTTTTCTGTCGCAAACCAACAATGCCTTCCACATCTATGTTCAAGAATACCATAGGGTCAAGTATCTGAATGACCCTACCCTTCACAACCACTCTTATAACCAACCTTAAGAACCCTACTGCTTCCCCAATATGAGTCTAAGTCATAATTTTTCACCTTTTTCAAGGATTTATGACACCCATCGTACATCAACATCACCTCTGAACCAACCAATTGTGATTGACATTCCAAACACCCACAACTCTGGTTGACCCTCCTCAAGGCTACCCTCGATTTATCAAGGTTGTTAACTCATAGCCACCACTCCCAAATCCATTAAACTTTCCACTAATCCCTCTAGATTAATACTACACTAGTAAACACTATCAGTTTTCCACTACCATGGTCTGAAACATCTACATGGGATACAAACACATATAAGAACTGACACCTCGATTGGACACTCTCACAGGTCATCCTCAAAGGCTTAATGATACCAACTCCCCAAACTAGGTCCGCACTAAGAAAAGGTAATTAGATCTCTCTAATCCACTCACACCAAACTCAAAAAAAAAACAGTTTTTCATTGTGGTCATCCTACCCACGTTCCAAACACACTGGGTCTAACACGCCAAACAACCATTTACTCTAGTTCCCACACCAAAGATACTTGTACACATACACTGGCACTATGAACCAAACACCTACTCTAGGGTCCAAAATGAAATTCAAAAGATCCAAATACACATGTGTCACCAAAATAAAATTAAATTATATTACTACACAATTTTATAGTCATAACCTAGCCAAGTTCACAGTAAAAAATATCTTATTAAAAAGAACACTGAACTAATCAAGATCTCAGATCCCACAACCAGCTATCTCAAGACCAAGAACTATCATTGCCCTAACCAATATTACACATGGTCAAAAACCAACAAAAGTGGTAAACACCACTTGTGTCTCACAAATTACCATTATTCTATCATTTTCACACTTAATTACCTTACAATTTCAAACTACCATTTCACTGCTAAAAAATATTCATTTTCAACACAATCATTTACACAATTAAAACCATTTTTACTAACCCATCATTTCAAAAATCATAACATTATTCAAATTCACATTTCAAAACATTTTTCCATTACAAAAATTAATGGCTTTAACATTTATTAAAACCATTCTTATCCCACATTTAAACATTTAAATATCTTATTCAATTCCACATTCATACACATTTGGTTTAGTATCATGTAATTAAAAATTTAATCATGGAAAAATATGGATGTCATACCTATCATATTTTACATGGATAAATCATGAACCCACACACCCTCTATTTTCGTGACCATATAGATGACGAAACCTCATAAATCAATAACACCTACTCCAAGTATGCCACTCAAGGTGGAAATATCAACCAATGATTAAATAAAAAATATGAACATCATTTCCTACCCCTTGAAACATTGGTTTTCCCTCATATGTGGGGATAAAAGAACCCATAAATGGGTTCATTACCAAGTCTCAACAAGATCCTAGTCTCATGTCTTCCATTCCCAAATAGTAAGAAAAAGACAACCTACTTTGATAACACTTTGTAACATCCCCGACCTAGAGACCTCTATAACTAGTTCCCTAAGATAGGTCGTCACATGACCTCAGTTTTGCCTCCCTATATTCCAAAGGATGTTAATTTGTAGCACTGGTCTAAAGTAACAAATTGGGAGACTATACCATATTATCAAAGTTAAGCCACAACATAAGTAAGATAAAATGATAAAATAACCATAAAAACATTAAATGAAATGGATTAAAACCCCAATAAGTAACCAAGTACTCATGCTTTAACAAAATCTAGTGAATAATCTACATTCCAATCATTCATACACTACAATTAAAAAACATAAATATTAAAGTCTCCAAACCTGGACCCAAGTCCCATCTCAGTCCCGACCTCTTTGATCTAACTCATCATCCCATGAACAACGAACACTAGGTCCCTATCTAGAACCTATACCTGAAACAAGTGTCATCTTCTCTGGTACCCAAGTGCCACGTAATCTAGAGTAAGGCGTGACTACATCTTAGTAGGCCACCTCCAACGGTGTCTAATAAATAACCAGCTTATAAAAATATGTATGTAGGGAATAAGTGAAATAAATAAACAAGTAAAAAAAGGAAACATTTAAGTAATTATCTAATACCCATTAATTCACTAATTTTTCTTGAAATGAACAATAAAAAAACTAACTCAGGTCACTTTGGGAATCCAATTAAAGGCAAAAAATGGCTACACACACATTTAACAATAATGGATTTAGCTAACCACAACCCATCACATACCAAATATATATAATGTTCATTTATTCCATTTTCATCATTATTTTCATTTCTTCACTTATGATATCATTATTATTAAATTCATCTTCATCTTATGTTATATGGGTAAGGAGTTGTCACGACCCACCTTTACCAAGACACGAGAAGGGACATAAGATTGAAAAACCCTTACTTCCTCAAGATGAAGGAGTGATAATGACCCCCGAGACCTTCCTTCAATAGGCCCCATAGTGGTGAATATCACCAAGGGTATTGAATCATACATAAAATGGAAGTAATTTCCATTTTTATTTAGTAGGATCGAGAGATAAGATGTTAAAACCAAAAAAAATGTGGAAGTAAAAGTAAAGAGAAAAAAATCCATCCCCATATGAGTGTTCCAATAATAAAGTGATACAAGTACAAGAAAGATCCAAAGGGAAGTACCAAAAGAAAAGAAAAATAGATACGTCAAAGGTCCTGGCGTCTGAGCTAATAGGGTCCATCACGGTCCTCAATATACTCTAGGAAACATAAAAGAATTTTTATATACATCGGGTGAGTATACAAGAATACTCGGTAGGGAAAACCAAAATCTCTAATGCACAAGTGGAGAGGCATTCTAATGCCCTGTGAAAAAGGAGATACCCAAAGCACCTAACAAGGAAACTATCCACCCAAACCACATCAAGGCACACTCCCCAAATAACTCAAGTCAAGTAAAGTAATAGTAATAAAACATTGATGTTTGGGTACCCCACAACACTTTACCACTAGTTTTTAAAGACATCCTATGTGTCAGATCTCCCGCGCCATTCTCACTGTAGTCCCACTGCCAAACCCCGCCCGAACACACCTGGGATACCACAACCCCACATCCCACCCCGTACACACCTGCGCCACAAAAACCACATATAACCACGTCTATAGACATCTGGGCCATAACAACTACCTCCATGCCCAAAGACACTTGGACCATAACAACAACTTCCATGCCCGAAGACACATGGGCCTCATCCCAAAGACACTTGGGAAAGAACCTGCCCGTACACACCTATGCGAACCACCACAGCTACCCTACTCAATGATTCTTAGGCTATAATGGACCTCAGGCTGTCACAGCCTACTCGAAGAGTCTTGGGATACTCAGGAAAGGGAGTAGAAAAGGTTCTAATAACCAACCACTCATAGGAGTGTTGGAAAAAACACCCTCCTCCATGAAATGGGGGTGTTCAAAACACAGTGATCAACTTGGGTGGGGTAAGAATAAGAAAAATAAGAACTAAATTATACATATAGGTAAACAAGAACTCATCCCAACCTAGGGGTTCCAACACTATCCTATACACAAACACCCTCATTAATATTCATTCATAAAAATCACAACAACCACAACCAAGTCACAACTCATTCTGGGAAAACAATTCTCCATTGAACTCATTCATGTTATCACATTTAAGTGACTGTATTTAAATAATTCTTCACTATCGGGAAAATAACAAGTATAACCACAAGCCAAGGAAGTAAAAACAATCAAGCAGCAATTTAAGCATTCACGCCCTATTCTATTATAAAGTCACAACAACAAAAGGGATCCATGAGATCCCTTTAAGTACTAGAACCAAACCATGCCCCATAATCTGGACCCACACGACCTTAGTTCCACAATCCAACAACTGCACCACAACATGGGATCCCATCCCCATCCATGTCACCCTGCACGAATCAAGAAGAACAACCACACATATTACCAATAGAGAGAAAGGGACTTTTCAGATTCAAACACACCATTCATCGAGTTCCTTCTTTTTCCATTTGGTTAACCAGGGTGATCACAAATGGATTATAGTTCAATGTACATCCTTTTATTCAAATGAGTTTATCTAATTAACAAATTCCCATGTTACATCCATTCAATCATCATAGATGACTTGGGTTCAATAGTGCACAAGGAAATACCACCAACGACCATGATTTTTAGTGGACATAAGCCCATACAATTCACAACATATAAGTAAGGGTAAATGAGTACAACAACATCATTAAACACACCCCTTCATTCTTTAACAGTCCTTTTATCATCTTCATTAAGGTTTGGTTTCATCCATACCTATAGAAACATTATCATTCCCACCCTGCATGATATAAAATAAAGTGAGATGAAGGAAAAGAACCCTACCTGGATGATCAACGATCAATGTTTTTCTCCTCATTCCAATAACTGGTGATGCATGACTTGTGGGGGTGGAACTATGGGGATTCCAAGACTGGGAAAGAAAGGATCCAGAACTGGCGCACCACTATCCTTGAGAAGGGGGACACCAAATTTACCGAGAAAAGGAAATGATTCTATCCATGAAGAAGGAATAATCCCCGTGAAAAAGGTAAGATCCTTAAGTTACGGGATATGAAATCTTAAATGAATTTAAAGGCAGATCATGGTTTCACCACATGGTTGGATGGATACACATGATAAAATTAATTGTTATATAATAATTCCCATTAGAGTGGTGGCCGTATCAATTGTGAGTTAAAGGGTTTCCATTAAACAGAGGAAAATGTGTAAGAGGGGTGGAAATGAAAGTAAGGGAAAAGGGTGTGGAACTGATGAAAAAGCCACACGTTGTGGTTAGTAAAGGGTTTCCTGACTCTTGGGGGATTTTAGATATCATTTATGGGCATTAAATGGATTTGAAAGTGGTATTAGAACACTTATATATCAAAAGATACATTACGGTAGTGGAACTGGAAAAGGAAACAAGGTTGGGTCGCCATTTGGTGAGACACCGTCAGTGGATCCATGGTCACGGTTCCACCATCACGGTGCCACCGTAAGTGCTTCCACCATAAGAGGTTCCACCGTTTCGCTGTTCAAAAGTGATGGTATGACCGTTATGGGTCCACAGTCAGGGGTCCACCATCACGGTGCCACTGTAATTGGTGCCACTGTTTTCGTGTACGACTGTGACAGTGAGACCACTATGGTGCCACAATCACGGTTCCACTGGTTTGGTGGGACACAATAAGAGGTGCCACCATTTCGGTGTGTGACTGTGATCGGTGCGACCATTGCGGTGACACCGTCATGGTGACACCGTCATGGTGACACCGTCACTGTTCCACTGGTTCGGTGGAACACCATAAGTGGTTCCACCTTTTTGGTGTGCGATCATGACCGGTGCCACCATTATGGTACTTCTGTGATCGGTGCCACCGTTTTGGTGGAACCGTTTGATGGAACCGATTTTTTTTTGGAAAAATCCTTAATGAGTCACTACCCAATCCATTAGAAAATATATCTCTCAAACTATTCTCTCCCTCGAGAATCAATACTAGGCCCGAAGTATAGAGAGGAGTCCGAATAACCACCTCGAAAGATACCTCTCAGGAGAAAACCTCATCAACATCTAGGAACACCACTCCCTTAAGTAACCACACAAATATGTAATGTTCATATCATCTGGTCATATGGATTAAGGAGTTTGTTTCTACATGGAAAGATACTATCCACTTTGAGTGGCACACACTTGCCCGCACGGGTTTAACCACATCCACCTTAATGCGTATTGATTAGGGATTAGGTCCACCCCTCTCCACAGTCAGGACTCTTCACACACATCTAGAGAGAAAGGTATATAGTCCATTTCATAGTTAAAAAGGTCAAACACTACGTCGAAAACAATTACAAAACTAAACATAACAAAACAAAAAACAACTCTTGGTACTGGAAGCAAATCTGTGCCTCCCATTCCCAAGTAAACTCTTCGAGGCCACCATGCCTCCATAACACACGAACCAAGGGAATGGATCATCCACAAAGCACATTCTCCTCACGATCCTCAATACACACTAGTCTCTCTACAAACATTGTGTCTTACTCGATATGCAACCTTCCCTATTCAAGGACATGTGAATCATCATGTAGATACTGATGATGTTGAGACACGTGGTGTCATGACCCATCCTCAGGGCCAATGTCGTGACTACCCAAGCCTGCCTTCCATAGGCCACCGGCTGGAGACTAGCACCCAAGGCATAAATACCGATAACTGGGAAGGACTTTCCATTATAATAGTAAACAAAACACCACAGAGTACAAGCAGAAGTAATACACTAAGTACAAAAGAAATTTCTGAGAAGTAAGTGGGCCTGAATACAAACCCAACTGAAAGTACATCTACAACTGAACGAAAGTACAATAGAAAAGACAAACAACTAAAACAATAGAAGCATCTCCTGGGTCGTCCACCTTGGATTCTACCTGAAGGGTAGGTACAAATATCCTCCAAAATCTCTCACCCGTCGACCTCCTCCGAGTATCGTCTCACCATGAAATCCACCTCTAGATACTGACACGTCATGAGGTCCACCTCTGGGTACCGTCCAGTCCTTGAACATTCGGACTTTGTCAGCGCTGCCTGTCATCTGCAACCAACACAACGAGGTTCGGGCATAGCCCGTGCATGGGTGAGTATACGATACTCGGTAGGGACACCAAGACCCTCAAGGTATTACTAAATCCAACAAGGATAACCACAAATAAGGATCTCAAAAGATAACCCTTACTTAGGTATGAGCCCATACTTATACCTAAGTTATCAAGTAACCCATTTCAATCATGAGGAAACACAAAGGTTATGAAAAAAATGGATAACCACTACTTAGTTATATGCCCATACATATACCTAAGTTATCATGTGACCCATCTCAATCATGAGGTAAACACAAAGATCATAGACTCATCTCAAACCAGGATTTTCATTATCGAAATCGTAACTGCTGAAGAGCTCCATATCTGACGAGTATGGTGATCCTGTCATGACTCTGAGGTACTGATCACTAACCCTAGACTACTGAGGTACTCCTCCTGTCGAGTACCACTGGTCTGCTGCCAACTTTCGGTCGCTCCGTCCGCTGAGGGTCTGCTGCCAAATGTTGGGCGCTCTCTCGGATAGCCTACAGAGGTACTCCACCTATTGAGTACCGCGGTTCTGTGGCCAACTACCGGGCGCTCCACCCGTCGTGGGTCTGTCTCCAAATACCGGGCGCTCCATCCACTGGGCTAGTCAACTCACTCCATGTCGAGTCGGTCAAGCAGTCGTTATGTCTCAGCCGGCTCCACGGTCTCCATACTCCGTATACTCGTCCCCGAGAGGGTCCGCTCCATGAGCTATAGGTCGATACTCCAAGAATCCCAATGTTCAATGAAGAAGTATCTCAATGGACTGCCTCGTCATAGGGGTCTCAATGCAATAGACGACACGTCAATCGGACGCCCGGTCTGTGAGTTATTAGCATTTTCGTCCGAGGGGCCCAGTTGGTTTCATGTGTGAATCAACCTGGACGTATGTCAACTGTACTCTGAACTCTAATAGGGTATACTCATAGGAACCATTTCTCAACATGATCACCAACGCCAAAGATGGTTCATCAAACGGACGTCCGGTCTGAATGTTATCAGCTTTTCTGTTCCCTGGGCCCGGTTGGATTTCGAGTTCAATCCAACCCAGCCACTATACAACTGCGTCCAAACCTCCGGCGAAGTATTTAAAAAGTTATGTCTCATCAAGAGTAATCCAACAAAGGTGATGACATGTCAATCGGACGTCCGGAGCTCATGTTATATGCGTTTCCGCTCCGAGGGCCCTGTTGGTTTTGGGTTCGAACCAACCCGGCTGTACCCCATGTTCTCTGAAACCTTTAGTGTAATATACAGAAACGACCGTATCGATCCAAGGATGGAATCACAGCTAACGATGAGTCGATCGGAGGTATTAAGCCCATGATATGGTTAAAAGAATTTACTTTCCTGTTTTTATTGGATTTTGGGCCCAGACCGACCCGGACCGAGACCCCCTGGGTCGACCAAATCCGGGTCCGGGTCCGGCCCGTTAGGGCGCGGCCCGGCCCGGCCTGGCGCAAGCTCGCGGCCCGCGTGGCCAGCTCGGCCGCGCCAAGCTGAGCGGAATAGTTGGGGAGCTGCCCCCCTGATTGACGAACTGAGGCCCCCACATGGGGGGGGGGCGCTCCTTCGGCCAGCTCGGGGTTACGACCCCTAGTTCTTGGATGCCGGCCGTCCCAGTCCTTCCAGCCGGTGCTGCTGTTGCTGGACCGCCGGGGTCCCGCCCTTCTGAGATTCTGGCGGCCAACGGTTTCAGCCACCCGGCCTTGCACCGCTACGGCTTCGAGCCGCTGCCTTGTCCGACCGGCGCGGCGTGACAGCACCGCGCCCCTCCGCCGCGGCCCCGCTTCGGCGGCGGAATTTTCTTGGTTCTCCAGTGCGACGCGACGGCGCCGCGCCCCTTCGCTCTTGCCCGACTCCGGCCGTAGGTTTTTTTGGCCTCAACGGCGTGTCGCGACGACACCATTCATCTATGCCACATTTCTCCTTGATTCCGCGCGGTGATGTTGCACCGCACAGCCTTCTTTCGAACTGCAACAACACAACAACAAAAGGGGCAGGAAAGTCGCCCGTGTTCGTGCGGTCCGACCTCCTCCCGATAAATTGATATCAAGCGGCCCCAAAACAATAGACAAAGAATGAAAAAGGATATTTCATGAAGAAAAGTAAATAACCCCTACCTTGATAACGGGATGATGTTTGACGAGTGTCGTGGAAAGTGGCGTCGCAGGGGAAGATGATGATGTCACTCACCGCATGCTTCCACTTCTGAGCTCGTGCGTCGGTGCGTTGACGACGAGAAGTGAGGAAGGAGGGTCGTCAGAGAAGCACCATGTCAGAAAGGGGGGATCTGAGGAAGAATGCCGATGAAGGTTGGGGAAGAAGCGTCGACGGCGTTCTTCGCATTCTAAGCTGGAGAAGTTCTCTCAAGCTCTCCATCAAAAGGTGCAAGAACGTGCCCAAATTAATAGAATATAATATATTCTTCTCGGTGGTTGAAATTAATTAAGTGGGCCCCAATTAATTATGTTCATGATGGTTGACACAATTTAAAACATTAAAAGTGGAGAGGCTCCGCCAAATTAATTTCCCGACTTGATGACATAATTAAGTTGGGGAGTTTCAAGGGAGTTTAGGGGCCCGGGTGGTCCCCACCTAATTAACAAGGAGAGGGTCAAACCAATTTACTCCCATTAAATGGGGGGGGGGTGTTTGAGGAGGTTTTATTCTCCTCCATTAAGAGGGTAGTTAGAGTCCAAGAGTCTCTCCCTCATTAATGGGGGAGTATTAAGAGATTTACTCCCCTCCCATTAAATGGGGGTTAAGCCCCGTGTGGACTCCATGTCATAACCTCTCATGGGAGGTTATGCTGCTAGGGTGGTTCCCACCCTAATTATCCTCCCATGGGAGGTTAGGGTGTGGCAGTCCCACCACCAACTCCCATGTGGAGCTTCTAACCAACACTATCCACACGGTGTGGGTCCAACAAAGATAAAATAAATTGTCACATATTTTATTTTATTAATCCACGTGAAACCCAAAAACCAACTCTCAAACCCGATCATCTTCCGTCGAGGAGAAAGTCCTATTAAGAGAAAACCGGAACTATGATTCCATCGGTGCCCTCAGAATTTGATTCCGAGAACCTGTCCAGAAGTTAAGAAAACCCACTTTTTCATTCACTGAACGTACCCAAGCTAAACTTAGGAAAATGATTCTGGGCACATCGGGCCTCAGAATCAGGTGCCGTCAGAAACTGCGTTCTTGTAAAATTCAAATGAAAATTTAAAAAAAATTCCCTTGAATTTTATAGGTCTTTACATTACTCCAACCTCCGGGATTTACGTCCCCGTTAAGATACATCATAAACTAGGGAAACAAGTGTGGGTACTGTGCACGCATCTGAGCATCCCGCTCCCAAGTGCTCTCCTGGAGGTTCCCATGCTGCCATCTGATGCACACTAGAGGTATCGACCGTCCACGTAGGACTCGCTCCTGTAGATCCTCGATCTCCACTGGGACCTCCGCAAAAGTCACCCCATTTTCAAAGTCCAACTCCCTATGGTTGATGATATACGTCGGGTCGTTCACGTATCTCCTCAGCTAAGATATGTGGAAGACGTCGTGCACCCGGTGCAACTGAGGTGGATGGGTCAAATGGTAAGCCACAACACCTACCCTGATGAGGACCTAAAAAGGTCCTCTAAAGCACAAAGATAACTTGACACCCCATCCAAATCTCCATAACTCCACATCAAGGTGAGACCCGTAAGGAATCGTGGTCGCCATCCTTGAACTCTAGTGGTCTCTACCTCCTGTCAGCATAAGTCCTCTGTCGGCTCAGAGCTATCCTCATCTACTCCAGGATGACCTGGACCTTCTCTGTCGTGGCCTGGACCATCTCTAGTCCTATAATAGCTACTAAGATTTCTTCTTTGCCGATAAGAGAAATCTGGTATCATCCCCTAGATGAACCACACTCTTTCCCTAATATAGTCAATACGGACATGAATGCTACATTCATGCCATAGAAGACATTGTATGGCCTCGATGTTACTACCAAGAGATCCAGTTGTCATTATCGCCTCTATGGGTCGATTCACAGTTTCGGCATCAACGTGAGGTCATTGGGTCTCTTCCAGTAGAAATCTCGAATGTGAGGGTCAGGTCAATACTTTAAACCGGAACCTCTTAGTACACAAAAAAAGAAGAATGAAGCGAATGTCACAAGGAAAAGATTCATTTTTTACTACAGCACAATGTACAAAGACACACAACAATGACAACAAAGAAACTAGAAGCACCAAGATCAAAGGTCCCATGCCTGGAACTAGTCCCGCTCTTGTCCGCCAGCTTCCAGAGCTCCGTAGTCGTATTCTTTTGCTGCCTGAATCTGAGATCTCCAAATTCCACCTATTCCCTGCGGTCGGGGTGGACCTCCTAGTGTTGGTGGTGGAAACACCTCGAAGCATCGTCCACCTCCAACTGCACGGCCAGATCCCCTATCTCAGTCTCTTGTTCCTTGGGGTCCGCCCTGATCGATCCTTTGCCTCTTCCTGGGAGGTCCTTTGTTTATCTGATGGTCATCTGTATGGTGGGTCAGGTAGTCACGTTCCAGGTGACAAAGCCTACCACAGGAGTAACACTCCCTACTCTTGCCACGACTGTCTCTGACTCCACCCTGGTTTCCCCGCACAACTGAACCTGAGTCGGGCAGTCGACCACGTGTAGGTCTGGTCCTCTTGGACCTCTGCGTCATCTGTCTACTACCCGCTACAGAAGACTCTGCCACTTGCTGGCTAGTGGTTGGCCCTGGTGCTGGAGACTACTCAGCAAGGAAAATCTCCACTAAGAGGGCTCGCTTCAACACCCCTGTCTACGTCGGGATGCTGTGAGAAATAACAGAAGCTCTAATATCGTGCCTGAGCCCCTCCTCGAAGGTTCAGGCCCTGAAGAACGGGTCCCGTACCATATTTGTGGTGTAGCACGAGGGGTCTGTGAACCTCGCTGAGTTCTATGCCACCTTCATGCTACCCTGCTGTAGATGCAGTCGCTCTTGTATATGCACTGCTCGAAGGGTGGGTGGTACAAACTATTCTCGTAATAGACTCTCAATGTTTGCACACAGATGTGTCACCTCATCATGAATCTGGAGCATCAGGCTCTACCATCTTCCCGCAGCTTCCTGAAGGAGGCTGGGAGCAATGATCACCATGAGGTCTGCTGGCGTCCCTACTATCCTGAATACCCTCACCACAGCCTCCAGCCAATCCTCAGCCGCCTTCGGGTCCATCTCTCCCCCGAACCTGGGTGGCCTCTGGCGCGGGAACTCGTGCAGTGCGCTCAAGCGGCGTGTACTCTCTGCTTCTGGGGCTGGTGGCATTAGTAGCCCAATGGGTGGTAGTGCCGCTAGTGACTCAACTGGGATAGGGCCCTGTAATGAGGCCATGTCGCTCGGCGGGCTGTCAGTACGAACAACTCTTGGGGCTCTATCTGGTCTTTCGCGGGGAGGCATCCTTAAAGAACAAACATGACATAGTCAAACGATTTATACCTGGTGAGCTGACCTAGTTTGATCTGACTTTTAAGTCTTTTGGAAACACACACGCAATTAGTGTTTTCATGCACAAAGTCGGAAATCAGTTATCAGGGTCCTGGTGTACGGATACGTCGGCCACCACACCAACACTGGACTCCCTGGACTAATAACCACTCTCAATACCCTTAACATTATTGCTTCACATAGATGAAAGATCAGAGTCCAGAGTTCTATGGTAGAACCGAACTCCTCTGATACCAATTTGTCACGACCTGTCCTCCGGGCCCATTTCGTGACTACCCAAGCCCGCCTTCCATAGGCCAGGAGCTGGCAACTAACCCCCAAGGTGTAAATTCTGATAACTAGGAAGGCATTGCCTTTATAAAAGTAAACAAAACACCACAGATTACAAGAGGAATTAATACACTACATACAAAAGAATGTGCGGAAAATTAAGTGGGCCAGAATACAAACCCAACTAAAATTACAACTACAACTGAACGAAAGTACAATAGAAAAGACAAAAAGCTTGAAGAATAGAATCATCTCTTGGGTCGTCCACCTCAGATCATAACTGAAGGGTAGGTACAGATAGCCTCCATAACGCTCTCTCTCGTCGACCTCCTCCGAGTATCATCTCTATATGAAATACACCTACAGATACTGACTCATCGTGAGTTGCACCTCTAGGTACCGTCCAGTCCTCGAACACTCGGCCTCTCTCTGCACTGCCTGTCCTCTGCAACCAACACAATGAGGTGTGGGCATAGACTATGCAGGGGTGAGTATACGATACTCAGTAGGGACCCCAAGACCCTCATGATCTCACTAAATCCAACAAGGATAACCACAATGAAGGATCTCAACAGATAACCCATACTTAGGTATAAGCCCATACTTATACCAAAGTTATCAAGTAACCCATCTAAATCATGAGGAAACACAAAGGTTGTGAAATCAACAGATAACCACTACCAAGGTATATGCTCATTCATATACCAATGTTTTCATGTGACCCATCTCAATCATGAGGTAAACACAAAGATCATAGACTCAACTCAAACCAGGATTTTCATTATCGAAACCCTAACTGCTGAAGAGCTCCATATATGATGAGTAAAGTGATCCTGTCACGACTTTGAGGTACTGCTCACAAACCCTAGACTGCTGAGGTACTCCTCCTGTCAAGTACCACGGGTCTTCTGCGAACTACTGGGTGCTCCGTCCGCTGAGGGTCTGCTGCCAAATGCCAGGCACTCTCCCTGATAGCCTACAGAGGTACTCCTCCTGTCGAGTACCGCGGGTCTGCGGCCAACTACTGGGCGCTCTGTCCATCGTGGGTCTGTCGCCAAATAATGGGCGCTCCATCCACTGGGCTAGTCGACTCACTCTAATTTGAGTTGGTCAACCAGTCGTCAGGTCTCAGCCAGATACACGGTCTCCGTACTCCGTACGCTCGTCTCTGGGAGGGTCCACCCCACTACCTACAGGTCGATACTCCAAGAATCACAAAGTTCCACTAGGAAGTATCACAAACGGTCACCTCGACAAAGGGGTCTCAACGCAAAACGACAGTGTGTCAATAAAATGCCCGGTCAGTGAGTTATTAGTCTTTTTGTCCCAGCGGTCCAGTTGGTTTTATGTGCAAACTATCCTGGCCGTATCTCATATGTACCCCAAACTCTCATAGGGTATACTCATAGGGACCATTTCTCAACGTGATCACTAACGCCGCTGACGGTTTGTCAAACTGACGTCCGGTCTGAAAGTTATCAGTTTTTCGGTTCCCTGGGCCCTGTTAGATTTCGGGTTCAATCCAACTCGGACACTATCCAACTGCGTCCAAACCTTAGGAGAAGTATTCCAAATGTTCCGTCTCATGAAGAGTAATCCAAAAAAGTCGACGGCACGTCAATCAGATGTTTGGAGGTCAGGTTATAAGCGTCCGAGGGCCCGGTTGGTTTCGGGTTCAAACCAACCCGGTCATACCCCATGTTCTCCGAAATCTTGAGTGTAATATACTGAAACGACCCTCTCAATCCCAGGATCGCATCACAACTAACGGTGCATCGATCAGATGTCTGTATCCCAAGACATGAGCAAAAAAATGTACATTCCCGTTTTTAGGGGGTTTTGGGCCCGGACCGACACGGCCCGAGACCCCCCATGGGTCGACCCAAACCGGGTACGGGTCCGGCCCATTAGGGCGCAGCCCGGCCGGTTCGGCCTAGCCTGGCCTGTGCGCGGCCCGGCCTGGCCCGACCTGTGCGCGGCCCGGCCCGGCCCGGCGCAGACTCGTGGCCCGTGTGGCCAGCTTGGCCACGCCGAGCTGAGCAGAACAGGGGGGCACGATGCCGCCTGATTGATGAACCCCGGCCCCCACGTGGGGGGGGGGGGGCTCTTTCGGC
The DNA here is from genome assembly GCA_963277665.1 of Viscum album. Lineage (NCBI taxonomy): Eukaryota > Viridiplantae > Streptophyta > Magnoliopsida > Santalales > Viscaceae > Viscum > Viscum album. Next base: position 1,640,842,642 of record OY728146.1, on the reverse strand, counting down.
CAGCCGGGGGTTACGACAACCAGTTCCTAGAAGTCGGCCGGTGCTGCTTTCGCGGGACCGCTGGGGTCCCGCCCTTTCGAGGTGTCGGCGGCCGGCGATTCAGGCCGCCTGGTCTTGCACCGTCGCGGATTCGAGTCGCGACCTTGTCCGACCGGCGCGTCGTGACGGCGTCACGCCCCTCCGCCGTGGCCCTGCTCCAACCGTGGTGTTTTCGTGGTTCTCCAGCACGGCGCGACGGCGCCGCGCCCCTTCGCTGCCACCCGACTCCGGCCACGGGGTTTTTTGGCCTCAACGACACCGCGCATCTTTGCCACATTTCTCCATGATTTCCCGCGGTGATGTTGCACCATGCCGCCTTCTTTTGAACCACAACAACAAAATGGCGAGGAGAGTCGGTCGTGTTCGTGCGATCCGACCTCCTCCCGATAAGTTGATATCAAGTGGACCAAAAAAATAGATGAAGAACGGAAAAAGTTATTTCACGAACAAAAGTAAATAACCCCTACCTTTATAATGGGATAATGTTCGAAGAGCATCACGGAAAGTGGTGTCACGGGGGAAGATGATGACGACGCTCACCGCACGCTTCCACTTCCATGCTCGTGCGTCGGTGCGTTGATGATGAGGAGGGAGGAAGGAGGGTCTTTAGAGAAGCACCACGTTAGAAAGGGGGGCTCTGAGGAAGAAGGCCGAAGAAGGTCGGGGAAGAAGCGTCGTTGGCGTTCTTCGTGTTCTTCGATGGAGAAGTTCTCTCAAGCTCTCCCCCAAAAGGCGCAAGAACGTGCCCAAAATAATAGAATATAATCTATTATTCTTGGTGGCAGAAATTAATTAAGTGGGTCCCACTTAATTAAGTTCACGATGGTTGGCACAATTCAAAAATTTCAAAGTGGAGAGGCTCTGCCAAATTTATTCCCCAAGTGGATGAAATAATTAATTTGGGGAGTTTCGAGGGGGTTTAGGGCCCGGGCGGTCCAAACCTAATTAACAAGGAGATGGTCAATGGAGTTTCCTTCCATTAAATCGGGGGGGGGGGGGTTTGAGGAGGTTTTATTCTCCTCCATTAAGAGGGGAGTTAGAGTCCAGGAGTCTCTCCCTCATTAATGGGGGTGTATTGAGAGATTTCATCCCCTCCCATTAAATGGGGGTTAAGCCCTGTGTGGACCTCATGGCATAACCTCTCGTGGGAGGTTATGCTGCTCGGGTCATCCCCACCCTAATTATCCTCCCATGGGAGTTTAGGGTGTGGGGGTCCCACCACCAACTCCCAGGTGGAGCTTTTAACCAACACTATCCACATGGCATGGGTTCAACAAAGATAAAATAATTTGTCACTTATTTTCTATTATTAATCCACGTGAAACCTAAAAACAAACTCTCAAGCCTGATCATCTGCCGTCAAGGTGAAAGTTCTCTTAAGCGAAAATTGGCGCTTCGATTCCATCGGTGCCCTCAGAATTTGATTCCGAGCACTGGTCCAGAAGTTAGGAAAACCCGCTCATTCGTTCAGTGAACATACCTAACCTAAACATTGGAAAATGATTCCGGGCACACTGGGCCTCGGAATTAGGTGCTGTCCAAAACTACGTTAATGTAAAATTCCTAAGAAAAAAAATTTCCCTTGAATTTTACAGGTCTTTACATGTGGAAGATGTCATGCACCCTCAGTAGCGATAGTGGTAGAACTAGCTAATAAGCCCCTTCACCGACTCACTGCAACAACTCAAAAGGGCCAACAATCATGAGAGAAAGGTTACTCCCTCTCCCAAACCTTTTTTGTCCATACCGAGGGGAGACGTTCAAGAACATGTTGTCCCCAACCTAAAACTCTAGGGGTCTCCTCCTATGATCAACATACGACTTCTTCCGGACCTGAGATACCTTCATCTTCTACCTTATAAGCTAAACCTTCTCTATCATGCTCTGTAATACCTCCTGGCCATGAACACCTGATTCCCTATCCTATTCCCAACACATGGGTGAGCGACACGAACTCTCGTAAAAAGCGTCAAATGGAGCCATGCTAAGAGTAGATTGATACTTATTATTATAGGAAGACTATGCAAGAGACAATTAATGTAGACATGATCCCCCAAAGTCTAAAATACATGCCTGTAGCATATCCTACAACGTCTGGATGGTGCACTCTGTCTTCCAATCTATCTAGGGGTGGAAAGTAGTGCTGAGGCGTAATTGGGTACTAAAATCATGTTGCAATCCATTCCAGACCCATGAGGTAAACCGGGTATCCCGATCTGAGACTATGGACCTTATAACTCCATGAAGCCACACCACCTATTCCACGTACCTCTGTGCTAGGCTATCCAATTTAATCGACTCCATACTTTCTAGGAAGTGATATGATTTCATCAGCCGGTCATCACTAGCTAGATAGAATCCAAACCCCGTTGATCTATGGGTAGTACAGTGGCGAAATCCATCAAGATGTAGTTCCACTTCCACTCAGGGACATCTAAAGGTTGTGACAGACCTCCTTGGACGTGGTGTTCAACATTCATTTGTTGACACATGAGTCAATTTTCCACAAAATATACCACTTACTACTTCACCCCAGGACTCCAAAACTGACCCCTCAAACCCCCATACATATTGGAAAATCTTGGGTGTACTGCCATGGGTGATTTGTGGAACTCTCCATGAACCCTCTTGCGCATTTCCACCGGGAAACAAAAATTTCCACAAAACAGCATATGATTCTACCCATCTTTCAACCATCCACATGGAGCATCACCCAGGATAACATGATCATGAATAACTTGAGCCTCTAATTCCCCCAATGGGACTCTTATACCTATTGTAACAGAGAGAACTGCACTGTCATCTGTAATATATAGCCTCAGCCATCCTCGACCCTTGAATCCAGGTGTAGGGGAGCCAACTCCTCAATATCCTTCCAAGCTTCTTCCAACTCTCGAACCGCAACCTTATGAAACTTTATGATCAAGGCATCAGCCACCAAATTCCCATTTCCTAATGTGTAGTAAATATTGAATTCGTAGTCCTGAAGAAAATCCAACCACCTCTGCTTCCGCAAGTTTAGGTCTTGCTGAGAAAAGACTTACCTCAAGCTCTTGTGATATATGGAGACCACAAGGCACTCCTTGATGTGGTAGTGCCTCCAAAACTTTAGTGCGAACACAACCATTGAATGCTCCAATTTGTGGTTGTCATAGTTACACTCATGAAGACGTAACTTCCTAGAACTATAACAGATCATCCCCCAATACTGCATCAACACACACCCAAAGACTTGGCCCGAAGCATCATAGAACACCTCAAACATCAACCCCTCTTCTGTCAACCTCAGCACTAGGGCACTAACCAACATCCACTTCAGATAACTGAAGGCTGCCTAACACTGTTCACTCCACACGAATGACCAGTCCTTTTTGGTCAAATCTGCCAAAGGAGATGCAACTCGAGAGATGTCGGGCATGAACATTCGATAATAGCCTGCTAAACCGAGGCAACTACGAGCCACCGTCACATTCTTAGGTTTTCCTGAAGAAACAACCACTTCAACCTTTGACGGGTCAACCACTATTACCTGCTCGAACACCATGTGTCTAAGGAAGTGCACCTCTCGTGTCCAAAACATGCACTTGTTAAAATTTCTGTAGAGTTGGTGCTATCAGGAGACCTCTAAAACCATTCTCATATTCTCGGCATGATCCTCCTCTAATCTTGAGTAGATCATGATTTAATCAATAAACATGACACTTAACCATTCTATATGTTATTTAAAGACGGAGTTCATGATCCACATGAACACAAATGGTATGTTTGTAATGCCGAACGATATGACCATGAACTCAAAGTGCCCATATCCATACCTGAAGGCAGTCTTCGAGATGTCACCCGCTTTCACCCTCAACTGGTGATATTCTGAACCTAGGTCGATCTTGGAGAACCACTATACCCCTTTAATTGGTCAAAAAGGTTTTCTATCCTCGGGAGAGGGTAACCATTCTTTACTGTTACATGATTCAGTCTCTAGTAGTCTATACAGATCCTGAAACCAATATCTTCCTTCTTCAAGAAAAAGAATGGAGCACCCCATGGTGACGCTCTTGGACGAACAAAACAATTCTTCATTAGATCATCAATCTGAATTCGTAACTCGAGCAACTCAGAAGGCGAGATCCAATAGGGAGCCATTGAAATCAGACGGGCACTAGGTTGCAAGTCTATCCTGATCTCAACATCATGTCGAGGGGGTAGAGTCACCACCTCTTTAGGAAAGATGTCCATGAATTAATTGACGATCCTTGGGACTTCCACCATCTCTCTATTTTTTTAATCCACTAAAAGCTTAGATAACAAGGAAAGAAGGGGCTCCACTCGCTGGCTGCCCTCCGGGAAACCCCATTTGCAGACGAAAGCTACACTCTGGCAGCCCGTATCTGAAAACACAACCCTTATTTGGAAGCAGTCGATAACAACACATGCAGATAATAGTCAGTTGATGCCTAAAATGACATCATATGACTGTATCTACAGTAAAATAAGGTCCCCAATGGATTGATGTGGTCCCAACATCAGTCTACATCTTTGACAAACCCGAGACAAGCTGGTCTGACCTCCGATTGTCATACCAAAAACCAGGGGTACATAAAGTCTCTATGTGTATAAACCTTAGGTATGGGCTAGAATGGGTGAAAATAAGGATTGGGAAGATACTTAATCAAACAAGGCACATACAATAGTACTAAACAAGATGATCGAACCTTGGATGACTTCTGGCCCTGCTGGAAATGCTCCTTCTACAGTGTGCAACAGTTCACGCCCAGCTCCTCTTCATCTCAACTATCAGCTATCTCCCTGACCATGCCCTGGTCGAGGACTCTAAGGAGTGCCTTGAGGTTGTACTCCACCTACAACTTCTTCTCTCAGAGGATCGGGAGATCACTGTCCCTGCTACTACTACTGAACTAGTCTGGTTGGAAACTTCACCTACTAAGGTGGGCACTGAACGTACCCACCCCCACTATACTACACTCGGTCTAGGAACTGACTCCAAAGATTCCCATGACTACCAAAGATGACGAATCTCAGTCCTGGGCCCGCATGGAATGGGTGAGGACTAGGAGATTGGAACTGGAATAGCTGGGGCATGCTCCCCACTAGCCAAAACCTGGAAGAACCTGACGCTGGAGGTCTGTAACTGACTACCTTCCCCTTTGACGACCCAAACTGGATCGCCTCTCACAAGACTCCTCCCAGTGTATGCATCCTCTCCACCACTTCATCCTTCCTCTAGACCTCCATGTATGTCAGTAGAGTGAAGAGAGTAACAACATACTGAAGAGAAGATCAGAGTGCCTCCTTTAAACATCTCACCCAAGACGCCTCATCCGGAAAAATTTCTGGAGAAAAGAGAATGCGATTATTGAACTTGATCCCCAACTCCCTCACTAACATACTACCTTTCTAAAGGGAGATTAGATCTTTCCCCTTTTCTGACTTCATCATGGAAGAGAGTAATTTAGCCCAGAACTCCCTCTCGAAGTCTGTCCACAAAACCTCAGTCTCCCTCTTCTCCACAAGATAGAGATTACACCTCTAACACGCCACTCCCCGCATCCATATTATAGTCAGAGGAACCCAGTACTCTATCAAAGCCTGAATCAAGCTGAAAGCTATCACTATATCCTCCAGCCATCTCTCTGTCTCCATGTCTGAGATGCTACCCTCATACTTCCCGAGGGTCTGTCTCTAAGAGGCACAAAGTGTCTTCTTCCACTGGTCATCCTCCGCATCTTGATCAGACCTCTACTGATCTACTAAATTAGCCTCCTGGGCCTCGATCTCCCACACTACTCATGGTCATCTTCCAGGTTCCATAGCTACAAGGTAAACAAGGAATGACTAAGCCCGAGTAGTGTAGAAGATTGTGTTTAAATTTTTCTTAAACATTTTATTTATTTTGGATCCCCAAAGTACCAAAGTCACACAAGAACACAAGTCATTATGATGCATGCACCTTTCCTTGGGTCTATACCCTGAAATCAGTGTAGCCTCACTTGGTCATTCGGTTGGTCCAAAGTCCTTGCATCAGATCACAGGGGCCCTTAAAATCATGTGCCCGAGTGAGTCTTATCTAGACTATTTCACATGCCAAGATTACCTAAATTTGTTTCCCTCTCATCCCAGGAAATCCTCACTATGCCTAACTCCGGACTCCATCCTATCTATCAACCTATGCTTCTGATACAATTTTGTCATGTCCCGCCTTCACCAAGATGAGGGAAGGGACGACGGATTTCCAAACCCTTCGTTCCTCAAGTTGAAGGAGAGATAATGACCCCTGATACCTTGCTTCAATAGGTCCTGTAGTGGCGACTAGAACCTATGGTATAGAATCATATGTAAAATGGAAGGCATTACCCTTTTTATTTAGTAGGATCAGAAGATAAGATAGTTAATCCCAACAACACCAAAAGTGGATGTAATAGCAATGCCAAAAAAATCCATCCCCATATGCATGTTCGAATAATAAAGTGCTACACGTACAAGAAAACTCTAAAGAGATGTACCAAAATTAATGAAAATAAGCAACGTCAAGGGTCCTGGTGTATGAGATAATATGGTCCGAAACAGTCTTCAAAATCCTCCTAGAAACTTGAAAGCAGTTTTGTATACATATGGTGAGTATACATGTATACTGAGTAGGGAAAACCAAAAGCTCTGATGTACAAGTGGGGAGGAATTCTAATGCCCCGTGAAAAAAGAGATAACCAAAGCACCTAGAAAGGAAACTATCAACCCAAACCTCACTAAGGAAAACTACAAAAACAATTCAAGTCAAGTAAAGTAATAGTGAGAACACTTCAATGTTTGGGTACCCTACACCACTTTCCCACTGGTTTTGAAGAAATCATACGCGTCAGACCTCCCCCGCCATTCTCACCACAGTCCCACTACCATACCCCGCCCGCACACACCTGGGCTACCACAACCACACATCTCACCCACACACACCTAGGACATAGAAACCATATATAACCATGCCCCTAGACACCTGGTCTAGAATGACCACCGCCACGCCCAAAGACACCTGGTCCAGAACAACTACTACCATTCCTGAAGACACCTCGGCCTCATCCAAAAGGCAATTGGGAAGCAACCTTCCCGCACACACCTGAGAAAATCACCATAGCTACCAGGACCATAGATTCTTGGGATATAATGGACATCAGGCCGTCACAGCCTGCCCGAAGAGTCTTAGGCTACTCAGTAAAGGGAGAAATATAGAATCTAATAACCAGCCACTCATAGGAGTGTTGGAAAAACCACCCTCCCCATAAAATAGGGGTCTTCGACATGAAGTTCACAATTTGGGTGGGCCGCGAATAAGAAACATAAGAACTAAATTATACATATATGTAAACAAGAAATCATCCCAACCTAGAGGTTCCAACACTAGCACATACATAAACACCCTCGTTACAATTCATACCTAAAAAGAACAAAAGCCACAACCATGTCACAACTTATTCCGGGAAAACAATTATCCATTGAACCCATTATTGTTATCACATTCAATTGGTTCTATTTAAATAAATCTTCACTATCAAGCAACTAATAGGAATACCCACAAGCCAGAGAAGGAAAAATGATCAAGTAACAATTTAAGAATTCACACCCAGCTCTATTGCAAATTCACAACAATAAAAGGAATCTGTGAGATCCCTTGAAGTAATGGAACCAAACCAAGCCCCACCATATGGCTCCACGCGACCTTATATTCACAAAAGAACAATTTCACCACAATAGGGGATCCCATCCCCAACCATGTCACCCCATAAGAATCAATCAGAACAACCCCAAATATTACCTTGATAGAGCAAGGGAGTTTCAAGATTCAAACACATCATTCATTGAGTTCCTTATTTTCCGTTTGGTTAACCGGGGTGATCACACAAGGATTATGGTTTACTGGAAATCCATTTAATTAACCAAGTTTACGTAATTAACCAATTCCCATGCTATATCCATTCAATCATCACAGAAGATAGGGTTTCATTAGTGCACAAGGAAAGACCACCAACGACCATGATTTTTAGGGGACATAATCCAATACAATTCACAACATATAAGAAAGGGTAAAATAGTACATAAGCATTATCAAACACACCCCTTATTTCTTTAAAAGTCCATTTATTATCTTAATTAAGGGTTTGTTTCATCCATCCCCATAGAAACCTTATCACACCCACCCCACATGATACACAATAATGAGAGATGAAGGGAAAACCCTTCCTATATTATCAACAATCGAATTTTTTCTCCACACGCCAAGAAATGGGGATGAGTGACTTGCAGGGGAGGAACTCCGGGGATTCCATGACTGAGCACTGTTTACACTAACCATGAACTATGCACTTTTTGACCACTTTTATTCTATTTTAGAGTCCCACTCCCTCAAAACACTTATAAAACTCCTCAGGAACTCAAGAAACACTTTATTAACTATAAAAGAGAGTGTAAACGAAAATATAAACAAGGGCATACCTTCATGAAATATTAGGATCTTACATGTGTGTCATAAGATTATAAAAAATGATCATAATAGAACTCAAATAATGTAAATTAGTTTCAAAAATATTTCATCATGTAATAATTTTATAACCCATGTAAAATAAATTGGTTTCAAAAACATATTTTCATCATAATTACAATCTATCGAGAGAATGAATAAATATGGAATCATTATATCATATCCCCAATAAAATTTTAGGAAACATAAAATTATATCATATCATATTTAAAATTATATTAATATATCACTTGAGCATTTCTTGATGAAAATAATTTTCCTCTTAAAAATCACTATTTTAAAATTGAAAAATTCCTTGAATATTGAAGAAACTTTTTCCTTTGAAAATAACATTGGAAACTTATAATGTATTATTTAAATCATTTATCAATAATGATGATGGGAAATAGTTTTCATGTCATACATGCTGAAACAAACATTCCTTTGACATTTCTGGTAAAAAATAATATGTAACTCATTTATAAATGAGATAAAAAGATTCATTTTAAACGATTTTTTCCAAATAAAATCCTAGGTAAAATTAATTTTAATAATAGAATAATATTAAATAAATCATTAATTTTTTTAGAAAACATGGAAAAGGAAGAGAATAGATTTTCAACTGAAGAGGTAAATAAAGAAAAGTTTACATAAAAAATTATTTGTGAATCATGATTACATAAATAGAAGAAAATGGAAGGGAAACCTATAATTTTATAAATAAATATAGGATAATAAAAATCATGGGTTTCATGAGAGATAGATCATGTTAATTTATCATAAAAAACTACCATAAAAAATCTAAATAAACATTGAGATTGTAATATAAAATCATTATCGATTTGGTAAATTTTGAATCATATGCCCCAGAAAATATACGAACATATATGGATATATAAATCTCCATAATTTTTATAAACTAATTATAAAATAAATTCATGGGTTGTATATACACCATAAAAATGAAACATGTGTTGAATATAACATGTGTCCCACAAAAATAAAAGTGAGATTGAAATCACTTACCTTATGTCTCAAATTTCTTAATACACATTTAAAAATACTATATAATATTGACATATTCGTTATAAATTTATTATAGTACCATTATTATATATATCAAAATATATGTGATTCACTTATATCATTTTACCACCATTTTATCAATAATTGTTTATTAAAATCATTGTTTCAGGTGATAAGTCTTTTATTATTAATATATATTTTGGTTTGGTTGTTTTGGTCCCTTCACATTGATTATGGTTCCATAATATAAATAATTTTTACAATGATTTAAATATACTATATAATAATTATATACATATGTAATATCATAAGAATATGTTTGAGATAGGTTAATAAATTACACTGTTTATTGAGATAGTTTCTTGTATGTATGCATAAACAACGTTTTCATTTTTTAATGGATGAAATGGAAGAAAGTTAAATATTAAATAAAATATACATATTAATTTTTATATTATATATATCATATATATTTATTTTACCCTTCATTAGTATCATCCATTCAAAAAATAAATGAAAATCGTATCACATCACTTCTTGGAGGCAGTAGTCCCCAAGTACGCATGAGAGCAGTTATAATTTTCAAATAGATTGGAAGGTGAGAAAGTGGACGCGATATAATATTTAAAAATGTATAATTATATAACTAATATCATATAAATATGTTATATACCAAATTATATCTATCTAGATTATCTATTATCGATAAATAATTACGTTGGTTTGCGAGGTGGAATTTCTTCGTACACATGATTGATAATTTCATTTTTCATTTGATGGAAGAGGAGACAGATATAGGTTATATCATCAGAATTGTAACATATAAGTATATTTTGTATACTGATATTATTATATCACCATATTTGGATAATATTTTAAGGTTGTGAAATAGGTAATAAAATAGAAATTCTTAGTTAAGAATAATGCCACTTCTTCAGATTACCACCATATGTTAGAACCAAAATCCTTATTATGATGGTTTTGTAATCAAAATAAGTATTCTAGGAAAATTTTAATGAATTAATGACTAATTTTTTTTTTATTGTACAAAAAAATTTCTTTTTAATTGAAAATATAAGAGGATAACATATGTACATTTATAATTGGGGGTGAGGACCCACATGGAAACCATTTGGAAATTTACAAAAAGAAACCCAAATAATAATGTTATTAAAGAGAAAAATGATTCCAAATTTACATATATTATATTTATATATAATAAATGTTTGAATTATTTCCATCTAATGGGATTTGTATTTTTTTTATTTTTAAAATAGTCCATTATCGTTTGGTTTACCCCCCGATAAACATGTATTGACCTTAACTGCAAAAATAAATTTTTATTATTTTTACTATTAATTATAAAGAATCATTTAGTTAGACATATTAAATAATATTAATTATTCGGATACAAAATATTTAAATCATCTACCACATTCAATTTTCATAAGTGGAAGAATTTATTTTAAAATTAAACTAGTATACGTGATAAAAAAGTAGTTTTCAAATTAAAAAGTCTTCATAAGTATAAAACATTATTTTATCAAAATTGAACATAGAGTTGATTATAGTGACCAAAATCATAATAATGAAAGAATTATTGAAATAAAGTTACATTTAAACCCATCTTGAATCATAAATTAACTTTTAAATTCATTAAATAAAAAGGAATTTTTAAATAATTAATAGAATATTTCACTATTCATCAAAATGTTAATATTTTCATAAAAATATAAAAAAATTAATCAATTATATATTTTTATTTTATATTTCAAAAATGAAGTTATTATTTTCAAAAATATTTTATAAAAGAGTAAAAAATATATTTTATTATTTAATCACAAAATGAAATTAAAATCAATTTTTGTGAAAAATTAATTTTCAAAGCATATAAAGACATTACCCAAAATTAAGTACTTATTAATAAATATATTTAAATTATATAGAAACTTTATAATGAACATTAAATTTTTTTTAATACTATTCATACCATTATGGTTAATGTCTGGGCTATAATGGTCGTGTTTAAATAATAATAAATATAAAAATATTTTGCGGTTTATTAAAACATAGTGTTTCATGTGACACAATGTATGGGTGAAATTAAATTTATTGGAAAATAATATCTCATAAAATCATAGAGTGCTACAATATCACAAAAATAGAGTTTAATGTTCCCAATTATGTGGTGTATGGGGCTTTAATAATAGCCTCAAAATAATATAATTCTTTATTTGATTCTAGATTTCATCCATAATTCATATCTTCTATATTTTCCAAGAAAAATTGATATTTACCTTTCACATTAAGAAGGTAGTTTTTATTTAAAAATAACAGTGGAAATCTCATAAAAATAAGTACATGTCAGTAATTTCCTTTTATGAAACATAAATATTCCATATTTTATGACTTTATTACTATACATATGGTTTATTTTGATATAATCCTTAATATGGATTGGATTTCAAAATATAATGAAAAATTTATTTACAAGAGAGTGGAATTATGATTCATGACGAAGATTTAGATTTCACTATCTTTGGAGGGGATACTTCATTATTTGATTAATAACTAGATCCACCATCATTTTATCTTATAAATGAGATTCAAAGTGAATAAGAGAAAATAGAATCTATGAATAGATTGGGTAATAATCAAATTAAGGATGTAACTATTATAGATAAATACATTAAAATTTTTCTTGGGAAATTAATTGGACATCCCCCAGAGTGTGAAGTTGAGTATAACATTGATTTAAACACTCATGAATGACCTATATTGATGAATCCCCACAAAATTTCCATTTTATAATTAGTGGAGTTGAAGAAAAAACTATATGATTTTTGTGAGAGAAGTATTTTCACACTGGTTTTTCACATTAGGGACCCACTATTCTTTTCACTAGAAAGAATGATACATCTATGAGGTAGTTCATTGACTATAGATAAATCAAAGATATTACTATAAATAAAAAGTATCCTATGAATCATATTGATTCCTCATTTGATCAAATTTATGGATCTCAATATTTTTCAAACATTGACCTTCCATTTGGGTATAATAAAATTCTGAGTTAATAAGGAAGATATTTCAAACAAGGTATGTGCATTATGAGTTTATAGTACATCTATTTGGAATGACTAATTTAGCCACTATTTTTATGGATATAATGAACAATGTATTATAGGAATATCAAAATAATTTTATTGTGGTATTTATTGAAGATATTTTGAAGCACTGAAAATTCTATTATGATAATAAAAATCACAAAATGATCATTCATCAGACTCTAAGATAAAAAGAGTTATATGCTAAATCTAGCAATTTTGAACTCAACATTCATAAATATTCTTTTAGAAGGAATATTTTCTCTAAGGATAGAATCATAGTTGAATTTACAAAGATAAAGGGAGTCAAAGAATGTCCTACACCAATGAACATAATTGAGGTACATGGATTCATTAGATTGGCATGTTACAATTGACGATTTGTTCAGAACAGTTCCCAATTTTATGACCAGTTAACTAAGATTACATGTAATAGAGTTTTGTTCGTTTTTCTAAAAGAATGTGAGGAATGTTTTTTTAGAATTGATGAGGATATTGGTGAATGATCCAATTTTTACACTACTACCTAGGAATGTTGGATTTATGATATATATAGATGCATCAAATAAGGTAATTGGTTGTGTCCATATACAAAGGGATAATGTTACTGACTATGTATATGGATGTTAAAGGCCTATGAATAGAACTATCCAACAACTGATCCTGAGTCGGAATGCATAATCATTTATTTGACGATATAGAGACACTATATCTATGGTGAATGAAATGAGATAAATATTATATAGGAGGCTAAAATATATATTTTCACAGAAAAATATCAATATGAGGATAATGAAAAGGTTCAATATACTCGATGATTATAATATCTAAATACAATACCACAAAAGGAAGGAAAATAATGTATAAAATGAATTAATAAAGAATGATCATGGAGTCATGACCAACATGATGATCAATAGGGATCCTATATTCATTGATTTAGTGAATACAAATATGGGAATAATTACGGAAGAAAAAACATCACTAATATTTCATATAATTTCTAAAAACAATTTATTAGAAATGATAACAAATTGTTTTCTATATGATGATAATTTCAAAAATAATATTGAATCATAGAATGATGGGAATTTGGAAGACATCATATATGAAGATGGAATTTTGAAATTTGGATTGAGTATTTTTGTTCCAAATATAACTTTTCTAGAAATGGAAATAATAGATGATGCTAAAAGATCTAATTTCATTATATACCCTGGTAGCATGAAGTTATATAAATATAATATGGAATTTTTTTTGAAGATAATATGAAGTTGTAAATTACAAATTATGTGTCAAGACACTTGTTTTTCCAATAGTTAATGGATGAGAGACAATATCCTCGAGGATTCATGAAACATATAACTATTACTATGTGTAAATGGGATGACATTATAGGGGAAGTTTTCACTATATTACCAAATACATGAAGAAAAAATGATTGAATATGAGTTATTATTGATCTCTTTACCAATTATTCAAATTTCCTCACTATAAGAGAATATTTAACTCTTGATCAAATTACATGAAACTATATTATTCTAGTTGTAAGACTTCATCATGCACCTCATTTCATAGTTTTTTACAATGATCAAAAAGTTAAATTGAAATTATGGAAAAAGTATTTATAAGGATATGGATACTAATGTTCATTTCATCAATGACTATTTCCCTAACACTAATGGATAGTTTTAAATTATTATTCTTAATTTAGAAGAAATATTTAGGTTGTTATCACATGGATTTGATAGTTTTGGGGTCAGTATTTTGCATTGGTGGAGTTATCCTCTAACAATAGCTTCCATTAATGTTTTCTATTTGTGTAATAAGGTGAATTATATGGAGGGATATGTCACACTAACTCATGTTTTATTGATGTCTGTAAAGTAAAGAATGTGGGATAAGAACTTGTTTAGGAGACAATGAAAATGTTAAAGGAAAATTAAACCCATTTTAAATCAAATAAATACAGTAAAAAGGGTAATATTGATAACTGAATTAATTGTTCGTAATTTCATGTGGGATATCACATTATCTTGAAATAATCTTAATGATTTTTATTATAAGGTTCTGTATTAAAGGAAAACATATCCTAAAAAACATCAATTTTTTTGAAATTCTAGAATGAATTGTTTATGAAACAAACCTTTTGGAAATGCCACCTATACTCTTTGAATTACATGATGTGTTCTATATATCATTACAAAGGAAGTACATGACAAATCTAACCCATTTTATCACCTTTTAGGTGAAATAATTGGAACCTAGTTTTTTTTCAATTTGAAGAGCCTATCCAGATCCTAGAAACTATAGAACAATTGTTGTGGAATCATTTAATTCGCATTGTAATGGTACATTTCAAAAATTATAAGATTGGTGTGGATATATGGGAACCTAAGAAAATTATAATAAAGAACAACCCAAATATATTCATTAGGTGGAATTATAAAAATATCAATGATAACTTTTATGATCTCATAATATAAAACCTAATCTATAATTATAGTTAGGTTTTTTATTTTCAATGAAATAATAGAACAATACACATTGTTTTATTCAAGAATGTGATTAAAACATAAATTCAATATTTTATAAATTTAATTTACATAAATTAATAAAAAATATTTATATAAAGATATCATAATTAACTTAAGGTGAAATTTTAGGATATTTTGGAAAATATTTATTTTTTAATGATTGGTAAAGAAACCAATTTTTAAAATAATTTCATGTCATATCATTAAATAAATTGTGTTAAAAGTCCCATTGAATTTTGGATTTTACCATATTGTTAAAAAATATCCATTTTATTTATAATAATATAATTAATTTTTTTATGGTTTTGATATCAGAAAATAATTATGTTTAAAATAAATTTTTTTAAATCCTATTTTTCATTGAGTTTTACACATTTTTATTAAAATTATAGTGACCCATAATTTTCATAATGAAATAATACATATTATTTGATGAATATTTTTTACATAGAATTATGATCCATTCTAGAATCATATAGTTCTAGTTCCTTTGAAATCATAGAAACATAGAAAACTGGTTCATATGTGAACTAATTCATCTCCCACTATGTTCTTCCTAACTAGAACACTTCATAGACATGTCAAACAAACAAATTTCTTTAGAAAAATGTTAAATGAAATAGAAAAAATGTAAAACATGATTCCTAGTATGGGTAAACAATTAATATATAAATGACCCCTTAAAAATAATATCAACATAGGGGTACAAGAATAATAGAATAACATTTGAAAACTATAAAATACATATCATAGATCATAATCTTGAATCATGGCTTAAAGCATGGTAGTTAATATGACATGAATAATAAATTTATCAATAAACACAATCTATGAGATTATATATCCACAACATAGTATGAGAAGATTAAACATTAAGAATAAATGAGTATGAGTATCCAATAATCTAAAAAGTATTAGATCTAGATTCTAATGTTAAAACAGCTTTGGCACATAGTTGCATCAACAAATGATAGTTGTATATTATATTCAACAAAACACAGTAGAAACAATATCTTCAATATCAAAAATTATTTCTTTAGACAGAGGTAGAGAAAACACTAGGTAGATTATAAAACATATATGTCTATAACGTGCATCTCTGATAAAAACATTTTCGTACTACATAAAAATATTAATAGTAAAATACTATAGCAGAAATAATAGTAAAAAAGAAAGGATCAAAACATGTATGTCAATAAATTTTATCTTTGAAGGAAATAAAAAAATCTTTTTTTTCAAATACCTGAATTTGATAGAATTTCCTTGATCACCTTATGTAATAATGTATCATGATCCTATGGAAAATCCCAATGTTTGACATGGTTTTTTATATGCGATTTTTTAATAGATTAAATTTACTCCTGATTTTAAGTGATTCATGTCTACTTTGAAATTTATTCAAAAATAATGATCGTGTTTTCATGAACATTTTATTTTATGACAAAATAACTAAGTGCTTCACTCCAACAATAGACAATATGCATGAAAGATCATTGTAATATTTTCAAACTAGGGAATGGGAAAATTACTTGAAAGAAGTTATAAGAAAGTTACGACACGGTTCCTATCATTTCAGG
The DNA here is from genome assembly GCA_963277665.1 of Viscum album. Taxonomy (NCBI): domain Eukaryota; kingdom Viridiplantae; phylum Streptophyta; class Magnoliopsida; order Santalales; family Viscaceae; genus Viscum; species Viscum album. Next base: position 1,640,825,835 of record OY728146.1, on the reverse strand, counting down.
CATCAAAATGAGGTTACAACACCACTACTGTATCCTTAAGCTTGAACATTAAGATACACAAGTAGTGAAACATTCTATCAAGATGATACATAAAATATCATTGTATACTAAATGAAACCACAATAATTTTTATAGATGGGTATGAGTGGAATATGAAGTTATAATTTTTTTAAGATGATGTTATAATGGTATTAACTGATGAAATAATATACGATAGTGGTGGTTATTCATGGTTCACACAGAAATGAGTTTGATAATGAAGAATGAATAAAGAAATGAGAATGAGTATACAAAAATGGTTATGTAATTAAACATCATAAGGTTAATTTTCACAAACCACCTTCACCAAAAGAAGGGAAAGTTAGCAGATTTCCAATCCCTTCCTTCTTTAAGTTAAAAGAGAGATAATGACCCCCGAAACCCGCCTTCTATTGGTCCCGGAGTGGGGACTAGCACCGAGGGTATGGAAATTACACACAAATGGAAGGCATTACCCCTTTTTGTTTTATAGGATCGGGAGATACGATAATTAAACCCAGAAACACCAAAACTAAAAGTAAAGTAAAGCCAAAACTAAACCATTACCACATGCATGTTCCAAAACTAAATGCCAGAAAGAACAAAAGTGACTACATGGGTATGTACCAAGGAAAGGAAAAAAACAACTGCAGCTACCCCGAAGGTCTGAGCTAGTATGGTCCTACATGATCCTTGAAGTACTCCTGGAAACCTAAAAGCATTTTTATATACAAAGGGTGAGCATACAAGTACACTCAATAGGGAAAACCAAAGACTCTCGTACAGAAGTGGGGGAAACATACAAAAGTTCCATGAGAAGAAGACAACCAACACTACCAAGGAGTTCACCCATCCCACTCACTGGCTACGCTCACCAAATAACTGAAGTCAAGTAATATATATAATAAGAGAAAATCGATGTTTGGGTACCCCGCGCCAATTCCCACTGGTTATTGAAGACATACTATGCATCAGACCAATCCTGCCATTTTCACCGCAGTCCGATTTTCACACCCACCCATACACACCTGGGCCACAACCGCATGCATTCCCACTGCCGAATCCTGCCCACAAACACCTGGGACACAACTGTCACACGTAACCACACCTGCAAACACCTAGGCCAGAACAACCACCACCACGCCCGACGACACCTAGGCTAGATGATCCACTGCCATGCGTGAAGACACCTGGTCCTCATCCCGAAGACACTTGGGAAATCACCTACCCTCACACACCTGGTCCAACCACCACACTACCCTGCCCGAAGATTCATGGGCTAATAATGGACCTCAGTCCATCACATCCTGCCTGAAGATACTTGGGCTATCCGGGAAAGTGATCAGAAAAGGAGTTAATAATCAGCCACTAATAATAGTGTTGGGAAAAACACTCGTCCCCATGAAATGGGGGTGTTCGGAACTAAGTGCTCAACTTGGATGTGGCGCGAATAAGAAACAAAAAACAACAAGTTTATATATAGGTAACAAGAACTCTCCCATGTTTAGGGTTTTCTTCAGCCATCCTAAAGGGAACAAGCAGCACTCAAGTTTGAGTCACAACTCTCACCAAAAAAACCTATTTTTCACATTCGTTTTCATGTTCAGTAATGATGTTTAATTAATTTCTGCACCTACTTGGGAAACGTACACCATAAGCACAAACCAAGGAAATGAATCCCACCAAACATAAATTTAAACATTCACACACGGATCTCTTTAGAGTCACAACAACAAAGGGATAAGTGAGATCCCTCGAAGTACTGGAACCAAAGAAACCCCCTGAGACACTACCTCATATCCCCCAAAATGGTTTCTCATCAATAGAGGATCCCACCCCAATTCGTGATGTAAACAGGGTGACCACCCGGTCCTAAGACTCACAACCACTGAATCCATAACAACAGGGGATCCCATCCCCAATTTCACAACCACCGACAATATAAAAATAGGGGATCCTATCCCCTCCCACATCTCCAGCAATCGGCCTGTAAAGGAAAAAAACCAAACCACTACCACCAACACAAGGCAGGGCCATGACAGTATTTTCAGATTTATATGATTTATCACACTCCATGATTTCAATTTCTGTGTGCTTTAACCGGGGGTTATCACATAAGGGTTGATCCTAGTGCTTTCAATTTATTTAGCCGAGTGTATGTGATTTACTAATTTCATTTTAACAGCATGAGTTCACAACCACAAACAAGATATTTAAAACATCACCAGGGTTTCATTAGTGCACAGAGAAAGACCACCAACGACCATGATTTTCAGTAGGCGTAAGCCCACACAATTCAAAAAGATGATCATAACATAAAACAATATCAACTATCACAGCCCCCTTCTTTCCTTTTTGAATTAGTTCATTATCTTTATTTTGGTCTGGTTTACCCAATTCTACAGAATCAAAATCACTCCCACCCCACATGATACACAAAAGAAGGGGCGATGGAGAAATTCCCTACTCTTTGATCAACAATCAATGCTGAGGCCGGGTGCGGAACTTCACAGATAGTGATGCGGCTCGCCTCAACGAAAATAGCCTCATCTGAATGAAGGGTTCTCCTCGTAGAGGGTGATCGAGAAAAGAAGGTGAACCCCTAAGTTATAAGGGTCGCGTACGGTTGAGATAAGAATGTGAAACCGTGTAAGGAGCGTGGGTCGTGGGTTGACCATGGGGCCCCCACATGTTATTAAAGTGTCCGGTGGTTTAAACCAATGCACACACTAGGTTAATTCATTAAATATTTAATTAAAAAATTTACGGCGTTATTAGGCTTCATAAAGAGTTAAACGGGTTTCAAACCCTATTTGTGCAAGAAGGAGAACTATAGGAAAGACCCAACGGGGGTAGGCCAGAGCCAGCGGTAGCTGAGATCTACCAGTGGGTGACAACCACCTGTAGCCAAGAGCTACCGGTAGCCAACAATGACTAGTAGACTAAGCTACCGGTAGGCCGCAACTACCGGTAGACCAAGATACCGGTAGACTGAGCAATAGGTAGACAGATCTACCTATAGGATGTGGCTACCGGTAGACCGAGCTACAGGTAGGACTTCTTCTAGAAGGCTAAGGCTACCGGTAGGCCTACCGTTGGGCCAACTTCTCTGAGATTCCTGGACCAGAAAACCCAACATGATATTTTTACAATGTAATGGACCAAAAAAACCCAGGACATTACATCAGATACCTATTAAACGATTATCGTCCTCGAGAATCAAACAACCCAAAAGGATAGAGAGGGTCCGAACAACCACCCCGAAAGATACATCTTAGGAGTGAACCTCATGTTAACTAAAAATGACCTTCTGTCAATAACCAAGCAACATATAATGTCAATCATCCCAGGCATGTGGGGGGTTGGGGAGTCTCCTTCCCCATGTCAAGATATTATCTGCTTTTGGTGGCACTGACTCGCCCGCATGGGTTTAATCGCATCCACCTTAAGGCGTCTTGATTTGGGGTCGCGTTTTCTCCTCCCCCATAGCCAAGAATTTTCACACACATTCAGAGGAAAGAAAACCAGTACATTTCATAGCCAACAAGACCAAAACGTTCTACCACAACAGGTTTAACAAACAGAACATTACAAAACCTAAAATAACTCTGGGTACTAGGCACACATCTATGCTTCCCTCTCCCATGTACTCTCCTTAAGCCAACCATGTCTCCATAACACATGAACCAAGGGAATGGTCCTCCCACGAAGCACCTTCTCTCTGTGATCCTTGATCATCACTGGTATCTCCACAAAAGTCAAGTCGTCCTCAATGTCCAGCTCACCCCAATCAAGGACATGTGAATCGTCATGCAGATACAGATGGCGCTGGGACACATGGAAGAAATCATGTATCCTCAGTAGTGGCAGTGGTAATTCTAGTTGATAAGCCACTTCGGCAACCCACCGCAACACTTCGAAGGGCCCGATGAACCTGGGAGAAAGTTTACTCCACCTACCGAACCTATGTTATCCATGCTGAGGGGATACCTTCTAGAACACATGGTCTCCAACCTCAAACTCCATGGGCCTCTTCCTGGTATCAACATACGACTTCTATCGGTCCTGGGCTGCCTTCATCATTTCCCATATGAGTTAAACCTTCTCTGTCATGCTCTGCACCACCTCCGGGCCATGGATGCCTGGATCTCCTACTTTGGTCCAACACACTGGTGAACGACATGGCCTCCCATACATGGATTCAAACGGGGCCATACCAATGGTAGAGTGGTAGCTATTATTGTTGGAAAACTCTACCAGGGGAAAGTATCGTATCCATGATCCTCCTGAGTCCAAGAAACATGCCTGCAGCATATCCTCTATGGTCTAGATGGTGCACTCTGTCTGTCCATCTTTCTGGGGATGGAAAGCAGTGCTAAGACGCATCTAGGTGCCAAAAGCATGCTGCAATCCTCTAGACTCACAAGGTAAACCATGCAACTCTATCCAAGACTATATACCTCAGAAATCCATGCAATCTCACCACCTCATCCACGTACTTTCGTACCAATGAATCCACCGCACTCGACTACCTGATCGCCAGAAAGTGAGCTGATTTCGTCAATCGGTCCACTACCACCCAGATGGCGTTGTATCACCCTTGGACCTTGGGTAGTCTCGTGATAAAATCCATCGAGATGTCATCCCACTTCCACTTGGGGATATCTAGAGACTGTATTAGGCCTCTTGGAACTCGGTGTTCAGCCTTCACTTGCGGACACACTAAGAACTTGGCCACAAACTCTATCACTGCTCGTTTAACTCTGGGCCACAAAAACGGTTTCTTCAGTCCCTGGAGCATATTGGAAACTCTTGGGTGTACCTCCAGGGGTGATTTGTGGAACTCACTGAGAACCATTCCATACATCACTTTTGGAACAAACATCCTCCCCTGGAAAAACATCTAGTTCTGACCATCCTCTGTCCACCCTTCCAGAGCATTCCTCTGGTCCCCTCGGTCATGCATCACTTCGCACTCTGGGTCTCCCCACTGAGACTCCTCCACTTGCTACAGCAGAGAAGACGACATTATCATATGATACAGGAAACCTCTATCGTTATCCATCCTCGCATCCAGGTGTAAGGCAGCGAATTCCTCCATTGCCTTCCAGGTGTCTTCTAACTCTCAGACCGCATCCTTTTTCATCCTTCTGCTCAAGACATCGGACACTACATTCCCCGTCCCTGAAGTGTAGGAAACCTCGAAGTTTAAATCCTAGAGGAACTCCAACCACCTTCGCTGCCGCATGTTTAGGTCCCACTGGGAGAAGATATACCTCAAGATTTTGTGATCTGTGAAGACCACAAAGTGTTCTTCGATGAGGTAGTGCCGTCATAACTTCAGTGAAAAAACAACCGCTGGAAGATCCAGGTCGTGGGTGGCCTAATTACACTCATGAGGGAATAGCTGCCTAGACCCATAAGAGTTCACCCCTTGTCGTTGCATCAAGACACATCCCAGGCCCTGTCTTGAAGCATCACAAAACAACTCATACGGCACCACTTCATCTGGTAATATCAGCAAAAAGGAACTAACCAAATTCTCCTTCAGATAGTTGAAGGCTGACTCACACTGCTCACTCCACATGAAAGCCAAGTCTTTCTTGGTCAGTTCTGTCAAAGGTGCTGCTACTCGGGAGAAGTTGGGTATGAATCCCTGATAGTAACCTACCAGCCCGAGGAAACTATGGACCGCTGCCACATTCTTTGGTACTGTCCAAGAAAAAAACACCTCAACCTTTGATGGGTCCACTGCTACCCCCTGCTCGGACACCACATGCCCGAGGAAGTGCACTTCTCGTGTCTAGAATTTTCATTTTGACAACTTCCTATAGAGTTGATGCTATCAAAGGACCTCCAAAACTGTCCTCAGGTTCTCTACATGGTCTTCCTATGATCTTGAATAGACCAAGAGGTCATCGATGAACACAACTACGAACCGATCTAGGTACTCCCGGAAGATGGAGTTCATAATCCCCATGAACAGAGTCGGGGCGTTCGTAACACCGCAAGTCATGACTACAAACTCGCAGTGTCCATATCTACACCTGAACGCCACCTTCGGGATGTCTCCCTCCTTCACACTCAGCTGGTGGCACCCAGACCACAGGTCGATCTTCGAGAACCATCCTTCCCCTTTCAGCTAGTCGAAAAGATCTACTATCCTTGGAAGAGGGTAGTGATTCTTGATTGTCACCTGATTCTGCCTCCTGTAGTCTATGCACAACCTGAGACCACCATCTGACTTCTTTTCGAACAATACTGGAGCACCCCACGGTGACGCACTTGGCCGAACATAACCCCTCATCATCATATCATCAATCTGGATCCGCAACTCCCGTAGCTCTGTAGGTGCCATCCGGTAAGGAGTCATCGAGATTAGACGAGCACCGTGCTGCAGGTCTATCCCGAACTGGATAGCACGTCGAGGGGGTAGAGTCGTCGCCTCCTCAGTGAAGACATCCATAAAATCATGGACGATCTCTGGAACCTCCACCATTTCAGCATCTACTGACTCTACTGACAGCTCAGCTAACAAGGAGAGGAGGGGTTCCTCTCGCCTGCTTCCCTTCTTACTACTCCGCATGCCGGTGAAGGTAACACGCCGGCTGCCCAAGTCTGAGAACCCAACCCTTCCTTGGAAACAGTCGATGAAAGAACACATAGCGAATATACAGCCGATGTATAGGATGACATCGTATGGTTGTATCTGTAGCAGAAGAAGATCCCTAACCGACTGATGTTGCCCTATCATCAGTCTGCATCCCCGATAAACAAGCAACAAGTCGGTCTGACCTCAGACTGGTGTGCTCAACACCAGGGGAACTCAAAGCCTCTCAGCATCCACACCCAAGGCACATGCTAGACTGGGTTCAATAAAGGAGTGCGAAGATCCGATATCGAATAAGGCATAAGAAAGTGTACTGAACAAACTGATCGTACCTCGAACAACCTCCGGCCCTACTGGAACTGCTACCTCCACGGCGTGTAACAATCCATGCCCAGATCCTCTACCCCTCGGCTGTCGGCCACATCCCCGAACACTCCACGGTTGTGGTCCCTAAGGAGCGCCCTAAGGTTGGCCTCCTCATCCTACATCTGCCCTCGGAGGAGCGGGAGCTCACTGTCCCTACTGTTGCTGGTGGAAAGGCCTGGCGGGAAGCTGCTGTCGGGGCGGGTGGTGGGGCTTTCCGCCACTGCCGTACTATACCTGGTCCGGGCATTGACTCCGGAGATGTCCAGGGCTCCCAAAGAAGAAGCACCGTGGCCCTGGGCCCAAACAAAAATGGTGAGGACCAGGGGATCGAAACAGAAACTACTACGGCATGGTCCCTGCTGGTCGGAACGTGGAGGGTCCTAACGGTGGAGGCCTGTTGCTGATGGCCTTCCCCTTCGATGGACCTAGCTGGATCCCCTCTCATGACACTCCTCCTAGAGCATTCATCCTCTCCACCACATCGGCCTTCTTCTGGACCTCCAAGTACGTCGGCAAGGTAATATGGGTAACAACATACTGGAGGGAGGGTCGGAGCGCCTCCTCTAAACGTCTTGCCCAAGACTCCTCTTCAAGAAAGAGGTCCAGAGAAAAATGTAAAAGGTCCTTGAACTTGATTCCTAGATCCCTCACTGACATACTCCCTTTTTGGAGGGAGAGTATCTCCTATCTATTTTATGCCTTCATTATCGAGGAGCGGAATTCTGCCCGTAACTCCCTCTCGAAATCGGCCCATGACACCTCAGCCTCTCTCCTCTCCCCCGGGTAAAGCGTCCACCATTGACGTGCCACTCCCCGCATCTGGCTGATGGCTAGAGGAACCCAGTACTCGGTCGGGGCCTGAATCAGGCCGAAAGCTATCACTTGTTCCTCTAACTATCCTTCCGTCTTCATGTCGGAGGTGCTGGCCTGATACTTCTCGAGGGTCTATCGCTGGAAGGCCCGAAGAGTCTACTGCAACTGGTCATCCTCCTCCTCTCGATCAAATCTCTGCCAATAGACCAAAGTAGTCTCCAGGGCCTCGATCTCCTATACCACACATGGTTGCCTTCCAGGTGCCATAGATGCAAGGAAAACAAGGATTTACTAATCCGAAGTAGTGCATAATATTGTTCTAAAAACTTCTTAAACTATTTCATTTTTTTCATAATTCCAAAGACATCCCAAAAACACAAGAACACAAGTAATTATGATGCATGTACCTTTCCTAGTGTCCCTACCCTGCAATCAGTGGTGCCTCACATGGTCATTCGATAGGTCTAGAGCCCTTTCATCGAATCACGGGGTCCCTAAAATCCCCTGTCTTAGCCGGTATTCCCTAGCCTAATTCACGCACCAAGGTCACCCAACACTGTTTCCCTACCATACCATGCAATCTTCACTGTGTCTAACTCCAGACTCCATCCTATCTCTCAACCGTCACCTATGATACCATTCTGTCACGACCCGCCTTCACCAAAAGGAGGGAAAGGCCAGCATATTTCCAAGCCCTTCCTTCTTTATGTTTAAGGAGAGATAATGACCCCTAAAACCCGCCTTCTATAGGTCACGGAGTGGCGACTAGCACCAAGGGTATGGAAATTACAAACAAATGGAAGGCATTACCCCTTTTGTTTTATTAAATTGGGATATAAGATGATGCAACCCAAAAACACCAAAACTAAAAGAAAAGTAAAGCCAAAAGTAAACCATTCCCACATGCATGTTCCAAAAGAAAAATCCACAAATTACAAAAGTGACTACTGGGTATGTACCAAGGAAAGGAAAAAATCAACTGCAGTAGCCCCAAAGGTCTGAGCTAGTATGGTCCTGCACGATCCACGAAGTCCTCTTGGAAACCTGGAAGCAGTTTTATATATGTAGGGTGAGCATACAAGTACACTCAGTAGGGAAAACCAAATACTCTCATGCACAAGTGGGGGAAACTTACTATAGTTTCGTGAGAAGCATACAACCAACACTATCAAAAAGATCACCCATCCCACTCACCGGCTACACTCACCAAATAATGAAAGTCAAGTAATATATATAATAAGAGAAAATCGATGTTCTGGTACCCCACGCCACTTCCCACTGGTTATTGAAGACATCCTATTCATCAGACCAATCCCGCCATTTTCACCGCAGTCCCACTACCACACCCGCCCGAAAACACCTTGTCCACAACTGTCACATGTAACCACGCCTGCAAACACATAGGCCATAACAACCACCACCACGCCCGAAGACACCTAGGCTATAAGATCCACTGCCACGCCTGAAGACACCTGGGACTCGTCCTGAAGACACTTAGGAAACCCCCTGGCCTCACACACCTGGGCCAACCACCACACTACCCTGCCCGAAGATTCTTGGGCTAATAATGGACCTCATTCCATCACAGCCTTCCCGATAATACTTGTTCTATGCAAGAAAGGGAGCAGAAAAGGAGCTAATAACCAGCCACTAATAATAGTGTTGGAAAAAACACCCTCCCCCATGAAATGGGGGTGTTCTGCACTAAGTGCTCAACTTGGATGTGGCACTAATAAGAAACAAAAAACTACAAGTATATATATAGGTAATAAGAACTCTCCCAAGTTTAGGTTTCTCTTCTTCCAACCTATTGGACACAGGAAGCACTCTAGTCAGAGTCACAACTCGTGCCAAAAAACCCATTTGTCCTTTTCTTTTTCATGTTCAGTAATGATGTTTAATTAATTTTTTCACCTACTTGGGCAACTAACACCATAAGCACAAATGAATGAAAAGAATCCCGCCAAACGTCAATTTAAACATTCACACCCGGTTGTCTTGTAGAGTCACGACAACAAAGGGATAAGTGAGATCCCTCGAAGTACTGGAACCAAAGAAACCCCCCAAGACACTACCTCGTGTCCCCCAAAATGGTTTCTCATCAACAAAGGATCCCAACACAATTTGTGATGTAAACAAGGTGACCACCCGGTTTTAAGACTCACAACCACTGAATCCATAACAACAGGGGATCCCATCCCCAATTTCACAACCACCAAGAGTATAAAAATAGGGGATCCCATCCCCTCCCACATCTCCAGCAATCGGCCTGTAAAGGAAAACAACCAAACCACTACCCCCAACACAAGGCATGGCCATGCCGATATTTTCAGATTTATAATATTTAAAACACTCCATGATTTCAATTTTTGTGTGATTTAACCAGGGGTTATCACAGAAGGGTTGATCCTGGTGCTTTCAATTTATTTATCCTAGTGTACGTGATTAACCAATTTGCTTTTAACAGCAGAAGTTCACAACCACAAACAATCCACTTAAAACATCAATAGGGGTTCATTAGTGTACAGAGAAAGACCACCAAAAACCATGTTTTTCAGTAGGCATAAGCCCACACAATTCAGAAAGATGATCATAACGTAAAAGAGTATCAACGATCACAGCCTCCCCTTATTTCTTTATATAATCCATTCATTATCTTTATTTAGGTCTGGTTTATCCAATTTTATAGAATCAAAAGCACGACCACACCACATGATACACAAAAGAAGAGGTGATGGAGAAATTCCCTACTCGTTGATCAACGATCGACACTAAAGCCGGGCGCGGAACATCACGGATAGCGATGCTACTAGCCTCAACGAAAATCGCCTCGTCTGAATGAAGGGTACTCCTCGCAGAGGTTGATCAAGAAAAGAAGGTCAACCCCTCAGTTATAAGGGCCACAGAAGGTTGAGATAAGAACGTGAAAACGCGTAAGGGGTGGTGGTCATGGGTTGACAATGGGCCCCTCGCATGTTATTAAAGGGTCCGGAGCTTTAAAGCGACACACACACCTGGTTAATTCATTAAAAATAAAATTAAAACATTTAGGGCATTACTGGGCTTCAAAACAAGTTTAACAGTTTTAAAACCCTATTTGCGCAAGAAGGAGTGCTAATGGAAAGAACCCGGGGGTGTAAGCCAGAGCCACCGGTACCTGAGAGCTACCGGTGGGTGACAGCCACCGGTAGCCGAGCTACCGGTAGGCTGCAGCGACCGGTAGACTAAGCTATCGGTAGGCTACAGATATAGGTAGATAGATCTACCCGTAGCCGCAGCTACCGGTAGACCGAGCTACCGGTAGATAGAGAAAATGGAAGGTTGTGGTATCGGTAGACCGAGCTACCGGTAGGCCTACTACCGGTAGGCTAAGGATTCTGGTAGGCCTACCGTTGGGCCAACTTCACCGAGATTCCCAGACCAGAATACCCAACTTGATATTTTTACAATGTAATGGACCCAAAAAACCCGGGCCATTACATTATTTTTATTTCATTAGCTGGTTGAAATAAGGTTTAGAAGGTATTGATACAATGACTGATTTTTTATCTTCCTAATTCATATGTAAAAATACTATATAAATAATAAAAAAGTGAAAAGTATATAATGATTTATTTGATATATCCATAGTGGTTGAAAGAGTTTGTAATGTACATCGTAAATTCCATAAGGTAAATCATATGGTATATCATAGGGTTTGAAAAATAGTAGTGTACATAAAACTTCATAAGATTCAATAAACCCTATGAAAATCCTATATTTAATAATTTTCAACTTTATATATTTAGATGAGTTTTCCATGCCATAAGAATGTATGGAAAAAGGAGATACATCTATAATTATAACATTATTTTTTTTTCTATGCATAAGTGTAATAATTTTCATAAGTATTTTTTAGAATAAGTAGATACAGAGGACCATTAATATGTCAATGTCATTGTGGGAATTCTATTAAAGTGACTTAAACATTACTAAATGGAATAATTCTGATATAGTGATTGAAGACTGATTATGATATGTTTTCAAATGGTGAGATTTTATGAAGTTAATTTTCATGGATTATGTGAATTTCAAATTCAAATGTTATTATTATAACCTAGTTAAAGAAATATAATATAATTTATAATATAATTAGAAATGTGTAGAATACAACTATTATCATATTTTATATTTTACAAGTTAAAGAAATGAAAATGTGGAATATGATACTTGATATACTGTATATCATGAGTATCAAAGAGTAAGAGAACAAATAGTTCATGTGAAATACCCATCATATGTATTGAATATTGGGAGTTATTGATGAGGCTCAAAATTTATATCAACTAAATAATCCCTTTTTATTGAAGGAAAATAAAGAAATCAATGTTATTTTGATAAAACAAGCTTCCGGTTAAACAAAAACGAAAGAATAGATAGTTCTAATTTGTCTTATGCTAATAAAATATAGGATAAATATGTGATATAAATAGCCTAGATTATTCGTATATTAACGAATCTAAATGTTTTGAGGCACCCAATCTTATAACTATGATTGGAGAAGAATATTAAACTTGCATACTCCAAGAGTGACATGTGATTTTCAATGATGATGTAGTTAAAAGAGGTTCAAGCCTATTTTAATATATTTGAATGATAGAATGTTGATTATTTCTTTGTACCAAGACAATTAAAGGATTATATGTTCAACTTAATACCCTTTAAAAATATTATATTGATAATATAAGGTATTTATGTGCATGGGATGAAAACCATGATGCACATGGGATATAATCATGATAAAATGATGTGAATCAATTTAAAAAATTATCATCATATTATTATGTTTAATTATTTATTATGTACTCCCATACCAACTGAGAAAGAGAGAGAAAATAATAGGAGATCCATTCAGTATAAAAGTTAATATGTGAAAAGTAATTATGTTTTAAAATATATTAAATATAAAAACAATAATTCATCTTCTATTTTCTTTAGGGTCATCCCTATTTTATCTTGTCACATATAATAGTTAATATCTCATGATAGTGGGCAAGAAATTTATTGAGTTAATCGGTCCTCACCTAGTCAAATCATACCTTGAGATATGATATGATTGGAAAGGATAGGTATTCATCTATATTCCAAATGCGAGATAACCCATGTATAATAAGAATATATTTTACATAAATTATATAACATAAGCATTAAATCTAAAAAATTAAATCATGAACCAAGAACCAAAATGTTTAGTGTCTTTAGATTTTGAATACATTTATATTTTATTGCAAATTGTTTCTTGAATATCTCCCAAATTGTTTTAAAAAATTACATTCTTCTCAACATATTCTCTAATGAAATTTATAGAGGAAATGCATATCAAAAAATAGACTTATCTTAAATTCATGCAAAGGGAAAAAACTTATCAATGATATATAAAGAGTTTTATTTTATAAGAATGTGAGAAAAAATAAACCTAGAAGAAATTACAAATTAAAAAAACTATAATAATAATATTTCCCCTCTATGTACGATATAAGTATATATAACCTAAAATTATCATACATATACCATAACATAAGAATTTTAATCCATGAAACATTATCATGAACCACATAGTATAACATTAGAATGTGTAAGAACATAAAAATTCCTCACAAGAATAAGAATATGAAATAATAACATTATGAGTAAAACAAATCATTATCACTTATAAAGTTTTTATTAAACCCAATCAATTCCATATATATTGTTTTCAGAAAACCCAAATCACTCATAGACTTGTGTTATTGACAAACCCAATCATGTTCAGGAATAATAATATTATCTCATTATATATATATATATAACATTAACCAATATGTTATAGGTTTCTATAGGAACCTTCCAATCAAATGATTATAAACTATACAGATGTATTACACTTGAAATTAACCATACATCATATCATGTACAAATCCATGGAATGGAAATGAGATTCATAATTTATTGAAAAAGTTCCACAAAAAAGGACACTAAGAGTTATATTAGTTGATACCAAAAATCAATATCCCTATGAAATTATATACTAAAATCAAATAGAGAATTACAATTAAAATTACTCTATCGAAAATAGATCATTTCCATATTGGGAGTAAATTTTTTAAAAAATTATAAAAAAAGATAACATAAAATATTTTAAATGTTTTTCATAAATACATGACTTACAAGTTAGATTCAAAAATAAGTTTTGACATGGTTACAAGAATAAATTTTAAAATAATTATTTATAATCCACCCAAAATATTGGAACCCTGAAAATAAATAAATTTAATGTTCAAAAGTCCGAAGTGTAATAAAAAAATAAATGAATGTGAAATGAAATTACTTTTTAATCATTTAAGAGTATTTTAGGGGAAAACCTTACATCAGTGAAAAATTAATAAAACATCCATTTTAAAAGGACATAAATAGAAATATTAATAATATTTTTGAAATTATATATTATCATTACAAAATAAGAGGTGAATTTGTTTTGAAATGATTGAATAAATATATGGGGTAGAAAAATATAAATATGAGGAATATAAAATTTTTAAGTACGTCAAGTTTTTTGAAGAAATAAATCCTTAAATGAAATAAATTATTAAATAAAAATTTTATTTCCCCCAAAATAAAGGTAAATACCTTAATAAATAAAGGAAAAAAATTAAAAAATATATTAAATGTAGTCCAGGAGGATATATTATGAAGAACTAAATGAAATTTAAATTAATAAGAAATATGACCTTGGATTCCCGCTTAGACGAGGCACACTAACCTTATGTATAATCAGTTTTGGTATTTTATTCATCTGTATAAAAACCATAATTATATTTATTTTTCTTGAAAACATTCATTTATATGTTTTTATTAATAATTGTTAATTTTTTGTTAAAATTTATTTTCATATGTCAATTACCTTGTTTGTTCTATACTAAATTCTATATAGAAATTTCATTCCATGACCATTCATTATTTTTAAAACACCTCTAAAATGGTTTTGGATCTCACATAGATTCTTTTTATATTGTTTTGAAGTATTGTGGTTTTTAGGGATGTTATGGTGATGGTTAATTTAGAGGAGTTAAAATCCCCTTTTTTGAACTTTAATTAAACAAAAAGGATTTGTTTTTTTAATGAACACAAACATATATATATTAACATTATATAATTATAAAATCATATTAATTTTATCATTATTAAATTTTATTAAAATAATTTTCTTTTTATTAATCGTTAATGATAGAAAAATTAAAATACAATTAATATACATGGTAGAGCCAAAAAAATTAGAATATGTTACAACAAATGAATGAGTAGGAAACTATATTTATATTATGAAAAAATAATTTTTAATATATAATAATGTTGTTAATATTTAATAATTATAGTTTAAAATGTGATTTATGAATTGTTTAGAGGATAAAAAATGAAAATAAAGAATGGAAACTCGTTGTTTACTTTTACAAAATTTCTCCTTTATAGAATTACACCCCAAAGAATGAAGGGATTATACATCATTTTGAATGGAGGATTACAAACAAAAGATATAAATCTATGACATGAAAATGTGTTCGAATTCAAGTTGTTTTTAAAGGAGAAGTTTTGTTAGGATTGGGTACAAAATAACACCTTTTATAGATGAAAATAAATTAAATTTTCATTAAAACCTACATTGGGTTAATGGTAAATATGGAACTACCGAGTTAATGTAACAAAATTTATGTCATGATAATTTAACTAGTTTTAACCTTTTTTAAGTTGTTTAATTATTTTAAAGGTAGTTATTTTTTAAAATAAAAATAAACGATGACCCATCTTAAATATTTATAATTATATTAATATAAATCTCGACTCTATTTTGTTAGAATCAATTTCAAAATGCGATAAAATTAATTTTCATATAAAATTCAAATTACATAATATATTTTTTTTAGAAAATAATTTTTTATATATAAGAAGAATTATTCTTATTACCTAACATGTAAAAATATCTAGTTGAATATTAATTTATTTTTATATATTTATTATATACACATTACATAATATTAATATTTTTTACTAGTCAATTTATTTTAAAACTATAAAAATACACAACATATAGATAAAATAAAATAATATGTGAAAAAATCCTTTAACATTAAATAATTTTATTCTTAATTTTTTTAGATTTATTTCATGTTTAATAATAATTAATTGAATTTCATCAATACATTAGTATTAAATAAAACCTTTATTATTTAATTAAATTCTTTTGTTAAATGTCATTTTATGTAAATTCATGACAAGTAAATATATTTATGAATGAAAATATTTATATATTAATATAATTTATTAAATTAATATTTACATTTTTATATCATCCTAAACTATATATAAAAACTCATTAATACCTATGCATAATACCTAAGGGTAAGATAATTAATAGTGGAATTCTTGGATGGTGTTTGAGTTAACATGGATCTCATTGTAATTTCCTCAATATTTAGCTTCTTTTGTAGATTATTTCACTGAATCCATACTTAATGAGTTTATTCTTTGGATTGGTCTTAAGAAAAATTATGTGATGATACATCTTTTCCAATCTCTTAAAAACGAGTCTCATATGAAATACATATACTAATGTATGTCAGTACGTATACTTTATATGAAAATTTCCTAATTTGGTTTCCTCTCATGATACATGTCAATTCATTGACTATGTTAGAATATTTATATTAAAAATAATAATTTTATAATCTGTCTCATTAACTATCTGAAAGCATAATGATTTATCACTATCCATATAAATCTAACATAATTATAATCCTAAAATCCATTTAATCCCAATAGTTATATAATCCTAATGAACATATATTTCAATGGTAAAGTTTTATTCCAATGTATACACTTAAAAAACTCCAAAAACATTTATATTTTTCATTTACATCCCTCATAATATGTATATTGTATTATTTATTTGCTTCTTTACCTCCATAATTGAAATCAGTGTTGTGATCTCCATATAAAACCATAAGGATAAAGATTTTATGTTCATTTTATATTAACTTACGTTAACATTTATTCCACTTATATGCATCATAATTTGGTTTCATATTTAGTCTCATAATGTATTAATGTCCTTCATTCATTATAATATACTTATTTCAATAAAATGCATTGCAGTTTGTTTTAGTTGGTATTTTTTTAAACATTATATTCAATATAGTATTTTTTTAATGCAAATATATATAGTAAAATCATGGGGTGTTACATTCTACCCCCTAAATACATTTTACGCTCAAAATTCTATCACATAGATAAAAAATTGGGGAATTGGTTTTCATTACAACATCAGGTTTCCACATAGATTCCTCAAAATTAGGATTTTTTCATAGATCTATGATTATTTTTATTTTCTTATTTTGTAGCAATATATATTTATGATCCATTATTTTCACATTTTGATCCTCATAAGAGAGATCAATATCTATTTCCAAGACTTCTGAGTTTATTACTTCTAATGGATCTAGTATAAAAATCGTTAAAATTGATACAAGGAAAACATCACACACTTAAGAGGGGTACATAAGGAGGGATAAATGATAAAATATAATCCCTAAAATGTAAATTCTCTTGAAGGGGCCTGAGTAACTTGGGTTTGAATTTACATTCAAGTAGAATCTAATAACCCCTTTCAGTAAGATATCATAAGGAATACTTTGTCTCTATTTTCAAAATCCAGATATAATAAATTATTATAAATTTGATTACTATTTTAACATTGTTTTCCATTGAAATATTGTTGAATAGTTTGAATATTTTCTTTCATTTCATGAAAATGGTCAGCACCTAAGAGCATCATCTCTCTAACTTCAAACTCTGAAGATAGATCTATAAAAATATTCATTTATATGGATTTTTATGGTTTAATATTAATTATAGAGTGGAACGTATTATTATATAAGAACAAAAGAAAAGGAATATATCGATCTTGAAATTATTTTAAATCTATTTATAATGATCTCAATATATCTTCTACAATTTTAATGGTCCTCATAGGTTGACCATCACTTTGAGGATGATATGTTATTATAATTCCATATAACTGAACCCAATTATTATTAAATACTCCTCTATATTATTTATTAAAACCATAAATATTAATTAGATACAAATAATAGTGGTACCATAAATCATTACAACTACCAATATATATAACATGGGAAGTTTATCAAGTGAGGAATACTCTTAAATATAAATGAAGTGTCTTGAATTTCTAAGTCAATATTCCACTACCCATGTTTAATTTTAATTATATGTGTTTGGTGGAATAATAATGAAATATATCTTGATGTTCTAGTTCATGTTTTACACCTTTTCAGTGAATATATATTTAATATTTTTTTATTTTAATCTATAACACACTTTTTACAATATTGATAATGTCACCAAATATATAGTGAAAAAATAAATCCTTCTAGAAATAAATCATTAGTCAGATAATTTTTTTCACGTGTCACTAATTATAATTAGGTATAAGTTTTAACCTTGTCAGTTTCTATTAGGACTCATACTAATCCCTTTAATAATGTATCACTAAATATTTCAAACCCTTCTTTAAGATATGGTAGTATGTGTACCAATGTGGTGAAAAAACTATTCAGAAGCTCCTCAAATCTTCCATCACATTATTATTTCTTGAGTAAATTATTTCTCTTCTATGTAAACATGATTAGTGTATTTGATAATCATGATATATTTCTCACAAAAATAGATAGAATTCATTTAATCAAAGAAAATTGTTGTTTTATTTCATAGTAGTTTTTCTAGGAATGTATTTAATCACCTAATTCATTAAAGGATATAAAAATGTACCCCCACTTGTAATTACGTGACACTAGAAGGATACATATGGTTTCCAAAATTCACATTTTATGAACATAACATATTATTTAACCTTTTATATTATTTTTGTCACAATCCTAAAATTATCTTCATGTTCTTAATTTATATTAGAATAATTTTATATATCATAATTAAAAACTATTAAAAATTTGGAATTAAAATATTCAAAGTGTAACACCCCCATATTTAATAGTACATTATCACTTTAAAATAATTCAATAGCTTGTGCTACACAAAACACCAAGTTCAAGCGTATCACGACCTATCAAACTAGCTGTTTAAAAAAGAGATTATGAGTAGTAATAACCACATTTTTAATTTTATATATACCATATATAATTTTAACATTAATATTATGTGTGTCTTAGACATAATATTATGAAAAATTCAATTTTTCAGATCAAAGAAGTATTTTTCAAAAAATGCAGTTTTCCACCTTTTAATGGGGATCCCTTTTTGAATCCAATATTTGAAACTTTTATATATTCAATTTAATGAAATTAAATTCTTCTTTATAAGAGGGACATACAAATTTATTTTGGATAATTTTTTGGTACTTTTCTGATAACTTTCTTATTTTGATGAACAATGAAAAATAATAAATTTTAATTGAAAAGAACTTTTTTAATAGAAATAATTTATAGTGTTAAGTTTTGAATTTGATTGGTTTTAGACTATAATTAGATTTTATTTTTATTATTTAATATAATTTAGTTCATTTTACATAATTTCACATTTAAATTGGATATAAACACATGTCAATCTTTTGATAGTTTTTACATCTTAAAAACCCACTTTTTGGTTTTGACTACATGAATTAATTTTAAATTAAATAATTTATCTTATATCTTTTAAATTTGGTAAAATAAACATAATTTTTTAATTTTTAATATCAAAATTATCTTTGGGTGTTTTTTTGGAATTTTTCTGAAACTTTCAATTTTTGTTAAATAGTGAAAAACATTGCGTTATTATTTAAAACTCAATATTTATTTAAATAAATAATATTTTTCTCTAAATTTATTTTAAAGTCAAAAATAGATACACAATACCTATATTAGATCAATTTAAATAATTATAGTCATCTTATAATAAGATTATATATATATAATTTTATTGAACTATTTAACATATTTTACCCACCTTTTCAGAAAATTAACAAATTTGCATGAAAGGTAATTTTACCACATCTGTGAATTTATTTTCAAAAATTCAAGAGACAGAGCTAACAATAATCAGGAAAATGTCATTCAATAGGATGAAAATAATTTTTGGTGAATAGTATCTTTTGAATTTTATTTACCACGATTAAAAGTAAATAGGGTTATTAAAGAGAAAAATGATATTATAATTACCCTAAAAAATGTCCTAATTATATTGGATTAGTGTATTTAGAGAAAAATAAACCTTAGGAAAAAATATAATCCTTTTGGATCCAATTGGATTATATTATGACATTTCTTATATTTTATTTAAAGAAAAGTTAAAATTATTAAATTAAAAGTTTAATAACAAAAACATTTTTAATATAGGGATATACATAATAAAAATTCTAATATAAATATTCATTAGAAAGATAAAACTATTACCTAAATCGTGGTACTTTATTTATAATTTTTAGATATTAAATAATTAAATTTATTTATGAATCAATGATGTTTCAATAATAACATTATTAACGACTGAATAAAATAATTGATGTTATAAATATTAAAATAAATTTAATCTAAGACTTTTGAGGCATTCCAAAAATTTTCTAGGTATATATTAAATATTAGGGTTGATTAAATTATTTTTTTAAAAAATCTTCTTTTTATAATGTTCAAAAATACCCAATACTAAGACGTCTCAAAATTGACATAAATGAGTTTTTAAAACAAATACTATTTTATTAAATTATATAATAGTCTTAAAATCTAAGGTTATGAAAAAGGACTTGTTTAATGATATATATATGTCATTAATGAAGCTCTTGTGGTTATCTTTGTCATTTTATAGTAAGTTTATTAACCAGGTAATATAAAAATATAAGAAGACATGGTAAAAGGTAAACTATTTAACTAAGAGTTAATTCTAAAAGATAAGGTTAATATAGTGACATAAACATGTCTAAAACCTATTGGTTGAGAGTTTCTTGATACATACCCACCTTATACTTGAATTAAATTCATTTTTTCTATTAGAAACAAAAAATTATTTTATAATAATATAATATTTCATGCTTTTCTTAAAGTGCCCCTCACCTCTCTTATAAATGGGTACTTCTCATTCTCTTAATATCACACCTCCATGGCAATATTTCTGAGACAAACCCTACTAAAATCTACTCCAAACTACCCTCAATTCATCCTAGAAGTATTACACTGATTAGAAATCCATCCTACAGATCCCTTTTATTCAAATCAAAAGGTAACACCTGAAAAAGAGGTAATTATTTCATCGCATCTTTAAAAGTTCTTTTCTTCTTCCACTTCATATTTCCTTGTTGTTTCCAAAATAAAATAATATATCCAGTACCTTATACATTCTGATATGTTATTATAAATAATGTACAACCATATTTATTATTCTATCCATTCTATGAATGAAAAAATCACCATACGTGTGTACGTATGACTTATCGAGTCTACGTCGCGGTGCAGATTGTAAATCAACACTTCATTATTTGGATAGGTATAATAATGAGTATAAATGATGTAAATATAAATACAAAATTTTAATTATTCTTTAAATATAATATATTATCTAATTACATATGATTTCACCGCTAATAAAATTATATTGTCGCTCGTGCGTATGTATGGCTTACCGTCTCCATGACGTGATGAGATTTAGTTTCCCATTGTTACCATTCAATAATAACTTTCATATGATTATTAAAAATAATGTTTAAGAACATAATATAATTCTGGATATGAATCAAATACATCCTATCCACAACAAACATGACTTATAGAACAAAACATATAAAGTAAAATGAATCAATTAACATCCAAAACACTGATACTATTGAAATATCATTAACAAAGAAATATTAGAAGATCATATATGATATCATATTTATGTATATGGTTCTTGTATAATTTATAACAATTATTTCACCATTATACTGAATGTTAACCTACCATCGACTAAGGAAAAGTACAAGGTAAGGGTTAATTTTAAAATCTATTTATTATCCGAGTTTTTTAATACGTAAGTATCTATTGGGACCTCTTCATCATCCACATCTGTGTTTCTGAAAAATGTATTTGAAAACATTTTATTATTTAAAAGACTATGGTTTAATATTATTTATATCCTCGTTTTAGTTTTTACAAAATGGTTTGAATGAAATCTTTCCATCGCTTTCCAAACAAGGTACTTTATGACATTTTCAACAAATTAAGGAAAGAATGTTTTTTAACCTATACGGTAGGTGTAGCTATTTTCTGCCATTATAACACCTTCAAAGCTTCCCTTACAATATTATAAGAATATTTTCAAACTAAAATTTTTATTTTCATTTAAATGATTTCAAATTAGAAAGAGATATTTTAGTCAACTTGTTTCGGAATGATTTCTACTATGCCAACATCCTTCATTGGATTTTAAACATTTTTGAAGTTGAATTATAATGATACAATATTCTATATTGTATTGAGGGTTTTGTGATATGTTTCAATATGGGTGTGCTATTTTAATACCATTCATGGTTTATGGTTAAAATATTAACATATTGTATTCTAGTTTTAATACGAATGTGTATGTTATGTTTCAACCTTTTCGTATGAGGAATGCATTGTACATTGCAAGTGACAGGTGGGGCCCACTATAGCCCCTTGATGCATCGGTAGGTCATATGAGAAAAACTAGTGTCTTGGCACAAGGTATTTGAAAAATTATTATTTTTAGTCTTTGCATGAGGCCATGACTTCGTGGTTATGATGTCCAACATTATGCATTCCATCATTATAAGATTAGCTATTGATATTGCATGTAATTATTTGACTAGTAGAATATCCAGGTGAATAAGTAAATTGAATTATTTTATTTATCATTGACATATTATGCCAAATTATAATTTTAAAAGGCTTATGTTTTATTCTTTTACATTTCCTTAAATGTTTATGTTTTCTTATGATAGTTTCTACTATATTGTTATCCCTAATGAGCATCTGAGCTCACCCCTTTCTTATGTTTTGTTTTTCCCAGGATGTGAAGAAGTATATTATAATTGACCTATAGGAATAGGCTAAGTGATATGAGTGTGTTAAAAGGAGACATAATGTTTTAGTTTTCCATTTCATAATGTAATGTAAAATGTATGTATATATCTAGTACCTCCAAGAATACTAAACTAACCAGTCTTTCGAGACTTGATCTCTTGTGATCATGCTAATGTTATTTATTAATGCACCGACTCTAGGTAACTAGGGTCAGGTCATTACAGTTGGTAATAGAGGAAGTTTACTACAAACCTTGGAAACTAGATTTAGAAAAACTTTGATTAGAGATCATTACCCTAAGACAGTCTTGGAGGATTAGTATAGATGAACACCCAAAATTTTGGGTAATGTAGATATTATTTGGGTTTTCCAAGAAATAAATCCATGTATGGATAATAAAAGTACATGTGGTTCTTGCATAGATGTACCTAGGAGTGAAAACTCCAACATGGAGTTTCGGGCTTGACCCAAGGTATCCTGGTACACAACAACGTGCCTTACTACACACATAGTTTGACACTCTCGAGAGATATGCTTAGGATAATTTACGTTTATTTACAAACCATTATTAAGGATTTATAAGTAAATATGATAGCAAAGATACCATTTTTATGATTATGAGACTAGATGTGTCTAAATATTCAATTAATTTTGAAAAATTTTTTAGTTTTTGGATTATACATTTTGATATAATCTAACCTAGTGTATTAAGTCATTTATAAATGGTGCCCAGTAGAAGGAATGATAAATCCAACAATACACAGGATTCAAAGAGTAAGAATGATATTATCTTTCATGGAATTAAGCCAACATTTATAAGAGAAAAAGTATCCCACATATTCTCTTTATATAAATAAATAGTATCATGTGTTAATAAGATAAGTAAATAATTTTCTGAGTCGTATGGATTTGAAGGGAAGCTAGAGAAGAGGATGATGGTAGAGAGAGAGATGGATAAATAGAAGAAAGTAAAGAAGGATTTTTCCCATCAGTGATAACTTAGGAAAGAATCACCCTGGAAATTTCTTGAAAGGAATAGGAGTTTGTTATAATTGTGGAGAAAAAATACACCAAGTTATTGATTGAAAGGGTAAGAAAAAGGTTTCAAATGTGAAATAATTCATCTGAAAAGAGTTGGGACACTACATAAATCAATGTCCCAATCATCAGAGTATACCCCCAATGATTCTATTGGATAATAATCAAGTTATGATACTACTATAGATGAAGAGGAATGATTAGGGTTCTTATGTTGTTATTAAATAATTGTTTCATTTGAGTGTTGTATTAATGATGTATGTGTCATAAGAATTATAAATTATATACGGATGGTATTGTTGTCCATTTTCATTAAGGATTTTAGATTTTATGGTACCATATAAAGTGAAACATTTTCAAGTTAAACATTTTGGAAAATATATGGTTGTGGAAAATGTAATTCTTATTATGTTTCTGAAACTGAGATAATGATTTTGGAATAATATATGATTTTTTTGGATAAATTTTATCAGATAATCTTGACTACCTTGAAACTAGTTAATTGTTTGTTTATTCTATCATTGTTGGAGTTTAAATTTTTTTTCGATATAAGGCGTATATCCAATATTCTTCAAGGAACAAAGAATAATGAATGTAATACATATGGTTTTATGGTAATTAAGGGTGTTACCATGTTTTAAGGGAATACTTGATGAAGGTATTCACATGTTATTATGTGGAAAAAGAGATCTTCAATATTTTACATTCCTTATAAATTTTGGAATATGAGTTTATACAGAAGTATTTTGGATAAGTATAAAGGTTGTAATGAATTAAGTTGAACATTGGATACTATTTTTTAAGGTTAAAACATTTCTTAAGATTATTTTTGGATTTTTATAAAAAGGACAACCGAGAGGTCAGGAGACAACCCATCGTGTTCGGCAAGGCTGCTAGACTTAAAACCACAACCGAAGGGCGAAATGGGTGAATCACCTACCACTGACATATGTGATGTCCTAGTTTTTATAATTTAGTATTTTTAAATGTTGTGAAAGATGAATTATAAAATATTTTTTTTAAACCATATACTATTAGGTTAAATAGAATATTTTTGAGTTCAATTATTTTTAGAGTGAAAGATGAATTTGGGGTAGAAATTATTTGAAGGATGGAACTATACGTGCCAAGAATTCTTTTTTTTCTTAATTCTATAATGAATTAAATTCTTAAACCTTAGGGAAATGAACATAATACCAAAAATTGTGGTATCTTAATACCTTATGTTTTGTTGAATCAATTATATTTTAAATCATCATAGATTTATGGCTTTAAGGCCCTCAATTTTCCATTTATTTTTCACTTGTTTGTTATTGATGACCTCAATAAATTCCTATAAATATTTATGTTTTACCTCCAATTATGTGTCTCTAATTTACATCAATGTTCTCTTATTCAAAATCCAAATTCTAGGGTGACCTTTTCATTTCCCTTTCCCTCTTATTAGGACTAAATTTTATTAATCCAATTTATGATGTGTGTTTTCCACAAAGGTATTTTCTATTTTCAACCTTTTATTTTCAATGAACAATTTAAAATTGCGAGGACACAATATACTGAAGTATTGGAGAATGTAACACTCCAAGAATTTATAGTACATTATCTCTTTTACATAATTCAACATCTTGCACTACACGTGACACCGACTTCAAGCACATCAAAACCTATAAGAATAGCCATTTAAAAAGTAGGTAAGAATAGTATTGACCACATTTTGAATTTTATATATATCCTATATAATTTCAATATTCATATTTTGTGTTTATTAGACATAATTTACGGACAAATTCAAATTTTCAAATAAAAGAAGTATTTTTTAAAAAATGCAGTTTTCCACCTTTTAATGGATAACCATTTTTGAATCCAATATTTGACACTTTTATATATTAAATTAAATGAAATTAAATTCCTTTTTATATGAGAGACATAAAAATTTTGTTTGGATAAATTTTTGGTACTTTTCTAATAACATTCATATTTTGATGAATAGTGAAAAATACTAAATTTTAATTGATAAAAATTTTTTAATCAAAATAATTTATATTTTTAAGTTATAAATTTGAGTGGTTTTAAACTATAATTAGATTATATTTTTATTATTTAATAAAATTTAGGTCATTTTAGGTAATTTCAAATTTAAATTGGATATAAACACATGTCAATCTTATGATAGTTTTTACTTTTTTAAAAACTAATTTTAAATTAATGTAACTTATATGTTTATATTTTGTTAAAATTTATATCATTTTTGAATTAGGAATATATAAATTACCTTAGGGAGATTTTTTGGTATTTTTCTAAAAACATTCAACATTTGGTGAATAGTGAAAAACACTACATTATTATTTAAAACAGACTTTTTATTTAAATAATTAATATTTTTTTTAAATTTATTTTAAATTAAAAAAAATACGTAATAACCATATTATTTTATTTTAATTTATTGGAGTAATTTTATAATAAAATTAGAAATTTAATTTTCTTTGAACTATTTAACATCTTTTACCAACCTTCTAGGCACGTTTGGAAATTTTCAAAAAACGTAATTTTACAATTTTTGTGAATTTAATTAAAAAAATCCAAAAGACATAACTAACATTAGTATGTAAAATGTTGTTCAATAGGATGAAAATAATTTTTAGTGAATAGTAACTTTTCTATTTTATTTACCACGGTTAAAAGTAAATAGGGTAATTAAAAGTAAAAATGATATTGTAATTGACCTAACACATTTCCTAACTTAACTGGATAATTTTATTTAGACCCAAATCAACATTAGGACAAAAAAATGATACTTTTTTATCCATTTGGATTTGATAAGGACATTTATTATGTTTTATTTAAAGAAGAGTTAAAAGTGATAAATTTAAATTTTTATAACTAAAACATTTCTAATATAGGGTTATACACAAGATAAATTCAAATAGAAATATTCATTGGTAATATAAAATGATTTCCTAAATCATGGTATTTTATTTATAAATATTAGAGGTTATATAATTATATTTATTTATGACACAATGAGGAAGAAATAATTACCTTATTAATGAAAGATTAAAATAATTTATGTTATAAAAATTAAAATAAATATATGTTGAGTCTTTTGAAAAATTACACGAATTTTATAGGTAAATATAACATGTTAGTATTGATTCTATGACTGTTTTCTGAGGAAAACATATTTTTACTATTTTCACAAAAACCAAATACAAAATAGTGTCAAATTTGACAGAAATGAGTTTTTAAAACTAATACCATTATATTAAATTATATAATAGCTTAAAAATATAAGGTTCGAGCAATGTACTTAGGTAATGATATATTTGTCATTAATTAACCACTAGTGGTTATATTATAATTTTATAGTACGTTTATTAACCATGTAATATAAAAATACAAGAAGACATGGTAAAAGTGACACTGTTTAACTACGCGTTAAATCTAAATGATAAGGTTAATATGGTGACATAAACATTTATAAAACATATTGTTTGAGAGTTTTTCGACACATCCCTACATTATCCTTGAAATAAATCCATTTTGAGCCATTAAAACCGAAAATTATTTTATAATAAAAAAATATTTCATGCTTTTCCTAAAGTGGCCCTCACCTCTCTTATAAAAGTGTACTTCCCCTTCTCTTAATTTCACACCTCCATACCAATTTTTATTGAACAAAACCTACTCAAATAACCTTCAAACTACACTAAATTTATCCTACAATACTTAATTTGATTATAAATCAAATTTATGGAGACCTTTTGTTCAAATAAAACGAAAACACCTGAAGAAGAGGTAATTATTTCATCACCTCTTTCAAAGTTCCTTTCTTCTTCCACTTCCTATTTCTTTTCTGTTTCCATAATAAAATAATAAATCCAGTAACATCAATATACTGAGATGTTATTATAAATATGGTACTACCATATTCATTATTCTATCTATCCTATGAATGACAAAGTCACCATACATGCTTACGTACGACTTATCGTCTCCACGTCGTGGTATAGTTTGTAAATCAACACTTAATTATTTTGATGGGTATAATAATGAGTATAAATTATGTAGATAATAAATATAAAATGTTAATGATTCTTTATACATAACATACCAATAAATTACACATGATTTCACCGTTAATAAAATGATATTGTCACACGTGCATACATATGACTTACCGTCTCCACGACGCGATGAGATTTCGTTTCCCATCGTAACCATTCAAGAATAATTTTCATTATATGATTAAAAATAATATTTCAGAACTTAATATCTTTCTGGATATGAATCAAATACATCCTATCCATAACAAACATGACCTACGTAAGAAAACATATAAAGGAAAATGAATCAGTTAACACCCAAACGAATGATACTGCTGAAATATCATTAACAATGTAATATTAGAAGATCATATATGATATTATATCAATGTATGCGGTTATTTAATAATTTTATAAAAACAATTTAACCATTATACAGGAGGCTAACCCACCCTTTACTAAGGAAAAGTACTAGGTAAGGGTTAATTTTACAATCTATTTATTATCCGAGGTTGTTTGTAATTAAGTATCTACTGGGACCTCTATATCATCCACATATGTGTTTCTTAAAAATGTTTTTCAAAACATTTTTAATATTTAGTATACTATGGGCTAAATTAATTTATACCCAAATTATACTTCTTTTAAAATTGTTTGAAAGGAATCTTTCCATCACTTTCCAAATAAGGTATTTTATGACATTTTTGAAAAATAAAGGAATAAAATGTTTTTTAACTTATACGGCACGTGGAGCTATTTATTACTGTTATAAAACCTTCAAATCATCCCTTACAAGATTTTAAGAATATTTTATAAAATAAATTTTTTCATTACTTTTAAATGATTTCAAATTATAATGAAATAGTTTACTCAAGTAGTTTTTTAATTGATTTTAGCTATGTTAACATCTTTTACTGAATTTTATTATTGTTTCAAGTTGATTTATTATGATGAAATATTCCTTATTGTATTGAAGGTTTTGTGATATGTTTGAATATGGATTTGATTTTTTATACCATTCATGGTCGATGGTTATAATATTAACATTTTGTATTCTCGTTTTAATACAAATGTGTATGTTATGTTTCAACCTTTTCATTTGAGGAATGCATTAGATGTAGTAACTGATGGGTGGTGCCCACTATAGACCCTCAATGCTTCAGTAGGTCTCATGATACAAACTAGTGTTTTGACAAAAGGCCTTGACAAAATTTTTTTTTTTCTTGGCATGAGGCCTTGACTATGTGGCTATGATTTACGACATTATGCATTCCATCATTATGAAGTTAGCTATTGATATTACATGTGATTATTCGACTTGTAGAATATCCATGTGAATAAATAAAAGGAGTTATTTGATTTATCTTTTCCATATTATGCTGAAGTTTATGTTTAAGAGGTATAACAACCCTTCTCTTTAGTATACACTTAAACAAGATTTATTACATAAACGTCACTTGATACAAAGTAGAAGATCCAGAGGTCTAGTGCATTTGGGGCTTAGGATAATTACATAATAACTGAAAATATGAAATAAAACATAATTATTGAAAAATTCCTTTACATGTGTAACACCCCAAGCTTCCACGGTACGTTTCCCTTTGTATAATGCAATGGCGTGCATTGTACGCAACTTCGAAATTCTAACACATCACAACCAATCAAACAAGCCGTTATGAATAGTAATACGTACATTTTGAAATTTTATAAATTATATCTCTCAAAATGGACTTCATATTTGGATTCAGAATATTGAAATTAGCCTAGGGTGAAATTTTGGTACTTTTCGGATAACTTTCATATTTTGATGAATAGTGAAAATTACTAAATTTTAATTAAAAACAACTTTTTTAATAAAAATAATTAATAGTGTAAAATTATGAATTTGAGTGGTTTTAAAGTATATTTATAATATATTTTTACCATGTAATACAATGTGGGTCATTGAACATAATTTAACATTTAAACCAGACATAAAAAAGTTCAAATCTTTTGATAGTTATTATCTCTTAAAAACACACTTTCTATTTTAAAAACGGGAATTAATTTTAAATTAATTTCTGCCACTTCTGTGTTTTGAATTTGGAAAAATGGATTCCATATTTGGAATTAGGATGTTAAAATTCTGTAAATAGGTATCTTTTATTTTTAGACATTTTGGATAATTACTTCGGTAAATATTTTATTTACCATGGTTAAAGGGTAAATCTGGTAAACAAGGGTTAAAAATAACATTATAATAATACTAAATTACCCTAAAACGTGTCTTAACCCTATTATTTGATACATGGTCGACCATGGTCATCTTTGGGTCGATTTTGGGACCCCATGGATCCACTTGTAAGTGATAATGACACTTTATTTTAATTATGTTAAAATAAATACAAAAATGACACAAGCATATATCCTTTAGAAAAACAGTTGTTACATAGGGTTATATATGTTGTATTTTAGACTATAAATATTCATTAGAAATATAAAAGTATTTACTACATAGTGATATTTTATTTATAATTTTTAGACATTAAAAAAGTTAATTTATTTATGACACAATGGTGATGCAGTAATTACCATAATAGTGAAAAATTAGAATAATTGATATTATAAAAACCCAACTAAATATAATTTGATACTTTTATTGAATTACAATAATTTTATAGGATAATATGACATATTAGTATTGATTTAATTAACTTTTTTTGAAGTAATAATTCTGTTATGTGTTTCACAAAAATCAACTATTGAATAGTGTCAAAATTGACATAAAAGAGTTTTTAAAACAAATATTATATTATTAATTGATATTAAATTCTTAGAAATATAAGGTTCGGCCAAGATACTTATATCATGATAGATATATAATTGATGGACCACTTGGGGGTCGCTTGGATGTATATAGAATGTTTATTAACTATATAATATAAAAATATAAATTGACATGGTAAATGTCAAACTAATTAACTAAGAGTTAAAACTAAAAGATAAGGTTAATATAGTGATCCAAAGCTGTCTAAATTATATTGGATGAATGGTTTGCGACCTATCCCCACCTTAAACTTTGGATAATAAACTTTTGAGCCATTAGAAACCGAATATGAATTTATTATAAATTAATATTTCTAGCTTTTCCAAAGGTGCCCCTCACCCCTCTTATAAAAGGGAACTCCTCGTTCTCATTTCTTCACAACTTCAAAGCCTTTTGGTTCGGCCAAAACCTGCCCAAATACTCTCTAATCTTCCCTCACTACAACCTAGAGGCCTTAGTTTGATCATAAATCCAACCTAACGAGCCCTTTTGATCAAATCAAAAAGAAGAACCCGAAGAAGAGGTAATGTTTTCACCACCCCTTTTCAAGTTCATTTCTTCTTACACTTCTTCTTTCTTTGTTATTACCATTCTAAAATAATAACTCCATTATCATACATATACTGTGATGTTATTATAAATATGGTACAACCATATTCAGTATTCTATCCATCCTTTGAATAACATGTCACCATACATGCGTACGTACGGCTTACCGTCTCCACGTCGTGGTGTAACTGTTATTCAATATATTATTATTTGGATGGGTATAATAACGATGTGTAACTCATGTAAATAATAAATATAACATGATAATTATTTTTTATATATGATATACCATCCAATTATATATTATTTTAATATCAAAATAATGATATTGTCGCTCGTGCGTACGTACGGACTACCGTCTCCACAAACGCGATGAGATTCATTCTCCATCATATCCATTCAAGTATAATTATAATTTTATGATTTAATAATAGTATATAAGTACTTGATATCATCTGTATATGAATAATATACATCCCATTAATAACGAATATGGCTCACATAAAAAAGAATATAAGGTAAAATGAACCCGTTAACACCCGAAATGACGATAATTCTAAGATATTATTAACAAATCAATATTAAAAGATCATATATGATATCATATTAAAGTAAATGATTCTTGTATAATTAAATAACAATTATTTCACCATTATACAGGAGGTTAACCTACCGTTGACCAAGGAAAATGTACAAAGTAAGGGGTTTCTTAACTCACTCTTAATTTCGTGAGAATTCCATTGTTCACCACTTAATTATTGCATGTGGTGTATGTGTACTGCCCATGATTGTATTCATTGTGTAATATAATTTAATTTATGGGTATTTACATCATCATGGTATGATACTTCTTTCATGGGTTTATGTTTCGTGAGTTACCTAATCGATAAGGGAATTTGAGATTTCAATTTCCTCTCATTTGGCTTTACACATATTTCATTGATTATATTACCCCAAGATTATGTGTCGAATCACTATTCATTTGATTGTGTCATAATTTCCACTCCACTTTCTGTGGATATACTTTTGATACAGATAATCACTCCATTCATAATTTCTCATGTCATCGATATGAATTTGGTAAGAGTAATTTTACCTCATTCTCCATTTGTTGAGTTAAACATCCAATTCATTGGTGTTGTTTTTACATGATTATGTGTGAATGTACATAGATTTTTTCACACTGAATATCCAATAATATTTAGTGTATTTATATTTGTCACACATAACTATGTCGTTGATTTATCCTTAACCTAAGGATACAACCTTTATGAGAGATTTCATCTCAATTTACATTCCATTGAGACTTCATCGTTGTTATACACCAAATCACTTTTATATGTTGTATATAATGTACTTTGACATAGTATATCATGAATTCCTTTATTCTCATGATATTTCAATGTTTGTATTACCTCAATTATTTTTATTCAAGTGTCTCTCTTTTGGTTAGAAACTCTAACCAAAATACCATTTTAAAATGTTTTAAAGACTTATTCTTCTAAATCTTGCTCATTAATGTCCATGTTTTAAAAATTGTTTTAAGGATTTATTTATATGGACATTAATGTTTTAAAATTAAAACTCATTTTAAATGTTTCAAAGTGGTATGGGACACTTTGATTCAAAAATCTATTATTAAACGGCTTCTTGAAAAATAGCGTGACTTTTAAATGTTATCAAGAAAAGGGAAATATTTATCTCAAATAGTTTTGATGGTTAATTTCATCTATGTCAATATCATTCATTATTATCAATTGAGGTACAATACAATCTTCCATATTGTATCAAATGAGTTATGTTTGACTGTGGATGTGCTATTTTTTTATACCATTCATGGTTTGTGGTAAAAGTATTGACATTTCGTATTCTAGTTTTAATACGAATGTTTATGTTATTATTAAACCTGTTCATATGAGGAATGCATTGGAATTAATAATTGACGGGTGGAGCCCTCTATAGCTCCTCGATGCATCGGTAGGTCTCATGAGACAAACTAGTGTCTTGGCACAAGGCCTTGGTAAAATCTTATTTGTATTCTTGGCACGAGGCCTTGGCTATGTGGTTATCATAGTCTGGAATTATGCATTATATCATTATGAAAGTGGTTATTGATATTTCATGTGATCATTCGACTAGTAGAATATCCATGTGAGTATGTAAAGGGAATTATTTTATTTTATCTTCGCCATTTTATGCTGATGTTCTAGTTTAAAAGGATTTTTTTAGTTATAAACTGCCTTAAGTGTATATGCTTATCTATGAAAGCGTCTGATATAATGCTATCCTTACTGAGCATATGAGCTCACCCCTCTCAATGTTTTATTTTTCCCAGGATTATGAAGAAGTAATTTATGAATGACCTGCAGGGATAGTATGAGGGGATATGAAGACAAGATGTTTTTTTATGTAATGTAAAACTTTATGATTGTATCTAGTGTTTTCGAGACTTCTAAACTAATCGGTCATTCGATAATTGATCGTTCTTGTGATCATGCCAATGTTATGTAATAATGCACTGACTCTGGGTAACTGGGTTCGGGGCGTTACAACATGACAACTACATTCCCATGTACTTAGCATTGTATGGGATAACCTGAGGACATGCATAAGAAAAGGGTGAGCTATAAAGCCCAGTAAAGTAATAAACATAGAATAACACAAGTAAAACAATACATGTTAGAAAATAGTAATATCAATATATCACAATAGATACATGAACATAAAGGAATGATAAAGCATGATAATCATAACATGGAAATGTGGCAACAACACTTAACATGGAATTAGCATGATCCAAGTCTCATTGCACATGGAGCATGAGTAAACACTCATTGCACATGAAGCATGAGTAAATCCTCCTTTCACATGAATTATAATGAGTAAACAATCATTGTACATGACGTATCATAATACTATACTTTACCTAATGCATTAGAGCACTATCAGGGCACACCCTTCTTAAACATTTCATTACATGCATAAGTGTGCCACACAGATCATATAACATGGAATCAATCAACATCATAAGTTATTCCACAATTAATTAATGTAGAATAAATAAATTAAATTACGATTCAATATGTATAAGTGCATAAAGGTGAATACCCTTGATATAGACTTGGGTATGGTAGTCACTACAGAATAATATTGGATTAGAAAAACGTGGTGCAATTTCGACAACATAACGACGTGACCTAAGGAATCATGAAAATAGTTGATGATAGAAAAATAGGTGTATAATCATATTTACATTAAATGGAGATTAATGGGGTCATATAGATACACGTCCCAACAAACATAATGGAATTTAGATGCATAATACAAGAGAATTACTTGGATGTAAAAGAGTAGAGAGAAATACCTCACAGAATTTCGGCATGGTAACAGGTGTACATGGGAGGAATTAATGAGAGAGAAATGGGTTTCACATTATTCTAAAATAAATAGGAATTTATAGGGGAGGTGTGAAATCATACCCCAACATTTTTAATTGAAAAAATGGGTATAACAGCTCAACGAAAATTGGACAAAAATGAGAAAAAAAAAGTAATTCATTACTTGGAAGTGCAATCCGAAAAGCATGGGAGAGGCTTGAGAGAGGCTTATTCTAAGCTTGGGTAACCTTGGGAGGATTATAGAGAGTGGATTTAAGGTTTTGGACGAACTATAAATGCTTTTTGTGAAGAGGAAGTGGGATCTTGGCAGAGTTTATAAAGGAAATGAAAGGGAATTATTTATTATTTAGGTTTGGGCACCACACATTAAAGTAATCAAAACCACAAAACCACCGATGGTTTTTGACAAAGGTGAGTCGAGAAAAATATTTTATGAGTCCAATGGACTATCTTCTTAAAATAATACGGTTTCTTATGTGGAGGTGAGTCACACTCTAAAGGAAAACAATTTAAAAATAAAAAATGTTTAATAAGCCTTGAAGAGTCCACTAAAGCATTGTAAAATAAATCAAACAAACCAAAAATTACATTATTTTAATGTTAAAACATATATTGGCCAAATATAATGTTTATTTTATTTTATTACACCACTATCGGGTCATTATGATGTCAAAAAACACATTATATATTTAAACGGTTTTTAATTTTTACCCAAAAATTCGAATGTCTCAAAAAATTATGAAAAATTAACTATTAGATAATTTTGAAAATCTAATTCCAAAAATAATATTCAACTAATTGAATTATTTATCAAAATATTTGAATTTTTACTTTTAAAATAAATACTGATATTTATAAAAAATTCATGGGTTTTGAAAAAATCAGCTTTCAAACCTTAATAAAAATTAAAATTTCTTTCATAAAATTATACAATCATTTATATTTAGTAAAAATTAATTCAATAATAATAATAATATTTTATTAAAATATTATTTAATTCAAAAATCTATTAATTCATCAAAATAGATTTCTTGGTTGAATATTAAATAAAAATATTATTTGCGCTTTAAAAACTATTTACAAAGTAACAATAATAAAATGAATGTATAATCATTATTATATAAAAAAATAATGCAAATATTCATAGTGCTAAGGTCTTGTTACATAACCCCTTATAACACCTGCATAAGACTAAAGGGTAAGGTTCGTTATGGTGACTAACTCTTGGGGTGGCTCCGATAACATCACTCGTGTGGTAATCTCTACTAACTTCTACTTCTACCGTAGTTGGTTCGACTCAAGATTAACATGTTCATGTTCGGCTTGGGATTGGTCAAGAGAAAATCTCAATGATTCCACCTCCTTTCTGACCATCGATAAATGGGCTTCGTACGGGGTGAGTCTAATGGGTGAGGCCATCGCTTCCTTTGTCTATGTAAATTGGCTTTGTTAAAGCCCTATATTTATACTAATCATGTGATCATTGTTCAATGGATATATTAGCAATAGTTATAATTTGTAATGGTATTTTATAATCCAAAACATAAAACCAAATAATATCATATGTTTTACACAACTATGAGAAGAAATTTAAATAGATCAAGAGGATTTTTCATTAACAAATTTTTGGATTGTTAAAATCTTCCCCCCTTAAGAAATTTCACCCTCGAAATTTCCATTTCCCACTCTAAAACAAATGTTGGTAAGTTTGATTTATCACTTTGTCCGATTCCCACATCGCTTCTTCAAACTTGTGGTTTGTCCACAACACCTTGATGATGGGAATTGTCTTATTTTGTATAACTTTTTCTCTATGATATAATATTTTCATTGGTTTCTCCTTGTAAGAAAGATCATCCTCTAATTTTACTAACTCTGAAGATAGTACATGTGAAGGGTCTAGTATGTACTTCCTTAATAGGGATACACGAAACACATCATGTACATTGGCCATGGTAGGTGGAAGTGCTAGTCGATAGGCCAGAACCCCAACATGATCAAGAATCTTGATGGGTCTAATGTACCTAGGACTTAACTTCTCTTTCTTTCCAAACATCATGCCTTATTACATGGATATATGGGTAGGAATACCATGTCTCCAACTTTAAACTCAAGGTCTTGTCAACTGTTATCTGCATAACTCTTCTGTCGACTTTGGGCTGCCTTGATATGCTGTGGAATGGTTTTCACCTTCTCTACCATTTCTCCAACAATTTCTCATTCTAGAATCTTACACTCACCACCTTCATCAAAACCTGTTGTCATTTTTCACCACTTCTCATATAGGGCTTCGTAAGGTTCCATTATGATGCTCGAGTAGAAATTTTTATTATATGAGAATTTTACCAGAGGAAGATGTTGATCCCAACCTACATTAAATTACATTTAACATGATCTGAATATATCTTCCATTGTCTTAATAGTTCGGTCTGATTGACCATCAGTTTGATGATGATAGGCCATACTAAATCTAAGTTCAGTATCTAGATCATGTTGAAGACTCTTCCCAAACTTAGAGGTGAATCTTGGATCTTGATCAGATTCAATAGATAGGGGTACTCCATGCAGCCTTACCACTTCCCTGATGCATATATGTGCCAGTTGATCCAATGAGAAATCCGCCCAAATTGAAATGAAGTGTGAAAACATTGTCAGATGATCCACAATAACCCAGATTGCATTTTTTTCTTGGGATGTCTTCAAAAGTATGATGAAAAAGTCCATGGTGATTTTCTCCCATTTCTATGCCAGTATGAGAAATAGTTTCATCATCCCCTTAGACTTCGGAATCTCTTCCTTCACTTGCTGACACACCAGGAACTTTGATATATACTCAGAAATCTCCTTCTTCATATTATCCTACTAATAATGATCTCAGAGATCTCGATACGTCTTTGTGTTTCATGGGTGAATAGAGAAATTTGAACTATGTGCATCATCCAAAAGTTCCTTCTTCAGCTCAGGACATGATGGAACACATAGTCATTTCCCAAATCTCACAATTCCTTCTTCATTAACATTTAACTCTGAGGATTTTCCTTTTTTGATAGCTTTCACTTTCTTCTAAATTACCATATAATCCTTTTGAGAATCTATTATCCTTTCCAAAAGAGATGGTTGAGAAATAATTTGTGAAAGGATTGATGATGTTCCCTTCTTTATGATTCCCATGTCTATCATTATAAAATCTAAGAAGATTGGATCCTTTTTAATTCTCATCAAAGATATAATTGCTGGGTCCTTTTTACATAGAGCATCTGCCACCTTGTTCGCATTCCCAATGAGGTAATGGATTGAGTAGTCATAGTCTTTGATAAACTCTAACCATATTCATCATCGCATGTTCAACTCTTTCTGTGTGAATATATACTTGAGGATTTTATGGTTCGTATATATTTCAAACTTCTCCCCAAAGAGATAATTTCACAAAATTTTTAAATCGAAGATCACCGCAACCAACTCTAAATCATGTGTTGGATAATTCTCCTCATGAACTTTCAATTTCCTTGAATCATATGTAATGACTTTGTCATTATTCATCAACACATAACCCATTCCCTTCTTCAAAGAATCACTAAATACCACAAAAAGTACTCCACTTGTAGGTAAAGAGAGCACAAGTGCAATGATAAGTCAACTTTTCAACTCCTTTAATCTTTCTTAACATTCATCACTCTAAGAAAACATTACTCCCATCCAAGTTATCTAGGTAAGAGGGTTGGAAAATTGTGAGAAATTTCTCACAAATCGCCTATAATATTCAACTAACCCTAAGAAGCTACAGATATCTGTTTCCGATGTTGGCATCAGTCATCCCTCTATTACAACTATCTTATAGGGATCAACTGATATCCCAATGCTTGTGATGATATGGCCCATGGATGAGACCACCTTCAACTAGAAGTCACACATTATATACTTTTCATAGAGCTTCTCCTTCCCCAAGGTCTCTAGAACAGTTCTTAGATACTCCTCATGATCCTCCTTGGTTTTGGAGTAAATCAAAATATCATCTATAAATATTACCAAAAATTTTTCAAGGTAATCCCTAAAGACACTATTCATAAATTCCATGAAGATTACTGGAGAAATAGTGAGTTTGAAAGGCATTACTTTGAATTCATTGTGCCCGTATCTTATACGAAAAACATTCTTGGGGATATCATATTTCTTCACCCTTAATTGATAATATCCCAACTACAAATCAACCTTGGAGAAGTATTGTTCTCCACGCAGCTGATTGAACAATTCATCAATTCGCGGGAGAGGATAATTGTTCTTTATCGTGATTTTGTTAAGCTTATGATTATCGATGCAAATGCTCATTGACCCATCTTTCTTCTTGATGAAGAGGACTGGTTCACCCCATGGTGAATCACATGGGTGTATAAACCCTTTATCCATATTCTCATTTAGTTATTTCTTTAGCTCATCAAGCTTTACAACAACCATTCTATATGGAGTCTTGGATAATGGAAATTCCCCAGGTATAAGATCAATTGATAATTCAACATCATTTCTCGTAGGAAGACCATGCAATTCCTCGGGAAACACTTCAGCGAATTCCCTCACAATAGGCATGTCTTCAAGGATGGTTTCCTCCTTAGACTCAATCATTTAAGCCAGATACGCGTGATCATAGTGTAGTAATATCCACACTTGAGATGATGGAGCTAAAGAAGATTCATCTGACTATTTGCATTTGTATAGAATCGATGGTCGATTATCCACATGGATAGTGATTTCCCTCTCTCGAAAATTTATGTTAGATATATATAGGGAAAGACAATCCATGCCAATATTTGTATCAAATTCCACCCAAGGGAGTATTATGAGGTTTTTTGGGAAATTAAATCCACAAATTATGATAGGGGAGGAGTTATATTCAAGGGCTGTAAGGATTGACCCATTTTATGTACTCACCAACATCTTTACTTCAATGATTTGTGGTGGCATTGGGATTGTTCTACTATAATTTCAGGATATAAAAGAATGCATAGAACTATGGGTGATAAACCTACCTTTCACTTTTTAATTCTGGTTCTACTCATTTACTTTATCCATAACAAACATAGGGAAGATAACTATTAAACACATAAAGGGGAATCCAAAGGAAAAAGGGATGACTTATAAATTACATTTATTTCCTTAACACATGAATTTATAAGCTTCAATGTCTGTTATCCATGATCTACTTTTTAACATATATTCCTAGGAGCATTTTTTTATTCCATTTATAATGGTTCATACTAATATTATTAATTTACCAATGAATATCCCCGAGGAGTGTCCTAACCAAGAATTAAGAAAGGCCTATTACTGTGTACCGGGATACCCTGGGTCAAGCCCAAAACTCCTTGTTGGAGTTTTCAATCATAGGTAAATATGTTCCAGAGTCGCCTATACCTGCTTGTATCCGGACCTGGATGTATTTTCTTGAAAAACCACTTACTCAATACTCACCAAAACCGAGGGATGTTTTTATTATACTTAGTCTTGTCTCTAAGGCTTTACTAGGGTTTTCTATTCTTAATCCTAAAAATAAGTAAACCTATCCTCTGATACCAACTATAACAACCCTTCTCATTATTATACACTTAAACATGATTTATTACATAAACATCACTTGATAAAACATAGAAGATTGAGAGGTCTAGAGTATTTTGGGCCTAGCATCATTACATAACAACTTAAAACATGAAATACAACATCATTATTGAAAACATTTTTTACATGACCACTACATTCCCTTATACATAGCATTACATGGGATAACCTGAGGACATGTATAAGAAAAGGGTGAGATATAAAGAACAGTAAGGGAATACACATGGAATAACCTGAGGAATAAAATATATGTTAGAAAATATGAATATCAATATATAACAAGAGAAAAATGAACATAGAGGCATGATAAAACATGATAATCAAAACATGGAAATGTGGAAACAACACATAATATGGAATTAGCATGAGCCAAGGCTCATTGCTATTGGAGCATGAGTAAACCATCATTACACAAGAATCATGAGTAAAACCTCCTTTCACTCTAATTATCATGATTAAAAACTCATTGAACATGACATACCATGATAATATACTTTACCCAATGCATTGGAGCGCTATCAGGGCACACCCTTCTTAAACATTTCATTTCATGCATAAGTGTGCCACATGGATCTTATAACATGGAATCAATCAAAATCATATGTTATTCCAAGATTAAGTAATGTGGAATAAATAAATGAAATTACCATTCAATATGTATATGTTCATAAAAGTGAATACCCTTGATAGAGACATGGGTATGATATTCACTAGACAATGATCTTAGCTTAGAAAAACATGGTGCAATTTCGGCAGCATAACGACATGACATAAGGATTCATGAAAATGGATGATGGGAGAGAAGTGGGTGAATCATCATATGTACATGAAATGGAAATTAAGGGGTAATATAGATACATTTCCCAACAAACTTAATGGAATTTTGATGCATAATACAATAGAATTCATTGGATGTAAAAGAGGAGAGAGAAACCCCTCACGAAATTTCGGTATGTTAACTGCTGTATATTGGAGACATTAATGAATGATAAAGGGGTATAACATCATTAAAACATAAACAGGGCAGTATGGGGGAGGTGATAAATCATACCCCAACATTTTTAATTGAAAACCAAATGGCATAACAACTTAAAGAAAATTCTACAAAAATGAGAATGGAAGAAATCCCATACTTTGAAGTGCGACCCCAAAAGCATGGAGAGGCTTGAGAGAGGCTTATTGAGATATTGGGGAACCTTGGGAGGTCTCTAGTGAGAGGAGGGTAGGGATTGGACAACTCCAAAGGCTATTAGAGAAGAGGAAGTGGGAGCATGGGTGGGTTTATATAGGAAAGGAGAGAGAATTCTTTATTATTTAGGTTTGGGACACCACACATTAAACTAATCAAAAGCACAAACCATCCCATGGTTTTTACCCATGGATTTTTCCAAAGGGGAGTGGAAAACAATATTTAATAAGTTAAATGGCCGAACGTTTTATAATAATAGGGTTGCTTATGTGGAGGTGAGTCACACTCTCAAGGAAAACAATTTATAAAGAAAAAATGTTCTCTAAAGATTGAAGGTCCACTAATAATTTATAAAATAAATAAAACAAATCCAAAATCATATTATTCTAATGTTAAAACATATATTGAATAAATATAATGTTTATTGTATTTTATTACATCACTATTGCATCATTATGATGTCATAAAACACATTATATATTTAAACAGTATTTAATTTTTACCTCAACATTCGACTTTCTCAGAAAATTATGAAAAATTCCACATTGGATAATTTTTATGTCCTGATTCCAAAAAAAATATTCATTTTATCTAAATAATATTCTATTTATGTGAATTATATACTTTTAAGATAAAAACCTTCATTTATAAAAAATTCATGGGTTTTGAAAAAATCATCTTTCAAACCTTAATAAAAATTACAATTGCATTCATAAAATTATATGATAATTTATATTTAATACAAAGTAATTTAATAATAATAATAATAATAATTCATTAAAATATTATTTAACTCAATAATCCATTAATTCATCAAAAAATATTTCTTAGCTGAATATTAAATAAAAATATTAACTTCCAAGTAAAAATAATAAAATGAATGTATAATCATTATTAATTAAAAAAATAATGCACATATTCATACTGGTATGTTTTTGTAATATAACCCCTTATAAATCCTACATAAGGCCAAATGGTAAGGTGCACGATGGTGACAAACTCTTGGGGTGGCTTGGATAACATCGCTCGAGTGGTAATCTCTATTAACTTCCACTTCTCTTGTAGTCGGTTCCACTCAAGTTTAACGTGTTCAAGCCCGGATTGGGATTGGTCATGATAAAAGCCCAATGATGCCACCTCCTTTCTGAGATCTGATAAATGGGATTCATTTGGGGCAAGTCTACAGGATGAGGCAATCACTTTTCTTGTCTGAGTAAATTAAATTTGTTAAAGCCATATATCAATACTAATCATGTGATCATTGTTCAACGACTATATTAGAAACAGGCACAATTCTTAACGGTATTTTAAATTCAAAAACATAAAACCAAATAAGTGCATATGTTTTACATAACCATAAGAAGACATTGAAATAGTCAAAGAAAATTTTCATTAATGAATTTTTGGGTCGTTATAAAACGCTTATGTTTTAGTCTTATACATTGACTTAAATGTTTATGTTTTCATATGAATGTTTCCAGTATATTGTTATCCTTACTGAGCATATGAGATCACCCCTTTCTTATGTTTTGTTTTTCCTAGGATGTGGAGTAGTATATTATAATTTACCTGAAGGAATAGGCTAAGGGATATGTGTGTGTTCAATGGAGACACAATGTTGTAGTTTTTTAATTTCATAATGTAATCTAAAATGTATGTATGTATCTAGTACATCCAAAGATACTAAATTAATCAGTCTTTTGAGACATGATCTCTTGTGATCATGCCAATGTTATGTAATAATGCACTGACTCTGGGTAACTGGGGTCAGGGGATTATAGTTGGTATCATAAGAATTTTAGTTCAAACCTTGGAAACTAGATTTAGAAATACTCTGATTAAATAACATTACCCTAAGATAGACTTTGAGGATTAGTATAGAAGAACATCAAATTTTTTTGGTAATGTAGATATTATGTGTATTTTCCATGAAATAATTCTTTTTTTGGATACTACATGTGGAAGTGGTTTTGGTACAATTGTACCTAAGAGTAAAAACTCCAATAAGGAATTTCGGGGTTGACTCAAGGTATCCTGGTACACGACAACGGGCCATACCGCGCCCCTGGTTTGAAAATCCTGGGGCATATACTTAGTATAATTCACAATTTTATTAAAAACCATTATAAAGGACTTATGAGTAAATATGCCAGCAAAAAAACCGTTTTTATGATTATGAGACTAGATGTGTGAAAATCATCAATTAATGTTGAGAAATTTTTTTGCTTTTGGATTATACATTTTGATATGATTAATCTAGTTTATTTATTCATTTATAAATGGAACCCATTATAAGGAATGAGAACTCCATCAATACGCATGATCCAAATAGTAAGAAGGATCATATCTTACGTTGTCTAAATCCTACATTTAGAAGGGAAATAGTCTCCCACGTATTCTCATCATATGAA
Organism: Viscum album; assembly: GCA_963277665.1. Taxonomy (NCBI): domain Eukaryota; kingdom Viridiplantae; phylum Streptophyta; class Magnoliopsida; order Santalales; family Viscaceae; genus Viscum; species Viscum album. The sequence continues at coordinate 1,640,781,892 of OY728146.1, read as the reverse complement.
GAAATAGTATCATGTGTTAATAAGATAAGTAAATAATTCTATGAGTAATATGGATTTTAAGGGAAGACTAAGAAGAAGAAGATGGTAGAGTAAAATATGGATAAATGGAATAAGGGAAAGAAATATTTTCCCAAATGTGATAACATTGAAAAGAATCGCCCTAGGAAGTGCTTGGAAGGAATATGAGTTTGTTATAAGTGTTGAGAAAAAATACATCAAGTTCATGGTTGAAAGGGTATGAAAAATGTTTCAAATGTACAATGCTTAATCTACAAAGAGTTTGGACACTACACAAATCAATATCCCAATCATCATAGTATACCCCAAAAGATGCTATTAGATAATAATGAAGTTATGATACTACCGCAGATGAAGAGTAATTATTAGTTTTCTTAAGATGTTATTAACGAAATGTGTCATTTCAGTATTTTATTAATGATATACAAGTCATAATAATTATAAAGTATATAAGTATTGTACTGTAGTACATTTTCATTAAGGATTTGAGATTTTATGGTACCAAGTAATGTGACACAGTTTCAAGTGAATCATTTGGGGAAATATATGGTTGGGGGAAATATAACACTTATTATGTTAATGAAACTGAAATACTGATTTCATAATAAGATATGATTTATTTGGAAAAAATTTATTGTATATTCTTGAATACCTTGAAACTAATTAATATTTTGTTTATTCTATCATTGTTAGAGTTTACATCATTTTTGGATATAAGGAGTTTTTCAAATATTCTATAGGGAATATGGAAGCTTGGATGTAATCAATATGGTTTTATGGTAATTAAGGGAGTCTCCATGTTTTATGATAATACATGATGATGGTATTCACATGTTATTATGTGGAAAAGGGATCTTTAATATGTTTACCTTCCTTCAAAAGTTTGGACTATGAGTTTAGACAGAAGTATTTTTGATAAGTCTAATGGTAGGAATGAATTAAGTTATAAATTGGATACTATTTTTTAAGGTTAAAACATTTCATAATATTAATTTTGGATTGTTATAAAAAGGACAACTTGGAGGTTGGGCAATAACCCGTCGCGTCCGGCAAGGCCACAAGACTTGAACCCACAACCGAAGGGTGACAAAGGTGAATCACCTACCACAAGCCTACGTGATGTCCTAGTTTGTATAAAGTTTTTTTTTTTAAAATGGTATGAAAGATGAATTATAAATTCATTTCTTTGAAACCCTTTATGATTAGGTTAAATAGAATATTTTTGAGTTCTATTATCTTTGGAGTGAAAGATGAGTTTGTGGTAGAAATTATTTAAAGGATGGAACTCTACTTTCCTAGTATTCCTTTTTTCTTTCTTAATTATATGAAGAAATTAATTCTTAAACATTAAGGAAATTAACATAACACAAAAATGTGTTATCCTAATACCTTATGTTTTGTTTAACCAATTATATTTTAAATCATCATATATTTATCGCTTTAAGGCCCTCAATTTTCCATTTTTTCACTTGTTTGTTATTGATGAACTCAATCACTTCCTATAAATATTTTCATTTTCCCTCCAATTATTTGTATTTAATTGCTACTAATGTTCTCCTATTCAAAATCCTAATTTGGTGGTGACTTTTTCATTTCCCTTTCCATCCTATTAATAATAAATATTATTAACTATATTTTTGATGTGGGTTTTCCACTAAGGTATTTTCTATTTTCAACCATTTATTTTTATAGAATAATTTCAAATTTTGAGGATGCAATTTATTTAAGGAGGGGATAATGTAACACCCTATGATTTTATAGTACAATATCTCTTTAAGGTAATTCAATAGCTCGCGTTACACACAACACCACGTTCAAGCGCATCACACCCTATCAAACTAGCTGTTTAAAAAGTGGTTATGAATAGTATTAACCAATTTTTGAATTATATATATATATTTTATAATTTTAACATATATCATTTTTGTTTATTTGACATAGTATAAGTACAAATTCAATTTTTTAGATAAAAGAATTATTTTTCAAAATATATAGTTTTTCCACCTTTTAATAACAAACCCTTTTGAATCCAATATTTGACACTTTTATATATTAAATTTAATTAAATTAAATTCCACTTTATAAGAGTGACATAAAAAAAATTTAGATTAATTTTTGGTCATTTTCTGATAACTTTCATATTTTGATGAATAGTTAAAAATACTAAATTTTAATGGAAAATAACTTTTTTATTCAAAACAATTTATAGTGATAAGTTATGAATTTTAGTGGTTTTAAAGTATAATTAGATTATATTTTTATCATTTAATATAGTTTAAGTAATTTTAAGTAATTTCACATTTAAATTGGACCTAAGACATGTCAATCTTTTGATAATTTTTAATTCTTAAAAACCCACTTTCGGGTTTTAACAGCGGATATTAATTTTAAATTACTTAATGAAACTTCTATGTTTTAAATTTGGTAAAATAGACATCATTTTTGATTTTGTAATGTAAAAATTATCTTAGGGTTATTTTTTGATATATTTCTGAAAACTTTCATTTTTTGATGAATAGTGAAAAACATTGCCTTATTATTTAAAACCGACTTTTTATGTAAATAATAAATATTTTTATTTAAATTTATTTTAATGTAAATATATATACAAAACCCCTATATTATTCCAATGTAATTCACTGGATTCATTTTATAATAAGATTAGATATATAAAATTTTATTGAACTATTTAACGTCTTTTACCGACATTCTAGGCAAATTTTCAAATTTGCATAAAACGTAATTTTACCACTTTTGTGAATTGAATTTCAAAAATCCAAGAGACACGACTGAAATCATTAAGTAAAATTCAGTTCAATAGGAAGAAAATAATTTTTGGTTAACTGTAACTTTTGAATTTTATTTACCACGGTTAAATGTAAATAGGGAAATTAAAGGTAAAAATGATATTATAATTACCCTAACACATGTACTAATTCCCTTGGATAAGTGTATTTCAAAAAAAATCAACAGTAGAACAAAAATATGATCCTTTTTGATCCACCAGGATTAGATTAGGATATTTATTATATTTTATTTAAACAAGAGTCACAACTAGAAAATTCACATACGAACACAGTTTGGAATCGTGGTCGTAGGCCCTAAAACCATGTTAATAGCATATGGAAATAGTTTTATAAAACCATGGAAATAGAATATGGGCATAGTTTTGGAAAATTATGGCCACTATCGCCATGGATGTAGGGACCTATTTCCACGATTTTACCCGTGGAAATAGGGGCAAAGGGACACAGTTAATCCATGGCAATAGGGGGCCTACTTCCACGATTTTAACCATGGGCGTATGGCCCTTAGTGCCATGGTTTAACGAAGAAACTAGGCCCCTACTTCCACCATTAAAATTGTGGCTATATCATTTACATGGTATAAAAAACCCAGTTCCCCCTGGTTCCCCATCCCCACTATCAGTTGCATGTCCCTTACCAGTCCCCCCTACCCCTGGACAGCCCCTTGCACCCCCTAGACATCCCCCTTGCACCCCCTGGATAGCCCTGTTGCACCCCATTGAACACCACCCCCCCTACACCCCCATTCCCCTCTTGGATAGCCCATGGCACCCCCTAGGCAGCCCCCTTTCACCCCCTTGAACACCCCCTGCACCCCCATGCCTCTAGGATAGCCCCCTTGCACCCCCATGAACACCCCCTGCACCCCCAATCCCCCCCTGGACAACCCCCTTGCACCCTCCTAGACAACCCCCTTGCACCACATTCACACCCCCTGACACCCCCTTGCACTTACTTGTACCCCCTTGAGCACCCCCCTGTACCCCCATGCCGCCCATGGACAACCCCCATGCACCCCCTGGATAGTCCCCCTGGATAGCCCCAAACACCCCCTTGAACAGCCCCCCCACACCCCCATGCACCCTGGACAACCCCCTTCCACCCCCTTCTCACCCATGCCCCCCGGGACAGCCCCTTGGACCCCTGGAAGCCCCCATACAACCCCTTGAACACCCCCTGAACCCCCCATGCCCCCTAGATAGCCCCATTGCACCCCCTTGAACAACCCCTACTCCCACATGCCCCACTGGAAAACCCCCTTGTACCCCTGGACATCCCCCTACACCCCCTTGAATAGTCCCCCCTGTACCCCATGCCCCCCCTGGACTGCCTCCTTGAACCCCCTTGAACACACCTGCACCCGATGCCCAATGGACAGCCACCAAGCACCCCCTAGAGAGCCCTCTGCAGCCCCATTCCCCCTGGACAACCCCCTTGAACCCCCGTGAACACCCCCTGACACCCCCTTAACACCCCTACACCCCCTTGAACACCCCCTGCACCCCCATTCTCTTCCTGGACAACCCCCTTGCACCCCCTGGATAGCCCCCTTGCACCCCACCCCTTCAATAGCCCCCCCACAATGCCACCAACCCCCTGCACCCCCTGGACAGCCCCCATGAACACCCCCTGCATATTGCAAACCTACCCTATATAGATTTGGGAATTGGAGAAAATCACTATCATTTTTTTCATAGGATTACAATGAATGGTTTGAAAATATGATTCCTTATGGGGGATTGTGGATTAGATCTCAAAGTCATCTCACTTCATACATATTTGTGAATCAAATATGGTGGAAGACTTAACAAACCATTTGGCGCAATTATATGGATCCTGTGTTGATATATAGTGTCATTCCATCCAATTAAACTTTATAAAGGAGGAATAACCATAAAATAATTCAATACATGAGGCATTACCTATCATGTGCCAAGTTAACCATGTTCGGATCAATTTAACTCATTCAATTCATTAAGTTAACCTTAAACCCCTGGACAGCCCCTTGAAAACCCCCTTCACACCCATTCCCCCTTGAACCCAACTATTAGACACCCCTTACACCTCTCCCCTTCCCCTTTACCACCCCCTACCACTCCTCCCAGCACACCCCCTACACCCTACCCCTTCCCCTTGCATAAGAAACCAACACACCCTCCCCCATATATTAGTTCCCCTACCAGTCCCCCCACCCCACATTGTCCTCCCCCTGCCAGTCCCCCTCTACAACGCACCCACCCTGCCCCCTGCACCCTTACCCCTGCCAGTCCCCTCCCCCTGCTAGTTCTCCCACTCCCCTGTCAGTTCCCCCTCCCCCTGCCATTTCCCCTTGCCAGTTCCCCCCTCCCCCTTCCAGTCTTCCCCTTTCCAGTCCTATTCCCTACCATTCATTGCCCCACCTTGCCAATCCCCTCCCCACCATCCCCCCTTTCACCCCCTTCCATCCCCCTTTCACACCCTTCCAGTCCCCCCTTTAACCCCTTATCGGTTTCCCCCTGCCATTTTCCCCTCCGTCCCCTGCCCTTACCAGTACCCCACCCCTACTAGTCCTCCTTGCCAATTCCCCCTCCCCCAGACCCTGCCAGTCCCCCTCCACCCTGCTCCTACCCATATCTCTCCCTACTAGCATCCCAACCCATTAGATTGTATCAGGTTAGAGGATCTACTAACCATTGGTGAAGTTTCTCAGACACTAAATATATTTCATGGGTTTAAAAACAGTGTTAAAAAATGTGAACGAGTTACTCTATTTATCACACATAAGATCAACATGGTACTCACTATCTAAATTAAATTATACATGATAGCTAATTACATATTAAGAATTAAACAACTCAACATATAAAAAAACACATAACTACACTTACATGAGCTTCCCTATAAGAAAAAATATCAAAGAAGTCTAGAACCAGCTCACAAGTACCTACAACATAAGGTAGAACATAGTAGTGCACATCCCTAAACTTTTGGTCAAACAAAACATCTTAGAAAATTCCCAAAGAATATAACTCAATAAATAATAATAGTGTTTTTATATAACAAAAAATAATAGAATAATTACACAAATTATAAGAAAACAAAACCAGCTTCTAACTAAACTAATGTGTGATATATAAACAATATTTCATGTGTCGATCCATATATCTTCATGTGGTATGTTCTCATTTAGAGTTCCATTGAGAGTTTATATAAATATCTATGATGAAGCCATTATCACATGGTTCATCCATGGATCATTGGATGAGGTTATAAATCTGAAAATTCCATGTGAAATAATGTTCACATTTACAAAAATCTTGACTGCTTTACCATGATAGAATTTCATACCATAAGAAAGGAAACATACTAGTTTTGGTTGTGGTGAATATGGAGAAGTATCCAGGAAGGACACACCCATAAAAGAGTGCATTATGATGGTTATGATTCAATGATCATGTTATTGTGTGAAACAACAAGTCCAATATGGTTGTGTTCATATCAATAGAGATCATCTCGAATACTTTTGTGAAGTGGGTTCTTTTGATATCACCTTTCCACAAGACAAAATATATTAATTGAATTTCAATTATGATAAATATAAATCTATTAGATTTAATAAGAAACCTTTCTCCAAAATCCATTTACCCAAATCTTAATCTAGATAACTAAGAGTAGTGGTTTTTGGAACTTCACCTATGTGAAAATCCTCTGAAAAGAGGGTATTGAGAGCATATAGGTGATTGAATCGAGCTTAATAGGTGTTTCAATATGATTATCAATAATATAAAACTAATTTGACTTGAAAAGGTGAACATATAAACTTTGAAATCCTATAAAAATGTTAACCACATGTTGTTAAACACACCTTTAAAATTATAGAGTCCATTTCATCATCTTCACACAACATCCTATGAAAGAACCACTATCCATGAGACCAACATCTATAGTAATCCTCTCTCGAGGAAGAATGAACCAGGACAAGTAAGGAATCTAGAATCCCCTAATAAAAAGTACCAAATCTAATAGATTCAATAAACATCATGATAAAATTATTTAAAGGATGTTAGTTAATGAACATACTGACAAGAGAGTACAGAAAGTATGATATAAAATAATTATCCAACATCACTTGTTCAATTATATCCTCTAGCAAATGAACTACTAAAATTTATTTATGAACTTTTTTATTGAATTTAAATATGGCCAAGACACTTTAATATTACAAGACCCTAATTTATAGGCTATATCAAAACCACATAACCCACATATAATAATTAAACCCCTACAAAAACTATATTAACAACACCTTATCAAAAAATATTAACGAAAGTAATTACCATCTACCATTAACAATTTATATAATTTAATTCAACCTCACCTTGACTATCAATCTCATCATATGAAAAACCCATATCCATAAAATTTTCAACTCATATATTTGAACCCTTACCCAAAAAATTTCAAAAACATCAAAGTATATAAATACTAAATAAACTATGTTAAAACACTGATTGAACATAACAATTGTTTTAACTAACACTTGATCATGAATTACAATTTAAAATAAAAAATAATAATTACTAATACATATAAATGAAATTTAAATTCTTGAATTAAAGAGTCTAGGATAGGGACTCTTTCTCAAAGGAGTCAAGACACACTTGGTGCTTGACACTTATAATCAGTGACAACTCTAAGCTGATCCATCCATCATCTGGGCATATGAACCTTTTCATATACATAAGAACACCCCAACCGCTATGTACATGTCTGCATGGCCTTGAACATGCAACAGAGGATCCTTATATATATTCTCACATGAATAAGCCTGTTATCACCCACACACGAATGCATTTTCCATATATACACATAAACACACCTATTCCCTTAGATGTAATCGCACTACCATGAGAGGATATACATATAACAGGAGAACTTATAATATATATGCTTACCTATGCATATGTGGTGAGTCTCCTTTGACTCCAGTTACTCGAAACCACCTCAAGAATGATCAACACACTATAATAAAATTACAAATTGCTCTAAAATTACATAACCCCCAATTATAAACTAATCGGCATTGAAGAATGAAGGAAAAACTCAACAAAAACCGTTGGCGGCGAACCAAATCAGGCCGAACCTCTTCGCCTTCGGTGGCGGTATCCGCAATACACACGAAGGGTCTCGGGAGACTTCAATAAAATTCCCTTGATATGATGAATCGTCATTAATTGAACATAAATATTGAAGTGGGAGGAACATGATTAGTTATAAATGCAATAATAGAACATGTGATGATGAACAATTTTTTATGTAAATGAATGAACTATAAAGCCCAAATGCATACCATTAGGGTTCCATCCAGTCCAGATAACTAAAATCTTGAATTATACAACTCCACTGTTGTAACATGATGTTCCAATACCAACATTCACCTTGTAATAATTAAAAGATACCATAAAAATAATTAGTATGCTTAGATATATGAAAAATATAGAAGCAAAATATCATGCACAAATTGGGTGTATCATACATAAATCAAGATGCATTAATAAGGATTATGTAGTTGGATATACTATTATAATTCTATGATAATATATCTTCCATAATATTTTTTAAATGAATACTATTGCAATATTGTCCACAATGAAGGAAAAGTTCTCTTGAAAGACACTATAATTTGTTCCAAACCCACTAATGTTTTGTTCACTTAAACCCTACACTCAAAACTTGTGTGTCCAATTTTTGTATACTGGTTAACCATTATGGATTTAATTTATTCATAATATATTGACATAATAACATTAACCATTTTTCCACATTCATTATTCACTTTAAATTACTTCTTCTAAGATGCATAAAAAATAAAATATAGGAATATGGATGGTCTTTTGTAGATATTTTGTTAGAGAAATGTGACTGAGAAATGGATATCAACCCAAAAAATAACATTATTATCACTCTAAAATGTCTAGAACCCTTAATTATTTCTTTCTATCTATAATTATATATCTAAACATATTTAGAAAGCCTGAATTTATGTTTTTCTTTAGCTTTATTCTTAGAAGGAATATGATTCATTACTTGAGAAAGAAAGGTACATTAATTTTTCTCATATCAACCCATCTTTTCCTCATATTGATCCATCTTTTTTATCTATTTATAACTAAAATGGAAAAATTGTTACACCCCCCACCAACAACCCCCCCACCAGACCCCCTGCAGCATCCCCAACAACACCCTGCCACCCCCAGTAGCAGCCCCCCTGCCCCTGCCCAACCCTGCCCCTACCCCTTGAAGCACTCCCCACACACCCAGACCCCATCCCACCCCACCCCAGACCCCTACCCCCATACCAACCCTCACCCACCCCTACTCCAATCCCAACGCCCTGAAGCACCCCCCACATCCAGACCCCTTTCCCCAATAGGTTGAGAGAACTCTCCTTGGTTGTGTTATATATTTAAGAATGATTATAAATTTAGATAGAGTTTGTTACTATTTTATAAAAATTATTAATCCTCATATTCTTATTCTATATTTTACTAAATATTGATAATATAGAAGAGAACCTTACTAAGTTAAATCGACCAATTAGATATTTATGAGCACAAAATTTTAACTATTATAATACTCGATTGGTGTTGCCAAATAATCAAGTAAAATTTGAGTTATATCATGGTATAATATAAATGTTTTCTATTCTTCATTGTTTTGTAGATGAAGACCCCATCAAGAACTTAATAAAATTTGGAACGGTATGAATTATCTTAAAAAATGAGATAAATTTTATTTAGCTCAAATAAAATGGAAGCAATTACCATTCTCTCTAGAGGCCTCAACAAAAGAATGGTTGTACAAAATATAACTTGGAGAGGTAAAAAGCTAGTATGATACAGAAAGATGCATTCTTTAAAATTTATTCTTTGATTCAGGTAGCACTTACTAAAAAATGATATTTATGGAATAATGAAAGCTAATGGAGAATCTCTTTATGGGCGTTGGGATAGGTTCTAGAAGTTTTGTCATCCACATCAAACCAAAATATATGATCATCTTTTCTTAAAATTATTATATCAAGGCCTTCTGAATAGTGATAAAAACTTATTGGATTCTTCATTAGGTGGAGGTCGCATGGAAAATTAATTAACAGGGTCAATGGAATTGTTAGAAAATGTCTCTTACAAATCTCAAAATTTTCATACATGGAACACTCATAAAAGTGTGCATGAGGTAAAAAGTTTTAATAGATATTTACTTGAATATATAATTAAAAATCTGACCTATCTAATGAGATTATTTTTTTTTAATAAAAGTGAAATAAGCATGATCTACACCCCCATTGGTTTCTAAATTTTGTATTTTCTTGAGATTTTTATAGACTTTTTCCCTTAAATGTATAACACTGGAAGATGTTACACTATGAACTGAAGATAATTCTAACCAATGAACAACCACAGTTTGAAGTAGTATTCAATAGTCTTATATGAATATGGAAGGAAATATCTATCCAATTCACCTTTCCAATAGATTTTATAATAGATTTATCACCCCCTACACATCCAGTAGGTAAGTAAAAACTCTCAACCTTCAACATGTTACCAAACATAAGGACAAATTCAAAATCTATCCATGAAGTACCTGAAGAGACAATAGAGTGCCAAGGTAATCAAAAATCTACTTTGACAACCCATGGTTCTAAGATTAAGGAGTTTAAAATAAAATATGTACAAATCCTTATTATTTTAAATACCTTGATAAATCAAGGTTCAGGTAAACACTTATCTTAAAAAATTCTTAACCCAAAGTTTAATTTCTAAAATAATTGGTATGGAGGTATAGGGTAGTGTGGATTAACCTCTATAAGCAAAAATAGAGACTAAAAACACAATGGAAAATGGATAAGACCCTATGTGGAAGCAATATACTATTCCTCTATCACATCATGGTTTCGGAACATACAAGTTCTATGCGACTCATCATAATCTTATTGGATTTTATTTATATGGGAAAATAATTTTCAATAAAATTTTTTGATAACTCAACATTCAATTTAGTAAATCCTCCATACATTACTTATAATCAACAACTGCAACAATATCGTGATATGTCATATATCCATCAATATGAATCATAGGTTTACATTAACAAAAGTAATAATAATCAATGAATGCTATATATTTATGAAATTTTCTATTATAAATCACCATATACCATTCATCCATCTTAAAATTACATCATCACAACTTCTGATTTCCAGAATTTTTAGATTTAAACTCTATAAGAGAATCAAACCTAATGAAAATTAGACAAAAATCAAATAAATTATACCTGAGGAAATAAGTGAAACCAAATAACCCTATACCAGACAAATCTAACCATTATGAAGACAAGAAATTGATACAAATAAATATTACCAAATGAAAATTGAAGAGGAAGTGGATCTGAAATCAAAGAAACACTTCTTCATGGAAGAAATGAAAGGTATTGTGAGGAATTATAATCATCCTTGTTCATATGTATGCTGCTATGTGTTGAAGAAAATCGGAGTTAATTGAAACCCCAACAACATAAATTGAATATGGATTTGAGTAAATAGAAAACAAACCCTAACTGACCCTACAACAGGCCACTCAGAAGTCATGAGTTATGGACCACCCAATGTTGAGATGTGGAGGGGTGCCTAGAATGTCTGAAGACTGTAAATACATTATCTAGTGCTGAGTCAAGAAGGGGGGTGTCCCGAAGGTGGAGGCAGAGGAGAATCCACATCGAAGCCGTGTCAGTAGAAGATGATTACAGGGAGGTTGGGTAGTTGCGTCACCATTAGAGGATCGTCCTGAGGATGGGAGGTTTCATCATCATTGGAGGATCATCTCGAGGTGGTCGCGTTGTCGTTGGAGGATAATGGGATGTCGGGTGGCTGCATCAGGTGAGGTTTGCCGACTCGCGGGGAGGAAAGATCACGACATGAAAAATCAGGGGTGGAATCATGATAATGTTGGGATTGGAGGCGTAGACCCATGATTATTTTATGACACATGGGACTATTTTAGGCTGTATACATGGTTTTTATAAACCAGTTCTATATAACTGTGGAAATAGCTCAACATTTTAGTAGTGAGTTAAAAAATTTAAATTCAAATTTTAATAAATAATTTTGTTAATATAGAGTTATACATATGTTAAATTAGAAAATAAATATTCATTAAAAATATAAAAATATTTCCTACATCATGGTATTTAATTTATAATTATTAGACATTACATAATTACAATTATTTATGACACAGAGATGATGGAGTAATTACCTTATTAAAGAAATATTAAAATAATTGATGTAATATATATTAAAATAAATGTAATTTGAGACTTCTGATGCATTAGAAGAATTTTATAAGTAAATATGACATTATAGGGTGGATTCGATGATTTTTATCGAAGAAATCATATTTTTATGATTTAAAAAACAAATACTAAATAGTTTTCAAATTGACATAAATAAATTTTTAAAACAAATACCATTTTATGAAATTATATACTAGTCCTAAAAGTATAAGCATAGAAAAAATACTTATATAATGATATATATGTCATTAATTAACCACTTGGGGTTATCTTGTCATTTTATAGTATGTTTATTAACCATGTAATATAAAAATACAAGAAGACATGGTAAAAGTTAAAATATTTAACTAATAGTTAAATCTAAAAGATAAGGTTTATATGGTGACCTAAAATTGTATAAAACTTACTGGTTGAGATTTTTTTGGCCCATCCCCACCTTATACTTGAAATAAATCCATTTAGAGAAATTAGAAACCGAAAATGATTTTATAATAAAATAATCTTTCAAGCTTTTCCTAAAGTGCCCCTCACCTCTCTTATAAAAGGCTACTTCCCCTTATCTTAATTTCACACCTCCATATCCATTTTACCGAAAAAACTCTACTCAAATATCCTCAAAACTACCCCCACTTCATCTTATAATCCTTTGATAAAAAATCCATCTTAAGGAGCCCTTCTATTCAAATAAAAAGGAAACACCAGGAGAAGATGTAATTATTTCATCACCTCTTTCAATGTTCTTTTCTTCTTCCACTTTATATTTCCTTGTTGCTTCCATAATAAAATAACAAATCCATCTCCTTATACATAATAAGAATTTATTATAAAAAAGGTACAACCATATTCATTATTCTATCCATCCTATAAATTACAAAGTCACCATACGTGCGTACGTATAGCTTACCGTCTCCACGTCGTGGTGTAGTTTGTTAATCAACAATTAATTAATTGGAAGGGTATAATAATGACTATAATTTATGTAAATAATAAATATAAAATATTAATGATTCTGTATATATAATATACCATCCAATTAAATACTATTTCACTACTAATATAATGATATTGCTGCTCATGTGTACGTATGACTTACCGTCTCCATAACGCGGTGAGATTTCATTTCCCGTCGTAACCATTCAAGAATAATTTTCATTTGATGATTAAAAATAATTTTTAATAGCTTAATATCATTATGGATATGAATAAAATACATCCTATCCATAACAAACATGACTTATGTAACAAAACATATAAAATAAAACAAATCAGTTAAGACCAAAAACAATGATACTAATGAAATATCATCAACAAAGCAATATTAGAAGATCACATATTATATCATATTTATGTATGTGGTTCTTGAATAATTTAATAAAAATGATTTCACCATTATACAGGAGGTTAACCTACCCTCGACTAAGGAAAAGTACAAGGTAAGGGTTAATTTTACAATCTCTTAATTATCCATGGTTGTTTATACGTAAGTATCTACTGGGACCACTTTATCATCCACATCCGTGTTTCTTATAAATGTATTTAAAAAACATTTTTACTATTTATTAGTCTATGGGATAAATTATTTTATACCCTCAATTAACTTTTTATAAAATGGTTTGCATGGAATATTTCCATCGCTTTCCAAACAAGGTACTTTATGACCTTTTCGAAAAATTAAGGAAAGAATGTATTTTAACTTATATGGCAGGTGCGGCTATTTTATACCATTATAACACCTTCAAATCTTCCCTTATATGATTATAAGAATATTTTAATAATAAATGTTTTCTTTTATTTTAAATTATTTCAAAGTAGAAATAGTTATTTTACTCAACTAGTTTTTGGATTGATTTCATCTATGTTAACATCCTTTATTAGATTTTACGCTTGTTTGAAGTTTATTTATTATGATAAACTATTCTATATTGTATTTATGGTTTTGTGATTGTTTGAATATGGATGTGATATTTTTATACCATTCATGGTTTATGGTTAAAATATTAACATTTCATATTCTAGTTTTAATACAAATGTTTAAGTTATGTTTCAACCTCTTCATATGTGGAATGCAATAGACATAGTAAGTGAAGGGTGGGGCCCGCTATAGCCCCTATATGAATCTGTAGGTATAATGATACAAACTAGAGTCTTGGCATAGGGTCTTGATAAAACTATTATTTGTAGTCTTGCACGAGGCCTTGACTATGTGATTATGATGTCTGGAAATATGCAATCCATATATCTGAAATTAGCTATTGATATTACAAGTTATTATTAGACTAGTAGGATATCCATGTGAATACGTAAATGAAATTTTTTATTTATATTTTCCATATTATGTCGAATTTTATGTTTAAAAGGATTTTGTTTTTGCCATATACATTGTCTTAAATGTTTATGTTTTCTTATGATAGTTTCTGTTATATTGTTATCCTTACTGGTCATCTAAGATCACCCATTTTTTATGATTTGTTTTTCCCAAAATGTGATTAATTATATTATAATTCAACTATAGGAATATGCTAAGGGATATGATTGTTTTCAAAGGATACACAATGTTGTAGTTTTTCTATTTCATATTGTAATTTAAAACGTATGTATGTATCAAGTACATCCAAGGATACTAAACTAATTGGTCTTTCAAGACGTGATATCTTATGATCATAATAATGTTATGTACTAATACACCGAATTTTGGTAACTAGGGTTGGAGTGTTACAGTTTGTATGAGAAGATGTTTAGTACAAACTTTGGAAACAAGATTTAGAAAAACTCTGATTAGAGAAAATTACCTTATGATAGACTTTGAGGATTAGTATACAAATTTTTTAGTTTTTGAATTATACATTTTGATATGATCTAACCTAGTGTATTTTTTTCATTTCAAAATGGAGCTTAGTAGAAGGAATAAGAACTCCAGCAATACGCATGATCCAAATAGTAATAAGGATCATATCTTTCATGTTCTTAAGACAACATTATTAAGGGACATAGTATCCCATGTATTCCCATTATATGAAGAAATAGTATCATGGTTTAATAATATAAGTAAAGAATTATCTGAGTCATATAGATTTGAAGGGAATCCAAAGAAGAAGAGGATGGTAGAGAGAAATATGAATAAATGGAAGAATGGAATGCACAATTTTCCCATATGTGATAACTGTGGAAAGAATCACCTTAGGAAGTGCTTAAATGGAATATGAGTTTTTTATATGTGTGGTGTAAAAAGACACCAAGTTCATGATTTCAAGTAATAAAACGTTTCAAATGTATAATTTTTCATCTGTAAAGAGTTGGGACACTACACAAATCAATGTCCCAATCATCATAGTATACCCCAAATGATGCTATTGGATAATAATCAAGTTATGTTACTACCATAGAAGAAGAGGAATGATTAGTGATCTTAAGTTTTTATTACATAATTGTGTCATTTGAATATTTTATTAATGATGTACAAGTCATACGAATTATAAGGCATATTAGGATTGTACTATAGTGCATTTTTTCATTAAGGATTTGAGATTTTATGTTACCAACTAATGTTAAACAGTTTCAAGTCAAACATTTTGGAAAATATATAGTTGGGGGAATATAATAGTTATTATGTTTCTAAAATTGATATAATGATTTCAGAATAAGATATCATTGATTTGGAAAAATTTTATTGGATATTCTTGGCTTCTTTGAAACTAATTAATTGTTGGTTTATTCTATCATTGTTGGAGTTTACCACATTTTTTAATATAAGGAGTATATCTAGTATTCTACAAGGAATAAGGGAGCATGAATGTAATCAATATGGTCTTATGGTAATTAAAGGTGTTACCATGTTGGAATAGAATACATGAAGAAGGTATTCACATGTTATTATGAGGAAAAAGATATCTTCAATATGTTTTCATTCCTTATAAATTTTGAATGTGAGTTTAGACAGAAGTATTTTGGATTGGTATAATGGTTGGAATGAATTAAGTTATACATTGGATACTATTGTTTATGTTTAAAACATTTCTTAATATTATTTTTGTATTGTTATAGAAAGGACAACCCATAGGTCAGGCGACAACCTGTCGCGTCTGGAAAGGTCGTGAGACTTGAACACACAACCAAAGGGTGACAAGGGTGCATCACCTACCACTAGCTTTCGCAATTTCCTAGTTAGTAAAATGTAGTTTTTTTTAAATGGTACTAATTATTAATTATAAATCTATTTATTTTGAAACCATATACGATTGGTTAAATTTGAATATTTTTGAGTTCTATTATCTTTGGAGTGAAAGATGGGTTTGTGGTAGAAATTATTTAAATGATGGAACTCTACTTTCCATGTATTCATTTTTTCCTTAATTCTATGAAGAAATTAATTATTAAAAATTAGGGAGGGAACTTAAAACCAAAAATCTATTATAATATTACCTTATGTTTTTTTGAAATAATTATATTTTAAATCATCATAGATTTATGGATTTATGGCCCTTAATTTTCTATTTATTTTTCACTAGTTTTTGATTGATGACCTCAATCGCTTCATATAAATATTTACGTTTTTCCTCTGATTATGTGTCTCTAATTTCCACCAATGTTCTTCTATTCAAAATCCTAATTTTGTGGTGATATTTTCATTTCCCATTCCCTCTTATCAAGACTAAATTTTATTAACCCAATTTCTGATGTGGGTTTTCCACATTGGTATTTTCTATTTTCAACCATTTGTTTTCAAAGAAAAATTTAAAATTGTGAGGAATATATTTGATGTAGTAGGGGAGAATGTAACACTCCACGATTTCATAGTACGTTATCTTTTTAGAGTAATTTAATATCTTGCGCTACACGCAACACCGAGTTCAAGCCCATCACGACCGATCAAACTAGCCATTTAAAAAACAGTTATGAATATTATTGACCACATTTTTAATTTTATATATATCATATATAATTTTAACATTCATCTTTGGTGTTTATTAGAAAATATATATGGACAAATTCAATTTTTTAGATAAAAGAAGTATTTTTCAAAAAATTCTGTTTTTCACCTTTTAATGGAGAACCCTTTTTGAATCCAATATTTGACAACTTTATATATTCAAATTAATGAAATTAAATTCTTCTTTATAATAGGGACATAAAAATTTAGTTTGCATAGATTTTTTTTACTTTTTTGAAAACTTTCATATTTTGATGAATATTAAAAAATACTAAATTTTAATTGAAAAAAACATATTTAATCAAAATAATTTATAGTGTTATGTTCTGAATTTGAGTGTTTTTATTGTATAATTAGATTAAATTTTTATCATTTAATATAATTTAGGTAATTTTAATAATTTCATATTTGAATTGGACGTAAACACATGTCAATCATTGACAGTTTCTATTCTTAAAAAACCAATTTACGGGTTTGACACTAGAAATTAATTTTAAATTAATTAATGTAACTTCTATGGTTTAAATTTGGTAAAATAGTAATAATTTTTGAATTTGGAATATCAAAATTATATTAAGGTGATTTTTTGGTATTTTTATGAAAACTTTAAATTTTTGATGTATACTGAAAAACACTCTGTTATTATTTAAACCCGAATTTATATTTAAGTAATTAATATTATTATTTGAATTTATTTTAAAGTCAATATAGATACATAATACCTACATTAGTATAATGTAATTAATTGGAGTCATTTTATAATAATATTATATATATAATTTTATTGAACCGTTTAACATCTTTTTCCCGCCTTCTTGGCACATTTGAAAATTTGCATAAAATCCAATTTAACCAATTTTGTTAATTGAATTTCAAAAATAAAACAAACACGGCTGACATCAGTAAGTAAAATATTGTTCAATAGGAAGAAAATAATTTTTGGTGAATAGTAACTTTTGAATTTTATTTACCACAGTTAATAGTAAATAGGGTAATTAAAGGTAAAAATAATATTATTATTACCCTAACACATGTAATAATTCCATTGGATAAGTGTATTTCGAGCAAAATAAAACTTAGGACAAATTATGATTCTTCCTGATCCACATGGATTAGATTTGGACATTTATTATATTTTATTTAAAGAAGAGTCCAAAGTGTTATATTCATATTTTAATAACTAAAATTTTTTTAATATAGGGTAATACATAAGATAAAATCTAATATAAATATTCATTAGAAATATAATATTATTTCCAACATCATGTTATTTTATTTATAATTTTTATACATTAAATAATTATATTTATTTATGACATAATGATAATGCAGTAATTACCTAATTAATGAAAGATTAAAATAATTGATATTATAAATATTAAAATAAATGTATGATTAGAATTTTGATGTATAAAACTAATTTTCTAGGTAAATATGACATGTTAAGGCTGATTCAATGAATTTTTTTCAATGAAATAATATTTTTATGACTTTCACAAAAACCAAATACTAAATAGTGTGAAAATTGACATAAATGTGTTTTTAAAACAAATACTATTTTATTAAATTATATAATCGTCTTAAAAATATATGTATCAGAAAATGGACTTATATAATGATATATATGTCATTAGTGAACCAATATGAGGTTAGATTAGCCTTTTATAGTATGTTTATTAACCATGTAAAATAAAAATACAAGAAGACATGGTAAAAGTTAAACTATTTAACTAAGAGTTAAATCTAAAAGATAAGGTTAATATGGTGACCTAAGCTTGTTTAAAACCTATTGGTTGAGTGTTTTTCGATGAATAGCCACATTTTACATTAAATAAATCTGTTTTTATACATTATAAACAAATGATTATTTTCTAATAAAATAATATTTCAAACTTTTTCTAAAGTTCCCATCACCTCTCTTATAAAAGAGTACTTCCCATTCTATTAATTTCACACCTCCATAGCCATTTTTCTCATACAAACCTAGCTCAAATATACTAAAAGTACCCTCAATTCATCATATAATCCTCACTTTATCATAAATCCAACATAAAGAGCCGTTTTGTTCAAATCAAAAGGAAACACTCGAAGAAGTGGTAATTAATTATCACCTTTTTCAAAGTTATTTTCTTCTTCCACTTTCCCTTTATTTGTTGTTTCCATACTAAAATAATAACTATAGTACCATATATATACTGATATGTTATTATAAATATGTTACAATTATATTCATTATTCTATCCATCCAATAAATGACAAATTCACCATACGTGCATACGTACGACTTACCGTCTCTACGTTGTTTTGTAGTTTGTTAATCAACACATCATTATTCGGATGAGTATAATAATGAGAATAACTGATATAAAGAATAAATATAAAATGTTAATTATTATTTATATATAATATACCATCCAATTACCTATGATTTCACCACTAATAGAATGATATTGTCGCTCATGCGTATGTACGGCTTACCGTCTCCACGACGCGATGAGATTTCGTTTCCCATCGAAATCATTCAAGAATAATTTTAATTTGATGATTAAAAGTAATTTTTAAGAACTTAATATCATTATGGATTTTAATCAAAAACATTCTCTCCATAACGACCATGACTTACATAACAAAACATATAATGAAAAATGAATTAGTTAACACCCAAAACGATGATACTACTAAAATATCACTAACAAAGAAATATTAGAAGATAATATATTATATCATATTTATTTATGTGGTTATTGTATAATTTAATAACAATCATTTCACCATTATACATGAGTTTAACGTACCCTCGACTAAAAAATTGTACAAGGTACAGGTTAATTGTAAAATCAATTTATTATCTGAGGTTGTTTATACGTAATTATCTATTGGGCCCTCTTTATCATCCACATCTGTGATTCATAAATATGTATTTCAAATCATTTTTTACTATTTACTAGACTATGGGTTAAATTAATTTATACCCTTGTTTGAATTTTTATAAAATGGTTTTAAAGGAATCTTTCTATAGCTTTCCAAACAAGGAACTTTATGAACTTTACGAAAAATTAAGGGAAAGAATGTTTTTTAACTTATACTATTGGTGTTGCTATTTTCTACCATTATAACACCTTAGAAGCTTCACTCACAAGATTATAAGAATATTTTAAAAATAAATGTTTTCTTTTCTTATAAATTATTTCAAAGTACAATGAGATATTTTACTCAACTATTTTTTAGAATGATTTCATCTATATCAACATTCTTTATTGGATTTTACGCCTGTTTAAAGTAGATTTATTATGATACAGTCTTCCATATTGTATTGAAAGTTTTGGGATATGTTTGAATATGGATGGGCTATTTTTATACAATTCATGGTTTATGGTTGAAATATTAACATTTCATATACTAGTTTTAATACAAATGTTTCTGTTATGTTTCAACCTTTTCAGATGAGGAATGCATTGGACGTAGTAAGTGACGGGTGGGGCCCGCTATATCCCCTTTATGCATCAGTAGCTCTCATGAGACAAACTATTGTGCTAGAATAATGCCTTGAAAAAATTATTTTTTTTAGTCTTGGCATGAAGCCTTGAATATGTGGTTATCTTGTCCGACATTATGCATTCCATCATTATGAAATTAGCTATTGATATTATATGTGATTATTCAACTAGTAGAATATCCATGTGATTATGTAAATGGAATTATTTGCTTTATCTTTTCCATGTTATTCTGATGTTTATGTTTAAAAGTCTTTTTTTTTATTCTTATACATTGCCTTAAATTTTTATGTTTTCTTATGATAATTTTCTCTACATTGTTATCCTTACTGAGGATCTGAGCTCACCCCTTTCTTATGTTTAATTTTTCCTAGGATGTGAAGAATTATATTATAATTGACCAGAAAGAATAGGATAAGGGATATGAGTGTGTTCCAAGGAGACACAATGTTGTAGTTTTTTCATTTTGTAATGTAATGTAAAACGTATGTATGTTTCTAGTACGTCCATGTCTACTAAACTAATCGGTCTTTAGAGACTTGATCTCTTTTGATGATTCCAATGTTATTTAATAATGTACCGAATTTGGTTTATTAGAGTCGGGGTTTCACATAAAGGAGTTATTTTTAAAAACCCCAAATATTCAATGATTATTTTTATGTCTTAAATGAATCATTTAAAATTCATAGTGTTCGTATCTTATAAGAAATATTGTAATGGTTATACATTCCCCCTTTTCCCATAATTTATGGAATCTATATCGAGGATCCACTTTTGATATGTATTGATCCCCATAATGTTTTTCAAAGAAATCATCAATATGTGGTAGTTAATACATTTTATTGATCCTTATCTTGATTATTTCAAGATAATGAATAAAAGAAACATTAATCCATCCTCCCTCATGATAAGGACTAATATTTCACCCTATAGTGAAGCACTTAAGTTTATAAATACATTGTATATATTCTTGTGATGTTTCTTCATCAATTATTCCAATTAAATGGGGGTCACTAAATATGAACTATTCAATATTTTCATAGAACATGTTATGACTAATATTGAAAACTAAACCAAATGATTTAGGGCAATACTACATAGTTCTTACGGGAGTATTCAATATAGTTTTTTAAAATTATCATGCCTTCAATAATGATTTCTCCATCAACCATTACAAGTGAGTATCACACATTATTAGGTATTGAAACCCCTTATATTGTATTTTTTTACAAATGAGTACATTATAATTATTACATTGATATTTTTTATTATATGGTTTGGGATATGAAATGGGAACTTATTATCCTAAAAAATAATATAATATCTATGTAACGTGTGATAATCCATGCCCAGTAACAAATCAAATTATACCAAGGGAATAATAACTATATCAATAGGATGAATCTTCCCACAAAACTATATCATATAATATTTATATTCCTTTGATGAAATCATCACAGCACATAATGTATTTTCACAAATAACTCAAAAACTAATTATTAAGGAAGTGATTGAAAAGTCTTATCAAAGATGAATGATATAAATTAATGTAAAAAATATAATCAAATAAAACATTTAAGTACTATTGTGGATATTTAGTATACATTTCACCGCTTCATTTTCATGTTCCCAATCAATGGTAGTGTTTTCATAGGCTATTCTATGTTCCATTGGTTTTAGTGATTCATATTCTTGTTATCCACTTTATTCCCTGAATTAGGTCATCTATTAATTTAATTTATTAAATATTTTCATTTAAATCTTTGATGTGTTGATGAAACATTATTTGGGACCTTATTACACCACTTATATTAATTTTCCTCTTAAAATTTCATCAATATATTGGTTCCTAGTGGCATGGTTTACTACATGTGAAACAATTTCATGATCCTTTTAAGAAATTTCCTTGGTGCTTCCTCACACATTTTTATCACATAGGTGATGGAAATTAAATTCCTCAATGTGATTTATAATTATAGTTTCCATAAGACTCAATTTTTTATTTCTTGTCTCTAAATACATGGTAATAATGAGAGTCTATAGTTTCCATTTAAACTTTAAGTGAACATGGAACAATATATTCATAGCTATAAAGTATCTTATAGATAATCCATTTCAAAGGCATGTATATCTATCACTAAAGAAATTATTGGTCAATATATCATGGTCAAAAATAAAATTGGATACATTAATTTTGTGCCTCATGAGTTTTCATCATCAGTACCTATATATTAGTAAATATTTTGTTTCGATCATAGGAATTCTCTCCCCATTTTTGTGTGAAGAGTTTAGAGAAAAATACTCAGTGAGGAATATTTTCTTAAATTATCATCCTTCAATAGAATTAAATTCTTATTTTTCTATGTATTCTTATTTTGAGTCTAGCATTTTTCATCTTCAACTTCTAGATTATAAACATCCAAAAAATCTTTTTCATGTTTTAAGCACTAGAGAAAGGAAAATATCTTTTTTGTTGTGATAATAAATATCTTAGAAGATAATTTATTGGAAGTCCTATTAAACATGGGAATAATTTTAAATATAAAACTTTTAATTTAGAGCTTATCATAACATTTAATTTTTTATAGATCTATATGGTTTTTGTTATGACTAATTACTTGAGAATGTTGGGTGATAATCTCCACATGATATTGTTATCTATATATCATCCCATTTGTGGGATCATTGGTAAAATCACTATATTTTCCATCACACATGTTGTTAACTCATTTTATCCTAAATTTAGAACTTCGTAAAATTAAATGGTTTAATAATTATTAATTGAAAATAATATTATAAGATTATAACCTTGTGAAAGTTCAAATTCGTGATATTTTAGTATAAGACACCTTTATTTTATACAATGATACTTTTGGAAGGACCTAGGTTGCTTTATTTTAGGCTCCCTTATATTTTGTAACCTAAACCTTAAAAAACAATTCATCCTAGATTTGATTAAAACAAATATGACCCAAACATAAAAAGTATATATTTTACATTAATTTAATATTTTAAAATTTACTTCTCATAAACAAGACGACATCTCTAGAACCCAATTGTTTAATTTCATTAAAAATTATCTACATAAATATTTTATTACAAATTATTTCATCAACAACTCTTATAAAATTATCACAACATTCATTTCTTATAAATATAATCCATAATTTAATTTTATAGGGTTTTGGACTACATAAGGAAAATAAGATCATACTCTCAATATGCTAAATTTTTTATCATGGATTCATAAAAAGGGTTATATTGTATGCAAATGTCAAACATGAAAATGGGATAAATATTTTAGTAAAATGAAAATGGAACACTAATAGTTGTTCATAAGGAATGATCAAAGGACATATTACCTCAAAGTCTCATACATATACGATTCCATATGATTTTGAAGGAATGATACATTAATCATGTACCATAGAGAATAACATAGGTACGTGGAATAAAATATAAATGTCTCACATACAAAACAATAGGAAATCATAAAATTTTGATCAAATAAAATCATATCCATGAATAATGTTTTAAACAAACCCGATCATATCCACACATGTTCTAAGAAAACACAATCATGTTGATGTATTATGCAGTGATACAATTGAATCATGTCCATGATTAAAATCCTCATCTCATTACATATAAAATAGAAAACAATGGATTATAATGTTATATAGGACCCCAATCTTTATATGATGATAACCCAGACATATGTTAGCCACATGAAGTCAATTTTATGTCATTTCATTTTAAAATCCATGGATGGAAAATGGGTTTCATAACATTTTTAAATGGTATATCATTAAATAACATCCAATTTTTGATTGGTTGATATAAAAACAAAATATAAGAGAGTAATTATATCATAAATTCACATAGAGGCTGATCATGAACACTAATCTATAAGAGATAGATATTTTTGGGATAAAAAGTAAAATTGGATTATAATAATTATTTTTTTATAAGATGAAAATAAGAATTTTTGAAACCAATATTTTTAATTAATACCCAAAAAATACTCCATGAAAATAAATAAAAATAAATTTACCAAATGTATACTATAAGATACGAAATAGAAGAAATTGAAATAAAATTCTTTTTTAATCTTTTTTGGTAGTTTTATAGAAAAAAATAACATCATTGAAAAAGTAATAAATGTTACATTTGAAAACCTATAAATAAAAATTTTAATATTAAAGAAGATAATATATATTTATCTTTAAAAATGAAATAGGAAACCATATGTGGAATGAAGAAATATGGAGATGAAGGATAAAAACTAATAGAGGGGATACAAATTATTCATATTAGTATCTGACTTTTATGAATAAGGAAGTCCATAAAAGTTAAATATTTTGAAATAAAAAACTAATTTTTACATATATAAAGATAAATTAATTAAAAAATATAGGAATTACATGATATAAATATTCCAAAAATCATCCTTTATGGAATGATTCCTTGGTCATTTATGGCCAATGATGCAGGTGATGATATAGTTAGTGTTGTAAACTTAGGTACAAGTTTGTGCACTACTAGATGTAGGTAGAGGACATTGAGATAATAAAAATGGGCCTTTAGGATTTAAAATTGTAATGGGATTGTACTAGAGTGGGAACACCCTTAGAAGGGCTTAGATATATCATTTATAGCTAAGGGTGGTAGGTGTTTTGTTTCATTTCTCATAACCTCTATGCCCTATTATCAAAGAAGAATGATTATAATCCCATAAAATAGAAATAGAGTAAAGAAACGCACTCTCATAGGATATTTACTTTGTCAAATGTGCTCAAAATTTATGTATAGTCAATTTTGATTTATCATTATTCATTATCCAAAGTACATTAATACTTATTTTAATTTAGAACAATCTCTTATAATTTTTTATTACCCATTAAATAATAATTTTTTCTTAAAATTATTGGTTGGTTGTTAATTATCTAGTTTATTCTAACTAATATTTTGTATGGTCATTATGATCCTAGATCTTTTATTATGTGTGAATCTTGTATAGAATGGTCATGGAGGTCACATAGTTTTTTATATGGTTCTGATTTCCAATGGTTTTTATGGATGTTATGATGATAGTTCATTAATAAAACATAAAATCCCATTATGTGAGTATAAATTCAATACAAATTGTTTGATTTTATTAATAGATATAATTTTATATGTTACCAGTGAAAATTTATAAAAACATATTAAATTATTCATTACTACATTTTATTAATTGTATTTAAATATTTTTAATCATTCATGATATAGTCATTACAATAGTTTTAATGTAGTTGTATAACCAAATTAAACGAGAATGAGTTATAACAAACTAATGTATAAGAAAGTAGCGTTTGATTATGATAATATAATTATTATATAATAATGATAATGTTAATTGAACATTATTAGAGTGTATAATGGGGTTTAGGAATAATTTATTTGATAAAGTAAAGGGAAAAAATAGATGAGAACTCATTACTTACTTTAATTTAATCACTCCTTCCCATAATGAATTCCCCAATAATAAAGTACATACACATACTTATTATTATCATAGGCTTATATACATTGGATATACAACTGAAATAGTTAATATAGGTAAGATTCAAGAGGTATTTAAAGGGTAATAGTGGTTTGGAAATTTGTGTAAGATAGATCAGTTTATTGGTTAAAAGGACGGATATTTCCTTGTAAAATTATGGAAGGTTCAGTGAGAAGGTGGAATCACAAGAGATTAGGAAGAGATATGGAATTAAATTATATCCATAAATTTTTTATTAAATCCCAATCATAATAAAGGAATTATATGAAATGTAACTATCAATTTAAATTCTAAAAAAAATTTCCATAATAATATACCTATGTTACCCCTTTTTAATTTGATTAATTATTTACCTTTGTCATTATATTTTTATAAAAAATGTAAAATGATCCATACTAACATATTTTGAAATGATAATTAAAAATACGGACCTAATTATATTATAATATATTTATAAAATTTATAAAAAATTAATTATAATATTCATTATAGTTATAGGGGTTATAGAACTCAAATAACACACTCTCAGGTACCTAGTAGGTCAAGCGTCATCCCACCCCACAAGGAATATAAATCACCCAGTATGCCTATTTTATTACATATTAATGGAAAAAAGGAATATATTATTTAAAATCCTAAATTCACATCTTAATGTTTCCTAGAGGCCCCTGAAGTATATTTCTCATTTCCAAGATGAGAAGCCAAGAAATACTCTAAGTCAACATTCTTTCATCTCATCTCTTTAACACCTCGACCTAAATCCTTAGGTACAAGCCTAAGTGACACATAACCTCATGTGTTCCTCCATATGTACAAGAGGATAAAAATGTTTAGTAATGTTCTAAAGTGACTTGGGGTAATATAGCCATGGTAATCATATCCATCACATAATGATAATAACATAAATGTATAACAAAAAAATTAAAAAATAGAAGACGACATAAACAAATGTTGTAACAAATGCAATTACACAACACACCCTTATAATAAAATTGGAACAAAATGTGGTCAGTCTCTATGAAAAAGTAGTGAAACTATAAATGATAATAAAAATTGTTTTGAAAAGACTATCTAGAGTCTGTCTTGATATTTTTCCCATCAACCAACTCTAATCTCACTAACAACCTGACACATATCCTTTGGCCACCTATAAATCCCATATCAGGAATTCTACACAAAAATATAGATTTCTTCACTCAGTGGGACTGTAAACCTAGTAGAACTCCACTAATTCATCCATGATGTAATTTAGCATGCATAATTTATTTATGTAATTATAATAAGGAACATTATTATCAATCACCAGTTAATCATGTAAGAAGAGATCATGTGCAAACAAAGCTACTATGAACACTTGTTCTACCTATTTATCAGTCATGCCAAATTAATGGTTATAACAAATGTAATATTCATGGGTTGATCCCAAGACCACCTTATATATCTTTGAGAAATCATTTGGACAATAGGTTATGGGTCAGATCATAATGATGTCAAACCCCATCACAATCACGAGAGAGTATATAATGCCATTATATCTAGGAACTACAATGTTCAAACCACGTGGCCATCATATATTAGTACTATGCCCTAGGACAAGCATCAAGGTCATTTTTCCCCTACACTATGTCTTGGTCCCTCAAAATCATGGTCACCCATAAAACCCCTTTAAGGGAAAACCAATCCTTGGTGGTTCACCTTTCATATTCCACTAGTATCGAATCCATTAATGTCTACACATCCATACAAAATAGTGAATAACACACATAGGAACAACATATAATATCATGAATGAGTATTAGTATCCATTAAAACACACATAAAACCCATAATTAAATATGGGTCTCATGGGATACACCTAAAAACATGTGATCAATCTCAAATATTGGTCTCTAAACACACAAAACATACCATCATATCATCGACGAAATTATATACAAGGGATTTATATGGTACATATATTCTTTCCAAAAATGTTTTGATGTGAATTACAATATTTTACAAGTTCCAAAACCCAATATATGCCCTTCCCTATATATATCAAGTCAACAAGACAAGGATCCAAATGACAAACCCCAAATCTACACAAAGGATATTCTAGAACATGATACTAGAAAGATATAAAAACATAGGATTATATATTTTATTCAACTAAATTAAATGAAGGGAAATCAAGTTTATTATGATAGGTTACCAACTAAAATTTCTAAGATTTTATCCCTTAATTTTGGTGAAGAATCTATTTTTTATGGATGTAATTTCTTCTGGTTAATACCCTGGAGTTGGTCAATGTTCAAGATTAAATGAAAAGAAAATGATGGTTTTTAGGATCCTATAAAATTTATATTAAAAGGGTATCACGAATCACTAATAAATGAGGCACTTTTCTTAGATAATCAAACTTTATCCAAATAATATCATGACTCATTGTGGTATGGGTTAAACCCATCAAAAATTACATCATCACATCATCCTACTTCTACATTCGAACCAAAAGTGGATGAAGAAACCAATGATAAAATTAATGTCTAGTATTCACCCTTTAGTAGGTTAAGCATTAAAAATTTAAACCAGTGATGTCCCTCTTTTACCTAGCCACTTAAATTGGTATCAAATTACATGGAAAATCATCATTTACCTAGGATGCACTACCCACTTTGATGAATTAGAGTATATCATAATATTATCCTTCTTAAAATATGGTAAAATAAGCCACATATGAATGTATGTCATGTATTAATCATCTTTGGACCACCTTGGGACTGGGTCACTCCCTGCCAACCATTCACACATCACCATGCAATCAGGATATGACTACTGGATGGACATTACCAGATCACTAAATAAAACTTGACTACTAATGGTGAGCATGTAATAACTCCATGATACTCAGAATTATCCATAATCCACCCAACCATCAAAATCATTAGGCACCATTATTCTTATAGAGTATCTTTCCAAAATCATGTGTCCTCAATGTTTCCCTACTTAGAGTATCTATGAAGAAATTCCCTTTTTCAGAAGATTTGGTTATCTCAAAGTCAAATGTTGGTACACAGTCCCACCAAAGCCTCTGTAATATCCACATCCCACTAATAGAATATTTATCACAAGCTATTTTGTTATATGTAGATGATAAACCAATAATTGAAGATATAATATCTCCACCACCTCATAACATGGACCACAACAGTACGACTCTAATTCATGTGTCAGGTAGTTCCCCTCTTAGGGTTGCATCTAGTGTGACCTATAGCTGACTACTTAATCACTATATAACAACATAGATCCTAACCAAACACCTCGGGTATCAGAATACACTATGTATAAAATCCTATTTTTTGAAAGTATCACAACTAATGTTTTCTTTAATATCTTAATCAACTCTTTAAAGACATCCTCATAATGATCATACTACTCAAAACCCCACTATAAAGAGCCGACCTTAAACATTACATAATATTGAATTAAATGAATAATTCACATTAAGGATCTTTTCAGGTTTAGAGATTTAGAGAATTAGGCCATAACTATAACATTACATCTCAAAAATTACAATGTAGACACTTCTACTCAGTTTCCAATTTGTTTCACAAAATAAAAACTCTAAAAAAATGAAACATGTCTAGTTCCATGTTTTAGATACCATGACTTTTCTATGATCCCATCCTTGACCCTACTCATATTTAAGTCTCGTGGAAAACATTTCAAAAACATGGGATGAGCATAAGAAGATCCATAAGGGTTATAGAATAAGTAAGGAAAACATTATCCCATCAATAAATACAAATTAATGAAACCAATACTTTTCAATCATAACATACCTTACAAAATCCTAATATTTATGAATAACACATAGAAATCATAAATAATAATGGTGACTTATGACATACATAAAATACTTACATTGTATCTATCACAGATATGTAGGGAGTTACGTTGGAATACCCTTCACAATATTTTCCCTAAATCTCTTAGGAGAAACATTAACGTTTACCATCATCACATTACCCAAAGCATTGGAGAGCTATCTCGGGCTCACCCACCCTGGGATTATCACTGAACCACCCATATACATAAACAACGCCCAAAAACAATAACATATTTATAACACATAAAACAAGAATTGAAGGAAATATAACACTTCCACATTGTAATAACCACATATCATTTCAAGATATAATCATAATCAATGCTTTGACAAACCATTTTCAAAACTATTTAAAACATTTAATAAATAGATTTTTGAATCAAAGTGTCTGATACCACGTTGAAACTTTTAAATAAATTATCATTTGGAAACATTAATGTTCATATAAATAAATCCTTAAACCCATTTTTAAAACATGAAAATTAATGATAAATATTTAGAAGATTAAATCTTTAAAATATTTAAAATGATATTTTAGTTAAAGAGTTCTTAACCAAATGAGAGACACTTGAATACAAAAAACTGAGTAATAAAATTAATAAAAACATTATAATATCATGAAAATAAAATGGTTTCATGATATAATATTCCAAAGGATAGTATTTACACTATATTAATGTGATTTGGTGAATAACAACAATGAAGTCTCAGTGGAATGAAAATTGAGATGAAATACCTTATAAAGACGGTATATTTAAATTAAAGATAAATGAATTACATAATTATGTGTGACAAATAATAATACACCCATTATAATTAGATATTAAGTGAAAATAATAAAAGGTCATTGACACATATTCATAGCATGACATAATCAATAAGTATAATTTTAACCCAAATAATGGAAATTGGGCTAAGAAGTTCTCTTACAAAAAAACGACAGCCTAACAATGTCACTCTAAAATTGAGAAAATGAGTTGATGAGAGAAAAAATGGTATCTCATCAATTGGACATAATATTTACAGAAATAAGGATATTGAAGAACATATCTCATCATAAGAATATTTAAATTAAAATTCATAAGAAAAATAAGTCTTTTAAAAAGAGGAGGGTGAAAGGTTCCCTTACCGATTTTGTAACATACAAAAGATACACCACATGAAGTAAGGATCATAAAATGAAGATATAAATACCCATAAATTAAATTATATTACACAATAAATACATTCATGGGTAGTATATACACCACAGAAAATGAAATGGTGGAAAATATATCATGAATCTCACGGGAATAAAAAGTGAGATGTAAACCTCTTACCACATTGTAATCAATCGAGTCGTATGACCAAAAGTTACTAATAACCAAATGAATCAAAAAATACCATGAATATAAAGATAATAATGATAATATATATCAAATGGAAGTTAAAAATACACCAAATACAATAAATAAGTGGAGAATAATGAAAATATCACAAAATGAAAAGTGATATTAGAAACCCCTTACCTCATGTTGGACTTGACATGTTTGTTCTTTTTTCTTCCTGAATAATAAACATAAGTAAATTTATACTAGATTAAGAACCATTTTTCGAGTTTATTATTCCTTTTATATCACTTATTACAATGTTATAAATATTATGTAATCTTTTAAGTTAATAATAGCTATTTTGTCGATATTTGGTACTTGATCCAAAAATGAACACCTTATAATTACAAGTTGTCCATGTGGACAAGAGTACATTATATATAGAATGAAATTAATGATTTAGATATCATATATCTATATATATTCAGTATATATATGTATTTATAACAATACATAACATTTGGTGATAAGAAGTGAAATCCACCGTTCATAGAGGCGGTAAGTCATACATACGCATGAACGCTACTTTCATTTCTATTTCATATTTTAATTGAATGAAAACATAATGATACATAGTTATATTAGAATTAAAGTATAATATAATTTATAATTTCAATAACTCCATCCTTTATACGTCCCACATATGGTATGAACGAGTCATATCACTTTGCGGGGGCGGTAGTCCGCACTTCCTCAAATGAAATTATCGCGTTTACTCATAATGGAAACCAGAAAGGTATGATATAAATTAGAAATAAAGAAGAATAAATAAACCATAAGAATAATATTTATAATATATAAATACAGTTTAATCATAATGGCCACCATAAGAGGTGGTAGGATATAATTGAACAATCATCGTTTCGTGAGGCGTTAGTTTTCCATCCATAGAAACATTATGTTCTTTAGCCATTAGATGGAGGTGTGTGTAAGTGTAGTACTAATACTTATCGTAAAAAATCCTAGTATATTTTGGATTCTATTTTTGTTATAAAATAAATGAATAAAAAGATTATAGGGGTTGGAGAAGTAAAATAAAAGAAAATAATTAAAGATAAACTGTTACCTTTAATTTGGGTAACTCCCTTTGGATTGAACCAAAAGGATTTCTTGACGTGCCTTATGACCAATTTAAGGCTTCTATGAGGGAGGTAGGGATCATGAGATCTTATTTAGACATGGTTTGGATGAGACATGTGGCTTGAGAAGTGTGAGTAATGGGTTAGAGGTGAGGGATTTTTAAGGGAGATGATGGGCTCTTTAGGAAAGTGTGAAAATATCATTTAATTATATAATGATTTTAGGTTTCTAAAATTTCAAAATTAATTAAAGTAGAATATAAGATGACTCATGGTCGAAATAAAATCATCCAATAATAAATGGATAGGGTTTGGATATTAGATTAATCTTAATAATCTTATTTATTTAAATCATTTATTAATGAGGTAAACACTGCATCATTATTGTGTCAAAAATAATTTTAATTATTTGATGTCTAAAAATTATAAAAAAAATACAATGACGTAGGAAATATTTTTAACTTTACAAATAATATTTATAGTTGAAATGATAAATTATATAACCCTCTGTAAAAATTAATTAACTAAAAGTTATTTGTTCATGCCATTTTTGCCTTTACTTTAAGTTAATTAAAATAAAGTGTCATTATCACTCTTAAGTGGCTCCATGAGTCCAAAAATATACCCAAAGATGACCATGGTCGGACATGACTTATCCAATAAGCTTTGGACAAGTGTTAATGTAAATTTATATTAGTATAATATTATTTTTACCTTGAATTCCCCTATTTACCTTTAACCGTGGTAAATAAAAGTCAAAAGTTACTATTCACCAAAAATTATTTTCATCTCATTGAACCACATTTTACTTATGAATAAAAACCATGTATGTTGGATTTTTGAAATTCAATTCACAGAAGTTGTAAAATTTCATTTAAATGTAAATGTCAGTTTTTAACTACTACATAGTGGTTTCACTATTTTATCAAAAATTGAATTTTTTCAGAAAAAAAATTCAGCCTTAGCTATATTTGATATTACAATTTAGAAAATGATATATATTTTTCTAAATAAAAAAAATAGAAGTTGGATTAATTAATTTAAAATTAATTCTTATTTTCAAAACAAAATGCATGTTTTTAAGAAAAAATGAGTATCAAAAGATTGACACATGTTTAGGTCCACATTCAAAGTGAAATTCCAATGAACAAAATTGGATTAAATGGTAAAAACATAATCTAATTACACTTTAAAACCAATTAAAAAGATAATCTAAACATATAAATAAATTATATTAAAAGGTAGTTTTGAATTAAAATACAGTATTTTCTAGTATTCATCAAAATTTGAATTTTATGAGAAAAATACCAAAAATTTACCCAATGAAAATTTTGAATTATAGATTCTAAAGAAGAATTTTATTTTATCAAATAAAACATATAAAAGTGACCAAAACTATATTTAAACTGTGTTCTCTATCAAAAGGTGGTAAATTGACCATTTAAAGAATATTAGAGTATTTATGCTTAAAATCATATTATTTCTTATTTTAAGACTTTATAATTTATTGGATAAATGTAAAAAAATTTAACAAACATGTATAATCATTTTTTAGTTAGTTATATTCATTCACACCATTATAATGTCTAGGCATTAACTACCATTTAAAATAATAATATTATAATTTTAATTTTCTATACAACTCAACGTTGTGTGAAACGTAAGATTCCAAAGAAACCCATTATTGCATATCAGGTATGCCATCGATAATAGAATCCCCTTTAAAGTAAAATTAATATTTAATTCACAAATATTAATAAATATGAAAGTTTCATATTCTTTATTTAGCTGGGATGATACATCCTTCCCCCTTTTGGGAATTGCATCCTCAAATTTTTTAAATTGGGCTCGGAAACTTCATTGAAAGTCCCACATCAGAAAAAGGGTCAATAAAACCATCAATTTAAAATAAAGGGATAGATGTAAAAAGGTCACCCAAGACAACATATACTAGGATTCCATGAAAACATGTATATGGAAGAGAAAATAACTCTCATAGATTAATATAGAGTGGTAGAGAACTTGATCATATAAAGTTAACCACCAAAATACCATAAATTTGTGGTTGGGTAAAATGTTGTTGATAAAAGAGAGCTTATAGATTTTTTCTTCATGGTACTTTTCATAGAGTTGAATAATTTAATTAATAAATGGAGTATGATCATAAGGAAATATACTTACTTTTCATATAGAGTGTCATCCTTTAATAAAATTCTACCACAAACACATATTTTCTCAAAACGGTAAGTATTCAAGATAACATGATCACACCCATAGTGCTGGAATAAACTTATATAGGATCATATAATCTACAAGAGAAGAACTATATATTTATGTTGTCTTAAGACATCAACCAAAACAAAAATTGGTTAGTACAAGATCATATAATCCCCAAAAGAATAATCATTTAAAAAAATATTACTCTTAATCTCCAAAATTCAACAAATAGGACCTAAAGTTCACAAAATACCATTCAATATACAATTTCCCTTAAAATACTTCAAGGAAATCCAAACTAATATTGAAACCAAAAATTCAAAAGGATTTGATCACATACTCTTCCACAAAAATAATAACATTTATCTCCAAAACATCAACTACTCTTAAAGTCTAATACTGAAGTGTAATTAACCTAATCACATATTATCTATCATAGGTTAATCATTTTGATAAATAACCAAAATCACCATATTTCTAGAAATAAAACATTTATTCCTATAAAATAATATTTTAACCATTACTCCACAAATTTTATCTCATACCTCACATTTTCATCCCATAAAATAATAACATGTAATTGCCTCAAAAAAAGATCATATGAACCCATAAGCTTATCCATTATGTTCACACAAGAAAATATAACTACTTCTTGAATGACATTTTCACATATCAAACATCATGGTTACACATACTAGAAAGAGTCTTCCAAATTAACCCCATCATCAATATATCTTTAATACATTTAAGCATTTCATCATCCTAAAATGTACCATAACTCTTGAATCCCTTATATGTAGAATTTTTACTCATTAAACATTCTTCATGATCCATTATCCATTATATTACAACATCTTCCATAATAATTCATTCCTACAAATAAAAAAATTAAAAATATCCTAAGATTCAATAATGTCAAAACATCAGCTATGAAATAATTCATACCTTTCATTGGTCATTGTCAGTTTCCTCGTCTTCAATTAGAATGGAATTAGGAATTGGTAAACATATATTTTTATAATCATGCTGATCTCATTATCTAACCTTCTTTATAGGACATCTATTTGTATAATGACCATGAGCACCATATTTGAAACATTTAATTGATCCTCTGGAATGAACTTCTTTACCTTTGCTAGATTCATCTGGATTCTTCCTTTTTCCATGGAAGGTTCTTGCTTTATGACCTTCATTCCCACATTTATAGCATCTTCCTGTCCCTTTGATGCATTTTCCTAGGTGCTTCTTTCCACATCCTCGAAATGTAGGTTTTTGAACATACTTACCTTTATGATTATTACTTGAACTTCCATAGGGATTTTTTTCTCGCATATATGATGCCTTATAAAAATTACCATGGTTCAAGTGGTTAATAATGACTCCATATTGTTGGTTTAGAATAAAAATAAGACTCCTCATTTTAGATCTTATTTCACTCAGTTTCTCATTTAGAAAACGGTCGCAGTTTTCTTCACATCCACTCTTACATTGGTGCCTACTAGACCCATCCATTTACAAAAACCAAAAAGGCCAGTGTGAGTATAGAAATATAATCATCATATAATATCTTATGTGGAGGGTAAATACTAAGATATAATTATTCATGTTATCTTAAAATCATTCACTTAATCTAAAATAGCTATGAATCTTTCTAAAATCCTAACCATTATTGTAATGCCACTTATGCTAAAAGAACACCCTAACCTCTAATGTTTCCTAAA
Organism: Viscum album; assembly: GCA_963277665.1. Lineage (NCBI taxonomy): Eukaryota > Viridiplantae > Streptophyta > Magnoliopsida > Santalales > Viscaceae > Viscum > Viscum album. The sequence continues at coordinate 1,640,745,516 of OY728146.1, read as the reverse complement.
CCGAACTTTGATACCAACTATAAGGACTCAGCCTTAGAAATTACATAATCTTGAATTAAATTAATAATTCACCTTTAGGATCTTTTCAGGTTTAGAGTTTTAAGAAATTAGGCCATAACTATTACATTACATCTCAAAAATTAAAAATTTGACACTTCTACTCAGTTTCCAATTTTTTCACAAAATAAAAACTCTTAAAAATGATGTCTAGTTCCTTTTTTCATTCATAGTGACTTTTCCTTGATCTCATCCTTGACCCTATTCGTTTTTAAGTCCTGTGGAAAACATTTCAAAAACATGGGACTTGCATAAAAAGCTCAGTAAGGGTTATAAAAAAGGAAGAAAAACATTAGCCCATCAATAAATACAAATAAATGAAACTAATACTTTTCAATCACAACATACCTTACAAAATAATAAGACTTATGAATAACACACAGAAATAATAAATCATAAATGTAACTTATGGCATACATAAAATATATACATTCTAAATATCACAGCTATGTAGGGAGTTACGTTGGAATAACCATCTTAGTATATTCCCTAAACCTCTTAGGGGAAACATTAACGTTTACCTCCATCACATTACCGAATGCATTGGAGATCTATTTCGGGCGCACCCACTGTAGGTTTATCACAGAACCACCCGTATATGTAAAAAATTCCCAAGAAACATATCATATTCATAACACATTAAACAAGATTAATGAAAATATAACATTTCCACATTTCAATCACAACATATAATTTCAAGATATAGATATAATCAATAATTTATTAAACCATTTTCAAAACCATTTAAAACATTTAATAAAGAGATTTTTGAATCAAAGTGTCTCATACCACATTTAAAATTTTAAATAAATTATCATTTGAAAAAACTATTGTCCATATAAATAAATCCCTTAAACCATTTTCAAAACATGGTCATTAAAGATAATGATTTAGAAGGGTAAATCTTTAAAACATTTAAAACTATATTTTAGTTAAAGAGTTCCTAACCAAATGAGATATGCTTAAATACAAATAATTGATGAATAACATTAATAAAAACATTATAATATCATGAAAATAAAGGGATTCATGATATAATACTCTAAAGAACATTATTAACCCCATGTAAAAGTGAATTGGTGCATAACAACACTGAAGTCTTAATGGAATGTAAATTGAGACGAAATCCCTTATAAAGACGGTATCCTTAGATTAAGGATAAATCAATTACATAATTATGTGTGAAATATAATAATACACCCAATAAAATTGTATATTAAGATTAAAATAATCATATGTCATTCACACATATTCATATCATGACATAATAAATAAGTATAAGATTAACCCAAATAATTGAAATTGAGTTAAGAAGTTCTCTTATAGAAATTTGGCACCCAAACTGCGACACTTTAAATTGATAAAATGAGTTGATGAGAGATAAAAGGGTATCTCATCACATGGAAATTAAATTTATAGTAATTATGATATATAATAACATATCCCAACATAATAATATGTAAATTAGAATACATAACAAAAAAAGTCTTTTAAAAAGAGGAGGGTGAAAGGCTCCCTTACTGATTTGGTAACATACGAAAGATACACCACATGAAAGAAGGATCATAAAATGAAGACATAAATACCCATATATTAAATTATATTAAATAATTAACACAATCATGGGTAGTACATATACCACACAAAAGGAAATGGTGACAAATATAGAATGAATCTCATGGGAATAAAAAGTAAGATGAAAACCTCTTACCACATTGTAATCAATCGATTCGTATGACCAAAAGTTACTAATAACCAAATGAATTATAGAATAAAATGAATATAAATATAATCAGGATAATATATATAAAATTTACGTTCAAAATACACCACATACAATAAATAATTGGTGAACAATTGAAATATCACAGAATTAAAAGTGAGATAATAAACCCCTTACCTCTTGTCTAACATGACTTGATTGCTCCTTGTTCTTCCTGAATGATAAATATAAGTGAATTTATACATGATTAAGAAACCTTTTTATAGTTTATTATTCATTTTATATCACTTATTATAATGTTATAAACATTATGTAATCATTTACGTTAATAATGGTCATTTTGTCGATATTTGGTACTTGAGTAAAAAATGAACACCTTATAATTACAAGTTGTCCATGTGGTCAAGAGTCCATTATTTCTAGAATGATATTCAAGACTTAGATATAATATATATCATTTATATCCAGTATATATATATATACGTATTTATAATATTACATAACATTTGGAGATAAGAAATGAAATGCACCGTTAATGGAGATGGTAAGCCATACGTACGCATAAACACTAATTTCATTACAATTTATATTTTAATTGAATGAAAATATAATGATAAATATTGATATTATTATTAAATTATAAAATCATATATAATTTCAATAAATCCATCTTTATATGTCCCATGTATGGTATGAACGAGTAATATTACTTTGAGGGGGCAGTAGTCCGCACTTCCTCAAATGAAATTATCGTGTTTACTCATAATAGAAACCGTAAAGGTATGCTATAAATTTAAAAATAAATAAGAATAAAGAAAACTTAAACATAATATATATCATATATAAATACATTTTGATCATAATGGCCACCATAAAAGGCAATAGGAGATAATTGAATAATCATCGTTTCGTGAGACGTTAGTTTTCCATCCACAGAAACCGTATGTTCTTTACCCATTAGATGGAGGTGTGTGTACGTTTAGTTATAATCATCATAATAACAACATAATAGTATATTTAAGATACTGTTTTTGTTATAAAGTAAAGGAATAAAAATAGTTTAGGGGTTGGAGAAGTTAAATAAAAGAAAAGAATTTATGAGAAACTGTTACCTTTAATTCGGGTTACTCCCTTTGGTCTGAACCAAAAGAACATTTTGAAGATACTTATTACTAAGTTAAGTCTTCTAGGTGGAATATAGGTATCTTGAGAGCTTATTTGGGTAGGGTTTGGACGAGACAAGGGGTCTGAGATGTGCGAGGAATGTGTTAGATGTGAGGGATTTTTTTAAGGGGAGGAGTGTCTTTTTAAGAAACTGTGAAAATATTATTTTAATATATAATAATTTTAGGTTTCTAAAGGTGAAAAAATAATTAACGCCGAAGATAAGAGTAATCATGATTGAAATAAAATCATTTAATATTAATTGTATGGGTTTTGGATATTATTTTAATCTTTATAATATTATTTATTTAAATCATTTATTAATGAGGTAAACACTCTATCATTATTGTGTCATATTTAATTTTAGTTATTTGATGTATAAAAATTATAAAAAAACTACCATTATGTAGAATATAATTTTATCTTTCCAAATAATATTTATAGTCTAAATGATAACTTATATAACCCTATGTAAAAATTAATTTACTAAAAGATATTTGTTTATTTCATTTTTTCCATTACTTTATGTTAATTAAAATAAAGTGTCGTTATTACTCTTAAGTGGCTCCATTATAATGAACCATACTTTAAATACATGGTTATTACTTCAAAATTGATGTATAATTATTAAAAAATTTATCTAAACCATGAAAGGACTGTATAGGTATAGTGTCTTTAGAAACTGGGAAACATAAACAACTGGTACATAAATCATATACATTGTCTCCCATTTATTTCATCATATCTAGAGTCCCTTTTTGGAATATCTTTAATAATATACTTCTTCCTGAACTGGGAAAAATAAAACTTTCAAAAGGGTGAGCTCAAATGAACAGTAAGTGTCAACAAAAGAAATATCAATCATATCATATTCATAAGAACAAAACATTTTTGAAATCTTATGCTACAAAAGAGATCCTAACATGGGACAAATCATCGAAGTGAAATGTAATTCCAATAATCATAACTTAAAACATTAGGCTTTGTTTCATCCACACATAATCATAGAAAATCATTTCATAATAGTCAAGACTCATTGCCCAGACAATCTTAGCGGACAAATTCCTTTTCTGAACCGAGTTCACTCCTCGTTTCAGTCATGTTTCACTGAACCGGTTTAACCTATTGTTCCAGCCATGTCTATATCATGAGATATAAATTATTACCCAATTCAATGGAGGGAGATATAGGTCCCACCCATCTCATAATGAAACCTTTCTTTTGTGTGACACAAAATCACAAATCATATATCATAGCATAACCCATGTAATAAAAATCGGAATCTTAAACATCATGCCATCATAACATAATACATATAAGATAAAAGGACATAATAAAAATAATTCCATCATATCATAATCAAATAAATGTAAAAATAGGGATAGAAACAGAACCCTATATTATCTAAGATTGAAAATAATTTCGATAAAACAATTAAACTCCATGCTTGAGGAAAATATCCTTTCTACTTCAATTTTTTTCCATTCTTAACATGTCATACAATTTTAAACTAAAATAAGTTGATTAAAAATAAGCTTTAAAACTTGTAAAGGAAGCTTCATGGAAATAATGTTCTATGAATCCATTCATGCCGTATAAGTTAAAAAAACATTCTTCCCGTACTTTGGCCGGAAAAGTCAAAAAGTACCTCATACGAAAAAAAAAAGATTACTTTCATATCTTTTACTAAAAACTCACCGTAGGGTAAATTTTGATTTAAAAAATTGATGATGGAAATAATATTACATTTTTAGGAAACATGTATGTGGATGATAAATATATTCCAGTAAATTCTGAAGTATAAACAATCTCAGATAATAATGAGATTGTGAGATTTTCCCTTACCTTAGGTCCGATTTGCTTCGTATGTGTCTGAACCTCCTGTATAATGATTTAAATAATGTAATTGACTTATTACATAATCATACTCATTGTTATGATATCATATATGGTCATATTCTTAGCTTCTTATTAGTAATATTTCATTGCTACTTGTTATTCGGGTGTTTATTACTTTTTGTTCTTATGCGTGTTTTGTCGAATAAATTCTTATTCTTCTTTTTAGGTTATAGATACCTCATTTACAGAATTTTATTAGTGTAATATATATAATATTTATTCATTAAATTCATTTACATAATCATTATGCAATGAATATCATGTAGAACAATTTACATCACATCGTGGAGACGGTATTCCGTACGTACGCACGAGCGATGATATCGTTCCCATGATTGTGGAATTGTATTGGAGTGTATGTATACTATTTCATAATCAATATCACTTTACAATAATAATATATAGTTATTATTTACACCATTATACCCATCCAAGTATGGTGGTGGTGGAAAATATATTACACCACGGAGTGGAGACGGTATTCCGTATGTACGCAGGCGCGGTGATTTCGTTTTTCGTAGGATGGATAGATGGTGAAATAGGGTTGTTTCATACTTATAAATACATATCAGTATATTAGTGATACTGATGTTATTACTTCACAATGAAACAACTAAATAATAAGAAGTAAAGAAGAAATAATGTTGAAATAATCGGTAAGGGACATTACCTCTTCTTTGAAGCGCCTCTTTGAGACCTCCTCTTAGGACACTAAAAGTTGTCATTGAAGAAGCCTAGGACCTATAGGATGTTTCTAGGGATGTGGAGAAGAGAATTAGGAAGGTTTTGGACGAGCTTGAAGGCTCAAAGTGGTGTGAGGAAGAGAGGGAGGTGGTGCCCTTTTATAAGGGAGGAGAGGGGCACCTTAGGAAAAACTAAAAATACTATTTTATTATAAAGTCATATTCGGTTATTAATAGCTCCAAATTGGTTTATTTCGAAGCTAATATGGGTATGGTTCGAAATCCTCTCATTAAATATAATTTAAACAAGTTTAGGTTACTATTTTATCCTTATCATTTAGATTTAACTCTATGTTACATAATTTAACTTTTGTCGTGTCTTTTTGTTTTCTTACACTATATGGTAAATAAACATACTATAACAAGCCAAACGAACCCCAAGTTTTTTATTATTAATATATATAACATTTTCTAAGTCATTCGGCCGAAACTTAGATTTTTAGGAATAAAATAACAACAAATAATATAATATTTGTTTTAAAAACTATTTTATGTCAATTTTGACACTATTTGGTAATTGATTTTTTTGAAAATCCTAAAAGCATGATTAGTTAGAAAAAAGTTAATTAAATCAATACTAATATGTCATATTAACCTATAAAATTATTTTAATTCATAAAAAGTCTCAAATTAGATTTATTTGGGTATTTATAACATCAATTATGTCAATATTTCATTAATAATATAATTACTGTATCATCATTGTGTCATACATAAATTAAATAATTTAAAGGCTAAAATTTAAAAATAAAATACCATTATGTATGAAATCGTTTTATCTTTTTAATGAATAATTATAGTCGAATTTATCATATGTATAACCCTATATTAAAAATGATTTAGTTATTAAACATTGATTTTAAATATTTTAACTATTCTTGAAATAAATTAATAATAAATGTCCTAATCTAATCCAAGTGGGCCTAAATGGTAATATTTTATTACTAAGGTTGTTTTTGGTCGAATTACACTTATCCAATAGAATTAGGACATGTGATAGGGTAATAATAATATCATTTTTACCCTTAATTACCCGATTTACTTTTAACCATGGTAAAAAAAAGAAAAAAGTTACTATTCACCAAAAATTATTTTCATCTCATTGAACCACATTTTAGTCCTTGTTATTAACTGCGTGTCTCGGATTTTCGAAATTCTACTCGCAGAAGTAGTAAAATTACGATTTATGTGAATCTGGAAATTCTCCAAGGAGGTGGGTAAAAGACGGTGAAAAGTTCAATAAATATTTTATATATCTAAAATTATTATAAAATGACTCAAATGAATTGAATTGAAATTATATAGGTATTATGTATCAATTTTGACCTAAAATAAATTTGAATAAAATAAATAATTATTTAAATAAAAAGTCGGTTTTTAAATAGTAACCGAGTGTTTTCACTATTCATCAAAAATTGAAAGTTTTCAGAAAAATACCAAAATTTCACCCTAGGCTAATTTCAATATTCCGAATCAAAAAATAAATTATATTTTGAAAGATAAAATTTAAAAAAATTCAAAAATTGGGTATTACTATTCATAACGGCTAGTTTTAATAATATTTTAGTAGTATTTCATTATTATGTGAAACTCGGTATTGCGCACGACGCAAGCCATCGAGGAAGGTCGCGATTGCGTGTAAAAAAAGCCAAGCTGGTGTTGTGTGTAGTGAAATATTCCATTGATGATTTATATAACATAAAAACAAAATATTTCTCCTAAAAATCTCAGGTGTTACATTCTACCCCCCTTAAAATGAATTTTTCCCTCAAAATCCATCACTTTGTAAAAAACAGATGAAGATACCTCTCCCTCATCATATCCTCAAGCTCCCATATAGCTTCTCTTAATTGGTGGTTCTTCTATAAAACATTCACCAAGCAAGTGGTCTTGTTTCATATGAATTTTCCGCTACATCCAGAATCTCTATTGGCTATTCTTCATAAAAAAGATCTTGCTCCAGCGGTACAACTTCTGAGCTGAGTACATGTGAAGGATCAGGTATGTACTTTCTCATGAGAGATACATGGAACACATCGTGAATTTGCGAGAGATTCAGTGGAAGCACCAATCGGTAAGCAACATTTCCAACATGATCCAGTATTTCGAAAGGACCGATATACCTAGGGCTCAGCTTTCCCTTCTTTCCATTTCTCATTACTCTCTTCCAAAAAGATATTTGTAAGAACACTTTATCACCCACTCCAAACTCTAGGTATTTTCTTCGGTTATCGACATAACTTTTTTGTCGAATCTGAGATGCTCTTATGTGTTGTTGAATATATCTGACCTTTTCTGCCATCTCATCAACAAGATCTGGTCCTAATAGCTTTCTTTCCCCAACTTCATCCCAGCAAGTTGGAGTCCTACATTTCTTTCCATAGAGAGATTCATAAGGAGCCATCTGAATACTAGAGTGAAAGATATTATTATAAGAAAATTCCACCAATGGTAGGTATTGATCCCAACCACCTTTGAAATCCATATAGAAATCTCTCAACATATCTTCTAGAGTTCGAATTGTCCTCTCAGACTGCCCGTCTGTCTGAGGATGATAAACAGTAATGAAACTCAACCCTGTATCTAGAGTATGCTGAAGACTTCTCTAGAACATTGAGGTAAACATTGGATCCCGATTAGATATAATAGAAAGTGGTACTCCATGCAATCTTACCACATCCTTCACATATATCCTGGCAGGCTGATCCAGAGCGAAATCCTCTCTAATAGAAATGATGTGTGCAGACTTTGTAAGATGATCAACTATGACCCAGATAAAATTATTGCCTTTGGATGTTTTATGAAGCCTGGTGACAATGTCCATAGTGATGTTTTCCCATTTCCATTCAGGTATGGGTAATGGTTGTAACATCCCCTTAGACTTCTATCTCTCACCTTTAACTTGCTGACAGAACAAGAATCGAGAGACATATTCAGCAACATCTCATTTCATGCCATCCCACCAAAAGTACTTTTTCATGTCCCTATATATCTTCGTGCTTCCAGGATGAATAGTGAATGAAGAACTATGAGCCTCATCCAGCAACTCCTTCTTTAATTCTGGGATAGGAAGAACAGAAACCCGATTCCAGAACCTTATTATTCCATCACAATCAAGGATGAATTCAAGAACATTTCTCACCTTCTTTTGTAACTCTACATCTTCTTTTTGTGGCTCTTTATTCTTCACATGTATAGATGGTTTAACATTCATTTGAGAAAGATAAGATTTTTCCCTTTCCATTATAATTCCAAGATCCATATTTTGTAAATCCATAAATATTAGATCTTTTGTGATCCTCATCATGGATAAGCTAGCATGGTCTTGTCGACTTAATGCGTCTAACACCATGTTTGCTTTCCCAGGGTGATAATGAATTGAGAAGTCGTAATCCTTAATCAGCTCCAACCATCTTACTTGACGGATATTTAGATCCTTTTGTGTGAAAATATACTTTAAACTTTTATGATTAGTATAAATATCTCACCTTTCACCATAAAGGTAATTCCTCCAAATCTTTAATGAAAAGATTACCCTAGCTAACGCCAAATCATGAGTTGGGTACTTTTTTTCATGGATTTTCAACTGTCGTGAGTCGTAAGCTATCACCATATCATTTTTCATGAGACCACACCCCAGTCCCTTCTTGGATGCATCACTGTAGATCACAAACCTTTATCCACTGCAAGGTAGTGTGAGCACAGGTGCACTGGCTAACCTTCTTTTTATCTCTTTGAAATTCTCTTCATATTCCTCCGTCCAATCAAACTTAACTCTTTTCTGAGTCAACTTGGTGAGTGGGTTAGATAACCTTGAAAAATATTTCACAAAGCATCAGTAATATCCAGCCATACCATGAAAACTTCAGATCTCAGTTACTGTTGTTGGTCTGGACCATCTCTTGATAACTTCTATTTTTGCTGGATCCACAGATATCACCTCTTTTGAGATTATGTGACCCAAAAATCAACTTTTTGAAGGCAAAATTCACAGTTGGTAAATTTGGCATAAAGATTCTCATTTCTTAGGGTCTTTAATACAATTCTAAAGTGATCTTTATGTTCTTCCTTGAAATTTGAATAAACAATAATATCATCTATAAATACTACCTCAAACTGATCAAGATAGTCTCTAAAGACTCTATTCATCAGATCCATGAAGATAGAAGGGGCATTAGTAAGACCAAATGGAGTCACTATAAATTCATAGTGCCCATTCCTTGTACAGAAATCCGTCATTGGTATATCCTCCCTTTTGACCCTTAATTGATGATACCCAGAACGAAGATCAATCTTGGAAAAGTACTGTGCTCCGCGTAGTTGTTCAAATAAGTCATCAATGCGCGGGAGAGGATATTTGTTCTTGATAGTGGTCTTGTTAATTTCTTGATAATCAATATAGAGTCTCATTGATCCATATTTCTTCTTAACAAACAGAACAGGTGCTCCCCAAGGTGATGCACTAGAGCGTATGAAGCCCTTATAAAGATTCTCTTGGAGTTTCTTCTTCAATTCCTGCAACTCAATTGGGGCCATTACATAAGGTGTATTTGGAATAGGCAAAGCACCCGGTATGAGTTCTATTGAAAACTCGACTTCACGATTTGGTGGAAGACCCGGAAAATTTTCTGGGAAGACATCATCAAACTCTCATACAATGGGAGTATTCTTAATCATGAGTTTCTCTCCAACCATTTGAGATAAATAACCTTCATTTAGTGGAATCAAGACCCATAAGGTTGAAAAAATTTCCAGTGGAAGGTTATGTTCATCCTTGCTTCGATATATGTTCATAGATTGATTTGGAATATGAAATGTGATTTCCCTTATTTTGAAATTAATATGACATCCATATAAAGAAATCCAATCCATGCCAAGAATCACATCAAATTCCACTATTGGAAGGATCACAAGATTTTTAGGAAGCACTTTCCCACAAACATCAATCAGGGATGAATTGTAAACTTTTGATGCAACTGTTGTTCCATTAAGAGTTGTCACAGACAACTCAACATCTAATTGTTGAGTTAATACGTTAATGAACTTAGAAAAGTCTTCAGAAAGAAAGGAGTGGGTGGATCCAGAATCAAATAAAACATTTTCTACATTAGTGTGGATAGTAAGTGTACCTTTCACCACTTCGTTATCATACTCCACATCGCTGATAGAAATTGCATGTGACATTCCTTTGTCTTTAGCCTTAAGAGTTTGTTGACTTCGATCATCATCAACAACCCTTGTATTAGGCCATTGATTATCATAATGCCCCATTTCCTTGCACTTGTAACATTGAAGTGTAGGAGGTTCACACTGTGTAGCCTTTTCATTGTTCGCATCACTAGATATCTTCTTCACATCATTGCGGCATTTTCCCAATGACCTTCCTTTCCTCATTTGAAACATTTACTTGTCCCTTCAAGACAACTCCCTCCATGTTTCTTTCCACACTTTGTGCATAAGGGAAAACTCATATTCTTTTCACTATGCTCTTTATATTTTCCTTTGAATTCCATTTTTCTTTTCTTATCAAACCCATATGACTGATGGGTTACTGAAATCTCCATCTCAATTTTGAGATCACATCGAACGATTTCCTCGTAGCTATTGAAGTCCCTTATGGATAACGCCCTTCAAAGACTTGGATTTAAGCCACTAAAGAATCAATCGATCTTACTCTCAGGTTGGATAATAATACTAGAAGCATACCTTGAAAGTCTTGTAAAATTTTCATTATTGGTACCAATGGATTCATCATCCTTTTTCATTAGTTCAAGAAACTCCTTCTCCATCATTGTTCAAAGAATACAGGCGAAATAATTATTGAAAAATAAGTTATTGAACTCTTTCCATTCCATGGACTCAATTTCATCACTTTGCCTTGTATTCTTAATAATATTCCACCATTGATCAGCATCAACTTCCAAATGATATACTTCTAAGATGACATTATCATGTTTAGAACATTGAAGAACTTAAAATATCTTTTCAGTGGTACTGATCCATTGTTCTGCAACTAATGGATTAGAAGACCCACTGAATGAAACTGGATACTGCCTCATGAAGGATTCAATAGAATGTTTCACCTTCCATTCCTCATTTGGAAGTCCTGCATGATTCTTATATTGAGAAAGTTATGTGAGCATGGCTACAAGATTTTGCATTCCAGCTCCCATAACATTTGGATTCTCAGGGGAACAATCATTACATTGCCCGTCGCATTCTGCATTAACATGGTTCTTTCGGGTTCCATCCATTGACTAAAACCAAGAATAATAGTGTGAGAAACACGAATTATAATAGGAAAATCACATAATCAAGAATAAAATTTCACACTTAAGGTATTATCATTGGTTTTTCATGACCATTTCTAAAACACTAAGATTGTGTTCTATGCGTAGACATATCCTTAGGTTTCTTACTAAGGATTTCACATCCTAGTTTCCAAAGGTTGACTATACCTTTCCTCTGATACCAAATATAACGACCCATACATTACAAACATGGTTATTACATCCAAATTGAAGCATAATTATTACAACATATATCAAAACCATGAAAGAACCGTATAGGTATAGTGTCTTTAGAAACTTGGAAAGATACACAACTGGTTCATAATTCATCTAGGTTGTCTCCCATTTATTTCATCATATCTATAGTCCCTTTTTTGCATATCCTACATAATATCCTTCTTCCTAACCTGGGGAAAATAAAACATAAAAAAGGGTGAGCTCAAATGCTCAGTAATGGTAAATAAAAGAAATATCAAACATATCATATTCATAAGAACAAAACATTTTTAAAATCTTATCATGAAAAAGAGATCATAACATGGGATAAATCATAGAAGTGAAATGTAATTCGAATAATCATAACATAAAACAAGAGGCTTTTTGGCAGAAACACATAATCATAGAAAATCATTTCTTAGTAGTCAAGACTCATTTCCAAGACTATCTTAGCGTACAAAGTCCTTTTCTGAACCGAGTTCACTCCTTGATTCAATCCTATTTCACTGAACCAGTTTAACCTTCCATTCCAGCCAAGTCTATCACATGAAATATAAATCTTTACCCAATGTATTGGTGGGAGATATATGTCACACCCATCTAATAATTAAACCATTCTTATGTGTGCCACACAATCACAAATTATATATTATAGCATAACCCATGTAATAAAAATGGGAATCTTAAACATCATGCCATCATAACATAATACATATAAGATAAAAGGACATCATAAAAATAATTCCATCATAACATAATCAAATCAATGTAAAAATAGGGATAGAAACAGAACCCTATATTATCTTTGATGGAAAATAATTTTGACAAAACACTTGAACTCCATTCTTGAGGAAAATATCCTTTCTACTTCAAAAACATTTTTCATTTCATAAAATGTCATACAATTTTAAACTAAAATAAGTTGATTAAAAATAAACATGAAAACTTGTAAAGGTAGCTTCATGGAAATAATGTTCTATGAATCCATTCATACCGTATAAGTTAAGAAAAACATTATTCCCGTACTTTGGCCAGAAAAGTCAAAATGTACCTCGTGTGAAAAATGACAAAAGATTCCTTTCATATATTTTACTAAAACACACCGAAGGGTAAAATTGTATTTAAACAATTGTGGATGGAAATAATATTACATGTTGAGGAAACATGGATGTGGATGATAAATATTCGCCAGTAAATTCTGAAGTATAAACAATCTCTGATAAAAATGGGATTGTGAGATTTTCCCTTACCTTATGTACGATTTGCTTCGTAAGTGTCTAAACCTACTGTATAATTATTTAAATAATGTCATTTACTTATTCCATAATCATACTAATTGTTATGATAGCATATATGGTCATATTCTTAGCTTCTTATTATTAATATTTCATTGCTACTTGTTATTTGGGTGTTTATTACTTTTTTGTTCTTAAACATTTTTTGTCGAATAAGTTCTTATTCTTCTTTTTAGGTTATAGATACCTCATTTACAGAATTTTATTAGTGTAATAAATATGATATTTATTCATTCAATTCATTTATATAATCATTATCCAATGAAGATCATGTAGAACGAGTCGCATCACTTCATGGAGATAGTATTCCGTACGTGCGCACGAGCGATGATATCATTCAAATGATTGTGGAATTGTATTGGAGTGTATGTATACTATTTAAAAATCAATATCACTTTACAATAATCATATATAGTCATTATTTACACCATTATACCCTTCCAAGTAAGGTTGTGGTGGAAAATCGATTACACCACGGCGTGGAGACGGTATTCCGTACGTATGCATGTGCGATGATTTTGTTTTCCATTGGATGGATAGATGGTGAAATTGGGTTTTTTCATACTTATAATAACATATCCGTATATTAGTGATACTGATGTTATTAATTCATAATGAAACAACTAATAAAGAAGAAGTATAAGAAGAAATAAAGTTGAAAGAATCGGTAATGGACATTACCTCTTCTTTGAAGTGCCTCTTTGAGACCTTCTCTTAAGGCACAAAAATTGGATTTTGAAGAAGACCAGGAAATATAAGATGTTTCTAGGGATGTGGAGAAGAGAATTTGGTAGGTTTTGGCTGAGCTTGATGGCTCAAAGTGGTGTGAGGAAGAGAGGGAGGAGGTGCCCTTTTATAAGAGAGGAGAGGGGAACCTTAGGAAAAACTAAAAATATTATTTTATTATAAAGTCATATTCTGTTTTTAATAGCTCAAAATTGATTTATTTCGAATCTAAGGTGGGGATGGGTAGAAATACTCTCATACAATATAATTTAGACAAGTTTAGGTTACTATTTTTCCTTATCATTTAGATTTAACTCTAAGTTAAAGGATTTAACTTTTACCGTGTCTTTTTGTTTTCTTACACTATATAGTTAATAAACTTACTATAAAAAGCCAAACGAACACCAAGTTGTATATTATTAATATATATAACCTTATCTATGTCATTGAACAGAACCTTAGATTTTTAGGAATAAAATAACAACAAATAATATAATATTTGTTTTAAAAAATATTTTACGTCAATTTTGACACTATTTGGTAATTAATTTTTTGTGAAAATCATAACAGCAAGATTAGTTCAAAAAAAGTTAATTAAATCCATAATAACATGTCATATTAACCTATAAAATTATTGTAATTCATAAAAAGTATCAAAGTACATTTATTTGGGTATTTATAACATCAATTATGTCAATATTTCATTAATAATATAATTATTGCTTCATCATTGTGTCATAAATAAATTAAATTATTTAAAGTCTAAAAATTACAAATAAAATACCATTATCTAGGAGATCGTTTTATCATTCTTATTAATATTTATAGTCTAATTTATCTTATGTATAACCCTATATTAAAAATGATTTAGTTATTAACCATTGATTTTAACTATTGTAACCCTTCTTTAAATAAATTAATAATAAATGTCCTAATCTAATCAAAGTGGGCCTAAATGGTCATATTTTATTCCTAATGTTTTTTGTTCGAATTACACTTATCCAATAAAATTAGGACATGTGTTAGGGTAATAATAATATCGTTTTTACCCTTAATTACCCTATTTACACTTATCCGTGGTTAAAAAGAAGTTATTATTCACCAAAAATAATTTTCAGCTCATTGAACCACATTTTAGTCCTTGATATTAACCGTGTCTCTCAAATTTTCGAAATTCCACTCACAGAAGCGGTAAAATAAAGTTTTATGTGAATCTGGAAATTCTCCTAGGAGGTGGGTAAAAGACGGTGAAAAGTTCAATAAAAAATTTATGTATCTAAAATTATTATAAAATTACTCCAATGAATTGCATTGAACATATATAAGTATTATGTATCAATTTTGACCTAAAATAAATTTAAATAAAATAAATAATTATTTAAATAAAAATTCGTGTTTTAAATTGTAACCAAGTGTTTTCACTATTCATCAAAAATTGAATGTTTTCAGAAAAATACAAAAATTTAACCCTAGGCTAATTTCGATATTCTGAATCCAAAAGTGAAGTCCATTTGGAATGATAAAATTTACATAATTTCAAAACGTGGGTATTAATATTCATAACAGCTAGTTTTAATAATATTTTAATATTATATCTTTGTTAAGTGAAACTCGGTATTGCGCAGGATTCAAGCTATCGAGGAAGGTCGCGATTGCGTGTAAAGAAAGCCAAGCTAGTGTTGTGTGTAGTGAAAGATTCCTTTGATAATTTATATAACATAATAACAAAATATTTCTCATAAAAATCTCGGGTGTTACATCCATGGGGTCCCAAAATAGACTAAAAGATACCCATGGTCGGCCATGGCATATCTAACAAGGTTAGTACAAGTGTTAATGTAATTTTGTATTATTATAATATTCTTTTTACCTTGAATTAATCTATTTACCTTTAACCGCGGTAAATAAAAGTCAATAGTTACTATTCAACATAAATTATTTTCATCTTATTGAACCAAATTTTACTTAATAATGAAAACCATGTATGTCATTTTTTCGAAATTAAATTCATATAAGTGGTAAAATTTCATTTAAATGAAAAAGTAAGTTTTTAACTACTACTTATTGGTTTCACTATTCATCAAAAATTGTTGTTTTTGAGAAAAATACCAAAAATTCAGCCTATGATATGTGTGATATTCTGAATTATAAAATTATTTCTATTTTACCAAATTCAAAACATAGAAGATGGATTAATTAATTTAAAATTCATTACCGTTGTCAAAACAAAAAGCATGTTTTTAAGAAATATTAACTTTCAAAAGAATGACACTTGTTTTAGTCTAATTTCAAAGTGAAATTAAATCTAATGACCAAAATTGGATTAAATGGTAAAAATATTATTTAATTACACTTTAAAATCAATTAAAAATTTATTCTAACCATATAGATAAATTAGATTAAACGTCAGTTTTGAATTAAAATACATTATTTCCTAGTATTCATCAAAAAATGATTTTTATCAGAAAATATCAAAAATTATCCAAAGTAAATTTTGATGTCCCAATTCTAACGAAAATTTTTATTTTGTCAAATATAACATTTAAAAGTTACCAAAACTATATTTAAATAGGGTTCTCCATCAAAAGGAGGTAAATTGACTTTTCATATAATATTATTGTATTTATGCTTAAAATCAGATTCTTTCTTATTTTAAGCCTCTGAATTTTATTGGATAAATGTAAAAACATTTAAAAACATGTATATTCATTATTTAGATAGTTCTATTCATTTATTCCATTACAATGTCTAGGCGTTAACTTCCATTTAAAATAATAATATTATATTATATTATTTTCTAGTACAACTCAATGTTGTGTGCAACATCATATTTCAAAGAAACCTGTTGTTTTGTATTGGGTATGCCATCAAACATAGAATCCACTTTAAAGTAAAATTAATATTTAATTAAAAAATATTACTAAATATGAAAATTTTATATTCTTTATTTACCTGGGATGTTACACCCACCTTCTAGGTAATCTCTTCCATCATTGATTCCAAATTGAAGAAGTATTTTATGAATCATTGATAGTGCACCACAAGACCATGTATTCTTGTAATCTCAAATACACTGATGGGGTGTGCCAAATACATCATAGCATTTAACATCTCTAGTATTACAAGAATACTTGTCTTATAAATCATATTCCCAAGGAACAAAAACTATTTACTAAAAAAGTGACACTTCAATGGTTTGAAAAAAAATAATATGTTCTCAAAGTGTACACAATATAGTATTAAAGTGGGTATCATGTATATTTTATGTCCTAAAATATATATAGTTATCAACCATTAATACACCAATAAAAGATTCATGATATGGATATAAAATCTTATTAATGAGATCCATTAATACCATTGGAGAATTTTTCAACCCAATAGGCATGAAAAGATTCTAATATATTCCATATCTACTCCTAATCATTGTATTGGAAATATCCACTTCTCTAACCTATAAATGGTGGTTTGTTGAATGATGATAAATCTTGGAAAACCATCGAGGTCCCCATAACCGATCAATAAAATCTTCAATACTGGTTAAGGTTACTTGTTCTTCACTATCACATTATTCATCTTCATGTAGTCTACACAAAGATGTATTCCACTATCTTCCTTCATATCAAAAAACTTCAGAGAACCCCAAGTTGATGTGATCAGTTAGATAATGATCATCACTAAAAAAGCCTCTAATTGAACCATAAAATCTCACAAATCAACTGGTTTCATACAATAATAAGGAATTGATACTACTTATCCCCCAAGTCTAACATCATTATCAGATGTAATTACTATATCTGTTGGAAGACCATAGATGTGATTTTGGAAGACATCATGATAATGATCAACCACTGGAGGGAATATATGGGAGATATTATTGAACTTTCAATGAGGGAAATGTCGTTTACTTACACCATGATAGATCCAATATTCCTTAGTTATGGTTATAACATCCCATGTTTTTATTGAACTATTTTTCATGAATGAATTAATTTTCATTAGTTTTTTTTCAATTCACTAAGTCAAACATTCCTTTAACACAACACTGACATGGTGTACATTACACGCAACACTAAGTTCTACCAAACGAAAATATATTATTAAAATATTATATATTAAGACTTAACCTAGAAATTATGCAAGAGATTATTAATAGTACTAACTGACTTATGAAAACCTATGATTTAAACAAATATAAAATAAATTCATTAGCTTCAATGAACTGATTGAATACAAAGGGAATATACTTATAGAAAGCTATGTTTATTCTCAAAAAGATGTTTTATCAAAATAAATTAAATTAATTGAAATTTTTGAGTGATATTAATGTAATATAAACACACACACACACATAAATATATATATATTAAATAAAATAATTTTATATTCATCCAATAGATTTAATAGGAATATGATAAGAACATACCCAATTTTACACATAAAAACCTATATTTTTATTAAGGTACTTTTACAACCTTTTGATGGAAACCCTATTTTAAATATAAATTATGGAACTCTTATAAATATTTTATTTAAAAATAAACTTCATTTTTTTAAATAAAAACATAAAAATAAGGTTAGGGTGAATTATTCGGGGGGCCTCTCAGAGGATTTTCTCTCCCCTCCCTCCCAAGCTAGGGTTTCCTTCGGTAGTGATTTGGGAGGCAGAGGCCTTTGCGCTACTTCCAGAAGCATCTCCCCTTCCCCCCTTATATTCTTCCTTATCTCATTCTTCTCTCCATGATTCTCGCTTTCCTTCCTCCTCCTTTCCCTCTTTTTTTTGTTTTTTATTTTTTTACCCACTCTAGTGTTCTGGTTTATTGCTAGTGTGTCTTCTCTCGGTGGTGGATTCGTCTATTCGTATCGGTAGTTCAGGCGGGGTCTTGCTTTTCTATAGAGTTCCTTTTGCTCATACTCTTACCTATCTTCTTTGTTGCTTCTCTTATCTCCCAGTCAGTTTGCTATGGTGGTTCAAGGAGGCTTTGGGAGGTGATGTTTGTTTGACTGAAGGATCTCCAGGGGGTGCGCACGTTGTCAACTTTGATTTGAGGCATGGGGATTCTCACTTGATGTAGCTTTATGATGGTGCAGTGTCATCGTCATTTTATTTTAGTGGTGTGCAAGGACTTATGGGGTTTGAAGCAAGATATGGCATTTGTTTGGTTTGCTATGGTCCCCAGTGACAGTGTAGATGTTGCAGTTTCGGCATCGATGGCATTGGATGGATTTGAATTCGTTTGCTAAACACTGCCATGTCTTTAAGGTCCATTTACCTTTATAGGTTGGTTTTGTGTGATGGTCCATTTGGAGTTTTGGGAGGTGTGGCTCGACCGGTCGACAACAATTTGGGAGGCAATTTTGGCATTTATTGTGGAGACCCCGACGCTTTTTCTTTCCTCTGGTTTCCATGTTCTTCGCACCCTCCTAGGTTATTTGGGTGAGGTAGCTTCTGAGGATGTGTTTATAGGTGTTCATGCAAGTGTAAGGGTGTCCATGGAGCTGCGACTGGTGGATCCTTTCATTGGATTCATTTCGTGTGTTCTGGTGATGTCGAAGGGGTCTTGTTTGGAGGTGTGTGTCCTTCTAAGTTGTGTGTGGAGTGGATGTCGAACGTAAAGGGTGGCATTGGTGGAAGACATCAAAGAAGTGGACGTTGGTGTCGAGAAACATGGACTGTGATGATGGCGTTGGAAGCTCCAACAACCCGGTGATGGAAGCTCTGGTGATGATGACGGTGGTGGCTCCGAGAAGCGATGATGATGGAGGTGACTGGATAATGATTACGACGTCAATACGAATCGAGGTGGTTGAGCGATTCAGTGTCTACAAAACTCAAGGTGGCCCTTGGATAAACTCAGAATGATGATGGCTAGAACGTGGACTGGAAAGCGGTTTTTGTTTTGTGAATTTTGAATATGAAAGCTCTTGTGGTGGCGTGGCACTTTGGATTTGAAAAAGGCGGGATGCGAGTTTTTGTATGTGGTGCAGTTTTTAAGTTTTTATGATGTATTTTGTGATGTACAGTTACCACTTTTCCATAAATTGGCTCATAGAATATGTCTAAAAAAAGGATTTGGGGGAGGTTGGGGTGAATTTATGGTACTTTTATTTAAAGTTTCATTTTTAATGAATTGTAAAAAATACTATAATTTATCTAAAAACCACTTTTTCATCTAATTTATTTATATGGATATATTATATTTTTAATTTATTTTATAGTCAAATTAGATAAAATTTTTATCAATTTATCTAATTTAGGTCATTATATTTAATTTAACATTGAAATTGGTTATAAAAACCTTGAAGTTTTTTAATGTTTTTAGTTTATAAAAACCACTTTTTCATCCCATTTATGTGATAAATTTTAATTAATTTCTCAAAAATTAAATATTATAATCTAGAAAAAATGATTCCATATTTGGAATTACTATAATTTATAATTTCTAATAAGATCAACTTCGTTTTTGACCAAAAATATCAGTGGATGTAATTAAAATTAATTACAACAATTAAGATTAAATTAACCTTAATAATGGAATAAATCATAATCATAAGGAATACTATGGACTAAAAACTTGTAAAAATATATTGGATGACCATATTTAGTCCTCAAAATCCATATTCATGACTATGGAACATTATCGGATCCAATTTAAATAAATAAATGGGAATGGGGTTTCCCTTTCCCAAAATATTACAAGAGTGTCACTCCTCCTCCACTATAAAAGGAATCGTCTCCTCCACTTCTGCACACCTATGAAGAAACTTAAGTTCAGCAAATATTTTCCCAATTATATCCTAAAAATAGATATCCTGCTCCTTGAAGATTCCCTTTGGGAATAAAGCCTTTTCTGCAATCCCTTTGGCGAAAACCAAAAGGAGTTACCCGATTAAGTAGTAACACCCATCCTTAAGCTTTTTTCTTTTTGTCATTATCCACTACCTCAAATACCCTTATTCCATAATTATAAAAAAATTAAGTATAATAAATATACTTATATGTTATTATTATATGTTTTAACCTCACTTACACACACTTCCATATAATGGGTAAAGAATATATTGTTTATATATACGACGAACTACTACCTCATGCAAAGTTAATTGTTCATCAATCCTTTACCACATATCATGGTGAGAATTATAAAGAAAAATATTTATATATGTATCATATATTTTATTTATAAATTCTTTAATCTTCATCAATAATTTTACAACACAAATAATTATACTTTCCATTTTGTGTAAATATGATAATTTAGTTTGAAGATGTGTGGACTACCGCCACCTCAAAGCGATGTGATTCATTCACAATCTACATGGAATGTATTAAGAATAGGTATAGTGAAATATATGTTATATATAATATTATAATTATAATATAATAATGATATATATATGTTATTTACTTTCTTTCTTTCAATACGACAATAAAATGGAAACAACGTTCATATATACACACGGTCTACCCTCTCCATGAATGGTATATTCCATTTCACACATCTATATTATATATATTGTTATAATAAAAATATAAAGAATATTCATGATATTTACATAATAATTTAAATTATTTAAATTATTATATAATTATATGTACCAAAGATAAAATAAATTAAGACACATGTGAAGAACAAAGAGGATATTACACAGAGTGAAATGTTAACTTAGAATTGGTAACAAGATGATAATATAATGTAATAATTAAACAATATATGATATTATATATAATAATATGGTTATTTTATATATGTATAATAAATTTATATTTATTATACATGATGTTTTTCCAGTATGACGAGCGTCAAGACATAAGGTAAGGGAATTTCATCTCACTTTTTATATCTGTGAGATACCTTCTATGTTCACCACTCTATTATTTTGTTTACTATATATAATTCCTATGAATTTATTATATGATAATTATTATTAAATATATGGTGATTTAAATATCTATTTTATGTTATTTTATTGATGGCTTTTATGATTCATAAGGTTTTTAAGAGTCTTTTTAAATTTTTCATAGAAATTAGTTTTGAAATGTTTTTCAAGATTCTTTATAAGATTCATGGAACAATTTTTTCAAAATATTTTCAAGATTGTATTATATATTTTAAAGTTTATTTTCAAAGAAAATAGTTTTAAAAAATATTTAGTTTTTATAAATCATTTATCATAGAAGAATGATATTTTCCTCAATAACATTTCTTAACAGATCATTCAAAATAATTTCCCATCTTAGAAAATAAATGTTGATGTTACCCACATATTTCATGGAAACTATACAATGGTTCAATTCATATTATTTTTCAAAATAGTTTCTTCTAAACATCATGTTCTTTATGAAACTCATTTCTCTATCATGGGTTATATGTTTATGAAATCTGTTTTTCTATCATGGGTCTTTCTTTTGTTGAAATGATTATGAAATTTGTATAATTTCCACTGGTTATGATATGATTACATGTTTATAATAACCATTTCATTTAATGGATTATGATATGAATCTTTATTAATTTTTGGTGTATGTATGTATTATTTCATTATGATATGTTTGGGACATTTATTTCTCCCAAATTCATTGGAAAAATAATTATATCTCACGAGATAGACTAAGATGGTCTTGGGATTGAACATTGACTTATAAGATGGCCATGGGAGTGAACCATAAATACCATGATGGTATGAGGAGTGAACTCATGCTATTATGATGGTAATGAGAGTGAACCATGACTACCAATATGGTATTGGGAGTGAATCCATACTACTAAGATGTTCTTGGCCGTGATGCCTTAGTTACTATGGTAATCCTATTATATATTTATTTGTTTGAGACAACTCCATGTCTTTTTACTATATTATGATTTTGATGATTTTGTTATTTATTTACTTATTATTTATGTCTTATGAACAGTAAATATTTATGTCATGAATCCTGTTTATGATATTTGATATGATGTGTATTATCTTCTAATTACATAATCATGTTCTCATACAATTATGCTCATGTTTATGCTTACATGACTCCCTTGTTTACCCTTACTGAGCCTCAGATCTCACCCATTTTCTTGTTTCCTTTATCATAGGATAAGATGATATGTATTATGTTTGATGTGTATAATAATGTTTCTAGTAAATAACCCAGTGGGAGATAATATAGCTCACTTATATTCTAGTGTTCATGTTTCCATGTTTTCAAAGGCACTAGACTAATACAGTCTTTGGGCATCAATTTTTGCAATGTTTTATGTATTATGAGAATGTGATTCAATTTATATATACCTTAAGATTCAGTCATTATAGTTATTATTATATAAAAGGTTTAGTTAACCTTTGGAAACAAGGATGAGAAAACAATTAGGATAAATCTAAGGATAAGTCTAGGGATAAGTCTGTGGATAAGGAACAGCATAAAAATGTCCTTTAATTTTGGTAGAGTATAGAGTTTGTGGTTTACTAGAAATAAATACCTACTTGGATACTAAATGTGGATGTGGTTTAGGAATAGATGTACATTGGAGTCACAATGCCGCCAAGGTGTCATGGGCATAACTCGGGGTGACCTGGTACATGAAAACAGGCATTAATTCACACTTGGGTTGGCACTCCCATGTGATTTGATTTGGAAATTCAAAAACTCTTAATGAACCATCATGAAATATTTAAATATAATTTGGATATGAACAAACTAGGATAAAACTAAGGTTTATTATATTAATGAAGGTTTCACAACATAGAAATCCTATAAAATATTTTTCTTTATTATGTAGTTCCTCATTAAGAAAAATGTTTATTACTCAATGACTTTAATCATAGTCAATGACTGGAACCAAAAGGAACTACATTAATGGTGATTATGGTGTAGAATAAAATGATTTTCCTCATGAGAAACTGATTTCTATGCGATATGTAATTCAAATTTTTTTTTGTACACACATAGATTTCTAAAGTTATGAATCAAAGTGGACTTCAAATTGAGAAAAGGATTGAACAACATTCTTTTGAGTCATTTATGATGAAACATCCAACTTCTTTCAAAATATCTTATGATCCAATTTTTTCTTAGCAATGGATCAATACTACTAAAAATATATTCTCTATTCTCTAGTGTTCAGAGTATGAGAAATTAATTCTGGTTGTTTATCTATTAGAATGAAAAGTATACCAGTTGTGGACACTAATTATGAATACGAGGCAACAAAATGAAATTGAATACCTGGATTTGGATAAATTTAATAACTTATATTTCAATATTTAATTTCATTAGATTCTTCATTAAAATATGGATAAAGAGATCTTTGATTTGAAGAAAAGATATGATGAATCTGTCAGTAACTATGAGGCTAATTTCATAAGACGTGAGAGGTACACTTCCAGAATTATCATCCAACCTAAAATTAATTTTGACTGGTTCTTTAGAGGAATAAATCCATGTCTGAGAAAGGTGTTTCCCATATATGATTTTTGTATCTATGAAGAAATTTTTCAATGATAAATAAAATTTGAAATGGTTAAGGGAGTCATATATCAATCCCATGGTTCGGAAAGAAAAGGAAGGTTGAGTTTGGAGGAAACTCTAAAACCCATGGAGAGAAAAAGATGATATTTTTTTATTATCTAATTTCGGTAAGAATCATGGAGGAAATTACCTTATGCAGTCTAATAAAATTTTAAAATGTTGAAGGGAAGGAAATCGGGCATTTGATTTCCAATGTTATGGGAAGAAGTTATATAATGGTGTGAATGGATATAAATCATTATAGAATGCACCTCCCACGATTAAATGCTACAAGTATAAGGAGAATGAGAATTATTCTATCCAATTCCCAATCCTAATAGAAGGTGATGATGATCAACGTTTTCAACCTCTTAAGTCATAGATTATGGGTAAATCTCATGTAATCTCTATTTAGGATGAGGAGTGTGATAATAATGTGGTGAAATGTAAAATTTTCTTCCACTCTAGAACTTATAATATCCTTTTTGATTATGGATCTACCCACTCTTTCATATCTAAAAAATTTACTAAGTGAGTTAAAAATTCACCAAAATTATTTGTTGTTGAATTAGTAGTGAAAACCGTAAATGGAGAGATTATTTCATACCAAGTCTATGATACCTCTCTGTTTGATGTTTTTCAGAGTGTGCTTCCTATAAATGTAGTCATTCTTACTTAGGTTGAATTTGTTCTCTTCTTAGGTATGGATTGTCTTTATCTGCATAAATATCACATCAATTTCCAAAGAATGAAATTTATGTTTTATTTTTTAGACCCTCCTATGATCATTAATGAATGTGAAGATAATTATGAACATCCTATGGAGATTAAATCTAGAGTATGGGTCTTAATTCAAATTCAGAAGGCCTTTTTATGTCAAATAGTTGGCAATAAAATTGGCATTAATGATATGACCAATTTTTAGGAATTTTTTAATTAATTTCCCACAGAGTTTCCAAGCCTTCAAAAAAAATGTGAAGATGAATTCTTAATAGAACTAATACTTGGTTCCACACCAATTTTGAATACTCCATATAGAATGGCCCTGATTGAGTTGTAGGAATCGAAGAAGAAAATCTTAGGAAACCTTGACAAGGTATTCTTTAGGCCAAATATTTCAACATGGGGTGAACCTATTACTTTTTAGACAAAGAAAGATGGATCAATGTGAATCTGAATTGGGTATTGATATTTGAACAAAATCACAATCGATAACAAATATCATTTTCCCCGTATTGATTATTTGTTTAATCAATTGCACAGATCACAATACTTTTCCAAGTTTGACCTTCATTTTGGATATCATAAACTGAGGTTCAAGAGGGATAATATACCCTAGACACCATTCTATACATGTTATAGACACTATGTATATATTGTAATTCCTTTTGGTCTTACTAATGTCCCTACTATTTTCTTGAATTTAATTAATAGAGTCTTTAGATATTACCTCGATCGGTTTGTGGTAGACATTATAAATGACATTCTTATATATTGAAATAGAATGGAAGATCATAAAGACCATTTGATAATTTTAATAAAGACCATATGGATGGGGAAACTGTATAAAAAAATTAAAAGTTTTAAATTTGGCTGTAAAAGGCTTTTTTTGAATCACATAATCTCAAGATATTTTATATAAGTAGATCCATCAAATACGGAGGCTATTAAATGCTGGAATAGACTAACCATAGTGACTGAGATCCATATATTTCATTCTTTAGATGGATATTATTAATAGTTTATGAATAATTTCTGATGAATATCTAATCCTTTGACCAAGTTATCTCAGAAAGGTGTCATGTTCTTCTGAACAAATGAATGTGAAATAAATTTCAAGGAACTAAATAAAATGTTAGTCAGCATACCTATGCTTACGTTATCCTATAGTGTATAATGGTTTCTAATATATATTGATGCATCCAACAAGTTATTGGGATGTGTTCTTATTCATAATAACATGGTTATAGACAATACCTAGTGAAATTTAAAGATTCTTGAGAAAACATACCTAACCCATGATTTGGAGTTAGAAATAGTAATTTTTTGAATTAAAGATATGGGGGAATTATCTTTATGGGGAAATGTGTGATATATATATTGATCATAAAATTATGATATATATATTCACATATAAAAAGTTGACAATGGGCTAGAGAAGATAGTTGGAGATGATAATGGATTATGACTACTCAATACATTACCACCCATAGAAAGTGAACCAGGTTGATGATGATTTAAGGAGAAAGGATCACACTAGATTATCCATGATGAGGATCCCAATTGATCCAATATTTCTATATTGGAAAAGTATGGTTCTAGAAATCTTGAAGGAAGTGGGAATATCATAACTTTCAAAAATTAATGCTCAACTCTCAATCTAAGGGAAAATTAATAAGGAGAAAATGGAAGATAGAGAGATTCAAACGAAAGATTGAAATTTTACCAAGTTTAACCTAGAAAATGATGGAATGATAAATTTCAGGAACAATGTATGTGTTACTTCCAAACCAGATTTGAGAAAGGATCTTTTAGAGGAAGCTCATACCTTATTATTCTCTATTCGTTCATGAAGTACGAATATGAACAGGGATTTGAAGGAATATTTTTGGTGGGATGAAATTAAGAGAGATATCATAGAGTTTTTATCTCAATGCATGGTATACTAGAATGTTAAGGCTGAAAGAAAAAAGTATAAAGGTATGTTACATCCATTACCCATTCTAGAATGGAAATGGGAGAACATCACTATGAATTTTGTCGTTGGAATCACCAAAAACTCTAATGGGTTTAATGATATATGTATGGTAGTTAATCTTCTTACTAGGCTTGCATACATTATTGCTGTTAGAAAAGATTTTTCACTAGATTAGATTGCCAGGATATGTATTAAGGAATATTTAAGGCTACATGGACTACCACATTCCATTGTATATGATCAGGATATGAGGTTTAACTCAAAATTAGGGTGATCTATTCCACAATCAATCGATACAGAATTCACTTTCAGCACTCCATATCATCCTAATATGGATTGTATATCTAAAATAACAATAAAAACAATATAATAGATGTTATGATCTTATTTTTTGGATTTTAAAGGTTTTTGGGATCAACACCTTTCTCATGTTGAGTATTCTTACAACAATAGATTTCACTCAATCATTCAAATGTCACCTTCTAAAGCCCTATACTGGAAGATATATAGAGATCCAACATGCATGGATACAGTTGGATAAAGAAATATATTGGGACCTGAGATCACTAATGAAATTAAAGAGAGGGATAGATCCATTCATCATTATATCAAGCCATATCACAGTCAAGATAAAAGTTATACTGATAACCATCGACATGTTCTAGAATTTGAAATGGGTGAAAATGTGTTTTTATGAATATATCCCTTGAAGAAGTTTATTAGACTCATTAAAAAAGGGAAACTAATACCTAGGAATAAAAATTATTTTGATATCCTTGATCATATCGGGATTGTATCCTTTTACTTGGAACTTCCTCATAATATCTCTCAAGTCCATGATGTGTTCCATGTATATCTCTTGAGGAAGTACATATCTTCCCCTTCACATGTACTGAAGTCAGAGGTCATACTGCTAGTTTGGGATCTTTATTATGATGAACAACCTGTTGAAATTCTGTATCATACAAAGAAATTTCTACAAACCAAGCTCACTCACCCTGTCAATGTTTTGTTTAGAAATTGCAGTACGAGGAAGCTACATGGGAATATGAGGATATCAAGAAGTAGAAGTACCCTTATTTTTTATACCATAATGATTAATATCGAGGGAGAAATTCATTTTAAGAAGGGTAGAATGTAACAATTGGAGTTTTTATATAACTTTTTTTGAATAAATTAATTTTCATTGATGTTTTTCAGTGTACTAAGTCTAACATTCCTTTCACACGACACCGACTTGGCGTACATTACATACAACACTGAGTTTTACAAAAAAAATATTATCAATTAATAATTATCCTAGAAAATAATTTAGCGATAATGAATTTTAATATATAAATTATTAAAAACTATGGATAAAAAATATATAAAATTAATTCAGTGGTTTCAATGAACAATTGAACAAAGGGATATATTTTTATAGAAAACTATTTTTATACTCAAAATGTTTTTTATCCTAATAAATTAAATTAATGAAAATTAGTGAGTGATATTAATGTAATTTATATTATATACTGAATAAAATATTTATTATATTCATCTAATAGATTTTAAAGTAATAAGATAAGAACAAACACAATTTTACACATTAAAACCTATATTTTTATTAAGGAATTTTTACCACCTTTTGATGTCGAACCTATTTAAAATATAAATTTTGGAAATTTTATAAATTTTATAATTCAAAATAAAATTCATTTTTGAAATAGAAACATAAAAAGATGGTCAAGGTTCATTTTTGGTATTGTTCTGTGATGTTTCATTGTTTAATGAATAGTGAAAAACACCAAAATTTAACTCAAAACTGCTTTTTCATCTATTTTATTTATAAGGTAAAATTATTTAATAATTTATTTTAAAGTTTAATTATAAATTTTTTTTATCCATTTACCCAATTTAGGTAATTGTTATCAATTTAAAATTGAAATTGGTTATAAAAACCTATCAATCTTTTGAACATTTTTACTTTAAAAATTCGCTTTGTCATCCCACAAGTGGGATTAAATTTAAATTAATTTCTAAAAAATCTGTGATTGGAATTTTAAAAAATGGATTCAATATTTGGAATCATAATAATTTATTATGAATAATAATATCAAATTATTTTTTGACCAAAACAATTTGTAAAGTTAATTAAAATTAATTAGAACGATTAAGGGTAAATTAAGCTTAATAAGGGATTATACCCTAAAATTAAGGACAAATATGCCTAGAATCGTTTTGAAACACCATTTTATTTCAATATTTATACAATATACACAATTTTATATACATTTTAAATTTATTGGATCCAATTTCAAAAATAATAACTTGGGTGGGGTTTCCCTTTCCCAAAATGTTACAAGAGTACCACTCCTCCTCGACTATAAAAGGCCCCTCTGCTCCCACTTCCAAACAACACTAAATACATTTATTTTCAGAAAATATATAACAAATTAGATTATAAAAATCCTTAATTTACTATTTTAATCCTATATTTGGGAATAAATCCATATGAGGGATCCCTTTGGTTCAAACTAGAATGAGTTACCCGATTACGAGGTTACAACATCCCTAAACATAAATTCATTTAATTTCATTCTATACTACCTCCAAAGTCTTTATTCCATGATTACATAATATATTAAATATAATAAATATAATGACATGTTATTATACTAATGTTTCAACCTAAAATTATACACACTTCCATCTAAGGGGTAACGAACATACTGTTTACGTGTACGACGAACTACCGCCTCACAAAACGATGATTGTTCATTATTACATTACCACATATCATTGTTGGAATTATGATGAAAACACTGTATGTATATATATATATAATTTATGATATTTATAATTTCATAAATCTTATTTAATAATTTTACAACACGTATCTTTTTATTTTCAATTTTGTGTAAATATGGTAATTTGGTTTGAGGAAGTCTGGACTACTACCCATCAAAGTGATGTGATTCATTCAAAAACTACATGGAATGTATTAAGAATGATTTTAGTGAACACATATTTTATACATAATATAATAATTATACTATAATAATTATATATACATACATACATATATATATATATGTCATTTACTTTCTTTCTTTCAATACGACAATTAAATGGAAATAGTGTTCATGTGTCTATACGGCCTACCGTCTCCCTGAATGGTGAATTCTATTTCGTACTTATATATTCTATAGATTATTATAATACAAATATAATGATTGTTCATGGAATTTATACCATTATTTACATTCTATAATTCATTATATAATTATAAGTATCAATGATATAACAAATTAAGACACATGTGAAGAACAAAGTGAATATTACTCGGAGTGAAACCTTAACATAGAATTGGAAACAAATGGTTATTATAAAGACATAATCATGCCATATATGATATTATATATTATAATATGGTTATTTTATAGATTTATATTAAAATTATATTTATTATATATGATGTCTTTATGTGTTCAAAGAGAGTCCAGACACAAGTTAAGGAAATTTCATCTCACATTTTATATCTGTGAGATACATGCCATGTTCACCATTATTTTATTTTGTGTGGTTTATATATTTCTCATGAAGTTATTATATTATTATTATTATTAAATTTATTGGTATTTACATATATATTATATGAACTTTATTTTATGGGGTTTATGTTTCAAATGTTTTTTAAGAGTCTTTTATATGTTTTCATGGAAAATGATTTTAAAATGGGTTTCAAGATTATTTATAACTTCAAAGGGAAAATGGAATCAGTTTTTTTTCAATATTACATTATCAATTTTCATATATATTTACAAATAAAATAAGTTTCAAATGGTGTTAAATTCTAAAAATCATTTTCAAATAAGAAGGATATTTTCCTCAAAAAATATTTTTATAAGATGTTTCAAAATTATTTCCCATATAAGATAACATAATTTGATGTTACTCAATACTTTCATGGAAATGATTAAAAGGATACATTCATATTATTTTATGAATGGATTATTATTGATTTCATGGTATTTATGAAACCAATTTCTCTTTCATGGGTGATATATTTATGAAATCCATTTTTCTTTCACAGGTTATGCTTTTGATGAAGTGATTATAAAAATTTTATAATTTTCCACAAGTTATAATATGATTAAATGGTTATGATAAAAATTTCATTTCATGGAATATGATATGATTTTATATTATTATTTGGAACATTTATGTATGATTTTATTAAGAAATGGGTGAGACCTATATTTCCATCCAATGCATTAGGTAAATATTTAAATCTCATAAAATAGACTAAGATGGGGTTAGGAGTGAACCTTGAATACTAAGACGACCATGGGAGTAAATAATGACTACCAAAATGGTATGAGGACTGAACTCATGCTACATACATGGCCATGGGAGTGAACTATGACTGCCAAGATGGTATGGGGAGTAAACTCATACCACTAAGATATTCTTGGAAGTGATGCCTTGGATACTATGGAAGTCATATTATACGGTTATGTTTTTTCCACAATTACATGTCTTATTCCTATGTTATGATTTCATGGATATTTTTAATTATTTTTTTATGAATAATTTCTTATGAATTAATAATAATTATGTCATGATTCATGTTTATGATCTTTGATATGTTGGGTATGATCTTCTATTCACATGATCATGTTCTCAAACCCTTATTCTCATGATTATGCTAACATGTCTCCATTATTTAGCCTTAATGATCATCTATTCTCACCCCTTTTAATGATTCCTTTACCATTGTTTATTATGATATGTATTATTTTTGATGTGTCTAAGAAGGGATCTATTCAAGAAGAACCATGTTAGAGATAATTTTGTTTAATTATGTACCAGTGTTCACGTTTCCATGTTTCTAAAGGCACTAGACTGATACAATCTTTAGGTGTATATTATTGTAATATTTTAACTATTATTACAAAGTGATGTAATGTATATGAACCTTAATATTGTATCGTTATAGTTGGTACTAGAGAAAAGGTTTAGTTAACCATTGAAAAATTGGATGAGAATACCGTAATGAGAACTCTAAGGACATGTCTAGGTAGATGTCTAATGATAAGGAATAGTGAAAGAAAATGTATTTTAATATTGGTAAAGGATATAGTGAGTGATTTATAGAAATACATCCATGTATGGATACTACAAGTTGATGTGGTTCTAGAACAGATGTACCTAGGTGTAACAACTCCAATACGGTGTCTGGATCGTGAATCGGGGTAACCTGGTACATGACAATGGACCTTACTACGCACCTAGCATGAAACTCTTGGGGGAAACTCTTTGGGAATTAAAAAACTCTAAATGAACCATGCTGATGTATTTAAATATAATTTTAATATGAATAACCATGTATAAACCGAATGTGTAATAGATTAAGGAATGTGTTATAACCTAGATATCTTATAAGTGACTTTTTATGATTTTGTGGTTACTCATTATGATAATGGATTCTTACTATATGATTTTGGTTATTGTTAATGTCAAGAACCCAAAATAACTACATTAATGGTGGTTGAGATGGAAAATCCCCCTGAGAAACTGGATTCTATTTAATCTAGATTGAAAATTATTATTGATAATATCACATAGTTTTATCAAGCAATGAATCATATTGGAATTTAAATTGAGAAAATGAGGGAACAAAATTCTATTGTTTCATTCATGAGGAAAAGTCTACAATTTTTCAGAGTCTATCTAGAACAACTTGTTACTGATCAATGGATTAGTACAACTTAAAAGATATTGTCTCTTATCTACTGTTCGGAGTATGAGAATTTCATTCTTGTTGTTTATCAGTTAGAAGGTGAAGTGGACCAATGGTGGACTCTAATTAGGAATGTATGGTAGAGAGTTAAAATTGAATACATGGATTTGTATGAGCTGAAAAACATTTTTTTCCAATAAGTATATTCCTCTAATTCTTCATACAATGATAGAGAAAGTGTTCCTTGAGTTGAAGCATAGGGACGGTGAATCTACCGGTACCTAAAAGGCTACATTTATGAGACATATGAGGTACGATTCAGGAAATATCATACAACCTAAAATTAATGTTGATAGGTTCTTAAGTGTCTTAAATCCAAGTTTAAGAAGGGAGTTTTCCATAATATATTTTAGTATGCATGAATAAATTGTGTGTTGGGAAATCAATGATGAAATATAGGTTGGAGTCACATATAAATCCCATGGTTTTGATAAAAAATAGATAGAGTTTAGTGGAAACTCTAAAAACCAAGAGGAAAATGAGACGATCTTTCATTTGTGCCCTATGTGTAGGAACAAGCATGGGTTAAATTGTCTTATGGGGTTTAATAATTTTTTGTGTGTGGAAGGGAGGACCATCCGGAATTTTATTACTAAAGTGATGGGAATAAGTTAGATTATGATGTGAATTGAGAACATGTGTCACTGAATGCACCTCCCAAGATTTAATGCTTCAAGTGTAAGGAGAATGAGAATTATTTTAACCAGTTCCCAAACCCAAGGGTTGGTGATGATGATCAAATTAAACAATCTCTTATGATAAGGGGAATGGGGAAATCTCATGCAATAATTATTTCTGACGAGGGGTGTGATAACGATGTGGTGAAATTTACACTTATCATTTACTCTAGAACAGTTAATGTATTATTTGATTCTAGATATACCCTCACTTTCATATCTAAATAATTTTCGAAGGGTTTTTATATAACACCAAAGTGATTAGATGTGGAACTAATAGTGATATCCCCTAATGGTATGATTATTTAATCAAGGGTTTACTATGCCTCTCTAGTTGACATTTTTTGGAATGTTCTTACATAAAATCAATTCATTATTCCTTTAGTTTAATTTTATGTCATTATAGTCGTGAATTTTCTTTCTCTACATAATTCTAAAATCAATTACTGATGAAGGGAAGTTATGATTGATATTTCAGAACCTCCTATGATCTCCCATCAATGTAACGATATGTTTGAACATCTTATGAATATTAAATACAATGTATGGGTCTTAATTCCCTTTCAAAAGGGTTGTTTATCTCAATTAGTTGGGGAATAATTGATATCAATGATATGCCCATTATTCAGTAATTTTTGGATGTCTTTCCGGATTTTTTTCCTAGAATCCCACCAATATGTGAAGTTGAGTTCTCAATAGAACTCATACCTAGTTCCAAACCAATTTGAAAATATCCCTATAGAATGGCACCAATTGAGTTTCCATAATTGAAGATGAAAATGCAAGAAAACATTGAGAAGGGATTTATTCATCCAGGTGTGTCAACATAGGGTGCACCTATTCTTTTTATGAAAAATAATGATTGATCAATGCGACTCTATATTGATTATTGAGAGTTGAAAAAAAATCACAATCAAGAACAAGTGTCATCTTCCCCATATTGATGACTTGTTTGATCAACTTCACAGAGATCAATAATTTTCCACAATTGACCATAATTCTATACATCATAAATTGAGGTTAAATATAGATGATATACCAAAGATGACATTCTATAAAACGTATGAACACTCATAATATATATTAATTCCATTTGGTCTTTCAAATTCCCCTGCTATCTTCAAGGATTTATTGAATAGAGTCTTTATAAAATTCCTTGATCAATTTGTGGTAGTATTTATAGATGATATTCTTATATATTCAAAGAGTAATGAAGTGCATAAAGAACACTTGATAATAGTATTAAATACCCTAAGGAAGGAGAAAATATATGAAAAATTTACAAATTTTAAATTTTGGATGAAAAAGTATCATTTTATTGTCACATAATCTCATGTGATGGTATAGAAGTTGATCCATCAAAGACGATGTCTATTGAATGCTAACCTAGACCAACAATGGGGACTGAGATCCATAGATATCGTGCTTTATATAGATATTATCAAAGGTTTGTAGATAATTTATCATGACTATCTAATCCTCTAACCAAGTTAACTCTAAATGGTGTCAATTTCTTCTTGATAGATGAATATGAGAAAAATTAAAAGGAACTAAAGAAAATGTTGGTCAGTTCACCGGTGCTTATATTACCTTATAGTGGAGAAGGATTTTTAATCTATATTGATGCATTAAAGAAGTGGTTGGGATGTCTTATTATGAATTATAACATGGTTATAACATATTTTTTATGAGAATGGAAAATTCTTGAGAAAAATTACCGAACCCATGATTTGGAGTTAGTAGTGGTATTTTTTGCATTAAAGATATAGAGGCATTATATATATATTTAATCGGGTGATATATATACGAATCATAAAATCATGAAATATATATTCACACGTAACGAGTTGTGAATGAACTAGAGAAGTTGGTTGGAGCTGATAAAATATTATGACTTCTTAATACATTACAACCCTGGTAAAGCGAACATGGTGGCCACTGCTTTAATTTGAAAGGATCAGGCTATCTTATCCACAATCTTGATAAAAAAGATTAAATATTTCTGTATTTAAAAATGATGGATCTAGAAATCCTAAAGGAATTGGAAAATCTTATCTTTCTCAAACGAATGTTCAACCCTCTATCCAAGTGAAGATTAAGCAGATATAGAAGGAAGGTGTAGATATTCTAAAGAAAGATATAAATTTTCTTGAGTTTATCCTTGATCTGGATGGGATGATAAATATGTGGAACCATGTATGTGTTCCTTATATAATAAATTTGATGAATTATCTATTATATGAATATCATAGTTCTTCGTTCTCTATTCATCCTAAAAGTATAAAGATTTTTATGGATTTGAAAGAATATTTATGGTGGGATGGAACATAGAGAGATATCACAGAGTCTGTATCTAGATAGTTGGTATGACCCTAATTTAATGCTAAAGAAAAACTTCTAAAGTTATTTTACATTTATTACACATATCTGAATTGAAATAGGAGAAAATTACTATGGATTTTGTATTTGGACTACCTAAAACCTGTAAATAGTTTAATGCTATATGATTGGTAGAAAATCACCT
Source organism: Viscum album (assembly GCA_963277665.1). Classification (NCBI taxonomy): domain Eukaryota; kingdom Viridiplantae; phylum Streptophyta; class Magnoliopsida; order Santalales; family Viscaceae; genus Viscum; species Viscum album. The sequence goes on along the minus strand of OY728146.1, from coordinate 1,640,709,221 downwards.
TACAAAGTCAGTATACATCATTGCGATAAGAGAATATTTCTCTTTGGATCAGAATTCCAGGATATACTTTAAGGAATTGGTATGTCCACATGGAGTACCCCATTCCTTTTTATCTGATCAGGATTTTAGGTTTACCTCAAAATTATGGAAAAGTATTCAACAAGAACATGATAGAGAATTGGGTTTCAAAACTACTTATCATCCTCAGAAGTATGGTCAATCTGAAAGAACAATTCAAACTGTAGAGTATATGTTGAGATCTTGTTATTTATATTTTAGAGGTGTTTGGGATCAACACCTTCCTCTAGTTGTGTTTTATTATAATAATAGCTTTTAACTAAGCATTCATATGGTACCTTATGAAGCCCATTATGGGAAGAAATGTAGAGATCCAGTGTATTGGGATTATGTTAGAGAAATAAATTCACTGATACCTGAGATCACTAAAGAAATGGTAGAAAATGTTAGATCTATTCAGTAGCATATCAAGGCATCTAAAATATGGTAGAAAAGTTATGCGGATAACTATCAGTGTGATCTAGAATTTAAATTTGGTAAAAATGTGTTTCTATGAATCTATCCCTGGATTAAGGTTATGAGATTCAGGAAAAATGTGAAACTAATCCCTAAGTATATTAGTACCTTTGAGATTCTAGATCATATCAGGATGGTAACCTATCGCTTGGCACTTACTCCAAATCACTCTCAAGCCCATGATGTGTTCCATATATCTCTCTTGGGGAATTACATACTTCACTCTTCATATGTACTGAACGTAGTGGTCATACCGTTGGAGTATAATCATTTTTAAGAGGAAAAACTAGTTGAAATTATGGATTATATAAATAAAGTTCTACAAAAAAAGACCACTCACCTAGTCAATGTTTGGTGGAGAAATCACCACTTATAGAAAGCTATGTGGGAACCTTCGGACATGACGAAGAAAAATTATCCCAATTTATTTGTACAAGAATGAAGACTTTCACGGGATAAATCCATTTTTAGAGGGGTTTAATGTAACACCATAAGTTTCTATTGACCTTTTTTTCAAATGAATATATTTTCATTGATGTTTTTCAGGGAAATAAGTCAAATATTACTTTCAGATGGAACCAACTAGGCTTACATTACACACAACACCATGTTTTACCAAAAAATAATATATTTTTAAAATATTATATTAATACTTAACATAGACATTAATTTATCATTTATGAATACTAATAAATATTTTATGAAAACCTATAGTTGTCAAAAATATAAAATGAATTCATTTGTTTCAATGAACTAATTGAGTATATAGGGAATATATTTATATAAAACTATTTTTATACTCACAACGCAATTTTATCCTCATAAATAAAATTAATTACAATTAATGAGTGATATTAATTTAATATATATTTTAAATATTATATATAATATTTTTTATATTTATCTGATAGATTCTATAAGAATAAGATAAGAACAAACCAAATTTTATTACTAAAAACCTATATTTTTATTAAAGGTACTCTTGTCGCATTTTAATAGAGAACCTATTTTCAAAATACATTTTGAATATTTTATAAATCTTATATGTGAAATTAAACTTCATTTTTTAAATTTAAACATAAAAATTTGGTTAGGATGATTTTTTGGTATTTTTTGATGATGTTTTATTTTTTAATGAATAACAAAAAATACTGAAATTAAACCCAAAACAATTTTTTCATCTAATTTATTTAGAATGTTAAATTGTATTTTTAATTTATTTTAATGTTTAATTAGATAATTTTTTTATTGACATATCCATTTTAGGTTATTAGATTAAAATTTAAAATTCAGGTTGGTTATACAAATCTATAGAACTTTTGAATATTTTTTTGTTTTAAAACCCGCTTTGTCGTCTCATTTGCGATATTAAATTAAAATTAATTTATGCCACTTCTATGATTAGAATTTGGAAAAATTGATTATATATTTGGAATCATTGTAAATTATAATTTATAATTTATAATAAGATAAAATTATTTTTTTACCAATAATATTAGTGAAGGTAATTAAAATTAATTACAATGATTAAGATTAAATTAATCTTAATAAGGGACTAAACCCTAAACATAAGGCCTAATATAGACCAGAAACTTGTGAAAAGGGTATTTTAGGGACATATTTCGACCCTATACTCCATTTTATAGAATTTGGACCATTACTTGATCCACATTAAATAAAAAAATAGAGGGTATTCCCTTTTCCAAAATATTACAAGTGGGCTACTCCTCCACTATAAAATGCCTCCTCTCATCCCACTTCCACACACCTATTGAGGAACTTAAGTTAAAAAAATATCTACCATATTATGTCCTCAAAATAACTCCCGTATTCCATGAATACCCCCTTTGTAAGAAATCCTTCCAAGGAAACCATTTGGTGCAAACAAAACGGAGTTACCCGATTTAGAGGTAACATCTTTCCTCAAGATCCTTTCTTTTATTTTCTTTCTCTACTACCTAAAATCTCATTAATACGTGATTATATAAAAAGTAAAGTACAATAAATATAATAATATGTTATTATACTAATATTTTTACCTACAGTTACACAAAATTCCATCTAATGGGTAACGAACATTCTGTTTATGTGTACGGAGAACTACCACCTCACAAAATAGTGATTGATCGTACTTCCTTTACCACCCCTCATAGGGGAAATTATGAAGGAAATAAATATAATATTATATTTTTAATTTATTTAATCCTATATAATTATTTTATAAAAAATATCTTTATACTTTCTATTTTGTGTAAATATGATAATTTTTTGAGGAAGTTTCCTCTATCTCCCGTCAATGCAATTTGATTAATTCACACACTACACAAAATGTGTTAAGAATGAGTTTAGTGAAATTATATGTCATATATAATATAATAATTATACTATAATAATGATATATATAAACAAATATGTCATTTATTTTCATTCTTTCAATATGATAAGTAAACAAAAACAACATTCTTGCGTACGCACGACCTACTATCTCCATGAATGATGAATTCCATTTCATACTTCAATATTCAATAGATTATGATAATACCCATATAATGAATATTAATGAAATTTATATCATAAATTACATTATGGAAATCATGATATAAGTATAATGACCAAAGATATAACAAATTAATACACATGTGAAGAACAAAACTGATATTACCAGAATAAATCCTTAACATAGAATCGGTAAGAAGTAGGTAATATATAGTCATAATAAAACCATATATGATATTAGATATAAAAATATGGGTCATTGATATATTGTTAATAAACATATATTTATTATATAGTATCTCTATACTTGAAGGATGAGATTTAAGATAGAAGTTAATGGTATTTTATCTTACATTTAATATCTATGAGATACTTTCCATATTTACCATTATTTTATTTTACATGGTGTATATAGAAATCAGGAATGTATTATATGATACTTATTATTAAATTTAAGGGTATTTTAATATAAATTAAACGTTTATTATTTAATGGGGTTAATGTTTCCAATGTTTTTAAGAGTATTTTGTATGTTTTCATGGAAAATAATTTCGAAATGGTTTCCAAGAATCTTTATAAGTTTCAAGGAAAAAGGTATTAAAAATGATTTCAAGATACCATTATATGTTTTATTGTCTATTTTATTGAAAATATTTTCCAAAATAATTTATGTTTTAAAATTATTTTTACAATGAAGAAGGATATTTTTCACAAAAAATATTTTTAAAATACATTTCAATGTTTTTCTCATATAAGTCAACATTTGTTGATGTTACTCCTTACATTCTTGGAATCAACCTAATGATTAAATTAAAATTATTTATATGAATGGTTTATGCTTTATATCATGGTCATTATGAAATTTTTTTTCACATTCATGGGTTATATGTTTATGAAATCCATTTTTCAGTCATGGGTTATGCTTTTGTTGATATTATTATGAAACTTTTATCTTTCTCCAAAGGTTATGATATGATTACATGTTTATGATACCCATTTCAATTCATGGGTTATGATATGATTGTTTATAATTTTTTGGCACATGTATGCCAATTTTATTTGGAGATGGGTGGGAACTATATCTCCCTCCAATTTATTGGGCAAAGATTTATATCTCCTGAGATTGACAAACATGGTCTTGGGAGTGAATCTTGACAACAATAATTGTCATGGGAGTGAACCAGGACTACCATGATGGTGTTAGGAGTGGAATCATTCTAATAATATTTCCAAGGGAGTTAACCATGACTACCATGATGGTATGGAGAGTGAACCCATACCACAAATATGGTATTGGTAGTTATTTCTTTTTTACTATAGAAATCATATTATACGATTATGTGTTTTACATAATTCCATTTCTTATTCCTTTGATATTATTTCATGTATTATGTTATTTATTTACTTATGATTCATGTCTTATGGAATGAAAATATTTATGTCATGATTCCTATTTGTGATTTTTGATATGTAGGGTATGATATTCTATTTACATTATCATATTCTCATACCCTTATTCTCATGTTTATTCTTACATGTCTCCGATGTTTACCCTTACTGAGCATCTGAGATCACCCAATTTTATGTTTCCATTCCCCTAGGATATGAAAATATGTATTACTTTTGATGTGTCTATGAGGGTTTCTAGTCAATAAGAACCTAATGGCAGATAGTGTAGCTCACTTATATACCAGTGTTCATGTTTCCATGTTTCCAAAAGAACTAGACTAATACAGTCTTCAGGAATATATTTTTGTAATGTTTTAAGTATTCCAAAAAACGTGATGTAATGTATAAGTACATTAAGATTGGGGTTTTATACTTGTTCCATCCTTCTTTCTCTAACATCCAATTCACCAATCATCATTAAAATATTTCCTATAGCCATGGAGAAAGATACTCTTCTAAAATATCAGTTGATATGTTCTTGATAGGTATTCAACCAGTCCATTCTGAATCTCATATCAAAACTATTAATCTTCAATATCATAGAGTCCAACAAATGTCTATATCTAAAAAGAACTATAAGAAACTAAGGACATCATTGGAAAAAGTATACTTTCATTCAAAAATGAATTTCATGATATAGAAAATCAGAATATAACCTAAAAAATAAATTTAGTTATGTAATTATGTGAGAATATATTAAAGTGCAGGAAGATACCTGAAACAAAGAACTAGACAATATAGAGGTAATACAGATCATTCCAATAACTATATATTTTACATCTCCATCACTAGTTGGAACATGGTTCACTATATACACTCTTCCCGCCTTAGCTCCATGAGCCTACCCTATAGGGGTATTACTCTATAGGGTTTCTGTAGTCTGTTGGGACCGGGTCTACTACTCAGGATCCTGGATAAAACCATGGGTTGACGCCTAAATCATCCCCAAAACCATATGAGATTCTGTCTACAACTCCATCATACAAAATAACTACAGTTGACCAATCATGAAACATAAACAAAACATGAATATTGGGTCTTGGGAAAAAATTCATAATTCCATATTTGTCTATAGTTGAAACACTTGTGACCTGAATCATCCACTGAGGTGAAATAAGAAGACACACACTAATACTCTTGTCTTCCACCCTATTGTGCTCCTCATCCTTCATCTTCCTACTATAGAAAAAAAGAACTCAATGTATCACTAGAAAATCCACCAACTGATCTGTAAATATTTGGAAGGATACTTAGAAATATTTCATCTTCCAAAATTTTCTCAAAATTTGGGACATTTTAATGAACATTTGTATAATTTATTTTTCCAGAGCCCCAAAATGGTTTTATAATTTTAGTTAAAAGGATAATATCAAATTTCATCGCCTTCTATGAATCATTCCCAAACAATAGTTGATAAAATTATAGAAACTCGGTAAATAGTGTAGGGTCAGTAAAAACTAACATCATCCCTACCTGAGGATATATAAACATATATGATTGATGTAGCTTCATCATGTCAGGAATTAGAAACCAAATGATAATCTATATAAATGTATCCCAAGTAAGAGCATCACAATTTTTTCCCAATCCATAACACCACATAACCTCTTATTGGGTCTTGGAAGCATAAAGGTATCCATATTAACCCTTTATCCTCTGGAGTCTCTACCAAATAAAATATTTCCTCGATAATATAAATCTATTTCTCAAAATCATAAGGACCATACTTTAAGTAAAACGATGGATGCTAATGGAGTTTAATGTGTCATAAATAATAAACCATTTTCTTATATGCCCCTCTTCCCTAAGTAGGTTCAATATATAAGACTCTTATCTGGGGTGGGTTTACTTATTGATCCACCAGATTTGGTGCAAGGTCATGTTCAGGTGCGTCCTTTTACATGGTCTCTGGTGGAACTAGCATGACCTCCCTTATTGGATAATATTGACATTTTTGAGGTGGGATTTTTTGAAATCTAAAAAGAACCTTTATAATCCCTATAAAGTATTTCTTATGATAAAAACATAATAGTTACAAAGAAAAAATGTTAGATTTATATATAAATATCTATCCTATGGGATATAAAAACTCATAGTATAACACTTATTGTTCAAACCAAGTCCCAATCATAGTCCTCCATTCCAACAAGTGAGCCACAATCATATATATAAATAATAACAATATTAAAAAGTTTAACTAACTAATGTAAATATTGATATATCCCAAGAACATAGAATACAAATTTATTACTCAATAGTTAGCAAAATCCAAGGAAACCTCAGGCCTCTGGTAAATTTTTTAACACCCTATCCCAAATCACTGAGTCTTGTCAAAGTTCGACATAACCTTATATGTGAATCTCTATATGTAAGAGACTCTCTACTATTATATAGTTTTTAATGTGATGTGTGAAGACACTTCCTTTGATAATAATTTCTATAATAGGAAGATAATAACAAAAATATAATAAAAAACACAACATAATATAATACAAACAAATATTATAATAGAGGCCATGATACGTTATATAACTAAAATCCAATAGAACATAAATATTGTTGGTCATGAATAATCTTTAGTGTAATAATAAATTATAATATTTTTTCCCAGAAATTTTTAGTTTCCATTTGGTACCACATCTATCCCCCAACAACACGTTCCTCGCCAACCTATTGGGGGGCCTTTACCTTCTCTAGATCTCTGGTCATGAGGTCTATACACACATAAATATTCTCATCAAGGGTGTAAGTATACAGTCAATAGAAATCCACCAATTTATCCTCAACATAAGTCCACATGCATAACAGGTGTATTCCATGGTAATAAGGAAATGAATAATCAAGTGAAAATAAATAATCTACTGAGTAAATGTTTGCTAACAAATATTCCATGTAACCTGACCACACCATCTTTGGATCCATACACGGAAAGTGATCATAATATAATTTGGTATTATGGCTCGAACATAAGGCATACTTATATGTCTCTAAAAAGGAACTAGTATAATGAGTAACGAGTCAAGAAACATGGATATAAAGACCTGTTATAATCATGGGTATGGCCACAGGGTCACAATAACTTATAAATACCTAATGTCATCCCTCATGTCCATCATATACCAGAATTGTGTCTCAGGATAGGTCACAAGGTCATCATTCCCCTACCTTATTTCTTGGTATTTCATCGCCATTGTCTCCCATACCACCCCTGTAATGGAAAAGAAAGACACAATAGTCCACCTATCATTTTATACCATAACCAAATCACTCATGGTCTATATATCCATGTAAAATAGGGAATAATACATATAGCCACAACATAGAATATTAATCATGAGAATAAGTATCTAATCATTCACACACACATCTGATCAATAATAAAACATCAGTTTCATGTTCCATAAAAACACATTTAATAAAACACAATCATGAGTCTCAAAATATATAAGAAAATACCATAATATCATGAAAATAATCATATATTATGGATCATTATAGTAAAGATCATTGTACCTAATGTTTTTTGGAATCAACAATAGGATTATTCAAGAGAAAAAACCTAACTTATTCCCCTTCACTAACTAGATCAATCCCAAATGTCAATGATCCATATAACTGACCCCAAGTCATCCTGAAGTATATTCTTTAAAAAAATCCAAGAATAATATAGTGGTATAGGATTATATGTGTGATTTTTCCCATGATAAGAATTAAAAAAAACTTTATTTAGAAAGGAAATTATTTAAAATCACCAATAGTATAGCCTCAAATGTGAGGCATGAAGCTAAGAGTTTGAGGAATTGATGTTCTCCAGAAAATTTCCCAGGTTTCGAATAAAGCTAAAAAGTATAGGTTATGACAATGAAAAGTTTAATAGGATTTAGGAATTTATAAGTAATCTGGAAAAAATATGTGTCACAACTTAAAATATATGGGAAATGACACAATGTGTTCCATGAAAGACACTATGGAATAAGTGAAATGATTATGACATAGTGGTGAAAAGTCAAAAGTGTGTGTGGAGTCATCAATATTGTCATTATATATATCCTATAAATCTTGAAAATGGACCAATATTTAATGACCATCAATACAATGTATCCCCCAATCCATCATGGGGAAACCATTCTATAGACAATTCTCTATTCCATAATTATATAAATATTAGAATAACTATTCCAACTCACCTTCCAATACATAATACCATAACTAATTATCTACATCAAAACTATGCCAAAATTATTAGAATGATAAATTTAACCATTATGTCATAGTTAACCAATCAAACCACACACATAGTCTCCATGGATAAAAAAATAAGAAAAATACAATAGAATATAGTTACTTCTCAAAAACAAAATTCAACTCCCCTTTTCTCCTTTAGAACATAAACTTGGTCATTTCATAAAATCAATGGGTGTTATAGTTTCACCATTATTACTAGAAAGATCATGAAAATTATTTTTTCCCAACATTTAAGGTCACCTATATATCCCACAAAAAACATATGTGTGGGTGGAGTGCTAGTTAAAGGGTATCAACACACTCATATATCTTTCAAGCCGCCCACCCAATGTCATATTTAATATCATCATGTTCTTACACATTCAATAATCACTGTGTCATTTGTTTGGTCACACATGTAGTAGTGTCGCTAGTCAGTAAGCCATGTTTCCCCTCATACAATGTTATAATATTTAAATGAATATTTTTTAATTAATTTATATGTTTAATACATTTATTTGATATCCTTATTTGATTGTGATTATATTTAATTTATTAACAAAAAAATTTAGATCATATAGAATACATAGAAAATAAATATTTATTTCACTAAAAAACTGTTTTACATTAAGTAATTTTATAACTAATTATTCAATTTTAATGTATTATTTAATAATAAATAACTTATTTTTTTTATAATTTTCTATTAAATATAACAATTATTATTTAATTAGTTAACTTCTTTTAAAGTATTTTTTTGAAAAATATATATGTTTGAAATACACATATTATTGAATATATATATACACATTAATATTTTTATATTAATATAATCCTAATATCTACTTATAAAACCCTTTAGAAAATCCTCATAATAACTGAGGTTATGATTTTCAATGGTGGAATTCAAGGTTTTTGATTCGGCTATAATGGATCTCATAGTGATTTCCCTGAGCTTGAACTTATCATCCAAGTGAATTTTCTAATGTCGTTTATATGTAAGTTAATTTTGGGCTTGATATAGGAAAACCCTAATGATCTTACCAAGATTATAATATTCTAAAAATGTGCCTCAGAAAGAATAATTTTACTTTTTATTTCATTATTTCTCCCTTTTATATATATTTCAAAATGTCGTTTCCTTTTCTATACATGTCAATCCAATGGCTTTGTTAAAATGGTTATATTTTAATAAAATAATACATGTAATTTACTTCAATAAACATTGATATTCATTATGGTGGTATCATTATATATACAATCCCAACATCTATATAACACAATGTCTAGATGATCCCAACAACTATATAATAAAAAATAGGCTAGGTTAGAGCACATCATCCATATAATATAATAATTATATTTCATTCCTATATATATCCTTTCACGTGTCACTAAACTCATTATACAAATTCATTTATTTCCCTAATAACATGTAGTTTATATTTATAATTTTTTTTATTTTCCACTATAGTTACACACATGGTAATGATATTCCTGGTAAACCATTAGGATAATGATTTTTATTTTCGGTATTTTTATAATCATATAGATTTATTCCACTTATATTTTTCTAAATGTTTTGTCATGTTCTATTCTTATAATTTATTAATGCTTATCTTTTAGAGTAATACTTTTATTTAAATAAGTTGTATTTTGGATTGTTTTAGTTCAAAGTAGTGTGTGAAAAAATTTGTTCAAAAAAAATTTGTTTAATATAACAGTACATTATAAAATCATGTTGTGAAATGCGTGAGAAAGACAAAAATCTCCTAAAATTGATAATATATGTTTTCAAGTTGATAATGAGATACTAATAAGAATATAAATACTTATTTCATACAATATTAATATAATAATAGGACTATTATTGTGATTAATAAGGTACAATAACATTTAATCTCCAATTATCAATCCATTGAACTCTGCATATCAAAACATCTAATAATAATTCCTCCAGTTATTCTATGCATTCCTTCAATATAAATTACCAAAAACATCATAAGTGATAACTAAAGTCCATGGTGTGCCATTGACATCTTAATTTTGTTTGACTTGGATTCCCAATAAAATTTTACTATGCATGAGTATATAATTAATAAGATACATATATGAATTTTGAATCTCAAATTATCATCAATTTATTTTTTGGATCAATTAATATCCTAATTCATATCCCCCGAAGTCATAGTTCTCAAGAAAAATCCTCTATATACATGTTTTGAACCCATTAATATATCTAGGAAATCAAATTAACACATATAATTTTTTTCATGTTCCTATCAAAAAACTATTTTATACTACATTCTTGTTATGAGATATGACATGGTCAATAAACGTTAAAACATCCTACCTATTTTGATGACGGAGGAATCTTTGAGTGATTTACATTGAAGGAATCCAACCCCATCATTTTTAATGGTTATAATAATATCACCATTAAACTATACATCTAACGAATATTGTATCTCATGGAGTCTATATATAAAAATATAATTCCAATGATTTAATTTTATACTTCTTATGATAACTTAAACAAACTAGGTAAATCCATTATACTAGAACTAATTATTGTAAAATCCATATTAAAAAAATATATTTTAATATTTCAATATAGCCCCAAATTGAACATTTTCAAAATATTTTCTGAAACTGCTTCCATGTTTAAGATTAAATTAATCTGAAACATATATCTTACTCAAGGGAACATGTAGTTAGGAAGATAGTGAACCCTTACTTTTATAAAAATATTCTCTCCTTATAATATTGAGTGAAGACTAAAAACAGCCTCATTATCCACATATTAATAATTAAGAGTAATTTTTAATTTCAAAAATTGATTTTAACAACAAATATATATACTCATTTTCATAAACATTTACCTATTAATTTTATGAAAAAAATATTATTCCGGAATGAATTAAACTAAATCCCATGAAATATATGAAAACAAACTACAAAATTTATTTTTATGGATTTTAAATAAGAATATAAATATTTTAAATAAATAAAATAAAATATAAAAATATAATCATTTTATATATTAATAAGATTTTAAATATGGAATTAAATAAAGGAAAATTTAAAAAATTCAGCATGAAATGTGTTAACACCCTATAGTTTAAGCATATAATATATTAGCAATTTATATAAACATGAACATAAATAATTTATAACTCAATATAATAAATTTATGGTATATCCCTGAATAACTATAAGTATAATTTTTTTAATGAAATGATAATTATTAACTTTAAATACATGGTAAATATGAATCATTCATATTTATTAATATATATTACTTAAATTATATATAAACTCTCAATATATTATTTCTAAAATCATATAACCTATCATTATATCATAATAATAACCATTAAAACTAGATAAATTATTATTTTGTTTAACATATTTTCCATTTCAAACATTCAAATTAAAAACAAATCATCTAAGAGGGAAATTTTTTTAGGTTTCATGTTACAAAAAATTCGATATTGTCTCTTGGAATTCTTACCTATAAGAGGATTTAAGATAGTAGTATAAAGTGAACAATTAATATTTTTCTAATGAAATATTTATTAAATACTAAATATCTAAAACTATGGACATATCATATTCAGAGGGACAATTTTTTTTATTTTAATATATTTAATATATTTATTTTATATTGGAAATATTTTATAATTTATTATAATTTAATAAATTATTATTCATTTTATAACAGAATAAAAATTTATTTTTAATTCATATAATATTGTAAGATATTACTGTATCATGTAATATGACATGAAATAATTTATATATTAGTTGCATTATAGGGCCCTTGATATCATATACTTTGGTATAATGATCATATAATATGATATACTCATACAAAATTCAATAATATTAAGTAAATATTATATTTAAATCAACCTCCCACATCTAGATCATACATTGGTATATATTTTTTCTTTGTAAAAAATTTTTATATATTTTTTCTATATAAAAAATAAACTATGACAATGCTATAATTTAGTGTTGATATTAAAAGTGATGTTCAATCCTTTACCAGAACTCAAAAATGATCTTATTGGTGATATTAACGAGCTAATATTGTCATTGATAATAAAGGGTGATGACTTTAATAAATGATAAAAAATCACTATTGTAGAGTTTCCATTACCTTTGATAAATTAATGAATTTATAAACCCCTGTTTCAATTATTATAGTTTAATATATCATAAAGAGATTACTTCAAAAATTTTTAAAAACAAAAAATATATTTTAGATTACAATAATTTAATATTTTCTTATAATTTAAAATATATTGACGTTTAATAATTCTATAAAAAATATATTTACATTTTTTAAATTCAATAGAATTATTGTAACAACTATATTAATTTAAAACAATTATAAAAAAATACTTATAAACAATTTTTAAGAACCCAATTTTTTTTATAAGATATGAATCATTTTCTATTCAATTTAATTCCCTGGTTTGAACCTGATACGAATTCCTAATGATGTTATATAGAAAATGAGGGTGTCTCATGATTTTTTATCGCATAGAACCCAGGATAATGTATGAAAAAACTATGACACATGGTTTTTATAAACCATACAACTTAGTATACAAGATTTCTCTTAACTTTGCAGGGTGTTCAGTGAGAAAAAGTGGTCCGAACGGTTTTCCCTATCCGTGCGACCCATGATGCATGACCACTTGAAACCTCTATAAATTTTTGTAAAATAAGAACACATAGTTTGTTCATGGTTTCATAGACTATGGGAATAATCCATGAATCCCCTATTAGTATATTGTTCTCTAAATATTATTATAACCAAAACATTATTTCCTTCTTCCCCTAGTGGAAAAAATATTCATCCTTCTTCACATTGAAGCTCTCGAGATCATTTAACCTAGTTTCATTGATAAATGTTCCATCCAACCTTGTAATTAAGTTCTGATCATCTCATTGGATATCCACTGGTATATGCACTAATCCTTAGGTGCCTTTCATCATCTCTCATTATATCAAAAACATTGTTTCAATACAAGGTATTATGCCCTATTTTTGATCATTTATACATTCTTCTATTTTCTTCTAATCTATTGCACACTGAGGGTTGATAATAAAGGATGAATCTACTACAGGAATTAGGTAGGTGGTCCATAAATCATCCCTTAATGTACCACCATCTCTAAATTGTTATATTTTCCACATGCCAGATTCACTGGGAATTGCTTATTAAATTCATCTTCCATAATTTAATTTTCCTAGATTCTATTCTATGAAACTGATAGTATCACTTGATACTGTTGGAGGTTGATACCACAATGAATACCACTCATTTATGATATGTTCTTTATTTATAACATGATGACTTATTTGGAGGTTAAATGATACGTCATTTGGGTGTGATTTTACTTGGCCTTGATATGGTTAGTGTTCCGTCATAATTTTTTTAAAAGGTTGGGGATGAAGCCTCATTTTTATTATTAAAAAAAAGAACCTTTTCTGGCTGGGTAGAGGGAGGCCCATTAGATAAACTAAAGTCCCAAGACCAAGTGGTCTGAATACATGGCCTAAAGTCCTATTTTTTTTGGCCCTAATGGCCCTTCGATGAATAATACTTCTATAGTACCCGGACTGAAACTGTTCCTGCCACAGTACCACTGTTGCTGTAGTTCCTTCTATAGTACCCTACACCGCTACAGCGTCACCACTTCTACAGTTCCGCCAATACTACTGTACTACTTTAGTACCACGCTACAGTAATCGGGAATTCCTCTCCTACTTTGATTTGATCCAAGGTCTTTTGGAAGCAATGAGGGATCCTCTACCACTTGGGTACATGATCATTGGAAAAATGTGTGTATGGGTAACATGACTGGACCCATTGGGGGATCCTCTAAGCCAGAGCTGACCACACATTTCCCTGTTAAGAAATGACTTTGAATCACTTGATGCATAATATACACTATGTCTGAGTCTGGCAGCACTCGAGCTTAGCCAGTTCCCCAAGACATCCAGATGGAAAAACAGGTGAATCAGCACACCTATTCTATGGGGACATGTTTCATCATAATTAAATGAATATTTGAGTATTTAATTCGAAATTATACTTATATATTTCAGGTGTCCTAATTAAATGATTAAGAATTGAATTAATAGCAGTTTCATGTCCTAATATCACATTTTCAAGTTAATGAATGGTAATGGAATGAACCTATTAAAAGAAAATTACAAGTCCTATTATCCCATATTATATGTATGGAGTGATTATAAGGTTCCTATCTCATTTGGTACTTTATCATATTTATAGGAATGGTAAGACATGATCCGACCTTGGATTCCTTAGGGAATACCTTGATTTATCAAAGGACGTTATTACGAATCATTGAGTCGATTGTCATGGGATATACCCACCCTGGAATCTGGTTTTTATCTTATTATGTGAATTCCTTAGAAGAGTACTAAAGATTCACCTAACTATTCTCTAGATATTATAATTACATGGATACCCTCCTCTCATTCATCTATATTTCTTCGAACATACAGTGCCATGGATTCACTGTATTAGGAACATTCATTCTTATCTCATGATTACTATGGATGAGATCCATGAACTCAATTAGAATCTTTTATAATGAAATTTATTAGGCATTTCACCATGAATTACACTTATAACCCTTATATCAAAACTACATGTGATTCTATTATGAGTTGGATTGATCCCATGGGTAATGGATGTGTTGGTTACACCTTTGATCCTATGTTGTTATTAAAGCATGTTAGAGTACTGTTGATCCCTTTTATACATGATCATGTTAATATTAATTGAATCCTAATTAATTAAATTATTACATGTTTAGAATCTAACTAAGTATGAAGCAGGTATTGGTTATTTATTTCATATTTAATAACTATTATATATACATACACATTGTACAATTTATATTCACATAGAAGACTATATAGAAGTCATTGGTGGTGGTCTAATAATATTTATCTCACACCCTATCTGGGCTATTGTTGTTACTCGATAAGATAATATGGTCATATGTGTAAAAAAAGATGAGGTGTTCTAATTTAGAAACATGTCTTTCTTGGTTTCTTTCTTTAGGATATGAGCTTGGTAGTAGATGATTTATCCAAATCTCAGAATGCTTGGATAGTTCTTTTCCTTCTGTATTTTTATATCATGTATTTCATTGTCTTTCTACTTCTATGTGTGACAAATTTTATTTTTTTAGATACATTCCATAATTATTTTTTATATGATATAGTTTATTATATTTTATTTTATTGTTTATTACATGTATTTTTAGGATTATTTATGCATCCTTATTTATCTATCATTATTATACTGATTCTATAGTTTATTCATTATTATTATCACTATTTTTATCCAATATAACCAAAGGTCATAGAATCCCCACTATCACAACCGATGAACTCCCTTCTAGTTGGCTTCCTCTAGAATATGGGGAGGCATTATTTTAAACATGTGGATGATCAGGCTCATCTACAAAGGGGTGATCCAAGTATGGGATGTCATAAACTGGTATCATAGGGGGTTTTCATTTCTTATCATAGTTTTTGGGAAATTTTGATAGAATACTTGAAACATGTTGAAAATTGGTCATAATCCATTCCTAGGAGTAACTTACCCACAATCAAGCTAAATTCAAAGTTTATTTAGAATGGGAAATTTTCATTCTGTATTACACTTATTACAACTGATATAATTTCACCATTAGGTGATGCACAATAATTGTAATACTCAATATACTATATTGAAAATTTACTTTGTCTTGGTATGAAAAGGATATGTTTTTTATGAATCATTATAGGCACCTGTGCTTCACATTATATTCATATTTCATGTCATATGGGTGCATTTTAATTCTTTTATTACCTATTTTTCCTATGATTTTTGAGTGTGCATTTTTTGTGATACATTTCTATGTCACTAACATCTTCTATTGAAAAAGCGGGATTGGATTTTAACAATTTCACCATCAACCTAAATAGTTTTTAATATATAGATTGATTGTAGAATCATAAATATCCAATGTCAACCCATGTAGGTTATGTACCCCTACTTACATAGTCTAGGAATGTATTCTGATTAAATGATTACCACATTCATTTTATAAGGGTTTTGGTCCTTGTAAATTAGAAACTGTAATTCATTAGATCAAGACATCATATTTTACAAATTAAATTCTAAGACCAATTGTAAGGGGAGTTTTTGCAATTATATAGGTTTCAATTTAAGTTATAAAGTGTCTAGGAATTTATTATCGAATAATGAAAATACATTTACTTGAACCTGGTAATATGATTATAATTATTTACAAAAATAAATTGTAAATTCTTACTGATAAATGATCTATTTTCAATTAAATAGAGAGTCCAAGTGACATTTAAAGTGTTTTTTCCTCATTGAATTGTATCTATGCCTCCATATATTGGAATCCCTAAAATATGAAACTTGATCACTTAATAATATCATAGACTCTTAAGCGGCTATTTGGGGTTGTATACTGGGTAGTGAAGCACCTTATAATGTTATGATTCCATAGATATCATATATATTTTTAAATCTTATTCTAAGAAATTTTCTTATCATTTATAGATCTCTAACACCACGGCATCATTGATTATTGTACCAAGAGAGTGGGGACGATCATTCTCTAATGGTTATAGGCCTTAACCCATAAGTGTTAAATCCATCATTTTCACCTAAGGAACCACATTATATTATCAAATTGGGAACAATAAATCATATTCTAGATGGTTTACTACTTTTTATGAAGTCAATATAAGGTGCGCCCTGACCAACACCTATGATGTCAGATCTTACTCGTGATTTCCAGCAGTAGCATCCTCTCATATTACAAGTGGATGGCTGTGTATAGGATACTGAATCATGGATATAATCCATTTTTTATATATTCGAGCACATGGAGACAACAACATAGAGGATGTTGAAGATAAAAATATACAACATATATCATTCATCCAAGTACAGGAAGGATGTGATTAGCTAATCTAGTGGTCATTAGGGCATTATCTAGAAATACAACCAGATTTCCTTCTATGATTTCTTTTTCCCTCATATAATGAAAGATACCCCTGATAGTGAGTTCATACATCTTGATCAGGGTTCTATGTCAGTCATGTATTATTCAGTGTATTTTACCATGTTTTAAAGCTTTTCACCACTTAAGGATAGTAATGCACTATCACGAGCGAGACACTTTCAAGATGGACTTAAGTATTCCATCTAATCACAGGTGAATGAATTTTATCTATCTTCCTTTTATAAGATTGTAAATTAGTCTCTTATCACTAAGAACAACTTGAGGGAATATGGAAGTACATGGCACAATGTTTCAGTTCTGAGACAGTGTAGTAGTTCTTTCGATAGTAGGAAGAATAGCATTGAGGTTTCTCATCATAGCTATGGTGGCAATTGTATTGGAACTATAAGCTCTATTATATTCCTTTAGTGTGTACATAAGGGGAATTTAAATCCTTAGTGTGATAGATATCTTCTTGATCTTGTGACTGAATGAGCCATATTCAGGATTTTTTGGACCATTATTCCAAATTATAGTAGAAGATGGCCCATACAAGCTCCACCTTTAGGAGTCAGATCAATTACACCATGTTATAAAGAAAGGTAGAGTATAATCATCCCAACATGATAATGTAGAGGTCATGACCATGCTATCAAGACTTATAATTATCATCATTAGTAGAGTGGAACTTCTAAGGGTAGTCCAACTTTTGTTTCTATTTGTGGACCAGGACAATTTCATGCGTTATAGCCTATACCAAAGAATTAGAGTACAAGATCATATATCATATGAGAAACTATTCTAGTGTCCTCCACTATCATTTCTTCGTTGTTTGATATTGGTTACTCTCACTAATTTATCTTCTTATCGACCATGGACTATCTTGGGATGGAAATTCAATACTTCAAGGGGGTCATAACACTATAAACTCAATTGGGTGCGTATTCAGACTGTGTAATCTAATTAAAGGACTATCCCGTTGAGGTAGGCACTTATAGTTTCTTATGGAACCTCTTCATCCTCAATATTATGGGATTAAATTTCATTCTTAGGATGGACGGGTGGGTCCCCCATCACACCTATATGGACATCTATATCCAAAACATATCATTTCAATCACTAAAGGTAGAATTTCATCTTCCAAATGGTATGTGGGATATCCATACCAATATAGATATACCAGAGAATTGTTGGATGGGAGGAGTGACAACCCATATTTCTAACCTTTTCTAGGATGATCAGATAGTATATTGGAAATAATTTCCTCCTTTTGTGTATTTCTTATATTTATTTCCCAAAAAAATTTATAGATTACCTCTCATGAGGGTGTAGAGTTTATGATTGAGCTTCCTCATAGAGAAGAACTAGTATCTATTCCTCTCTATATGATGGTACCCACCATGAACTAGGACTTCTAGATATGGTTTGAAGACTTAGAATCTAAAGGATTTATCCAAACCAACACTTAATATTGGATTTAACTCATTCTTTTTTCTAATAAGGCATATGGGACACTCCTTTTATGGATTGATTATTGGGGATTGAACCAGATTATACTTAATAATGGGTATCCATCATATCGAATCATTAATCTATTATACCAACTCTGAGGAGCTACATTGTTTTCAAAGGTCTTCATTGTATCGTGTTATGATCAAGTGCGATTTAGGACTTCATATATACCATATAAATATTTCTTAGTTGGTATGATATATATGAGTATCTAGTTATGTTATTTATTCTAAATAATGTGCCCACAATTTTCATGGATTTGATGAATAGATATTTCCTCTCTGACTTGTATTACTTTTTTTTATTTTTTGGAACGACATATTGGTGTATACTTATACATGAAAAAACCAAGATTAAAAACTCGATATAATTTATAATATAATGATAAATACTTAGTTATATTCTAAACTCACTATGTTACACTTTTTTATCAAAATGGTTCACTTTTTGGTTCATATTATCTCTAAAATTTTGGTATCAATTTACCTAGATAAAGTGAGTGTTGTTGTTTTTTAAGAGTAGCGCAAGAACGTGTTTGTTATAAATATTTTCTTTGGGATAAATGGATATTATAGGAGTTTTATATAGGAATTATCATGATTTGAGGTACCACATACTAGTCTAACTATAAAGGGTGTGATGTTCTTATAGTCTGAAGCGTGTGAGAAGTTAATCCACGAATTGAAAAGAAGTTTTACATATGTGTTTATCCAGATTCTACCTAGGCCACGAGGAGGTTATATAGTGACATTGATTCATCAGGAATCGGGCTTGGTGAAATATTGATGCATGTGGATAAGGTCGTTTCATATAGGTCTTACTAGTTGAGACCTCACAAATTTAATTACCCAATACATGACCTCAATATAGAAGAAGTTGTTCAAAAAATACTCTGTTGGAGACACTATATAATGGGTGATTGATTTGTGGTGTATAAAAAAACAAGATACTCAAATATAATTTTACACAATGTCACATGAATCTCAGATAGTGAATATGGATTGAATACCTTCAGCTGTTTTATTCTGAACTTCACTATATTCCTTGAAATGGAAATGTGGGAGATGATGGTTACGATAAAAAAACTCAATCACAATCCATTCATGATTCCAGTGATAAATAAAAATTTATGGACCTTTTTTATTATATGAATCTGGATTTTCTTAATATTAATAAGAAAATTTTTCTTATATCCTTATTAGTTACCTCTTCATTACTAGATAAGCTAAAAGAAGGATGTTCTCAAAACCTTTAGGGTTAGTCTTCTGAGAAATTATTTCTTGTGAGGAGCCACCTCTAGATTGGTCTATTAGTAGAGATGATATCATATATATACATGGGTGTTTCTATATTCCTACATATATGGGAGTGGTGATAATGCAAGTGTCAATTTCTTATCATTGGGGATTTCACCCAGGTATGTCCATGATGTATCGCGATATGATCCATCAGTATTGATGACCTCAAAGGAAATGTTAGATTGCAGGTATAATTACTAGGTGTTCTATCTATCGGTAGGTGAAGGTGGCACACCAGCACCCTACTATCATGTTACCATAGTTATCAGTCATGGAGTGGAAATAGGATGACGTCACGATGGATTCTCTAGATTGTTTACTGAGGTCTCCATCATGTAGTGATTTGGTATGGGTAGTTGTGGATAGACTAACAAAATTAGCCCACATACTTTCTATATGGTATATTTTCTTAGTTGATGAGATGGAAATACTATATGTCTTTGGTATTATACAGCTTCATGGTTTCTCTTATCCTATCTCTTCAAATAAGGGAACTCATTTCGCATCGAGGTTCTGGCAAGGATTATATAACTCATTGGGTATATAGGTTCTTTTGAGCACAACTTTTCACCCTCAAACTGATGCCCAGTCAGAACAGACTATATAGGTTTTGGAGGATATACTCCAAGCATGAGTCCTTGATTTCAGAAATTATTAGGAGAATAATATACCTCTCATTGAGTTTTCCTTAAAATATAGATTTCCAGAAAAAAAATGAAATGGTTCCATGTGAGGACCTATATTGGAGTCCAAGTTGTTCACCCCTCAGATGGTTAGAGGTGGGAGAGGTAGTGAAACTAGGTCCTCATCTCATAGAGGATACTTTGGTGTAGGTAAAGTTGACTAGGAAATGTATGTCTACTAATCAGTCTAGACATAAATATTACACTGATCACCAACAATGACTATTGAAGTATGAGGTTAGGGATTGCGTTTTATAGCAGGTATCACCAAGACATGGGCATAGATAGATATGGAGCCAATGGAAGTTGTAACCTCATTTATTCATGACTTTTGATATTTTTTATATATTTTAGTATGGTATCTTATTCATTATTATTACCTAATAGGTACCATTTCATGCATGACGTCTTCTATGTTTCATCCCTTCACCTTTATTAGGATTAACTTTCATATACTTTTTAACCCAAGGATTTATAATTGGATTTCGATGCAACTTTTAAGGAGAATCCCATATGCATCATTGACTAGAGAAACGAGGATCTCTAAAGATAGTTTATCCCTTTAGTATGGGTTATTTGGTAGCATTTTCGTGTACGTGATGAGACCTTGGATCAAGAAGTCGATATACTTACTCAGTGGCTGGAGTTGTTCTCAAACATCATTCTACCACCCATATAAGGGAAGCATGGGGATGAGTTCCTTAATGGGGGAAGACTATAAGAACCCAGTATTTATAATGAGGTATGGATTCATTTCTTATTTGTTTAATTACATAGTTATAACATAATATGAATTATATTTGAGTACATGGAGGAGAATAGTGTGTCAAGGGATGGTTTGTTGCTTGAAACTCCAGATAGTGGAAGAAACACCTGGACTGCATATTTAATAGAAACCATGAATCCCTGTTTACATGGTTTCTCCTAACCGTGATTGGTATTTAGTTAGAGGAAGTGGGCAACATGGTTTTCCCTAATCGTGTGACCCAGGATTCATGACCATGATAAACCTCCACAATTATTAGAAAATAAAAAACATAAGGGTTTTCATGGTTTTACAAACTATTATCATTAACCATATGAGTCCTCTATTGGGATATTAGGCCATTCATGGAAGGCACATGATTTAGATAACCATGTGGAGAAACCAAGTGAACCACATTTTAAAGGGTAAAAAGTCTATTTACCATTAAATTTCTTATAACCTAAACCATATTTCCTTAATTCCATCAGTGGATAGAATTATTTCTCCTTCTTCTTGATGGATATCTCATGATCCTTCCACCTAGGTTCATTGATAA
The DNA here is from genome assembly GCA_963277665.1 of Viscum album. NCBI lineage: Eukaryota > Viridiplantae > Streptophyta > Magnoliopsida > Santalales > Viscaceae > Viscum > Viscum album. The sequence goes on along the minus strand of OY728146.1, from coordinate 1,640,686,644 downwards.
ATCCTTCCTCCAATCTCAGAATCAGGATATGATCATCTCATTAGATAGACACTAGAATGTTCACTAATCCTCTTGATCATTTCATTGTTTCTATTTCAATAGATGATTCTATTTTGATGTAGGATAATATTCCTATTGTTAGGGTGTTTATCTGTTCATTCATTTTCTTCTCATTCAATCCAAAATTAAGGTAGATACTAGACAAGGAATCCACTAGAGGAATAAGATAGGTTCACAATGACTCATCCCATAATGTGTCTCCATCTATAAATTATTATGTTGTGCGCATTCTTGATTCACTTGGGTTTACTTATTACATTCACATTTTTTAATTTAATTAAGAAATATTGTTTTCAACGGCCCTGCTAATATCACTTGATATTGTTGGAGTTTTAGGCTAAATCACAGATAAAAAATTTAGGGTGGGTTCTTCACTTATTCCTTAATGACCTATTTAGATATTAAATGAGATGCAGGTTAGGAGTAATTTTACTTGGCCTTAATAAGACAAGTGTTCCAAAATAATTAAAGAATCATCAAATTGTTAATTATAAATTTTATTTATAGATTCTACATGGTCTAGTTAAATGATTATGTATTGAATTCATATTGGTCGAATGACCTAATATAACCATATCATGTTAATAAACGATAATGGAATAAACCAATTAATTGATTACTTGGAACGAGTATTCCATGGCCTATGAGCACATATGATATGGATTAAATGAGCATAAGGTACCTACTGATTTTGGAACATTTTAATCTTTATAAGAATAGTCGAAATTGAGTTATCCTTGGATTCCAGATGGAATATCTTAAGCACATAGATGAAACCTTTATGATTCATTGATTGATTGTTATTGGAGATACCCACCACATAACTTTGTATTTTTCTAATTATGTGAAAGCCTTTGAGTTATATTACGGATTCACCGTACTCTTTTTCTAGTATTAAATTCCTTGGATATATTCCTTGAATTAATCTTGATTAAATCGGAAATGTGACACCATGGATTCACCCCATGATTAGTCTATGATTACTATGGATGAGGTCTCCGGACACAAATAAAATCATTTGAAATTGAATTCCTTGGTCATTTCCTATTGGATTACACTCAAACCCCTTATGTAAAGACTACATGTGATACTATTATGAGTTGTATTGACCCCTGAGGTCAAGGAATTATTGATCAAACCTTAGATCCTATGTTATTATGAGTTAATGTTATAGTACTATTGATAAATTTTATAAATTATCACGTTATCATAAATTGAATACTAATTAATTAAATGATTACATGTTAAAACAACAGATGATGAAAATTAGGTAAGGGATATTTATTTTGTAATGATTTAATTTTATATATACATGCACGCAGTATAGTTTATATTCACATAATACACAGTATATATGTTTTTGGTGGTGGTGTACTGAGATTTATCTCACACACTATCTAGGCCATTGTTTCTACTCAGGTGGATTATATGTTCTCATTGCGGAAGAGGGGATGTTTCCCACTTGGGATGTATGAAATGATTTATTTGTTTCTTTAGTATGAGAGCATATAGAAGATAAACAATCCATAACATGGGATTCTTGGATATTTTTTTTCTTTTTTATTCTTTTGTATATCATGTATTGAACTCTCTACCAACATCCATGTTTGTATGATTTTATTTTGTAGATACATGCAATCATAATATTGTATATGATACAATTTACATTTATTGAGTTGATTATTTATTACTTGTATGTTTAAGATTATTTATATTACCTTATTTATACATCATTATTATACCACTTCTACTATTTATTCACTGTTATTATTGTTATTGTGCTCTACTCTGAAAAGAGGTAATAGTATCTCCCCTATCACACCCTAGTTCCTCTCTACTACTTTAAAACTTACAGCTTTGGGGGAGGTTCACTTGAGGCCATGTGGTTGACTATGTTCAGCTACCTAAGAGTGATCTAGATCTACGATGTCAAACTATTAAAAAATCAATATAACTTAGAGGATACATTCCTTAAGTATCATCTCGTCATTGTACCCATGAATCATGTTTCTGTACAAAAAACAATTCATCTTTTATAAAAAATATGAAAATAAAAAACTATTGAAATTTTATAATATAAAAGAAAAAAATTCTAATTCACCATATATTTATATATATAACTTGATATACAATTAATAAAAGTTAAAATTATGCATAAACATATAATTTAATAATGTAAAATATAATAACAATGATGAAATACCAACTATAGTTAACAAAATGGACTTTGATTCATTTAGAATATACTAAAAATTAAATTGTTGTGTTTTTCATTTTAGAAAGACACAAATAAATAAAATCATGTTTGTATTAAATTTCCATGATATTCTAAACCAATTCATTTATTTTTGATATAATTTTTAATGGAAAAAGGCATCTCCCTAAAAATAGTACATTAGGGGGGATTGAATTAGGGAACTCAAAGAAAATTTAAAACAACATTTTTCATGAAGTATTGGTCATATAAACATAATATAAATATACTACTTATCCTTAGGATTAGTTTTTATTAGAAACTAGGTAATATTATACAATTTTACATAAGTGATAAGGGTATTAAATCCCCAATCATGTAACATTAATTTTTATCATTCCCTTAATATATATGTGACCAACAATTAAGTCATAATTGTTTTGGATAAAAAGTTGATAATGAAGTTGAAATTCATTTCAACAATAGATTAATTGATGTAGAGTTCCATATAAAATAATAGTTCAATAATATTTACCATTTTCTCCATAATAGTAGTGTTACCACTATAATGAAATTCTCCACATTATAAATAAATTAAACCATTATATTTATGAATGATCCTAACACCATGAATTATACAACATACATAGGCTTCATCCAAATTGAGTCTAAATCCATTTTTCGAGGATCCGAATTCACTTGGTTCTATCTAACATGTATTTCATTATTTTCTATATAAAAGTACTATATGGTTAAATTTATCACATAGAATGGGAGTCTTCATATTCATGAATTATGGGGAAAATTTCATTGATTATGGGACAATCCGATATCATGTCTAGAATACATGAAATGGTCACATGGTGCATGATTATATTTTTAATATACCATAAAGGCCAAAAAAATTCTGCAAACAAATTTTTATGAAGGAAACCCTAAATAAATTTTGGATTAACTACATGATTACCAATTTCCATTAATTTTATGAAAATTTTAGTTTTTACTCAATTTTGATTATTTGACACATATTTATAGAATGCGTAATAATTTTAATATAAAGTAACATATCCTATTATCCATTTACATTGTGTTTTTTAAAATTGGAAGTTTTTATAGGATGATCATGGAGGATATGAGTCTTAGATGGGTGCTACTACAATTTTTTTCGAGGATATAACATGAAGGCTTTGGATGCATCGTAAGTATACTCAATGTGGTGTGGTGATCCCAAATTCAACACAGGGTTATATAAAGAGGATTTCAAAACTAATTCAATTCGTAGAATAACTAGTTTATGGAAAAATGTTGAAGTGTAGGTCAGTTGAGTATTACGGCATAGAGATGCATGTTGTTAATAAGGGTTTGATGGGTGCCTTCCATTTATGGGGTATTTGTGTTATAGAGGTGGGATGGGTTTTTCCACCCTATTGGGAAATGGGATCTATGACGTTGTGGTGTTGAGTTCACCATTATACCTCCTTAGGATTATATGATTTGTGGCATATATGGAATCATTTTTCTCAAATGTGAGTTTGACTATCCATGTTTTGGTGTGGTCGCATAGATTCCATCATCGATTATCTTATTTCATCCAATTTTTCAATGTCGTGTGTAGTGTTGTCTCATGGTATTGTGTTTTAAAGAAATCTTGTAAATTACCCAAACCCCTCAAAATGTACTTTTATCCCATAATTATCTATAAAACCCTAGGAACCCAAGATATTTTTTCAAAGACATTTTAATCCACTTTCAATCAGGTCGAACTCCCACCCTCTATAGATCAATATGATGTTTTCCATGTTGAATTATTCCCCTTTTCTAATAGTTTCATCTTTGTATTATCTTTTTCCTACCAATTATTTCTCTTCATGTTGTGTTTTTTGATATCCATCATTATAATGGTGTAATTGTTTTTAGAACTTTAATGACACGAAAATCTTGGGGGGCCATATATTCCTTATCAGATAAGTGATTAGAGATCCGTATTATTGTTATGTTATCATCAATGAATATTTAAATCATTGAGTTTAGGGATTAAAGTTTTCTATTTTATTTTATGTGTAATCATAATTCTACAATGCTTTATCTTTTTCGGTGGTGGTGGAATTAACCCTAATAAAGGATATACCATTTTAATGAGATAATTTTTATGGGTTCGTGGTCACTTGTGTTATTCCATTATGATAATAGTTTGCCAATTGTTTTTCTAGTCTATGTGTTTTCAACATATATAACTATTCAAAAATATTCTTATGTTTTCTTTATCATTTTAATTTGATGAAATTTGATACAGAATGTAAATATGATAAATTTTTAATTGGATAAAGAGCGTGAAGCTGTAATACCTGTTGTTAATAATAATAAAATGGAATGTAAATGAGATGTTATTCATTAATGTTCAATAAAATATGAATTTATTCATGAAATAATTTTATAATTAATTTATATATTGTTATAGATAATGACTTTGATTACCGATGGTTATGACCTATAATAAAATAATAAAGGAATTAACAATGGAATAAAAAATGGTTTTTTGATAAAGATAAATGTTTTGGGATGAGTGTGCATGTATTCTTATGATGGATGAATGCATTGTGTTTATGGATAGATTATCCTATTTACATACAAAGTTTTACTGATTTTTTTGGGGTCTAGTTTCCCTATCGAACTTTTCTATTTTTTTTCCTTTTGTTTTGATCAAGATGTTACCCTTTCTATATGATGTGATGTAGACTGGGAAGGCTGATGGATTTTGAGATATGGGTTGGGAGGCCCAAGTTTCTAGACACAATTTATGACTATAATGGTGATATTCATGGTGATATGCATGATAGTTTTGGGTATGAAGCTTAGCTTGATGGATTTGGTTGAATCTATAATTTTATATTATTTTGATGAATGCTAGGTTACTTTCTTGATTCTATATTTATCAAAAGGGAAAGGTTATAAATTGATTTTTTATCTTCATTCATTTGAGTAATACACATGGTAGATCATTTTTCATAGATACACATATCCTTGTAATATATTAGTATTTTTTCTAGATTTCCTAGTATTAAGGAATGATAATAAAATTTAATCATGTTTTGACCAATGGGATTTCAGCTTATTGGAATGAAAAAGATGTTAATCATGAGAAACCATGTACACTTTTGGATTAACCACGGAGGGAAGGGACATCAATTTGATGGTTATTGAAATGTAATTTTTAGTATTGTTATGTAATGGATAATGATTTTATTAATGTAATTTTAATTTCTAAAATTTAAATATGTTATATAATGAATCTCATTTAAGGATTGTGTGTATAAGGTATCTAACTCTTAGTGGTTGGAGTTAGGATTCTATGAGATGATAATTGTAGTTCATCCTATGAATATGTTAATTACAATAGTGTGTTTGTGATCTATATTAATCAAATATATATTTTTATTTCATACGCTACCAAACCCTTGTTGGTCAAGAAACTGACTCCTAGAGGACTTTGGGAGGGTATTTCCCTAATATCTAGAATTATAAGGGATGGATGAGTGACCCCTCAGAAACCACTTTCTTCTCATGGTAATTTTATGTGCTTATATGCACAATTGGGTTTCCCTATCTATGTTTATAGAGGTATGTAATGGCTTGTGTTTATATCACACACTTTTATCTCCTGATATATGATCCCAAGGGTTATTATATGTATGGAATGTATGGGTTGTGATTTTTTATGTGCATTACTCGGTGTATGGGTTTTGATGGAATGAGGTATAATTCCTGTAGTGTGATACATGGAATAAAGATTTATGTAGATCCCTAAAACTACTTGGGGATATAATAAGGGAGGATGAGATAATGTGATGCAAGAGATGTATGTTATGATACTTGATCCTAGTTGAAATTATTATGGATTCTTTTAGAGAGAGAGATATCAGGATGTATGAAATCGGGGTAGAGGGAAAAATTGTGGGGAAGTATTTGTGATGTATACTTGTTTCATTACTATAATATATGATCTATTTTATACATTAATTGGTAAGATATAAACATGCTTGGGATATGAACATAGTATATATATTTAAGGGATTATTTACATTCAGTTGTTATTTATAGGGATTTAGTAATCTTTCCTTATATATTGTATGAGAGGATCTGATAATGATAATACTAAGTACACATGTTATGCTCACCCTACATATATATAAATTTTTCATCAATTCAATAAGAGATGGTTGGAGTTCGGGAAGGATATTAATATCTCTCTAGTATATTTTAGATTTTAGGGATATTTGATCTCTTCTGAGTTAATCTTATAGTTAATGTAGTTATTTAACAGTTGTATTAGTTTTTTATAACATTACATGTATGTAATTGATTTTTAATTGCATATATAGATTTTATTATTTTGTTTACTTGAATTATCTATCACCTTCCTTTAAATGGAAATTCCTCCCATTTTTTGTTTCTTATACCCATGGTGATTATAGCCATCCAATAGCCTACTGGAGGTAGAATTTGGGGGGCAATTATATCCCTTATATCATTTTTTTCTTATAAGTTCTACCTTTTGAGTGAGGGTGTAATGGTATATTGGTATCAGATGTTCAGGTTGGGTGATAGGATGGAGCTTGGTGTTTGTCATATGTGAGAACTATATGGGTTGGTAAGGAAACAATGTTAGTTGACTTGAGTAAGAAAATTAAACATGAGATACCAACAAAAATATAAGTATTTGGATATTATTTATTTTGTTATACATAAAACATTTACTTTATTGATTAACTAGGAAAGGTGATACTCATTGTGGGGTATAGACCTATTAAAGAATCGTGTATCATTATTTATTGTACATGAGTTTTAAATGTGTATACATTGGGATTAAGTTGACCCTTAATTAATTAATTAATTAATTAATTAATTAATATGATATTTTCCATATTCCGTGTTTAAGAGTATCTATGTATTATTTCTTTTTTAGTTAGAGATCCAAGAGGATATCCTCATTAGATTTGGGCCAAAGAAATTTATTAGGTCTGGTCAACATATTAACATAAATTAGATGTCGATGATTATGGAACTTGGAGGATGAAACATTGATAGATACAACAAAAGAGTCTATAAAAGTATGAGAGATGAATTTCGAACTCTATAATAGAGGATTGGTTGGAGGATGTAGTGATATATTTCATTTTAATATATTCTTAGAAAGAGTTTTGGGTTTCTTGGGTTTTGATGATGTTGTGTGGAGAAGTGAGGTGGTGGTGGATATTCTCCCTTATGGATCATGAGATGGTTATGGTCTCATGGGAGAAGTTCATTTACTAGTTCCAAGAATAATCTATTTCTGTGGCTATGATGGAATCCAACCACCAGAAGATTCTTAGCCT